>CM076084.1:8187602-9588852 GCA_038088235.1 Zacco platypus
ATTATAAACTGCACTAAAATAGAAAAATACAACTTAAATTCTAATTTGAATTCAAATTTCCTTTTTATAAATCAAAATCTGGTCATAATTAGTACTTTCAATCAAATTGTGTTTATAAATTATTAGTTCAATCAAATAATAAGCCCGGTATGAGATGTTAATCTCACAAGTACTTATAAAATGAAAGGTCAAGTCAAGTGCATTGTACTGTGGGATACCCAGTGTCATGTGCTCTGTTTTACATTTTAGCAAATGTAGGAGTTAATCCAGCCATTCTCCAATCTGCTGTGCACAATATGCAAACTATATACTGCTGAAATAGTAAGGGTAGTATTTCAAACACATTGATCGTTTTCCACGATTGTGATTCCTGGGTAAATACATTTTATTCCAGCTCTGTGCCACATTAAAAACTCTGTCCAAATGCACTTTTTTATGTCATACATGCCACTTCAGATTCATCTTCTGTCTCCTTTGCAGTAAGAAGATGGCTTATGATGAGTCATTGAATGTCAGAGAAAGGCATATGTGGGTAATTAAATGGACAGGCATCTAGGCTGTGGGTAATCAAGAGGTACTGAATGCAGAAATGCTCCCATGGTTCCATTACAAAACAGGCTTGAGAAAGATGGTGTTACGAGGAGGCAAGTGCTTTAGCTCGATATACCTCTCGCCTTAATGCAACTGGACATTTAGAGACATGAACAAAGATGACAGCATGAATCAGTCAGGTGATGATGAGAAGAACGGACAGGCGGGGGAAATAATATAAGCTAGTACTGCAGTACTGGAGGACCTAGAGCAGAAAACAGGTTAGTGAGCGGGTGGAGCTGAATGGATGTGTGATTAGACATCAGGCCACCTGATGGTCAGTCTGATTATAATTGCAGTTTCTCTCTCTCACTCTCACGATCTGTCCATCGATTTCTCTCTCTTTTTATTCTTAATGATGTCTCATCAGTGTCACTGCATGTCGGTAATATAAAATGTCCAACATGTTTTGTGTAATTTCATTCTTTTAGATTGAAGAGCTTTGTTTGATTCAGTCCAATTGAGGGTGTTTTATTTTCTCCACTCACCTCATCCTTACTCTCTAACTCAGTGGCAGTACTGAGGAGTAAAGCGATGGTATCAGTAGCATGGGACTTTGACATATACCATGGTAATAAATAGGGTTTTTCACAACGGGTAGTAACAGGAACTCAATTATAGGAACTATACAAGGGCCATTTTCCTCGTTCCATTCGCACCACCAGTAGGAACTCTGAAGTAACGTAAGCTGACGGACAGCAACGTCATTTAAGCGCAGCATTCAACAACATCAACAACGTCGAGGATGGAGGATGCAAGTATAGGTAAACTGTGTTCGTTTACACAGCTTTTTAAAAATGGCGGGTTACATTGTTTCATATAGCACAGGTTTGGCCAATCAACACACACTAACGTCACTGATAGTTCCTATTGTAGTGGGTTACACCGTGTCCTAATCAGACGCGATGCAATAAGACTCCAGTGACAAACAGTAAGGAAAAAACCTCTGATTAACATGGAAAATATACCTTTTATTGTGTGGCGCATCTTCACGTCTGGCTAGGACACGGTGAACTAATTAAGTCCCCCAAAAGGCATTCCTATATGGTGCATTTCCAAACAAAAGAGCACCATA
Source organism: Zacco platypus (assembly GCA_038088235.1). Classification (NCBI taxonomy): domain Eukaryota; kingdom Metazoa; phylum Chordata; class Actinopteri; order Cypriniformes; family Xenocyprididae; genus Zacco; species Zacco platypus. The sequence goes on from CM076084.1 coordinate 8,189,269, forward strand.
AAAACATATTATTATGGTACATATCTAAATATAAGAAACATGGTTCGCAAAAAGAAAATGGTTCTATCATGGCACGTCTACAAAATTAAACCAATCAAACATGGTATTGCCATGGTAAATGGATAAATTTCCCCCTGAAAGCCATGGCACTACTATGGTGTGTCAGAGAAAAATAAATTACCATGGTATAACTCCACAAAAAATCTGGTACGACCATAATACATGTCAAACCTCCATCCTGTGTATTTTAATGTCTTCTGTCTGTCAGAGCTAAAGCACATTTTGCTATAAATAGCGACTGTTCTTGTACGAGCCGTTGCCCGCACAGGCAGTTATGACTAATCAGAGAGAGATATGTGCGCATGTGTTACCTATCCACCTCCCAGGAGGTGTTATTATGACCGATGGAGGATGTGTGGGTCTTCCACTCGCCGTCCGGCAGCTCTAATGTCTGCAGGGTGAAGTAGCGCACTGGGGAAGAGCCGTCTCCTCCTGCTGTCCAATGAAGTCGAAGCTTATGAGACTCCACCCCTTTCTGAGGCACAGTGAGTCGACGAGGGGGCTGTGGACGCTCTGTGGGACATGTGTAATGAGTCACTGTTGGGCATATGCATGTGTCACAGACCCGGCTCGCGGCTAATTCTGAGCTCGGGTTTAAATGCAGTAAGCTCCGAAGGGCCACATGCTGTTTTGACAGTATCAGCTTTATGACTGACATTCAACTCAGACAGACTGACTCCATAAAACACGAGCATTTCAGTGAATCACATGAGTAGTTTTTAGCCATATTCACATCTGATTCATCACTCTTTATGTAAATGATTCTACAATAAAACAATAAACAAATGGATAACCATGAAATAATATTATATGAATTAATATTCAGAAAAAGCTTTATTTTTTAACAGAACAGTTTATTGAGCCTTTAGACAAAATATATTTAAAAAAGTTATGTTATATATGTATGTGATTATGTTTATTTTGTTGAGTATCATATTACATACATACTCCAAATATTAGATCAGGTTTTTGTGGCTCATGTAGTATGATATAGGTAGATATAACTCATCTTTGAAGAAGAAAAAAGACCACAGTTTTTTATAGAGGCACAAACTGAGTAAAAATATGTAATTTGGCACACTTGCTGATATTTATATGGCCAAAAAGTAAGATGAAATTCTGATAGCTTATAATGTACATCAATGGAATCTTTATAACAATATAGCAGACTATTCACATACTGTAAAAATGCATATAAATATCTAAATCTCCCAATCACGTTACTTAATAAGATGCTTAGTTTTATGACCTAAGCAATATAGTTTTTACTGTGGGGGACAAAACATTATGCAATTACAATGATGACGGGGAAATGTACAAATAAATATTCCTCAGAAGCCTGGAGTATCATATATGATACCTACATTTTAACATGATTTTCCTAAAAATGATGTAAAGTGCTTCAGTTAAATGGTCATCTTGAAATATTACCAACGATATAAATGCTATTCTAACAATTAATCATGTTAAAAAGCCGATTACTTGCAAAAAAAATATTCTGACAGGAGGTTTTAGGATGGTAGTAGGTCGTGTACAACAGGTTTTTAAACAGTTTTAACCATGTTGATATTTTAGAGACCTTAGAAATTTGCATATCAAATATCTTGGACTAGCAATAAACCGGCTACAGGAATACCAGCTGGTTTCGGCTTGTTAGACCATCCTTAAGATGATATGATCTTACATACCTCTTTTTTCTGTTGTTATGACGACGGCCTCCTCTGGGGGTCCCCAGCCCCGTTGAGTGCGCGCTGTGATTTGGAACACGTACGCCGACTCTGGGATCAGTCCCGTTACCGTGAACTGACGTGCATTTGACCCCACCTCAACCGTCGTGAACTTGTTGGGGTCGTTGATATCCAGACGGTAAGATATCTGATAACCTGCAGTGAGAAAGACAAAATTGGGTAAAAACTGCTCGAGTACATAATATTTTATGATCTTGATTTATAATATGATAATATTAGTATAGATCTTAGAACCTGCATTTAACGCAAATGGAAATGAGTCTATGTAGTGCTGTGGCCTAAACGTCAAATGAACAGATTCACATGTGCATATTCTTTTTATTTTATTATCCTATTATGAGAACTTAATAAGAGTAACGATATTCATAATTAATATAATAATACGAATTATTACATCATTATTGTTATATTAATCCTAATGGTTGATATTAGTAAATTATCGGTTACACTTTATTTTAAGGTATAAAATGAAAAACAGTGTAATTATACATTTAAGTACTGAGTAATAATAATTAACTACATGTACTTACTATAGGTTTAGAGTTAATTGCATGTAATTATGCATAATTTCTAGTTATTACTACAGTAACTACATGTAAAGTGTAACAATGAAACTGTAAAATAAAGAGTTACCAAATATAATTTATTTATAATAAAAATTCTTACTAATTATACAAATCCCTGTAAGTAAATATTAATTAATAATAAACAATGATATATTAACAATTTATTTGTAAAAGTGTTTGATTCCAATTATCATTATCAGGCGAGGCAGAGACTCAAGACGGTGCGCGCCATAAAGGCGGTGAGACAAAACTACATATACGTGTGCAGTTAGGTTTGTTGACAAAAAACATTAGAATGAACGATATTAACATCGTTGGATACTGCGATTTTCACATTTATTACACCAGCTTGGATTTCTTATTGAGAGCACAAAGCCCTGCATCATAACTAAGTTGAACGCAAAACAATTAATGATATAGAAGTGCTTATTCGACTTTGCTCACCAGGGGGTATTTTTAGGGCATTTTCAGTTTGGAAGACATGACATATTGACCAAAGTGCTGGTGCATTTAATTACATTTACATATTTTCCTTTTTTTGAATTTCTATAAGTGTCAGCAACAGCAGCTGATGGGGAAAAAAAGGGCTACACTTTCTGACTCTCCGAGACTTATTGTCTTAGTTAATGTTCAATGTTTCAAAATCTTTAAATTACTTAATAAGCTTTTATCATAAAATACTTGCCTGTTGTATTTTAGTTGTATTCACTGCAACCCAGTAGATGCTGAGTATTGAGGGTGGTTGGGAATCCATATTACTTAAATATGAATGAATATAAGTTAAAGGGTTAGTTCACCCAAAAAGGAAATGTATGTCATTAATTAGGTTCTGACCTTCATTAATTTTCGGAACACAAATTAAGACAATTTTGATGAAATCTGAGAGGTTTCTGAACCACACATAGGCAGCAATGTCATTGCAACTTTTAAGCCCCAGAAAGGTAGTAAAAACATTGTAAAAATAGTCCATGTGACTACAATGGTTCAACCTTAATGTTATGAAGTGACGAGAATACTTTTTGTGTATAAAAAACACCCAAAATAACAACTTTATTCAACAATTTCTTTGCTTCTGAGTCAGTTTCTGATACTGTTCATGTAGTAAACAGTCCAGGTCATAGCATTAAGGTTGAACCACTGTAGTCACATGGACTATTTTAACAATGTCTATACCTTTCTGGGCCTTGAAAGCAACAATGACATTGCTGCCTATGTGTAGATTCAGAAACCTCTCGGATTTCATCAAAATTATCTTAATTTGTGTTCCGAAAATGAATGAAGGTCAGTAGTTCATTAATGACAGAATAATGAGTAATTACATTTTTGGCTGAACTAACCCTTTAACACTACTTAAAAAAATAGTTCATCCAAAAAAGAAAATTCTGTCATTAACTTGTCTTCAACTTTTTCCAAACCCCTATGAATCTCTTTCTTCTGTTGAACATAAAAGAAGATATTTTGAAGAATGTGGGTAAGCAAATACTTTCTTGCTCTATTGACTTTCTCCACATAGAAGTCATTGGGGACCAAAACTGTTTGATTATACATTCTTCACAATATCTTCTTTTATTTTCAACGGAAGAAAGAAACTCATCCAGGTTTGAGGGAGTAAATGATGACAGAATTTTAATTTTTAGGTAAATTATTCTTTTAAAATTAGGATAATTCTAATTATAATATTATTATTACTATTAATAATTATAACATTAGTAGTGCAGTGAATGCGTATTGTAAAGTGGTATGTTTTCATTAAAGTCTGCCCATGATCTTAAAGCTTCTGCTTGTGTTTTTCTGACTGATTTTTGTGCAGATGTTTTGCTGGAATCAACCCACCCACTGGTACCAAGACAGCCACAACAAAGGCTGGAGTCAAAAAAGTGGAAAGGCCTCAGAAAAGAGGAACAGCATAGTCAATCCTCATGTGTGTATGCTTCTCAAAATAAAAGGCTAATGGACTTTGAGTGGTAAAGCATGTAAGTTAAACATGTTACAAATGTATCAAAACCACAACTACAGGAGGAGATGTCTATAAAATGACACTTGCTTTGAGGCGTTTTTAATGTATGTTCTAACAATTTTGATCTTGTTCAGTAAGATCATGTTCACTGCCAAAAAGTGTTCAACTTGCAGAAAAAAACAAAACAGAAATGTGAGATTAACAGGAGTCATAATTGTTTTGGTACCATAATGCCATTCTGTTGAGTGAGTTTAAAGGGATCGTTCACCAAAAAAATGGAAATTCCATCATAATTTACTCACCCTCATGTTGTTCCAAACCTGTATGAGTTTATTTCTTCCTTTGAACACAAAAGAAAATATTTTAAGGAATTTTGGTGATCAAACAGTTGACGGTAGCCTTTCACTTTTAATTGTCTGGTTAACAAAATTCTTTAAAACATCATCTTTTTTGTTTAACTTATGAAAAGAACTCATACAGGTTTGCAACAACATGAGGGTGAGTAAATATTAACAGAATTTTCATATTTAGATGAACTATTCCTTTTTATTTCTTTAAAGTCCTGAGTTATTTTTAGTTGTTTTGTGACTGATTTTGATATGATTTTCTGTACTTGTAAAAGTAAAATGTTGCTACCAGTGAAAGTCTTGCAGTAATTTGCAGTCAATTTCAATTTTTCTTACAACAGCTTGGTTTGATTATTTTTTAGATGTTTATTTTAATGTATTTACATCACTATAATGGTAAATAATAGAGTACAGTTTACTATTAAAATAATTATTTACAGTATTTTCAAAGTATAACGATCACAGCAACATCTTGGCTTTTGGAGCATTTACAGGATTATACTGGCAACTTTAGTTGCCAGGTAAATACTCTAATTTAGCACAATTACAAAATAATACTGTAATGTATACTACAAGTTTAATTAAAAACAAATACTGTATTCCACAAACAACAATATACTGTAAATTGCTTAACAGCATTATACTGTAATCCATTTTACAGCAAATAACTATTTTACAGGATTTTACTGGCAACTTTTTTGCCAGTAAATTCCTGTAAATTCTACGGTACATTGTTTACAGTGTACTGAGTAATATTAAGTAGCTACATGTACTTACTATAAGGTTAAGATTAGGGTTTGATTTGGTTTAGTGCACGCAAATAAGAATTAGGGGAAGGTTTTTAATTATGGCCTTTTAAATTTTCATTCTGTTCCTCACATAAAGCTCTTGAATGGCTTCAGAGGACTTCGAATGGTGCTTCATAGTGTTGTTTGTGTCTCTTTGGAGCTTGACAGCAAACATCCTCATACACTTTAAATGTATGAAAAAGATCAGCATCAACATCCTTGCATAGCCATTTCATACAAACTATACAGCATATTTCAAAACCGCTTATAACAATTCATCCGGCGTGTATCATTACGACGGTCTAAACATATGAGGCATCACATTTCAGCTAAATACGTAAGGTCATTATACAAGTTTGCAACAGCAGCTTTCCTTCATAAGAGTTAATAATCCTCTTCTAACTGCAGACAAGGCTCATTTAATTTTAATGCAGATGCTAAGACCACAGTGTCCCGTGAAAGATTTCCACAGTCTGAGAGCATGTTTTAACCTGGAACAGTTTATTACAGTTGAAAAGGTGTTTTTGACATGAGGCGGTGGAGAGACTGAGAGAGTTAAGTTCCTTGTAAATGGGGGAATCTACAGAACGGCTGAGAGAGAGGTTTTTATCTCAGTCACATGGGACGTTTGGTGTTAGCGTGCTCCGTTTGGAGGATTAGCACGACGCTACAGAGCTGAGGATGGTTCTAATTCAATGTTTTTTCCCCTTTGCCTTGTCTTCTCAGATTCTTATGCTCCCTTTCTTTCCTTTTCTCTCTTCCCTCTCCGAACGCACAGCTCGCTAAGATCCTCCTTTATTAAGAGGCCATCGCTAACCCAACCCAAAAAGCCCAGAGGGGCCTATGCAAAATCCTCTGCTTTACCCGCTTGTTCCTGAGCTCTGTCTTTTGATGGTTTTTCCTTTTCTTTTTTGCTTTTTTTTATTATGCTAGAGGCAAAAATCAACTTTTTTTTCTTCTTTTCTTTGCTGTTTGAGAGTAGCTTTTGCCCTGGAAATGGACAGAAGGAGGCGAAAGGACAAAAAACGGGCAACAATCAAGTGTTCAGGCTTTGTATTTTCCCTCATCTATCATGGTAGAGCTGTGACCCATACCAGGTGGTTCAGTACTCATTTTTTAATGTCTGGGTTGCCGTGGTGAGTGCAGTAAGCCGTGTAATTGGTCAGATCGTTGCCCCCTCGGTCAGGCACATTTTATTTGTGCGCCCTGTTACCACAGCAATCACTGATCCCTAACCACAGGACACATTATAGCAGACACTCAACACTATGAGAGAAGGAGAGCAGGAAAGGAGAGACCATTACAAAAAGAACCATGGTTCTCCCACAAATACAGAGTCTTTGGGACACATTTATGCTGGTAATATCATATTCAAGATAGTACCGTAAGGCACCGTTTAAATATCATGGCACATGAAAGTGGTTTTAAAAAGTATTGTGACATACACAAGTTTCATATTAGGATGTTGTTTGTTTTTCTATTTATTCAGGCTGCATTTTTTTGATAAAAAATACAGTAAAAACTGTAATATTGTGAAATATCATTACAATTTATTAAATTTATTCAAATTAATTTATTTCTTCAATTACAAATCTGAATTTTCAGCACCATTACTCCAGTCTTCAGGTTCACATGATCCTTCAAAAATCATTCTAATATTCGAATATTTGCAAAACATACAGTAGCTATGTTTTTATATTATTTTCGAGGTTTGCTACAATTTTTATTGTAAGTGCATCTGTTGTCAAGCTAATTAAAATCCACATTGTTTGAAAAATTATAAATATGACTATGATTTCAGAAAAAAAGTTATACATTTACAATGACACTAAAGGTACAATATGTAAGATTTTTGGATTAAAATATCCAAACACCACAAGAACAATGTTATATATTGTGTTAACTTGCACTATCCCAAACGTTTCCAACAATGGTTAAACCCAGATAAATAAGCAATTTTAACCAGGACACAGGCCGCGTCCGTGCGTCGCCTATAAATGACATCATACCCACGTTACCACCGATTTACGGTTTCATTTTGTAGAAACCATGGAATCACCAAAGACATATTATGTGTTTTTATTAGACAGGTGAGCAACTGTTTGGATACATTGATCAACAGAAAACAAATCATTGTTACTGCATAGAGCTCGACACGGTAATTCTTTTTGTTTAAATCTCGTTTTCTTGATTTACAGTGTACCATGTTTTACCATGTCTAATATCTTACTGCAGTGCAACAAGTGTCTCATAGTAGCTGCTAAGCGAATGCAGAGTAGCACTACAACAACTTTTTATCATACAAATGTATCTAATATGATAAAACAGCGCTGCATTACCCCACATACGCATGACCGGAAGGAGCGGAAGCATCTGCGAAAAATAATAAAAGCTTCACTGCTCTCGAGCCGTGCGTCACGCTCGTCTCTCATTAGCAATCGCTCCAGCGGCCTTTTTCCGCTCCAATGGTTTTCAGCCATGCTTCATACAGTAATATTAATAAATCTTTACTAAATTAGCTCATCCATGAATATAATTCCTGCCCAAGTCCCGTCGGGCTGTAGACGTGAACACCTCCCATGATTCCGCCAAATCAAGGCGTCATCAAGCTAGCCCCTTGTTTTGAATAAGCGACCTCTAGCTGCGCAAAACTACATATTGTGCCTTTAAAAGTCTTCAATGTATTTATCCACTTTTTGTACCTTTTAGTACACTAAAAAAGATTAGCCTGACTGTGTAAAGTAGCTTCCCCAAAACTGAGCAACCCAATCTACATGAGTCTCTGAAAGAGGACAGTGATAAGATGAAAGCAAGTATGTCACGCTGCCAATATCTCATTAAAACACATAGAGCTGCGTACACAGGTACTGCTTAAACTATATCTGTTTTTACAAAAGCAACAAAGCGATTAAAGGTATGCAATTTTTTCAAATGTTAAAATACTTTCTCCTAGTACAGCTTAAAGGATTAATTCATCATTTACTCATCCTCATATCACTTCAAACTTTTATGAGTTTCTTTCTGTGGAACGTGAAACATTTTTGAATGATGTACCGCTTGCTTTTTCCATGCAATGACAATGTATAGGAAGCTTTGAAGGTGCAAAAAGGATTCACAAGCATCATAAAAACATCTGTGTTCCACTGAAGTTTTACAGGTTTGAATGAAGTAAATAATGACAGAATATTAAGTGAACTAATCATTTGATATGGCTAGAGGTCTATAAGTAAGTCATTTGTACATTGATTTCTCCAAATGTAATTGTTGGAACATCCTGAACAACTGTAGAGCTTTGAGCAAATAAGGCTGCGATGACTTCATCAAAACAGAGAAAGAACCAGAATTATGTTTTAATCACTCAGTGTTTATGCCATTTTGAGTAATTATTGATAGTTTATAGGAGGTGTGTGATGTTTGGTATGTGTGTGAATGTTAATTAAAATTCCCAAATGTTTATATTATATTATCTGGGTAAAATGTATCATATTCTCATTATAAAAATCAAAACTAAATTATTCTCTGGAGGGGCGGGAAAATTAGGAACCATGTGATTGAGAATACGACGTGTTGATTAATGTAAATTGGTCAGAATTGTTTCAGATTCTGAGTTTCAAAACTCATGACACAAACGAATTGCTGCTCTGTTCTAATCCAGTCGAACATGAAGAAATATTTTATAGTCTAGTCTCATTCTTCTTTTCTTTCTTTTGATTTAGTTTCTTTTCAAAGTTTTGATTTAGCTTTCTTTTCAGAGTTAAGTTGAGCTGTGTCTCTGACTTTGCCTTTGCCCGACTCAAACTTCAACCTGCCGACAAGACTTTGCATTTCATCATCAGTCGATGCACCATTGTGATTGGCTTCCAAAGACGTGACCAGACGTTACCAGAACGCCTGCGAATCAATGAACCTTGGAAACCCCTTTTAGAAATTGACGACACAAATGGGAATCCCCATTGGAATCCCAATTCAAAGACTCAACCTAAGAAAAGCAAGTAATACCTCCAGATTCTAGCTGAACTGGTGCATAAAGTTTCATAGCCTCATTGAAAACTCAACGCAAGGGTTAAATTAAAATAGTTAACCAATGGAACCTTATTGTACCGTGTTACCAAATTATGGTATTTCATTCTTTCACTCTATCAAAATCATTCTTTCTTTGCTTTATTTCTTTCTGGAAGTTGTGTGAATATGATAGTATATGATTATGTGTTAGATGTGTTTCTGTGTATTACAATAGGTCAATAAAGTCTTCAAGTATCTTGTGTTTTGTGCTTATAAATTAATGTCTTAAACTGCTGATCTTATTACTGTGCTAATAAATACTTTACATATTAATATCTGTTGCAAAGTTGATAGTTACACAGCCAATCAGTTGATTGGACCATTAATATGATCTGCTATAAAACAGTGATTCACAGTAACACTGGCTTAATCAATGGCACGAGTTTGATGTGGGATGTGGGTGTCTGTTTATCCAGCCAATGGCAGATGGGGTGGTGTTTGGAGTGGCACTGAAATTACAAACTTCATCTTTAAGTCCATTTATAAATCAATGCAAATGTGAGACAGAGAGAAATAATAATAAACAAAATATGAGAGAAATGAGACGAGAGTGATGAATAAAAGAGAATGATAATGTGTGAGAGAGATACTGACAAGGAGAGAGAAAAAGAGATTAAATGCCAGAGCAAAAAGAGACACCAGAGAGACCTCATTCCACCAATCAATATTCGCCAAAAGGCTCTCACTTTCAATACATTATTACTAAAACTCATTTAGGAGCTATAATAAAAGTTAGCACTGCAATAAAACAACAACACATATGCAGATTATGATGCATGACACGTTTAGCATACAACATACCATTGGCATAGCCAACGGACGGCCTGACGGGCATAGGCCCGCGGCCCCCTGATGAATAGGCATGCCAGTTATTGTACAAATATTATATTTATTAAAGTATTGTTGTTCAATTGATTTGAATATGACAACAGACAAAAAAACAGCAGCAATGTTTAAGCAATATTCTCTAAAAAATCCTTTTTAAAAATGTGCATTAATGTGGAAGAGAACCCGTCCATCAGCCCACAGGTAACGGCAAAACCTTTTAATTCCGAGTGCAGGAGGCTCTGGCTCATTCTGTAACAGGTAAGCTGTTTTGTTTTGCAAATCAGATCTTTTATGTGTTATTTCGTATGTGGATGGGTTTAGCTATTTGGCTTTTTTATGATTGTTTAAGCACAATAAGAAGCGAAAAAGAACTCAATCTAGTGTTGAGAAGTTGCTTTAGTTTGTGCACTTTGGATGTGAGCACAAAATCTGCGGGAATGAGTAAAATCATGGGCAATACACGCAATCCCACTCCGAAATTCAAGTCCTTTAACACCAAGAGTGTTCATCCGCCGCAAAAGAAATGAGTGAGTGAGGGGAGGAAGATTTGTGTGTAAGCTAGTTGTCAGAGAGATGAGAGAGAGAGAAAATGCAGCTATGTCATCTATTCTGCAGAAAACTAGTATTGGAAGCGGTTCAGATATTTCAGTATCGAAATATATCGAAAAATTGATATTTTTTGACAACACTACATTGCATTTAGTTTATTATTTTAGATGCCTTTTTAAAAGACTACAATTGAAAAATGTATATATTACATATAAAATTCTAACAACCAAAGTGACTATATATATATATATATATATATATATATATATATATATATATATATTTACACGCTACAGTTCACATTTTTTACTTTTTAATGTTTTTGAAATTCACGTAATCCTTCAGAAATCATTGTAATATATCGATTCGGGGTTTAAGAGATATTTCTTATTAATAATAAGAGTAATAGCTATAGTTTTTATTATTCTTTAAAGTGATTCTTTATTGTCCTTATTCTTCAAACATCTGAGAAAAATGCTCCTAATAAAAACTCATCCAGGTGAGTAAATGATCATTTCTAGGGGATCTACTAGATTTTATGCAGTGCACCGATAATGATTTATTCTAATGATCTGTACTTAATCAGTTCATAGGTTTGCTATCTGAAATGCCTCCAAGGTCACTTAAATGGATCAATGTCTCATTCACACCGTACAGTCAGACGTGCAGTAATTGCGAGGGTAACTGACTGCTGTTGAGAAAAATCAACACAGAAGAATGAAAGACCCCTTGAAAGTAATGTGTGAAAGTCACATTATCTGCGTATCCTCACGTCACGTATGAAATATATTACAAAGATCTGAGAGGATAAAATGAGCGCTGGAACACTGACAGCTCTGCTCTGATTGAAGATCTTTGGTTTATATCGCTCAATCCTACAGGGAACGATTGATCCAATCAGCAGAGAGCTCTGTGTGCGAGTGCGTGTAGAAAAGAGACAGAAGGCAAGAGATCATCCGAGGTAAAGAGGCTTCACATTTCTATCACTATTAAGGGATTATATAATCCATCATGGGTGGTTAAGTGTCCATAATCCAGTCATCTATAGCTGCGCGTCAGTACAGCTCGTAATCTTGATAACGGCAAAACTGAGGAGGTTTAATCTCAATACTGTTGAAATCCCAAAACACAAAATCTCATAACACACACAGATACAAACTGACTCCAAAGCAATACACAGCATGTCCTTGCAATAATAACATGTCAAATGGCTCAGGGCACAATGGAAACAAACAGGCTTTCTTTAAGGTCTTAAACGGCATTTTTACTGCCGACCAAATTACATTCTTGTAACCTTTGCAAATATATTAGTACTTATATAGCTTTATATAAAAACAACAGCACAGAGATTTCATCAATGATATCCAAAATGTTATTTTTTTAATTAAAATTTAATATTAAATGTATTAAAGGGGACCTTTTATGCTCCTTAGATGTAATATACATCTCTGGTGTTCCCAGAATGTGTCTGTTTCAGGTAAAAATACCCCACAGATCATTTATTATAGCTTGTTAAATTTGCCCCATTCAGGTTTGAGCAAAAACATGCCAGTTTTGTATGTGTCCCTTTAAATGTAAATGAGCTGCTGCTCCCCACCCACTTTCCAGAAGAGGGGGGAGCTTTAACAGCTCGTGCATCGGATTATCAACAACAACAAAACTGGAGAATCTCACGCACCCAAAATGTCAGAAATTGTCAGTTTCTGTTCAGCCTACATTGTTTGAACCGGAGTCGCACACTGGTAGAGAGACTCAGGAAGAAGTTACAACTTTTAGAATGACACTGGATGTTTCATTTATGTAGTTGTTGTGGAGTTAAGTTGATTCAACTTGTCGACTAGCATGTACCGTCATGTTAATCTTTTGTGCAAATCCAGCATTGACCCTCGTTTGTGAAGCAGTCCAGTATAAAATGATTTGCGCAAATATATAACACTTTACCGACTTTCTTCAGCAAATTTTCTTCATAAATGTAGTTCAACCACAATGTTCTCAGTGGCTCAGATGCCAAGACTCTTATGTTCGTTGGTACATCAGATAACAGAATATTTGTAATGTTTTTTTTAATGTAGACATTGTATCTCCAGCTGCTACAGTGAGGAAACAGAAATGGTGGATTGCTACGGCTCTCTCAGAGTGGTCTCTATGCTAATAGGGCAGATTCTGTCACCAGTTATGGGCGGGGCTTCCCACTAGTCTTAAGTAAGAGAAATCTGGAACCGTGAGTTTGGAGAGACTTTTAATGATTTATGTGGATTATAAAAAATGGTTGTTTACACACATTGTGGGCATATATCTGTGATCAAACACATTATAAAAGTGAATTTTGCTTAACAGAAGTCCTCATTTACATAGCTAGGTAAATATGAGCGTGGCTGGCTGTATAACGTTCATGTTCTCTTACCCATAATGATACCGTTTGGCTCTGAGGGAGGTTGCCAGACAACCCTGACGGACGTGAGACGCACTTCTGGAAACACCAACCTGACAGGCGGACCAGGAACTGGAGAGAAGAGAGGGAGGGTGAGAGAGGATACACAGTCCAACAAGGTATTTAAAACAGATTACTGTAGTCCACATTCTGATTTCTTTAAATGTGGAACATATTTCAAACACTTCAAAACATCTGTTTGTGGGACCAGGCTTTTATCTTGGCCATGATAAATTTGACATTTTAATCTTTTCACACACACACACACATACAAAGTCTCGCCGTAAACTTCTAATTCCTTAAATCCATAAATATAAATATTAGTGATTCATAATCCCTCATCAAACACATTTAACTCTGCCAGTGGACACTAGGCCAACAGCGCTGGTAATCCACTAGTTCTGATGTGTGTGTGTGAGTCAGTGTGTGTAGAGAATAATCACATAGACATTCCGGTATCTGGTATCCCTGGTATCCCTGTACATTTCCGAATGAATGTTGCGCCATTGAGCCGATTAAGAAAAATGACAGAAAGAGGGCATTTGTCATTCCGCTGGCAAGACTCCACAGTCCACATATGAACACACTCACTCATTTCAAAGGGGAAGATGGCAGCGCTTACATCCCTGTGCTGTGGATATATAAATGCACAAATGCGAGTATGTACAGTATTTCTGAGAGAAGCTTCCCGAAGAAAATGTAATTGCTCAGAGGTTGCTCTTTTATATCTCAGGAGACATAATGAGGCTCTCAATTGGTTGAATCTCCTGAAAACTGTCAAGTAATGCCTGTCCCGTATTTCACTCCAGATTCAAAAGAAGTCTATTTTTTTGTCTATTAAGTCTTTTTTTTCATTATGGCATTAGCTTCATGATAACTAAGCATATTTCTCTCCATAATTTGAAAAACATGTTATTCTCATTACTGCAATGTGAAAAATAATAATTTAATAATAATTTCTAAGTAAATTTTAAAACACAATTATAGTACATATTGTAGTGAAAATACAAAATAATATTTAATCCAACGAAGTCATCATTTTTATTGTACTTAATATTTAATTATAAATAAAATGATTAATAAATAATTATGTTGGCTTGACAAAGTTTAAATAAAATCTCCTCCAAGAGCTTTCAAGCTACAATCACCAACTTCAGACTGTATTGAATCGGGTTGCTAAATCTTTTCTAACTGATCCGACTGACGAATATTAAAAATAATAAAAACTTACATTGAGGGGGTCAAAATTTTAATAAAACAACTGAGTATTTAAGCTTCATCCACTACTATCACTGGCAAAGCAACTAGCTTAGGACATGGTTGCAACATGGTAATTCATGCTAACAACATGTTAATTCATGATAATAACATGCTAAAACATGATAACAACATGATGAACGTTAGCAATGTGCTAAAACATGATAACAACATGATGAACGTTAGCAATGTGCTAAAACATGATAACAACATGATGAACGTTAGCAATGTGTTAAAACATGCTAGCAACAGGCTATTTCATGCTAGCAATGTGGTAAAACATGCTAGCAACAGGCTAATTCATGCTAGCAAAGCATCACAACATGTTTGTAATATGCTAAAACATACTCATCTGTGAATTGTGTGAATTTTATACTTTTATTTTGTCATTTAACATCAGAGACTGATAGCCCCTCCCCCTCCAATACGTAGTTAAACCTGTGACAGTTAACTGCATGAAGTGTCCAACATTACGCATTTCATTTTTTCCATTAATTTGGTGCATCATCCAGGTTTTTAAAGTGAACTTTTTGGAATTTTTAGTGTGAACACACTTCTTGCACTATTTATATTTAAAAAATAGTATTAGTAGTAAAACATGAATTAGCAAAATTCATGTTAGCAATGTGCTAAAATATACTAAATCATGCTAACAAAGTGCTTAAACATGCTAGCAACATGCTAATTCATGCTAGCAAAGTGTTAAATCATGTTAACAACAGGCTAATTCATGTTTAGCAGTGTGCTAAAACATACTAGCAACATGCAAGCATGTTAGCAAAGTGTTAAAGCAGGTTAATTCATGCTAGCAACGTGTTAAATCATGCTAGGAATTTGTTAAAAATTCTAGCAAAATGTTAAAATAGCTTAACAACATGCTAATTCATGCCAGTAACATGGTTACATTCTAGCAACATGCCAAAATATGTTAGCAGCATGTTAAATCATGCTAGCAACGTGCTAAACATGCTAGTAACATGTTATTTTAAATTTTCAGACCTGACTATGTCAAGCCAACATCAAAGTTTGTCATCAAACTTTACTTATCTACTGACAAAATAGTATTTATATATAAAAAAAAAATGATGAATGCAATAATTAAAATAATCATAGTAGTGAAATATTGAATAATGTAAGTTATTATTTTTTTAGTAAAAAAAAAAATGAGCAAGTGCTTTTCTGTATTGCAAGGACATTTTTATAATTGCTAATTACACAACTGAGAAGGCTTTTAAAAGGGCCATAAAATTAACATGCCCATACAGCTTGGAATCTCTGACTTTTATTTTCAGACTTTGTCAAATGCAAGCACAGTTTGTGTCTCTAATGAGAAACAGGAGATGGACGTGAGGATGCTGGGGTCTTTTTCTCCAAAGACATATCTGAAATGTAGTCACCATTTAATGTCATTGCTGTCTGGGAATTGCTGTTCTATGAGTGAGTGAGAGGTGGTTCAGACAGGTGACTCAAGCGACGCAGTGATGCAGGATGAGGTTTCATGCAGTGGGGGCACCAGGAGGCCAGGGGAGCATGTGAGCGAATATGCGTGTGTGTTTGTCTGCGTCTAGAGCCACGTGGGAGGTAATGCCAGTCTGAATGTCGGGCACAGCTGGAAACCACCAGAGCATGAAGCAAGACATAACTTAGAGCTACCATTATAATGTGTGTGTGTGTGTACTGGTGTGTGAGTGTGTGAAGGAACATCTGCTAAATGGGTAGCTTTCACTCAAAGTCTAATTTTGACCCAATGTGTGTGCGGACATTTATTTTTGCTTTTATTATGCGTGCACAATTTGTCATAACCAGTGGGAACATCTGAAGAATTAGATGATGCATGTTGCTCAGTGGGCGATGCATTGATTTTATTGGTTGCTTACCATCATCCTTGGTTCTCTCAACTGTGGGGGGGAGGCTGGGTGGTCCATCTCCGACACGTGTAAATGCGAGCACCTGGACTTCATACAGGATAAACTTGCCAAGGTTCCTTAAAAGAAGCAAGTGAGTCTGGTTCCCGTTCACCAGCTGGACCTGGGGAACCCGCTCAGAATCTTTTTCTCTGTATAATACCTAGAGATAACGGGAAATATAGGTCACATAGAAACCGTTTTGATGTGCTATAGTCTTGGAACATCCTAAAATCAACAACAACCGTACAATGTGTAGATGTGTATGCTAATTGCTAATTACTATTACTCATACTTAAGGTTAGGGATTTAAGCAAACCCATGGTGGAGGATGAAATAGACATAAAATCGAATATCATAGAGACATTAACTCTATTGACTTGGTTCAGCTGGCAACCACATAGCAATCGCCAACAAAATCGTGGCAACGACTTCTGCACGTGCAAACATCACCATTTCTTCAGATATCAGTTCAAGTTTTGCATAACTTGGGTCCTGACTTCAGAAGAGATCAATAATTAATTGAGTTATTTCATTTCCCCCCACTTTTTACAGCATAAGCATTTTATCAATTGGCTTCTTCCGACAGTGTGTAAAAGGAAAACTGTTTCAGCAATTTCAAGATCTTGCATCATGTCACTCTACACAGCCTAAGCAGAAAATTGAGAAAGCCTTATACAAGCAACAGTGCACATGGGTTTCAATAGCTTAATACAGTTTATAGATGTGCTCAAAATGAACTCAATGTGAACCATGTTCGGCTGAATGTATGTGCATTAAAGCACGAGGAAGAAGTTTTGTAGTATGCATACCAGCATCTCTTTGTGGTATAAAGTGCCTTTGGCGCATGATACAAACATTACATTAGATGTGTAGAAGCGTAGTCCATGTGCTTTTTTGCTATGGTGCATCAGAGTTGCTTCTGAGTGGTTCTGCTATGTGGTTGTTAGGGTAATCTAGTTGGTTTCTTACTTTCCCAGATCAAAAGAGCCTAGGTACCTACACGGGGATATGGCTCAGGTTCCTCCTTCAAAGAAAGCCCATGGGATTTTTTGCACATTTTAAGACTTGGAAGTAGCAATCTTTTCTTCCCAATTGTGATGCACATCCAAGTGGAATATATTCTGACAAAATATAAGATGTGGACTTGGCACTATCCATTGGTTGTTGATTGGATGGAGGAAAATCTAAACGCGAGCTTCCTGACGCCAGCGGAGAGGCAGAGTTTAAGCGGGGTAAATGATTGGAGAGGTCCGGCATTTGTCCAAAGAGAGAAGTGTGTCGTTTCGCCAAAAGTAATGACATTTTGATTAAACATTACAAAGTCGAAACAAAAAGGTGAATTATTTGCAATAAGATCTATAATATTACATAGATAGGGTGAATTTTTTTTTTTTTCAAAATTATAATTCTGTCATCAATTAGATAAGGATGTAATGTTGTTTTAAACCCATGTTCTTCTGGAGAACAAGATATTTCGATTAAAAAAAAAAAGTTATACTATTTTGGACCCCATTGACGTTCATTCGACGAAAAAAAAGAAGAAAAAAAAAGAGAGTTAGTGAATTATGATAGAATTTACATTTTTCCTGAACTTTAATAATAAATGCAAACAAGCAATTTAAAATGATTCCAGTCAGATGTCTCCATATACAGTACAAATTCAGCATGCTGCAGACAGAACTCTCCAGCAAAGTCTATGGGGGATTTTAAGGCTTTTAAAACATTCTCTTTGATATAGTAACCGTACCTTGTAACCAAGGATGTGTCCATTCTTCTGGTGCTCAGGGACTGAACCCCAGGTGACCAATACACTCGTGGAGCTCATTGCTTCTGTGGTCACATTTTCTGGGGCACCAGAGGGAACTGAAAACACCCATATAAAAAGTCATTTTATGGTAAAGCAAAAACCTTCTAAAGGCTGTGTGTTACAGTGATTTTATAACACATAGCTGTTTTTCGTCATATTAGAACTACAATATGATAAAAGACACTAATAGTGATGTTTATCATTAATAATAATAGGAATAAGCAATTCTAGCAAGTAAGGCCTAAGGCTGACGTCTTAATAGCTGACTCAAAACCATTCATTTCAGTCAGGGTTTCACATCTACTGAATATTTTTGCTGAAATCTCACCCTCTTCTATTGGAGTCTGTCACATTCACTGATTAAAAACAGAATAGGGCTGACAGCTTAAACAACAGCGTCTGACATTTCTCTCTGATTTCCTGTCATGTGAATCTCACCGAAATAAGAACAGGAGAACTGCGGGAGCATAAACACTTGTAATGGACTGATTTGGGATACATTTCGACGCTTTAACCTGTGAATGTGTGTAATGTGTATTTGTTACTTCAGGGCTTGCCGGCACATGTTCGCGCACAGCTTCGGTGAGAAAAAAAAGATGTAAATTTGATAAACAAAGCTTTCTTTTTCTGGTAGTTAAGTGCAGGAGAACTGCAGAAAAAAATTAAATTGTGGTTGTGACTTTTGGTTTGCTGAGGAAAATGATTCAAGCGAGTTTGCTGGTTCTTCAATGTAAGAAGGATTTGTAAAATGTGATAATCTAGGACTGGAAAAGTCTTGAAAATCTATAAAATCTTCAAAGGTCATGAAACAGTTGTGGAAATTAAAAAAAAATAAAAAATATAGGTACACTACTGTTCAAAAGTTTGTGAACGGTAAGATATTAAATGTTTTTTTTTTTTTTTAAAGTCTCATACTAATAAAGGCTGCATCTATATGATCAACAATGGGGTAAAAACAGTAAATTTAAAATATTTTTTTTCTATGTTACTATATTTTTAAAATGTAATTTACTTCTGTAATTGCGAAGTTGAATTTTCAGCATCATTACTCCAGTGTCACATGATCCTTCCGATATCACTTTAATGCTTTATAATTTAATTCATATACATTTTTTATTTCCTTTGACTTCTGATCAATATATTGCTTTGTTAGATAAAAATTTTAATTTCTTTAAAAAAAACCCTTTCTGACTCATAATCTAACGTTTACCTAACAGTAGTATCTGCCTAGTTCTAAAGAATTTCTTCCACTAAAATTTCTCTCTATAACATGATGTTTTAAAATGCTTATTGAGTCATAAACAACAGAAAAGGTTCAGAATTATCCAGAAATGAACAATCATATGTTTGAAGCCTGCAAGTGGTCACTGCCAAGGCCACAAGTGCCCGTACCACCAGCTGCCTCTGATCATTTCAAACTTTCTAGATGTTGTCTAAGGGTCGGTAGCATCATTAACTCAGCAGGGACTCGCTAGGGCTGCAAACGGCCACCCGGTGAGAGCTGTGGCCTTGGGCAAATGCTCCATCTGAGTCTCCAACGACTATGTTAATGAAGCTTGCGACTAAAAATCGGTTAGTGAGATGCTGGCTAAACTGTAGCTTGTTTAGAGTTCCTAAGCAACTTGCAGCATTCATATAAGATCAGCTGACATCTTCTATAAGACATTTATGTAAATAACCAGTCTTATATTTTATTTATTTAAAAAAACAAATGAAATGCAAAATGAGCAAGATGGAAATGTGACCATGATGCATAAACACAATGATGCTCAATTCACTCATTTGGTTATTCAAAACAGCAACTATATTTTGTTTCATTTCCAAAAATGCAGGAACAAATGACATTGAACTTTGAAACAACCTTCGTTGATCATTTATTTTGATTGTTACTTTTGTGTAAAATCAAAAGTGGAGAAGTGAATAGTGTGTCACCTGACTCTTTAGTTTTGCCCAGCACAGGACTGCTCCAGGGTCCAGGCCCAATGCCGTTGAAGGCCTGAACGCTCAGCTCGTACTCCATCCACTCCTCAAGCCCCTCAACTGTCACCTCTCGAGAAAGGCGGTCAGAAACCGTCTCCATCCGGGGCTGCCCGAGTCCGTCAGCTCTCTGTGCACGTACACGGTAACCCACACTTTCTGGATTTCCGTTATAAGCTGGCTCTGGAAGCGGCTACAAAAGATATGAAGGAAAACATTAGGGCGGGAGAGACTCTGATACACCTACATCAATAAGAAGAGCCCAAAACTATGATTTGGTAGAATGGCAAACAAACTACAAAATACATTTTTTTAAACACTTCACGAAACATTTTATCTTACCACTAGGAGTTCTCCTAAAAGTTCTTAGTTAGGAATTTTCTCTTAAAACCTGCTGAGACTACTAAGGAATAGAGAGAAGTCTTAAGCTAAGAGATAGGGCAGGGTTGACCTCGTCGCTATGGATGATGTCAACACGATTATTAGCTATGACCACAGTCTTACAGACCCCAAACTTTTGAATGGTACTGTATAAAATCAGACAAATACATTTAAAGAAAAACTTAAGTTGTCCAAATACATTTTGGGCAACTATATTGGTAAGGCTCTGATATTTAAGAGCTGAAATAGTTTAACTAATTTTCTGTATGCTAATCTTACTCAACAGGAATTGGAAATGAATGTTTCAGACATTCAGGCAGTGGCTATGTTCTACGATGATCTGGATGAATGAAAACCTTCACAAGCGTCAAATTGTGTGCAGAAAACAGAATAGAAGTTCCTTAATCTCCTCATAAACATAAATTAAATGACATTTTAAATTGGCTGTAATGCAGCTCAGCCCCTCGCATGCTTCAGCTGTGCGTTGCACATTGGCACATGGCTCAGAGACATTTTCCAGCATCAGATGCCAAGAGTTCGCACATGGTTGCTCGCCTAGTACTTTAATGCGCACTCGAAACCTTACGATGTTCACAGCTTCAGTACATTGACTGCTTGAAGCGTTTCAATTAAAATGCTTTTGGCAAGATGACGAATGCAAGTAACTTCATAAACACAGGCCAAATCAATGTTCGCTCCTTATGGCCGCCACAATAAGCTGATAATCTTTAGTTGGTTGCAATATCATGTTTTGATAAATGACGTGTTATTAAAAAACAAAACAAACAAACACACACTAAAAGTTATCTCATCCATGTAAATCTGAGTTTTTTTCTAACAAGCCATGGTTCCAACAAGCAATAAGCTTGTTGATAGCTTATTTCAAATTGTTTTATTTTCCGTCTGGTTAACTCTTTCCCTGCCAATGATTAAATTGTCCATCATTTATGAGACAACTCTTCCCTGCCATTGATGGAATTTTTCTGCTATCCCTGCTTGATTACAACAAAAAATAAGCTTGTTGATTAGTTGTTTTGCATTGTTTTATTTTCAGTCTGGTTAACTCTTTCCCTGCCATTGATGGAATTTTCTGGCATTCCTTGATTTCACTGTTATACAGTAGGGTAACACACCGTCTGAAAGAGTACAGAATCTCTGGATCAATATACAGGCAAAAAAAGGACTAACAAAATATGATTTGATATGAATGTTGCTTTTTTTATGAAACTTTCAAGTGTTGATAAAAACATATATTTGGATATATTGCATGTTTAGATTGTCATTCAACAAAATATTCTAGGGACATTACATTTTGGGGAAAATTATCAAAAGCTGGTGGTGTTTTTCAAATAAAAAGACGCCGACAGGGCAAGAGTTAAACTAGATCATGAGTGGCTATAGTGAATACGACGGTTTTTGTGCTTGCAAAATGTACGGGTGGAATGGAACAGTAGTTCACCTCAGTATGAGAAATTAAATTTAATAAGTGTAGCTGTCTAAATACTTCTGAAGCTCAATGTATTTCCAGAGCAACTGCTCATGAAATACATCTTGCAGTTTAAATTCTGCTCATTAAAGACATTAAACTCAAGAAACTTGGGTTGCTTGGTAAATGACAGAGAAGCGGTAAAAGAATAACCTTTTCTTCAATGGCAGCTACATGAAAGTTTTAGTATGAGTGTAATAAATTACTATCCATAAAAAAGAGGTTATAGGTCACTGTTTTCGTTTTCAGTGCTTGTGAAGTACTGCATTAAGCACTATTATGTCCTGAGGGTCATTTTTCAGCACCAGCACCCCACAAATGTGTTACTATGACCAGTGGAGGCTTTGCAGAAGCCGTTTTTACATTAAATGGAGTCCTGTCTTATGAAATGACATCTTTCATGTCATGTGCCTCTACAACTCAAATTCTTCGATCACTCTTCAGGCTTTGAAAAGGTGAGGGGGGGAAAAAAGGAGAAGTGAAGGAGAAAATAACAGCAATTACATCTGATACTGACAGACACCATGGCTCGGGATATCAGAAAAACAGACAGGGAAAATAAGCTGTCAACCTCTTCCAGTATATCCCTCACCTATAAAGTGTGCAGCAGACAGTATTTGTGTCCATCTTTGTGTGTGTTTGAGTGTAAAGAAATCACTATATTTGTATGAGTGCTCCAGTTTTAATGATAATGTTCACAAAAATCCACCTCCTTTTGATGAAGCAAAAAAACCTTTTAAAGCTCCTTGGCTCTTATAAATGGATATAAATGTTAGAAGGAATGATATAAGAAAAAATAGAAAAGTATATTCAAAAACTACCAGAAACATTCCTAATCATGTATGTATGTACGTATGTCTGATGTAGACTTCACCAATAAAATGTCATTTGAGTTTGATTTATTTGTGAATCCATTCAAATCGTTTATTTTAATGAACTTTATTAAAACTCAGTTTTAGCAATTTGTTTGTGTCATCACAGATGTCCTCTGTGGCATTTTAATATAATAAAATATTTTCATAAAATTCATGTGGATATTGCTACGTTATTGTAATGATATGAAAATAATTATAAATGTGAAATATGTGAAAATAATTCAGTATTATGTTCTTTGATGAAAAGTATGGAAAATATGTATTTATTATTTTTAATTAGATTACTTTTGTATGGTATTTTATATCCTGCATTAAACTGTTATGTTGTTTGGTCAAAATGATGGCTCACTCTGAATGGGATAATAATAAAAAAAAATTATATATACCACCTGTTGGTACCACCGTTCTACACATAAATATATTAACTCAATATTAAAATGTGCAGAAATGTGTAGAAGCAGTTTTGGGACTGTAAGTTTTTTTTTTTTTTTTTTTTTTTTTTTTAAAGAAGTCTCTTATGCTCATCATGGCTGCATACTTGAAAAATAAAGTGATACTGTAAAATATATTACAAATATATTTTAAAATGTTAAATATTCCTGTGATGGAAAAGCTGATTTTTCAGCAACTATTACTAATCCATCCTTGCTGAATAAAAGTTATATTTTTTTCTAAAAAAAACAAACAAAGAAACATACTGACAGCACACTTTTTAACACTAAAGTGCAGAACACAAAATCACATTTACATGTAGAAAACCTGGACTTGGTGTGAACTTGACTGTAACTTTTTGAGGATTGAGTGTGTGTGTGTGTGTTCTTGTATAGTTTATAAGAACACAACTGTGTATACTGGCATTGGTATTGCAACTAATACTAAACAGTGTTTTTTGAAATGCAAAATATGCCAAAAGATTTCTGTGATGGGTAGGTTTAGGGGGTAGGGATAGTGTAGGTGGATAGAATATACAGTTTGTAGAGTATAAAAACCATTACACCAATGGACAGTGCCCATAAACAACATATACAAGTGTGTACGTGTGTGTGTGTGTGTGTGTGTGTGAGAGAGAGAGAGAGAGAGAGAGAGAGAGAGAGAGAGACAGACTGTCCCTTTCTCACCTCCCAGCGAATCCTTAGGCTGGTTTCACTTGCAGAAAACACTATGAGATCTGCCGGGGCCGCATCTGGACTAGACTGCAGGGTCTGCATCGTACGAGAGGGCTGACTGAAGGGACTCGAACCCACAATGTTCACCTGCTTCATCCTGAACCTGAAAGGCATATGTAAGAGGGGGAGAAGAAAAAAAAACAAACAGTGTTTTTAATTCCCTGGTCTTGCTCTTGAGTAGTTGGAGGACAGGGGATTTTGGACAGGATAACAGATCTCTACAGCTTCTGATCATCAGTAATCCCTTTAGGACAAGATAGTGTGCCGAGAATCAGAAGACAATCTTTCCACAAGACCTTGAGAAAATCAATTAAGCAGAGAAATAGGAAAGGGCAATGAGAGAAAGAGAGAGAGAAAAATGAAGGAAAAAATAACCCAACAAAAAAGATAGCTGGATATACATCAATGCAGGGAATGCTGGGATTGTAATGAGTGTTTAAATACTGAAAGGTCATAAACAGCTGAGATTCAAACACCAAAACTGAAACACTCGGCAGGTTTGTGAGGGTGCTTTCACTCAAGCGCTTTTGTTTCTGCATTTTGGTTCATTTGACTGATGTGAAAGTGGTTTTCTATTCAGAAAAGAAGCGAAAGGCTCACCTGTATTGAGTGAAGGGGACGAGATTGGGAATCTCCAGAGTGTCTGAGGCTGGCGGACTGTCTCTCTCATACAGAACCTTCCATTCCTCTTCCTCACTCACAGTCCCCACCTGTGGCAACACAGAGGATGTGTTTGAAGTGTTTGAAGTTTGAATGTACTGCCTGTTGCATACTACACTGAATATAGACACTATTAAACACACACACACACACACACACGAAAGAAAATGCAGTATGACAATCAAACATTTCAAACTGCAGTATGCTTCATTACAGTTACATGACTTCATTATGTTGCATATTTATAGGAACTAGAGACGTCTAGTTTTAATTATTAACTATATATATATATATATATATATATATATATTTATTTATTTATTTTACAGTATAATAGTATTACTATAATAATAAATTTCTTTATTTATTTAATGTGTCAAATATTTAATAATATGCGCTATTATTAATAATATGTTCAATTACTAATAATATGTGCTTCTATGTAATTTAATAAAACAAATTTTAATAATAATAATGATAATAATAAAAATGGTTACTTTCCAATTTTAGTCAGTCGTACTGGAAATGGAAGATAACATTGCAATTTTATTGTAGCTCTGTAAAGTAAATGTATTATTGCTATTATTATTAAATACTCAATTTTTGATTTTACAGTACAACAGTGGTACTATAGCAATATGTAACATTGCAAGCATGTCAAAGTCCAGAGATATTTTCACATTTTTAATCCAGTTCTGTGTAAAAATTAAACTTTTGGTTGTCAACTGACATCAACATGACAGTCAACAAATGAGTCACAAATTAGATCTTAAATTTAGAGTTGGGATTGGTTCTAGTTCATATTAGGTTTCACATGATGTATCCTGCAAATATGGTCAAATCTAGGTACCCCATACTGTGTTTATTACACATCCTGCATTCCTCATTCCACGAGTGTCATTCCAAATATACTGAGAGTCAGATTCAGCAGTCAGAGCTGATGATAAGAAAACTTTAGACTGACAGTGAAAAGCAACAGCAAACCGAACCAAGCTGCTCACAGTGCAGACTCCATATCAGGACTGTTGCCTTTGTTTTCCTGTGCTTTGTGTTTTCCATTTTTTTCACTAATCAAAAGCATGTTGCCATAGAATCTAAACAATGACATGTAAGAGCCGTAAAGGGCTTGTTTTTTTAACCACCTTGATCTTCATAAGGCTGTAATGAGGTAATGAGCTAATTAAAAAGTAGATCCACGACATAAAAAACAAAAAAGCCCGCAAAGAGACACTGGGTAATGTAACCAGTCATTATCTGCAAACAAAAACTGCTTATCATTTCAAACATGTTACAATCACGTGACTCACATTTCCTCAAGGACCTCATTGAGAGCTGCTTCCATTTATTCATAGGGCAACCTGTCATTAATATCGTGCAGTTAGCTCTTTCCTATCATTACCATGTATAAACTGTCAAAATACTTATAAGAGGGCATATTCTACACTTCTAAAGCATTTCAATTTCCTCTTGAAGTTCACTTATAATACAAGTCAAGGGTTCTTTCAAAGAAAACAATTGTAATTATACATTTTCCAGCCGGTCACTGACCCTCTGATTGTTTTTGGCTACTGCACCTTTCAAATTTCCATATGTAAATAACCTCTGGTATGATTGGCCAACCTCACAGTTCACACAATCATTCATCAGAGAGGGCTAGGGAGTTTAAAGGGACAGTTCACCCAAAAATGTAAATTCTGTCATCATTTATTCACCGTTCCAAACCTGTAAGACTTTCTTTCTTCTGGAAAATACAAAATCAGTGAATTTTAAGGGGTTTTCTGTCCATATAATGAAAGTTAATGCAACACTGGACCCATTTTACTTTCATCATATGGGCCAAAATTGTATATTAGGTTTGTTATTTTACCATAACATCACTCCTATAGGTTTGGGACAATATTAGTAACGATGACAGAATTCCTTTATCACTTTAGGACCGAACAGGCGTTCGCTTATAAATAAGGGTGGTCATATGTTAATGAGCTCCTGTTGGTGACATCGTTTTTGAAGCCGAAATGATGAAACGGGAGAACTAGGGAGAGAGGAAGAAAAATGCAGTTTTCCACGATATGTCCCTTTCAATATGATAAACCATAAGTTGCAACAACTAGCACTTGGTTTCCATGAAAATCCCATATCTACACAGCGTGCTTTGTGCAGCCCTGCTCAAGCAGAGAAGAGGTGAAAAGAATACAAAGGGAATCGAAATCAGCAAGCGACCTGGTCCGGGATACAACTGTGAAGAAGTCAGCTGTAAAAAAAAAAAAAAAGAGAGAGAGACCCCAACACAAGCTGATTTCGAACCCATAGACTTAAGACCCCATTAGTGCCACCTCAGTACCTCTAATCTTCTCCTCTCTCTTCTCTCATCCCTCCTTCTGACTCCCTCCCTCCTGTTCTCCCTCGATTAAACAGTATTAAAGACAGGAACAGAGAAAACGGAGGGGGAAAAGGGAGGGATCTCATTAGGAGGAGTTTTTCTCTTCACGCTGCACAGCACTGGACGCCATCCAAGAGGGGCTTAACACATATGCTCGCACACACAAACACACACCACACCTAAAGGGTTGGGAGACACGGTGCATGACATCTCCTTAGCCTTCTCGTACTATGTCACATACAGAGTGTGAGCATGTGCGCTTGTGTGTGTGTGAGCGTTTTCTCTGGGGGAAGATGTTTTAGTGCAAGAGCAAGCCTGTTTTTCCCTGGAGATAAAGTACCTGCCAGACAACAGCATCTTCAGTGGAGCACAGCCTGCCAGACAAGGGCATAACACACACCCACAAATACACACATACCTACAGACACATTTATACTTATGAGCACATACACTGAAGAGTCATATTCCACAGAGCAGTCTTGGCAGAGAGAAAATTGCAGTTTGTGGAAACGTTAACCATTCGGCAAAAGGAATATTGCCATTCATCGCAAAGTTATTTTATTTTGTAGGGAAAACAGCAATTTGTGGCAAAGGTAACCTTATTTCAGAGAGAAAAACACCCTTCCATGCGAAATTAATCATTTTGCAGGGGAAAAATTGCCATTTGTGGCAAAGTTAACCATTCGACAGCCAGAATTTTGACATTTGTGGCAAAGTTAGCCATGTTACAGAGACAAAAGTGCCACTTGTAGCAGAGGGAAAGTATATACTACTGTATATACTTATTTTTTGTATATTTTTACAGATAAAAATTCAAATGGTGATAGTTACCCATTTTTCAAAGAGAAAATGACCATACATGATAAAGTGTCACAGTGCCATTTGTGGCAAAGTTAACCATTGGGCAGGCAAAATATTGGCCCTCATGGGAAAGTTAACCATTTTGGAGAGAGAAAACTACCATTTCTTAAAAAGTTAACCATTTGTGGCAAAGTTAACCATTCAGCATCCAGAACACTGACATTCATGGCAAAGTTAACTATTGTGCAGAAAGAAAGTATATATACTATATACTTATTTTTGTAAGTATTTGCAGTTTTTTTTTTTTCAAACAGAAAAGTGTAATTAACAGCAAAGTTGACCATTCTGGAGACAGAAAATTGTTATAAGTGATAGCTAACCATTTTTCAAAGAGAAAATTACTATACTTTAAAAAGTTAACCAGGTATCACAGTGCCATTTGTGGCAAAGTTAACCAATGGGCAGGCAAGATATTGACAGTTAACCATTTTAGAGATAAAATAACAAAGAGAGACGATAAATAACAAAGTTAACCATTTTGGAGAGAGAAAACTATCCGATTCATGAAAAAAATGACCATTTATGCAATTTATGCCAAAGTTCAGCTGATAGAATACTGACAAGCTTTGCTACAGATTTTGTAAAGAGCAAACCACTAATGATGGTTAATTTTAATATACTAACAGTTAATTAGTTTGTTAACTTTGTTAACCGCTAATGGGAAAGTTGGCCACCTGCAAAGAAAAAATTGACAATAGAGGAACAATAGAGACACACACTCATACACAAGCCTACACACCTGTCCTTCCACGATCCATTTGGAGATGGCAGTTTTGCCGTCACTGCCGGGGCGGAACTTTATGGTGGCGGAGCGAGGGCTGATGTTAGAGATGACCAGATTGGAGGGAGCACCAGGTAGCTCTGTTCACCAACATAACAAAACATATTTATGTAACTCACAAGCTGCTCTAATTGAAACATTTCCACATTTTGTGTTCTGTTCTCTGTCTGTTTTCTCCATCCTGTGTCTTCATTATCCTTCAAAGAAAACTCCAGTAAATGGGCCCATAACTCACTTCAGAGTCGATTAGGTTTTGTGTACAGCAGTGCTCATTGTGTTTGGGTATATGATTAATTGGTAATTAAATGGATTGATAATGATATTTGGGTGGTTCACGGTGGCTCATTCAACAGTAGATAAAGCTCGTTCTTTCCTGACTCCACAGCATATCAGTGGGAGATAATGAGTGTAGCTTGGCTTTTGGTCATCATCATTTATTTCATGTTCTCTCTAACAAACGCGCACACACACAGCGGCCCCAAGAGCTTCATACTGACTCTATGTGATGTATTACAGTCTTACTGACTGTGTCTCGGATTGCTGGTCTATGTGAAATATGCGCCCCACTGCGGCATCCTGTTTCATGTGCTGAATTTCCTTTAGAGTTTGAACACGGTGACTATCACTGATCCCCAAGGGAGAATTTGATGCATTAAAGTGATGCTTGCATTGAAGTGTGTATTTGTTTGAGAGTGTGGAGACCTGGCGGCAGTCCTGTTGAGATGGTCGATGAGGTGGCAGTACCGGTGCCGGCCTGTGTTACCGCAGCCACCTGCAGAGCGTACGTGGTGAGTGAAGTGAGCCCGGTCACTTTATACGTCAACGTGGAGTTGGACAGAGTCTGAGATACGCGGGTTTCATTCTGACCGGCCTCCTCCCAACACAAGATGTAACCTATGGAGAGGTGGGAAAGAAAGGAGGATAAAGAACTTAGTGAACCGCCTTGCTGATTGATTCCTACATATGCAGTAACCTTCTCTTATAAGTGGCAGTTTTGAAACTTTCTTTACAGTCCATCACACGGATCACGCAAATAGCGCAAAGTGCGTTACACGAACGACGATTCGAAAAAATTTAAATTCAGGTGTTTTCATAATCGTGTATTACTTTCAACTTTCAAACCTTTTTTTTATTTATGCAATAATCATTTGTAGAGAAATGAATTGCCACTTTTGTAATTGCATCACATTTCAAGTTATTTACTGTATTTAATAGCATTTTGTAATGGAAATGATATACAGTACTGTGCAAAAGTTTTAGGCAGGTGTGAAAAAATGCTGTAAAGTAAGAATGCTTTCAAAAATAGACATGTTAATAGTTTATATTTATCAATTAACAAAATGCAAAGTGAGTGAACAGAAGAAAAATCTACATCAAATCAATATTTGGTGTGACCACCCTTTGCCTTCAAAACAGCATCAATTCTTCTAGGTACACTTGCACACAGTTTTTGAAGGAACTCGGCAGGTAGGTTGGCCCAAACATCTTGGAGAACTAACCACAGTTCCTCTGTGGATTTAGGCAGCCTCAGTTGCTTCTCTCTCTTCATGTAATCCCAGACAGACTCGATGATGTTGAGATCAGGGCTCTGTGGGGGCCATACCATCACTTCCAGGACTCCTTGTTCTTCTTTACACTGAAGATAGTTCTTAATGACTTTCGCTGTATGTTTGGGGTCGTTGTCATGCTGCAGAATAAATTTGGGGCCAATCAGATGCCTCCCTGATGGTATTGCATGATGGATAAGTATCTGCCTGTACTTCTCAGCATTGAGGATACCATTAATTCTGACCAAATCCCCAACTCCATTTGCAGAAATGCAGCCCCAAACTTGCAAGGAACCTCCACCATGCTTCACTGTTGCGTGCAGACACTCATTCGTGTACCGCTCTCCAGCCCTTCGGCGAACAAACTGCCTTCTGCTACAGCCAAATATTTCAAATTTTGACTCATCAGTCCAGAGCACCTGCTGCCATTTTTCTGCACCCCAGTTCCTGTGTTTTCGTGCATAGTTGAGTCGCTTGGCCTTGTTTCCACGTCGGAGGTATGGCTTTTTGGCCGCAAGTCTTCCATGAAGGCCACTTCTGACCAGACTTCTCCGGACAGTAGATGGGTGTACCAGGGTCCCACTGTTTTCTGCCAATTCTGAGCTAATGGCACTGCTCGACATCTTCCGATTGCGAAGGGAAGTAAGCATGATGTGTCTTTCATCTGCTGCAGTAAGTTTCCTTGGCCGACCACTGCGTCTACGGTCCTCAACGTTGCCTGTTTCTTTGTGCTTCTTCAAAAGAGCTTGGACAGCACATCTGGAAACCCCTGTCTGCCTTGAAATTTCTGCCTGGGAGAGACCTTGCTGATGCAGTATAACTACCTTGTGTCTTGTTGCTGTGCTCAGTCTTGCCATGGTGTATGACTTTTGACAGTAAACTGTCTTCAGCAACCTCACCTTGTTAGCTGAGTTTGGCTGTTCCTCACCCAGTTTTATTCCTCCTACACAGCTGTTTCTGTTTCAGTTAATGATTGTGTTTCAACCTACATATTGAATTGATGATCATTAGCACCTGTTTGGTATAATTGTTTAATCATACACCTAACTATATGCCTACAAAATCCCTGACTTTGTGCAAGTTTACCTTGAAGAATTGATGCTGTTTTGAAGGTAAAGGGTGGTCACACCAAATATGGATTTGATTTAGATTTTTCTTCTGTTCACTCACTTTGCATTTTGTTAATTGATAAATATAATCTATTACCAAGTTTATTTTTGAAAGCATTCTTACTTTACAGCATTTTTTCACACCTGCCTAAAACTTTTGCACAGTACTGTACATAAAAGGCATCTGGAAACTAAAAAAAAAAAAAAAGACAAGCTAAAAAGTTTAAGTTTTAATATGAGCTTAATAAAACAAACAATCCGTGGGACACCCTCACATGCAGTGTTTGAAAGATTAGTGAGAGTTTCTGTGAATTGGTGGGTGAGCTGTAGCTGTGATTGGATAATTGAGCCTGTTCACCTGTGATAATGCCATTCTTGTCTTCCGGTTCCTGCCAGCTGATCCTTAGAGATGTGTCCAAGATCTCAGAGAAGCTCATTTGAGTCACGGGGCCCGGTTCTACAACACACACACACACAAAGTTAAAGGAGCCTAGGAGTTCCCAGTGATCATCAGTTTCCCTACTTGTATTTAGTTTCTCCACCTGTTCTGTTTTACGTTAATGAATTCCCTATGTATTTAAACCCTCAGTTCTTTCAGTTCATTGTTCGGTCTCATCAATGTTTATGTGTAGTAGCTTTGTTTTATCTCCTGTATGTTCTTCAAGATATTAAAGATTGTTCCCTCGAATCTCCTGTGTTGTGCGCTTTATAAAGACACAGTAACGTGAGATTACATTATATTATATTATATTATATTTACACCTAAACAGATGAATTGTATTTTTTTAAACTAACGTTTTACCTTTAAAACCAGCAAAATGAAGGCATTATGCTATAGAGCCCTAAGAAGATCTCAAACATGTTTTATGGATGTATGCATTTGCTAGTGCTTTTTTATAGGTATGTAAGTATACAAAAAGTGCATTTTTATTAGAAGTAGAAGGTCAACTACTGATATAGACATAAAACAATTGAAATCTTTAAACAACACAGCCTCATGATTTCATTGCCTGGGGGGCTATAAAACCGTGAATACACAGCAGGTTTGTCGATGCTCTTACCAGTGAGTGAGTGGAATAAAGCTTATTATTTATTGGGCAGTACTTTATGAACACTTTAAAACCTGCTCATGGTAAAGGATTACCCTGCAACCTCAGTCCGCAAGACCATAATACTCCAAACAAAGAGCTTGTTGCTATGGAACTGCTGTATCACGAATGCAAATAGGTGAAAGCAAATCATGTGTTTGTTGGCAATTACCCTCACGAGTTAGCAGTCATTTAGTGGTTAATCAATCATGCATACACACCCCGCAAGACAATCCATCTGACAGGCGAACATGACAGTCGCCTGAAAAGCACAGTGGTTAATGTTTGCGGACAAAGCTTCAATCTCATTAGATCTAACATGCGTGTAGCAAACCCTCATGACCTGCACTGTCAAGCGGACCTTATCAGAGGAAGTCGTCACGCTAGACTGACAAGTTAATCAATCACGTGCTTATGAGAATGTGTGATTCCATTCAACTCACTGCACTGCAGTTCAATTACTTTTCAATTCAATTTTTATCTTTAAGTGTCACTCGGTCTGACCAAGAGGTCGAAATTTAGCTGTTAGCATAGTCCCTGCTAGTAGATGCTTTAAATACAACATAAGGATTCAAAAAGCATTTTTAGGAGTTTATTCTAAGCCCTGTTGTTATTGGTAACTTAAACTATTAAAAACATTTTTGTTCATTTAAATGAAGCTGAAATAAAATAAAATAAAATAGAAATACCAGATGCAAACTTAGCAAAAACGTAACAAAAAGTAGTTAGCATTTGTCGACTAACTGAAATAAATAAGTTGAACTAATAAATTTATTAATATAGCTGCAAGCAGCAATTATCAGGGTTGAAACACTTTAAGGTTTTTAAGCACTTGCGCAAAAAGATTTTACGTTTTGTTTAGCAAGCATGGAACCACTTAAATTATGAAAGGAAAAGACCATTTACAGTCAGTACTGGCAGTTTACCATAGGAAATGCATGGTTTTTAAAGCTTTTCAACAGTTATAGCGCCACCTATGGTCCGATTTCCATAAAAGTTTCCATGCTTCTTAGGAGTTATATGCTGCATGTGCTCAACCAATTTCATGAAGTTTTGAGCTTTCATTTAGGATTTATAGGCTTTGGAGTATATTTTGCCAAGCCCATTTTCTAAATTACCCACTTATAGCTACTCAAAGGGTAAAGTTCACTTTTTTGATAATTATTGATCTAGAGACTCCAGAGAATTATACTGCACTGATTTTGTTCCAATCTGACAAAAAAACTAGGACTAGTTCGCAAAAGCATGTTTTTTACATAATCGCGAATATTTAAATACTTGATTGACAGCAGTGGTTCTTGAGGCAAAGTTGTTCAGCATGAGGGGATCTATCAAATGATATGAATATTGTGTGTATGTATGAAACACCACAGAGTCGTAAAACCCGTTATCGCCATCTAGTGCCCAATTTCTTTTCAAAATTCTCATAGACCTCTAAGACCATAAGACGAACATGCCCACTGAGTTTTGTTCAGATCGGCCTTTGTTAACCTTGTCTAATTGCTGCTCAAATTTCATTGGCCAATGGCGGCCAAGTTTTTTGAGATATGCCAATGTGCTTATAAATAGTCATGGCTCCTTGGACCAAGACACAGCATGCCAATTTTTAAGCCAATTGAACTAACGGTTGCATAGTTATAGCTGTTTTTCTGTTTTTTTTTTCTGTGTTATAGTGCCATCTAGTGGCCAATATTTTACTGTGACCAAAGACTGAGCCCATTTATAAGTGTTCTGAGCTTGGGCGAAAATATCTCATTCCGTTCACAAGTTACAGCCATTTTAGTAAAGGTGGCCCCGGCCACTTCAAACGTTTCGGCTTCCCTTGGCGATTGTGAATAAAAATTCCAACTTTTTTTGATAACTTTTGATATTCAGACTCCAGAGAATCTCTCTGCATTAGTTTGGTTCCGATCGGATTGAAATCCTAGGACTAGTTTGCAAAAGTAGTTTTTTCAAAAAATTCAAAATACCCGAAAATTTCACTGAGGCATGCATCTTGTCAATCACAATAGGGTTTCAGTGCTAAGCGCTTGAACCCCCAAAAACTAAAAGTGAAAAAATAATTAAAAATAATTAAAAATACTAAAACTAATAAAATGACAAACTTATAACTAAATGACTAAAACTTAAATTAAAATTAAAACGGAAACTGAAAATATAAACATATTAATAAATAACACAAAAAGTAACAAATTCTGAATAAACATACACATCTTTAATAATTAATTTATTATATCTTAGCAGATGTTACCATTGGCCAATTTGTTTTGAAAGCATGAAATGGGCATACTTGATGTCTACTCATTTAGCTAATGCTAACGGATAGCTTTCATGAAACATTACTTTAAAGTGTGAATGGAATACTCATATTTAGATATGACAAGCTGTCACATTAACCTGTTTTAGTCAAAAAGTCTTTTTTTTTTTGAGTGTTGGCATCCATGATGTGTTTGTGTATGTATTCACTTGATGTTTACTCATTTAGCTAATGCTAACGGATAGCTTTCGGCAGGCATTTCAGACCTCCTTGGTTTTAACATCTTTTATTCATTTTCGTTTCCATTCCATTCCTCAGAAAATTAAACCCAAAAGTTTCAAAACAACCAGGGAACCTCAATCAAAAGATCCAGTTAAACGACCAAACGAAGCGAATTTCCCACATAATGCTTGCGCGAGCACAACGCTAAGTCTTTTTGGTACAAATAAAAAGCTGAGAGATGAGAGAGCGAGTCTACGTGCACAACGGTTTGCGTGTCTAACCTGTTTATGTGATTGAGCTATTCATGGGAAACAAGCTCCTGTGGCTTAACAGTGCAGAGAAGACCACATGCTGTTATCATCTGATGAAAATTACATTGTCTGTTAACAGCTGCATGTGTATTCACACACATATTCGAGCGTACACATGCATGGTGGGACAATCAATAGCGAGCACATGTGCATTGACTAACAGGAGTGATCCTGCTTCAATAATTGCAGGTTAGTCAAGGCTGATTCTGCGTGCCTGTGGCGTGACGTGAAAACAGCGTTTGGGTGGCCAATATATATTCAGTGAAAAGACTAATCAATGGCGATGTAAAAAGCACAATTACATAGCAAATTGCAGCATGCATAGGGAAAGGGCCAAATTTCTCCTCCGTATCGATTTTGGTGACTGAAATGTCAAACAAACAGGCTTGTTTTTGCCGAGAGATCTCTTTCTCAAAGCCTGCTGGACAGTTTTCAAGTAAAGAGCATACTGTTAGTCGATTGTCTCCAATTAAATACAGACAGACTGTCTGTAAGAGTGTGTGGGTATCTGCAAGAGTGTGAAATATGATTTTACATGTCAGGAGAGCAAGCAAAACATTATATCCCAGAGGACAAGTTTATTGCTTAGAGGTTGCTCTTTCATGGCTCAGGAGACTTAATGGAGCTCTCACTTTTTTTTACTGAAGAACCAACTTTGTTCTCTCCTAAAATAGGAGAAACGGAAAAAATGGCACTATATCTGACAAACAGTAAGCATAGAGCTATAACATCAATGTGGATGGAATAACTCAGATAATTCCATCTTGAATGAATTTGATGAGAAATGTTTGTTCATGCGCTTAATGTTTGAAACAGTTGAGATCTTTTCTGAAGCTCTAGATGTGTGAGATTACTAGGGCATTTTCTAAGGAGAAATATAAGACTTAACAGGAGACTTAAATTCATATGGACACTTGATTTATTACTGTTGTAATTGATGTACTTTTTGAAGCTTGAAAATGTTGCATATACTTTCAATGGATGGATAAAAAATGTCTTCATGAACTAAAGTCTTAAAGGGATAGTTCACCCTAAAAAGAAAATTCTTTCATCATATACTTATCTTCAAGATGTTCAAAACCTGTTTGAGTTTCTTTGTTTTGTAAAGAAGATATTTTGAAGAATGTCAGTAACCAAACAGATTAT
The DNA here is from genome assembly GCA_038088235.1 of Zacco platypus. Taxonomy (NCBI): domain Eukaryota; kingdom Metazoa; phylum Chordata; class Actinopteri; order Cypriniformes; family Xenocyprididae; genus Zacco; species Zacco platypus. The sequence goes on from CM076084.1 coordinate 8,225,823, forward strand.
GGGCCCCATTGACTTGCAAACAACTTGAGGGAGAGTAAATGATAATAGAATTCTCATTTTGTAACAATCCCTTTAAGAATAATAAAAGTCCATTTGCTCTCCATTTAATCTCATTGGTGATTTGGAAAAAGAATCGAGATATTAATGAAGATCCTATCTATTGGGATTCAACCAATCAAGGCGATGAAATACTGGTAACACTTTACAACAGAGTCAAATTTTTTAACATTAGTTAATGCATTAAGTATACACCTTTTGATTTCACAAATGTATAAGTAAATGTTAAAATTAACATTAACAGACATCCCACCTCTCCTGGAAGTTCGGGGAGTCTGATAGCGGCTCGCAGATGCCCGCAAATTATACACAATATCCCGGTGTCATGAAAAATCGGGTCCTCTCTTGAAATCGGGTCTCCACAAACTGTCAATGTTAATGATTATCCTAACAAATTATATTAATTATTAATACACATTTAGCTTACTATATAATATGTAAGAAAACAAATTAGTGCATAATAAAACCAATTCAACATACACTTGTTTTTTACACTTGATTAACTGTTAATTAATAAATAATAATAGCCTATTAAGTGAATAATCACTCATTTGTTTTGTTTATAACTGAAATATTTGTATATTTAACACTTAATTTAACACATAATTACATTAAAGATGATTCTGAATACATGTAGGGTAAGTGCAAATGCATGTATAAACTAAGTGCATAAGTTAACTAATACAGACATAAATGGTAATTATAACGTAGTTGAAACAGTATTTATCACAACATGATTTTGTAGGAATTGTAATCAGGTGCTAAAGAGAGAACCTATTAAAAGCAATTTAAACCAATGGAGACCCGAATTAAATGAAATCTTACTGTAAAGTGTCTTTTTTTTGGAGTGTTGGCATCCATGTGTTTGTACTCACTGTCAGCATGTGTCTGGATGAGCTGTGGTGTGCTAGCTGGCCCATCGCCAGGCGTGGTAAAGCACAGCACCACCGTCTCATACCACGTGAACTTTCTTAAATTGCTAACGTAACCATAGTGACGTGACCCGTGGAACTCGGGGGCAATGGTCACCATGGTAATGCATTCCGGACAGTGTTCGGGCCACACCAGCAGCTGTGAGAGAGATGCGGAAATATAATAAGACATAAACAAAACGTGATTAACATACACTGTTAGGTTTTAATTACTTTTTTTCCAAATTTAAAGCTGCCGGTTTTGCAGGCATCTAGCCAATCAATCAAGAATATACTCCCCAGAAGACATTAAACATGCCAGGCAAATTTAATAGAATTTTTTACCTCCAACAGAACATGTGAACAAGTGTCTCTCTTTCTCTCATACGCTGACATCTTTCTCCCTATACGCTATTACCTTGTATCCCTGGTTGATGCCGTTGATGAACTGCTGGGGTGGGGGGGTCCAGGTGAATTTGATGGTGGTGGAGTTGAGCGCAACGGCATCCACGTCTTGTGGGGGCGCTGTGGGGACTGCACAATTAGAGACAACTTGTTAATTAAATATTTTGAAAATTTACAAACGGAATACTTCCCTACTATATAGTATGTGAAAATCAGTACACCAAAAGAGTAGTATGCCGAATAAATAGTATTCAAAAAACAGTAGATGAAAAGTCCACAGATGACCTACAACTTCCGGCGAGATTCTGACGTGTGCCTACGACGGACACTTTACTATCCCATGAGGCCACGGGAGAGGATTTATGAATGGAAGTGAAGAGACGCAACTGACACTAGGTAGGTCAAGTGACAGTAACAACATGGCAGAAGTACGTCCAAGTTTCATTCATTCAATATAGATACTTACGCGTAGTAAATTCAGATTCAAATGTAGTACCTACTCAGACAGTACGTGATTTTGGACAGTGATAGGCAAATAGGGTACTATTTGAGGGGACAGCCATTTGTAGTGGTGTCCGAAACCATAGTTGACGTCATCCAGTGCACTCATTTAATCCCACAATGCACCATAATAACGAGTGTACAACTGATGTATGATCAACGGCTGGCACACCGAATGAATTTCAATGTATGACCAGAAGATGGCGCCCACAGTTGAATCATCCATTCATCCATTTTCCAAACCTCTGGTCCAATGTGGCTAAAGCATAATATCAAATAGGTATAAATTCCTTTTTGATAAAGTATTTATACATAGTTTCCATGAAAGAGTTCATGATAGATCTTTTCATTACTACTGGAGCTGCCAGTTTGCAAAGTTTCAAATGATTATTAAAAAGCAAGCACAAAATATGCAAAAGTGGCAGCTCTTCCGGCACAGTCCAAATTCGCTCACTCGTTTTTATTCACTCCTTCCAGTGAACTATATTAGTGGACTAATGTAGGGAATAGTAATGAGGTTATAGTAGTGATTCCGGATACAGCCTTAATTTTGTGTTGTACTGCATTTAACCTATAAGTTCAAAATGCTATGAATTTGTAATGTCTGCAGCATGTGGCATTAAAGAATGTTTATTTATTTCTTTGCTTGTTGTAATTTATCCACAAAAAGTTCCAAACGTAGGTTCGGAAGGAGCTTAAACATTCAGTCCCGTCACTCATCAATATGATTGTACAATATAAGCAGCAGACACTGCATCATCTCATTGACAAATTCTTCCAGCAGCCCTCCTCCTTCCCGTCTCGTCCTCTAATTCTCTCCTTCCTCCGCCGTTCCGTTATAGAAGGTTTAACTTGGAGCTCGAGCCGAGCTTCGGATTCGAGCTTCCTCCGAGGACAGCAGGCCAAGTTCGTTTTACTATGAATGGGCAGGCGAAGTCGTGAATTGTATTTTAATAGGCAATTCCAGTAAGTGAGTGTGCACAGAATTGTTTTACAAAGTTTTAGTTAAAAGGTACCAGGTTGACAAGTGTTGCTAAAACTATTAAAAATTATTTATATATATATATATATATATATATATATATATATATATATATATATATATATATATATATATATATATATATATATATATATATATATATATATACCACTAAAAAAATAAAACATAAATATTAGATGAAAAAACTATTAAAATTTAACAAACTGAAATAAATAAGTTGAAGTACTAAAATTACTAAACTAAAACTTAAAAATTCAGCTAAACAGATATATATTGTTTTTTAACTAATATAAATGACAAAAGCACATAACAAAACTTTCTAATATTAAAATGAAAATATAAAAATAAAAGCTATTAATACACACTATAATAGTACATAAATAACACTAAAATAACCACTCTGGATTAGCCAGTGTTTACAGGGTTAGTGCTGAGATACTCTTTAAGACACTTAGTAGCAAGTAAACTAAATATTGATGTCCAGAACTGAATTTTCTGAATATTTTTTTTTAATAACCTGTACTAAAACTTTTGGACAGACAGAAATTATGATGATAGACAAAAGTCTGACTCCGTCGTGACTACCTGGATTCTGAATTTAATCGCCTACCCAAAGCCCCCGTTTCTATACATACTCTATATTTCAAATGATCATTCATAGCAGCACTGATAATCACAAACAAATACACATACTACAGTTTGCATTCAAAGCCTTTTTGTAGCCTATCGGTGCTATGCAGCAGGCCTGAGCGGGAAGTGGAAAGAACAAGATCATATTTCCATAAAGACTCAATGCCGCTTACACTTAATGTGCTTAAGATGGCCCCTTTAAGGTCAGGCCTGGCGAGTTGAGTACAGATTAGATACTGCTCAATTGGATTGGGCACTCCGATTCGTCCTGCTGCCCTTTTCATTTCAAACACAATCACACAAGGTTACATTAGTGTGTCCAGTAATCTGAACTGGGACATAACACCGCCTCTAACTAGACGCACAAAAGCCTTTGTTCCAGTCTCTATGAGAAGAAGGCTCTTTTACTGCAGACCCTGGATCTCTATTAATCTCGGCAGGAGTATCATTACACTGACGTTAAATTATATGAATAATCACGGCCCAAGGATCTCAGAACACCCCCACACTTCCGCGCACACACAGACACACACAAATTCACGCGCATAAAGCAAATTAGATTAATTAATGGGCTACGGTCACTGTTTGCCCAGAGTCCATAAATTTACTCTTCTTAGAAATAATCTTTCAGATGGCCGATCTGTGCAGTAAAGCCGGCTAATGGATTTTACGGTTCCCATGGTTACTCTAGATCCTTTATGATATCGGTAGCTTAATGAGAAAGGACCCAAAAACACATGCGCACCCAAAAAGATTTGAAATATCAAGGGTTCGCTCGCTCGGACTGATGAGGCATTGTTTCTGTGTATATGTGTGTATATGTGTGTGTGTCTAACCTCCTTGCAGTGTGTACTCAGTGACAGACTGGCTGTACACCCCCAGGCCCGCTCCAGTGTAGGCAGCCACTTGGATCTCATACTGCGTCCAGATGATGAGCTCTCCAATCAGACAGTAATTAATCTCTGCACTGGTGATGTTCTTCAGCTGAAACTCACCAGGCAGACCTGCCAATCTATACCTGAGTGGGAGGGGGAGAGAAAAAGAATGATGTTTTTTTTTTGGAAGTTGATTGTGAACCTTTAACACAAACACACAGTCGTAATTTCAATTTCTGTAGAAAATGTGAGTGTCTCTTGCACAACTCACCGCCATAATGCTAAAATGTGGTGGGCGGTTTTGAGCGCATTGCTATATTGTTGCTAGGGTATTCTGGGTGTTTTTGCTAGAATTCCTAACTCTAAGTATGAACAAAAGCAGTAGTGAATCTTGCCTTAGCAAGCACAGCCAATACAACTCGTATCATCTCATATAGAGTACAACAGTCGAATTCCGGTAGTCATTTTCTCCATAAAGAAATTGATTTTGACCCATAACTTATAAACCTTTAAAGACAGACCTACTGTGAGCTACGAGGTTGTTAATTGATGGTATTTGCATCTGCTGAAGGTGTCAGCTCACATTTCAGCTCATTTTAAAAATAATCGTTTGCAATTCCTTCACTAAAGACACTCAGTCTCGTACCTTTGTTTTGTTTTTTGTCCAATTTGTCTAAACTTTTTTGCATCAAATCAGAGTTTGTAGTGTTGTGATTCACCCTGTGGCTGATTGTCTTGGTTCATGGCTTTTAACTCTTTAACTAAGACTTTTAAAATCCCTATGGGAAAAATGAATGGGGAAATGATTGGCTGATTCTTCTGATATCAGGCGCTAATGGACTCTATTGAATACATGTATTCTGTAAAACAAACAAAAAAAAAAACAGGTCATGCCATCTAAAAAAATACTCCACACCCCAAAAAATGAGAATTCTGTCATTATTTACTCACCATGAAGTCGTTCCATAACTGTATGAATTTTTATTTCTTTTGAGCACAAAAGAAGATATTTTTTAAGAATGTTGGTAGCAAAAAAAATTCAGTTCTTTTTTCTTTACATTGTATTTTTTTATACCAAAACTCTTCAGAGTATCTTCCTCTATGTTCCTCAGAAGAAAGAAAGTCATACAAAGATGTTTGGAAAGACATGAGGATGAATAAATGATTACAGAATTTTCATTTTAGGGAGGACTAACCCTTTAAAGTAGGGCAGGGACTTGGATCTATCCATCAGTTGTTGTTTGAATGGAGGCAGATCTAAATGTGAGCTTGCAGTCAATTGTAAGAAAGGGGCAAGATTTAAGCAGATTAAATGATTGGAAATGACCAGCATATGTCACCAGAGAAAAGTGTTACTTCCAGAAGTTTCCCGAAACCATGTCCTTCATGAACATCAACAGGTCAAAAAAACATTAACATTAATAATGATAAATTTACATTAATAGCTCAAAAAAAAAAAAAAAATAGACAATTAGACAAATAAGTGAATTTCATTTCTTGCCAACTTTAAAGGATTAGTTCACTTCAGAATTAATATTTCCTGATAATTTACTCATCCCCATGTCATCCAAGATGTTTGTCTTTCTTTCTTCAGTCGAAAACATTCTAGGATTTTTCTCCATATAGTGGACTTCAATGGTTACCAACGGGTGTACAAACTGCAGTCAGTGCAGCTTCAAAGCGCTCTACAGGATCCCAGAAAAGGAATAATGGGGTTATCTAGTGAAACGATCGGTCACTTTCTAGAAAATTAAAATTAATATACTTTTTAACCACAAATGCTCATCTTGCACTGCTCTGCGTATGTATGATCATTAGCTGAAGTGCCCGTTACAAACACAAGAGGGCACTTCACCTTGGACTGTTCACATGCGCACTACATCTCCCAGAAGTCTTGTCCCTGCCACTGATTACCCCAGCCAGCTGCAGCACATTATCTGTCACTATTTAAGCACCACTCTCACACACACACAGAGTTGACGTGAGGTCTTGATATTCTGTTATGTTGTCATTTCTGAGTGTTATTCCCTGTCTTGTTTTCCTGGTTTTGATTCTGCCTGTTTTCCTGGTTTCTGATCGTTCCCTGCCTGCCTATTGGATTTATTACCTTGGATTATTGGACTGTCGATTGCCTATTTAACGTTTACGACTCTGCCTACCCTCTGACATTCCTGTTTGCTGTTGATTTGACCATTGTCTGTTTGACCACGTTGCTTAATAAAGCCTGCATTTGGATCTCATCCGCTGACTCGTCATTACAGCGTATACATTTTACGTAATCACGTTGGAAAGGTTACACATGATGTAGGCGGAAGTACTGCGGTATGCAAAAAACTCCATCTCATTTTCTCTTCCAACTTCAAAATCGTCCAACGTCGTTCTTTTACCTTTTTTTGCATTTGACTAAGTCTTTGCACGTTTGCTTAGTAGGATCGGTACTTCCGCTTACATCATGCATGACCTTTCCAAGATAATTATGTAATGTGTGGCTCATCGCAGAGCTAATACAAGACGTTAAAAAGTATATAATTTATTATTTTTTTTTTTAGAAAATGAGCAATCTTATTGCTAAATAAGACCCTTATTCCTTGGCTGGGATCGTGTAGAGCCCTTTGAAGGACTCTACCTTAAACCCACTGGTAATTGTTGAAGTTCACTATATGGAGAAAAACCCATGAATGTTTTCCCTAAAACACAATTTCTTTTCAACTGAAGAAAGAAAGAAAGACATAAACATCTTGCATGACATAGGGGTGAGTAAATTATCAGGAAACTTTAATTCTGAAGCAAACTAATCCTTTAAGGGGGTAAAGCTTTGTTGCTAGCTAACAGATAAACCCCAGCTCCACCAGCTCTTGGTAGTCTATATGATCAACTTTAAAATGGCTTGGATGACCAGCTAGACAATATGTAAAAGCAAAAGCTAGATTCAAGACTAATTTGAGATGGTTGGATGGTAATATCTAGGGATGGGAGAAAAAAAAAGATTCTTCACTGCTTCACGATTCTCTCTTCAGCGATTCTGAGAATCTCAGTTTTTAACCACAGATATGCAACGGCACTATGTGTGTTCTAGAAACAGCCATATTCTGCTTGCTTCCAATTCCACACACTATTCCACAAAAAAACCTTGATCATTTTTATTGCATTATAATTCAATATACAGGTAGTGTGTGTAAAAAAAAAAAAGTGTGTGTAGGAAGAAAGAAAGATTTATTTTCACTAAAATATTACGATGTTGAAGCCATGCATGAAACCATACCTGAGCACATAGCCTCTCAGGACTCCATTGAGCTGTGGTTCTGGGGGAGGCTGCCACTGGACCATGATGCTCTGGTTTGTTCGGCCGCTAGCCACAATGTTTTTTGGAGGCGCACTGGGCGGTTCCTCTCGCAGCATCAACCTGAGAGATAACATCATGAGAATAGCATTATAAAAAAGAAATATTTGGACCCTGGAGTCTTATCTGGGAGTTTTCTCAGAGACATCAATAAGTTACTAAAAGTTTCTTTCAGAGCTTATCCAGTAGACCTGGAGAGATTGAAATTGATCTTTCTGGTTTGTCCGAAAGGTTTTAAATGAAGTGCAGGAGTAACTGAGAACTGACCCTGCTGGGCTAAACAGGGTTTGCTGGAATAACCTGAACTTGACTTGTTTCTGTATCTGTCAATCACAGCACTGGAAAAACAAACTAATAAGACCATCATAAATAAGAGCAAACTGAGGAGAATCATCACTAAGCACATTTTCACCTTGAGCCTGTTTCATGTACTTCTGTATAATAGTTTTTATATTGAAATTGATACTTTTATTCAGCAAGGACACATTAAATTGCCCGAGAGTGACAGTATAGACTTCTGCATTGTAAAAAAAAAAAAAAGGATTTCAAATAAATGCTGTTCTATTGAACTTTCTATTTATCAAGAATAGTGCTGGGTATTCGATTAATTGCGATTAATCGCATCCAAAATAAAAGTTTGTGTTTACATAATATATGTGTGTGTGTACTGTGTATATTTAATATGTATATATAAATACACACACATTAATAGATATATTTAAGAAATATCTGCATGTATATTTTGTATATATATAATTATATTATATATAAATATTTAATATACATATGTATAATATATTTTTGTTAAACACATACAGACATGTGTATTTATATACACATAATAAATATACACATATATTAATCGAACGCCCGGATATAATCAAAAGTCCTGCAAAAAACACCATGGTTTACACAAAAATAATACACAAAAAATAACTGCCATCACAGAAATAAATTATATTTTAAAATATATTTAAATAGAGAAGAGTTATTTTAAATTGTAATGTTACTGTTTTTACTGTATTTTTAATCAAATGCAGCCTTGGTGAGCATAAGAGGCTTCTTTTAAAACCATTAAAAATCTTACTGACCCCCCACTTTTGAATGGTAGTGTACGTTTGGTGACTGTTTAATCAAAATTACTGGCTTAAAAATGCACATAAACTGTATTCTGTAAAAGAAATGTGCTTAAAAAAGCCTAAATAGGCAATGTTGCTGCCTCTAATCTGGCAACAAAGACTTAAACAGGTGGAACTGTGAACCATGGATAGTGCTGACAAATCCTTAAATCTTACCATCAACACCTCTTGTTTGCTGTGATGTGAATCATTTTTCCTAAACCAAATGGGAGCGAATAAAGAATTTATTTTGGATGTGATATTTCAACTCATATCAAAATTATATATATATATATATATATATGAACACTGACCCCATTAGTGTAAATCAGTGAACCCTTTAATTTCTCAATTTGATCAATACCATGGGCTTTAGCTCTCAAAGTCTGTCTGCAAGATTCTAGAGACTGTAGATCCCCAGAGCAGGCGATAAACAATCCTTCGCTCTAATCTGCGGTTTAAAGGTTATTAGCTTGATTAAGTGAGCAAGGCCTAAAGTGCCTCAAGCAAGCAATCTCGTAGGAAAGTTGCTAAGTCTGATTGATGTTTTGTCAAATAAACAATAATCATCCTAAACCAATTTAAAAGGCTTATAAAGCGGTTATTTTAGTCTATCACGTTGTTTCTTTTGCCATACTGGAGGAGTGGGGTTGGGTGCTGGGGGGATTTCTATTATATTGTTTTTGTCATTACTTTGAATGTGTTGTTTATTAATTAAATGTAAAGGATAAGTGCTGAGTTTGCTCTTGTTAACTTCAACACAAATTACTCAATAAAAAAGTTAGTTGGACATTGACTTTGTTTGTTGTGTGCCAAATATGAATGTACTTCTAGATATGAACAACTTTTGAAACATACTTTTTAGTACGCATTCTGAGTTATTATACTCTTCCTTTGATGGCACTTTGCCAAAAATGAATAAGAAGAATAAAAGAAATAGAGATTTAAATTTTTCATATAACTGATGATGATCCTGACATTAATTGGAAACGAGGCCAAAGCAGATAGGTGCTCAAATTTTAATAAGTGCCCTCTCCATCAATATTTGATTTTTTGTGTTTCTGTTCGTCTTCATCTTCACACTCTCGCTCTCCTCTGTCGTTTCCTCTTGTTTTAACTGAGCATTTTAAATGAAACATTCAGTTTGAAAGATACGTGGTTGAGGTTGGTGATTTTAATTACATTTACACACTGCTTTTGAATCAGCTAAAACATGTAAAACACACACTACAGGGAATTGTGTTTGTAAATTAAAAAACGTGTTTTGTCAGCTATAAACCTTGAAACTTGTTTGTTTCTATACCTGACATGGCTCAAAATTATACTGTTGTGCGGTATCTGTCAGGAGTTATGAAATAGTAAAGCACATGAGACAGGAGTCGGGAACTTCATCCATCTTGTTTACTCTTTCTATGGGTTCATGAGGTCAGTTAAATGTTAAGTTGATTTCCAGCTCACATTCGTTAGCAGATACCTTAATTGTTGTCTTTGAGTTTTTAAAAGGACAGAGTTGTTGTAATTGTGCCAGTAAGTTTGCATATTGTGAATCTATTTTCAGTGTTGCTAATAGGCTCAGACATGGTTGACTTACTTTCTGGGATATTGCATATTGAGTTTTTGGTCAATAGTATTACAGTTAAATCTGTGCATCTGTGCAAAAGAGCAGGAAAAAAGACATCAGATCTTACAAAGTGAAGTCTCAAGTATTGTAATTAGGTCTGTCAACTGATACAAATACAGCTCTGGAAAAAATTAAGAGACCACTGCATATTTTTTGTTATTTTGACGAGTTGTTGCTCTTGGCAAATAAATGCTCTAAATTACAATATTTTTAATTGGAATTTGGGAAAAATGTCAGTAGTTTATAGAATAAAACAAAAATGTTAATTTTACCCAAACACATACCTATAAATAGTAAACCCAGAGAAACTGATAATTTTGCAGTGGTCTCTTAATTTTTTCCAGAGCTGTATATACAAACTACAGATACTGTACACACATTCTTCCAGTCTTCAGTGTCACATGATCCTTCAGAACTCATTCTAATATGCTGATTTTCTGCTCAAGAAACATTTCTTATTATTATCAATGTTGAAATCAGTTGTGCTGCTTCATATTTTTGTGGAAACCATAATACATTTTTTTTCAGGACTTTTGATAAATATAAATGGTAACACTTTATTTTACAGTGTCGTTCTTACACATGTTGCATGTAGTTACTGTATTAATAACCATAAATTATGCATAACTACATGTAAGTAACCCTAAACCAAACCCTCATCCTAACCCTAATCCTACAGTAAGTACATGTAGTAAATTATTATTACTCAATAATTAAATGTATAAAAACACTGTAACACTGACACCTTAAAATAAAGTGTAACCATATAAATTTCAATCTAACAACATTTATTTTTTTTTAAACAATGTCTTTACTGTCACTTTAATGCATCCTTGCTGAATAAAAGTATTCCTTTTAGAAAAATATTTAGAAGACACAGAATCAAACCACATACTTCTAATTAATCAAATTAAATCAAAATTAAATATTTGATTATATAAATTGATTCAAAGAAAATGTAATATGAATTTAAAATATTTTCTGTAGGAGCAAACTACAAATTAATTCATAGTTTTCAGTCATGTGACTGCCACGGAGACCTGGAGGGCAAAACATTTATATAACTGATTAACAGACCAGTCAGTTTTCCTCAAAAGAAGAAAAAAGTTTTGGGTGCTTGTGATCCTAAAACTACTAAACTACAAAAAACAGCGGGATGTTCTAAATTGATTAACCCGAAAAAGTCCCTTAATGGGCTAAAACTGATATTAAAACACAAAATTCAGTATAAACCTTATTGAAGATGCATATTAATATACAGGTGAGCATATGTTGTGCGTTGTATTCAGGGTTGGGGAGTAACGAAATACAAGTAACTTAGTTACGTATTTAAAATACAAAATTTGAGTACGTGTATTTCATTACAGTTACATTTTAAATGGGTGGTAATCAGATTACAGTTACATCTGAAAAGTATTTTAGATTACCAAAGTGATTACTTTGAATTTTAATGTCATTTAAACAGCGATTGGTGATTCTCTGACTCTGACCGTCTGAAAAAGAGTTAAGTTTCATGTTTTCGACTGTTTTGTGATAGTTGTTTGTGAGTCATTTTATAATTGTAAAAAAGGTCACTGCAACTTTTTCTCACAATTTGTTTTTTCCCCTCACAATTGTGAGTTTGTGTTTCAAAATTCTGACTTCTTTTTCTCAAAATTGTGAGATTTAAACTCACAATTGCAAGTTATAAAGTCAGAATTGGGAGATATAAACTTGCATTACTAACGTTTTTTCTTGCAATTGTGAATTTAGTATGCGAGTTTATATCTCATAATTTTGACTTTTCTCAATATTGCGAGTTTATATCTCATAATTCTGACTTTTCTCAATATTGTGAGTTTATATCTCATAATTTTGACTTTTCTCAATATTGCAAATTTATATCTCATAATTCTGACTTTTCTCAATATTGCGAGTTTATATCTCATAATTCTGACTTTTCTCAATATTGCAAATTTATATCTCATAATTCTGACTTTTCTCAATATTGCGAGTTTATATCTAATAATTCTGACTTTTCTCAATATTGCGAGTTTATATCTCATAATTCTGACTTTTCTCAATATTGCGAGTTTATATCTCATAATTTTGACTTTTCTCAATATTGCGAGTTTATATCTCATAATTTTGACTTTTCTCAATATTGCGAGTTTATATCTAATAATTCTGACTTTTCTCGATAATGTGAGTTTATATCTCATAATTCTGACTTTTCTCAATATTGTGAGTTTATATCTCATAATTTTGACTTTTCTCAATATTGTGAGTTTATATCTCAATTCTGACTTTTCTCAATATTGTGAGTTTATATCTCATAATTCTGACTTTTCTCAATATTGCGAGTTTATATCTAATAATTCTGACTTTATAACACACAATTCTGAGGGGAAAAGTCATAATTGTGAGATAAAAATTAGCAATTGCCTTTTTTGTGTTTGTTCCACACTTATTAGTATTCCAAAGTATTCTAAAGTATTTAGATTAAGTTACTAAACTTGAGTAATGTAACGAAATACGTTACAAATTACTTTTTAAAGCATGTATCTTGTAATCTGAAGTGAAATACATTTTAAAAGTAACCTACCCAGTCCTGCTTGTATTTAAAAATGACTGGCAGGCGATGGAGGAAAGCCCTGTTTTGCTCTCCAGGTGGCCGCTACTATGTGTGTCGTCACATGAAAACTATGAATACCTGAAGCAAAGTGCACTATTTTAGTATTACACTTTTATTCTCTATCAGAACTATTACTCTAGCATTAAACATTGTAGCATTGTACATTAGTGAATAAAAACATTCCACTTCAGCACCAATCAAACCCGAGCAGTTGAGCGTTTCACATATTAGAGCAAAGGGAGTCTTTGGCTCAACTGGTACCTTTGAATATAAACTGAAAGTCGGTTTAATGGAGACTGGCTTCAAATGAAAGCTAAGAACTAGAAAACAGCATGACAAGCTTTTTCAACATGTCCTTGATGATTGAGCAGGCCCTTCTTCCTGCCGTTTAGCAAAGAGTGCTTGGCATGTGCATTAGCTTTATGCCTGTGGCTTGAAAAATAACCATTTGAACTTTTCAGGACTTTTTAAGTTCTTTGAGCGATTTGATTCGATTTGGAATGCAGTCATTGTGATGTTTGCCAATTTATGCGTGAATAAAAATTCACAAAACAAAATAGAGAGCACAAAATGCAGTAGCCTCTGTGCGTGCTGAAGCGTCCTTCCCTCCAGCCAAGCTTGTATTTGACATTCTTTCACCGTGTGGAATTGGCTTTGAGAAATGCTATTTCTCACACCTTCATAGTGTTCCTGGATATGGGAGCGTTTTTTCTGCCCAAGTGTCATAATGGCTCACAATCAGAGCCAGTGATGAAAGCTCTCATGTAATTCAATTACAATCAGCCTTTCTTTTGATAGGGTTCAAATCTTGTCCTCACATTTAATAACATTCTCTCAAACTGACTGAGGACATGTGTGTGCGTGTGTGTCGGACACACAAAGATGGCAAGAGTTGGTGAAAATTACCAGTTGCAATCTGCTTGACTGCTTGTTAGTTACAACAGTCAGGATGGAAAGGATTTTGGCTCTGCCTGGAAACCGGGTTGCTACAATTAAGGAATCAGGGTTTAGCTCATTAGCATGGCCCAGTTAGCTCCCGCAGTTAAATGCCATTGTCATGCAAGATCTGTTCCCCTTCCTCAATGCCAGATTAAAAACAAACTTTTTTTTTTTTAGCTATAACAGAGCTTTACTTAACCAGTTAGCGATATGCTAAGCTAATAGGCTAAGATAGTAGCTTGTGACTGCTTACCTGTTCGTTTCAGCGCTGTACTGTCCACGTCCCACCTGATTGAGGGCACACACTCTGAACTGGTAGGTTCTTGCTGGCGTTAGACCAATTACTAGCAAACTAGTCAATGTAGGGCTAACATCAGCCATGTAGACTTTCCATGGGGAATCTGTCAAGAACAACAATCGGACAAAATTAAATTTACGTCATCCATCTTAACATACATTTGAATAGGTACGCATACTGTACAGTATATTACAATGTCCGTATGGAAAATAACAATTTATGATGTAGGTTAGCCTGGCGGCAGTGCTTCTTTTGTAAAAACTGATCAAAAACAGCAATTAGGCGCTGTGAGCGACACTGATCCAACTTCAGTTTTCCCAGTACATTCAATGACGTCACTAAATGATGGTGATGAGATTCTGTACAGCCCTAACTACACATATATAGCTACATTGAGACCAAATATTACTCAGTTAATCAGTGATATTCTCTCATACACTCTCTATTCACTGCACACAAAACAATAAGCAATATGCATCAACCAATGAGAGTGATTTTGAACTTAAGAAAGCTAAATGGTCAAAAATATATATGTTGAGGGCCAATAGCAAAACATAACCTCCAAATATATCTGCATAAACCCACTCTCACTCTGTCTCACTCATTACGAAATGCACGTGTTAATGCTGGATCACTTAAAAACAAACGTCAGAATGCAAAAATTCTGCATTTCTCGAACAGGATACGGCTCAAATTACACACTGCATTTATTTGATCAAAAAATACAGCAACAACAGTAATATTGTGATATATTATTACAATTTAAAATAACTACCAACACCAAAATGATTTTTTTCCTTTAATTTATTATAAATACAAACAGTCTGTGAATTTAATTCAGTATGAACTCTATACATGATTCAATGATTGAAAATAAGAAAATAAGATGTATACAAATTCGATCAAATTAAACAAATCCTTACTTAATTAACATTTAATCCAAATTCACAAAAATAATTTGAAAACAAAAAACATGTATCCTATTTGTAGACTGTAGATTTCAAATTTGAAACTAGGCAAATGACCACTCTGCTAATCAACCAATCAGAAGCAGTTAATATTTTCAAAATAGCTACAGTTGTGTTCAAAATTATTCAACCCCCACTGAAATTGATTGTTTTGGCCGGTTTGACATTGATTTTGATCATTCAGTCATCCTGCTTACAATTAAATCAAAGAGGCACGTGTAGGTCAGACAAATATAACATAACATTTATAATGAAATAACCACAAATGTCTTTTCTCTGCTCACATCATTATCAGTTTTATTCAACCCCCAAGTGACATTCAATCTTAATACTTAGTACAACATCCTTTTACAGTTATAACAGCTTTTAAACGTGAAGCATAGCTTGACACAAGTGTCTTGCAGCGAGCTACGGGTATCTTCGCCCATTCATCATGGGCAAAAGCCTCCAGTTCAGTCACATTCTTAGGCTTGCGCACTGCAACTGCTTTCTTTAAGTCCCACCAGAGGTTCTCAATCGGATTTAAGTCTGGTGACTGCGATGGCCATTTCAAAATGTTCCAGCCTTTAATCTGCAACCATGCTCTAGTGGACTTGGAGGTATGCTTGGGATCATTGTCCTGTTGAAAGGTCCAACGTCTCCCAAGCCTCAGGTTTGTGACGGACTGCATCACATTGTCCTCCAATATCTCCTGGTACTGAAGAGAATTCATGGTACCTTGCACACGCTGAAGCTTCCCAGTACCTGCAGAAGCAAAACAGCCCCAAAGCATGATTGACCCCCCGCCATGCTTCACAGTAGGCAAGGTGTTCTTTTCTTCATAGGCCTTGTTCTTCCTCCTCCAAACATAGCGTTGATCCATGGGCCCAAACAGTTCTAATTTTGTTTCATCAGTCCACAGAACACTATCCCAAAACTTCTGTGGTTTGTCCACATGACTTTTGGCATACTGCAGTCGACTCTTCTTATTCTTTGGAGACAGCAAGGGGGTGCGCCTGGGAGTTCTGGCATGGAGGCCTTCATTACGCAGGGTGCGCCGTATTGTCTGAGCAGAAACTTCAGTACCTACATCTGACAAATCTTTTCTCAGTTCCTCAGCAGTCACACGGGGACTTTTCTCCACTCTACGCTTCAGGTAGCGCACAGCAGTCGAAGTCAGCATCTTCTTTCTGCCACGACCAGGTAGCGTTTCAACAGTGCCCTTTGCCTTGAATTTGCGAATGATGCTTCCTATGGTGTCTCTTGGTATGTTTAACATCTTTGCAATCTTCTTATAGCCATTGCCCTTCCTGTGAAGAGTAATCACCTCTTCTCTTGTCTTCCTGGACCATTCTCTTGACTTCACCATGTTTGTAACCACACCAGTAAATGTCTAGAAGGAGCTGAGTATCACAGTCATTTTAAAGCTGCCTAATTGGTGCTTATTAGGCTTTATTGCTGCTCCCTGACATCCACAGGTGCTTTCAATACCTGATTGAAAACACTTCAATGGACCTCTGTTCTTCAGAGTGGTAGTCTTTAAGGGGTTGAATAATTGTGTCAATGAAGAATTCACAAAAGAAACATTTACTACTGTATTACAAAACCAATTGATGTCATTTTAGTTGCATATGCTTCTTTAAGAAGTCCTTGTAGGATTTCATTCTGAATTCAATTACAAATGTACTCTAAATTCTCTAAAACCATTTGTTTGAATCATCTCTTTCTTTACAGCACTTGGGTAAATGATGAATTTGACCGTACTGTTGTTTATTCTGGAGGTGTTACTACCCACAACACCCAATACGTGAGAGTGTGTGTGTGCGTCTGCAGTACATTAAAAATGATGGGAAGCAGATCAATGAACAATTTAGATGCTGAAACCACTCAAGCAGACCCAAGAGAAAAGAAGACAGAAACTATGAAAAACTGCCAAAATAAATCACAAATTCAACAGGAATAGTAAATATTAAGCCGCAGGGACGCATATGACTACACACACACACAGACACACAAAACGATCTAAAAAAAAAAAAAGAGCGAGCGAGCGATCATTTGGACTTACTGAAAATCAGCTGTGTGTTTGTACGTGTGTTTGTGTATATGAGGAGAGAGAGGTCTTGGTGTTTATTAGGCATCCAGCACCACCGCCCCATCCACATTTTTCATTGTATTTCCTTTGACGATACACAAATCAATCTCTCTCCGTGTTTCCTGTCACTATCTCTTCCAACATTCATCTTCCACCAATAACAGAGTCTTGGCATAATACAGTGAAAACAAACCTCATCCCACTACCCTCCATTACAATCAGCTTCCATTTCTCTTCTCACGCACTTCAGCCTGTCTGTCTGTTTTTTAGAGCTCTGTTTTTAAGACAGCGAGAGGTAAATGACAAAGAACTTCTTCGTTGGAATCCACTGGCTGCAAACCAGCTTAATTGAAAGCTGTAGCTGAGGTGCATTAAGTTTAATAAACCATATGCCAAAGCTCATATAAATAGCACACACACACACACACACTTACTGTTCTCAGAGAACTCAATGATGTAATGAAGGAGAGGGCTGTTCCCATCAAAGGGCCGAACCCATGACAGAAGAACTGTCCTGCTGTCAGTCTCATTCAGAGACACCTGCAGGTTACGTGGAGAATGGGGAAGTTCTCTAAAAAGACAGAGAGATAACCAAACATAGAATCAAAATATGCATATGTGTATTTTGCAGTGCAGTACATTCAAACACAACTCAAATACAAATCATACAAAATTGTTATCCCAGGCCAGGTGAGTTAAATGGGTAAACATGTTGCACTGTAAATATGTAAATATGAACAGTACCGTTTCAAAAGTTTAGGGTCAGTAAGGTTTTAAAGTCTCTTATAGTCATCAAGGCTGCATTTATTTGATCAAAAACACAGTAATTCAAATTCAATTTAGTTTCTCTGAATACATATTAAGGATTAGTTCTCAAATTCTGACTTAAATTTTCCTCTCTCTCTCACGCAAACTATTGTACGACTTTAGAAGTCTTGAAATATTGATTGTTTTAGTCTGTTATCAAATAAAGTCAAGTCAGGTCTGAGGTATTATTCATGTCTGTTGAAACAAACAGTGAGGAAAGTGTTATGTTCATTAGGGTTATGAGTTCAAATCCCTCACCCTAACTATGAGCAATAATAATAGAGATGCTTGACTTAAATAGCATAAACAGCCTTTAGGCTTATATGTTCAAAAACATGTAAGTCACTTTGTAGATTTGTGTCTTTGTTGCAGTTTGTATTTCAAACCGGTGCTTCTGGGGTTCAGCAGAGGACAAATGGTGGGTAGATAGAAGCACTATCAATAAAAAAACAAACAAAAAAACACTTCTACAAGCAAAAAGGGTTCTTCATGGCTGCAAGGGGTTTGTGGGATCTCAAAAAAAACAACAACTTAGGTACAAAAAGATTCTTTGAATTTGACAAAAAAGTACATGGACATAGTTAGACTCATTAAAGACTTAGTGGGTCACAAAAATAATAAGAAAAACTGTTGACTTAAAAAACCTTGTATTAATAACTAAAATAAAACATTCATTCATGAATACTATAACATTAAATGTGTGATACAAAATTTATTTACTCCTAATCATGTCATTCCAAACCTGTATTATTTTTTATACCTTGCGTGGAACACAAAAGGAGATATTTGGAATAATGCCAGAGCTGCTTATTTTAGGAATCATGACATAAAACTTTGAATGTGCGCAAAACAGACAATTTTTATTATGCTTTTATGAGCATTTTTCAACTAACAATTTAAAGGGGTTATTCCCCTTTTACGAGATGTAATATCAGTTTCTGGTTTCCCCAGAATGTGTGTGTGAAGTTTCAGCTCAAAATACCCCACAGATCATTTATTATAGCTTGTCAAATTTGCTGTTTGGGTTTGAGCAAAAACATGCCATTTTGTCCGTGTCCCTTTAAATGCAAATGAGCTGCTGCTCCCGGCCGCTTTCCAGAAGAGGCGGAGCTTTAACAGCTCGTGCTTCAGTTGCTCAACAACAACAAAGCTGTAGAATCTCAAGCAGTCAAAATGACGACCATCAGTAATGTTGTTCAGCCTTTCATTGTTCAAACCAGAGTCGACACTGATGGAGAGACTCAGGAAGGCTTTATTGGATAAATTTATGTAGTTGCTGAAGTTGATTCAACTCATAGACTAGCATGTGCCCTCATGTTAATCTTTTGTGCAGATGCAGCGTTGAATGGACCCTCTTTTGTGAAGCAGTCTGGCATAAAAATCTCTAAAGCAGCCCAACATGGCCTTACCCCCTTTTTTGCATGCTCTCGGGGGCAGAGTTTATGTAAATTTTGGGGTTTGTGATGTCACTAACCCAGGGAGAAGTTTGTTGTAGTCCCTACCACCAATTTGTTGCAGTCCTTAAACAGCGAATTCTGTAAAACAAAATATCTCCCTTTGCACTGAACTTCTGAGCGCCGTAACTTTGCAGATGTTGTTTATGCTCCAAAAGCAACATTACACAATAACTAAAGTTAAAAATTTAAATTGTAAATCAACCACCCCTTTAACATTACTTTCCATTATGTTACAAGATCAAACGTTCCACTGTTCCTTCAAGAACATTACATTTATGAAAACTACATTACAATATCACATAATACAATTATGTCCTTGGCAGTTGCTTGTAATATGTGTGTGAGAGTTTTTTGCCCATCTGTCACAGCAGCCTAAATATGCAATAACATCTAATATTGTTTAAAGCGAGGAACTGCTCAGCCATCGTCTAACATGTGGTAATAAGAGGACCTGTCCACTGCATGAGATTAACTTGAATGCCTGTGAAATCACATTAGCATGTGAAGCATTGCCTCTCCTTCAACCGTCTGATGAGTTTTCTTTCAACAGAGTTTGCAGGCAGTAATATTAAAGGTAGGAGTATATTGTGGTGCTCTGTTATCTTAATGTGACTGTCAGAGGTATTATTGTTATTATTCAAATCGCATGTGTTTTCAATTTGTATCTCATAATTTAAATGTCAGCTGTTAGGAGTCTTTTTCTAAAGTCTGCCGAAACCCAGAATTTCTCACAGACTAAGCGAGTCTTAAATTAAATATTGCTTTATTATGAGTTCTGTTAAGTAGTACTAAAAGAATTGTGTTACAGTGCAATAAGCACATTTGCAAATAATACAGTTTATTACAGTTATGTTTTGTATAAGTGATTATTTCTCAGTTTTTCTCCAAGTTGAGCAGTGATTCGATTCCGCAAGCTGCACTCACAATTTTTATGCTGGTAAATAATTTCTTATAAGCGCAACATTTAAGCTTGAAGATTGATTTCCCCGAAAAGTAGCAACACAGCAGCATTTGTCTCAACCAGTGGGATGGGACTATCTGCTTGGCTGACTAATGGACGATGGGCAAGTGTTTGGGAAACCTGAACCTTCAGCTGATTTGGAGCTCCATTTTTTTTTTTTTATTATTATAATCAATAATACTATGTAAAATACAAATGTACAATAAAACTATGGAAGCTTGTTTCTGCCACTAAAAAAATATAAAAAATGTTTTTGCAAGCTGTAAAGTCATAATTGCGAGTTATAAAGTTAGAACTGTGTACTATAAAGTCAGAATTGCATTTTATAAAGTCTGAATTGCACGATATAAATACATAATTGTGACTTTTTTCTCGCAATTGTGAGTTCTATCATGCATTTCTGACTTTATATCTAACTTTATATCTCACAATTCTGACTTTATATCACGCAATTCTGACTTTATAACCCACAATTATGAACTCGCAATCATGAACCAATATTTTCAGGATTATTTGTTGAATAAAAAGACATTTTTGTAACAATTTAAGTCTTTACTGTCACTTTTGATCAATGTAATGCATCCTTGCTAAATACAAGTACTAAAGTCGGCATGAAACAGAAGTTGTGATGGTCTGTTCTTCCCTATTATGACGTATATCTGAGTGAAACAGCTTCTCAAACAAGAAAAACATATAGAACATGACTTGATTTTGTCCATTGGGAATTAATTGGATCGTCGGGTATTGCTGCAATTTCATGTCATTACTGACCCCAAACCTTTGAACGGTAATCTATATGCAATCATTTTACTTGGTTATGAAAGACTTATGAAGGCTTCTGAGACAGAAGACATGTTTTCTCGACCTTTTAGTTCGATCTGGTATGTTTCTATCTTTCTGATTGTGAATAATATTTTCAAAAGCATCCAATTAAACAAGCTGTGCACTCCATAAGTCATTTGTGTAACTCGTTGTATTTCATCTACTTCAAAGATAGATGAGATTTCCTCTGCATCCGTCCATATGACAATCCGTGGGAGCACAACATTCAGCCATCTAGAAGCAGTAATTAATATCTGAGCGTGTATATGTGTGTGTGTTTAATTAGTTCCTGATGCCACAGAAGTGTAGCAACATTGGCTAGTCGTCAAAGGAGATGATCTTGGCCTTGGGCATCAGGCCTATCTTATTCCACTCTCGCTTTATCTTCATCCCGTCACACACACACACACACACACATTCAATAACAGCTGCTCCATTCTCTGTCCTATCATTACAGCCCATTTTTGGATGGTTCTCTTGGCTTAAGAACTGCAGCTGAGATCCAAGCATCTTCCTCCTACAATAGCACTCCTATACGTATTGAGTGCGCATGTACTGTACAAGTGTAGTCGCTTTATGAGCGTTTCGTATCGAACGTGCATGTTGGCGAGGATCTGTGAGATCTGTGTGTCTATTTCCCTCTTACATGACTTCCAGTCGGGCGGTTTTCGAGTCATTTCCAGCTGGTGAGATGACCCTGCAGGTGTAATCTCCGATGTCTCCGGACCACGTCTGGCTGATGTGGAGTGAACCTTCCTTCATTGACACTCGCCCACCAGTCGACACACTCAGAGGCTTGGTTCCTTTATTCCATGCATATCTGAGGAGAATAAGACTCTTTATGATGACTCATAATCCACCAAAAATATCACACTCCAAAGACCTGCAAAAAACACACTTAGCCTCCTGAAACAGAACATCAAATGCCATATGACGGCTTAAACGCCATTAAACTGTCTTTATCCCTAATATAGAAATAAACAAATATTATCACAATTTACAAGTTTTCTATTTGAACATATTTTAAAAAATAATGTATTTCTGTGACGCACAGCTGAATTTTCAGCATTATTACTTCAGTCTTCAGTGTCACATGATCCTTCAGAAATCATTCTAAAATACCGATTTGCTGCTCAAGAAACATTTCTTACTATTATCAATGTTGAAATCAGATGAGCTGCTGAATATTTTGTGGAAACTGTGATACATTTTGTTTGGGGAATCTTTGAAAATTCAAAGAACAGCATTTGTTGGAAATAAAATCTTTTGTTACAATGCAAAAGTTCTTACTTTCACTATTGATCAATGTAATACATGTACGCTCAAAAACATTTTCTTTCAACAGAAAATGATCAATCAATATTTCCAACCCCAGACCTTTGACAGGTAGTTTTGATTCACGTGAGATATTAAAACTAAAATATTAAAACTTTTGTGAATATTAGCTGGAGTGTTGCCAGGGCATTGTTATGCGGTTTATATGGTGTTCTAGGTTGTTGCAAGGTCTCTGCTGATATGTTTCCATCCAAATTGCAAATTTAATTTATGAAAAAAAAAAAAAAACTGATTTCAAAATAAATATAGCATTAAAAACTTGTTCTCCGTGTGTTCAAAGTCACAAAATTAGCACATAATAGAAATGAGACAGTTATGAATACCAACCATCCAGTCATGTTACTTATTTTTAATGTGCATCTACTGTAGAAATTAATTCAGCACTTCCATCGTAGTTTATCCACCCTAAGTACACCTTTCATACAGCTTAGAAAAGTACTCAAGTGGCACGATTTAAGGTATCATTCATTTCTGTAGCACCAGTGGAGCGGGAGGAGTGATGTTAGAGATCTTGAGGAAAAGCATCAGTAATGCTTGACTTCGCTAATTAGCCAATGTAGACCTCGCACAGCAGATGACAATTTTCTTAAGTTTTTGAAATTTAAATGTCAAAACGTGTTTCACGACATGCATCTCAGCTCAAGTTCTGACCTGACATTGACTCTGGGGTCGTGGGTTGCCATGCAGTTCAGCACAGCGGTAGTTCCCTTAATGACACGCTGATCCTCAGGGGGTATTGAGATGAAGGTTCGACCTGATTAATAAAATGCAGTTTAGGACAAAATCATGCCACAGTTTAATCATTACCAACATCATTATTCACAGTTCTTTTAACCCTATTAGGTAATTCCCACTGACAGCTTCATTAGCAAAACAGAATGAAATTTACAAAGCATGAACGTTCGAATATTCACACTGCGTCTCAATGAACATTTAGTATGGCTAAGCAAATGAACAAATTCTCTCACACACAGAACCCACTGGGTCCAATTGACTTGATTAAAGCTAATGCATGTAATATTTTAAAAATGAAAAAGCTATCTTCCAGTTTAACGCGTACTGACAACTATAAGTCAGCCATTTGTAGGTTGCAAACACCGTTGCACCGTTTGGGGCGGGACTATTTTTTGTCTCAACAATGTAGACGAGAGTAATTTTTCTGAAATTTAATTTGGCGCCGCCAACGGTGCATAAATGACACGCTGCTGTTTTAATCCGAGAGACTTCTTCCTTTCCTTTTAAGTGGCCAATCCACAAACAGCATTATTTAGGCTGGATGTCAAAAATGCTCTTAGACACTTCCATGCACCCACACTCAAGCGTAAACCTACATCAGCATCATTAAGCATGCACAGCAAGATAAACCGAGGCCTTGGGATTTAAGGATGACACTACTCCGGTGTGAAATTACTGCAAAAGACCTAACATTTCACAAATATTGTGCTCTGCTATGCCGTTACAATCAGCCTAGCTAATGAATGCTGCTATTAAGCTAAACAATGACTGCTGATAAAAGGCATGTTTGGAATTGATCTGAAATCCTGCTGGTGCTGAATTTCAAATGCGCTACATTTCATTAAAAACATCATAGTATTCAAACTATTATAGTTCCGTACTCAAGACTGTCAGGGCCACGGTGGCGTTGACCAGTCCCTCAGAGTTGGATGCCAAACACGTGTAGTTCCCTGCGTCGCTCGGCATTATGGGTAATATCTGTAAGCCTCCAGACTCCAGCAGAGTGAAACGGGGCATCTGCACCGATCCGCTCGCTAACACCTGAGAACCTGCCAGATTCACAGGGGTTAGTCACCAAACTGCTGAAATGTGTAATCATGTAAATGATGTGCAAACAAGTGTGAATGCAATCTTACTTACCTTTCCTCCAAACAATGGCAGGTTTGGGGGCACCGGATGTGTCACAGCTGAAGACAGCCGACGTGCCGTCAGTCACAGTGATGTCAGAAGGGGGCGTGGTGAAAGATGGTGGCACGCCTACCATGAAAGAAAAACATTAAAAAAAACCCTTAAAAATAATTTAGGATTTAAATGATAACACAACATTTGAACGATACTGCTCAAACTTACGTTATAATCCTCCTTCAGCGTGACAAATGGATTTCTCAAACAAATTCCATTAATATGAGCTGTAAATTATTGTGAGCCACAAAAAAACTATTTGTAATAATTATTGAAAAAAGACGCAAGTTTTAGATGTCACCTACTCTAACATACAGTATCATGAGGTGTCACAAAATAACTTGTGAACACTTAAAAACATCATCTGTGTGACAAAAAGTTTAAAGTCTCTTACTTCAGAAGTAACTGAATTTTAAAAAAAACAAAATTAGTAACACTGCCATTTGAAAGTTTGGGGTCAGTAAGATTAAAAGAAGAAAATTAATATGTTTATTCACCAAGGATGCATTCAAGCTATATATTTATATATTTAAAATAAATGCTGTTCTTTTGACCTTTCTTTTAATGAAAGTATCCTGAAAAAAAAAACGCATCACGGTTTCCACAAAAATATGAAAAAATAAAGCATCAAATCGGCTTATTAAAATGATTTCTGAAGGATCATATAACACTGAAGAAAAGTCAGCTTTGTCATCATAGGAATAAATGATATTTTAAAATATATTAATATATAAAATCATTATTATAAATTGTAATAATATTTCACAATATTACTGTTTTACTGTATTTTATCAAATACGCACAGCCTTGGTGAGTAGAAGAGACTTTCAAAAAAAAATTTAAATCTTACTGACATCAAACTTTTGAATGGTAGTGTAGCTCAAACATTATTTGTTTGTAGATGGTTGGTTCGTATTTTGATTTCTAATGAAATGAAATTCATATATTTTATGTGAGACTTAATTAAAAGTTTTTGAGGTCACTGCTTATTCATATAATAAACATCAAGTATTTGGAGTGAACAAACTGCTGCTCTAAATATCACACCGCTATTACATTAATTTATTTAACGTTATTCACTTGTTAATTACTTACATCAAGATTGTACCTAACTTTAAAACTCTCAAACTTAAATAAAAAATGGTGTGAACTGAAATGAAACTTGAGAGCAAAAGAAAGATGAGGATGACTAAGCGAGAGAGAGAGAGCTGGAGGTGTTGATTAAGTGCTGTGTGTGTGTGTGTGTGTTAAAGGCTGATCTCTCAGTAGACACTGATTAATTACACAGATCAATGAGAGGTCTCTGAACTCCCTGATCAATTCACGACCGAGAGGAAAAGAGAGAGAGATCACAGACTTTTAAAACATCCATGGCTGTATTTATGCATCATTCTCCCATTAGCCTGAAGCAATGATTCACCAAAAAATGAAAATCCTGTCATCATTTACTCACCCTCATGTTGTTCCAAACCCATATGACTTCAGAGATTTTGAAGAATTTCTTGTGTCCATACAGAAGTATATTGTAAATAGGGGCTTTCAAGCTTTTTTCAAAAAAAAGCACAAAAATAAATTCAAAATATCTACCAAAAGACAATCAGTCATAGGGGGTTGGAACAACATGCGGGTGAGTAAATGATGGCTGAATTGCATTTTTGGGTGAAATATTCCAATAACTATTCGTCTTACTTGTGACGACCAAGTTGGTATGTGCCTGGACTTCTCCGGCCGTGTTTTCAGCGAAGCACTGGAATATTCCGGCGTCGTCCGGCTGAATTCTCCGTACTTGCAGAACCATTGAGGAAGAGGTAAGCTTGTATCGAGGGTTGTTCAGTGTGGAGAGGGGGACGGCATTTTTTAACCACTCCAGCTTCGGTGTGGGATTCCCTGAATGATACATACAGCATCACAAGGTAGTTCATGAGATATCATATATATATATATATATATATATATATATATACAGCTATGGAAAAAATTAAGAGACCACTGCATATTTTTTGTTATTTTGACCAGTTGTTGCTTTTGGAAAATAAATGCTCTAAATTACAATATTTTTATTTGGAATTTGGGAAAAATGTCAGTAGTTTATAGAATAAAACAAAAATGTTAATTTTACCCAAACACATACCTATAAATAGTAAACCCAGAGAAACTGATAATTTTGCAGTGGTCTCTTAATTTTTTCCAGAGCTGTATATATATATATATATATATGATCTTTTCGAAATCAGCATATTAGAATGATTTCTGAAGGATCATGTGACACTGAAGACTGGAGTAATGATGAAAATGAAAATTCAGCTTTGACATCACAGGAATAAATTACATTTTAAAATATATAAAACTAGAAAATCTATTATAAATTGTAATAATATTTCCCAGTATTACAGTTTTTACTGTATTTTTAATCAAATAAATGCAGACTTGGTGAGCAGAAGAGACTTCTTTCTAAAAACATAAAAAAAAAAAAAAACAATAATTATTCCAACCTTATACCAAATCTGTAAGGGCTAGATTTACACAAATGCCATATGACATTTGGTAGATGAGAAAATTATTACCAAAGCAGACACACACACCCACACAGAGAGAGAGAGTGTTTGATTTATCACAAAGTTAACGTTTTCATCAATAGACCTTCATCAGGGCACACTTTGGATTAATTAATGAAAATTTAATCTAATAAATTGGTTTTGATTGATTAAACTTCCAATAAAATTTTGACATGCTTCACCGACAAAAAAGGAGAAGATTTGGAGAGGAGGATAAGCGAGGGAGATCAAGAGAGAGGGAGCGAGAAATCAAGAAGCAAGCGCGAAAATGAATAAAACGGCAATTATATGTATTGGCAATAATTGTAAATTAAGTTCATCTGAAGGAACTCATGATATGCTCATCATGATATGCAAATTAAAGAATATATCATGGATAAATCCTGCAGCTCAACACTTTAAAAGGTCAAATAGCGTGAATCCGCTCCACCCCGCCTCCTATGGAGTCTCAGCGTCGATAGTCGTGTCACACCCACGGGATGCAAGACAAGGATGTTAAAATAAGACTGTCAAAAACAAGCTCGCTGTAATTAAATTTCTGACAGTTTATGACAAAGTGCGCACAAACTCAGCTTCACACCCTTACGAAAGTGCAAAAAGAACGAGTCGAGATTCTCAGCTAGTGTAAATTGCAGAGGTACAATCTCTGCCACAAAAAAAAGAGAAAAGTCTCAGTAGTTTTAAAAAGTTTCATGAAGGAGAAACTGTCCAGATTTCTGTTAAATAAAGGAGAAAAATATTACAAAAGAAAAAAAAGGGGGAGAAGAAAGAACCTTTTGAGGTCTCTCTTTATGAATTTTCCTTGTTAGAAGTCATGAAAAGTTTAGACTTTCAGACACTTGGCACTTTGTTGCTGAAATGTAGGTCAGATTGACGCAGCTTGTTAAAAGGATTTTCTAGTTGAATTCTACTCCTCCGTTGCCCTGTGAGCCAATGATATACCTAATGTCTTTTAACTAGATCTTAACATAGTATGAACACTGACGTCAATTAGCAGCTAATACCATTAGCGCCTCGCTCGCCTTTTCTAATGTACTTGACCGCTTATTCCAGATCACTCATTTAGTCAATTAAATAAAGATGAATTCAAATAAGGACATATTACGGAAACGAGCAGGGGTCGATGCGGCACGCTTGGTGAAAAGGTCAAATTTGTGAGGCGACAAACGAGTATGCTAAAAGCACGTCTCGCAGTTGACTCGGCACATAAACTGAATGATGCTCTTGCAGCAAATAGTTGGCTGAAAGCAAACCGGCCACAATAAAAGGAACATGCTATAACACTGTGCACAAATGAGAACATTATGCTTTTAAAAGATACATTCAAACATTTGAGATTGACAGGTAGTGCGCTGGAAGTTAAGTGGCTTTTTTGTTCAAGTGCTAGCAGTTTTTATACTCTTGACAATATAAAGATTAGAGTTTCCCGCAGGGGAATGGTTATACAACATCAGAGAGTATGTAGGACATATATTATATGACTCTAAAATGGTCAAACTCAGAGGTAAGTTTATCAACTCATGTCGATAGGTGCAACATGGCTGTCTGTCTCTAGAAAGGGCGGGGCTCACCTTTGGCCTGACACTGAAGCTCCACAGTTTTCTCAACTTCCGATATCACCGACCTCTTTGGTTTTGACGTGAAGTAAGGGGCCTCTGTGTTCACACAAACACACACACAAACTTGTAAGTACAAACAAGATTTTAACATTTTCTGTAGAAAATAGTGCAAAAAATATAAAACTCTTCACCCTGTTGGAATGTTGTTATTAAGGTGTTCTGGGTGATTGCTTGAAGGAGGTTGCTGATGTGTCCCGGCTACTAAGCAGGTGCTATGTCTTATGAGTAGTGGCTAGGGTGTTGCTTACAGGTGCTAAGTTGTTTTAAATGGTTGCTAGGGTATCCCTTGGTGATTGTCTAGGTGTTGAGTGTGGTTGCTAGGGCATTGCTAAGTATTCTTGGTGGTTGCTTAGGGGTTCGAGTTTGTTTCTAAATCGTAGGTAGGTGGTTGCTTAGATGTTTTGGGTGTTTGTTTAGATATTTGTGGAAGACTTCATGTGTGGTGTCCCTTATAACCGAGGGTTTGGATTAAATTTTTACCATTTAATACCAATCTGAATGTATTCTAGAGCAGTGTTTCTCAACTGGTCATGGTCATGGTCGCGGAGCAAAGACTATAGATATAGAAAGACGGCTCACTCCTATTAGTTATGAATGGGAGAAACTGCAACGCGTAATATGGCAGAATTTGTCCCGCCTTCTAAGTAAAAGAGCCAATCACTGATTGATAAAGTCATTGCGTCACTGCAGCTACTGTTAGAGGCTCCGGGTCCCATAGAAACCTAAAACTCACTCTTATTGGCTCATCTAGCCTGAAAAATAAGCCCTTTTAACGCTATTTGAGCATAAGATACAACAATTATGGAACGGTTCATGTTAGATATTGTTGCTGATTTGAAATATGTTATTTAATTTTGAGTTCGCTGAGCAGTTTTTGACATTTCAGGATTGCCCCATTAAAATAATAATAATAGATAGGACTTGGTCTTGGATGCTAAAAATAGCTGCCATAGTTGCAAATATGGCCACCGAGTGAACAGACTTTCCTTGAAAGGGACTTTGGTGTGTAGTCAACACCAACAACAACAACAAACTCAATTCTATATTTTTCTGATGCAAGACTTTTATTTTGAAAGGCGAGCATGAAAGCTGTTGACACTTCTGTCAGATGGAGTTTAAATAATTTAAGAGTGCCTGAGAAAAATGCATGTTCCAGATTCAGTATATGCAGTTGGATATGTTGTCAGACTAAGTGTCAGTGCCATTGTTCTAACGTTATTTTCGTAAACTTGTTACGCTCGTAGCATGGACTCTTCAAGCGCAAATGATGTGGCGCCCGCTGTATATCACTTCATTAGAAATAAAGTGCAAAAGAAATGACAAGCATGCAATGTCGTAGTTATGTTGTCAATTAGTAAGTCATGAAATTACCAAGAAGTACAAATAATTCTGTAACTGGTACTTTGTGTGTCTGGGAGAGATTTGCATGCATTCTATTCATCACCCTTTTCACCTGCATTACTACTTTGTTACGTTTACACTCTCACCTAACTAGTGTCTTTGAATACATGTTCTTCTTTAAGTATTAACGTCATGTGCTGTATTTTTGAAGGAACGGGAGTGCGAGTTCACTTTCAATTGCTATATAATTACAGATGTTAATTTTATTTTAACACTCCATTAGTGCTTAAAATGTGTTTGTGTATATAAGATCAAATTAAAATGTGTCCTGGAATATGCCTGCCATAAAAAAGAAAACCCTTTCATCCACTACGCTTTAATTTCTGCCTTTATTCATGACAGGAAAAGCAAGACTTTTTCACACACCTGGCATTTGTTTTTTTCCCTCTCTCTCTCTTTCTCGCCTTGTCTAACTCACTCCAAATGAAAGGAGACAAAGGACCTGTTAACAGTAATGCTGATAACAGCTTTTCACTTACAGAAGAATATTGAGAGAAAAAAGAAGGGGGGTTAAACAAACAACAACAACAGGCATAACAATGTTGCAGTTTTTCCAATCCATTCCCATCCTTTTTTCTCTCTTTCTTTTTCGCTCTTCCTGAACAAATCAGCACTTATTCAGTCTCATTGTACGTTTATGCAGATCAGGATATACATATTCAGACTGGTGCCTGGATCGGATTCAACGGCAGAAACAATAAATACCTCCTCCGTCTCAACCTCTTTTCCACTGCTGGCTGCACTGACATGTTCACTTTATCTTTCTATAAAAGTCTCTCTGAGTCTCCAACAGCCCCAATTTATTCATCACTCCATTGGCTGCCTCATGCATATGCATGCCCCCCTTTCGCCCAATCATGTAAGGCGCACACCTGTCAGATAAGCTCATTGAAAGAATATTCGTTGCTGTTTCTAATAAGAGTGCGAGTTGAGGTATAAATATTCATAGCTCATCTATTGGTGAAAAAGATCTTGAGGCAGAGAGTAATATTTGTGTTTTTGGATCAAAGAGCAGGGATGTTAAGGAGGCTGAGGACATTTAAGCCCACTGACCTTCTGAAAACATTGGAAACTGAGAGTTGTGAGGCTCGGATAAAACACCAATGACATGACAAAGAGCTGACTTGCTATTGTGTGAATAAATGTGCATAGCAACCATTAGAACCCTCTTTTACAGATTTCTAAATTTGTCCTCCCACTTACTGAGAGATACAAAAAAAACTGTAGCTGAATGGGTAAAGCGACAACTTTAGAGCATCTACAACAGGGCTTGTGTGTCGCTAAAGGTTGAGTTTCAACTTCTGCTGCAACGCACTATGATGTAGGCGTCTGTTGATGAAAATGTCACAGAGGCAGGTTCAATCGTGATTTTGGAAATCGAATGTATTTCTGATTTCAAACTGACACTTTCCACACCCTCAGAAAGATTTCTTAATCATACCTATCCATCAAATGCTCCATCTGAGAGCTTTTCTCTACAATGTGGGTCCCCTTAAACCCTTCAGTAAATAAGTTAGATCTATTGGGCAATATCAATTTATCTAATTAATATTCATGAGCAGAGAGGTGCGACATTCCCTCATTTTGATACTATAGGATGTTAGAAAACTTGAGTGTCAAGTTTTCAGATGTTTGAGTGTACTTATTTTGGTCTGGTCAGCAAAAATATATCTTTGAGTGTATCTTGACTAATATCTAAAGGTTGAGTGTAAGTACTGTGTAAGTTGAGTGTGTGTGAGGCTGCTATTTTTAAAATGAAAATGAAAAAAGCCAATCATCTTATTGGTAAAAGCATTGGGCGTGTTTCATGCAAACTACTAACCTCATTTACAATACTCGAAATTAATTAACATTGGAACAAGGTTAAGAACGAATTTTTATGTGTACATACTGATGGACATTTCTTGTGAGAAGTTCTCTTGTGCATGTAAATATGAATAAACCCAATGATAGATGGAGTTGGGAGATTGTTTGGCCATGTTTTATGCAAATTACTAACCTCTAATGCACAAGGTCACTAATTAAGAATATTTAAAGTAATAGATCACCCAAAATTATCCCATAATTTTCTCACGCTCAAGCCATCCTGGGTGTATATGACTTTCTTCCTTCAGCAGAACTTTCACTTTATAGAGCTTCAAAAACTCGGACAAAATTCAATGCCATTACAAAGCTGAGAAGTGCCAGGATATTATTAAATGTAATCTAATTGTTTTCACCTGAAAGAAGAAGGTCATATACACCAAGGGGGGCTTGACTATTCCTTTAAAAATCTTCAGAACAAGGATAAGACATAATTCATAATTGCATGCAAGTGATTTTTTTTTTTTGTGAGAAGTTCATATGAATATAAATAATCCACGCAACTAAGAACGAAAAACGAATGAGACCCACTGACAGCTAATCAAAATCCATCCGATTTTAAAAGTGGTCATGAGAACATGGTTGCAGCAGTGCGCTTAGAATAAACAAAAGTTATTGTCCATTGGCATGGATGGTAATATAGTTATCATTAAAGTTTTTGTTATGGTTTTAATTTTTGGTGTAATGTTATCAATTTCTGATGACATAACTGATATATAAGCTTGGAAAAAGTAGATAGGAACTGTACTTGTCTAGAAACAGCTGCCCAGAGGCGTTAACAAAATGCCGCCAAGTGAAGTGACTTTGCTTTTTAAAAAAAAAAAAAAAAATCATTGGTATTATACATGGGGAAAAAAATGAGCTCACTGCAGTATTTAATTAAATGATATTCTTAAAATCAAATCCATCTGACAAACTCTTGCTCTCGAGGTCATTTCAGTAAAATAATCCTTAAAAAATCTGCCAGAACCTGCATGTAGCACAAGAGAAACCCCAGTCATCTCACCCAGCACGGAAAGGTACGCTTTGGCCTCTGTGCTCTTCTGACTGCTGTTTCTGAGCGCGGCCTCGCACACGTACAGACCCGCGTCCGTTGAGGTGGGGTTACTGATGACCAGCCTGCGCCCGAACGAGTCCATTCCTGCTGTTAGTCTCACCCCATTTCGCTTCCAGAACACCTGCAGCCTGTCAAGAGATCTGCTCCGCACGCACACACAAAACACAGCACATTAACTGCCATACTGAAATTAATACTCATGCCAAGAATTATAAAGAGCACAGTTAGTTATGTGTTAAATACACAAGAAAAATACACATTATATTGTCAAAAATATGTTAAGCCTATATTATATATATATATAGGCTTAACATTATGACCACTGACAGGTGAAGTGAAAGTGAATAACACTGATTATCTCTTCATCACGGCACCTGTTTATGGGTGGGATATATTAGACAGCAAGTGAACATTTTGGAGAGTGAACAAAGTTGATGTGTTAGAAGCAGGAAAAATGGGCACGCGTAAGGATTTGAGCGAGTTTAACAAGGGTAAAATTGTGATGGCTAGACAACTGGGTCAGAGCATCTCCAAAACTTCAACTCTACTGCTCAAGAAGTTAATGCTGGTTCTGACCGAAAGGTTTCAGAATACACAGTGCATCGCAGTTTGTTGAGTATGGGACTGCCGCAGTCCAGTCAGGGTTTGGCTTCATTAAGTTGAAACAAATGGATAACAGGGTCAAAGTCATCAAGTTTTATTGTAAGAAATGTGAAATGACAGATATAATTGCAATTTTGACCAATGTGAATGACGTCACCACTGTGATGGATAATAAAAATAATATAACAATAACAAACATCTTTGAAATTATACATTTCAAAGTTTTTAATGGAACCCTGGCAGTGAGTCACTGCCGTCTGGGGCAACCCACCTCGCATTAGCGACGCACTCAAGAGTAGCCTCACTCGCCCCGGCAACCACTGATGTGTTCTTAGGTGCAATCACTATCACCGGGGCAACCAATTCAGCGGGGGCAATAACATCTGAGATTGAAAAAGGGAAAAGAATGGTAAAAAGAGAGAGAGAGAGAGAGAGAGAGAGAGAGAGAGAGAGAGAGAGAGAGAGAGAGAGAGAGAGAGAGAGAGAGAGAGAGAGAGAGAGAGAGAGAGAGAGAGAGAGAGAGAGAGAGAGAGAGAGAGAGAGAGAGAGAGAGACGGTTGATTATTGGCACAATCAATCAGGTTAACAGACTGAGCATCATAGGGGAGATAAGGTTTTGTGATGAGGTGCTAAGTTTTTTTTCTTTCTTTTTCTTCTTTTTATCCTCTCTCTGAATCAATTCGTTCTTTGAAAAATAATACATGCAGAAGAAAGTCAAATGACTATCCATGGTTGACAAATGATAGAGGAGGGAAAGAAAGAGCGGGAGATGGAGAACGAGAGGTGAATGGCGAAAATGGCATGTGATTGCATCTTTAAAGGAATAGTTCACACAAAAATGAAATTATGTCATTTACTTGTCCTCATGTCATTCCGTGTAATTACAATGAATGGGAACTGGAGCTTTCAATCGCAAAAACGATGCAAAAGCACCAGTATCATAAGATTTGTACATATGACTCCTATGATGTATTTCATAAAATTACTCTATATGAGTCATATGATATAATTCTTAGCACATTCATGAGCAAACTAGTGATGTTGGATTCATAAACGAATTGTTCTATAAAGATCTATTCAATGAATCATATGATTCAGTTTACAGAACCAATCAGAATTCATGCATGAATCGCTCCTTAATTTCAACTGATTCAGTGATTCAGTCGCATCGACTAATTGGAGGAGGAGATTATTTATAAACTTACATTTTGGTCTGGTTTTGATTTATCTCATAGCTTCCTGAGAATTAGAATATAGAGTCATACAGTTTTATACTTTTATGTGACTTTTAAAAGCACCATAAAAGAGTTATTCTATAAGAATCATACAGTGTATTCCTTGTCAAATTCACGAGAGAACTTGTGAAGTTTGATTCATAATCTAATTGTTCGATTAAGATCTTTTCAATGAATCAGTTGATCCATTTTACCAATTTAAATTCATGCACGAATTGGTTCTCGAGTTCAACTCGCTGACTCAGTGATTCGGTCACATCGACTAAATGGAGGAGGAGATTATTTATGAACTTATATTTTGGTCTGGTTTTGAGCTATCACGTGGCTTCATGAGACTTGGAATAAAGCTTTTGAGTCATATAGTTTTATACTTTTATGATACTTCTAAAAGCACCATAAAAGAGTGATTCTATATGACTCATTCCTTGGCATATTCATGAAAGAACTGGTGATGAGAACCAATTTGAATTCATGCATGAATCTGTCCTTGAGTTCAACTCTAGTGATTTGTTTGCATGGCTTCATGAGACTTGGAATATACATTTGAGTCATACAGTTTTAAACTTTTATAAAAGCACCATAAAAGAATTATTCTATAAGAGTCATTGTATTCCTTGGCACATTCATAAGAAAACGCGTAATGTTTAATAAGCTAATTGTTCTATTAAGATCTTTCCAATGAATCCAGTTCACAAAACCTGAATTCAAGTATGACTCAGTTCTTGAGTTCAACTCACTGACTCGACGATTTAGCCACATCGACTAAATGGAGAAGATTATCTATGAACTTGTATTTGGGCTGTTTCTTGCTTAGAGCAATGCCATGGCTTCATAAGAATTGGAATATAGTGTCTTTTATGATACTTTTGTATCCCTTTTTAAATATATGAAAACTCCAGTCTCCATTCATTGATGTGATCTTCAATTGTGAAGAAATAAAAGACGGTATGAGCAAATAATGACAGAATTTTCCTTTTATGCAAATGACTCCTTTAAGACTCAACGAGAATGGTGAGAACATGCACCTCAGATGAAAACCATCCAACCATGATAGATAAACTGGCACACAGATGCAAACACACACACACACAAGCTTTGATCTGATCTTTGATCAGTGACTGGAAAGGTGTAATGCATCCTCACATCCTCCAAACACAGCAGTGATAGATGCTCGAACTTTTGTAATCTCAGTAGGAATGTAGTAATTTATGCATTCATCTCACTGTATCTCATCATTCAAAAATATGACAAATAAACCACAAAAAAACCTAGCAGAAATCTGCGAGCGAAAATGAAATACAGAAGATTGGAGCGAGCGAATGGAATTGGACAGGAAAAGTCAATAAGAAGAGGAACAAGAT
The DNA here is from genome assembly GCA_038088235.1 of Zacco platypus. Taxonomy (NCBI): domain Eukaryota; kingdom Metazoa; phylum Chordata; class Actinopteri; order Cypriniformes; family Xenocyprididae; genus Zacco; species Zacco platypus. Next base: position 8,262,167 of record CM076084.1, read on the forward strand.
ATATAGGAGTGCTATTTCTGAAAAGTTTAAAAACGAAGCACTATTTCAGAATTGTAGTTGTGTATGTGCACTATAAATGTAGACAGTATGTGTTAAACTGTGGCACTTTAGGTTTGGATCTTATTACTTGGCATGAAACCTAATTTGCATAGACTGGCACATTCTAAATTTATGTCCAGTAACAAGTACACAACGCAAAACTTGGATGCATATGGTGTTAAATAGTTTCTAATTTTGCACTATGGATTTACGCAGAATATCAGTGCTTAGAGTGATTTGTACATCCTATGTTGGTCCTGGGACAACAATAATTCTTTCAACCAATCAGTGCACTGATTTAAGGTAGAGACACATTAAATTCTGGCTGATACAATGACCTTATTTTTTTCATGATAGACTGATAAATGGGTAGTATTAAAATTATATTCTATTCTATTCTGTCTGTCTGTCTGTCTGTCTGTCTGTCTGTCTATCTATCTATCTATCTATCTGTCTGTCTGTCTGTCTGTCTATCTATCTAAACTTTCTATCTGGCCCCATGGCTTTTAGCTACATTAAATAAACATTTATGTAATTAATTAATTAATAAATAAAAACAAACATTAAAGTTAGTATTTATTTTTATTTATTTAGATAATTTATTATTTATTTATAAACAATATTCATAATATTCGTAAAATATTTATATAAATGTGGTCAAATAAATGAATAACAATACATAATAATTACTTCTAATAAAGCATTAACCTATTATTTACATTATTATTTATTTATTAAAAATATTATGCATTCATATAAATGTGGTCAAATAAATAAATTATAAGTAAATAAATTGATAAACAAAATAATAATTACAACTAATAAAGCATTAACCTATTCATTTCAATTATTATTTTTAAAAATCCTTTATTTAAAAATATTTCTTTATTAAAAATATAAATGTGGTCAAATATATATATATATATATATATATATATATATATATATATAAATAAAATGTTAATGAATTCATTAATATAAATTAATATAATCTAATAAGATCTGTTCCATTCATTTAATAAGTTAATATAATTTAAATATTCATTTAATTTATAATATTTATTAAAAAATATTATATATTTAAATAAATGTGTTCAAATAAAAAAATGTATGTAATTGAAATCATTAATATATATTAATATGCAAGAATATGAGAGAAAAAAAAAAAACTTTGTCTTTCAACCAATATGATCTGATTTAGGGGTTGAGTTAGTGCGATAATTGATTGATAGGAACATTGTTCCAGAACCAACAAACAACCGTACTTGTCTAAATCACACTGTGTGAATTGCAATATCATGCTGGATGGCAAACAATTAACATAAATGCATTAAATATGATCCAACAGAAATAAAGAATCACACTCTAGCTCGTATCCCTCACCACTGCTGACAGAATAATTCTGAGAGTCTATCTATTCTCATATTGTGCTTCGGGAAGTGCTGATTATAGCTGCGTGTTATTTTTCAGAGTGAGCTCAGAAGTACAGTAGCCTGAAGAATGCCACGAATGAAAAGGAAGATTTGCACTAAGGGGAAAAGACAGTGTGTCGTGCTTCTGAGGTAACGTTACTGTCAGCCGCTTATACGGCCTCATGTACCCGAGTGAGAACGGTGTTTGACATGGTGTTGACACAGTGTTGTCTTCCAAGGGTTGGTTTTCATCAGGCGCAGAGATTAGCTGCCTTGAGCATATCAAATGGTTGTAAAACAAAGTAGAACACAGCAACAGGGACACGCAAGAGTCCACACAAGAGGGTAGGGGTCATTCAGAGAGATCGGATGTAATAATCTTAATCCAGTGTCTACATGAGTAGTGAGTGAGATTACGACATGTGGAGATATTAAATTTGTCTCTGAGGAGAATCCATTATCTTAAGCCTCTAACAAATCCATCTAAACACACAGTACAAGAGAGATCACACACACACACACACACACACACACACATACACACACAGACAGAGGAAGACAGCATTGGTGAGAGCAGACAGGAAAGGGAAAGCCAGGAAATTATTTTTTTTTAGGACTCTAAACTCTGATTGGCTGATGCACATATTAACCAGTGTGAAACTATATATCATGCTGTGTGTGTGGGTTAAGATTTAGGATTTTTTATTTTTCAGGCCTACTTTGAAGTCCCGCAGAACCATTTCAAATGATCAAGCAATAATTATTTATACATGTTATTTTGTAGTACTAATATGCATGCATAATACACAGAATGCAAAAATAACAGGAAAATAAAAATAAAAGATCCACTCTACATAAAAGATTGACTAAATACATGATTTGAATAAATACATGCATAAATACATTTTTAATAAAAAAATAAATAAAATCTATTTAATAAAATAAAATAAATGTGATGACATGTTGCTGACAACTATATCAGCCTGAATTTAAGGCAATATATTTTAAATATTGATTTTGTGACAATTACTTGTCACAAATGAAATACAATTTCATATATTATTAATTTTAGGGCTGCAACTAGCAATTATTTTGATAATTAATCTGTTGATTATTTCTTCAGTAAATTGGGCTAAAAATATCTCAATTGTACTATACTAATTATTTTATTATTATACAAATTTCTTTTTAAATATTTAGATTTAATCCATTATTTACAAAAATGTTACTCCACATCCTTCAATAGCTAACTTTTACATGTACACTTTTTTGTCTTTCCAATTATAATCATTCCGATTGAAAGATTCAGTGTTTACATGAGACGTTATCTAATCCGATATGGTGTTTACATGCACCGACGCTTTCCATCGGAATGACTTTGTGACATGTGCACATTAGCTTATGTCCTGTTTGCCGCCTTTTATTCCTGTCAACATGGAGTTCCATTATTTCTTATGTATGCAATTTTCATGTGGAGTGTTGCTGTTAATCACGCAACAGTGTGAATTTGTAGCATTTTACAGCTGGAAAATGAGGAAAAGACGGGTGCAACAAGCTGGCATTTCTGATGGCTGTGGAGCATCTCAATACTACCCCTCCCTCCTCGGAAAAACAGAAGCGTGTGGATGAAGGTCCGAAGTAATGATACACTGAGTTCCTGTAGTGTATTTACTAAATGTGTTGTTTTAGTTTTACTCCAGTTTGATTTTGCCGCCGACCTCTTGACGTGATGATGTAGACGCAAAGTAATCACTTTAATGCGTTTACATGGCAGAATTTTTATTTTGTTCGGTTTTTAGAAAGGTTTATCTCAGCCGCCTCAAACGGATTACAATTTCATTTGGTTTGGGCATTTTTATTCATTCATATTGGACTTTTTATCCAATTACAATACAAAGTACTTCATCTGTGTCATTTTTATATATATTAGTCCCTCTACAGTTACTCCTCACATAAAAATACAATTTCTTGAGTCACATGTAGAATCCTAAACCTACATTTAATGTCTAACAAGAAATATTTAAGCAAAATGTACATCAGCTCTCGTTCAGTGAAGTCAATCAAGTTGTGTTGCAAATGCGTTATATAAATGTGCTATTCGATACTGTAAAATGATGTGACTGCTAGATGTTTTTCATGCACAGAACGCAGATGCGAATAATCGGCAACCAATTTCTTTGTCTATTATTCGCATTATCGATTTTATGCATTTTAGTTGATTTTAGTTGTTGCAGCCCCATTTAATTTATTTATTAATTGCAAATTAAGAGCGATACTTTTAGCGAGACTCACTACTTGTGTTTGCTTACATTCTATCTCCGAAAACTAAGAGCATGGAGTGGGTTATTATCACTTCTCGTTGTTTTTCTCCATCCAACCCTGCTCAAAATGATTCCGAACATAGCCCATGTCTCATCTTCTGGGCAATCAGAGAAGGAAATGCCAAGAGGACAAATGTTCACTTTATAATTCAAAATCTCAAAGCAAATGATCATCTAATGTCATCAGAACAAGGAGACAGGAATGAAAGAGAGAGGACGGGTGAAGATTACAAGCTTTAAGAGTTCATTAGAATGTCTTACCAAGGGAACCACGATTCCTCTTGTTTACTGCTCATCAGGTCACAGAGAGCAGAGAAAGAAAGAAACAAAAAAGAAATATCATTCCTCTCACCAAATATTTTCCTCACACTTTAAGCCCAAAACAACATCAGCTCCGAAGTTCTCAGCCCCTCCGTCACACCTACCATGATTTTTATCATTCTGAGACATGTAATTATGGGAATTTACTGACCCTTGACTTGCCCTTAATGGAAGCGCCACACTTATAAGCTTCCTGCTTTCACTTTAACCAACAAAATGAGCTGCAGAATGTACACACAAGAGAGTAAACGCACTCACAGATAAACAATTTTTGCATTTTGATCAATATCACAGAGAAATGAGATTCAAAATTCATTAAATGTTAATATATTGAAGTTATTTGTTAAGTTATTATATCTCGGATACTAAAAAATATTTGTACTACAATTTGACTTAAAGAGTGTGGGTGGGTTAGCTCAGATAATTTGAAATTTGATGAGAAATGACAGTTGACGTTTGTTCAAGTTGGGGGTCAGTAAGACTTTTAAATGTTTTTAAAAGAAGTCGTACATGCTCACCAAGGCTGCATCAAAAATGAAATAAAAACTCTAATATTGTGAATCATTATTACAATTTAAAATAACTGTTTTCTATTTGAATTTATTCTAAAATGTAATTTATTCCTGTGATGTCAAAGCTGAATTTTCAGCATCATTACTCCAGTCTTCAGTGTCACATGATCCTACAGAAATCATTCTAATATGTTGATTTTGAACTTAAGAAACTTATTATTAACAGTGTTGAAACAGCTGTGCTTTATCTGTGGAAACCATGATACATTTGATATTTTTTTTCAGGATCCTTTGATTCTTTGAAAAAGTAAATAAATAAATAAAAAGCATTTATTTAAAATCTTTTAACATTATAATGTAAAGGTCTTTACTTTTGATCAATTGTGTGTGTGTGTGTGTGTGTGTGTGTGTGTGCATTTTCGTATTTTATGAGGACACATTTGTATTATAACAAGGGTATTACACTGGTATTATGACGCAAACATAAAATATGAGGACATTTCATGACTCCTCATATGTAAAATAGCTTTAAAAACATACTAAACAATATTTTATTAAAATTGCATATTGAATGTACAGTATAAAAACCATTACGCCAACGGAATGTCCTCAGTTTGACAGCAAAACAAACCAGTTTGTGTGTGTGTGTGTGTGTGTGTAATACATTGTAATCAAATATATATGACAGAGAGCCACAGTCATACCGCTGTCTATATTCAAAATAGTATAAGTTAACTTTTTCCCTGCCATTGACAGAACTTTCCGGCAATCCATGTTTTCACTGTTATATGGTAAGGGCCGCTATTTCACATCTTCTGACATAGAACAGAATCTCCGGATTCAAAAAGAAAAGAAGCAGAAACAACCAATAGAAGCATTGCTTATGCACAAGCTAACATGATCATCCACATTCAACAGCATATAAATCAAAACTGTCTAACTTTGCTAAATAGAGTCAAAGGTATAGGACTGTGCAAGATATGGGGGTGTTGATGGACACAATCTACTCCATCTATTTTTTGATCATCTCTCTGAATCCGTTTTTTTTTATTTTATTTTTTTATTAAACGTGCCCACATTCAAGCGTTTATAAAAAACAAAGAAAGCATAAAGCTGGATTTTTTTTAAAAAATCTTTTCTTTCTTTTGATATATTAACATACAGAACGTACAAAATATTCTGGGGGCCTTGAAAATGATCAAAAATGCTGGTGCTGACTGGCAACTTTAAAAAAAACAAAAAAAAAAAAAACGCTGGTGGGTAAAGAGTTAAGGTAACGTCTCTCTTGCTCTCTGTCTCACACGACAACCTCAGCAAATGCTGTGCTTTAATTGGTTATACATTAGACGAGTGTAGTCGGAGCAGTCACACTGAGAGAATGTGACACAAAAACCAGCACTGCCAAAACGCAAGAAATAGCAAGTGGCACAGTACACATTATAAAATAATAAACATCCCAAACTAAACAAACTGTGCTACATTGTCACACGACCTCATTACATGCATTTTTAATCTATGTTTGTCTTGAAATATCTTGAGCTCTGGCCTAGTGGATGGCACATAATGCTTTGACACAATGTGTGTTTTACAGTCCTGTCCCTGAGAGTAACACAGTGTCTCGCTCAAGGACATAACGGTAATTAGGAAGGCAACTGAGTTATTCTGGTTCCGAATCTGATTGCACTTAACGATTCTGTTTCCTTAATGATTCTTTTTGTACGTCTGAGGCAGGGTTATTATAGTTAACTAAGAGGCCATTTACACAGCACGGTTTTCAACTTAAAGTGGAAGACTTTTTATGCATTTCGGCCGATTTGGCAGATACTGTTACTGTAAGATACCGTTATTGTCTGAACAATAGATTACACAACAATTTTTTGTGTAAACAACAAAAACGCAAATTTGCAAAAAACTGTAATGTCACGTGTATTCATATTAAGGGTTCAGTCTATAGGCACGTTGTGTTTATTTACAAAGTGGTGTCGCCAACTACTGGCCAGGCAGAATAACAGCGTTTTTAGATGTTTTCGCAGATCCGTGTGAACGGGGATCATTTTGACAACATTGTTGCCTGTACGTGAAAAAAAGCGAAGGAAACATTTCCATTACTCAAAATAAACCTCAACTGAAATTCAAAAAATATGGGGAAAAACATATTTTTTTAGTTATAAAGGCAACATTTCTCATTTTCATTTAGTTTAACTTAATGCACGAAAATTACTAAAACTCACAAAAATTAATAAAACCTAAACAGACTTTTTTTTAACTAAAAAGAAAACATATTTAAAAAATACGACAAAAAAAAAAATCGAAAACAAACAAAATTGCTACAACTTCACATTTAAACAAAATAAAAAAAATAAAACTATAAAATATCTCAATACTAAAATAACGCTGATCTGAGGAAATCATACGTGTTTGAAACGGCACAAATATGAAAATATGATGACAGAATTTTCTTTTTTGAGGGGCAAAGTATTCCTTTATATCAACAAACCATATTGTTTACAAAAACAGCTCGATGACAATGCAAGACCTCATTCTTTCAAAAAAGACCTCAATTTATCACTTCTGATTAACTCGTTAACACTGGAAACACTGGTTCCCTGCAATATGGGAGACATTATTCCCAGCAGTCATTTTTGTCAAATGTATGAGGTCATTCAGGTATACAAAATGTGCGCATTGCGTTTGAGTTTACATTTCTGCACTCCAATTGGTTATTCATTAGATGGGTGTCGTAGGAGGAATGTGAACCAAAATCTGTGACATTGCCAAATAAGATTCATCGAAAAGGCAATTTATCAGCCAATTATGTGATCCAAGACAACAGATTTTGCCTCACGACGAAATAAATCTTTTACAAGCAGCAAATTTTGTCTCAGGCAACAAAATAGTGTGAAAAGTTCAACTCGACTAAAAGCAAAAGTTTGCTCTCATTAATGCACAGGAGAAAAAACTGAGATATTAAAGAAATCTCATTTGTGATCTTTCTCTCGCTCCTTCTCCCACCCATTTTCTCCTGGAAACTTTACAAACACGAACAAGGGCGAAGCACAAAGTGAGTGATGAAGTTTCAGGGAGGAAGACGATGTGCCGGGGCAAATGAAGAGCAGAGGAGAACGGAGAGAGAAGAAAGGACACGAGAAACAGCGGATGAAAGCAAAAGAACAGGATGAGCGTGAGGGAGGAAGTGAGAATGAGAGACAAGTCATGAAAGATTTACATCATCAGGAACTGACAGAGGAACCCCAGCAGCATCAGATTCATGCAAGAGAGAGAGAGAGAGAGAGAGAGAGAGAGAGAGAGAGAGAGAGAGAGAGAGAGAGAGAGAGAGAAAGACAGAGGAATGGATAATTCAAACACAACCCCATGTGTTCATGCATGAGCAGAAGCCACACACATGCATATGACTACATATAATATTTGGTTTGGAGGCGCATGTTATTCTGATCATCTGTCACTCTTAATCTCTGGATCTGTAATTGAACAGGAGAAGATAAAACACCATGAAATAAACAGATGAACCCCAGTAGTCTCTCTCAATGTCTCTCTGCATTCTTTCCTCCGTCAAAGAACTCAAACATCACTTTATGAATATCTAAATGAATGTGGAGCAGCAAGGGTAAACATGTTTATCTCTCCGTTCATAATGGAAGGGTTAAAACATCAATGTCTGATTGTACTTGTAGTTTTTGATATAGACAAGTCTCCCTCAATAATTAGAAATGGCCAAATTGTGTTATGAAATTATTTCACTGCTCTGCTGCACTTCATTACGCAGCGCTCTCTATGTTGTTAGGATGACAAAAAGGTTTAAAAGTTACATCTTTAGTCTGGTGACTCGTCACTCGTCACTGTCAAAATGATTGAGACGACCAATCAAATCAAAGTAGGCGGGGTTTACTGTTCACAGAAGCAGAGCGTGAATTCCAGCACGAAGTGTCTGTGTAACGTAGAAAGAGAGTGAGGTTAGATGTAAATGCTGAAACATTTACAACAACAGTAACATCCAGTTATGCAAATTACTCTACTTTTATTCTCACATATGACAGTTTTTATTGAAAATATGCATTTACGTGATTCATGTAATTCCTAACTGAGTGCGAAAAAGGCACTTTTTGGTTTATGACACATACAAATAAAAGTAGACTAATGTGTGCATGTTTTAATGCAATTTAATGCAAATATTATTTGCAAATGGTTAAAAAAATGATTATTTCACTCTATTCTGTTTATTTATGCCCCCTTTTTAAGCCTGTGTTTTAAGCCATTCAACTCCATTCTTCAAATTATCTTCTTTTGGGACAACATTTGGGGAAGTAAATGACAGAAAAGGCAGAATTTATTCATTTTTCAGTTGAACTATCTCTTTTAACAATTCTAGTTCAGATTGCAAGAACAGTTTCTGATTCTGATTACACATAATCCTGACTATGATTCCAACTGCGTTTAAAACTTTAGGGTGAAGTATACTTTTATGGAACTGTTTTTTTTTTTTTTGCTAACCATCTTAGTTAATGGACCAATTCTTGGGTCAAACTTTTAAATGGTCTTTTTTAAAAAAAAAAAAAAAAAAGAAATATTTTCTTTTATTTAGCAAGGACACATAAAATTTATCAAAAGTGACAGTAAAGACATTTAGAATGTTACTAAAAATTTCTATTTCTTAAAAAAAAAAAAATCTTAAAAAATAAAACCATCTTGAAAAAAACTACCACAATTTCCACAAAAATATTAAGCAACACAACTGTTTTCAACATTGATAATAATAAGAAATGTTTCATGTGATCATGTCAAGGATCATGTGCATTAAAGACTGGCTTTGCCATCCCAGGAATAAATTACATTTTAAACTATATTTAAGTAATAAACATACATTTTGATATGTAATAATGCTTCACAATATTGCTGTATTTTTGATCAAATAGATGCAGATGTAGATGCTCTTTCAAAAACATTATAAAATCCTTACTGACCACAAATGACGAGCATTCAGTCACCAACCCAGTTCTCTACACCATTAGGGACGTGGGGAAAAAATACACAGCTGGTGGGATTACAGAGGTACATTCCTCACAGCTTCGTCTGGAACATTCTTTGAAATCACACAGCAAAAGCACGTTACATTTTTCAGCGGTCGTGATGTACAGTTTTCTGTTCAATTGACTGAGGTATTGAGAAAGAGAATGATGCTGCGATTGTGCTGTGAAAGAAGCATGTAAGACAGTGATAAAGAGAGCGGAAACAGGCCCGAAACAGAAATTACAAAGGGATCTCTATCCTTTCTCCTTTGCACACCAGCACCTATTGACCCTCTCCAGTTCCAGTGTCAATCACCTTAATGAACAAGAAAGTGAGGTAAAAAGAGGCCAAGTGAGAAAGAGAGGTATGTCCACTCCCAAGGTGTAATTCCCTGCAATTTTTCCACTTACCCTCACCAGACAAAATAGCAGAGCAGCCTCTTGCTTTTGTCAGGTAATTCACACACTTAGAGTCAATCCAGTTTATTCTTCCATGCAGTCCGTAGCAGGCAAGGGTGAGGAAAATAAGTCTAAAAGCTAGAGACTTATTTTTGCAGTCTTCCTGGTGTCTGGATGAATTGATAAGAGCTGGATCTCAGCATTTCCCTTGAGAGTGCTAACAGACTTAGCTATTAATATACTTTCAGGGCTCATTTTAATCGAACGTATCTTCCTGTTCTGCCGGCAGAGATCTTTTGATCATGCCAAGAAAGCAGGAGGAACGCTGGTTAATTAAGAAGTGCGACCCGAAAGAACTTCAGAGATCACCTTTGAACACTGTCAGCGAATGGCAAATTGCTCGATCAGAAAAACTTGAAACATCTTCACCTAGAACTTTCGGTCCTTTCGGTTGTTTCAGTTTGAGTCTAGTGTAAAAAAGGATGTCTTTCTAGTTTAGTTTTGGATTTTGCAACCATTTTGTAAAATGAGTCTCATTCAAAGCTTGCGAAACCATTGCTTTTTTCGTCAAACCAAAAAATCGGAACAAATTTGTGTGTGTATATATACTTAAAACCATAAGAACAGTTTTACAAATGATTCACACTGAAATTCATTATGCTTGTGTTTCATGAATGAGACCTAATGTCAGTAATTTTGGACACAGACTAGTGGACGTTTACATGTGTCCTAAACAGCTGCGAATGTCAACTACACCACAAAACGAGACATTTTCCCACAGTGAAATACTGTTTCTGTTCAACATTAACGTGTATATGCATAAAACGTTCTGATGGACTGTGATTTTCTGATTTTCAAATGTTTAAAAAGTATGTCTTTTTACAGTTTTTGAAATGTCAAACCATTTTGCACAATTAGCCTCATTCACACTGTTTGTAAAACCTTGTTCATAAAAGCCCCTCCCACTGTGAAATATCATTGGTCCAAAATCCCGCTCCACATATTAAACATCTTACAAGTTCTGATAGGCTGTGCCACATGTTTGCTTTCAGTGAGCACAGAATAATTACTAGCCCCCCAACTGAACCTGGTTTCTCCCAAGGTTTTTTTTTTTTTTCTTTTTTTTCTCCATTTTTGTCACCTGATGGAGTTTGGATTCCTTGCCGCTGTCACCGCTGGCTTACTTAGTCAGGGATGATGAAATGATGTTACCTCTGTCACTGTAAAGCTGTTTTGACACAACCTGCACTGTAAAAAGTGCCATATAAATAAAGGTGACTTTACTCGACTTGACTAGGAAACATTCTTTTCATCAGTCATCAGTAAACACTGGTCACAGACACAGATTTAATTTCACCAAGCAAATTGCTCACTAAAAAAAACCCCACCGTCATCATGTTTTCAGGTCATTTCAAGTTTGATTTTGATGTGACATATAACGGTGATATCCAAGTGAGTGAGCTGTTTAATTACTTTTTAATTAGTCTTCTCATTAACGGCTTCATTTTGTTCATTCAGACCGCTTCGCGAACACGGAACAAGCATGAAAATAAGGGGCGGGATTTTTCACGTGAACCAACCATTTATAACCATTCATAGCCTCCTGTCACGTGACTTTCACCCATTCATTACTCCTCACTAAACCCACCACATACTTTAGGGCAGTGTTTCTCAAACTTTTTCAGCCCAAGGACCACTTTATCTTCCAAATTTTTTTTTTTGAGGACCACCTAACAGAATCCCAGTCTTAGACGCCGCCCAAAAACAACAAAATAGGAAGGATAAACTAAATTTAAGTTTAATATGGAACTGTTTCAAGTCAAAAACTAATTATTCAAACACAAATGCAATTATATGATCCATTTTTTCGTTATTAAAACACACTGACGTCAACCCCCCCCCCCGCCCGCGATCCGGTGCGGGATAAGAGCTTGCCTGGTTTAGGTCATCTTTTCGCGGACCACTAGGGGGCGATGGCGGACCACACTTTAAGAATTACTGCTTTAGGGGATCTGTTAAAAAGCAATGGGCTCAGGGGCGGCACGAGAAACACAGCGTCCAACTTTACCTGCGGGTGTCGCTGTTGGACGGTGTTTCTGGCATTTATACACTTTTTAATGTCACATTTTTGTAATATTTGTGTCGCTTTATTTTTGTAATATGGATTATTTTCTCATCTTATTTTTTGAGGTGGCACTGCCTCCCTTGCCTCTGATACAATCAACAAATAAGGATCTAAAAGCAAGCAGGTCCAAAATTACAACTACTATACACTCCATGGTTCTGGATTGGCATGGACATGATCTCAAGTCCCACGTGTCTGAGTGTGTGATCAGGTTAGTTGTCTTTTCAAGCAGTATCTATTGGCAAGTTATTTTAGTCACGGCATGTCTGGTCATGTTTAATGGTCTTCGTCTTTGTCCCAAAATATGGTTTAATCCTGCATGTGGGTCCCAAGAGTTTCATCACTATTAAGTTGTGATTTTACCACAGGTCACTAATACATAAATATATGAATGTATATCAGCTGGTATGATATGAATATTTAAAAAAAAAAAAAAACATTTTTAACATAAAGGACCTTTAATAGTATTGAGTGAACCAGTTTGCATATCTGAAACTTATGCAGTTTGAGCAGCGCTTGTATATCTGACCTCTTAACGTGCATGTTAAGTGACGTGTAACGGCATTAATTAATTAAAAGTGTCAAACTCATCCAGCCACGGCGGACCAAATTAAAGAGGTGACTCTCTGAGGGCTCTCAATATCACTGAGTGATACCACAGATCTACCTTCAGAAACTTGTTCCAACAGTCCTCCAGTCAAACTCATTACAGCTGCATGTATATCCGTGAAGGTTAGAGTGTGATCTGAGATCTGAAACTACCTCAGCATCTCCGAGCTGTTTAAAGTTGTGTGATTAAACTCGGGTAATTGGGTCATGAGGTCTGTGAATCAGAGTCATGCCAAGTGAGTAAACAACAGTTGAGAGTTTTTAAACTTATAAACAACAGCAGGGGATTTAAGAGTCGTGCTCATTTGTGAATTCATTTAATCATTCACTCATTGTTTATTCCTTTGTTCACCGATTCATTTACTCACTTGCACATTTTTACCTCTTATTTTCTCAGTCAATCACTGATCAAATAAATGTAGCCTTGGTGAGTATAACTTTTGAACAGTGCCCTGATGTAGATTGTTGAACGTGGATTACTGAGAATCAGGATGCTGCGGCTGCTATGAAGCACACTGACAAACGTGAATTATCCCAGTTTACTGTCTAGCTGCAGGAGTGACTCATAGGCAGCTTGATTCAGGGACCAGTCAAGTTAGACACATTCAAATAAAAGCTTTCTGGTGTACAACCGCATCGTAATGGGAGGAAGAATAAATATACAAATAAACAATGTGATACAAATACTACAATCTCACTCTCACACGTGCACACACATATTGAAGCCTTCAGGGCTGAGGCCCATTGGGGTTTTAATATGGGAGATAAATTGCCTCACACTTGACACTCAATTTGAGGTAAATCCAGGTTCAGAGTTATTTTTGTTAACTTTAGCTGTACACTAACATACAGATGGCATCAAAGTTAAAGGCATGGAGTAAAAACCACTGCGGTATATCTCCTTTTTACTTGTTTTTTAACAAACACTTTTTCATTCTAACTGCACGAGTTGCCCTGAAGCAATGGATTTATATGACGCACTCAAATGCACAATGACGGCAGAACCGGATTGTGATTTCAGTATTTTTGAGTCCATATTCTTAGACAACTATCCAATGAAGAAAATCTTGAACACAACACACTCTTACATGTATATATCTGCACTTCACTGCGGAAGATTTAAGTAAGCAGAGGTTCACCAATCACAAAGGAAGTTGTTTACAAATAGATTCCATAAATGTACAGTCACACAAAACTAACAAAAGAAACATTATGTGAGTGGCCCAGATGTATACTCATGGCAGAGCTCTGCTCGTTCTTTGTAAAAAGTAGAAATACATTTAGATAATTTTATATTTAAATAAGTGCTGCACGCTTTCCTCTCAATAACAAAATAAAACAACAAAAATGACAGCGGTGAGAAAACAGCAGTTAAGAAAGCAGCGAGGTGGATATGTTTGTGCAAGCTCTGCAATTCACTATGACAGTCAAGTTGTGTCACGTTTATTTATATAGCATTTCATAAAAGTTAAACGATGCTTTAAAGCAAGCATCTTTACAGTATTAAACATGAAAAACTGTTTGTGTCGCTTTTAATTCGGTTTCTACTATAAAGCAGCTCTCCAGAGTGTTCATGTTTTTACTTGTGTCTGACATCAATGGACTGAACATAAGAAATGAATCAGAGAAGTTTTTCATGCCAAAAAAGGTGGAGCCTCAGAGCCACGCCTACCTATTACGTAATCGCCATGAACCAATGGTAGTTTGAAGGTGTTAACCAGCTGGAGTGAATTTTTCCGGAAAGTTAGCTTTGGCAAGCTGTTTCAAACTCTTGAAATGAACTCCAAATGAACTTTGTTTTGGGCTTATTTTGTTCTAAATGACATCAAACCAGTTTGTTCTTCGATTTCGCCTGAAGAATGTTGGGAACTTAAGAAGACAGGACACAACAAAGCAGCCCAGTATGTTTTATAGCAGAGCTAGTATGTCTACAGTGGACATTACAACAATTGTATCACTTAGGCCCATAAACATACACTTACGAACATAGAAAAGGACCCAAACATCTATAGTGTAGGGTAAAGAGGGAGGAAGCGACCTTTCAGTAAACTACTCAGACAATAATGAGTCTCTCTCTCGCCCTCCCCCCTCTCTTTCTTTCTTTATCTCTAATGATTTGGTTAATTCTCTTGAAGGAGACTTTGGCTCATGTTGTGCGAGTCGGCTGCCATTGTGAGATAAAAATTTGGCCTGCGTGTTCTAACTGGCAAAGACAAGACCCCGCAGAGGTCACACACAAACACGCAGATGGACACACACACCGAATCAACACAGCCTTGTGCCTGTAATTAAATATGATGGGAGAAATCCTTCATGTTAAAACAAGATGATTAAACATCCTTAAAGATGGACTTTTTTTACATGAAGACAAATGTAGACAAAGGGGAAAGGAGTGGAAAAATGAATACACATGCTAGCATCAATTCTCAAGGTGCTTGTAAAATCAAATTCTGTCAAATATACAAAATAATTAACAGCTCATTGTTGTGAAAGAATGAATGTGAAGAATATGCCTAACGACACTATGAAGTGAACTAGAGATAAAGACATACACATGATGTCAGTACAGATATATCAAATATCGAAGTAAAAAAATATATATAGCCACATCGGGTTTAAGTTGGTCATGCAAATTCAGCACATTGAACTGCTTGATTTTAAAGCAACTTGTGAGCTATGCTTCATACATTGCTACATTGTTGACAAACTTCAAGCAAAATTTCATAATGTCATCAGAACTCACAAAGTACTCACTTAATCTGTTACTCACTGAATTATTGAGTTAACATATGACTCACTTACTAACTGATGTATATATGATTGTTAATATATATAATATGTATGATTCCTGTATAACAGGAAATGATTTTGTTGTAGTTGGTATTGTAACACTTCATACGTTCAGGTATTGTCAAATCAACAATAAGCTGAACAAATAAAAATGGAATTCCAAATGTTTGAGAGTGTATCTTTATCAAAACATTCAATGAATTTAAAGTAACAAAAAATGATTGTTCTGATCACAGTTAAATTATTATTTTCATGCCAATCTGCAAGGATATTCAAATTTCACTACTAAACGTACCGCAGATTCAAATCAACTTAAGTCAGTTTTTTCATCTGCTAGCCAAGAGGGAATTCAGAACAAGATTTTGAAAGCTGTAAATCAATCTGAACTGTAAAGAACCTTGTTATAAGTTGACAAACAAATAACAATCTATAACAGAAAAATTGGGAGAAACTTTCCAGGGATGCCTTTTTGAGGCGGGAGGTTGTTTAAAAGTGACTGTGATAGATACTGACATACAGTAGAGAAATGACAGAATGAATGTCTTTTAAACTTCACCTTCTAAAGCAACAGCAAAGTCAAATCCTTATATCGAGAATATCCTGACAAACACTCGAAGGCAGGCAGACAACAAAGATGCAATACACTGAAATAGCTAACAAAATACTTGAAGAGAACCAACTATATAAGATATTTGGTACCACTTTCTATGATGTCTGTATGAAGACATATATAAACATATTCATAGTGCCTCATAAAACACATTATAATCCATTACATGCATGATTTAACAGAAGAATTTTTGTGCAAACTGTATTTAATGCATACTCATATTACAATGAATAAGTACTATAACGTATTATAACTGGATAAAATAACATACTAGAGCATAAAACAAAATGAAAGGCGTATTAAAAGACATTGCATGATAATGCATGAAGGATGTATTATATACAGTGGGGACTAAAAGTCTGAGACTGAACTGAAAATCTGGGATTTATTTTAATTTAAACCTGCATAAACAAGTTCTGGGATTTTGGAAATGTTAAAACAATTAGAAGTTACAACATAAATGAAGAAATATTGAAGATTTTTAACACTATTATAGGTCACTGATCAAATAAGCACATTTGTGACATTGACCATGTATAAACTTCTTTGTAAAGGTCAGATGTTTTCATATCATGCTGGATAAAATGGATCATCAGGTTTTGCAGAAACTTGTGGAGTCCCTGACATTTTCATCACAAAAAGTTTAATTGCAAATTAGATCATCAGCAGCATAATAATTTGTTAATATGAAAAGAATGCAAAACAGAAGCATTTTCACTAATGGTGATTTGTGGACCCCACTGTATATAACAAATTAGATTATTAATTATATTTACTTTATGGTTTTGATTACAGAATATGCAAAAATAAATATCATATTGCCTTTAGAGACGTGTTTTTGTGCACAGATTTCATTTGGGCGTTCATGCATGATCATTAACAACATAAAGCTTTGCTACCTGCTTCTGATGTTAGTATACTTCATCATAACTCCTACTGTCCCATAACACCATCACCCATCACTCACCTTCACAGCAGGCCTGTGTTTCATCAAATCATTCTATTTGATTTGATTTGATTGAAACAGAAAAGCAGAGCAGTATTATACTTACAGATTAATCAAAAGAATATATAAAAAAAGATCCTTAAAAAAACACTGTGGCTAAAGCAATATCAAACACCAGATCCAAAGATGGTGAGACAAATAACTGTTGGCTGTAAATCTCATCTAAAGATTAATGAGTATGTCATTTTCCAGATGTGTTAATCCTGATCTGGATATGTTTTAATCTTAAGGATTAGATGTTTAGGACGATAATAAACTCGACTGGATTACAGTTAGAGGCAGCGTCTGATTAAGGATGAAATTTGCAATATTCCCTGAGAACTAACATGGGCACTAACACGCACTGCAGTAATTCCGCAAGGGCTCAAAAATTAATAAAAAGTGCTAGCAATGTTACGAAAGTTGTTTTTTATTTGTTTGTTTGTTTTTTTTAAATAAATTGATTAGAATGGTTTCTGAAGAATCAATTGACACTGAGAACTAAACTAAACTACTGAAAATTCAGTAGTACTTTAGCTGTGATGTAATTTTAAAATTACATTTTAAAACATATTAAAATAGAAAATGGTGGGGGGGGATTATCGACTCAAGTAAAATACCTTGTGATACTGAAAAACTGAAACTTAAAAACAACAAAAATACTGAGGAATAAATTTGTAGTGCATATACATATATGCAAAACAATACCTCTCACATTTAAATGTGATTGTCACTATCATATTGCGCTGTGACGAGACACTTAGTTCGCGAGAAGAGACACGAGATTGGGTTCACGAGACGAGAAGAGATTTCTAAGAAATCCTCAATGACAAAATTTATGACTGAGGAGCGCATCAGGGAGCTTGCGTTTTACTTTCGCTTTCAAATTCGCATTTGCACGTAATCTGTTTATAGGGAGCGGGGGTGCTGAGCGTGCATTCTACATGATAAAACATTTATCAGACGCTTAGGCTCTGTTGTGCAACGAATCCTCCGCCATGGTCTTGTCAGTCATATCGTCTTACTTTCGTTGAGTGATGAGTGAACTGTGATTCCTGCTGCACTGTGTGGTTCTCTGCAGCTCGTGATGGATGAGCAAAGCAATACGTTTTCAATACTTCACAATTGAAGAGACCATTATCCAACTGAACTGAAAATGTTTTTTTATTTCTATGAAAAAAGCAAAACGACAGTGGAGGTAATGTAATGTAAATGTAGCGATGGCATATTCTATGCTAATTTCACCCTCACGCTCCATCATGGTGATATCGCAAGACAGATTTTCACCTCGACGAGAAATCTCGTCACATTGTATTATCTGGAGATCTCGTCACACCCCTACTATTGTCTATGTGACCAAGATGTCGACACGTTCAGAAAAAAAGGAAGGCGGCCTGGGACAGAGCCAAAGAGAGATAGAAAGATACTAATCGTAACTCTAGAGACAAGAAGAGGCAGGAAAAGAGATTCTGTGAGACAATTAAAAATGCATATGACACCAGGGACATGTGTCTGATGAATTTAGTTTTAAACCGTGCATAATCAACATCTGGCACGCAAGCACTAGCAAACAATGTAAACAGAAAAAACAACAGACAAGAAAGAGACACAGACTGTCAAAATACTTCTAAATGTTTGTTTAAGTGCGTGCGCTCATCATTGACAAGAATCTCAGATTAGTTGTAACCACAAGGACCACCCAAAGCCAGATAAACCTGTTCCAAACAACACCACCACCACCAACTAATCCAGAGCAGTAGGTTTCATTTAAACACTGGTGGGACATGTCTCAAAATATTAATGCTGACATTTGCTTGTAATGCGAGCATGGTGTGACGAAGTGTCAGTTAATATGAAAAGCAGTATCTAATATGCAGATACAGTACAAACCTCCAATGCAAATTCAGTTGCTAATATTTAGCCAGATATACAGGGGTTGGACAATGAAACACTGGCCAATATAATGCTGGAGGTTTCACGCCTACATACGTGTGGCCTGGAGACCATCAGTAAGAGCAGAGTGTGAAGGCTGAATTAGCATAGCAATAGCATAGCTGTACATAAAATATTGCAATCTACACAAAATAATGGGAAACATATCAGAGTTTAAAAGAGGACAAATTGTTGGTGTGCGTGTTGCTGGCTCATCTGTGACCAGGACAGCAAGTCTTTGTGGTGTATTGAGAGCTATGGTGTCCAGGGTAATGTCGGCATACCTCCACGAAGGACGAACCACATCTAGCAGGAGCAACTGATGACACAAGAGGAACCTGTCTGAAAAGGATGCCCAGGAATAACCCGGATTGTATTTAACAAACATTAAAACCCCAGCTGCCCAACTCACTGCAGAATTAATTGTGCATCCCAACATTCCACCAAAACTGTTCGTCGGGAGCGCCACAGAGTTAATATTCATGGTCAGGCTGCTATAGACAAAACTTTGGTCACTCGTGCCAATGCCAAACGTCAGGTTTCAATGGTGCCAGCAGCACAAATCTTGGGTTGTGGACAATGTGAAACATGTATTATTCAGTGATGAGTCAATCTTCAATGTCTTTTTTACATCCGGGAGAGTTATGGTGTGGAGAAGCCCCAAAGCCCCAAACCTGGACTGTTGCTACCCAGATTGAAGCGCGGGGGTGGATCAGTGATGGTTTGGGCTGCAATTTCACTGCCAAGGACTACCGAACCGTTCTGGAGGACCATGTGCACCTAATGATCCACACATTGAACCCTGAAGGTGGTGCCATCTATCAGGATGATAATGCACCAACACACATAGCAAGACTTGTGACGGTTTGATGAATGTAGAAGTGAAGTTCACACTAGTTCATTCATCTCCCATGGCCTGCACAGTCACTAGATCTAAATATTTTTGAGCCACTTTGGGGTGTTTTGGAGGAGAAAGTTAGGAAAAGTTTTCCTCCACCAGCATCACATAGTGACCTGGCCACTGTTAAAGAGGAATGGCTCAAAGTTTCTCTCATTCCCAAGATGCATTTTTTCTGTCCTACACCATAAATTATTGTGGTCTAAAACCAGGTGTTTCATTTTCATTGTCCAACCCCTGTATATTTTCATGTATATTAGAATGCAAGGGTTTGAAAGAATAGTAAATTCTCGAGCGATTTGTACATTGGCAGACAATATCAACACAGTGATGGCATCTAAAGCTGTTTATCAGAGTTATGCTTTTGGGTCTGAATCACAATACATTTGCTTGGCCATTCTAATTGCATATTGACAATTGTGTAATAACATGAAAAACACATTTTCATTGTGCCCATAATGTTCTCCTAATTTTTTTTTTTTCAAGCATCAAGCCCTGACAGTAAATGATAGAAAAACTTTATCAGAGAACGATTGTAATGGGAAATTTACAAGTGAAATCCAGATAGGACTGATAATAAATAGATTTTTTTTTTTTTAATATTTAATTATAACTGAAGCTACAGAAGTATCAGACAGAACAGAATGAAATGTTATAATATTAAATTAGGTGAACCTGTTGACTCTGTTTTAACATATTTAATCCAATTCATTATAAATACAGTGAGATTAATCCTTGAATTTAATGAATTTAAAATTCTCTACAATTCATATATGCAATATTTAGATGCCATCAGCATGCTGATATTGCGTCCATTTAAATAGGCGAATACGTATGCATGATAAAACCACAATTTACGTACGCAAACCTACTTAAATTAATGAGATACTTCTCTCTCTGTCTCTCTCCAGATGTCATCATCTGGTTTCCATCCTCTGGTCCAGATGGATGCTTACCCTCTCTTCCTGCTCATCCTCACTCAACCACTGACAACATGCAGAGAGATGAGTCACACAAAAGGAAACTCAAAGGAAAAACTTTTCCATATTTGTGGTTGTGCTTACTCATGGCGCATTTCAGTTATACAATAGGCTAAACTTCATGCTGTATGATGCCGTAATGTCTCGAAATATTAATATTAATGTTGATACTTGTAATATGAGGATGTGATATAGTTCTGTTAATATCAAAAGCAGCATCTTTGTACTTATACTGTATATACACACACACACACACACACTACTGTTGGGGACATGAAGATTTTTTAAATGTTTTTTTAAACCCTCATCAAGGCTGAATTTATTTGATAAAAAAATAAGGTAAAAGCAGTAGTAATGTGAAATATCATTACAATAAAACTGTTTTTTATGTTAATATATTTTAAAATGTAATTTATTCATGTGATGGCAAAAGTTTTAGCAGTCGTTATCATTCTAATATGCTGATTTTGTGTTTATTTTTTTCAGGATAGCATTTATCTTTTGTAACATTAGAAATGTCTGTAATGTCACTTTTGATTAATTTAATGTGAACTTCATTGCTGAAAGAAAATATTAATTCCTTTGAAAAATCAAATGTTACTGACCCCAATCGTTTGAACCGTAGTGTATAATGTATTTTGATACATGAGATATCATTATATATCAGAGATCTTGTGGTTTTCCACTATAAATCAATTATGAGAGATTCAGAAATGCTTCATTTACTTAAATTTAATTCTGTTCTATTAGAAATCCATGCCTTCCAAACATCTATTCCTATTCAGTGCTATCTACCTTTACCACAAACTTTAAAACACAAACCAAACCTCAATATCTTTGAAATCTAAGTACTTCCTGGTTTGTAAAAGCCCTGCTGTTTTCCTGCTGAAATTTTAATATACCAGAAACCGAAGAGTCGCCCCCTGCAAAAGGCTTATAAACCAATATGGACAAATAATAAAAAATCCCAAAAGCTCTTATTAAAGGTCAATACAGAAGGACATAAAAAATAATTCTAATAAATTAATTAGAAAGCAGTGTTTTTTGGGTTCAAAATCCCTCCTGCTGTCAGCTCTCTACTCATTGTTTCTTTGTTCTTCTCCTTCTTGTGTCCTTGTCATATCCATTCAACTCAAAACTCTGTTTGTGCAATTTCAGGTCCTTTTAAACTACTTTCAACATCTCCTTTGCCTCTTCCACTAAATTTTTGATTAGGAAAAATGAAAATTCTCCAAATGGTGGGTTTGACTGACAGTTGTGGACCTCTTGTCCCCTAAAACACTGCAGAAAAACTAATGACTTAAAGAGAGGATTTTCATGTGGAACACTTTCCTCACCCTTTTGTTCCTTTAGTTTTACATTCGTTTGAAATGAAATTTAGCAAGGTCTTCTGCAAAGTCCTTTTTTGTCACTGCGTTTTAAAAAGTAGCTGGTTGTTTAAACAGAAAGGTATGAAAAAATCTAGCTTTAATTAGGAGCAACTTTCTCTTTCAGTCCCAGTGGAAAGACAAAATTAATGTCCTTTAAAAACCAAACTACAGAATGTGCCACACAACATGCGTGGGTGTTTCTGCAGTATATTGACAGTATGGAGAAATGAGATGGTTGAAAATGTGAAAGGTGAATCAGAGGGTCAATGTGTTTAATTTAAAAGCACATCCACTTAAAAGAAGTCAATATTTTGTCCCAGAGAGCTGATCTGAATGAGAACAACATGAAAAATATTACCATTTCACAGTCAGCACACTTTTATTCACACACCATATGAACCCATAATATATACATGTCTTATTCTCTTTTTCACGCAAATTCTTTTAAACCACTCAAGCGCCACAAGTCAAACGAGAACGTGCTCTCTGTGAATGTCGTGTCCAGTAGTATCGAGTTCTCTTTCGTGCTTTTGGAAGTTTTCTGTGCGCAAACACACCCTGAAATCTCTCTCAGACAACAAACAAATACTGAATTTAACTTTCTTTCATATGTTCTCGTGCTTGAAATGCCCGTTTTGGCAAGTACCCTTGTAAACATAGTCAGTTATGTCTTAACTAAACAAACAGTTGAGAAAGAAAACACGTGTGTATCAATATATTGGATCCGTGCATTAGCCTAATAAATAGGCCTACATGTTGCTGTCTGTGTCCTTAATGTTAATCAAACAAGAAAAATCACTGACTGTTGAATAACTTTTGTAACTTTAATAAGGACTAATATATGTTTAGTTTATACAGTGAAGACTATGCAGTGCTATTTTACATTTGATTACCTGAAACTGTACATCTAAAGTTTTATAACCACATATACTGCAAAAACTTACTTGCTATACTCAGGTAAATGGAAGGACTGGTTTTGTTTTCCCCACTGCGTTCATTAACAGCCTGCACGTAATACCGTCCAGCGTCTGCTGCTGCCGTACCCAACACCACAAGCTGATTGTCCAATGTTATCGCTCTAAAACCAAAAGAGAAACACACAAAACACATGTAAGAATGATGAACAAGACCTGTCCACCTGTGTTTTCATTTCCTTTCAAATCTCAGGGTGACCTGTACCAAATCAATTTGCTTATTTGTAAAATTGAACCAGGTGAACTAATTAAAGCACATGAGCGTTTTATTATTTTAGTTCTGGATGGTTTCATCGGCGAGAGCGCAATGTGATAATTACTCGTTTGTTTCAGCGCACGTGCACAGATCAATACATCACTGGACACAATGAAAAATGAACATGTACAAACGCATACACATCCACTTACATTAACCAAGGCTATTGCCACTTTTTGAACTGATATTTTTATCTCTCTCGAGGACAGGAAAAAATAACTCGCCAAAGAAAAACACAACAAAATGAATAAGGAAAGAAGAGAGAGTGGGCTTTCATGTTCCTCTATGGCCCTGTTCAATAGCGCTCTTGTGAGAAACGTCAATAGCGCTTTCAAATTTTCACACGCACATGACACAATCACACCTTTATTTGAGGCAAGTTTTTAAAAGCACTAAGAGCTCCACACTGTAGTCGCCATAACAGAAGTGTCACCGCCACAACTAGATGTGCCACACCCAGTGAACCTGCAGAAAGCCCGGACAAAAGTACATTCCTGTCTGTCACAAAAGCCTTGTCTAAAAGTGAAGGAAACAGAGGAAAAATACAGACAGCTGCTTACACATATCAACTTATCAAATAATATATAACTTAAGTGGGACGTGTTTCACACTATATGGGGTAGTTGTCTCAATGAGAACTTGTTTTTAAAACAGGTTTAAAAAGAATAATTTTTAACTAAATTGAGTGTCTTCCATAAAATATATGTATATAAAAGTTTGAAACGGCTATTTGATGATTTTTCAGCGCAATTTAAAAAGCAAAATAAATATGACATTGATGAAACTGCAAAAGAAAAGGGAATAAAAAGGGTGACATAAAATGACCATAAAATTAACTATATTAATTTAGTTAATAAAGTTAATTAACTATATAAAATGACTTTTTTTGCCCAGATCTGACTGTTACGGAACGTGTGTCCAAATAACGCACGAAGATGAAGGATTAACAGAATGTCTCTTTTAATAATAAACCCAGGAATACAATGACAGCAAACACGTCCACACACGAACGGTAACGGACAATGAGTGAAGGAAACACAAGGATATATATACAGACACTAATGACATGGACACAGGTGAAAGACATAACTGAAAATGACGAACAGCTGACGATAATGAACAAATGAAGACAGGGAAGGAAAACTGGGTCACACGAGGATCACAAGACAGGGCAGACAGACTGACAGGTAAACACAGACTCTAACACTGACTTTATAATGAAAATACTTTTATCCTGTTCACTTGTGTACCTAACAGCTATAGCAAAAATATGATGATATTGACATTTTAGTTCGGAAGACCAAAAAAAATCTATAATCTGAAAGAGCTGTTTGAAACCAATGAACAAGCATTTATTATAGTTAATGGGATACAGCCCTAACAACATTAAATCAACATTTATTTATAGTTGTATTTGCTCAAGATGGACATTATATAGTCCAATTAGTAGTCTAAGCAGTGCGCAAGTTATATGAACTCTTTTAATGATACTTTTAAAAGTTAATAGCATGGAAAGGAGTGACACTTTTACCCACTTTGAAAATTCTCTATGTTCCAGGGGGAAAAAGTCTTATGGACTTGGAACAACATGAGAGTGAGTAAATGCTAATAGAATATTCATTTTTAAGTGAACTGTCCCTTTAACTAGGCAGTACAGGAGCCGCTGCGTACAGTACTTATATGGTGAAGTTATTATTTCCATTATATAACCATACAACATGGTGGAAATTCCAGGTGGAAGGATACTGTTGGGATCACACACTGGTGTGAGCAGACTCTTTCAGCATTGCTTCAACTCAATCTCAATAATTTAAATTACATCTAAGAATAAAAATGATGCTGTAGCAACTCAAATAATGACAAAGATGATGATGAAGTGGAAAAAAAACATTATTCGTTTATGTAAGTGCAAAATTTCTCCCCACCAAATCCTGACGCAATGACAGACCTCTGAAACGGTGGCCAAAGCCTACAGTAATCTTCAAACAGAGGAGCTCAGTGTTTTAATGCATGAGCCGCCGTGTAATGTCAATAAAGTCCAGTCATGGGTGACTGTCCACATTTAAATATATAGAGCTCTTTTGTCGACATTTCAGAGAGCGGATTCGTTTTGATTACTGGACACATTTGCTAATGCATGTACGCACATACAGACTCAAGGTGAAAGAGGAGGAACCATTAGAAACTAAACAGCCTTTACTCTGACTTCAATATCGCAGAGCTTTTAGGGCAGGAAATGCGAATCAGACAAGCAAACGAGCGGTAAGACAAGAGAGATGGAGAAAAGGATAAGCCTCCGAGATATTTAATGGGCACTGGATGTTGTTCACATGGAGTTCAAGGTGAAATAAAGTCAGAAAGTGAGCAAGAGACAGAAAGAGGACAGAAGAAAGAGGGAAAGAGAGAAACCACATGAAAACGTCAAGAATAAGCATTTTAATCTATCTCCTGTAAGGAAAAAAAATTCCCTTTGAACTCAGAGTCTTTAATTCCAGCCTCTCCATCCAGGGGAAAAAAGAGGGAAGGGAAGGGAAAATGAAAAAAGAGAAGTCTCGCACTCAGTCCAAAATAAATCCACAGTGGAAAAATCTCAGCATGGGATGTTTTCACACTTTCAGCTTTAACTTTAAACTATAAGATATTCCAGGCCTTCAACTAACACATTCGGGCTAGATATAAGAAAGTTAAAAGTAAGGTGAAGTGTGTTATGGTCCAGATTTGATGTGGCTAAATTTACACATTTAAATAGATAGTTCACCCAAAATTCTGTCACGACTTACTCACTTTCACGTCGTTCCAAACCTCTGTGACTTTCTTTCTTCTGTAGAAAACAAAAGTATTGGTCCCCATTGAAGTCAAACAGGCATTTTTGGCTTAAATATAATTTGTAAAACATCTACTATGTACATCTATAATGAGATGTTTGTGATTTCTAAGTTGATTGGAATTTTGTCAGAGCAGATAGCACAATTTGATCTGAAAAGGATGTATTTTTTGTTGCCAATTGGTTTAGACACATCATCAACCAGCAGAGGCTAACTGGACAATGCTAACTTGCCAAACAAACATTGGCCCTTTATTTACTTTTTGACATGCCTAAACATTGATTTCTCTGTTTGAATGCATGGTTAACACTAATAATCTGTTACATTTATAGAGCAATGTCTGAAACTTGTATTGTGAGCACTTCCTGTGTCTATTTGCCACTTCAAGAAGAATCGCTTGTTTGTTTTCCTCACATTCTGCCAAATGATTAAATGTAAATGTAAATGTATATAGCACTTTTCTAGTTACTCAAATAGCATTTGGAAGGGTGAATCTCCTCAACCACCACCAATATGCAGCATCCACCTGGATGATGCAACGCCCACCACACCACCCTCCACCAGATGATTGGTGGAGAGGAGACAGAGTGATGAGGCCAACAGTATATGGAGATAATTAGGAGGCCATTATGGAGAGAGGCCATTGGGCAAATTTCACCAGGATGCAAGGCTTAAACCCCTACACTTTTCACAGGATATCCTTTAATGACCAAAGAGAGTCAGGACCTCGGTTTAACGAATGTTCAACAAATGACTGGACCACATGGCTTAGGGGCCATTCACACAGAACTCGCTTTTAAATAGGAGGAAAGACACAGGGTAGTGCAATGAAAAGAAAGCGAGGAATGTTTTTAAAAGAAATGTCTACTCCCGACACAAATGATCATACTACTGTTGATAGAGCATGTATAGCCTAAAACAGAGACCATAGATTGACACTAGACCTTTCAAAAGATGTATAATTTGTTAACATTATTAATATTTTCAGAAATTTGGTTATATAATAAATGTAAACAATGGTAAACAAAGAGACGCCAAGCCAGAGGGTGGGTCCGTGCATTTTACGAGTTTAACTTAA
Organism: Zacco platypus; assembly: GCA_038088235.1. NCBI lineage: Eukaryota > Metazoa > Chordata > Actinopteri > Cypriniformes > Xenocyprididae > Zacco > Zacco platypus. The sequence goes on from CM076084.1 coordinate 8,289,627, forward strand.
AGAACACTTCAGAATGCTTTAAGTGTGAGACACTACAAAAGATGCAAAAGTAGTGGTCAAACATGTCTGTCTAGTGCGTTTATATAGACAAACAATGGAAAAACACATTCTGTGTGAACAGCCTCTTAGAAATGCGAGATGTGGGCAGTTGCAGGGTTCCAGACTGCAACCAAAATGGTCGCCTATGCGACCTTTTTTTAACGATGTGCGAGTAAAAATTTTATATAGTCGCATTTGTGCGAGTGGATGATCATATTATTCGCGCATGTGTAACAGAACGAGGTATCGGCAGCTGCTGCCGTCCGTAACTGTTTTGTTTTCAAAATGAACAATATTTATATAATGAATGAGTACATCATGAATCCATTTTCCAAACCGTGTTTTTGTCTTATCCTGAATCACTACGGTGCGCCTACAATAAGTGTTTATATTCGGACTATTTCAGACCGGGCTCGGCTGCGCTGCGGAGTATCACAGTACCTGCGTGACTCGTCATAGACAAACAGAGAGAAGTAGTTCCGGCTACAATGTTCTTCCGCAAGACACATGCAGTTCTATTTATTAAGCGCTAGAGAGCGAACGTACACGCGCATTGCACAATGATGATGAAACGCGCCAAATTTCGGAATTAAGCCATGTAAAAATGAAAAGGTTAATCGCTGAATAATAATCATAAAAAAACAAAGTTTGGAGTTCAAGGATGCTGGTGGAAAGGACGAGCCATGCATACAGACACATGATGATGAGCGCACAGGTAGAAATGCATTAAGTTACTTCAACAGCAATGGCTTAGACCAGAGTTCCTCAATAGGCCGCGAAACAATGTTTGGCCTGCGCTAATGTCAACTAGTGTTGTCAAGGTATCGTATATAAGCACGTCTCGGTCTCGAAAATTCAAACGCAGCATCATCGCTTACATTGCGTAACCGCTGGTGAGTTGAAAATGCTCGCGCTCCGCGCAGTTAGTCTGTCAGCGACTCAAACTGACTAGACAAAATAGACTCAAATGTGAATGGACTAAAATGTTTGGTTTATTTTGACTGACCAACCGCAACAAAGAAAGAAAGTAAACTGAATGTGAGAAAGTACAGTGTTTGCTTTTATATTATTAGTTAAAGAAAGGCAAACTAAAGGCTAATATTTTCTCATTTAAATTAAACATTTAGCAAATACACATCTATATCATTAAAACAAATTCCTGAATATCTAATTAACATTTAATTAAACAGACCTTGCAGATTTACTCGAATACAAAAGTGAGATTTTCTGAAGTGTTTGTAACCGCGTGAACGCGTGTATTCTGTGCGTGACAGTCGATCCGTGTGAAATGAATTCAGACTTCAGTTCAGCTTCACGGGAAACGCGATCAAATATATATATATATATATATATATTATTACATTTGAATTAAAATAAATATAAATTATAGATATATATACCAGATTTATATCAGCCACTGTGATTTAATATATTTAAGATTAATATTAATCTTAATATTAAATATTAATATTTAAAATTACTATTCATCAAGCATGCATTGATTAAAATTGTTGTAGCAAAAAAAAAAAAAAAAAAAAAAAAAAAAGGTGCGACCAAATCATGTGCTGGTGCGACCAACTGAGAAAATTGGTAGCACCAGTGCAACCAGTGGAAAAGTTAGTCTGGAGCCCTGAGTTGGAATTTGCATTTGGAAAACCTATTTGGAAAGCATAATTACAGTACTTTCATGATTCTGATTTGTTTCACTAGTGGATCAGAAATCACTTTTATTCTTTAGAATACACCAACTTTAGCTTTGGCAGTGAATGAGTTAAACCATACACAACGAGTAAACTAAATACTTAGCAGTGGTGAAATTATTATAAGGTGGTGACAATAGTGTGAAATAGAAGAACAGAGAGCACCACTGGAAAGAAAGACAGACAGACAGAGAAATGACACATAGAGTTTACAAGCCAGGAAACTATACTTGGATGGAATTTGACTTGTCAAATTGCTCCCAAGGTCACAATAAACCCACCTGTACACACAAAAAAAGACAGCAAAATATTAAATATAAGGGTAGAGACCAGAAAATCATACTGAATATTCATCGCAGAAAATACATCAAATGCAACATACAATATACTGTAAATTTGGTCAAATACACAACTATTTAGCTTGCATAGTTCACATATTGAAAATTCCTAGAGGGTCATCGCATAAAATGAGCAAATATGCATTGCAGGACCTTATTGTGCTCTGGATTAATGTGGGAGTTAACATCAGGTGCTGAATTCCAGCTGTAAACGCTAGCCTACAATAGCAAAAACAACCAGCGTTTAGCTGGGATGTTGTTAGGTTGTTAATGACCCTCACTGTTCTTGCGCATGGTTATTTTTGTAGTTATATGGTTATGAAAGTATTTCAAAGGGGTGATGACTTGCATGAAGGCGTATTGTTGATTCTTGGAGATGTCTTGGAGGCAAGGTGGGCTGCATTCAATGTATTTTTGCTTTCTTAATGGGTTGTATGTTTCATCGTGCTGTTTTTAATTGTCAGTCTATATATAAGTAAGCAGCAGATGGAGGTTTTTACCTTGTGCATTATGTTTTGCACCATCATTACCAGATTAAAAACAAACATTTAATTAATAATAATAAATACAGCCTTGGTTAGCATAATGGATTTTCTATTACTACATTAAAACATCTTACAGACCCCAAACTTACTATAAATTGTTAATTATATGCAGTTTCCTGTTACCCATTGCATTAACTAATATTAACAAATGTACACATCAATGTCAGTTTTAAAATGACTACTACTACTTTGAACTGTCACGGTGCAGCGTGTTCATGTGCGGCGAGTCAGTGACTGACCCGTCCCAAACTGAAGCGCACCTAAAGACTATTGTGTAGAAGCTTGTGGCAGACTGCATTTCTTCAGTTGTCACTTAAAATACATCCTCTGTTGATCCTTCCTTACGACAGTATCAGTGTTTGCTTCCCTCTTAAGGGCGCACTCAAGGTCTCAACAGTGTTGACAGCTGAGCCGCTGATTTTCAGGGTTGTGGGTGTTTGTGTGTCCTTCTTTAAGTCCACAGTTATCACTGCAGGCTTAAGAGCAGTCAGCTTCAGGTTATTGTGTCACTAATAGGACACCAGCTGCTCAACATCCTGTCCTCAGGCAGATCTGTTTATGAGGCCACGTACTTAAAAATAAAGATTACAATTAGAGCCCAACAGGGTGTTACAGCCTGATGCCACTGGAGAAATATCAGTTAAACAAAAAAAATTTCATCATATAGTTCATTAGAATTAAACTATCTTTAATTTTTTGAAAGAAATAAGTACTTTTATTCAGCAAGGACGCATTAAATTGATCAAAAGGGACAGTAAAGACATTTATAATGATTTACATTTGACATCAATTCTGTTCAAACTAATAAATGGTGTTTAACGTTCTATTCATCAAAGAATTTCTGCAAAAAATGCATCACAATTTCCACAAAACATATTAAGTATTAACTGTTTTCCACATTGATAAGAATTCTTTTTTTAGAGCAACAAATCAGCACATTTCTGAAAGATTGTGTGATACTTAAGACTTAAACTTAAAATATATTGAAATTGAAAACAGTTGTGAAAATTTTTTTGTATATTTCACAATATTACAGTTGCACTAGTAAATGCAAATGTTTAGTGAATTTACCCCTTACAGAAAATATTGAAGGCCAATCACAATACACTTTAAATTGATTGAGCATTGGAAGGTAATTTATAATTAACGCATTTATAATAACCAGAAAGTCATCATGCGTTGGTGTGGATGCTAATACAGTTATCGTTAAAGATATCATTCTTGGTGTTAATGGGCCTTTAGTGTTCTTCACACATAGTAACAGTTCTATTTAGAACCATACTGTCCTGAAGAACCATTGAAATAGTTCTTTGTGCTGGAGTTTAGATTCTTTTTTCCCACCTTTTTGTTTTTTTAAATCTGTAACTGTCCAAAAAAAAACTTTCTGGAGCTCAACAATCCAACTACAGAAATTGTCCTTAAAACCTTTCAAAATTGTAACTGCATGGTTTCTTACCAAGCATATATTTTTTCCTCTTGTGTTTTATTTCTTTACATACTTTTTTATGTTCAATGCCAATTATCATTTATTAAAGGTAGGGTAGGCAATTTACGAGCGGCTAGCAATAGCATGCTAGCTTTGAAAGCATCCCATCCTCATCTGCAAGCCACGCCTCCTTTAAAACACATGAAAGTACACAGCAGAGTTTGCAAAGCGTCACGAGACGAGAGACACCGTGAAATTACCTTATGTCTCAAAGCACATAACATTACATTAAAAATGCACATAAACTTACAGTACTCTGGTACTGTTGAGAAAGACTGCAAACTTGGTCAGTATGTTTCACTCCATTTATTTCATGACCACAAAAGTCTGAGAACATGTGTGACAAATATCAAGTGAGTATGTGTGTTAATGTTTGTTTGGAAAGCCTGATGATGGTGGTACAATCTACAATGTTCCGCTGCGTTAGTGAACCAAAGAGCCAATTCAATTATCACAATCAGACGAAGTAGGAAGAGAAACAGCAGCAAAAAAGGTTTAAATGAGGGAGGGATGGAGAGAGACTGAGAACAAGATGAAGAGAAGAGGAGTGCGTGTCTGGAGATCTGAAGTTCAAAGAGTAATCAAGAAGAAAGAGTGAACATGGAAATGAAATTTCATGCAGATAAAAGAAACTAGATAGAATTCAACACTCTTTTAGAAATCACATGCTTCAATTTATACTCAAAACACAAGCCAAACTACCATACTAGACCCAAATTATACCTGCACATGCCTGCATTTTTTTCAGTTTTAAATTTTATCTTGTTTTTGAAAATCTCTGTAGTCTTTTTAGAAGGTCTCCTAACTGCTCACTGACACAGAGACAAAGAGCAAATCTTAGATTTGTTAGCAATGCAAATCCAGCATGTTCAAGCATAAAGAGAGATCCGAAAGCTGACTGGATGGATACAATATATATAAATCTAAAACAGCTGGTATTGTGGTTCAAAATGAGTTAAGGACTTTCCAAGGGCTTGAGATGTCCATTAAATCACCTTCTACGTTTCTTAAAGCCCTAAAAATCTTAATTTAAAAAATAAAAAAAAACTTAAATTTTATGTTCCTCACACAAAGCTTCACATTAAATAATAATAATAAATTAATTAAAAATAAAATGAAATGAAATAAAATAAAATATTCAACATTTTCCCCTTTCCCATAGATGACATACAAGTTTGAAACAACACAGGGATGAAAAAACAATGACAGAATTTTAATTTTGGGGTAACTTTCCTTAAAACAACACACATTTACCTGAGAAGCACAACTGTGTAAGATATTAGGATCTGTTTACAGAAAACATTGGAATTTAGTTTATTTTTCTTGTTTTAAGCATAAATCCCTATATTGTGTTAGACTTGCTTAAACAATTTGCACTCTACTCATAACCCTGTGCTAGTTGTGGGTGGGTGTATTTCTTTGGACACACATGAGTATTTATCTCTCTCCTCTAGATCTCGTTTCTTTGATAGAGTAACGCATTTCACGTACGAGTGGCCTTTGAAATGAAGACCGTCTCATAAGTGCCATGACAACCGTTTGACTGACAGCCGGCGAGGTGAGCTATCCTCAGATGCTGACAGTAAAGCTTGATGAGAAGACGTGTCGACCCCGCTGCTAACAGTCCAAGAATCTGAAGCGTGGCGTCAACAACTGCAGGACGTGCCGGTTTCATTTAGAGAATCAATGAATGTCATAAAGCACATCATTGCCGTGGGGGCCGACTGATGAAATCAGTCTAAAGACACAGTAGACAGTGATTGATGTAACACTATTTTCAATGCAAGCATGTGTGCGTGTGTGTTCCAGAGAGTACAGACGAGGGTTGCCTGACTTTTTGACAGACTATTGCGTTAGGAATACATTTACATAATGAATTGAAACAGGTTGATGTCAATAAGAATTTGTCCTTTAAATGATTAATTTACTTAAAGATGAAAATTTTGTAATCATTTAGTCACCCTCATGTCGTTCCAGACTGACTGACTTCCGTGGAAAACAAAAAGAGAAATTTTAAATAATCACTTTCAGAGAATAAAGACGTTGGTCTGTTCGTTACATGCGTCGTATAACAACTTTTAGGGTAATTTTCTAATGACTTTGTCTTTCTTATTCACTCTCAATCTACTGAAAAGAACGAGCAGAATATTCATCAAAAAGACAGATATTTTTTCGAAGAAAGTAATAGAGGTTTGGAGAACAAATGATAGGAGTCAGTAAATGATGACTTAAGCGTCCTTTTTAGACAAAACCATTTACATAATAAATTACAGCAGATTTTTGTCAATATCCATTGATCTTTTTACTGGACAAGTCTCACAGATGTCAAAATGTCAAATGGCAACTTACACCCGATGGTTAGGAATGATCTTGAAGCCGTCTCTGAACCATGTGACCTGAGGGCGAGGGTAACTGCTCACAGCAGGGGGATTCAGGACGGCGGCTCTTCCCTGAGAGACCGTTTTTCTCTGTTCCAGTTCAGCAAAGTTATCCATGTCTATGAGAGAGAAATAAAGAGAGCGATAAAAATATTCTACTGCGACTGTGATTTAATTTGCAATATGAGGCACATTTAGCATCTCATAATTCTGTTACTCTCTAGCTGATATCAACATAGAAAAAAAGATTAATATAAATATTTAAAAATATTAATATTTACAAAATTTTAATCTCCAACACGCATTCATCTTGCATCCAAGATGCATGTGTGTTGTGTTGAGGCGAGAACAGATGTTGTTGCGTGAATGCATGTTGGAGATTACTATTATATTATATTATACATTATATTATTTTGTAGTGGTAAATCATGTTTTTTTGTGCAAAAAAAGCACTCGCATCTCTTTACAAAACTGAGGTTAAACCACTGGATTACTTTAATGATCTCTTTGCTAATTTTCTGGGCAACCTGATCTCATGGAAACACGTACCTGTGAGAACATTTTTGCAAAACGCAAAATACGTACCAATATCAATGCAGTTTCCAACAGAAATAACCACTAGAGGCAGTAAAACAGCAAGCACTTTTAATCATTTTCATACACAGTTATGATAACAAGGTCAGATTATGAATTAATAAAGACTTGTTTTCACATCTCCTTGCACAATGCATTATGTTATGATCTAAAAAGACTTTTTACGAAAATGCATGATTTGTAAATAAATACATTTTGGACTTTGCATCGCTTAGCCAGCATGGCTACACTTGAAGTGGATATTTCGATATGTGCACTATTGAAGAAAAATGCGATATGCGATACGTTAAATAACGCGATAGTCGATATGCGATACGATATTGCTTTAAGTGTGTAAAATCTATTTAAATTATATTTAAAAATATTTAAAAACTGAAAATTACCAAACCAATATACATGTTTCACATTCTCTCCAGGAAAAGTAATTACTACAACTTCTGAAAATCTCAATAATCTGACAATGTAATTTTAACATCAATGTAAACAAACAAACAAAAACAATTATGCCAATGTTTAAATACCAAAAGCTCTTTGCTCGATAATATAGTTATATCAATCTTAATATCAGGAACAAAATAAGAACTAAAAACAATAGGACAAATACTATAGGTCAAATTGTTACTTGAAATAGCATTCAAGAATCAATACAGAAACAATCAAATGCAAATCTAAAACACTGCAGTCTTCACATTAATTGACCCTTCGCAAACAGTTTGATTGACAGGCGATCTAACCAATCATAATGCCGAATCCGCCATCTTATCCGACAAAGCAGTCAGGGAGTAGCCTATAGTAGATTAACGTTGGTTAACTTGAAATATTGTGTGTACTCACGTCTTTCCGCACTTGAAACAACATTCCTTCTGATGTTCATTCATGTTTATTTGATGCTGTAAATGAACTAGTATGAAGAGATGAACGGTTCACGAGCCGTTTGAAGGATCTGTCACGACACGTTAAGGAGCCACTATACGGTATTTAGTGTTTAAACTGCTTTAAAAAATTACAATATTTTAAATTTGAAACTGTTTCATACGTTGTCAGTGTCCTCTTTGCTCCGCGATGTATTTTTCACTGCGGGAGAACATGATGTGTGGCGTGAGCGAGCATGGGTTGTTGGGCATTGCAACAGGGGGCGGGTTTTGCGAAGAGTCATTTAAAAATACACTGATTCATAATAAAGTTACAAAAGTTATTCAATCAAGAGCAGTGAGTGAATCTCTCTGTTTTGTTGTTTGACAGACAGCAGCTGCTGTCGCTTTAAGAGTTAACGCACGGCCACGGGTCCTACTGCAACGCTCCAGATTTCTTTCCCAACTGATAACGTTCACTTAAGACATAACCGACTGTTTAAATAAATACTCACCAAGACAGACATTTTGACATAACTGTGTGTGTGTATCTGACCGTTCGAGTGCAATAAGGCGCAAAAGAGAACTGAAGGGATCACTCGCTGTCAGAGAGGCGGCTTGGGCCCCCGCTTCGGGTGTGTGTGCCAGACAGTGCAAGACCACAAGAAGTTGTTTTCCACAACTTATTGCGGTTAATAACTCTTTTTTAACATCAAGCAAGTCACATAAGTAACCAGTCTTTTCACTGCTATATGCATTGACCTAAAACTTGGACTTTTTTCTACTTTTTTCTTTTAAAACTACAACGTTTTGTTGTATCCTATTAAACTAATTCATATATCGCATGCTGCTGCGATATGCATATCGTGATATGTACATTTGTGATATTTAAGATATATCATGCTGCCCAATTAGCCAGCTTCATGTGTTTCGCTTTTCTGACATAACAAGCTTACTCGATAGCTTAGCTGGTACAGAATTGATCCTTCGCAAAGACCCGCCCCCTTTAGTTACTGTTGCTATGTCACGCCACACATCATGTACTCATGGTTTTGATTGGTTAGATTGCCTGTCAATCAAACTGTGAAGGGCAAACGGGTCAATTGTACTAGCGCATGACTCACGATAAAAGAGCTCAAAGATGAGAAATCAAAAACAAGCTAAAATGGCATGATTACGAATCCTTTATATGTCACATTTGCTTTTGTTAACAGTATTTGGTAGGTTTAGGTGTAGTGTTGGTGGTATGTTATTTTAAGACGTAATGGAGTATTAAGCTTAGCGCCAATCACCGGACATTTCAAATCAGAACTGCAGTGATATGTATAAAACCAACATAATAAAAACGTACCATATTCACGGAAAAAACAGAGCACGCTTTTAGCGCCACTCAGTGGACATTGACATTCACATTGAAACTGTCACGAAATGTACATGGTGCTACGTATTTTGCAAACATTCCCACAGGTACGTTTTTCTAATGAGCCTGGGTTGTTTCTGGGGCTTGAAAGTGGAAGTTTCGAAGATGAATGGAAGTCATATGGATTTGGAGTGATTAATGATAGAATTTTCATTTTTAGGTGAAGTAACCCTTTAAGCTTATGTAGTATAATGATGTTATCACAGTCAAGGACGTTTAAGGCACTCCAAGACCCCTTGACCATGATAAAATTATTGTAACACATGGCATGAAATGGCTTTTGCTGTAATATACTTGTATATGTGTCCCATACGGCTGCTGTATTCCAAAGAGTAAATAAAGTGTACTGGATTGACAGCATATTTAGAAATTACTGGAGTGTTTCCTGAATGTCACTTCTAGTTCATCCCCTATGGGACCCTGTGCTACATGCATATGTGTGTGTTTTAGGTGAGTGTGGTGAAGTGTGAAATCCATTTGTGCTTCAACCTCCCGGACTCCCTTTCTAACAACATACACATGTACTTACAAGCCACGCGAACATCAGCTCTCGTCTGGATCAGCGCTCCCATCCTGTTCCTCACCGCGCACTGATACACACCCGCGTCCTTGCGGTTTAAAGACATGATCGTGTACCTGGAAGAAAGAAAGAGAGCTGGGATTAACATAGTGCTTACTTGAGTAATGAACTATGTTCTATACACTATACTGCATACTACATCTTTTTGAGTGTGAAACAGAGCGCATTATGCAATGATAAATGTTTCAAACAGTAATGTACTACATTGTTGTCTCATAACCTCACTACTCTGCATGTTTAATTCAGCGAGTCACTTCCAGTTATGAAATTTCTTAAATCCACTGTTGCATAAAAATGTCTTAACTTCTGGCAGTTCGGTCAAATAATGAGCCAAGGAGGAAATTCTGGAGTGATTATTATGTCCAGTTCATGCACTGTAAAGATTTCAGCTAAAATGTTTTAATAGTTTTAGTCAACAATATGCTGTTTTTTTGTAACAATGTAAAATACTTTGGAGACACTTTGATCAATTTATTAAGTATTAATCCCAATTGCCTCAATAAACTCCTTATTAATGCTTATTAATAGTTTGTAAGGTAGTAAGGTCATGCAGAATAATGCATTAATATGTGTTTTATAAGTTGTAATAATATCCTAGTAATTTGCATGCTAATAAGCAACTAGTTAATAGTGAGAATTAGACCCTAAACTAAAGTGTTATCCAATTTCCATTTTTCTGTGAACTATCCCATTAAATTTTTTGCCTTTAAAATAGATGAAAATAGACCTCATCGCTCATCTTGCTAACACTGTTCTTATTATACACCATTTCTTTATTATACACAACTCTGAGGTCACTAATAATAACGTCTCCAAAACATGAGGGGTTAAAGATGGATGACCAGACAAGAGAAAGAGGCCAAAGAAGGGAACAGTACAAATGAGATCCCAAAGGACCCTGCACTGTCTATATTATATCATATTGTAGCACTATTTTCTGCAGTACAATCTCCAACACAGAATCCAATGACCTCATTACATTGGGGCAAGTTAAGATAATGGTTACTTATACCAAAACAGTGCTATAAACTACTTAAAAAATCCCATGAATTTTGAAAATTTGAAATTTATGGTTTGGGAATCCTATGTTTTGCTGTTTTATGCAGACTTCATGATCTGGACGAGCTCTTCAAAGATCGCCAAGTTAAAGCCCATGATGTCGTTTTCATGAACTTGGCTAAACTTTGGATAAGACATGTAAACGGCAAGCAGACAGAAAAGAGTGTGTGTGTTCATTTTTACCTGTACTCTGGTGTGTATTCAGTTATGTCTGTGTTGTTTCTCATCCATTTGAACTCCAGCGGCCAGCTGCCCTCAGCCAGACAGGTGAGCACGAGTCTGTTCCCCTCCAAGTGTGTTTGAGCACCCCCTGCCTCGGTTTTAAAGTACGGAGCGGTGTCTGTGAAAAGAACATCAATAACTGAATGAAAACCCATGTTTAATTTTGATATAATGAACAGTTAAACTTTTGATGGCTAATTATGATGCATGAATGAAAGCACACTGAGCGTGAGAATAAAGTGCTGACCATGATATTTCAAACCATTCAAGCTCACCATAGCAGCCAAATACTACTCTGATTAATGACCAATATATCACCCAGGCTGATTCATCAGCCAATATTTGGCCATTTCGAGACTGATAACTGTGCCTGAGTATACATTTAGAATACATCTCATTATATGAGAATATATATATATATATATATATATATATATATATATATAGAGAGAGAGAGAGAGAGAGAGAGAGACATAGATAGATAGATAGATAGATAGATAGATAGATAGATAGACAGATGTGGTGCATCATGTCGCATTGGCTCTAGAGTGTTATTTGCCTACTCAATTGCTTACTCATGACACAATTGACACATCAACATATTCCTATATGTTGGACCTTTTATTGAAAGTAGCTTACTTTTACCTGTTGAGACGTGCCTTTTTACATGACAATTTGGACTTTTCTGAATCAAATTGTGAAAAATTCTCTTATCTCGCAATTTAAATCAAATCAGAATGATGAGAAAAAAAAATCTAAATTGTCAGACAAACTCAGAATTGTCACATAAAAAGTCACAATTACCTTTTTTATCTTTTGTTCTGTAGCTGAAATTGTAAAGGTCATGTTTAGTTTCGGTTTCATTTTGTGTTCTGTTCCTGTTTTGCCTGCCTTAGTTCTATAGTTAGTTTTCCTTTGTTCTGATTTTCCCGTCACTAGTTAGTTTTCATGTTTATTCATTATACGATTATTAGATCACATCTGCTTGCATTCAGGTTGTTATTTTGTGTATTTAAGTTCTTTTTGTTCATTGTCTGTTAAGGGTGTAATGGTGCACAAACATGACGGTTCAGTACAGGTTCAGTACAGCAGGGGGGAGAAAACTTCTTTTTTTATTATTAAACTTATTTTGAACAAGATATTACTAACAGGTTAATAATGAACAGGCTAATACTAGAGTTCATTTCTCTAGCAAACAAACATGCTGTCTACACTAAACGCCTGAGGTAAATGTAATGCTACGTGAGATATTATTCACAAGCTGATTTATTGATGTCTTTCCACGGTTGAAACGCTGGTATAGAGAGAGATTACATGTAAACACATTGATCAATCGTCTCCTCTTCTTCTATGTTTTTTATTAGTAGCAAACAGTGTTGTATTACCGAACACGCCCCCTTCTGGAGTGGAGTATGGATAGTGACCAACTGTATTCGTTATGTGACTACATGAACTATGACTGTACGGTTCGGGACGAATATATATACCACAACACTCCTATTGTCTGGTGATTGTGTTTTAAGATGCTACTCTATTTGGAATACTGCCTTTGTTTTGTGTTATTAAAGTTATTTTGTTATTTGCACACTAACCTTCCTCGTCTTCTTTGCGGACGTTATCGTGACAGAAATACTGTCACTAATTTAATATTTTATTTAACATTGAAAATATACAAACTTCACCATTAAATCATCATCTCAAATAGCTGACTCTTTGTATATTAGGCTTACTGGTGTCCTCTCTTAACATAGTTTTATGTATGAGTCCTTGGGCTGCAGCAAAAAGATTTAGGCCATAATAAAAATGAAATATACTTCTGAGAACATCTGCAAATACAGACTTGTCCCTACAGACACAGTTAATGTGGAAGGAAGGGTTTTTATTTGTCACAAGAATAAGTCACCTTCATGTCAGTAGTGCACGGTTATTGTCACACACAAATACAGACCTCTATTTTACCAAATAAACTCAGAAAAAGATCTCAAAGCGACTTTCATTCTAGTGCTTTGTGAGAAAGATGACATCACTAACTCTGAAGAATTGATCAATAGAAAACAGTAGGAAAGGCATGCAACCTGAGAGGAGAATGATAATACGAGCTCTCCAGCACTCTTTAAATGTGTGGAAGCCTGTACAATTCACACTATATGAATACGGTAAGTGTCAAAAGGATAAAAACATTCAATTCGGTCTTGGAACTGCTGTATCAAACTGAAGTTACATTCACAGATATACTGTAAGCTCTGTTGCAAAAACTGTGAAACACTGTGCATTGTGAAAGGCGCTATACAAATAAATTTGACTTGACTTGAATATGATGATCAAAGACGCATAAATATTCCTTTTTGAAATAGAAAAAATAATATTGTTTCAATTAGAAATAAATAAATCTTGATAAAAAGCCTTAAAGGGTTATATTCTATCACTATACCTTTCAATAAGTGTTAGATGATGGCAAAAGTAATTTAAAGGATTAGTTCACTTCTGAATGAAAATTTCCTGATAATTTACTCACCCCCATGTCATCCAAGATGTTCATGTCTTTCTTTCTTAAGTCGAAAAGAAATGAAGGTTTTTGAGGAAAACATTCCAGTATTTTAGTCCATATAGAGGACTTCAGTGGGGTTCACAGTTCAATGTCAGTTTCAGTGCAGCTTCAAAGCGCTCTACATGATCCCAGATGAGGAATAAGGGTCTTATCTAGCGAAACGATTGGTCATTTTCTAAAAATTTAATTTATATAACTTTTAACCACAAATATTCGTTTTCCACTGCTCTGCGATCCACCAAGCATGACGTAATCACGTTACAAAGCTCACGCGCAACGTAGATGAAAATACAGATCCAGTGCCTACAAAGCGAGCAGGCAAAAATTAAACCAAATGCCCTTTACATAAAAAAAACAAAACAAAAAAAAACAAAAACAAAAGGTAAAACAACAATGTCAGACGATTTTGAAAGTGGGGGAGAAAATTAGTAATTTTTCATCCCTGCCACGGTACTTCCACCTATGTTACACACAATCAATCATTTGTGGTTAAAAAGTATATAATTATTATTATTATTATTTTTTTTTTAGAAAATAACCAATCTTTTCACTAGATAAGACCCTTATTCCCCATCTGGGATAGTGTAGAGCGCTTTGAAGCCGCACTGAAACTGCAATTTGGACCTTTAACCCAGTGAATCCCATTGAAGTCCACAATATGGACAAAAATCCAGGAATGTTTTCCTCAAAACCCTTAATTTCTTTTCGACTGAAGAAAGAGATGAACCTCTTGGATGACATCCTTGGTGAGTAAATTATAAGGAAATTTTAATCTTGAAGCGAACTAATCCTTTAAATCTTGATATACCAAAAGTGAAGTGAAATTCTTCGGAATCAGCCAAAAAAAACGATATATAGTGGTGATAAATGAACAATTTTATATATATATATATATATACACGTTTGACATCTCAACTACATCCACCATAGAGTGGGATATACTGAATTTTCTTCACAGAGCTTGTTGCAATGCATTGTGGAATTGCATTGTCCGTTGTGTGTGTGTATATATATATATATATATATATATATATATATATATATATATATTATACCTTTGATGCTGTGTTAGGATTTGTGCTAAACAAGGTATCTTAGAAGGCAGCATGATGTTACTGCGTACCTTTTGGCACAGTCTTCTCGTTTGGTGTGTGCCCACTGAAGCATCCCAGGTCAACATTCAATTGAAACATTCTTACTGACTCTGCTGGAAAAAAAATGTCTTCGGTCTACTATTGTGAAGCTAAAGGCCAATGCCTCGGTGCCTCCCACCACACTTGTTAGCAAATTGCTTGCTATTTAGCAGACGCTTTCATCCAAAAAAAAATCTAATTGCAGAAACAGCCCTCCTGAAGCCACTAAGTGCTTTGCTTAAATGCACAAAGGTGATAAAACAGAATTTTGAAGTATTAAATCTTAACACGATTTTTGAGTGATGTTTGTCCATGCAGAACTATCCATCCTTTATATTCGTAAATGGTGTGGGACAGGTTATGTTCTGAAATTTCACACGTACACTTTAAATTTAATACTTTAAATGGGACCTATTATGCAAAATCACTTTTACAAGGTGTTTGAACACCGATTTTGTCCTGTTTGTCCACAGTGTGTGTAAATAAACAGCCTATAATGGTAAAAAAAAAAAAATCCAACCATTCCTTTTTTATAATCCTCATAAATCCTTAAAAGTCTCTCCAAACGTGCGAAAGCTCCGCCCATAACTGGTCATAATCTGCCCTATTAGCATAGAAACTGTCCTGAGAGAGACGCAGCAGTCCCCCATTTCTGTTTCATCGCTGTAGCAGGTGCGATATACAATGTCTGCACCAAAAAACATAAAAAAAATGTTTAAATCAAACTTTGATTGGATGTAGCAATGAACATTGGGTCTCCATAGATTTCCGGCATCTGGGCCACTGAGGACACCATGGTTGAACTTCATTTATGAATGAAATGTGCTAAAGAAAGTCAGTAAATTTTGATATATTTGCACAAATCATTTTATGCCGGACTGCTTCACAAACGAGGGTCAGTTCAACACTGGATTTGCAGAAAAAATTAAATTGACTGTACATGCGAGACGATGAGTCGTATGAATCAACCAATTCCACAATAACTACATACATTTATCAATTAACCATTCAGAAACATTCAGTTACATTCTTAATATTGTAACTTCCTCAAGTCTCTCCATCAGTGTCCGACTCTTGAAAATAAAATACTTCTGAGAAAGCAATTCATGCTTACAAATCTAAGTGTCCAGAACAGATGGGTGAGAATATGCATTTTGAATATGGAAGGCTGAGCAACACTACTGACAATTTCTGACATTTTGGCTGCGTGAAATTCAAAACTGCGTGAGTGAGTTTTGTTGTTGTTAAAGCACAAGCTGTTAAAACTCTGCCTTCTTCTGGAAAGGGGGGCGGAGGCAACAGCTCATTTGCATTTAAAGGGACACACACAAAAATGGTAAATTTGGGGCAAATAGGGGCAAATTTGACAAGCTAAAATTAATTGTTTGTGGGGTATTTTGAACTGAAACTTTACGGACACATTCTGGGAATACTACAAATAATAAGAAATAAATTCATTTTGCAA
Source organism: Zacco platypus (assembly GCA_038088235.1). NCBI lineage: Eukaryota > Metazoa > Chordata > Actinopteri > Cypriniformes > Xenocyprididae > Zacco > Zacco platypus. The sequence goes on from CM076084.1 coordinate 8,305,985, forward strand.
TTGTTTGGGGCAGTATTAAGCCATTGAAAAATACATTCAAAAAAATTCTTAATTAATAGAATGATAAAAAAGTAAATTGAAGAGAACACTAAGAAGTGTGGTATAATCTTTTTTATTTGAATAATTTCATTTTTTATAAATAATTTTAACAAAACTGCTTAATATTTAAAAACCACCAAATCAAGGTCATGTGGTGCAACCAGGGTTATAATAATGAACTAAAACTATAAAAAAACATTAACAAAAGTACTTAAAGTACTAAAATTAAAACTGAGAACTATATAGAAAAAATAAATTATAAAAATAATAAATTAATAAAACTTTAAAATTAAAAAAGAAAATACAAAAATAAAATCTAAGTCATGAATAGAAAACATTTTCAAAACCTATGATTGTCACGCTGAGATTCAGATGGAGAGGATGAAAGGTTCAAACAGGTTTCTACAAACCAAATGGTTCCGGAGAAGGCAAGAAGGCAAGAAGGCAAGATGGCAAGATGGCAAGATGGCAAGATGATCGTGTCTTCACACAAACAATACTGGACAATGAAGTTGTCACACCCATGGACTTATGTTTACGTTTAGTTCTGTCGTGTCTCTGTTCATGTGCCCTCATTGTGTGTAACCTGTTTAGTTAAACACCCGCACCTGTTTCTGTTCACCTTGATTACGTTCCACCCCTATATATTCGCCCTGTGTTGGTTCAGTCCTTGTCGGTTCTTGTTTGTACGTGTTACGTGTTTCTTCTGCCTGCCTGCATGTTCCCCTGCGGAACTTCTGAATTAAACCTGTGTAATTGTGATTTTCGTCGTCAGCGTCCTTTGTATCTGCACACAACCGTGACAGAAGAACCGACCTACAAAATTGTAAGAGTGTGAGTGTTCGCGTTTTCCCTCCGTTTGTTTTCCCGTTTTTTAGTTTCGTTTTTGTTTGTTGCCTTTTTCGATGGATCTCCCCGGTGTTCGTCTCCTACTGTTGGAGCAGGAGAACCAAACACTGGAGAACCACACGCGGACCTTCTTAGATCTTGCGTATCTAACGCACTTTCCGGACGACTGCCTCTGCACATTCTACGAGGTGAGCTTGAATGCCACGTGCAGAGCGCAGTTGTCCGGAGAGGGTCCGCGTGTGGACTTCGAAACATTTGTGGAGTGGGTGCTGGCGAGCTGCAATTCTCGATGCACCGTCGGCCCGGAAGAGGATCCCGTCAGCCCCACTCCGGACCCAGAGCGAGACCAGCCACCATCTCGCGGCACGGAACGCCCACACGAGCCATCGCCAAATGGAGCGACAGAGCCCAGGAACGCCACGGAGTCAGACCCAGGAAGTGAGTGTGACCAAGCGCGTGAGCCGGCTACAGCGCTCGTGAGGGAGCCCGTGGTGGAGAGCGAGGGCAAGGAGGAAAGCCCCGCCCACTGCACGGCCGCTGAGGGTGAGCATGGACTGTGCTCAGAGGACTCTCTTTTTATTTCTAAATATCAAGAATCAATTGAATCATCTGCCTGTCCCGAGTCAATTGAATCATCTGCCTGTCCCGAGTCAATTGAATCATCTGCCTGTCCCGAGTCAATTGAATCATCTGCCTGTCCCGAGTCAATTGAATCATCTGCCTGTCCCGAGTCAATTGAATCATCTGCCTGTCCCGAGTCAATTGAATCGTCTGCCTGTCCAGAACTCCCACCCAACCTCCCTCTCCCACCTCCTCTCATCCATCTGCCATCTCCGCTGCAGCCAGCCAGCCCCTCTGCTCACCCTCAGCCTTCCATCAACGGCGTGAGCGCGCAGTGGGCCTGCCAGTCTCCAGCTCCATTGGGGGCAGTGGATCCTGGGTCTCCACCTCCCACCTCCTCGACCAGGACTCCTCCTCGGCCCGTTGGTCCACCAGCTCCGCGTTGGCTCCAACCTCCCTCGTCTCCACCGTGGCCCCTCAGTCCACCAGCTACGCCGGGCTCCCTCATCCCTCCGGCTCCGCCTTGGTCGCTCGTCGACCTGCCCTCGCCGCTGGACTACACTCCTCTGGCTGCGCCTCGTCCTTCCGTCCCTCTGGCTCCGTTGGCGTCCTCGCTCCCTCCGACGTCGCCTGGGTCCTCTGTCGCTCCGGCTCCACCGCGGCCTTCAGGATCCCCGCCTGCGCCTCAGTCGGAAGAGCCGCCTACGTCGCCGCGTCCCGCCGGATCCTCGGGGTCGCCCTGGCTCGTCGGCGTTCCAGCTACGCCCTGGTCTCCTCTACCACCTGCTCCGCCACAGTCTGTCGCCGCCCTGGTGCCGCCTGCCCTTCCTCCACCATGGCTGCTTCCTCCTGCGGCTCCACCATGGGCGGTGGGCGTGACTGTGGCCCGGGTCCCACCATCCTCCTGCTCCAAGTCCTGTCTGTCTCCTCCCTGGCTCCTCCCACCATCTACTCCACCCTGGTTCCTCCTGTTGTCTGCCATGTCGTCTGTCTGCTGTCCTGTCTGCCCGTCGTCTCCTCGTCCTCCACCTGAGCCCCCTCCCTCCCTCCGCAGTTGGTCCATCTACGGCGCGAGGACGCGCCTTCCGGGGGGGGGGTGTAATGTCACACCCATGGACTTATGTTTACGTTTAGTTCTGTCGTGTCTCTGTTCATGTGCCCTCATTGTGTGTAACCTGTTTAGTTAAACACCCGCACCTGTTTCTGTTCACCTTGATTACGTTCCACCCCTATATATTCGCCCTGTGTTGGTTCAGTCCTTGTCGGTTCTTGTTTGTACGTGTTACGTGTTTCTTCTGCCTGCCTGCATGTTCCCCTGCGGAACTTCTGAATTAAACCTGTGTAATTGTGATTTTCGTCGTCAGCGTCCTTTGTATCTGCACACAACCGTGACAGAAGTGAGCACACTGAGGAACTTAAATACACAGTGATAATGAAACAATGACACACAGCTGTGATAATTAATGAGTGTCCATGGTAACAGATTAAAGGTGGGAAACTAGAACAAAGGGAACATGTGACTGAAGACAAACAACTAAAAGTCCATGAGAATGAAACTAAATAAACCTAATTGTTTCAATAACAGTGTATCAATAATAAAAAAATAACACAGGGTACAACCAACATAGAGGAAATGAAAAACAGAAAATTATACCACAGAGAAGATCCCCATAGGTCAATAAGAATCTAGAAAATATAAATAAAACACCATACAACTAAACTTTTTACGGCAAGGTAAAGTTAGATTATATTCATAACTCTCCAGTTATGACGTCATCATTGTTCAGTACTGAAACTTTGTGCCAACACCTTTAATCCTTAACCGATGGGCGATTACCGTGTTGATCTCACAGGAAAAGAGCTTGATGCCGCGCTTAATGAGGCAAAACATTATTTCTTCTAGTGCCAAATACACCATGCGAGTATGATGGCGGCATGTGATCTGACCTTTTTTGTGGTTCCAATATAATGAGACAGTGTGACAGCCGCATACATTCTCTGCACAGTCCTACAGTTTCGGGGAGTTAAGTGGCCCCACACACATAATGCACCAGTCTTTTCCTCTGGCCTCAGGATACATTTACCCACAGAGAAGATCTGAGCGCACAGACAGGTAGAAGCAAGCATGGGTAATCAGGTGGAAGAAATGGGCTGATCAGTGACATTTACACATCAAACACACACACACAAACATTTCAGTGAACTCCAGCACAAGCTGTCCACGCACACACACACTTGCGTACACACATCACACGGACTCACGCAGCGGAAGAGACAGGGTGATCACTGACATTTCCATAAAGTGGAGGCAGAGGATTCTCAAGGGAACGGGAAACAACATATATGCACGCACACACAAGCCTTTAAAAGTGCCTTGCGACCAGAAAATCTCTCCGTGACGGACTATAGCTCACTCAAAAGAACTCTAAGCAGAAAGTGCATGATCTCTGAAATGGAAAGGACAAACATTATTGAAAGAATCATCAGTCTATGTTACCTGAACTGTGCAAATACTAAGGCTTACATAAGACATGGGAAACTATTTTCCAAATAAAGACACAATGTCTGATGTTCAAACACATCCTTATTCTAGTGATGCACTGAATTGAATATTCTTGACTGAAATCTAAAATTCTGGACAGAGTGGCCAGAAAAACACTGAACTTTTTTGCACCTTTATTTATTTTTAACCCGCTTTTCAATTCACACTTTTTGTTATACTGTTGATCACAATGTGTGTTTCAAGTGTTCCCTATACTTTTAGGGGACAACTGAAATCTTTGTCCTTGTCGGGACATTTTGTTTGTTTGACAATGCGGGACACGTATGCGAGAGATAAATTGACTTTTATTATTGAAGATTAAAATTTCATTGTTTTAATATTATTTAAATGTATAATTAAATGTATATTCTATTTGAAAGAGTGTAAATGCATGAGGGTTGAGTTTGCATGAACATGTTATGCACAGGGGAGGAGAGATAATTTTGGCTTCACAGGAATGTATGTGTACATGTATTCTGAAAGGCTGCACGTAGCACATGCTTCAGCTGATGCAGTCGCTCCATGATGTAAACATCTATTGATGTACAGTACTCCCTACAAGGAGGGTAGGATGTGCATGTATGAAGTATACGTTCTATTTTAAAGAAACCAACTTGTTTTTCTCCACCTTGTAAGGAATTGTAAGATCCCTAGTCATGGTATATAAGCTTGATGTAACACACTGCTCCTCAGAGAAGAGAAGAGAAGAGAAGAGAAGCACATGAAGATGGCCTGAAGACATTAGAACAAACTTCTCTCCTGACACACAATAAAAGTTTTCCATGGCAAGGCAACTTGGTATCCGGTCCTGTGATTCAACTATACGGGGAAAAAAGCTGTAATTTCAGATCAACAATTATACAATGTAAACATTGTTTTATATTAGTTGGAAAGCCTATTTGCCATCATGGCAAAATCACCAATAAGCTTTGTTAATTGTGTCCATTACTGGCATTCAATTTGAGGTTTGAGTGATACAATGAGATTTACTCTAAGGGAACTATTCAGTCCACTAAATATAATGAGTAACATGCTACTAACTAAAAATGTTGTGCTAAAATAAATGTCCTTAAGTTACGACTAGTTTATTTTCCTTATTTAGACTTTGCAAACATTAAAAATTTTACTGCATTCATTGCATCTTGAACTTGTATGTTTTTTTTGTTTTTTTTAAATCTTTGATCAGGATGTTCTAATCCAGGATGTGTCTAGATGAAGCATTTTAGTATTAAAATTCCATAATTATCCAATAATTATCCCATAATTTACAAACCCTCAAGCCATCCTAGGTGTATATGCCTTTCTTCTAGTTATATTAAAAAATATCTTGACTCTTCCAAGCTTTATAATGGACATATAATTTTTTTTGAAGCCCAAAGAAGCGCATCCATCCATCATAAAAGTAATCCATAAGGCTCCAGGGGTTAATAAAGGCCTTCTGAAGCAAAGCGATGCATTTTTTGTGAGAAAAATATCCATAATCATAACTTTATAACACTAGCTTCCGGTAACGGCCATCCACCCGTTCACGTGAGAGTTGAGTTCCGGCGTATGGCGTAGGATGTAGGTGTAGCGTTTTGTTTTGCTCTATCCTCTGTGCTCGGGTTAGAGGCTCTTTGACCGGAACTAGACTTGCTTGCAGCCGTTAATGGAAGCCAGTTATTATAGTTTATAAAGTTATAAATATGGATATTTTTCTTACAAAAACTGGGGATGCTTCACTTCAGAAGGCCTTTATTAACCCCTGGAGCCATATGGACTGCTTTTATGATGGAAGGATGTGCTTTTTTTGGAATAAAATGGTACCATTCACTCCCATTATGGAAGAGCAAGGAAATAACTCCGACTGTGTTTGGCTCAAAGAAGAAAGGCATATACACCTAGAATGGCTGGAGGGTGAGTAAATTATGGGATAATTTTTGGGTGAACTGTCCTTTTAAGGGAAGAAGAAGTCCCAATTTCGGGACTTTCCCGTGGTCACCCTATTCCCATGAGGAAAACAGCTTATAAATAATACTAAATGATGTTTTTTGAAAATGTAAAAATACAGAAAGTTTTCTGTGATGGGTTGGTTTAGGGGTAAGAACATACAGTTTGTACAGTATAAAATCATTATTTCTATGGAAATAATGTCCCCATACAAAATGAAAACCCAAAAAATATAAAGACCATCCAGCCACATTCAGTCAGTTTCATTTGTGCACATTTTTCATTGGATTTGTTTGATAGCTGTATTTAAGGTAAATTAAAATGTGTAATGCACCTAAAATGAATATGAATTCATAGAAATATTAGTTATCTATTATTTATCATCAGTTAAACTGATGATGCATGATAATATAGTTCAGTATGGCTTTAAATTTAATTAATGATTGCATCTTCAAAGCTTTTTTGTACATATTTTAGTCAATTTTAATTTTAGGCTATATTTTCATACACACACAGAGCTGCAGGCACACAATATGATTCCGCAGCATTTTGTTTTTATTTACAGTTTAAGTGGTCAACTGTCACCTGCCATCAACTGTTTACTTCAATCTCAAATGGCATGTGGTGTAAAGGAAAAGAGAATGTCCCTTATTTTTATCTGCTGAAGTTTACAACTCTACCTTTAGGGAAAATACAAACACAAAAATATGTTATATTTCTTAGATTTTCTGGAGGGGTGGTGGAGCCAGAGCATCTTGCCAAACACATAGCAACTCCTTGGCAACCACCCACAACAGTCCTCATAAGCGGCTTGTTTTGCATGAAGAGCAAATACATAATAATGCAGTATATACACATTCAATTGTTTTAAATATCCCAGCACCCTTTTGTGTTCAGGTAGGCATGTTTAGTTACAGCTGAGAGCGTTAGTTATTCTTCAGAGGGCAGACAGAACAAATGCACAATAATTACAGTTCCCCACTAGATAAGTGGGGTAACGAAGCATTCAGCACGTTTTTGTTTGCTTATAATCAAATTAAAGTTCAAAAGCATGCAAAATCTGACAGCTCTGAAAATGAAGTTCTAAACTAACAATGAATGAAGAGAGCGAGCAAACAAATTGAATGCGAAGCTGAAAGAAAAGGACATACACAATCGCTCACACATACAAACACAGCCAGACAGATATAAACGCCTAAAATTTCGAAACGTCTAGACCACGAGGTGTATAAAGGGATGATCGTCATTCTATTGTTATACTGTCACTTGCTTCACTAATGGTTTTTTACAGTCTTTACTGAAATATTTTATTGCTCATAGATTGCTCTTTTATAGCTAGTGAAAAAATGTTTAAATGTTTAAACTTGGTTGAGATCTCTTCTGAAAAAGGAGACACTTGAGTATTTTTCTGAAATATCGGCATCCTGATGAATCTCAAGAGGTTAAAAAGATTTAATAACACTGTTAAATGTAATCTAATATCTAAATGTTGTACATTATAACGTGATCCTTTATTCGCTTTTACATTTGCCATTAAGTTTTTAGTGTTTCAATAGGAAATTAGTGTTATATAGAAAAATAGTGTTTATATAGGACAGTTTTCAATATGTTGAAAAGTTTATATACTGAAAGTTAAATAGGACAGTCTTAAGCAAAAAGTATTTGATGTTGAAGACATCTGTGATGCTTCTTTCAAACACTTTTTTTCTGCAACAAAATCCAAATACAGGCTTAAACAAGGCTCGACATAAGATTAAGTTATCAGAGAGTCTTCCAAACACAGACACATACCCTGAAAAACAGAGAAGTTCTTTTGACAGTCCTGCTGTTTCACAAGGACAACATACCCCAGAAATGTCTCGACGTGCTCTATTAACAATCTTTCAAGTAAAATGGGTGATGAGACCCATCCAAAAGAGTTACCATTCTCCAAAAGAGAAGTCTCTTGACAAGCTCTATTAAGAGTATAGCCATCATATATTCCCACAGCACAGCATAGATCTCCAGCAAAGCCTTCAACGGTCAAGAAGGGTCGGTTTTATTGAAAGGTTGGGAAGTTCTTTCTTTTAACCTTTCCTCAAGAGCATGTCAAAAACATGTTTTCTCACTGATTCTTTTAAAATCTTCACTAGGTTAACCTTGGTGTGGTTGTCATGTCTTGAAGTGATGGGCAGATGGATCTCTTTTCATTCATTATTCAGATCGGTTTAGATCAAAAAGCATTCACGCCAAATTCATCCTGACGATCAAAACCTCACGGAAGGAAATCTACCGACAGCAAGCATATGGAGGGTAATTCTTTCATATGAATCTGCAATTGCAAAAAGGTTTTATGAGATCGTGATTTTCTCAAGAACTCGATATAACAAATGCTGCATTTTATCACAATAAATTATTCCAGCGAGCCATGTAATAAATAACTATATATATCATATTTTTATTAAACAAAGTTATATGCAGTTGCTACTTTTTTGTTGTTGTTGCTGTTGATTCACTATTTTTATAAGTGGTTCCGTATTTTTAATATAAAAATATATTAAACATGGTAAAAAGAATCAGAGGGTCACTAATTATTGCATAAAAGTTAAGACACCTACATACAGTAAATTATTCATTAGTATTATTATTAAAGATTTCAATTGTTATGTATCGCTAAATTTAGAGTATGACTGTAAATAAATACAATATAATCTAACCACTGTACATAATATAATATAATAAAATATAATATAATATAATATTTCAGTTTTCAGCATTGATAATAATAATAAATATTTCTTAAGGTGTAAATCAGCATATTGGAATGATTTCTGAAGGATGTGAGACTGAAGATTGGAGTAATGATGCTAAAAATCTAGCTTTGCCATCACAGCAATAAATTACATTTTAAAATATATGTTCAGTTATTTTAGTACTGTTTTTACTATTTTTTTTGTTGTTGTTGTTTGTTTGGTGCATAAATTGTTATTTAGTGACCATAAGCAACTGTAGCAAGCACACTTATTGTAGGCAAATGAAAATGAATTTAAATAAGATAGTGATCTCTTTTTTTACTTTAAAAGTAACATTTGAAGACAAACAAAAGCTCCATCAGGTCAAGAATGAAAGGCAAATCACTTGTCAACAAGAAAATCAATGACGGAAGTGTAAGCGAAGTGTAACAGAACAGAAAATGGTCTGTACGAGAACAACCTTGACAGAATATCTTATCTGAGATGGACAAAAGAAAAATGTTAACATTCAATGCTTTTAACATCGAGAGAGGTTCTTCACTTTGGAAGTCATTTTCAAAGGCCTCAGTTTTTGGTAAACTAGAACAAAGTTGTCAGAAATTGTATTAATGTGGATGGAGCATCAGATGGAAGACTGTTCAGAGATTTCTAGCCTATCTTTTTGTGTTCAGTCATTTTATCCTCTATCTTCCTAAGTTTTCTCTTCCCTCCCTCATATTGTTCCACTGTTTGTTTATTTGCAATCCAAGTTGGCTCTGTTTCTTTGAGGTATGACTTTCTTTGAGGTATTTACAGCAAAATTCAGCTTGTACACTATTGGGCAAAAAAAAAGGGAAAAATATTTAGTCACTTATCACAAATCGCTATCAGAAAATTACCAAGAATTGCACAAAAACTGTAGATGAAGTAACTTAGCATGAAATAGCCTTCCTCTTTTTACAGGAAGAAGAGTCAGTGTTGTTCCACTCAATGTTAACAGCTTCAAACAGTTCATGAGTAGTGGAAAAATGCCTCCCAGTTCGTTTGAGGTTAATAAAAGACCAAATATTCACTGTAGGTTCAAATCTGGACTCTGACCAGGCCGAAACATGAGCCAGATAGACTTGTTCTCAAGCCACTTCTTGGTTGTCTTTGCAATTTGGGAAGGAGCATTGTCTTGTTGAAAAATAACATTGGATCATTCCTCTTTAGATAACTTTTCATTTGTGGGAAGCAAGCCATTCTGCAATATTCCCCTGTAGTCCAAAGCATTAAATGACTTTCACAGTGAAGTAGCAAACCAATACCACACAATGACACCTCTTCCTACACCCTTCACTGTGGTAGAGAGGCATTTATTGTTAAATTTCTCACCAGATTTTCAAAAACCATCACCAAGCAACTCATGTTTCATCGTGATTCCTCCCTCCACACACAACTTCCCATATTCTGCCAAAAACTTCATTCTGTCTTTGATATTTTTCTAAAGTTGAACTGTTTTTTTTATTTATTTCCAGACCAATAATTTATGGTTAAGACAACTAAAAGCCTTGTGTTTAGCCATTTTGGGCTTCATTTTTATAGGATGAAACAGGCAAAACAGAGCCCTTTAAATCCCAGTCAATGACCATGAGCAGCACACCTGCAGATTACTTGTGTTCTACCTATAATTAGTAAAATTACAAAAGAACAGCCATCTCAAATCATCCTAGATTTAAAACGCCAGTCAGTCAAAACAATGTAGTAATAATCCCACAACACTCAGAATTATTAGAGCTGGGATGAAAGAGAAGTACACATGGGAAGTGCTAATTATTACAGAGACAAAAAGTCCGTTTTTTTTTTTTTTTAATTTTCTGACAGCTTGCCAGCTTCTCATGCCAAAATTCAATTATTGCTTCTGACTGTTACAAGCTGGTAAATGAAATTTGCTGTAATTCTAGGGTTGTTTTAGGGAACTTAACAGTCTTGTTCTGTCTGTAACATAAATATCTTGTAGAAATGATTGAGTGCATGGGGACTTTTGTGAGAAAACAGCATAAAGCATTTAAATAGCATCAAATTATTTTCCATCGTTCAACATGTTAACAGGAAATTACAGATTTCCTTTCCGTCAAAGGTGAATCCAGGTGGATTGTGTCTGTACTAACTACTATAACGTGATCTTGGATAAGCTAATACACTATTCAGAAGGGATTCCTTTTTTAAACAACATCTGAGTAAGAATTATTAACATCGAACATCTGTCATATCATGTACTGAACTGGACAGAAAGTCTAAATCCATAATAAAGGTGCACCAGGAATTTGCACGCAATGAGAAAATTAAATTTGGTTGCGTATTGTACAAAGGTCAAAATAAATGAGGAGAAGCTTTGTGAAAATACAATACCCGCAATCACAGGCATTCCGATCCAGACAGAATTTCATTTCTCAGAGGACCACCAAAAAACAGAAGGTAATTTGCTCTGTAATTTTTACTGAGGTTGTGCAAGAAAAGCACAGACGTATTAAAAGCAGTGCTTCTCAACTGGTTTGGTCATGGGACGCACATTTTCCAAAGGTCATTAAGCCATAACCTAAGTTTTTATGTTTTGATCCAAGCTAATTTATATAATAAAAAATGGCTAACACACACACTGTAACGGTCTGGGGAGACAAGCAACACACGAACTAGGAATTCTTTAAATAGACTTTAATGATGAACACGGAAGTAACATATCACATTACATACAACAATATCCGACCAAGAAATAAAATGAACAGGGAGTATGCATACAGGGGATAACAATGAACTATATAAGAAACAGCTGATGATAACTGACCCTTCGCAAAGGACCCCCCTTTAGTTACTGTTGCTATGTCCGGCAAGCCATGAGCTCTCACGCCCCACATCATGTTCTCACAGTGAAAAATACATTGTGGAGCAAAGAGGACACTGACAACACCAACAGACAAAACAGAGCAGGTTACTTTTGATAACAAAGTTTCAAATTTTGTAATTTTTTAAAGAAGTTTAAACAGTAAATAGCGTTCTGTGTCTCTTTAATGTGTTGTGACAGATCGCTGTAGCTCCTTCAAGCGGCTCGTGAACCGATCATCTCTTCATACTAGTTCATTTATAGCATCAAATAAACATGAATGGAAATCAGAAGGAATGTTGTTTCAAGAGCGGAAAGACGTGAGTAAGACGTGCTTTGTTGGACGAAATGGCGGATTCAGGGTTATGATTGGTCAGATCGGCTATCAATCAAACTGCTGGCGAAGAGTCAATTAACCATAGAATCAAACAGTAACATAATCAGATACCATGAAAACCAGGAAAAAAAGGAAATGTAACAAATTATCAAAATAGAAGTCCATAATCGTGAAAAGCACAAGTACCATTCTACTTTACTTAACATACACAAAAATGTTAAGAATATCACAAACACTGATGAATAAACAGTATTTTAAGGCAAGGCTATGCAGTTCCAAACTAGTTTTCCATAATACAATAGTTATTAAACCTATTTGTTTACCCAATACCAGTCATAACATGTTTGTTTGACACTCTCCCTATCCTATAATACCAGCTGTAATTCCGTCTTTTGTATTTTTGTTCTGTGTACTTTATGTTGCATCTACTTTACTTTGTTTGTTACTAATTGGCATTATCCTTTTCCTTTTGTTACTTTATACTATGTTATGTGCCTGTTTTCTGTACAAACTGTACCATGACTTTTGTAAAGTGCCCTTGAGCTTGGGAAAGGTGCTATATAAATTAAACATATTATTATTATTATTATTATTATTATTATTAATTTTGCATGAGCTACCACAGTCATCAAAAATATAAAATTGGTGGTATTTTGTGCTAATGTGCTAAGGTTACAAAAACTACAGTTTCTAAAAAAACTACATTTCTTCTGATCATCCTTGAGATGGTTCTACACCTTCATTTGAGTCCAGCTGTGTTTGATTATACTGATTTGACTTGAATAGGAAAGCCACACACCTGTCTATATAAGACCTTACAGCTCACAGTGCATGTCAGAGCAAATGAGAATCATGAGGTCAAAGGAACTGCCTGAAGAGCTCAGAGACAGAATTGTGGCAAGGCACAGATCTGGCCAAGGTTACAAAAAAAAAATTTCTACTGCACTCAAGGTTCCTAAGAGCACAGTGGCCTCCACAATCCTTAAAAGACGGAAGACTTTTGGGACGACCAGAACCCTTCCTAGAGCTGCTCGTCCAGCCAAACTGAGCTATCGGGGGAGAAGAGCCTTGGTGAGAGAGGTAAAGAAGAACCCAAAGATCACTGTGGCTGAGCTCCAGAGATGCAGTCGGGAGAAGGGAGAAAGTTGTAAAAAGTCAACCATCACTGCAGCCCTCCACCAGTCGGGGCTTTATGGCAGAATGTCCCGACAGAAGCCTCTCCTCAGTGCAAGACACATGAAAGCCCGCATGGAGTTTGCTAAAAAACACCTGAAGGACTCCAAGATGGTGAGAAATAAGATTCTCCGGTCTGATGAGACCAAGATAGAACATTTTGGCCTTAATTCTAAGTGGTATGCGTGGAGAAAACCAGGCACTGCTCATCACCTGTCCAATACAGTCCCAACAGAGAAGCATGGACAAAGGTCCATAACGCGAGACACAGGTCAGTGAGTGTGACATTTTTAGAATGTCGTTTCATGCACGAGATGCGAGAACGATGGTCACACACATCCCGTCTACGTGTTAACATATTAATAATACTGGAAAAGTAGCGCAGTGGAATGGAAAAGCATGTTCTATCAGACAGAAGAGCAAAGTCTTTGCAGAAGAGTCAACAGTTTTTATGCACATATTTCAAAATAAAAGTCTCATATCAGAAAAACATTTAGAATTAAGTTTTGCTTGTTTTTTCTTATACACACTCTACGACCCACTCAACATGGTCTGGCGACACATAGGTTGAAAAACACTGGTTTAAAGTATGCTTGCGAAACCAATTTTCTAAACCTTTACTAAAAACAAGTTACACCCAAATCGGACCACCTATGTTTTTCTAAATGCAAATAAACATTTCTCTTACATATTTTTTAACAGCTCTGCTATATTATATCATTTTCAGACTGCTTCTTCTAGGCAAGAAAACCATAATATTTATTTAGCTAATTTACCTAAAGATAGAAAAGTAGAGAAAAAACTCCATAGCTTGGAGGAACAGAGAAGAATTCATCAGAGATAAACTTCATGGGTGGGACATGGCAACTTGGATTAAGTAAAAAAAAAAAAAAAAAAAAAAAATTATAATTTGATTTGCAATTTTAAAAAGACTAGAAGTTACTGTGGGTACGTGGGTGCCAACACAGAGCCTCTCCCACGGGACAAAGACAGTACATGACCTCATTAAAGGGAGACAATTTAATATTTGACAACATCCCCTAGAGGACTTTGGGCAAAGCATGACTTCCTGTCTCCCCAGATTGGCTCTGCAGTGGATGAAGGTGTATGTGTGTACCTGCATATGCGACAAGTACAATTATATCTTCACTGCAGGAAGCAGAGCACTTTCCACAAGCACAAACAGAAATATTCTTACCTGCCATTGTTTTGATCAAACTGAAAATTTCATTCGTTTTGGAATCTACAGTACTTAAAAAGCATCTCAAGGTGACCACGAGATACATTTTCAGCTTTTTTTTCTAGTAACAAAAAAAAGTTTATCTTTCATTTTTTCATACCCCACTGGTACTTTTAATGCATAAAACTACATATATATATATTCCTTTCCAAGCTAATTCATCTTGTTTTAAGGATGTCTCAATATTTACAGGAAGACAAGATTAAGAAAAATTATTTTTGCAGTGTAATTATTCCTTACCAAGCACAAACTTCAGAGTTTGTGAATATAATGAATTGTGCAGCAAATGATGATGAACTATCTTCATTAACAAAAAGATTTTACATACTGGTGTCATCCTGGATCTGAGTGCTTGTATGCGTGTATGGTGTACAAGTGTAAATGTACCTATTACAGGTCATGTTTTCCCAGGTGACATTCCCACTCCCGACTGATACGGCCTCAGCTTCCTTTTAAAAACTACGTCTCACACTCCAACACAGACCACTGCTTAGAAAATAATATTTTCTTTGTAAGTTGGTGTGCCGCTCTGAATTATATTCAAAAAGGTATACAAAGTGATGCCATTCATCTCCAAATTGATCAACCTGCCACATGATCAAACCCAGACCGCTTTCTGTGGATTCAGAGTGATTGAAAAAAATAATATATATCATTTTATCATTAAAAATAAATTAGCTATTTGTAATAACAATATATTCTTGGTTATAGAAACATAACAGACAGATAGAAAACTAGATTTAAAAGTCAGAAAAACAGACAGACAGACAAACAGACAGACAGATAGATAGATAGATAGATAGACAAAATGACAGTCAGACAGACAGACAGATAGATAGATAGATAGATAGATAGATAGATAGATAGATAGATAGATAGATAGATAGATAGATAGATAGATAGATAGATAGACAGACAGATAGACACACAAAATGACAGACAGACAGATAGATAGATAGATAGATAGATAGATAGATAGATAGATAGATAGATAGATAGATAGATAGATAGATAGACAAAGTGACAGACAGACAGATAGATAGATAGACAGACAGACAGACACACAAAATGACAGACAGACAGACAGACAGACAGACAGACAGATAGACAGATAGACAGATAGATAGATAGATAGATAGATAGATAGACAAAATGACAGTCAGACAGACAGACAGACAGACAGACAGACAGACAGACAGACAGACAGACAGACAGACAGACAGACAGACAGACAGATAGATAGATAGATAGATAGATAGATAGATAGATAGATAGATAGATAGATAGATAGATAGATAGATAGATAGATGATAGATAGATAGATAGATAGATAGATAGATAGATAGATAGATAGATAGATAGATAGATAGATAGATAGATGATAGATAGATAGATAGATAGATAGATAGATAGATAGATAGATAGATAGATAGATAGATAGATAGATAGATAGATAGATAGATAGACACACAAAATGACAGACAGACAGATAGATAGATAGATAGATAGATAGACAGACAGATAGACACACAAAATGACAGACAGACAGACAGATATATAGATAGATAGATAGATAGATAGATAGATAGATAGATAGATAGATAGATAGATAGATAGATAGATAGATAGATAGATAGATAGATAGACACACAAAATGACAGACAGACAGATAGATAGATAGATAGACAGACAGATAGACACACAAAATGACAGATAGACAGACAGATATATAGATAGATAGATAGATAGATAGATAGATAGATAGATAGATAGATAGATAGATAGATAGATAGATAGATAGATAGATAGATAGATAGATAGATAGATAGATAGACAAAATGACAGTCAGTCAGAATATTATTATTATAGGATATTAGTAATATTACAGTAATATTGACCGGGTATGTAGAATACTGAAAAATATTAATAATGTTACAAGCAAAATACACTGATTTAAATTCCATTAAAAGTTGCAAACATAGTTGTTGATTTCACCCCAGACATGCAATTAGCAGAAAAGCACAATTGAGAAAAAAAAAAAAAGATACATGTAAAAAAATCAAACAAGCAAGAGAGTATTTTATTTTCCCGTTTTTAGACTCCTCGAACCGAGCGCACACTTCAAAGTGAACAGAAGAACATCCAGCCAAGGTCAAAGAGGATACGGCTCTCCCTTCCGCAAGCTCCCTCTGGCATACAAACCTTGGTGTTAACCCTAGCGCATAGGCTGAGAGAGATTTCAAAGTCTCTGATGGGTTATGGGTTCGCCTTAGCCAAAGGTTTCTCTCATTTGCAGTTCATTTTTTCCTGCAGTTCTGTTCATTTGTATTCCGAGTCACAGGCGGCATTCTTATAAGACCTCAAACACACACACACACACACACACACACAGGTAAACCAATATCGTTTCATCAACACTCCTTTTTTCTACCACTATTTTTCTTTCTCTCACCTCCCTTTCTGCCTCCCTGTCAGTTTCGCTGCTTATGATGAGGTGCTCCATCATGCACTGCCTTTTCATTTTTATTCTGTATTTCTAAACTTATTATGATCCCACAAACACATGCAAACCCATCCGCCCATAGCTGACTCATTATCACTTATATCACGCTTATATGTCAACACAGCAAGTAACGTCGGGTGTTAAGATGCCCGAACGTGTGTGTGTGTGTGTGTGTTTATATGCTCACGTTTGGCATCTCATGAATAACTGATGGGAAAAAACAGAGGGAGTTCTGATTTGGCGAGAATGAATTTTGGCTTCCAAAAACTGCCCAACCATGAAACGAGTGCATGATGAAATGTTTTGCTTTGAATCTATATCAACCATATAAAAAAGGACTAAAGTGAAGTAGCGAAAAGTAGCCTTAAGAGACACAAAGACGCTGAAAGAGACAGGGGAAGAAAGTGAAAAGAGATTTCCCCCATTGACCCGCGTTGTGCAAGATGCATGAAATAAGTTTTATTTTGTTTCCTTAGGGCATTTTAATCTAATCTAGCAGGGATGGGACTATATTGATATGTTAAGGCAGAAGGTTTTACGAAGCTTAGTAGCTTCATATTAAAAAGAGCCACGGATAGCGCACAGATATTATAAAGTCAAAAAGTTTTATGGCTGGGTTTCTACTTTAAACTGGGGGGGGGGGGGCATTGGTTTCATTCAAATGAAAATTAGACATTTTCATATGAGTATAACAAAATCCAAGCAGCACTGGATGAACTGAATTACAAACAGAGTACTGGTTTACCACTGAATTTGAAATTTAAAGTCATAATGAAGACCCATTTTACATCTGTAATATGACATATTTATAAGTAAAACAATATTCAAACAGACAAAAAGAACAAAACTTGATTTTATTCAGTGGAAACTGATTGGATTGTTAAAAGTGAATTTTGACCTTTTTTTCATTTTCATGATGATTTTTAAATGGGTCATTGATTATGATTTCACTCTGAACTTTAGTTAGTGTGCAATGTTGCTGTTTGAGCATAAACAACATCTGCAAAGTTACAGCACAAGAAAGGGATGAGGCCATGTTGCGCTGCTTTAGAGAAGTTGTTTTAGTAGTCTAGTAGAGCGTTGTTGCCATTCTGTCATTTTACTTCACAAACGAGGGTCAGTTCAACACTGGATTTGTACAAAAGATTAACATGATGGCACATGCTGGTCGATGAGTTGAATCAACTCCACAACAACTACATAAATTTATCCACTAACCGTTCAGAAACGTCCAGTATTTTAAAACCTGTAACTTCTTCCTGAGTCTCTCCATCAACTACAGTTTGAACAATGTAAGGCTGAACAACGTTGCTGACAATCCTCATTTTGGCTGCGTGAGATTCTCCAGCTTTGTTGTTGTTGAGCAACTGAAGCATGAGCTGTTAAAGCTCCGCCCTCTTCTGGAAAGCGGTTGGGAGCAGCAGCTCATTTGCATTTAAAGGGACACACAAAAAAAAACGGCGTGTTTTTGCAAATTTGACAAGCTATAATAAATGATCTGTGGGGTATTTTGTGCTGAAACTTCACACACACATTCTGGGGACACCAGAAACTGATATTACATCTTGTGAAAAGGGCATTATAGGTCACCTTTAAACAATTTCTAAAATAATAATAATAATAATAATAATTAATATTATTAATAAATAATAAAGTGTAGTAAAGTATAGTATGGTAGTACAGTGACAAAGTAGGTATAGTAAAGTGACGAATTTACAAGTGAAACAATATTCAAACAGACAAAAGGACAGAACTTCAAGTGGAAATTGATTAGATTGTGAAAAGTGATTTTTGACTCTTTCTGGAACGTTCATGTTGATTCTTTATTTTAATAAAAAAAAGATTTATAAAAAAAAAATTAAATAATTATTAAAATAATTAGGTTGTCTGAATGTTATTTCCATTCTCAATTTAGAGAATTTAAATTTCAATGATTCCTTTTTTAATGAAAATTATAACATTGCTTATAAAACATAAGAGACACGCATAAAACAGCTTTTATAGGATGTGATATACGGTGTGTTTATTACCATCCACTCTGAATGTGATGAGAGGTGATAAAAATATGTAGGATTTTTGGTCAAGGTCATTCCGCCTCATTTACAGTCACACGACTGGGCACCTGCGGAGCCGTGACAAGCCTCGAGATATGTACACAGCGAGACAGTTCAAACAAACGCACACACATTCTCATGCCCTCGCTGAGAAGTAAAACTCAGAGTTATCATTCTCCTCATCAAGGCTTTGGCAAAACAAATAGTGACAGATACGCCCCGGAACGCATCGAGCATCGGTTTGACTGGCAGGCGTTCAGGGATGACAGCTCTGTCGGGTCCTGTCAGAGTTGAATGGTGACTGGCAGACTCCGGACAGCTGAACATCTGGGGCCTTTCTGAATCAGAGACCATCACTCACAGTCAAACACACCCCCACGCTCACAAATCTGTACTGCCTACCTTCTATGTATTACATACAGTAACCATCTGTTAGCTAACACGGGCACAAATGTAATACTTATGATGCACATATTAATACCTTATTCTGCTTAACCATATTCTACATCCCTTAATCCTAAGAATACCTAAAATTACCTTACTATTAATAAGCAGTAATTAGGAGTATATTGAGGTAAAAGTCATAGTTAATAGTTAGTTAATAGTGAGAATTGGACCCTAAACTAAAATGTGACTAGAATGTTTTATAAAAAAAAATTTTTAAACCTTTTTTTCTTAAATTACTGTTATTATGATTACCGTTAAATTATTGTTGAGCATGCTATTCTGTTTCTTAATATTTAATTTTCATTTTTAAAGCTCATGTGTCATTTGTTTTTCAGTGTTAAAATACTTTCTATGTTTGTCACCAGCTTGACACAGCAACACTGATTCAACCAATAGTCAGAGTTTGGGGCGGGGCTATCTGCAAATCCAACCAATGGCAGATAGAGGGAGTTGTTTGGTCAACTTGTTTGAAAATAGTCAAAATTATTTTTCAAATTCCCTTTGGTGACAGAAATTTTGCCTTTTAAAAATATTTTTTTAAAAATGGTTCCAATCTCTTAATATTTTTCATCAATATTATTGTTATTATTAAATATTATTAGAAAATATTTAAAAATTATTTTTCAGCATTTCGTTCTGTTTAATCATCAACATTGTATTTTAATACTACTAATTCTGATACATATTTGTATTCATATTATAGATTTTTATTTTTATTTATTTTTCTAGTTATTTATTTATTTTTTTAGAAAAAAGTAGCGAGAGATGGAGAGCAAAAGGGAGGAGCTATGGAGGAAGACAGGAAGGGAGGTAGAGAGAGAGAGAGATGTGGAAAGAGTTTTATTTAAAGGTTTTACTGACAGGTCTAATGAATAGCTGCCGGATTAGAAATAGGAAATAAGCATGCCAAGCCAAACTAATCAATCAAAGCTCAGGGCTGAAACACTGCCTATGTTCATTATATTAAATACACACACACAGAGACTTGTACACTAAGAACACCCACCTTTAAAAACAAACACGTCTTTACCAACCCCAACAAACAGAAATATGTAATTAGTGCAATATTAAGAAACAAAAAGATACTGATGAGTTTCAGTGCAAAACAGTATCTGTATGCTTTGAACTCGAACGTCATATCTAATGCCCACTAACCTCTTATAAGTCTAAAACTGGACCAATATAACATTCTCTTCATCCTGGATGCACGTTAAAAAGTCATTTGATTTTTTAAATGGCATTGAAATTCAGAGCACTCAACAGCTGTTGCTGTGCAACTGTCTTTCCTCAGTTGTTAATTTCAACCTTACTTCTGCTCTGACGATCTTCCTCCGAACCTTCATCAGTGGCATTTGATTGAATAGTACAAACAGAATGATTGTTTGGACTCAAGAGGAGCAGCAGGCTAGAGAGAAACCAAGTCTGACTTAGTTTGGTCCTTCACTTAACATTTTTATTCTTTACGTTAAATAAAGTCAAGGAAATTTACATGAAATTTAACTCTGCATTGATAAATTACAACGATTAGAACAGGAAGATCTGAACTGCATGTTATTTTAATAAGAAATTATTATATTTAATATACAGTATATATAGTTATTGTTGCTAATTCTAAAGATATAATTAATGTTAGAAATTATTGTTCTAATTATTGTATCTAATTTCCATGTCTAAAAACTTTGATATGTTATAATTAGAATTAGAATACTGATTTGTTATAATTATTATAATTATTGCAGAAAAAATATTTCTGAGAATTTTAATTTATTTCTATTTTTTTTTTTTTAAACATTCAGATTTTTATAGAGGGTAGAATTACGTCAACGCCTATATTTGTCATGCGCCCTTAGACTATTTTTCACAATGCAATCAAAACTTTAAGGATAAAAATCAAGTCATGCCGTATATCTTCTTCTTGTTTTTCACAAATTCCAGTCTCTATGTTACATTAATTAAGTAAAATTAGGTACAATCATGTTGACTAAAGTTAAAGGAATGGTTCACCCAAAAATGAAAGTTTAATCATCGTTTACTCACCTTCATGTCATTCCAAACCTGTGTGACTTTCTTTCTTCTGCAGAACACAAAGGAAGATATTTTGAAGAACAGTGGGGTATTTGTCTCTTTTTAATTGTTTTACAGATTTAAAACGACACGGGCAGGATTTTAATTTTGGTGAATAATTTTTCTATTCCTTTAAGCAGCACTCTTTTCACTGAATGAAATGTTAAATCCAGTTTTAAGTTTTTCCTGAAAAGTACATTGTCTGTATTTTCTAAAACAACATTGAGGACGATGATGATGACAGAATTCTCATTTTTGGGTGAACCATTCCCTTAAGCGTCACAAATATTCAGAGAACTGCTACGGACAGCTTTCATTGCAACAAACGGATAAATCTTTGATTATTTTCTCTTAGATATTTGAAGCGTGGAGTCAAGTATGTGCTAGATGCTCAAAAGTTTCAATCCAGCTGAACTCGACAACAGCCTTTGTCCGAGCTTCATTCTTTATTATCAAAGAGCTATTTCATCATCTTTGAAGCATTTAATCCCAGCAGTCTTCCTACATTCCATAACCTAGTCACATGTCGTCCACGTCGGCGACTAACACAAAGGGATCAGATCAGAGATGCGACTGAGTCTGGTCTCATGTGAGAAGGCTGGCACTTTGTTTCTTCGTATGATGAGGGTTTGAAGTCCCAATGCAGGAGGTTTGATACCAAATTCTCATGCAAAATATTTGTCGCCTCGATATACACTACCAGTCAAAATCTTTTGAACGGTATGATGAATAGACAAATCAAGAACTTAATATACAACTAAAACAACCGAATAACTACAAAAACATTAGAAATGGTTTTGGGCAGTATTAAGCCAGTGGGCACATACTTTCAAGTCATAAAGTACATACTTCACCAACACACTGCACACTTCTACTTCATAGAAGGCGGCATATTGAGATTCAGCCTGCTGTTTTCCCCCATTACATCCAGTTCAAGACAGTAGTAATCAAGCCCCACAGGACGAGTGTTTCCTGCATGAGCGAAAGACATGCTGACAGACATTAGCAAATGAGCAGAGAGCTCCCAGGCCCCCGTGATCCAGCAGTGCCCTCTAAATTAGCTCTAGAGCCTCTTTCTGACTACTGGCACAGCAGGGACTGAGCACTGTGTGTGTGGGAAATGCAAGACAAATCAGGGTGAGACTTAAGACATGTGGGGGGAAATTATTAGCTTATTTGCTGTGATCACAACATGGGATATATCTATTAATAAATGATATTGTCTGATGTGAATCCACTTAAAACCTCTGAACTGAATTAAGGCCC
The DNA here is from genome assembly GCA_038088235.1 of Zacco platypus. Classification (NCBI taxonomy): domain Eukaryota; kingdom Metazoa; phylum Chordata; class Actinopteri; order Cypriniformes; family Xenocyprididae; genus Zacco; species Zacco platypus. The sequence goes on from CM076084.1 coordinate 8,328,560, forward strand.
TTTCACACTGAACGTGAAAATCTGGTGCGAATGTTCAGCGCGATGACGCTCTTAAAACAAAAACTGTTCTCTATGGAGCCTTTTACACTGGGCATGAACTTCCGTGGCGTGAAAAAGCGAAGATATTTTTCCCTTCGCTCTGTGACTGGCCGTCCAATTGGATTTGAGCTTTAGATCACGCCCAGATCAGCTGCTGTTGCACAGAAGGGGAGAGTGGTGGTTTCACAAACTAGTGTAAAAACACAGAAGAAGAGCATTCGGGAGGAGAGAAGAGAGTGGATGCTGGGTTCTTGTTATCATTGGTATCTGAGAACAGAATTATTTTCATGTTCATATACAGAATATGATTACTATTCATTTTCCATTGAATTATGCGATCACTGTCCGTTTTCTTCCACAAGTGTAGATCATTATGAGATCTAGATTTATAATCATATCTACTGCTCTTCCATACATAAAGATTTATAGATTTTTTTTAAACGTGAAATATGAAAAATGAAAAATGAAGACAAAAAGACAGATGTTTTCTGTGTGTTTTTATGAAGCTTGTAGTATATTTATAAGGATTTAGGATTTGGCTTTCAGTCCATAATAAAACAAACAAAGAATGAATGTCTGCCCTTTATCGGGTCAAAACCCACTTTAGATCATAACCAGAAGTTATTACAATAATTTGATGATAGTTTAAAGCCATATACGAGACATATACAGTACAGGAGGAAAAAAGCACGTCATGAAAAAATGTCGACGCCACCTAGCATGCAGGTGTGAATTAGCAGAAAACGGTCAGTCGTTTTACGTTTGGTGTGAAAGGTCTTTTCTTCTGCAATTCGCCTCAACTTTTCGCATCACACTCAGAGTGAAAGGTTCTTTATTCTAAGAATTTTTTTTTCAACTTACATTATCAGTTTATTATGGAAGCCCGTTCCCGCCACTGTTGAGAAAAAAGAAATATTCCGTTTCTCATAATAATGACTTAGTATCTCATAATAATGACTTAGTATTTCATAATAATGACTTAGTATCTCATAATAATGACTTAGCATCTTTAACTTAATCAAAAAACATTTTTTAGAAACTCTCATAATAATGACTTAACATCTCATAATAATGACTTAGTATCTCATAATAATGACTTAGTATCTCATAATAATGACTTAGCATCTTTAACTCAATAAAAAACATTTTTTTTTAGAAACGTTCTCAATAATAATGACTTAACATCTCATAATAATGACTTAGTATCTCATAATAATGACTTAGCATCTCATAATAATGACTTAACATCTCATAATAATGACTTAGCATCTTTAACTCAATAAAAAACATTTTTTTTTAGAAACGTTCTCAATAATAATGACTTAACATCTCATAATAATGACTTAGTATCTCATAATAATGACTTAACATCTCATAACAGGATTTTTTTTTTTCTCAACAGTGGCGGGAACGGGCTTCCATAGTTTATGGATAAGCATGTCTGTACAAGTTTTCTCAGATTCGCTGCCACAATGTTGAACATTATCTCAATGTAAGTAGACTTATTATTTGATCATCACAGTGATGGAAAGACTGGCTGTGTCACAAATACTGCCAAAATGCTGAAAAATGTGCCTCCGCAAGCATTGTAAGGCATTTAAAAAACACAATTGCTTTTTTAAATGTAACTGTTATTTAAAAAAACAAAACAAAAAAAAACACCATATGCCTTTTTCTAGCATAAGTGTATTTCTTTCATGACAACTCTCAGAGTGTTTGGCAAGGTAATGGATATGACAATGTTAATATGTTTGGTCTTGGTGGAATAGATCTGCTACGCTGCTGTTGGTTATTGCTGCTTCTGCAGAGCAAGCACGGGACTTGCTACTGCCAATACATAGCGGTTAGTGGAACATCTGATCGATCAACTGAAAAAATTAAATTGATTTAAAAATCCTTTTTTAAGCTTATGATTCCATTTCTACCAAGAATAAGTATTTAGTCATTAAACATTTGCTTTATAAGACATGATGTTGCCTTGAAAGCCTGTCTAAAACCTTCCCATTAGGAGGTCCCTGCATACAAAAATGCTTTCTGTTAAGTCACTGACTGATTGAGCAGCATGGTAGAAAGGCAGCTGCCTTAAATTTCGGACACAGCCAGCAAATGTGTTTGTGTGTGTGTTTGTGTGTGTGTGTGTGTGTGTGTGTGTAAAAGAGAGACAGAGAGGCACCCAGTCAGGTATGGATAAGCAAGTCTTATCTACAAGCCCAACAGCATTTATTTGTAATGCATCATGCACACAATAGGACAACCAAAAGGATAGATGCACAAACACACACACTTTTATCACAACTAGAGTTGCGGGTAACATTTATGACAGGGCTCTCAAGCAGTCCAGGTGCCAAATCCAGCCTGTCAATCAATTTAATACGGCCATCCGACTGGCCCACTTGATACACAAGAGTGCAAAATTTAGTGGTGAGCTGAACAGTGCACGTTAATTAGTGGGCTGCAGTTCAAATCTTTTTCTGGCTATAATTCAGCAACACCAGATTTAGATGCACATATTTAATTTAAAAATAATTTGCTGTCTGGATAATCTGGCCCCAAAAAGAAAGCAGCTCATTTATTATTAATTGCATGCAAATTTCACAAATTAACTATTTGCAACATTATTAAACCAATAAAAGAAACTCTTTTAGCTTCCAAAATGTTTAATGTTGCATTTTAGTTGTTCAACTTCAAGTTTCATTGGGAAACTCATCATTAGAGAAAAAACTGTGTCTGTAAAGTCATTACATTAGGGTTGTTGAGTAGCTATATATACTAAAGGAGAGCTAAAAGTGAATAAACATTAGGATAAATTATAAATAAAGCTAGAGAGAAAGCAAGAGAATATATAGGCAAATGGCTATTTGATGCTAAAATAAACATGATGGGATGATGGATTTTAGCTGTCAACTAAGCTGACTAATTGTTCCAGCTGTGATCACAACATGTAATTATCAGAACGAATGCCGTAGCCTTCGTTTCCTGCATTGATCTTTGTATTGATCAGCCACAAGAGACATTATTTCAATCAAAATCATGAAAGCTGGAGGCTGGTGTGTGTGTGTGTGTACTGTAAACCCGAATAATCTTGCAAGACTCCAAAAATTTGAGGCAATCAGTTGTGTAAACTTAGCTGATCATAACAAGCTAATTAAGAAAATGCTTGTAACACAGTTCGTTTATGTGGGAAGGAGGTGGGAACCTGCGAACATTCAACATAACTTAAATATATCAAAATAAACAAACAACAAAACTAAAGTAAATGGGGGCAGTCCCTCGCAGACGACTGTCACCCACATTAACATCATAAAACATAACCTAAAATATCTAGGCCTGGTCCTCTCTCGTCCTTCATTGTTGACGTTCCTCCTTTTATGCTTCCGGAGCTCTTCCGTAAGAGATACGAGACCGGTGCAGTGCGCAGGTGATGCTCCTCAGCAATCACGCCAGCGGCCTCGCACCGTTCTCTCACAGCTCTCGCCCCGCCCCTCCTTTTCACAATGCTAACTTGCTAATTTGCTAACATGTTAACAATAGCATGGTATAGCACTTGCTGACTGAGTACAGCAATATAAGGTATTTAACATACTTGCACTCAAACCAAGCCGCATGTAACTCACCAAAAACCCACATTAACAAAAACTCTTCTAAATTAGCATAACAAAATATTAATCACTACTAAATCTCGCACAAAAAAAACATTATATAACACTTAATTTTAGCATTTACTCTCCCTTTCGAGTGCTATATGGGCAAAGCCATTTGGGAAATAGAAATCCCAACCCTGTTTCACTTAAACTTAAGTTCTTCTAAATTAAAAGAAATAAATTCAAAAACTCAAAACGATGAAACAGTTCAGTTTACATAAAATATATCAGTTCTGTGAACTTGAAAGAAAAAGGAATTGCTAAATACTCATAAAAGTTCATTTGACTGAGCTAAATTGTTTAATTTAAGTTTGTCCTACTCAAACCAACCACTAGTGAGGAAATTGACTGGCCACACATGATGGGCTTATAAATCAACCAAAAGAAGCTTTTATTTAAATCTAGTTATGGTCACATGTTTTTGATGGTTAGGTTTAGGAGTAGGGGTTGGTGATAGAAAATATCATTGACCTGATATAAAATCAATGGAAGTCTATGGAATGTCCTCACTAAGATAGCAAAACAAACGTGTGTGTGTGTGTGTCTGTGTGTGTGTGCGTGTTGGACATCTATCCTGCCATCTTTTATTAAACATGACCTTATGTGACTCCTCAAGAAACATCAGGAATGGAAAGAGAGAGATGACTTTAAAACTATAAACGAAATATGTCTAAGGTTGATAAAACATAATATTTTACAAATCTAATAAAAACTCAGACAGCTTAAATTCTTGTCCAGTTTTCATGCCTGCTAATAATTCTTGAGATTCTCTATTGATTTAAGCATTTGATTAAGACCACAAGTAGATTATATTTAATATTCTTGAGGAAAATTGAAAACGTTTTGACAGAGAGAATAATGAAATCTTATTCTGTGCAGACAAAATACATTTTGTAGCTAGTTAACATGCTGGAAACAGACTCACAGTCAAAGTCAAAGTTTATTTAAAGAAGATTTGATCCAATTTTTAATTTTTCACACTCCTGTGGTTCCACACCTGTATGACTTTCTTTCCTACATAGAACACAAATGGAGATATTTAGCTGAATGTTCATGCTGCACTTTTTATACAATTAAAGACCAAACAGGACTATAAAAATGCACTAAAGAATCATAAATGTAATCCGTACATTTTGTATACTATAATCTTCCATAAGTATTCTGAAGTTATACAAAAGATTTGTGTGATGGAAAATAAAGGCTTTTACATTGTTACCAAAAACATATATTTCAAATAAATGCTTTTCAACATTGATATTACAATGATTTCTGAAGGATCATGTGACACTGAAGACTAAAGTTATGGCTTTATGACCAAATGACCTTCGCCATCACAGGAATAAATTACATTTTTAAATATTAAATTAGAAAAGAGTTGTTTTAAATTGTAATAATATTTCACAACATTTGTTTTTACTGTATTTTTCATAAATGCAGCCTTGATGGCCATAAGAGCCATCTTTATGTGGTATTTGAGTGACATACTGGCAATATAAGAATTCAATATGCAGGATAATTTGATTAAAAAGAAAACATGCTAAAAACAGTTTTGCCCTTTTATTACTGTATATCAGCATGATTCAAAATCTCTTGAAGCAACATTTTGTCTACAGTTTGTAACGAAGCAGTAGATTCTTCCACTTAATTATGTGTGGTATTTGGCACTTGCACATACACAATGTTCGGCTGAAATTGAATCTGTGGGTGACACAAACAGAGAAAAAAATGAAAATTTTGCCTAGTGTTCCTGCGAAAATTATGTCCAATATTATTAGATGTAATACATCAAGAGTTTAAGTTTTTTGTGCTCAAATTTGGTAATTAAATCTACTGAAGTAGTTAAGCTTGTTAATGGCATGAAATTAAAAATTAAAAAAAGGTCAGAATTGTGAGTTTAAAAAGTCAGGATTGTGAGATATAAACTCGAAATTGTGTGTTATAATGTCCAATTGTGAAGAGAAAAAGACATGTTTTTTCCTCAGAATTGAGAGTTTCAATCTCACAATTCTGACTTTTTGACTTTTTAACATGCAGTGGTGAGTTATAATTGCATGATATAAACTTACAATTGCATCTTATAAAGGCAGAATTGCGAGATATAAACACAATTCTGAGAAAAAAGTCAGAATTGAGTTTATATCTCGCAGTTCTGACTTTATAAAACGCAACTGCGAGTTAATATCATGCAACTCTGAAAAAAAGTGATAAAAACTCGCAATTGCGAGAAAACAGTCAGAATTGCGACTCACAATATTGACTTTATAACACCCAATTCTGACTTTATATCATGCAATTTTGACTTTATAACTAGCAATTGTGAGTTTAAATCGTACAATTCAGAGTAAAAAGCTCATAAAATAGCCCATAGATTTCCCTAATAATACTGTTGTTCTGATTAATATACCTTTATTCATTTCATATGCATGTCATTAAAGGCCTCTTGTGAATGAAATCAGTAAACTGCATGCTGGCTCTTGATTCTAGGCATTCATTGCTGCAAAACGTGATATTATGCATGCGCTCATGATTTAACAATTAAATTTGGCCCTTGACCTAAAATGAGTTTGAAACCAATTATGCACATGAATAAGATTTGGGAGCAGCAATGGATGGCTAGGTACTCGGATACTAGAGGAAGGCCTTGTTCCTCTCACACCTTCGCCTGCACACAAACAAACAAACACAGACACACACACACACACACGCACGCACAAACCCGCCATGTCACTGGCCATCTGTCATGTCTGACGGTCAATCATCAGCGCCATTAATATTTCATGTCTCTTCCAGACGATCAGAATTGCAGTTATAATTCCCCTGCCCTGAGACACCACAGTTACACACTTTGCAAGGCAGCACAACACGCGCCCACACACTCTTCAACGTGTCACACTGCCAAATCGCTCACTCACAAACATACCCGCCATGCATTATGACACTTTCCAAATTCATTCACACATTAACGCTCCATTATCCGAAAACAATATAAACACATGCACTCAAAACTACATTATAGCATGAGAAACACAGCTCAACATCACATATTCAATCTCAGTGAAAGAAAATGTATGAATGCATCTGACCTACACAAAATCTTGTCTTGGCCATCTTAACATTGCCATCCATAGTTTATGAAAAGAACATCTCAATAATATACCTCAATACAATGTTCATCTACAATAATAAAACACTTGAAGAGCTCTTACATAGCCCTACATTAAGCTTTAAAAGAACAGAACCCAAAAATGAATCTTCTGTCATCATTTACTCATCCACATGTCATTTCAAAACCCTTATGACTATTTCTTGGAAAACAAAAGGAGAAAATCAGAAGAGAGTTATTAACACTCATTTACATCACAATGAATATGACCTGAAGCTTTCAAATTTCAAAAAGATACAAAAGCAGTATAATAGTACCATAAAATGAGTACCACCAGAGTACTTTTTGTAAGTATAATGATAATACAATACTTTTTTTGTCTTATACTCATCAAGACTGCATTTATTTGATTAAAAATATGATAAAAACAGTAATATTGTATTTTAAATTGTAATTTATTCTATTATTCCAGTCTTCAGAATCACATGATCCTTCAGAAATCATTGTAAGATGCTGATTTAGCTTTTTTAAAGAAACACTCCTATTGTTATCATCAATGATGAAAACATTTGTGCTGCTTAATAAGTTTATTTTTTTTTATTTTTTTTTTTTTTTTATTGACCCCAATCTTTTGAATGGTAGTATACCATGCTAGTACTACTGCCTTCCTTAAATTACATGCTAAATAACGTTATTTAGGACATTTACCATTGTAATACTACGGTATCGCATCTAAATCATGTAGCACCTATAGTATATACTAAATTTCCATGTTATTCTTATCTAAAAACATCACTGTACTGCCACAGTACTTTTTTAATGGAAGTAGTATGAATGATTTGCCTGACAGAGCCAATGAAACGAAATTAGTTGCGCATCAAACATTTCCACTGTCTGTCTGTCAATCATGTCCAAGAAAATACTTTGGGAAGCACTCCTACATAAAATAATACATCACTCGCCTAATGCAAAACAACCAGTTATGGCTCAAAACAGACACTAAAACTGTAAATGACCAATTAGCTGCGCCCTTTAGAGTTCTACATTACTCAGATTTTTGGAGCTGCAGTCTCTCCCTGTTAACCCAAAGTACATCCCAAACTCTCTGTAATTCAAAATAGGAAATCATTTTTTTCCCCAAGTGCATATATACATACAGTTGTTTTTTTTCTTAAGATTACTCAATCAGTATGCCTTATGTGAGAACATTACATCAATCTCTAACCTAACTGGTTTAACTCAAAAATGTTCTTTAATCTAGAGATTAAACTCGAGCACTCGATTTAAAAAAAAATCCCCGATTGCAATGTACCCGTGTCAAATAACGGGAAGTGGTGCATTCCGCATGCCCTGCGGGTTTAAAATATATTTGTATATATGGGCTTTAATTTTTCACATGCGTGTAGGTTACGAGCGTCTCACACGTCATATTGCGGCTGTAGCATTTCTATCGTAAAGAAGTGGCCAAATATTTAAGATAAATTAATCGTTTGAAGTAAACGTCATTGAGCAGATTTGATCTGCTGTAAAGTGTAACAACTCCAGGCCATTGGTGCCATCTGCTGGCACTTGTTACAATATATAATGTAAATAAGATGATTATTATGTATTTTAACAGTGTTGTTATATAAAATCATATGATTACTTGCTTTCAATAACCAAATATTATTGCCTCATTGTTATATATATTTTAAGTCAATTTAAAGGCTTATTTTTAACAACACACAAAAAAAATCGGATTACTCAATTAATTGTCAAAATAATCGCCTGACTGCTCGACAACCAAAATTATCTTTAGTGACAGCCCTAAATCTGACTATATCAACCTGATGTCTAACAAAGTCGTGTTTATGGGTTAGATCACAAATAGGTCCTTGAAAATAAAAATCGTAGGTCACCACTTTCCAGTGTGTTTAAGTGCGCTACCCTGGGATTTTTACTGTGCCCCTCCAGCGACCCCATTAAAAATTTTCCTGAAGGCACCACTGAAACAAAACACCATCATAATGGTTTTATTCAGCAAAGAAACACACAAATACAGTAGCAGCCTCTTTTATGGATGCAAAGTCAATGTGCTGTGAACCTCCTTCAAGAGTTCTTCATGGAGCCCCCGCACAGACAGTCCGCCAGACACACTGAATTCCAATTGGGTGAAACCCATAAAGCTGAAGTCTGCCTCTGTGCTTTTTTGTTTCTCTCTCTGTGTGTGTGTATCTGTCTATCGATCTGCCCACTCTGCCACCCTCCAACGCAAAAACAAACACACAAATTAGCTAAACACACTGAAATGACCCCAGAGACAAGTTGTTAAATTTGACCCGTCTTTTAAAAAAAAAGTTTTCAGACACCTTTTAGCTAATCAATCAAAACCATTTGTGATGAGCTTCTGTAACCAGCGCAGTACGCGTTTAGCACTACAGCAACATATAGACAAAATAGATGTGCAGAAGGAGACCTGAGAAGTGGCAAACGAAGAAAATGAGTCTGAAAAGTTCAAGGTCGCTAAAAAAAGTTTTCTAATTGATTTTAATATAGTGTACACTTCACTGATTAAAAAGCACATTTTTTGTGTGCACTAAGCTGATGTGGCAATATTAGGAACAAATAAAAAAAATTAATACCATGTTTCATGTTGTTCGTATTTGTTGTTAGCAACTATCTGAATTCAGCGCCATAAAATGTATCGATCACTTTAACATCATAAAAGTCACATCATCTGTAGTGCAAGGGGTTGTATGTAATATATCTGCAATATTAGCATGGACAGATACTGTGCATAATTCCAAAACTTCATGCCAAATGACATATAATTTTTAAGAAATTATGATTTCAGCAGCACTAATCCTAATCTTGCATATTATACAGATCATGCTTTAACATTTAGCTAAATTCATTACCACTTAAACTGTGTAATTTTCACATTTAGGCTTTTAAAACTGTTGCAGCAGCTGACCTTTTCACACAAAAAAGTCATAAGCTGCATTCAAAATCGCATACTTATTATATAAAGAGTACTACATTTGGTTTGAAACGTTATGTTCTAAATAGTATGAATGCATGTACTACGAATGAAATTTGGATGTACTACAAACGCCATGTTGTCACTGTCATGTGACCTATACTGCTTCACTGTCATTCACAAATCCTTTCCCATGGCCTCACGGGACAGCAAAGTGTCCTTCAAATGCACACTTCAGAATCTCGCCGGAAGTAGAAGGTCATCTAGGTATTTTTACTGTTTTATGAATACTATGAATTCGGATATACTACTCGGCTCACATGCTTTTTTCACCAACTGTAATAGTATGGAAGTAGGCATATTCGGACACAGGGATAAACTGTAACGAAAAGGATTTTGGGTAACATTACTGAAATATTAGCATGTATGAATACACAATTTCAAAAATTCACCAGAAAATAGTATGCTAAAGATGCCCAAATCATATGCTATTTTTAATCCATTATGATTTTTCACACACTAGTCCTGATCTTGCACATTACATAGTGTGCACAGTATAGCATGCAAACTATATCCACAGGAAGTTCAAAAAAGGGCTAATGGTAATGGGATGTGTCCTGAGCTCATGCATCAAAAATTGCATCTTGATACCACAGACACATACTGTTCGCATTTGTAAGCATTAGCATCTAGCTAAATTCATTACCACTTAAAGGGTTAGTTCACCCAATGAAGAAATTTCTGTAATTAATTACTCACCCTTGAGTCGATCCAAACCCATAAGACCTTCGTTCCTCTTCAGACACAAGATATTTGTTATGAAATCCAAGAGGTCTCTGACCACTCTATAGACCGCAATTTAGCTACCTCTTTCAAGGCCCAGAAAGGAACTAAAGATATCATTAAAATCGTCCACATGACTGTCGTGCAGCTCACATGAACAGCGTCGGCCAATACTGAGCCGGCGTTCTAACGTAGAACCTGGAAGCGCTGAATATAAACAGCGTAGGAAAATGACACAAAAGAGAAGAAATTGTTGAATAAAGTTAGTTTTGTTTTGGCGCACAATAAGTATTCACGTCACTTCATAACATTAAGGTTGAACCACTGTGGTCACCTGGAATATTCTAGCAATGTCTTTAGTACTTTAGTGGTAGTTAAATTGCTTTCTATGGAGGATTCAGATACCACTCGGATTACATCAAAAATATCTTTATTTTAGAAGTTCCAAAATTGAATGAAAGTCTTAAAGGTGTGGAATGACATGAGGGTGAGTAATTAATGACAGAATTTTCATTTTTGGGTGAACTAACCCTTTAAACTGTGTAATTTCTGCATGAACAACAAGTTGAAACTGCAATATTTTTGATGCTGCTAGTATTGTAGAAATTACACTCAACAACTTTCACATTTAAGTCCATGCTTTTATACTTTCAAGTCCATACTCAGTTTGACTTTTACACACACACACACACACACACACACACACACACACACACACACACAAAATAAATAAAATAATATATAATTTTGTTATAAGAACGTTCTTCAAGTGTTGGTTCTGGGAACATAAAAAATGTCCCCTTTTCTTGATGTTAGAGGAATGTGTTTTAAAAGGTATGATGTTCCTCAAAAGTTATTTCAACTTAATTTTGATTTACAAATCAAAATTCCTAGAATGTTGAATTTTAACATTCAAAGAGCATAAAATGTCCAGTTTCCTTAATGTTATTTAAAGGTTATATGATGTTCCTGAAACATTCTTTCAGTCATTCAAACACCTGCTGTGAACAAGCACTGAAAGAAAGAGAACTAGAACACAAACTATGACTTTCTTCAGCCACAGCCTTAGATGAACTGAAGATAAAAGACATTAAATCTCTGAAGATCTGATTAAACAACACCAAAAACAGCATTACCAGCTTCACTTATTACTAACCAGACTGACTTTATTTCTGTCAGACATCTGCAGAAGTTCTTATAGAGAATTAACAGAGGTTTAAATGTTGACGTCTTATTGAAAATGTTTCGTTTGAGGTCACCATCATCTTTAGTTGGGCTCTTGACCCCTGACTTTTGTTGAGGGGTTTCTTTTTCAGCAATTGCAGGCATTTTCACAAAACATTGATAAAGCAGATTAGCATGTCTGTTTTAATAACAGACTGCTTATTTTCTGTAATCGCTGATTTAAAAAATTGACGTATAATTGAGAAGTGTAAAACTATTAAATATAAATATAAAACATTAAATATTTTGTGTTTCAGAGGCTGAATGTTGATTCATTTGAGAGTGTAAATCACGCTGTCATTGTTAACTTTTTGTTTCAAACATTATTTGTGTCATCAACATTTGGTACATAAAACACAACAATGGTGACATGCTTCATGCCAGCATACAAAACACTTTCATGGCTCCCAGCATGCATTGCGGCATGAATAAATTATGCTGCTGAATTTTTTTTATTGTCACCATTTGTTGAGGTTTGTATGATGAGTGCTGATGTCTTAACATGTTATTATACACTTTTAAATAGTTTTGGACAATCTTACATGAATCAGTTCAGTGTACCAAATGATTATCACATCATTTCAATTTTTTACTTCCTTCTCAAATAATGTTTAAATTCCAAAAGAAAGCAAAACTACAGAAAAAGTAGTCCTTGAAACCACTTTATTGTAGTCACTTGACCATTAAGGTGAACACGTTGATCAACTTTATCAATGCAGAAAGGTTTTCCAAAAACACCTGCTGAAAAAGAAGCCACTCAACAAAAGTCAAGGGTCAAGAGCCCAACTAAAGATGATGGTGACCTCAAACGAAACATTTTCAATAAGACGTCAACATTTAAACCTCTGTTAATTCTCTATAAGAACTTCTGCAGACGTCTGACAGAAATAAAGTCAGTCTGGTTAGTAATAAGTGAAGCTGGTAATGCTGTTTTTGGAGTAGTTTAATCAGATCTTCAGAGATTTAATGTCTTTTATCTTCAGTTCATCTAAGGCTGTGGCTGAAGAAAGTCATAGTTTGTGTTCTAGTTCTCTTTCTTTCAGTGCTTGTTCACAGCAGGTGTTTGAATGACTGAAAGAATGTTTCAGGAACATCATATAACCTTTAAATAACATTCTATTAACATTAAGGAAACTGGACATTTTTATACTATTGGAATGTTACAAATCAACATTCCAAAATTAAGTTGAAAGAACATTTAAGGAACATCACACGTTTTAAAATCGTTCCTCTAACGTCAAGAACATTCCCAGAACCAACAATGACTATTTAGAGAACGATCTTATAACAAAATTCTGTTTGCTGGGATGGACCTAAATGTCAAAGTTGATGTGTGCATAAGAAATGTAAATCTCCATCTTTTCTGTAACGCACAGGATTATGGGTAATATTACAACCATATTAGCATGAATTGATCAACAATGTCAAAAATTCATCAGAAACAGTATATTATTTGACCATCTTTGATATACTATCTTTCACATGCTATGATTTTGGATGTTCTAATCCTATTCTTGCATACTTCACAGTACGAATAGTATGCAAATTGTGATGCAGCCCATGTCCACAGGAAGTCTCAGTTCCATGATGGACAGATGGTAAAGGGTTGTGCCCTGAGTCTGATCAGGTCCCCCACTATGAGGTCATCACACCTGCCACTGCGATAATGTCATCAGCAGGGGACAAACCCCACCGGAGCCATTATACCAACCTCTCTCCATCTGCTTTGTTAGAATGGGCTGCGACACACAAACCACATACACAAAGACAAATAAATATCACAAAGCCACGCCGAACAACATGCTCCCACTTGTTTTTCTTCCGTGAGATGCAACATGATTCCCTCTTGGGACACAGGCTGTCGACTTTGTTAGTTTAGATGGTGTTTTACGACGTTTGGGGTACACAGACACACACACACACACACCTGTGGAGCTTGTGATTGTGCTGTCATTCCCTGTATGCATTCAAAGGTTAGCAAGTGCTGTGTAAATATAAACAGTCATGAAATTTGCTTAGTTCAAAATTAATATCTGTCAGAGCATTATAATATTAATTATAGTCATGTCTGACTAGAACTTCTAAGCTCTCTAGTCTTCAAATATAATCTTCAACAATTAGCATAATGCTAATATACAGACATAAATCTGTCTGTCCATAAATGAAAACACTGTCAAAAATGAAAATTCTGCCATCATTTACTCACCCCCATGTCCAAACACACAAAAAAAACACAAAATGAGAATGTTCGTAGCATTTTCATGCAGTTCTTTTCCATTCCCAAATAGTGTTAGGCATATCTGATATGCTCCAAAAAAATATAACATGAATGGACATCAGAAGGAATGTTGTTTCAAGCGCGGAAAGACGTGAATACACACAATTTTTCAAGTTCAAGTTCACCGACATTAATCTACTTACTCACCTGACTGCTTTGTCAGATAAAATGGCAGATTCAGGGTTATGGTTGGTCAGATCGCCTGTCAATCAAACTGTTTGCGAAGGTTCATTTGAGAAAACAGTGAGAAATTCAAGGGTTTAAATGCTTAATTTAACCCTGTTGATCAAATTATTTCAGGTGTACACCACCCATTTCAATCTGATCGAAATTTAATTCAAATCGAGCTCAATTGTATCTTCAGTCCGACTGATCCATCATTTTAGTCATTAACAGATTGTTTGGGTGCATCAAGTAAGCCTACCTATTGTGATTTTCCAGGACATGTTTTTCTTGGCACTTAATCAAGAAACATGAAACCAAATTTCTAAGTATAAATAAATACACCTACATGTGTTTTTCATCAATACTGTAAATTTTCCCAGGATAATAAACAGCCAGGCTCAGGTACAGTATTTCCCCTCAGGCTATATTCAATCCGAACAGTTAAAACTCTCATAACTGTACACTGTCTATTTATACAAAACAGCTCAAAATGGTACATCTCTAAATAACATCTTAAACTGTGCACATGTAAATAACATGTGTACATTCATAAAACTATATACATTATAAATATATATATATATTTTTTTCTTTCTATATTTCTATTACTGTACTATACTCAATTATTTATCTTTATAATATTATGTTGTGTAATATTTCATTTGTACTGGGTAATCCTATGTATGTCTGTACTTCTTTTGCACTCAGAGCTCCTGTCACCAACACAAATTGAGCATACTTGGCAATAAAGCTTTCTGATTTTGGATAATGTAGAAGTTAACAATGGTTCACACACTTTCCTACAGAAATGAGTAACATATGGTACGACAGTATATAGCATGTTTTCAACAGACGATTCGGTGGTGAAATGGCCCATGCTCAACCACATAACAGATTTCTGAAGGACAAAGAAGACCAGGAGGTGTGTTGAACTCTAACCTTTTTTTTTTATTTATAGAAAATTGCCCTTTTTCAGAGCTCAAGTTTGATGGTTAAAAAAAAAATACCTTTACACTTTTTTGTCACATTTTGTACTTTTAAAGCCAAGAGCAAACAATTTTCTGCATTCAAGTGAAGACTTTTTAAATTACATTTTTTGTTTTCTGTTGTCTTGCTGACACTATGGTGCACACTTACATTTACACTATAACTTGGTGTGTCAATGAACATATAATGACATCACACTAGACATTAAGCTTGTTACAAGTTTACTTGATTAATTCTAGGTCAGTCTGTTGCCTGATTGAAATGTGCATTCAATCAGGCAACAGACTGACCTAAAAATAAAAAATATATAGATATTTTTAGACAGATAGCAAAGAATTTTAAAACGGACAGACAATTGAACAACAATATTATGCTTGCTCGTTTGAAATAAAAGAGTTCAAAGCAGTATGTAGACACTCTCAGTCATGATAGAGATCATAACAAGTCTTAAATGTACAGAAACAAAAACAGTCCAGATGTGGAAAATGTCACAACCAATGATCATGAAACTACTCTAATTGTGGGAAAACCTTAGCTAAAATTATAAGTGAAATAAAATATAAATAATTTATCATACTTTCCTGGTGTCTTAGTCTCCTTTTTGAAGCTTAAATTTCCCACAAAAGAAAGAAAGATATGGGTTTCAATTGACATGAGGGTGAGTAAATAATGGCCATTTTTATTTTAGGAGGAACTACCCCTTTAAGGAGTTGGCAGCACATGGAATGAGTTGTTGAATGGTAAACTGAGAAGAGGATCTAATCCAGGATTTGTCTTTCCCTGCACTCCTCTTTTGCCATATTTTTTCCTTTCCTTCAGCTTGCCCCTCACTCCCTGTTTAAGATAAATCAATCAGATGAATGATTAACACATACACACACACCACGAATGAAGCCGCTGATTGTGGTAAATCATGATTACAGTGAGAGGCAATTCCGCCGTTTCTGGCAAGCACGTCTAATGTGGAAAAAACGTGACCGAGGGGAGGGAGAGGGAGACAGAGAGAGACGTAAACACAGTGAATACCGGTATAGGACCTGACAGGCTTACACCTCGCACCAATTATCCATTTTACCCAGTATCTCTAACGGCAGTCAAACCGTGCTGCCCTTTCTCCTTTTCAAGTAGCTGTGTCTTTTCCTCTGTCTTTTACATTCCGCATCAGCTTGCAGGAAAATAAAACTGCTAATCCTACTGACGTTAAACTACTGACATAACACAGCTGGTCTTTCTGCTATATATTTATCCTCAACTTTTCCTTCAGATCCCTTTCCCCCCTCCCAACCTCCTTTCCTTTTCTAGAGGGAAAATCTACACCGAGCACGTGGCACATATCCAGTTCCATAACCTCATTTTCCTGGATTTCTGGATTGTGAACCATGAATAGAGAAATGTTCTTTTTTTTTCCTTCCCAATTTTGGAAAAGGGAGGGTTGGAGTCTGCTAAAGACAAACCAGTCAGCGCCTGAGTGCAGTAATAGTTTCATTAAATGTGGAAAGAGGAGGCAGGGTCAGACAGTGGCGTTACGTACAATATGTCTGGGTTAGACTCATTCATTTACTCTACAGCCACAGGATCCAGCAAAATTTAACCCATTCCAAGACGGGATGTCAAATAATTCCTTCTTATATATGTGTTTGTGCAATAATGAATAGTTGATGGCATTTAATGTGTGTTTATACAGATATTTTTTCCTAAACAGGCTATATATAAGAATATCCAAGTATTAATCGATTCTTTATTGCCAATGTGTGAACAGCTTATAAAAACACAAGACCTTCCCTGACTTCCTAGGTTGTCTATGAAAGCCTGTAGACTGATTTTTATGTGAAGCACTCAGGAAAATCAAAAGTATATGACATTTACATGCGCACACGAGAGCCTCTCTTCTATGACACAAAAGCTTATACAATGTTAAGGATAATGCAGAAAGAGCCATACTGCAACGTCAATGTGTCATGTAAAAAAAGGGATTAATTCAAAAATAGTCTCACATAGCCAGATCTATATGGTCTATACTAAAGTCTCAAATATACTTTAAAATCAAACTATCATAGCAGTGAAATTTAAATTACTTCATCTGCCGTCATGATGCCGGTGAATGCTTTCTTTACTGCTGTTTTCTTAATGCTATCGTTTTTGTTGTGTGTTTATTTTGTTGTTGAGAGGTAAGTGTGCACATTTTGACATATTCATCTAAACGTCATTCTCAGCAGCGTGGATGGCGTCTGGATGTTCGTTAACAGTATATCAAAGTTATTTAACTTCTTTTTACTTCTAAGCAAAGAACAACAACAAAAAAAAAACTTCACTGCGAGTAGATTGGCACATTGAATCACTTTAGGTCTCTAAAAATAGCCAATTCTTCTTTTTTATGGAATATTGCCGCATTTATTATAAGTGATTTATTTATTTATTTTTAATTAATGTGTTATTGCAATCTTTAATCCCTCATGCATCGCCTTCTCTTCTCTGATGATGCGTTTACTGGCGCGACGGCGGGACACTTACATGAGATGGACCAACAGCAAACCATGATGGACAAAATCAAGTCCTGTCCAACATTTTTTCTTATTTAAAAAAAACGTTTCACTCAAATATACATCACAATATGGAAGAAAAGACTACCCAACTTCCGTTTCTCAGTGACTTGAAAGCTCATTTATGTATTTGTGGGAATGGACAAACGCACTTGTCAGTCAAAATGCCAATCTTGGCAAGATATTAATGTTTGTGTAAGTGGAAATAAACTAGTGACACAGAAAATTAGATGAGTGTCAAAATATCAGATGTGTCAATTAGGCTTTGCAGTGTGAATGCAGCCTAATAGACCTGTCACTGTCAATCATGTTGTAAATATTATTAATCTGACAACAATATTGACAAGAAAAGCAGAAAACTGCATTCTTGACTGAATACCTTCAGCATTTTTTAAAACCACAATATGTTTTATTTATTTTCTGAGTCTGTTTAGTAATAGTCGACTAACCATTAGTCGATTAGAAGAGGCTTGGTCGAGCAAGATTTAATTAGTTGGTTAGTCACAGAAAAAAAAAAATCCCCACAGGAAGTGGCGAAGTCCGCGAGGGACAGACTGTTAACGGCAGGAAACCTTTTGCATATCATTCATCATTCATCGACCTCAAATATAGCTTATAAGTAGTAGCAACTTTACAAGTCCGCTCGCTTTAATGTTAGCTTAGTTGTAGATAAGTGTGAGCTATTATTAGGTGTATATCCAAGTGTTTGTGTGGAGAGAGTGCTTATTGCATGACATTGAGGCGCTGGTGTGATCACATTTGCATGTTAAAATACTTATTTTAGTAAGAGTAATGCAAACTGTAAAGGGTCTACTTTTATTTCTGTAAACTCACATAAACAGCAAAAAGTTGTGCATTTGTAAAATAATTCAAACAATCAGGATGTGCCTTCTGTCGTCTCAGTCTCAATGAACAAAATAATCCCAAACTCAGCATACTTGCTTCACAAACACAAGAAATGTATCTATGGAAAGCTTGAAATGTCTACTTTTAAACAAACCAATTCAAATGGAGAATATATTTTCAGATTATGTAATCCTTATGAAACATGCGCTACTGATATGACGAGTCAGCATTGTTGTGCAGCCGAAAACACAGAAAACAATAAATTATTAAAAATGTTTAGACAGTCGCCTTCTGTGTTTTTTCACGACACACTCATAATCATTACTTTTGACGGTGCGCTGTGGAAAGCTTTATGCTTGCGCTTGAGCGCTGATTAGGCTATGTTATATATATATATATATATATATATATATATATATATATATATATATATATATATATATATATATATTATAAGCTGGTTATGATGATTTATGGCTTATTAATGTAAACGCGCGATTAGTCGACTAATGGCTTAAACGAACGAATAATAGTTGAATAGAAAAATCTTTAGTCAGGGGCAGCCCCAATTCCTATATTTCCTTCTGATGGATCTCTAATTTACGGAACAAACAATCAACTCACAAGAGCCTACAATGCCAAACTTAATGAGGCACAAAAGATGAAGTGCACTTCAGGAGTTTTCTGCTTTAATATAGCACAGCTCTCCACAAACAGTCTTTTAAATGCATGACTTAGACATCTCATCAACACATCTGTGTGAACCTGCTACTCCGTAGGTCAAAGAGCTGCATTAACAACAAAATGCAACTTAAATCAAAATCCAATGTGTGCCCATCTACTGAGATCCAAGAATAACTTCCAAGATTGTCTCCGAATCACATAAGACATGTCACTTTTTCACAAGCGGACATGTTTGATTGACCATAAAGTTTTATCATTAAAGATTCTCCAGAAGTTTTGGAAATCCAATCCAAATTCAAGTTTCTATTTGGAAGAATGAAACTCTAGGCTTTAGAGAACACGCAAACAGGTTTCTTTTTAAATATTCCAATTAAGTTTTCGACATGGACACTATAGGTGCATTCCAAGTATTCCAAACAGCTGAGGACTTTAAATGTTGATATATGACCGCTTTCAACTCAATATCACTTAGTTCCAGACAGCAATGAAATATCATTTAGTATAAGATGCATGTTTAGCTATTAATAAATTAAACCGCATACTGAAATTCTGAAAAGTCAAATGCTCAAATGTTTTCGCTGTGTTGATTAATTCAAAAGCCTTTGAAAGCTCTGAATACTTGCTGAGGTCTTGTGTCCAAAAACATTTCAGTGGCATTTCCTGTGTAAACTGAAAAATACAATATTTTTTCCGGTTCTCTACTCTAATGGAAAAGTCGAAGAAAATGGGCAGCGATCTAAATCTAGAGCCACTGCCAAAGTATTATCCCTTTCAACAAATGAATAAAGGATTATGGATTTGACATACAGTATAAGAATATAAAATCAAGGCTTGTATTGACAATGATCTAAGTACAAAAGAACAGTGCAAAAAGCCTTCCAAAGATAACTGGCTTTTTGTGGTCATTTATGCATATAGCTAGGCATCCTGACCTGTAAATGTGTATCTTGAGTGCTGCATGCGTGGGAGGGAAAGTGTGAAAAGTCTAGGCAGACTTGTTCCACAAAGGAATCACATTCTTTAGTAGCTATACCAAAAAATGACCCAACACCAGGAGTGCAGACTGGACAAAACTTTTGAAACAAAAAAAAAAACAAAAAAAAAATCTAAATAAAGCATATAAAGGGATAATGTACACAGAAATTTTGACGTAGAAGCATATTTCACTAGTAAATATTACAAACAATTACAAGGAAACACATTGAATTAAATTTGAAGTAGAAAAATTGAAATAATATTTTCTTATAAAACATTTTATTTTTTTTAAACTCCAATAATTTGTCTTTTTTACAACTTCACATTTATTTAAAACACTCAATCAATATCATAAAATAAACCTTGACAGGGTGATCATGACTTATGACTTAATAAATTGACATTTGAATGCATATATTCCATATTATGTTCAACTACATTAAAAATAAAGACAATAATTATTTATCTGATAATTATTCAACATCCGTTTCAACAATCTAAATGAAACATACAATTATTGTAACATCACACTTAATGTGTTAACAAGGCACACGTGTTAAATACGTCTGCTTTCAATTGCACAATATATATTAACGACTTTATGAGGTTTTTCTCATATAATGATAACAGAGACGTTATGCCAATATGGATGATTTTTGGAAGGTTAGTATCCGAGAATAACAGATGAACCCCATACTTCAATCCAATAGTAAACCTGTGAACTGACATGAATATTGCTGTCTACTAACCAATCTAATTTGGCAAAAGGGAGAAAGTTTAAAAATGCAAAGCATAGGCATACTAAATTTCATAAACAAGTTATTTTCAATAAATACTTGAATAAAAACACTCTAACAACCCTAACCACGCCCCCAACAGCCAACTGGCGAGTAACGCTTTCAAAAGCAATTTTTTTTTTTCAAAGCAGATGGCGCTGAAATCTTGTGCAGTGGTGTTAGAAGCAATCCGTGCATTAAATAAATATATTAGAAAACATAACATTCTGCAGTTTATTTAGTAAATATTTAAGGCCATTTCACAATTTCAAGCATCATAAAATAACCAGCACTTTTCAGAAAAATCACATCCCGGAAAAAAAACTTTGTTCTTAAAAGCACCACGCATTTTCATGCAGTCGGTTGTTTCACAAGCTCACCAGTCATTTACTTGGAGATTAGCTTTTCTGGTTCTTAATTACATTGTTGGCCACTACTGATATTGAGAAAATAAATCTTGGAATTGAATATTTTCAATGAACAGCTCTAATAAGAGAGATTAGAATACATCAGCGGTCTAGCTTGTTAGATAATGTAAATAACATTGATCAAGCCACTCATAAAAATGTTTGAGTAAAAAGATCAGCACACTAGATTTTAGACATAATTGCAACAGGAATTTTGATTTATTGAGCACTATCATGGACTTCATGCTAATTAAACTGTTTACAAAATGGCCATGAAAGAAACATTCTTAAACTGATTTCATTTTTCCTCAATTAACTATAGTCCTACAGTTTCTAAATTGACATGAATACGGATAGTCAGATAATCATCGGATGATAATAAATGTCTTTTATAACTTTAAATAGCCAGTAAGATAGAAAGATTGTAGATTAGATGCATATTTAAGACAGTCACAGAGAATAAGAACACATCAAATGCATAAGTATTCACAGAAGAAGCTACAAATATCTCTATTGCACTCAAGAAAATTAAAAATATGCAGAAATGATGCATAAAACCTGGCACTGTATAATTCATGTAAAATCTGGTGCTATTCAGTAACATAATCCTTTAATTGCTTTGATTTATGTGAAAGCTCCTTTTTGGAGAACCAACAAAAAGGGTCTTTACTAATCTACCATTTAACATAGACACACACACACACACACACACACACACACACACGCACACGCCATGAAGAGAGTTTTGATATCTGCATGTTATGCAGTGTAAAAATGACCTGAATGCAGGATGAATACATAAAGAGAACTTTTACACAGGCCAAATCCACAGGAAAACACCTCGTAGAAAAAGAGTTTGATACATTTGTCTTAATGGGTAAAATACGCTACACTAATTTAAAGCCTAAAACTCGATTAATATAAAAACTGGATGCTGACCAAAGTGATATTTTAACTGAGCTGTATAACTCTGGAAAAATATCTATACATAGTACAACAGATCAGCCAAATTGATTTTAAAAAGCGGAACTCATTAGCATACATTTTCATTACTATACATAAGTGTGGAAACGGAGACGGTGGGCAGTGGATAAAGCGGGCCACTGGTTGAGCTTAACTTCAGTCTAAGGAATTCTATAGAATGTGTGTGTGTGTGTGTGTGTGTGTGTGTATTCCCTACGTTATGGGGACCAAATGTCCCCACAGGTATAGTAATACTAGTAAATTTTGATCTTGTGGGGACATTTTTTTGGTCCCCATGAGGAAACAAGCTTATAAATCATACAGAATTATCTTTTTTGAAAATCTAAAATAGTAGAACATTTTCTGTGATGGGTAGGTTTAGGGGTAGAGGTAGTGTAGGGGGACAGAATGTACAGTTTGTACAGTATAAAAACCATTACGCCTATGGAATGTCCCCATTAAAAAATGAAAACACAACATGTGTGTGTGTGTGTGTGTGCGAGTGTGTGAGAGTGTGTGAGAGAGTGAGAGAGAGAGAGAAAGAGAGAGTAATCAGCCCATGAGAAGTTTCGAAGTAAAGAGGATTAGTTCCACGTTGGAATTTCAGAGAACAAATTGGGAATTGGTGGGAGAGGAACTGGGAATTTAATAAAGAAAGGAATCTAAGATGTGCTGCTTCATGACAATAGAGATTACACATGCAGTCGCTGGCATACACATTCAGTTGTGGTGTGCGTTGGAAAAGTCTGACTGGTTGTTTTTAGTTCAATGCAAACTCATGTCCCAGTTTCATTTGATGTTCACATGATACGGATACGGATACAGTTATATGTGACACCATTTACCCAACAGTGTCAACAACAAACCAATACTATAATGATTCGGTATGGTGTTACTAAAAGTGTTCAGTTGTTTACTCTTAAATATTCCATCCATTTGACCCATTCGCATAAACTTACAGACCGGTTGTGAACATGACAGGCTTGAAAGGTTATGAAGTAATCAAAGCACAATGGAGGCACTTCCTTTATTTCACATAATGGAAAAACACAGGGAAAAATTCACATGAAATGAGGAAGGGTAGCACTTTATTTTACTGTCCCGTTCCCCATGTTCATATGTACTTATTATAGTAATTGCAATAAGTGGGTAATAACTAGGTACTAACCCTGCACCTAACCCTAAAACTAACCTTAAACCATTACCTTATATTACCCAGTGCTTTCTTAGAAAAGTACCCTGCTAGTACACGCTGAAATTCAAGCCCTTTAACACCAACAATATTCATCCGGAACAAATGAAACGAGTGAGAGATGAGCAGAGTGAAAGTGCAGCTGGTATTGAGTATTTATTCTGCAGAAAATGAGTACTGGAAGCGTTTCAGATACTTCAGTATCGATATGTATAGAAAAATGTATATTTTTGACAATACTACATTGCACTTAGTTTATTATTTCAGATGCCTTTTTAAAAGACAGCAGTTGAAAAATGTATATATTATATATAAAATTTAACCTGCCAAAGTGGCTGGTAGGAGTGACTGTGTTTCACGCCACTGGTGAAATACACCTGCATTTGGCAGGCTGGCGGGTGTTAATGTAAGCCCTGACACTGGACAATTTTAATATACACACTATAATACCAAAGATGTTGCTGGTGACATAAAATGAATTAAAAAGTAAAAATCTATGTACATACAAATTGCTGTTTAGTAGGCTATTATTTATTTTATATTGGTGATAATAAATTAAAGGGATAGTTCACACAAAAATTAAAATCCTATCATCTTTTACACAACCTCAGGTGGTTCCAAACCTGTATGAATTTCTTTGCTCTGCTAAACACAAAAGGAAAATATTTGGAAAAATGTCAGTAACCAAACAGATCTCGCCATTGACTTCCATAGTATTTATTTTTCATACTATAATAGTCAATGGGGGATGAGATCCGTTACTTTTCCCTTTTAAAGGTTACTTTTACCTTTAATATGATTAAATATTCTGCCTTATGTAATTTTGAAAAAACGAAATATTACAGAAAACACGCCTTTTTTTTACTAGATTTGTTTTAGATTTTGAATCTAACTGGCTACACACAATATAAAAAAAGAAAAAGATAAAATTATTTCAGAGCAAATATATAAACACCAACAAATACTAACAAATACAGTTACATTTTTTGCTCAGGTTCACTTATTACTGATTCATTTCTCATCTTAATTCTTCAAGCAGGCACTGCCTCACTTGCCTCTTCTGGGAAAACGCCCCTGACGCATATATACACACATAAAGAGCTGCCACCTGCTCCAGTTGTTACCACTTATGTTAAAATCAAGTTATAGAAAGTATCCCATTTCTCCCTGGGTAAAACGCTGAGTAATCTAAAGGGTGTGTGTGAGCGCATTCATTCAGTGTGTCAATCTGTGAGAGTGTTTGTGTGGCTTGCTGACCACAGACAGATATATGATATCCATCCAGACGCTTCCAGTGAGAACTCAAGCAGACAACTGCTGACACTTGACACGTCCACATCCACGCCCACATACATTAGAGCCATACGATACCACAGGACTCATGCCAACCTGATTAACAGTGATCCATTTCCCCCACAGCTGTGGCCACCTGTAAACTAGCAACTGTCGACACTATCATTGAATAAACTGATGAGTTTCTATGTGAGCGAGAGGGGGAGAAAGAGAGAGAGAGTGGTTATGCAACAGTTTTCCAGTTTCATTTTTCTTGGCAAGACACCAGAGCTTCTTTTAAACATTAGCTGAAGCTTATTATTAAATTCCCATTTTCACAAACCATATAATATCAACAGAGATCCAAAGTTTTAGCGTGGCCGGTGCTTTATATAATGCAATTTACTAACAGTGTGAAAGTTATCTGTTCTTAAAATCAAGAAAAATACTCAGAATCTCAGAAAATAAGCCAAGAATATATCCAGGTCATATTAAACTGCAAAAGCAAAAGAAAACTTTTCCTTCACATTTCAAAAGATATTTTGAAGACAATAAAGCCAACTTTTTGGACCATTAAGATTTTTTGAATTATGCCATTACTGTCATGACAATTAAGCAAATTTTCCCCTCAAAAAATGTATTTTCATTCTGTAACACAAAATAGAAAGAAATTATAGAAAAATAGTAACTTAAAATATATATAAAGAATAAAATACAATATTTATACATCATATATCATGTTTGTTGTACTGCATTTAATGCATTTATTTTCATTTAAAAGGAGTGATTAAAAAATTGTATTACAGTAATGAGAACCGAAGCGAAATGTGTGAATGCATTAATGCAGTACTGTGAATGTTGGTGTAAAACATAAATGCAACTAAAATAATGTTGCAAAGTATTGCAAAAAAAAAAATCGTAATGGCCCTGAATACAGGGCTCAATTTCTTCATTTAAAAAAAAAAAAAGAGTTCTTGTTTTTTCTTTTAACTCAGAGGAGATATTTTACCTAGATATGATACACAACACAATTTTAAATCTTCAACTGAATTGTTCTATATTAACTGACTGTACTGTTATATTCCCGTATAATCAGCACACTTACTAGGTAGATTGTATGTAAAATATGCTAAACTGACTGCTAACCTCCCAGACTGCACATGGGTTGCTTCACTTAAGTTCCTGACTGTGGTACGTGCTTAAAGGAAATGGTATCCAGCTTCACGTGGTTGCCAGTAAGAGCAAACAGTATTCAATCGCTCACATCACTTTTTTTACAAGAATACTCAATCAGAGCACTTAAAGGGTTCATAAAATGGAAAACAGGATTTTCTGTGCTCCCCAGACCATTTACTAAAACTAAGCTGCATAAACCAAAACAGAATTTACATCACAACAAGGAGCATTTGACTGCCCACATTTACATATACACCTACACTTAGTAGTCAACAACTTGGTGTAATTTATTTAATTTCTTAGCCAAGCTTAGCCAATCATAACAATATACAATTTACAGGAAATTTACATATAGTTTAAAAGTTCAGTCTAAAGGTTAGAGAGAGGGTGGAAAATAGTCGTGCAACACTAAAATAAAAAAACAATTGGTGCAAGAAACCTTGGCTAACATTATAAGAGAGCCCTAAATGTAAAAATGTAAATTACGGTTACTTTAACAAAGACTAGACCTTAGTCAGGTTAGACGCCATCTTGAATTGAACACAGATGAAAACGAGGATGTGAGGAACAGGCGTAGAGTCTTCACATTAACGCGCGCTGCATAAAGTTCCTTGATCACATCATTTTCACAACCAACAATTTTTAAAACTATTTTATCAAGGTTTTTTTGTCTTCTGAAAGTGTTTTTTTTTCTTGAAAAGATTTTCATCAGCAGAACAACTGGATGGTTGTTAAAGACCCTCTGTGGTGAAAATCAAGTTTTTAATGTTGTTTACATGTCTATGTGGTGTTTTTAAGATGCTTTATGTGCAAATTCATAAAGTATGAGTATATTCTCCTTAAAACTGCAGTGAAAAAAAGACAGAGGTTTGAAATCACTGGTGTCTGTGACGTCACAAACTACCTTGTAACCAATCACGTCAACGTGTCGGCGGGCTTTAGCATATCATTAACAGCGAATTAGCAAGGGAGTCTCGAGAGAAGCCACTTTATTCCAGTTTATATTTTTCTGTTGATATAAAAAATTGGGTAGATTTAGAAATATGGCAGGCGTATAGTACGATGTAATGAACTATATGCCTTTCTACACGGACGTTCTGAGTTGTTCAAAGCGTTTGAAAGGATACTGACTGTTAGGAGGTAGCTGTCTGACTCTGAGATAGCAAACAGGAACATGGTTTGTGAAATATTAGCAACACATTATTAGTTGTTTGATAACTTAGCATCAAAAGCAAAAGGCTAATCATATTAATTACCGTTATGTGTCCGATGTTGTAGAGAGCGATACTATTGTGCAGCGTTTACCTCAGTAAGTTGACCGAGTGGATCTCCGAGCTGGAGTGAGTGAGTGGAGGCGGGGCTAATTTGCATATTCTTTGATCCGCATATACTGAATGAGGCAAGGGTGTATAGTTACATGCCAGTTATTTTAAGGCATGAAAAAAAAATTCACAGTAAAAACAAAAACATTTAAATATTTAATCATGCAAAGATGAGTTTTAAGGGATAAAATTACTTTAACTTTAAACAACAGTGCAATCAACTAAACACATTGTATTCCATCCCTCACAGCCTTGTTTTCATTCTTGCCAAAAGTCAAATATGGCGCTACGACTAAGGTCTGTTCTCAAATGACAACTAAGCATGTCATAACTGGATATCAGTTGGCATAAAAGCTCTTTATGAGGTTTTAAGGACACCAACAAACATAAAACAAATCACTTTTGGTTTCTGGATACTAAACCAAACCAAGATTTTTCCCTATAAGTCTCAGTTCACCCTCTGTTTACCCTCAACATTTATGTCCTTCTCCTTTCTTGCACTCTGTTGTAGATAACCCTGTGTCCGTCCATTCTTCTTCACTTGTAAACCGCAGCCTAAGTACACTGATAGTGTCTAACAAAAACTCACACACGTACGCTCTATCTCTCTCTCTCTGCCGAACTCATACAGGCGGCTCATTTATCTCAATGAAGACTGATAACAAGTCTCTCTCCTATCACACCAATCCTCTCTCTCGCTCTTTTTTCTTTTGCTCCTTCTTCCATATCTCATTCAGGTTAAGTGGTGGGAGGCTGGATGCTGAGAATACACCTCTCTTATGCACTTCTCTCACTGTCTCTCTATCTCCTTTATTTCTCTGAATCAATGACTCTCTTCAGTTGAATTGTGAAGGTCTTAAAACAATAGTTCATTCACAAATGACAATTCTGTCCTGATACTGTTCCAAACCCATATAACTTTCTTTCTTCCATGGAACATTATAGGACACATTTTGAAAAATGTACTGATGGCTCTTTTCTATTCAAATTACAATGAACGTATTTTTCACTTCCGGTCTGTTTATCATGCTAAAGCTATCATATCGGAAGTCTTGGAATATAGTGCAGAAGTCATATGAATCACTTTTATGATGCTTTTCAGGTGCTTTAACATCACCATTCCTCATTCACTTTCACTATATCTCAAAGAAAAATGATTCTTCATGAATTCATCTATCTGTGTTTCATGAAATAAAGTCACAGAGAAGAGAAAATGTGCCCGCTGCCATAATGACAAAACTTTCCCTTTTGGGTCAAAAAGAAATTAAGATTTTTCAGGATATCATTCCAGGATTTTTCTCCATACAGATGACTTCAACAGTTACCAACAAGTTGAAAGTCCAAATCGCTCTTTCAACGGAGCTTCAAAGCGCTCTACATGATCCCAGGCAAGAAATAAGGGTCTTATCTAGCGAAACGATCAGTCATTGTTTTAAAAAGAATATACTTTTTAACCACAAATGCTCATCTCGCACTTTTTTAAGAAAATGACCAATTGTTTTGCCAGATAAGACCCTTATTCCTCATCTGGGATCATGTAGAGCGCTTTGAAGCTGCACTGAAAGTGCAATTTGGACCTTTAACCCGTTGGTAGCCGTTGAAGTCCATTATATGGAGAAAAATCCTGGAATGTTTACCTCAAAAACCATCATTTGTTTTCGACTGAAGGAAGAAAAACAAACATATTGGATGATATGAGGGTGAGTAAATTATCATTATTCTGAAAACAATAAAAATAAATAATATAAAAATAATATTCTGATCCTTTAAACTGACACACTTTCATGCAAAAGTACAAGCAGAATTCTAAACAGCTCAACTCAAACAGGCAAAAAACTAAAAATCAATCAATTACAGCACAAAAAGTTCACCCATGTGACATGCTCCACTCCTGTGGCCTGAGGCGACCAATTACTGTGGAATACATGGACAACAAATGCCAAATACACAAATCTATACACTCAAAATTACCAGAAAAGGCTTAAAAATATACATAGTGGAAAAGTCAGACTATGTTTAAGCAACAGTCATGTCTAAAGTCCGCTGTTAGGCACAACATGTAGAAAAATTATTACTACATATAATAGTAGTAATTCATTAAGTGCCATCATTTTGTTAGAAGATACTGTGCCTGGCAAATAAACAACAGAATGTTTTCTTAACATTATAACAACGCAGGGAAGATGCACTGACGTTTTATTTACTCTTATTAATTTTTTCCATTGTTGTGTTTCATATCTTCGCTTCTACTTCTGTCACACAAAAGCTTCGGAGTGCATATAGTCTACAATCCACCACTTTCCCCAAATAACTACTTTAGCACACACATACCCATACAAACACATAAACCCACACTCAGACACCTGTCTGCGAGTGAACTAATACTCTTAGAAATAAGTCTACCATCACAGCATCTAATTTAGCATTAGCAAAGATTAGCCCTCAACTCTAAGCTAAAAGTGCTTCATATATCTTGTAAACTTGAGAGAACCCAGAGAACCCAAAACTACATTATAAAATGTGTTTGCTTGAAGATTATCCACTATAGGAGAGCTAAAATTGCCCTTCTAGTGTATGTTTTTTTAAAGAAAAACTCACTTGCTTTTACTCCCTATGAAAATCACACATCTGCTTTAAGCAAGATTCTGCAAAACTAATATGATCCTTATTTTCTAATAGCATCTCAATTTTAAAATAGAAGCTATTAAGAGTTTAATAAATATGTAGGACACACACACAGTTGTGTTTTTGTGTTTTGTGGGGACTTTCTATAGGTGTAATGGTTTTTATACTGTACAAACTGTATATTCTGTAATTCTGTATGATTTATAAGCTTGTTTACTCATGGGGACCAAAAAAATGTCCTCACAAGATCAAAATTTACTAGTATTACTATACCTGTGGGGACATTTGGTCCCTATAACGTAGGGAATACCCGCCCACACACACACACACACACACTCAGTTGTGTTTATGTGTTTTGTGGGGACTTTCCATAGGCGTAATGGTTTTTATACCTTACAAACTGTACATTCTGCAACAAAACCAACAAAAGGTCCCCACAATGTCAAGATTTACTGGTTTTACTTACGTTGTGGGGACATTTGGGAACACACATGTTCGTTTTGCTATCAAAGTGAGGACATTCCATAGGCGTAATTGTTTTTATACTGTACAAACTGTACATTCTGCCCCCACCCCCCCACCCCTAAACTTAACCCTCACAGAAAACATTCTGCATTTTTACATTTTTAATAAAACATTGTTTAGTATGTTTTTAAAGCTGTTTGAAAAGTGGGGACATATGAAATGTCCTCATATTTCACGTTGAAGTTGTAATACCAGTGTCATACCCATGTCATTATACACATTTGTGTCCTGATATGTCACAAAAACGCACACACACACACACACACAAACACACACTCTCACACATGCACACACACGCGTGCACATACATACACATATACACAATATTCTCCCACTACTCTCCCCAAGGCTGCATTTATTTGATAAAAATACAGTAAAATAAATACAGTAAAACCATAATATTGTGAAATATTACTAATAAAAAAATGTAATATAAGCTAAATTTTCAGCATCATTCCTCCAGTCTTCAGTGTCACATGATACTTCACAAATCATTCTAATAGGCTGATTTGGTGCTCAAGTAACATTTCTTATTATAATCAATGTTTGAATACAACCAGTTGAACTGCTTAAGATTTTTGTGGAAATTGATTTTTTTTTTTTCAAGATTCTTTCATGAATAGAGAGTTCAAAGGAACAGAATTCACTTGAAATAGAAATATTTAATTAATATCTTTACTGTCTCTTTTGATCAATTTAATGTGTCCTTGCAGAATAAAATATAAATTTCTTTAAAAAAAAAAATCCTACTGACCACAAACTTTTGAGCGGTAGTGTGAAATATATGCAACATTTTCACAGCTACTGGACAAACATTACTGTTCTACAAATCAGTAGTAGTTTAAGTTAAAAGTAGAGAGACCAAATCTATTTTTCCTTGAGGAATTATTCTCTATTGCTATTGCTCATCCTAGTAGAAATACCTCTACTCCCAAGTATTAAGTTTCGGCATGTGACTCATCCTGCACCACAAGCGTTAAAGATAACCTCAAAACAGTTAGTTGAGATGAACCGTGCAATTGCTTATCTTAGCAATCAGACGTCACAATTTTCAACTGGCAGATGATAAAGCAGACAAAAAAATTCCTAAGCTTAGCAAAACCAATTTGCTACTTGCTAATCAATATTCTTGCTCCATTTACCCAGAAGAAACAAACTATAATTTTTCAGTGTGTATACCTGCTAAAAGTACACTAGCATTTAAATGACCTCAAAGTTAACAAATACTGACAAAAAGCATAACTCAAAAATTGATTTCATGGAGACTCTATTTGTAAAGCTGAGGACAGTCACTGAAATAAACATATATTTGTCCCATGCGAGTGGCACTGGTTTGAAACTAGTCCTATATTATGTATAAAGTAGAAATTAAAATGTAAAAAGCATACATATTTAAAATAAAAAGCTGTGGACAGTTGCTCTAACAAATACTTGAGTGAATTCCGTGGGACCCTGGACATGTTTAGTCTTCAGTCAAAGAAGATATTTAGGCATTTTTATGTGTGTACTTGTGGCCTCCATCTGATAACAGATCTTATAGGTAGATTGGGCCAACCGTGAATGTAAACAAGGTCAAGATCCCACCTATCCATAAGAAAAGAGGGGCAAAACATTGCCATGAACATGGAATGAGGGGAATCATGGATGAGTGAAATAGATTCACATCTGCATCTTAACCAGGTAAACGGACTGCTCGCTCTCTGTCTTTATTGCCTCCATCCTTTGTTCCATCCAGTGTGTTTATGTGTGTGTGAGTGTGTGTGTGTGTGTGTGTGTGAGAGAGAGAGAGAGAGAGAGAGAGAGAGAGCATGTATTCGTTTATGTGTAAGGTCTGACAAGATAACTAGAAGAGGAGACACCTGGAGCCATGAACTGATGCATGAAGAGAAGCATGTTTCTCTCACACACACACACACACACACACACACACACACAGTAAACCAACCGTACTGAGATAGTGCATGTACAAACATGCATTTCCATGTCAACATTTAGATAAGATTCTAATGAAACGGACCCATGTAAGAGAGGCACACCATTGCGATCATCAGACCAAAATGCATTTCAGATTTCAGACTTGCAAAAATTGTCAGGCAGACTTGTGATATTGTGCCAGCGTTAACCCTATTCCTTTCTGCTCTCGTGTCTTGATTTTTCATTTTATTCAATTCACTGTCAACTCTTATTTTAAGGGATGCACGGAGATGAAAATTCACAAAAAATACATTCACAAACAAAAAAAAAGTATCTTGGGTTTTGGACGCAGTAGCATCATGTATATATCATGTATATGAACATGTTCCGCTATGCAATCTTTGCATTAACAAGTAAATACTGTCGTTAAGTACCATTCAATAGTGTCAATATAACATGATACTGCCACAGTACTTTCTGTAAAAAAAAAAAAAGAATACAGAAGACTCATTAATTTTAATCATTTAAAACAAAAGTAAAGCCCATAAATGGTGTGTAGCCGATATTAAAAATCAGGTAACCATAACCAGGTTAGTTTGCTGTAGGTACTAAGCAAAGGGATTAGTGGCAGAGGGTTCAGTAACTCACTCGCAATGTTAATAACCAAAGCGCATTATGATTTCAACTAAGATTTTAGTATCAAACTGTGGAAATTAATTCAGAAAGGTTTTAACTTATATTTATGGTATTACATTAAATGTAAAATATTAAAATTGGACTAAATTCTTAAACGTCCCTCCTAAAATACATTTACATTTTTACATTTACTGTATGAACCTGGCAGATATTTTTATCCAGTGCGACTTATTTTATCAGTCTTTGCGGTCTCCTGGAACCGATCCCACAACTTTACGTCATCATTGTTGTTAACTAAAATTTATTAAAAATGAACACAACAAAAAATAAATATAACTAAAATGGAACTCAAACTGAAACTTAAACTGAATTAAAAAATAAATTAATTAAACCTAAATGATAATATTACAAAAAAATAACAAAAGCACATAACAAAAAATTTACTTAAAATATAAACATAAAAGCAAATTCTAAATATAAATAAAAACCATAATAGTATATTATGAAAATTATACATTTTAAATTATAAATTATTATTATAAATATATAAACATTACTTTTTCATTCTCATTTGCTGCCTCTCTCTCTACTCTATATTTTTTGGTTTCTTTAATGCCACTTTAATACTCATTCTCAAAAAGTATAACTGTCACAAACATCAATACAAATCACCAACATTAACTATAAAAATAAAATGTTACACCTTCATATGAACTGCTGGGTGTGAGAAAACAGGATTAATCTCAAATATTCTCCAAAGGGCCAATAAACACAAACTTGCAGCCACACACAAAAACAAAACCACCTGCTGGAGAACAGTTTCAATCTACACGAACATCTGTTCAACGAGCATCGTGTCAAAAGAACAAATACGAATGTGGACCCAAAGACCTCTTCATACCTTGCTCAAACGCACACTCTTTCTCTCTCAAGACTCATATTTGGATCACGCTCACTCCCAACTGTTTGTGTGATGACTGCAGAAGTGTTACCCCAACAGATGATTATGCAGGAAGCATCATTCCCAAGACAAATGCTTGCTGTGGGTTTTATTACAGTTATAATGTGTTTTCTCCTCTTATGCCTTTTTTTCTACATCAGTCCCTTTTCTTTCTTGTCAAACATCAGCCCTTTCTCATTCCACACTAGTGTGTTCAGGCATGTGATCAGCTAAAGACAAAAAAAGGAAAACGTATATCTTATAATACATACTAATGTACTTTACAATTAAAAAATCAAGTATTTGATATCCATATTTGTAATAATAATAATAATAATTCATGTATACAATATATAGCAGGCTGTAATAAAAGCATTAATATAATTGCAATTATTATTGTTGTATTATTTATAATAATAATAATTATCATCATTATTTTATTTTACACAACAACAGTAAAATTACAATACTAACATTTATGGTTGTCCTAACTTCTTAACTTTTATTTTGTCGGTAAACCGCATGCTTCTCATTACAAATTTGGGAAGATGGTTGGTACATGTTGCGTTCCCAAATGCAAATTATAAGCGACTCAAACACACAAAATATACAGAGTAACATTTACTGTTAATCGAAACTGAAAATGAACACACTGCTCTGCTTACCCAGAGCGCCACAATATATTTTCATATAATTACATCACAACCGTTGGGATTTGATGATCACACTAAGATATATCACATTCTCACAACCACGCATTGAAAAAATTCATAAAAAAAAAAAAATACCGGGCAACCGGCGAGCAACACCCTTTCAATGCCAATTTTTTTTGCGCTTTGAACCTTGGGTAGAAAAAAAAAAAAATCAAACAATAAATACAGTTTTGGCGTTCTTTAATGTGGCGTGACATATCGCTGTATAGTGCCTCATTTAAAGCGGCACGTGATCCAATCTGTCGTCCTCTTTATTACTAGTTATAAGCACCAAATAAACATGAATGAACATCAGAAGGTATGTTAAACGGTACAGTACAGCTTACTGAAATCTCTCAGAATTGTTCAGTGAGTGTTTCAGCCGCGGAAAGACGTGAATAAAACAGCTTGTGAACATAATGTCACGTAAAGCCATTCAATGACCATATAGCATGTTAGTTAGCTAAAAAATTAACTCTAAAGAGGAGAATTTTGTTACATACATGCACTATATTATATATTTACTATATGTTTACTCTTATATCAGTAAAAATATTGCAACATTATTATAAAAAATTGTTATATTAATTGTATAACAATGAGTTGTTAAATGTATACTTTAATAATAATTCCAGTATTAGTTTAGAAAGATTTGTTCCCTTGAGAAAAATTAGCATATAGGCCCTATATACCTGATATTTAGCCAAATAAATTGATATTGACTCAGATCAGAATAAAATTGCAAGCTTATGAATCAAATGAGCTGTGAGCTTAGACAGTGCTTTCAGATGCAATCTGTGCATTAAATAAATATATTAGAAAACGTAACATTTTGCAGTTTAAGTAATTGTTTACTTAAACAAAAAAAAAAACAACTTTTTTTAATCAGATTCACACAATTCACGTGGGACACACTTTTAAGGTGGGAGGGAAAAAAAACAGAAATTAGTTTAAAAGCGGAAAAATCCCATCCCTGATCACTACACAAGGGATAAAAATACAGAGCAGGAATTGTAACAAAACAAGTCAAGAATAGGAAAAACTTGTTATTTAGGGGCTGAACGAATCCACCATAGCCAACTGTGAATATTTTTTTAAAGAAATTATGCAAAAACATGCTGTTGCTGGGTACCGAGAGGGGGAAAAAAATACATGTTGTGGATTAAACTACTGTATATGTCTCAGTCCTAACTCCCAAGTAAAAAAAATAATGTCAGTAAAGACCTCTTACATTTGTCAATGCTAAATTAATGTTAATAAGTTCAAGTTTATTCATTTATGTATGGTTTCGTGTCATGAATATTAATGAATCAATGTCTCTTATGTCATTATGCTATCAGTTATGATAATATTTTCATAATATGAGGCTTTAAGAACAATATCCATTAATTTGTTCATTGGTTTGAGTATATTTTACTGAAAATAAAGCTTGTCTGAGCAAATAATGGTCTAACCAAGAAAACCGAGAGTGTATTTATCACTTTTATGGTGAATAAACCATAGCCAGAATTTAAAGTTTTAACCATTTTATAAAGGTTATAGCAGTTTTGTGTCCGTTTTTAACTGTTGCATGAACACAGAAGCCATTTTTCACTGGCTTTACAGGAAACAACAACTATATTGAGATCTATACCAATGACATGAAATTATTCATACCATGATATGAGATTGTTGTCACATCACCCACAGAAAAATTCCCAATTCGCTTTGTTCATTTATCTTGTATTTTCTCTTCCTTATAAACACTTACAAATGCATGTGACAAGTTAAAGTTAGTGCAATTAAACTTGATGGATGTTCCCCCCCCCTCTCTCTCTCTCTCTCTCTCTCTCTCTCTCTCTCTCTCTCTCTCATGCATACGCGTGTGCGTGCTTACGTGTGTGTGTGTGTGTGTGTGATGGGGATGAAAGAGGTCATTAGTGAATTTCTCCGAGTCTTAAGAGGATCTCAGGATTATGCTGAGAGCCCTTAATATCGATGTGTACCTCAACCAAAAGTTGCACAATCAACCTCCCGATTCATTTCTCTTATGCATTTTTTATCTGTTTGCAACGGTCCCACGTTTAAATGGATCACGTTCAGAAGTATAGCACTGTAAACCACAACATACTTTACGATCAAGAACACAAAGCACAAGCGTGAGAGCACAACAAATTAAACTAAAGCCCAACCAAACATGACAGGCAAAAATCTTCTTCTATGTTCTACAGTTGAGCTCTTACACTGAAAGGACAGGGATGTGGCATAAACAAATTAAAGCTTTTGTAATTAGCATGACACTGCAAACACTGTGATTACAATTAGATGGTCTGTAAACAAAGCACTTGTCTAATTAATTTACTGAGTCTGCAGGCTATGTGGCTCTGTGTGAGTTTTGTGAGCAAGTACCGAAGCAGAGACCAGGAAGCAAGCATAACCTGTAAAAAAGCTGATCTTTTTTGGCTCCTGGATCAGGTGGGAAAATTGTGAATGGAATTTTGCCAGGTAAAAATTTGTGAAAAATTAATTGTACTGTTTGTGCGAGAAACATGAAAGACTTTCAAATGTGCGACTTGTTGTGGAAAGGTGTGTAATTACCTATCAAAATGATCGGACTTGGGCGAGTAATTGACCACCTAGCAACCATTCAAACACCTTAGCAACCACACAGCAAACCACTCATAGCATCGTGGTGTGTTTGTGGAGTGTTTATACAAATGTCAATTCTAAATAGTGTGCGCACATCCAAACTTGGACAGGTGCTCGTTGAAAAAAGTCAAAATTTAAAAAACCATGACAGTGCTTTATCTGCGCCTATAAAACATTATATTGCAACAAGTTTTATTAAAGGGACATCCATTCTTGTATTGTTCGCTATTTTGGGGGAGCAAAATGGAGGGATTGTCAATGGAGCAATGTCTTGTTTGATTACAAATATCAACAGTGTTTCTCAGAAATTGCTTATTGCACTTTAACTAATGGTAACAAATGTGATCTCACTGTAAAGTGTTACCAGAGTTAAACTAAACTAAGCAAGAGAGTATAGCCCTACATGCTTCAAATCATGCCAACTTATACAGTGATTGGCTGACACAGTTACACTGTGCGAGTTCAGACACTAGGGAGGTTGTGAGCCATCGCGCACAATACGAGTCAGTTAACCTGATAATAGTACCAAAGCAGATGATACATGGGACGGCTGTACTGCACGGCGAACCAGCGGCAAACGCATGAGCTTGAGTGTCGGTGTGGTTGCAGCCACTTAAGCTATAATAATATTCATAGATCTAGGCTATGTGACATGATTGCGTACAATTTGCCAATTGGGGACAGTATGCAGTGGTCAAAATCGGGCTGACTGTTTAAAAATTATCGGGAGGTGCTCGTAACTTAATCGGCTCGGTTCATAAGTTCTCTCACACAATGCGAGCATCAACGATTTCCACTCGATTTCTCCGTGTATTTCTCCAATCACCATGTACGCCCGGCTTAAGGGCATCTAGTGAAGGGTTTTGTTCAAAATGCATCAGCTATTGAAAAATGCTCATTACTAAGTGCTAATTGGCTAGTTTTGATATCAAGGGAGTCTACAATCCCCAATGAATCTAGCTGACTCCTTTGGGCCACATTCAAGGCACCTGTGTGCACTTCCAGATAGCAAATTAATTAGCAGCCAGATCAAAGAGATGAAATTTTTAGGTTTCAGTAACAGATGGCAGCACTATATTCATAGACCTTTTAGCGAAATTGCCAAAAAAATTACAACACAATTTAATTAACAAACTTTCTTATTTTTTCTTTCAATCAAAGAGACTTTGCAATTTAGATAATATATATACAGGTATTTGTAACTTAAATGCACATTTACCAAAACAAAGAATTCTGTGAACAAATTTCCATTTCTTAAAATAATCAACCCTCAATCAGAGCCAAAAGAAAATGAGATTGCAGAATTGTTAAGGAAAGCTATCGACTTCCAATATTGAGTGAAATTGACATGTTTAACATTCTCTGGAGCTCTCCAGAGAGCGGAGTTAGAAGCAGAGATGTCCTAGTTTGGAAGTTCTCAAAAACAAACACTTGGAGTGTCTCTGAAAGTTTACCCCTCCCTCTTCCCCATCAGGCTTTGCATGCAGTTCCCTGGTTTCACAACTACCATCAAAGCCCTCGATCACATATTAGTCTTCCGAGCTGATGGATGACACATGACATATCCAACAATTTACTCATACATTATTAAAATCAAATGTTGTATTTGTTAACATTAGTTAATGCACTGTGAATTAACATGAACAAACAATAAACAGCTGGATTTTGATTAACTAACATTAACAAAGATGAATAAATACTCTAACAAATGTATTGCTCATTTTTAGTTCATGTTAATACATGAACTAATGTTAACAAATATTGTAAAGTGTTACCAAAATAACGAAAACTGAAATAAAAATAAATAAAACCTACAGTACACACATTGTTAAAAAAAAATACTAAAAATTACAAAAACACAATAAACATTGAACTTGAACTAAAATGAAAATGAAATATAAAATTATAATATATAATATATATATTTTTTAATATATATAAAAATTATACATGCTAAAAAAAAAATCCAAAAAATAGGGTACAATGTACTGTATTAATTTAACGGAATTGTCCGTATTTATTCTTTACAGGTGTTTTACCTGTAATTACAATTTTGCACTTCACTTAGTCGTGTTTTAGGGTTAAAGGAAATGTCTGTAAAATTACTGGATAATGTCCAGATAATGAGCTTCCAGTACTTTTTCCGTTATTTTAAGAATTTGTTTTTTTACAGTGCACTAAATCAAAATATTAATAAAAAACATGTTACATGTTCGCATGAGCAAATGTGAACAAAAACCTACAGAGGGTGCCTTTAAGAGTCGGTTCAGATGTACAGAAAATATCTCTGTAGGCATAATTTCACTTCATCTCCTGAACAGGCATTTAAAAGTTATTTTATTCATACCACACAGACTGGTGAAAGGCATATGAAATTAATAAAAATGGCTGACTGGGCATGTACGCGTGCACCAGTGCAAAGAAACTGTACAATAAATACAATTCATACATTTCATTGTCAGCCGCACGCCTCATTTAACAAAAACCCTGTGTCTAAAGAAACTTGTTTCTGTTGCTCACAGCGAAGGCACAAGAAAACAATAGTTTATGCATGCACTGGGACACTGGGACTCTAGACTAAAGTCTCAATGAATTAAGAGCATATGATACACGACTCTTACATTTCCTCATGGTATGCAGTTGCCGATTAATTTCAAGTATAATCATGGAATGCATGTTCAAAACCCATCACATGTTCATATACCTGTGTACAAACCATGAAACACCACAAATCATCAAGAGTGCTCACAGCCTGAGCATATGGTTAATGCATGAGTTGAAGCATGGTGAAAATGAATTCTGATTATCATTATTAGAGCAACACATGTTTATTTAATTGCATTTGTGAATAATAAGACTGTTCACAAATTGGTCTGCATATAAGTATATGCTAATTTCTAGAGAGGTAATATGAATAAACAGGTGCTTGAAAGACTTAATAGGAAGTGTCTGTGTGTGTGTGCGATGATACACCGAACAGTCATAAATATTATGAAGGCACAAACACAGACAGAAATGGGGAGGAAGAGTGTGAGGAAGCAAAACAAGTTGCAATTCACCCATATTATGAAAGCACAGGTGTGCAAAGCTTCTAATAACTATTTAATATAATATTTTTATCTTCTCAGTACTTCGGTACAGTGTAATTTTATTTAACATTTCTCTCAAATCGGTTCGCTATCGTCGCAATGCCTTCTGGAATCATCTGCCTTAGAGAATTTGGCCAAAATTGATTTCTTAGAAGGCAGAATAATGTCGCTGCCCACCTTTTGAAGCATCCTTCTCATTACCTTAAAATACCAGCTAGGTAGGCAAATTCACTAGGTTTTGGAACAGAGCAGTTTTCTCGCTAATTTAAAGAGCCAATCTAATTTAACTGCTGACCTAAACTGAATTTTGTCGACAGAATGCCAATAAACGCCTCACACTAAAGCCAAAAAGACCATTTTGCACCAGATGGTATTTATCTGTCTGTACACTAATTTATCTGAGAAGACTTTTGTTAAACCTTTAAAATTCGTAGTTATTAGCCATCAAAAACAAACGCCTCCAGGTTTTGCTGTCTTCGGTTGACAGCCTTCATTACATTAGCTTTCAA
Source organism: Zacco platypus (assembly GCA_038088235.1). Classification (NCBI taxonomy): domain Eukaryota; kingdom Metazoa; phylum Chordata; class Actinopteri; order Cypriniformes; family Xenocyprididae; genus Zacco; species Zacco platypus. Next base: position 8,369,450 of record CM076084.1, read on the forward strand.
TTCATATCCTGACAGGTTGTCAGAAATAAACTGAAAACAGAAAAAAAAAGTAAATTAATGAGAGACAGATGAAACGCGTTTTAGAGGCATGAGTGAGTACAGCGTGCAAAGGAAAAAAAAAATTATCAGTGGTGTTATGGGTATTTCCTATCTGACACATTACTGAAATAGTGTGTTTGTGAGGGGGCATGCTAATGCTCTGTTGTTTCTTTAACCAAGTGAGGGCAAAAAGTTTAATTAACACACAATCAAATGTCACTAGTCTGACACCGCAATTATAAGCATGGATCCTCGATAATTGATTTAATGAAGAAAGAGACGGTGGGGTGTGTGAAGTGATCCCTGTTCAATTAATCTTTTTTTCACAAAATTGACTACTTATGGGCTTTTCAGTCAATATTTACTGTAGTGTTTGCTTTTGACGAACATATAAACACACACATAAATACATAGAGAGATACAGGTCTAAAACTGCATTTTAAAAATAAAATGATACATAGAATAAAATGAACAAAGGAATGATAAAGCGAACAAACGATAGAGCGAATAATAAAACAAACGTTAGAACGAATAAACGAATGATAGAACAATAGAACAAACGATAGAGAGGTCAATTGAAAGAATGATAGACAAAATGAGCAAATGATAGAGGGATAAAATGAAAGAACGATAGACAGATAGATAGAAAGATAGATAAAAGGATAGGACGATGGAATGAAAGATAGAAGGATAGATAGAATGATAGAATGATAGAACAATAGATAGATAGATAGATAGATAGATAGATAGATAGATAGATAGATAGATAGATAGATAGATAGATAGATAGATAGATAGAATGAGATAGAGAAATAGATAGAGTGATAGAACGAAAAATAGAACAATAGATAGAACGACAGAATAATAGATAGAACGATATATATAGGATATATATAGAAGGATAGATAGAAGGATAGAAAGATAGAACGATAGATAGATAGAATGAGAGAATGAGAGAATGATAGAATAAGAGAGTGATAGATAGAATGAGATAGAGAAATAGATAGATAGATATAGTGATAGATAGAATGAAAAATAGAACAATAGATAGAACGACAGAATGATAGATAGAAGGATAGATAGATAGAAGGATAGATAGATAGAAGGATAGATAGATAGAAGGATAGAATAAGAGAGCGATGGATAGAATGAGATAATAGAAATAAATAGAACAATGGATGGATGGATGGATGGATGGATGGATGGATGGATGGATGGATGGATGGATGGATGGATGGATGGATGGATGGATGGATGGATGGATGGATGGATGGATGGATGGATGGATGGATGGATGGATGGATATTTGCAATGTGCAGCTATCAAAAACATCAATAACCATATCGCCTTTTGTAATATGTTGAGATATGAGATATATATATAGATATAGATATATATTAGATATGTTGAGAAATGTTAGCTCTCTGTGTGGGTGTTTATCTTCATACACAAGCTGGATGGAGGGATGGGTGAGTGTTTGGTTGTCTATCAGCCAAAGAGGCACTCACACCTGGTGCTGGGTCTAGTGGGTCTCTTTCTCTCTCTCTCTGCACTTTACATACACACACACACAGTCCACTTAATAAAAAGATGTTTTGAAATGGAACCAATGGACTGATTATTGCCATCTGAGACATCATCAAGATCTCAAAAACATGAATAAACATGCATGAGCTTCCACACATTAAGGAGCGCCTCCAAAAGTGCCTGTTTAGGCAAGATTGTCTTTGTCTGGCACATCATATGAAGAAGACTTGGATGCTGAATTCAACGTGAAATAGTGTTTGCAAATCATTTACTTCCATTTATTTATTTATTATTATTTTCATTTTTTTTAAAAAAGATATTAAACTAGAAAAAACACTGCACAGTTACTTAAAATAATGCCTAAATAACTAATATTTGGCTACAGGATAACAATCTTTTACAGTCTTGGTTAAAAAAAAAAAAAAAAAAAAGGAAAGTCATTTCAGAGGCGTTATTGCATTTTACTGAAATATAATGATTTTTTTCCTCCTCTGGAAAAACATCCACTGATGAATCATGCACAATACAACTAGCAACACGAATTTAGAAAGAAACGAGGCTCAATTCTGATTTCAAGCTGACTTGAAGCATAAGTCTTGCTGAGTGACAATTAAATGAAGTATACTGTAAATATATAGTCCTTTTTCTTCGTTCAGTGTCCTATGCCCTTGAGTACATCACTCAAGTTATTAATTTAATTCATTTACTGAGTCGGCAGTTACCAAAGCAATAAAATAAGCCATAAATTAAGAAGTAATTCAATAAATAACAAACACTTGATTTCTAAGGCGTATGGCTTTTGTGCCTGAAACTATAATGAGAGCAATACGTTTGTGTGTGTTTTCTTCCATTTTAAGAGGTCAGTCACAATCAAGGTGACCTATTTCTAACGGTTATCTGACAAATTAAAAATGGTACCGTGCAACTAAGAAACAAGGTGATCTAGACTGCAATCTAGAGAAAACAGCATACTGAATGTGACCAATATATTTATGAGCATAGGTGCAAACAGTCCAATTTAAATGTAACCTGTTCAAGTTTATAGCTGGATGTTTATAGTATTTGTCACAGCGTAAGTGCATTACATAATTCTTTGTATGACACATTTAAACATGTTGTTGATTGAATTTTAGGCTATATGTGCTTCGCCCGACAGAGTTCTCCATGTATCATATGGGGGGTTTATTGAAGAGGAAGGCTGGCTGTCATATGAGCCACTTTATAGGCTGTTACAAGATATGATTTCTTGAAAGAGCTAACAATATAGACATTAAACATATTTAACAGTCTTCCCTGCTAATAAAAAAACCCAGATTAAACCAGCAGGAGTTTCCATATTGCTACTTTAAAGAGATAGTTCACCCAAAAAAGAAAATTCTGTCATTAATTACTTACCCTTACATCATTCCAATCCAAACACGGAAAACTTTCAATATTCAGAACATGAAAGATCTTTTTGATGAAATCTGAGAGCTTTCTGTCCCTGCAAAGAAAGCTACGCAACTGACACTTTGACGCTTCAAAAAGTTCATAAAGAGATCACAGAACTAATCCACATGATTTGAGCGTTTTAGTCCAAATTTTCGCAAGATCGCATTATATGATGAACAGACTGAATTTAGGCTTTTATTTACATTTAAAACAATCATCAACTCACATCACATCTCATCAGTTATGGTAAAAGGAAGCTCAAACATATTTGCTTGACGTGCAATAACCAATGAGGTTCATTTTTGTGTTACGAAGCACATTTGAGCTTCAGCAAGAGGTTTAGAAGCCTAAATTCAATCTGTTCATCACATAAAGTGATCGTGCCTCTTCAGAACATTTGGACTAAACCACTCATTTCACATGGATTGGTTCTATGATCTCTTTATGAACTTTTTGAAGCGTCAAAGTGGTAGTTGCGTAGCTATCAACAGAGGGACTAAAATCTCTAAGATTTCATCAAAAAACTTCATTTGTGTTCCGAAGATGAACGAAAGTCTTACAGGATTGGAACGACATGAGGGTGAGTAATCAATGACAGAATTTTCAGTTTTGGGTGAACTAACGCTTTAAGCTGGTTATGACCAATTATGACCATTTATATTTTTTGGTTGAAATAACCCTATAAAAAGTCTGGTAGCATCCAACACAACATTATTGACCAGTTATGTCAGTCTTTTCAGCTGGGTATAGCATATACAATGCTAACATTAAAATATCAACAACTTTTTTGAACAATATCAGAAGTAAAAGTCACGGTGCTAAGATGTGAGTTTGAATGTGTCTACAAATATTTACATTTATTCATTTAGAAAAGCTTTTAAGCAAAGCAACTTACAAACAGTATTGTCATCTTTATAATGTCACTGCTACAATGGCAAAAATGCCAAAACGGTGAATTATTACAACTTTAGACTACAGTACATGGTGGTGCTTGCTAACAATCCGGCACTTTTCATTCAAGCAACATTTTCCTGTTTTAAAATGGACCTATCTTTACTGCAGGACATTTCACTGAGGATGAATATAGGCAATTCACTGTGTAGAGAATGTTTCGCAACATATAGAGAAAGCAAGGGGGTTTATGTGCAGGTCAGTCAGCTAATTTTTTAAGATCGATTTTCTGTTCTAATCCAACTAGTGACGATGGCATTCCAACCCAAGAATAGCAAAAACAAAAATGGCAAACTCCCCCAAAACAACTATCACTCTCAAATAATGTTTGAGAATTTCAACAAATTCAGTAAATGTCCTAAAAAATTTATTAAAAAAATAGAAAACCCCCAGCATTACAAAGCAAATACAAAGCGATTAAGCAGCTGAATTAATTACCTTATAATGACCCGACCCAGAAAACTCATTTTCGGAGGAATAATTTGTTTTCAGCGGATACCAATTAAGCATTGATTGTGCATATTAAGGTCTAGGCTTCATCCATTATGCCAGTATCAGTCACCAGCAGACAGATACACAAAAACAAACAGACAGAACCATCAACTTTATTCCTTCTCACATAGTTTACTGAGAAAGCAAGCCTGTATTGAACCTACACAGTTTGCTACTGTTCAGAATGAGTGTCATTATTACATTGAAACAGAAAAAGATATTTTGCACAATGTCTGTGTTACACATTTCCAAAAAGCACCATAAAAGTAATCCATACAACATTTCCAAGACTTAGAGTCAAATAATAGCTTTGCTCGATTAACAGATCAAATTTAAGCCATTATTCACCAAAAACTATTGATTTCAAATCTACGTGCATGCATTGAAAACATAAAAACAAACCAATTATTTCACAAGTCATTTTTCTGTAATTTAATTACAGTTACTTCTGTAACTATGCATGTAATTGCATTAAATATTGTATAGACTACAGAACAATTCCATATTAAATAATAGTGGATTTAACATCAAAATTTAACATCCTTAATGTTAAAATGTATGTTTTCCCTGTAAATACTTTGGTCAGTTCAAGAATAATTTATGTAATTTTAAATTATTTATTTGAAAGAACTAAAAGAGTGGTTTCATGTCTATCCTTGTTTTGTTCAATTGGTCGAGGTTGATATGGGATTTAGAAAGTTAGTAATAAGTAATGCAATACTTTTTTAGAAAGAGTAATCTAATTACACCAATGAAAATGTAATTAATAGCTAGTAATTAATTACTTTTTTAGAGTAACTTACCCAACACTGCATTACACATTAAACGGGGATATGAGAAAGTATTTACTGCTGAAAAAAATGACACACCATGGGCCTCATTCATGAAATATTCATCTGTAAACTGTCATATTCAATTCAGTGCAACAATTTACGTAAGAATGGCTTCGTTCTGCTTGTGTTTCATGAGGCCAAGTCAAGTGAAAGTTTACTTCTCAAAGTTTATTCATCAAAACAAATGTCTGTACCAGGATTTTCATTCTAATCCTTTATTGTGGTTGGAGGTTTCTTAGATTTAAGTCTACACCATATAGTAAATAATATCGCATTTCCATTGCAGTGACACTGTTTACAGCAGTATTGTGTTCAGCCCTATGCTTAGAATAAAGCGTGACTCATTGCTAAATATATTCACCATAGAGTCACCATGCTGATTTGAAGCTCCAATGCTTGAACCTTCTCACTGCTAGCTGAAAAGTGGGACAATTTCCTCAAACAACCACAGTGTTCAATCAAAAAACAACTATGAAAGATAACGGATATTGATTGCCTTTGGAGTCATTCTCTTACTAACTTACTCCAAAGCACATGTTGCCCACAGCAGATCTTTGGCTGCAAGGTCATTTGTAAAACAGGTCGCTCTCTCCCATTCGCTCCAGAAAATGTATAAATGACAAAAAGATGCCAAAATAGACCACCTCTGAAGTTCTGAAGCAATTTGTGTAGAGATGCAATTTTCAAAACCATTTTCCTGCTCAAAACAAACCTTTCAGATCAGGCTGATCAATTCTCAGTAAACAGATCCAATGAACGTTTTCATAAAATGGATGAAAAGGTAAACAAACCTGAGAAAATAAATATATGCACATAAAACATTCAAAATAAAAGTAAAAAGTAAACAAATTATGAAAACATCAGCCTTTTATGTGAAATCTCAAAGCTGCTACTACGATGAAGGACTGAAATTGTGTAACTTTAAATATTCATGCCTATGATAGTCACCATACTGATTTGAGTAGAAACTTATTCTGTAAGGAATCATCAAATTTTAATGTTTTTTGACAAATTGCGCAGAACATCGTAAGGAACAGCATGCTATCCTCACCACATGTTGGTTCATATCCAATGAAACATGTAAAACAGTATTTCAGACCAGTAAATTGGAGCTCACTAAGACAGCGGAACCCCCCTCCCTCCTCCACGCCCTCATTTTCTGTCTTTCTTTCTTTGTGTCATTTACAAAGATGTAACCTGACACTCAAGTGCTTCATTCATTGCTGTACCCAGGTGTCTGTCTTACAGATTGTAGGGTTTGCTGTAAATACACAAGCTAGTGCCCTTGACAGAAATTTACCAAGACCTTTGATCTGTTCCAACACCTAGCAAGCTGCCTACCTAGCATTTTAAGGCATCATATTCACTCTAAACCAACATGAAGGCAGTTCCAAAATTTCAAAAAATTATTTTAAATATACTCACTTTTCATTCAATAACATAAAAACATAGCAACATTTTTTATAGTTAATACTTTTAGAGTGTGTTCACACTAGCACTTTTTGTGCACACCCGGGTTCAATTGATGTCAGAATTCAGTTTGTTTGGATGACGGCAACCCTGTTTTTCGAACTCAGGTGCACACCCATGAACCACAAAAGAGCCCCCATAAAAAGTGTGGTCTGGGGTACGGTTCATGTGAACTCTAGTATGGTTCGCTGCTGATATGAACACAATCTTACTAAATCGAGGAATTGAAACGCTATTGACGATTCGATAAAACTGTGTTTGTGTGTGTTCTCACTCACTTTCCTGACAAGCGTGACTGACGTACTCCAAGCAGAGAATGTATATCTCATTTCTGCTGGACTCCCGCATTCTTATGAACATTTGCAGTATATTCGCGGTTTTGCAGTTTTGCCGCCTTCATTACCATGCGAAGGGGTAAACAGCTGCTGCTTTGATAACGCAAGCGCACCGCTGTTCGAGCCCAAATAATATGTGAACATAATCCAGTGGGGGCAGAGGAAGGGGGAGCAATTGAACTCAGGTTTGGACAAGGCAATCAAAATCAGTGATTTGCATTACAACTTAGTATGTTGCATGGTTACTTAGTCCAAGGTTTTCCCACAATTTCTTGTTTCATTGTTTGAGGGTTTGATATATCGCACAATTTTGATCTAAGGATGTGTTCACACTTGAACGCTGCAATTCGAACCCTGGTGTGCGCCAAACAAGTGGACTGAGACTCCAGAAAAGGTGGGTCTCGGTCCGCTTCCAAACGAATTCTGGTGCAGTTCGACAGAAATATGAATATCAACCTGGACCAAAGACATGTAAATGAACCAAAAACAGGACATGATGTCATCAGATGCAACCATAAAATGGACAGAATGCTCAAGCATACCCGTTATTTCTCATCATAGGAGCTTCGTTGCCCATTACAGTTTGGTCCAGGCATCAGAATCAATGTCTCCTTGCAGCAGATCTATTAAACACCCATCAAAATGTATGTATGCAAGTATGATTTGTTGGAATCTGACCAAAAATGGCTGAGCTTCTTTGAAGTTGATAGAGTCAGTAGAGTAAATTTTGAGAACTGAGTTGAAAAATTGAGAACAAAATCATCTCGCCATGAAATCCCTCTTAATAACACCTAATTTGACACACACCTCATCAAAACCAAATATCTATAGGAAAATATATATATATATTCAATATTTTTTTGTTTATGTTTTATGTTTATATGTGTATATTGGTATATCTGAGGCGTGCGCTTCGGATCTGTCAGTCATCGCGAGTAAGATCGATTTGTTTACATCGGCATGAGTTTGAAAATCACATTTCATTGGTTCAGACTCATGCCATCAAAAAGTCGCTATGAATATTCACAAAGTTGGAATACTGCGCTTTAAAACTATACCAAACTTGAACTAACGAGAAAGTTGCTGAGGAAGTGAAGCGTGCTGAAGCAAGCAAAGAAAAATGGCATTCAAATGGACAAAGGAAAGGTACTCCTCTCAGAAAACATACAAATAAAGATACTTTTAGATGTTTAATTGCTATTTGAAGCATTGGGATGACTAGATGGGGGCTTAATGAACTCATTTTTGTGAAAACCTCATATTTGACCAAAATCGAAATTTTTGACTTGTTTTGCCTGTTGCTTGTAATTAGCCCGTACGCATTCCACTCATTTTGCCAGAACGGGTCACATATGAGCACATTTGTTATATGAGCGCATTGTTTTGGATGTTCGAAAAGTTAAGTTTTTAGAGAGTATGTCTTTAGATTTGGACTTAAAAATGACAAACAGGTGAAAAAAAATTTAAAAAAGCAAACCAGGACTAAATGTACTATTTGTTTTTTTGGTCCGGACCAAAACAACAAGAGAACCGACTACAAGTGTGAACACACACTAAATAAAGTCAAAACAGGCAAGATGGATTGTATGTAAACGGACAAGCCAACAGGTGAAATAGTATGTCACAGAATTATTGTATGTGACGGTATCATGCTGCTTTTACTTTTTATGCAGGCCTATTACTCATTGTAACAAAATGCAATAGATTTCAGCTGAGCCAGGGTGGGCTTTAGGGGGTTGCTTGGATAATATATAAATGCGTGTTCTCTGTATACATTCATAACATCCAAGCAGCCTCTAAAGTCTGACATGTCTCCATTGCAAATGTATTGTATTTTGTTGCTTTGTAAACATCACAATACATATTTCAAGGATGATGTCAATGGCTTTTTTTCAGTGTTTACAAGCTTGATTTTTAAAGTTTGCACATTCAGATACCTACAGTATACAATAGATCCACAGTACAAATGAAATCTTACATGCAATATATGAACTTTCGGAACTGGATTGGTTTTCAGTATTCTTTATGCATTCATTTGATACATTCATAGCAAAAATAATTTTAAAAAATACAATAAACACAATTAAACTTGTTGCAACATAACAAAATCAACTATATAAAACATTTAAGCTTAATATTCGAGAAAAAATCTCAGGCAAAACCTTAGTAGAAACATCTTTTTATGAATTTCTGAAGAAAAAAAAAAACATTGTGCCTAATATAATTAAAAGCAATATGCTTAACAGTTAAAGTAAAAAAAATGTTTCAATAAAGGTGTAAATCCTAAATAACCAATGTAGGCAGTTTTCTAACTAAGCTTATATGTGTGCTCTTAACTCTAGGAGTAGGTAAAAGACATGAGTGTTTGAGTTCATTTTTTCATTAAATGAGCACAACTACCATGCAGAGATGTTAAAACACTGCAGTCCGATGTCCAAGCGTGATTTTCTTAGCTCTGACTCCTTGAGGGAGATTATGAGGTTGTGGAAGGTGGTTATTGTTGTCAGACAAACTAGTGGTTGTCTATTGTTTGTTCCGGGGTTGTAAGTGCATTTCTCTGGGTGAAAGCACCCACTAAATGACTTAATGTAAATATAAATTTCACTTGAATGAGAGACGGGGAGTGTGGAAGTGGTGGGGTGTTTATTGTAATGCTTTTAGTCCCATGCTAGCAATGTTGGCTGTAGCGCACGTTCAATGGAGCAAAATGAAGATAAACAGCCTCCATTTCGAAGCTTTCTCTAAGCCATCGGGGCCTCTAATGCATCCCTAATGTGTGTAATGTGTGCTTGTGTTTTTGTGTGTTTTTGCATGAGAGAAAAACTGTGGCTTACTTAAAATATAAAAAAATAAATAAATAATGTTGAAAAATATGTTTTGTCGCTTATTTTTCTGCTTTGGACTAATATTTGGAGAAAAATCAATGATAAGAATATGATATTTCTGAAAACATTTGGCAGTTGACTGTGCAAATATTCTTGTCTTTCTACTCCTGGTTGCCAGATGGTGTTCTTCAAGTTAAACACTAACTCTTTCTCTCCCTCTCACACACACAAAATCTAAAACACACATCTCCATGTGCTAAATCAGCTAATTTTGAACAAATTAGACCACTTATTTCTGAACAACCGCATTTTACAGACACAATGCAGAAAGTCTAACTCTGGACTGTGTACAAATTCTCGGTTGAAAATGTTGGGATGAACTCTATGTAGCTCTAAATTCCCATTACGCAATTAAATACCCTTCACCGTCCTCTACAACCATCATGCAATCAAGTATTAATAGGCTTTATAGCGCATTTATGGTTTGTTTGTACCCAATGAATGCTGAAAATTATGACTAAATTCATTCTTGAATACAAATACTCTCCAGTGTCACATGATATGAAGGCTGACTTTGGGGCCTGCAGCAGCAGTTCTAGGACAATCAAATGAGTTCAGTAGAACAGATAAAATCTATGAATAAAACCAAGTTCAAAACTGACATCAGTCTGTCTAATCTATTCAAAAAAATGTATTAATTAAAGTAAGAAAAGCTTCTCCAAAACTCTTTCCAAACATCTCTTAAAGGAATAGTTTACTCAAAAATGAAATTTACTCACCCTCAAGTGATTCCTCTAAGCATTTCTCGATTTCATTCAACACAAAATAAATTTCTGGAGCATGTTAGCACCACTCGTTTCCATACAATGAAAGCATGCAATGACTTTTTGTTTTAACAAAAACACCATAAATACTACAAAAGCAGTCTAAAGTTGTGACAGGAACAGAAAAAAAGTAATAAGTGTTTCCTTATATTAAAAACTGGTACATCCCAATCAGTTATGGGACACGCATGAACCTTTGTGCTTGGTCTCACTAACGTCAAACTTTGCACGATCTGGCATTTGGAATGTGGAGATGTTTGGTCAGAGATGCCTTGCCCCTGACAACTGCTGCAAGGACGAACAGTTAAGTAACTCTTTCCCCACCCGGATTTTTTTAAAAATGTTGCCAGCCACCACCAGCGTTTTTGATCATTTTCAAAAAAATGTCACGGCCCCTAGAATATTTTGTTGTATGAATATCTGAACATGCAATATATCAAAAGAAAGAACAGATCCTCTGCTTTTAAACTAAAAGAAAATATTATTTTAGCTTCAAGCTTGCTTCTTTTTTGATCAACATGAATAGTTTCATAAAAAAGCAACTTTTTGAGCAAAAAGCTGAGAAAAATCACGCTTCTGTCAAAGACTATATCTGGATCGGACTCAGAACACTCAGACTCAGATGATGAAAACATAGATAAATCTAGTTCATCAACACGAAAGATTCTGTGTTTGACGGGGAAAGAGTTACGCTACACACATTACAACCATTACTAAATTGAAAAACATTACCAGAAGTTTTTATAAGAAATTGAAACAAAAAAAGTCTAAGTGAGAAGTGTTGATTATAATTAAAAATTTGATTTAATTAGATTTCATTGAATAATGAAAATAAAAAGTAACATACTGAGAAAACTTAGTGAGCTGATGAACAAAAACTACACGACTGCCAACCATTGGCTAGGTGTGTTCCGGGCTTTAAAGGTACACTATGTGCTTTTTGGCCCTCTATCACTTAAAAAGCAAAACTGTATACTGTTTTGGTTGTGCTTTACTGTGCGGATGAATATGGTTATCCTACTGCTCATAAAACATTCACTACTAGGCTTAAAAGATATAACCAGTTTAGATGGAAAGGATTATAAGCTGACATGGTTTAAAAAAAGCTGTTCCCCTACCTCAGCCCACCCATAGCAGGAAAAAAAATACTATGGGAGTCAATGAGGGGTGCGATCTGCTTGGTTAAAAACATTCTTCCAAATAACTTCCTTCGTGTAAAACAGAACAAAGAAATGTATACAGGTTTGAAACACATTGAGGGACAGTAAACGATGACAGAATTTTAATTTTTTTAATTTTAACTATCCCTTTAAAATGCATTATTTTACCCATCATTTGAGTATACTTTGTATTTTTAGGCATATTTAATTCTGTTAACTTCGTGTCTTGTTAATGTCAATTTATTTAAATCAATTAAATCGATCAAGTCAAGGCAATTTGTGCGATTAGGGTTTTTTAAATCGTTCACTTTTGAGGTTTCATGACAGCTTCTTTATGATGCTGACTTACTGTACAGTATTTATATTTACTGAACTGTAAACAGAAAGTTATGGATCAGAGCTTTGGCTTCCACGTGCCCAATTACTAAGAAAACAAACTTACACTGCGACTAAGCCATCCGACGCCTGTAACAAGAATTGTAACCACAGAAATATTGATCAGAATTGAACTGACTTCTTTTTAATCATAAAAGGACGCATTTATCTTTGGGTACTTTGTTATTGGCCGTGTCGGTCGTGTCATGTGGTGGCACTGTAAACACTTTCATCTGTGAGCAACTGTGAAATCATGAATCTCTTTCAATTAAGCTAGTAAACTTTGATGCTGGGTATGGCATCGTAGGTCCACGGCTTTAAAAAGCCAGAGCCAAACTCATCTTTTAGAAACGAGCACAGGTCACATTTCATCACAGTCAAATAAAGCAACAGTTTCATTTCTTCATATTTGGAGCAAATATTTACAGGCCTCCCCTTTCCCAATCATCAGAGGCCTCGACTCTGAGAAAAGAGACAATAAAAACACTTCATTTGCTCATCAGCTTTTAGCTGACTGTGTAAACCGACATGTCAGTTTGCCCTAAATTTCTTTTTAATTAATTTTTAATTAATGAGCTTCCAGTTCAAGTAGTGCATGTCACTGAAATAATTCCAATTCAGATAATAAACTACAGTAGTTCTCACCGACTAATCCTGCATAACTGATAAACTCACCCGGTGACAAGCAGAAATTGAAAAGATGTTAATGTGGCACTCATACAATCCCGCATAATATGAAACGCGGCCTTCTGGGCTTCCAGAAACCAATGAATGGTGCGTACACGTCGAGGTACCACTTCTATTCAAAGGCAAAGTAGGCACTTGAACATGTAATACTTGATAACAAAGATGTGCTAATCTCATCATTTATAAATGCTGAAGAAAAAATCTATTGGTGTGAAAGCTGATTAGTAACGACGGAAAGGCCTCTGTCAAAACGCCAATGCTTTGACTCGAAGTCAATGCTACAGGCATAAACAAGTAAAGGAGAGAAAACCAAAGAAAGAAAGAGAAAGAAGAAACAGCTGAAACCAATTTCAGAGTGGAGGAATAGAACAATGAGGGAATTAAAGAAAGGGTTTCACATGTAAATTCAAATCAAAATTGCTCTGTGTGAAAATGTTCTTATGTCTTTCTGGCTTTGATCTTATCCCAAATAAGATTCATTATTCTCGTGCCGACAAATGTGCTAACTTTCATTTGAAGAGCGCGAGAGGAGGTGGAAAGACAGGATGTCGAGCATGTCTTGTACATGTAATGATCGCCTGATAATACTTAAGTGCAGAAGGCAGATGTGTTCAGACAGGCAGAGCAAATTAAATCTAAGTGTTTATTGCCAAGCATTTCCTCAAAGCTCTTTAATTCATCGCCGCGAATGTGAGCAGTTACATTGTTGTTTGTAATAGACCACCTGTCGGCAAACTATCAAAGTTATTTTTTTCGAATCACTCAAGATGATTGCTATAATAAAACCTTGTTAGCAATAAACTAATTAAGTCACTTGTTTACCAATGAAATTAAGAGGTTTATTCTCATTTGACCACTTTAAAATAAAAGAGTCACAACGGCTTTGGTTAATGACACAGTCTGGGTCACGACTGGGGGAGGGTCGGGTCTACAACCGGACAATACAAGCAAACAATGAAGGCACGACGGCTTTTGAGGCCCAATACTATCGTTGCACTCATGCGTAAACACACACAGTGGCACAACAAGGCACCACGAAATACTTTAAGGGTGTCAGCGTGAGAAACGTGGTAAATGAGCAGAGGAACAGTGCAGGGAAGAGGACCAAAACAGACTAGATATATAAAATAAGATAAGAATTTCATTGTACCTGGTACATATGACAATAGAGATCTTGAAGATGTAAATTAGGACTAAAGCATATCCACTTATACTATATCCTTCCCAATACAGAAAATTCCAAATAATTTCCATGGTAGGAAGTCATTTACTTGAGCAGTATAGCTTATATACATTTAAAGGTGGACAAAGTTCATATTTTTACAAATGGTTTGTCACAAAAGGCAATGATGTACCTCAAATTAATTTTCTTACTGAAGCTCAAATTAAACTTTTCATTTAGCCGAAAAGATCCATTACTTATAGGAATACATATCATATTAATTACTTTTAATTTATTCATTTACTTTTATTTATTTACTTGTTTAATATTATTAGTAATTCATGTTTAAGTAATATTTCAATTACTAATTAGGAATTAGTCTCATTATAAAAGTTTGATATAAATACGTTAATGTTTAAATTTGTATATTTTTTGTATATTTTCTCTTTTTTTATTTGGTGGACACCACAAAAGGAAAAAAAAAATGTGAAAGGAAGAGAAAGTAGAAGGAAAAAGAAAGAATAACTACTGGTAAAAAAATATTATGTCTTTAAAAGGAAATGTATATATGAAGTGTATAACAAAATTGGTTAATTAAAATCTTTATGATTTTCAGTGTGTCTTGTTCCATAGGTGATAAATTAAACCAGTCATAGTTAAGTTCTTTGGCAACAAGCCACCTCTTGATATTTCAGCCAATCAAATTTATATGTTGCTACTCAAGCATAATTTTGGGTCCCGGTGAGGTGCATCCATTACACTGCTAACAAGTATATCTATTGTACCATATCCACACTGTGCACGAAATAGACAGTCAAAACAAGTTATTGGAAAATAGATGTTCTGACATTTCATCCTGCACGTCAGATTGTACCAGGGCTTACTGCGCATGCTCATATCAATATTGTGTCTTATTTATTTAATTATTTTTAATTTGCATTGTTTTAAGGGTAGGTTTAGGGTAGGGGCTAAGTATTGATATTAATAAAGCCTCAAACCACATGAATATGATGCTGGTAGCACAATCTAATAGGTAGCATTTTTTGCTGTCGAATTGTGCTACCTACTGTTTTAATAGGAGGCAGCAAAATCTGACAAGTTAGGACAAATCGACAGAACACCGGTATTTAAATGTCAGTGTTTTGGATAATGATTTTCGATCCTCCAAATCTATTTTTTTTTTCCTGTTTCAGCCAAATAGTTGCAAATTTCACATCACTAACCTAAAAAAAAGAAAAGGATTTTTGACAAATGTTTAAAATTAGCCATACATAAGATGAAAACTCTGAATGAATGTTCTTGTTTAAGATTTGAGGTAAACTACCATCGTAAATTTCATTATGGCTATTAATATCACCTAAAAATGATATTGAAACTCCAATAAAACAATTTAAATACTGTACATAAAACATAAATACCTGAGATAATCACTGAGCTGTCAGCTACAACATTGCAGAAATAGAAACCACTCTAAAATAAAACACAATCTCCTAGTTAATGTTGCTGTTTGAGCATAAACGTCTGCAAAGTTACTACGTTCAAAGTTCAATACAAAGAGAGATATTTTATTTTAAAGAATTCTGTTTAAGGACTACAACACACGGATGGTAGGGACTACAACAAGCTTCTTCCCGGGTTAGTGACATCACTAACCCTAAAATTTACATAAACATGCAACAAAGTGGATGTGGCCATGTTGGGCTGCTTTAGAGAAGAGGAAGAGTTGTTGTAGTAGAGTGTTGCTGCCATGCTGCATTTTACACCGAACTGCTTCAGAAAAGAGGGTCAATTCAATGCTGGATTTGCACAAAAGCTTAACATCAACTCCACAGCAACTACATAAGTACATTCACTAACCATTCAGAAACGCACAGTTGCATTCTATAAGTTGTGACTTCTTCCCGAGTCTCTCCATCAACTACGGTTTGAACAAAGTAAGGCTGAAACCGTTACTGACAATCGTCATTTTGGCTGCGTGAGATTCTCCAGCTTTGTTGTTGTTGAGCAACCGAAGCACGAGCTGTTAAAGCTCCGTCCTCTTCTGGAAAGCAGGCAGGGAGCAGCAGCTCATTTGCATTTAAAGGGACACAGACAAAAATGGCATGTTTTTGCTCACACCCAAACAGGGGCAAATTTGACAAGCTATAATAAATGATCTGTGGGGTATTTTGAGCTGAAACTTCACACACACATTCTGGGGACACCAGAGACTGATATTACATCTGGTAAAGGGGGCATTATAAAAAGAACCTCTATGGGAAATTTTCACCCACAATGTCTAATGATAAACACAATCTCCTAAACAAGTCACATGACTTAAAGTATCATTCACATCCATAACATGAATCGTGCAGAATGAGCTACCTGTCAAAATTCAACATTTTTGTTTGAATAACAGCAATAATGATTTACTTTGACTTGATACAACAGCCTGGCTCCAGAGTGAAGGTGTGGAGGATTTGTTTGAATATTTATGGTAACTGGAGAGTTGGAAGGCAGTATGGGTTTTAGTGTGCCAGTGGGAGCATGGCAGGGGATTGTGGCAAAAGTGCAATACGTACTGGAGTGTGGCACTGGGTGTAATTCTGAGCTGTTCTTATTCAGCCCCTGCAGGAGTTTGTCATCCGGGATCAAAAGCCCATCTGACCAGAGCAGCACAGAGAGAGTCTTCAGACACAAGGAGCAGTTTTCATGCCGCGCCGTCCCTGCCAGGGCCCGCGCACACGGACGCGCGCACACACAGACAAGCAATCACATCAATCTCGATTTCTTCCATCATGCCTACACTCTCTCTCTCTCTCCCTCGCTCGGTTTCTCAGCATTTTGCCTCCCTCCATCATTATGTTCTCCTCCACTCCACTTCTTCCCCCCTCTCTTCCTCTGCTTTAGCTAGCGCACAGGCTTTTCTTTCCTTTTTGATTTGATAGACATCCCAGTGACCCTAAAACTGTCTCTTGTGATGGATGTAAAGGAAGAGCATGGTAAAGAGATGCCAGTGCTCTCCTCCATAGAGATCTACCTATCCAAAACTACCATCCCATCCATCCTTCCCTTTTCTTCTTTCTGCACTGCTTCCTCCTTTTCACGCTCCACTCCTCTTTAACATCTGCACTCTTTCTGCTTGTTTCAGCCCACATCCCTTCTCTCATCCCATCTCTCTTGCACCTCTCTTCTGATTCTCTGAGGGACCTCAGTGGCGCATCAAGATGTCAGAGCGTTCGAATGCAAACATTCATCACTGACGTGCATTGAGAGCGTACACACAGAAAGCCACTCAGCGACTGACAATCCTGGCAAGAGTCATAAATACAGAGAGCGCAGAAAAACAACTTGGGACGGTGTGTGACAGTTCTCAAAAGTTTCAGCTTTTGGGACTGAAGCATTTTAAAAACCTGTTTAGGATTAAAGGAAAACCCACAAAGACGGTTGTTGATCCATGTTGTATGCTGAGCAGAACTCTTCATTCACTATGACTTTAAAATGAGTCTTTTTTAACAGGAAGATGAAAGAAAATAGCATGGCCTACCTCATATTATTTAAAGCCTAATGATAGAACAACTCAAAGAAATATGATTAGGCTCAAATTGCATTGCACAGAACATCAAACATCCCATACAAGTTCCACAACTATTGATCAATGAATTTTCAAGATTTTGAGTCTCATTTATAATACTAGGGATTATGGCATCCTTTACTTACAAGAGAAATTTCTAGCAAATTAAATGGTTCAGGTCTTTTCAATTACACTTATATAATAATATGAAATTTATAATCATTTTAAAATTTCTTACCATTTCCAGGTTTCCCCTTCCTAAAATTATGATCTCAGATTAAAAGACCTTAATTTATCTTAATGTTTATTTACTGCATCTTCACTGTATAAAGTAAATATAGATTAATCCTTATTAAAATTACAAAAGTTATTCAGTGAAGAGCAGTGAGTGATTTTATTTCTTTGTCCTTTACTGTTTGTATAACAATAAAACGAAGAAAGCAGCAGGTTTATTAGGCTGCTGTCACTTTAAGAGCTGCACAGATCCAATATAGCATTACACATGCGTTTTATTTCTCAACTGTTTATTTTCACTACAGATATAACAACTATGTTTACTAGGATACTTGCCGAGACAGGCATTTTTGATGTAATTTTGTGTGAATATGTCTGTTCAAGCACAAAACGACTTGAAAGAGCAGCTCAATTGACCCTTCGCAAAGACCCGCCCCCTTTAGTTACTGTTGCTATGTTCGAAAAGCCATGCGCTCTCACGCCACACATCATGTTCAAATGCAGTGAAAAATACATTGTGGAGCAAAGAGGACACTGACAACGCATCGACAGACAAGACAGAGCAGGTTACTTCTGATGTGAAACAGTTTCATATTTAAAATACTGTAATTTTTTAAAGAAGTTTAAACAATAAATACCGTATAGTGTCTCTTTAATGTGTCGTGACGGATCGCTGTAGCTCCTTCAAACGGCTCGTGAACCGATCATCTCTTCATACTAGTTCATTCACAGCATCAAATAAACATGAATGGACATCAGAAGGAATGTTGTTTCAAGCACGGAAAGACGTGAGTGCACAAAATTTTTCAAGTTCAAGTTCACCAACGTTAATCTACTAACTCCCCTGACTGCTTTGTCGGACAAAATGGCGGATCCGGGGTTATGATTGGTTAGATCACCTGTCAATCAAACTGCAGGCGAAGGGTCAATTCAGCATTCGCACACAGTCTGAGGAGCAGCTTTCTGGGTGCACACTTCAGATGTGTGAGCACACAAAACTTCTCACACTACTGAATTGAATTCTCTTTTGCATATTCTTGCACTTGAATATTTAAATCGGCAAGGCTTAAAACATGTGCAAATGAAAACTGATAACATCTTATTTAAAAACAAAAAAAAAAAGGTTAATTTAAATTTTTTTTATTAAAGTAACACTTTAGTTTAGGGTCCAATTCTCATTATTAATTAATTGATTATTAGAATGCTTATTACTAGGCATTCGGCTGTTTATCAGTACTAATAATACACATATTAATGCCTTATTCTGCATGACCTTATTATACATCCCTTAATCCTACCCCATACCTTAACTTAACAACTCTTAATAAGAAGTAATCAAGAGTTTATTGAGGCAAAAATCGTAGTTAATAGTTAGTTAATAGTGAGAACTGGAACTAAATCTAAAGTGTGACGAAAATAAACACAAACCTTAGATGCTGAAATACTGCTTCACACTTGCAAAGAATATCATATTAATGGTTTCCAATTTTGTCTATAATAGGCTTTCAATTCTTTCAATGAGAAGACTTTGACAGTGATTTAGAAGTTGAGATTACATTGGACTACTTCTTGCAAGTGGCCTGCTTCTAAATATAACTTATGAATAACAAATGTTCAATTTCTTCACAAAACTGAAGCTTTGAATGATGATAGACACAAATTCTTGAGGGATTTCAGGTTTAAAAAGAATAAACTTGATTAGAGAAAACCGATGGCTGCGCTGGAATAAAACTAGTATGACGCTTAACAAAGGCAGGATGACTCGATTTCTGCCATTCTCTGATGGGATGTGATCAATAACCTTCTGACCTCCTTAAGGTTGGGGTTTGGGCCACATCCAAAGCCATAGCGAGACCTTGACATTAACGCGGGGAGAAAGCTGAGTCTGCAAGCACGCAGAGAAAGTGAGAGAGGAAAAAGTGCCAGGCACCAATGCTGAACAAAAGTCACAGGAGTGGGTGTTCTTGTAACTGTTTTGAGTCGAACGCATTCATGCGTTTGCATTAATGCAACCTTCAAAATAAAGACAGATGAATTTCACAGCCCCAACACTGAAAAGCCCACGGCATCTCCATGCCAAATGCGTTTAATACGGTGAAGCGTCGCTTGCAATACAATCATACTTTTGAATCTTTTAATCTTGCTACCATTCTAAAGACTGAGATGCTCCCACGCGTGGCACGCAAAATCTGTGCTCTGCTTTAAAACATCCTAATTCAATCAGTAACACACCGCCCCCCTTTGAAAAACAGCCTGCCGGGTACCAGAGCGACCCAGCTGGCACCGTATGCAGTCTACAGCCTGATGAAGCCGATTCCAGTCAAGGCTTAACCGAATTCTGCTCTGAATCATAATTCAGAATCTCAGTGGGTCACTGTCCTTTCCTTTCCTTCACACCCTTTCTCTTTCACACGGCTGCAAATTCATGTATCCTGCTCCCTCTACTTGTCAGTTTGACGTTCAGTCAATACGACGTGTGTGTGACCTGAGAAAATGTGCGTGTTGACAGCATATGACCTTTACCGCTTTTGTTGAGACACATACAGCCCAGCCCTCTCTCTCCCCATGCCATCTCTCTTTCTGTGTCCCCCTTTTTCCTTCTCTCTTTATATGTCCCTCTTTTCCTTTCTATCCATCTCCTTCTGTCTAGCCTATGCCCCTCGTTCTCTCTCTTTCTAGTTGCTCTTAAATGCCATGAATGTTTACATTTACTTACCCCATCCATAACAATGAGCAATTTCATTCCAACAGGTTTTCATACATACACTCAATGACATCATTACAATCAACTTGGAATTTAAATGGACTTAGTAAAATGAACTTGTCAAAATAACATTTCAAACCCTGAGTAAAATGAAAAGTGAAGTTATGATATACAACTCTAAACTTACCTTGAGCGCGCAACATGTGGGTATTCCAGAGGAACACAAGGGCAAAAATCCAACCCCACATCCCGGACCTCGCTTTCCCAGTCATCCCCTTCCTAGTATTTCCTTGGCGGTGAATAATCCCTTTAACTTTGCCCTTGATAAGAGGGCTCTGACCCCCGGAGAAGCTAGAATCTGTAACCTCGGCAGACGTGGAGGTTTGTGAGAAAAGAGGAAAGTGCGCGCGTCGCTTCACCGCATTTACGACGAGATTCTCATTCATCCCACACGCCGGAGAGTTCAGCTCTGAGTCCGCGACTTTCCTGGTCGCTTTACTTTCATGTCTCATGGCTTTCTCACCAGCGCATTCAGCTCTGAATAAAACGACACCTTCAAACCAAAAAGACCAAGTCTCCGTGCACTGCTCCAAAATGAACGCGCATCCCTTCGCTAAGCGCGAGCCGCTCTTCTGCGTCCCGAGACGACTCATGATGTTTCAGTATTGATTCCAGTTAAGTATTAATACGTTTGAGTGTACCGGATTTAATTTATCCGCTTAGAGCGCCAATATCTCCTGTAAACCCAGTTGTTTTGACGTATTCGCAGCTCGGATTATCTACCCGATCATTTCGAGCATTTTCACGGCATTCAGCGACTCTTGAAGATCCCGTTACAATCCATACCGGTGCTCATTAGATGTGCCTTTATCCATTAGGAACAGACCGCGGGAAATGTTGTTTGAGTAATCTGGTAGTTACCCAGAAGACTTTATGTATCCAACAGGTCAAAAAGAATCACATAAGTCAAGAGCGTCTAGTACAAATTCCTCGCAAACGAAAAAACACCTGTGAACAGAAAAAGCAGACGTCATGACTATACTTCAATTATAAACCCTCTGAGTAGCTAACACATTAGATATATCCTACATTTCTTGGAAAAGGTGTTTACTTAGATTCTTTATTTACTTTTCACAAAAAAAAACAATTAAAGTGTTTTATAATAGTTTGTTCACAACCAGTCAGCTAGATTAAGTCGAAAATAATAACTTAACACGAATTAATTCAGTAACCGAATGATTCAGAAGTATTTTGATTCACAAAAGAGAACCGGCCAAAATCATTTGAGCACATTAGTCGCGCTGCATGATTTGATTCATTAAAAAGAACCGACACTTAAGAGTCGGGAGTCGGATTACACTGGGCGCGCTCGGTGTTTTTGATTCACCAAAAAGAGCCGACTCATAAGAGTCACTCGTTGGAGGTCCAATCCAAACCCAGGCAATTGTAAATATATTAGACAACATATACACTCACCTTCATCATCACTTGGTACATCTTTCCTAGCAGTTAATGCTTAAAGTTCAGATGCGCTCTGAATCGAAGTAATTCGTAACTTTGGAACCTGAAAGTCCTCAACTAACGCTCTGAATGAATGCATTAAGCGAAGAGAAGTGAGCGGTCACTGAACACCTGCTGCCCTGACCGAAGATAAAAACTTGCTGCAAGGCTCTTGACCGGAAATTCAAAGTTTAGTCGGATGCTGGTCAAACTAACACTTCTTTAAAAGGCTTTGAATGAGCCGTTCGAGTTTCTCTCCTCAGGAATAGTAACTTGTACAGGGCAGAATTTGAAGTTGAATTCAGCATCGCAGTCGCTCCGCCCTGCTCGACGCTGATTGGTCCGTCTTCAGCACACTACAGCCTATATTATTTTTCATGGAGAGCACGTGGAAAACGAAAAGCTTCTGAAACACGGTGCCATGCGCCCCCAATCAGACAGAAACATTTATGCTCGAAAGTCACACCTAAATGTAAAGTTTCAGATCTCTTTAATAATAATTAAAAAAAAAAGTAAGTTGCCATTACTAAATAAATCTTGCTGTGGAGTTGTACATTGTTGTGGACAGTCTTTCTAAACACAAAAAATATAAACTTGAAGAACTTTCTTTCTTAAATTGATTTTTTTTTTTGCACAATGTCCTGACAGCTAATAAAAAAAAGTTTATACACAGAATTCTGAATGATGAACAGAATGAAATTTAAGTGGTTATTTGTTGAAATAGTTCATATTGCCTACAGGCTATTCAAATATGAAACACACATCAAGCCAGGTTCGACATATGAATGTTATATCTGTCTTGATAGGGACTACTTGTGCTGATTTGAGAGCTATGATTTAATTTTAGGCCTGTTCCTCTTTCAGGGCAATTAAATTTAGAAGACTTGGTACAACAAACCTTGCATGGGCCAGCTTTGTGATAGCCTTTTCTACTCCTTCTTTCTTAAGTTAGCAACATTTGGAGTCAAAGAGGACAAAATTATCATATGTTAACTATTCCTCTAATTTCTGCAGATAAAATGCTTGGGAATGAATGAATGAATGAATGAATGAAAAGTCAGAGCAGTTAGTGCAGGGTCAATGTTCTAATATTGAGCCAGCATAATATATTTTTATTAAGAATATTGTGTTTTATTAAGAATATATGTTTTCATTAAATGAATCATTGATCATTAAAATGATCTAAGATTTAATATCCCATAAGGTTATTCATGGACATAGCAGGATGACACCAGTTAAATGATTATTTGAATATTGAAGTTAATATAAATTTACTTTAAAATGCTTTGACAGTATTATTCAGAGTTGTTTAAAGGCATTTGATGTGATTTTTATGTACAATTCATGTTCACTGGAAAGACATTGGGGGGAAAGAGACAGTTATTTGATTTCTGAGACATTTTTAATTAATAATACTATAATTTTAGCACTCAAAAAAAAGATATCAAGATATCACATCCTCTCTTGAGTAGGTATTTATTTTGAATAAGTAATTACTTCATGACTGATCAGCGTGAAAAGTATGTTCTATGAATATGTATAGTATAGTACAATATCCGCTATGCTGTAATTATCATGTGACCTATCAGCGTCAGTTACGTCACTTCACCAGATGTAGTAGGTCATCTGGGTACTTTTTTGGCTTCTCTTTTATGAGTACTGTGAATTCAGACATACTTTTTATCCCATACTGTTTTTTCACCTATATAGTAGGAAAGTATGGGATTTTAGATACAGCCCTAGTTTATTAGCTTCTAAAAACTGTGCAATTTTTGCCCACAATGTACTGTTCATGTTCCATGAACAGTAACTCTCCAAATTATTCTCTTCTGAACATAAGGCCTTAAACTCTACAGAAGTTTCTTTTGTTGAAAAGCTAATGAAAGTCAGGTGGTGGCCATGGCAATTGACCAGTGGTGGCGGGTTGTGCTTGCTCCCGTCACTGAGAACAGTTCCTTCATTTCTCAGTGGCAAAATGTGTTAATACTCTGGCCTCTGCCTGTGCAGGTCATTCCTTCGTTTCTATTAAGTATGTAATTGGAACAACTAATTCCAAAACCAATTTGATTTGCAATTACGTCCATCCCCATTCCAGGGCACTATTCATTTAAAGCCTGTCTTATTCAGACAGCGATAGTGGACTGACATGAGAACACAGGTGCACACACACACACACACACACACAGAGAGAGAGAGAGAGATTCCAATCTTCTGCTCTGCCTTGAATTAAATGTTTCTCAAGCTACGTCTCTTAATGTGTTTTTTTCGATGTGTAAATGGTTTCCACTCACTTCATGTCAGAGGTACTTGTTAAATCCAGAAAAAAAAAATGAGTTTAACCAACCACAACCCTTTAAAGGAACAGTTCACCTAAAAGTGAAAATACTGCCATCATTTAGTCAACCTTATGTTAGTCCAAACTTATAACATTTTCTTGCTTCTGAGGAACACATAAATTCAAAATGGATGCAATAGTACTCTTCATTCCAAGTCTTAAGGCCGGGACACACCAAGCCAACAAATGGCTGTCAGGCCATTTTTGAGTGTCGGACGGCTTCGTTTTTTCAGTGTGTTCCTCGCCATTGGCTCTAGTCAGATGCCGTCAGGGTTTTTTTTTTTTTTCGTTGGGCCATCGGTGCGAGAGAGAACCCTGTTTGACGGTTCACCTTACTGAACAAGTCAGTGCACGAGAATTAAAATTAAAGTGATGAAAGCAAGCAAAGTCAAGATGGTACAGACACAAGGCTGTTACAATTTTACATCATCTTACCTGAGCATTTGAATGTTAATTTCATAATAACATCAGCCAACTGGAACGAAAAACTGTCCTTGCGACAGGCTCTGGCTCTCTGTCTGCGGTGGGCTCTGGTGTTATGTCCGTGCAGTGGGGTGATGGTTGGCTGGGCTCTGGTCCGGAGGGGTGCTGTGGATGCCTTCCACTGGGCAGATGGTGAACGCTGATCAATTGTTCACCAGCACCCACCCCACAAACGCAGTAAATGTCCCCCAAGGACAGACACCGGGCATGCTCGCTGCGCCGCTTCACTAAAGATAGGTGCCAAGTCTACTTTTGACGGACCCTTGAAAAGAACAGTTAATCAATCATATTCAGTTACTGCCGTGTCATATCGCTGTAGCTGAATAAAAGAAGATTGAAACGCTTTGATTGATTAAAAATGACTAATAGACACACGACTGCCTTATTCTGTGTATAAGCCACATTATTTCACAGAAGGATGCTCGACTCGTTATGAAGTGAGTTTGCAGTAAAAACATGTTATAAATTGTTGTCTTTTGTTGGAGAAGGTGTAAATAAATGCTCCTCATGTCTGGAAAGAAGTTTGACACGCATTGCTTTTTCAAATGTACATTATAAGCGACTCAAACTGGAAGTGCTTTCAGATAAATTAGCATTTGGAGCCGTACTTCATTGACAAGCTGCGCATAAAAAAATAATCAGACTAAGAATCGCGTTTAAGTGATTATCGCGTTCAATTTCAATGTTATTTTTCATATGGTGCGATAAATCGCACAGCCCTAACAAATAATAAATAAATTATTTAATTAAAATTCCATTATTTTAAAATCTAATTAATAATTAACAGAAAACTTTAATTTAGTTTGAGTTACCTTATGGCTTCAACAGACTTGAAATATAATGCACAAGTCATAAATGCAATTTTTATGACATAGGGTTATGTGTTCAGATTTTTGTCCTTTTTGTGTTCAGCAGAAAAAAAAATATCAGCTATGCTCAGATTCAGAGAAAGTTGAGTGTGAAAACTGATATCAATGCAATCAAAATTCAATCAAAACCCTTTTCCCAATTTCAGAGTTGGCGAAGTTACTGTGGTTTGCTTTTGTAAGGCAATATAGCTTATTTTAGTCCATCTGATAAAAGTTTACTCTATAGCTTATTACATTTGATATGAATGTTGTTTCAGGAACACACACCATTGGACAAAATCATGGCCACTGTCAAACAGATACTTAGTCTACAAATAGCGCCACCTAATATAACATCTAATGAAACTAAACCTGGAATGTATTCAGTTTCTAGCCTTTGAACTCTCATGCTTCTGTCAATCATATTTACGAGCATGCATGAAGATGCCCTATTCAAGACATTCTTAAGTCAACATGCTCTTTGAGATGCCGGTCAGTTTTGCGTTTCAAGGGATCAGATCACTTTGAAAGAGTAAGAGTTTACCAGATGGAGTAAGCGCACATGTTTGTATGTAAGGTGCGCCTGCATATCTTTAAGCGATTCCATGTTCGCACTGAAGGATTGTCAATCAAACCAGAGCACTCATGGGAAATGATTTACCAAACAGGCTAAATCAATAACTGGTTAGAATAAGGTCAAACACTCAGCGACGGATTCTGATAAGCTCTGATTTAAGTAAAAGCCTACCAGCAGGATACATTAGTGCAGTTTTTACAAACTGAAATGCATAAATGTTCCCCAACAAGACATGTTTTCCCAAAGGAAATATGATATGTATGAAGCATACAAATTAAATGGCGAATTTAAAAGCCATAATGCTATTAGTATACCTATTTGTCCACAGTTGTTCCATTAGCAACTAATGTGGGTGAATAATAGTTCAGAGGATGGCAAAAACGTTCAGGAAGTTTGATTCTTGGGCTTTGAGGGAGCCAGTGTTTTTCATGCCTTGAGGCGAAGTCTCTATTGCATTACAAAAGAGAAATCTGATCCTTCACCACCACCCATTAGCAAAAGAAAGATGTTCTTACTCTTCAGTTACTATCACTGGAGTAAAGGAAAACAAAAGGGCTGAAAGTGTATGTGTGTTGCATACAGCGGGCAAATCTTGAAAGAGAACGGGAGAATGAGAGATGACCGTGAAGATATAGGCCACAGATGGACTGTCAATGACAAAACAGAGGAGAGAGAAAGTAGGTGGGTGAGAGAAAAGACACTTGCAAAGGGAGAAGACACTGAAAGTAGAAAAGAGAATACATGGCCGTTTCTAGGCATAGTTGAACTAGGCGGCCTGGTGCACCAGCTGGAGGAGGCGCTATTGAGCACCTCAATGACCCCGTTAACATGTTAAAGTCACAAAATCTTGTTTTTTATGGAGTATTATAGTATTTATTATAAATGATTAGATTTATTTAAAAAAAAATCATGTGCCTTCGTAATCTTTATAGTGCGCCCATTATGCTTTTTCGAATATTACCTTTCGTGCAGTGTGTAATGTAGCTGTCTGTGAATGTAAAAGATCTGCAAAGTTCTGAAGCCGAACGTGCATGATAAATAAAGTTATGGTCTCTCAAAAGAAGGAATAGACTCTGAACCTTCTAAACGAGTTGCCAATCGAATCCCACTTCCGTGACGGCTACACATCATTGGGTAACACATTTGCCTAATCCTCGCCTATGTTCTACTTTGTCCGCCAACGAAAAACTTGTCCCACTCTTAAACACTGTATCTTTTTTGTGTGGTTAACATCATGTCGGGAAGACACTGTGTCCTATGCTGTGAAAGTAAATTTGTTTTATTTTCACTTCCGAATGATGAGGCTGCTTATAATCAGTGGTTAAAATTAATTTTTTCAACGATACCGCAGCGGCATTTTTGCTGACGGCTGTTCTCAAATCTCGGGGAGTTCGACCCCGGATTCGCATTTTGCTCGTGAAAGATGGGTCAGTACCAAGCGTGCAGCACAAGTCCTGAATAGTGAAGCCAAAGCATTTCGATGGCCCCAGGTGGTTGGTCCCAGAATAGGTCATCTCCATGTAATGTAATGGGATGTGAGACAAACTAAGTGAGAAACTATGTAAGATGTGAGAAACTAAGTTTGTGAGACAAACTTACACTTCAAATATTTTTTTTCCAAAGATGGTTTCTGTCATTTTATGTAATTTTTATCACGTTGATGTAAGTTCAAGAATTGAAGCTGGGATTAGTTTAGGTGACGTGACGACTAGCAGACAAACGGTTAGTAGTGAGACCAGCGGCAATCCACCTGTCACTCAAGTGGCCACGCCCTTATTATGCAGAACTTTAAGGCTTAACATAATTTAAACAGATGAGTTATTAAAGAAAAATTCAGTTGTCTCGAAGGGAAAAATTAGCTTTACTGATCAAAACTACTTTTTGTACCAGGCTGTACACATTTTTTTTTCTGCTGTAAAGTTGTGCATTTTAACATGTGGGGTCTATGGGATTGACTCCCTTTTGGAGCTTTCTCTAGCGGCCAGTCGATGAATTGCAGTCTAAGACACTTCCGTGTTGGATTCAAGAGAGACCGTAAGGTTGTCGCTTGGTCAGTACCCAGTTAATTTGGACCTGCTTGCTTTTCTGAATCACAAACTGTAACAATGACACTGCTATCACGTCTTATACCCAAACTAAGTTGACACTTGCCACTGAGAATCGTCCTGCTTCAGTCATGATTGCGATTGAGTTTCTGGATGATCGACTACTTCAGATGTTTCATCATCGGTCTCAAACTGATAAGGTAAAATCAATGTCATCTTTTTTGACCAGATTGTATACAATCTCTTAAAAATGAATAAGTCTCTGGACTTATACGCAGTAGACCAATCACAACAGATTGGGCTATCTGACCAATCAGAACAGAGTAGGCTCAAGGAAAGCAGGGGTTTAGAGAGACTACTTCAACTAAAATACTACGTATGTGTTAACCAGCATACAAAATGTGTGATGAAGGAGCCTCCTTGAGTGTCTTGTTAAGATGACGCAGAAGTAGTTTTTTGACCCCTACACCCTTCATCCCTTCGAAGCTCTCACTCCAGAGGGTAAACCCTTTGAAGGGATTAGGGCATAGGGATGAGCCCTTCCGAATGGAACGCAGGGTGAATCTTAGAAACTGCTTCAATTGTTTAAGAATCTTTGAGAAATTGGGTGATATTAAATGTATATTGTGAGAATACAAAAGTGTTTTTTGACCTTGCATGTGTAAACCTGTAGTAGTAGTCATCCAAAACAATATTAGGAACATTAAAAATGGCATAATAGTGGCACTTTAATCAAAATAACTTCCCCTACATTTTGCAGCAACATTTCGTTTTTTTCTCAGATGACGTGTTTACTGGCGTGAGGGCGGGAAGAACTGGCACTCACATGACATCATAGCAATAGCAACCAACAATGATCCAATCAATTCCCAATGGACAAAATCAAGTCCTGCCCTTCATTTTTATTCTTGTTTGAGAAGACATTTCACTCAGATGTACGTCACAATAGGGAACAAAAAACTATTGCGACTTCCAATTCATGCTGACTTAAACACTAAATAATGATGTGCACTGATAAATCATTTATAATAAACACTGCAATATTCCATACAACAAAAAAATAAGAATTGTCAATTTTGATTTCAAGGTAACTTTAAGCTGCAAGGGGGGAAGGGGGGTACCAATAGGGATCCCGCCTAGGGCGCTAAAATGGTCAGAAACGGTTCAGAGAGTGATGGATAGGCACAGGTGGGAAGATAAGAGAGGTCTGTTGGTGGTACAGGTATATAATATCCATGCATTACCTCCCATGAGCTTTTTCTGTGGGGTGTCTGTAGCCTCAGGATAACAGCGATATAGTGTGACTAAAGGATGGAGAACGTTTGAGAGTGCTGATGTTAAAAGAGTAAAAAAAAAAAAGAGTAAAGAGTAAACATTGATAAATGTTTTTTAATGTTAAACTTTTATCACAACGCAACTTATATTACATTCAAGATATATATTTTTATCAGTTCATATGGAAATCAAAGCTGTTATGTTGGCATTGCTAGCACCATGTTTGGGCTACAGGAAAGAATATCTTTTAATTATTGTAGTCTGTCAAGTAAAACATGAGCTCATTGATGAATTTTAAGCAATCTGTTAATTTATTTTTGTTATTAATTTATTCTGTATATTTATTTATTTTGTTCTACTTCTGGTTGGAGTCTTTTGTTTATTCTGCATGTGAGGTTACATTTTAATTTCAAGTTCAATAGTGTAAGACTCAAATATTTGGTAAAATGTAACTTAACACCCATTTATGCAACAAAAAGGCTACGTTTTAAATGACACACAACTGGTGCAACCGGCCCCTGAATTTCAGAGACTTGAATGACTTAATTTTGGATTAAGGTGTCATTTAAATATAGAAATGTAAATGAAACCACATAGCAACAGGCTATCAACTGTTTCAGCAACGATCTGGAAACACTAGCATGTCAGGAAGTTTTGCACAACTTCCTTTGATGTAAAAATCTAGTTTAGCATGGGTTTGTACAGTCTTGTGTTATTAATTTTATACCACTGCATGTTTTGTGCGTATGAGTAGACGATAGCCTTGGGTAACATGAAAAGCCATGCAGTTGATATCCATGATCACAGAATTTTGAAGCTCCACTGCTCGAGGCCACAGGTTAGTGCGTGTTTGTACCCAAACCCAGAGGCTCAAAGCAGGGGTAAGCTCAGGTGAGCTGCCGTTTCCTGAAACCTTATCTGGAGCGCTCCTGCCCCCTCGATATAAAACACCAAATACTGAAGACACACCCTGAAAAGAACACAAAGAAGACGTGCCAAGAGTGAAATGACACATTAAGGAATAAAAAGGAAAAAACAGTTAACTTAACTTTGGAAAACAGGTTCTGATTGTCTGAAAGTGTATGAATAAAATTTGTGAATATAACTGCTCGAGGTAAATGAAGACATAAATTGCGAAAGTATTCAAAGACTTCATTTTTTTCACATTTTCTTATGTTGTTAAACTACTTTTACTTTTTTCTAAATTACTTTTTTTCACATAAATCAACACTCCATACACCACAATGACAAAGCAAAGCAACTTTGCAAATTTATTAAAAATATAAAACTGAAATAATTACATTTAGAACTTGTAAACATTTTTGGAGACCTGAAATTTAGCTCAGGTCACTTGTAGATGTTTGAGTGGAGTTAACCTGTGGCAAATTCGATTGAATGGGTATGATTTGGAAAGGCACACACCTCTCAATAGCTGGAAATGCATATCAGAGCAAAAACCAAGCTATGAGGTCAAAGAAATTGACTATAGAGCTCAGAGACAGGATTGTATCAAGACATAGATCTGGGGAAGACTAAAAATTCTGCTGCATTAAAGGTTCACAGAAGCATATAGCCTCAATCTTCCTTAATGGAAGAAGTTTGGAACAATCTGGACTCTCCCTAGAGCTGGGCTCCTGGCCAAACTGAGTAATCGATGGAGAAGGGCCTTGGTTAGACTGGTGACCGAGAAGCTGGTGGTCACTCTGGTTGAGCTCAAAGAACATATATGGAGATAGAAGAAATTTACAGAAGGACAAACGTCACTGCAACACTCCACCGACCTGTGCTTCATGGCAAAGTGGCCAGACTCAAGCCTCTCCTCAGTAAAGACACATGAAAACCCACATGGAATTCGCAAAAAAAAAAAAAAAAAAAAAAAAAAAAAGGCACCTAATGGACTCTATCAGACTGTGAGAAACAAGATTTTCTGGTCTGATGAAACCAGGGACCGCTCATCACTTGCACAATACCAAGCCAACGGTAAAGCACAGTGGTGGCAGCATCATGCTGTTGGGGTCTTACTGAAAACCTAGTCCAGAGCATTCAGAACC
Organism: Zacco platypus; assembly: GCA_038088235.1. Classification (NCBI taxonomy): domain Eukaryota; kingdom Metazoa; phylum Chordata; class Actinopteri; order Cypriniformes; family Xenocyprididae; genus Zacco; species Zacco platypus. The sequence continues at coordinate 8,401,166 of CM076084.1, forward strand.
TCGGACTGGGCAGAAGGTTCACCTTCCAACAGGACAATGATCCTTAGCACAAAGCTAAGACAATACAAGACTGGCTTATGGACAGCTCTGTAAATGTCCTAGAGGAGCTCAGCCAAAGCCTGGGCTTGAACCCAATCAACCATCTCTGGAGAAACCTGAAAATGTCTGTCCACTGACGGTCCCCATCCAACCTGACAGAGCTTGAGAGGAGAAGAATGGCAGAAAATCCCCAAATGCAGATGTGCAAAGCTTATCACATCATACTCAAAAAGACTTAAAGCTGTAAAGGTGCTTAAACCAAGTACTGTGTTAAGGGTTTGAATACTTATGCAATGTACTTATTTCATTTTTTCCTTTTTAATAAATTTGCAAAGTTGCCACAAAATGTAATTTAAAGTAGTAAGTAATTTTGTTATGTTAAGGCAGCAACATAAAATGTGGGGAAAAAATGAAGGGGTTTGAATATATATATATATATATATATATATAAACGGCTGGGTGCTGTCCTTGATTCTGATTGGTCAATATCTGTCTTTTATTCACGATAAAAAATGACTATGACCGCTACACCCAACGGTCCCTTAGCGACCACTCTTAGCAAAGTAAACTGTTCTCAACTGACATTGTTCATTTAAGCTTACTGTATTATGTAGAAGAGTATCAAGAGAAAGATCGAGTGAGCGATAACCTGCATTCAGATTAAGCATTTTCCTTCAGGTCAGTCCTATTCTTTAATAAAAAATCTGTTTAAATGTCAACTGCAATATCTTGTCATTTTAACAGTTAATGAGTTTTTCCGTGACTGACAGCTCTAGTCAAAGCATTTGTCAGTTGCGTCTTGTTCTGTGCTTTCAGTGTAAAAGTCTTTGCTACTGACTGACACACTCATAAAGATCACCTAATGGCGTAATAATGTAACTTATGTTGCTGTTCACGGTCAGGGACTATTTTTTCCGGCGGAAGGAAGGCATTTACTGATTTTACTTCTTGAAAGTAGCATTGATACATATTTTTGGCTATAATGTTTAAATTTGTGTGGTAACTGTTTTATAAAAGCAATAAGGTACTCGAGGCTAGTGCTTTATCATGAATAAGTCCCGGCTGAAGGGGTTGCAGGCACTCTGCTTCATGTCATGCCTATCAATGCCCTTCAGCCCTGACTTATGTCACGTGACTGATGTCTTGCTCAAAAGAATCTGAAAATGCATTTCCTTCTGGACCATCAGTGAATGTTTGAAAGTTTTGTAATACTTGCGTATGAGTCCCTCAGTTGTCCTCAGTGTGAAAAGATGGATCTCAAAATCATACAGTCACTGCTAGTAATATGCAAAAGATGCTGGAAAATCAAAGAATTTGCAGGTCCTGCAGGATTTCTCTGAAGAGCAGAGCTCAGTTTAACTGCTCAGGACGAACAAGGGACTCATGAACAACCATCACAAAGCAAACAAACAGTCGTGGATCATCCAGGTAACGACACACTCCGGCATGCATATCATTACTCCAGTCTTCATTGTCACATGATCCTTCAGAAATCATTCTAATGTGCTGATATGCTACACCCACAACACCTATAGCAACACGTGGCAAGTTTTTCCATGGAAAGCGGCATTCATATTATCTTGAGAAAATGTCTAGTTGACATCACCTGGAAGCAGCTCTACACCAGGTGGTACCGTGATTCAGTGTCCATTGTTCGACTGGACAGCACTAACACCTGGACCCTAAAGAACCCCTGAAGTGCATGAAAAATTGCAAAGCTGATGTTCGTTCTCCTCACTAACAAACACCTACGAGTACACATGTACTTCAGAGCGGCGAATAGCCTCATGTATCTTAACTTGCCCTGTTTAAACCCTCTCATCCCCCACACTGGTGGTGCTTAGGTAATGTAATCCTGTCTCACTCCATCTCCTGTAATAGATGAACTCTGTTCACGTCAGCTCCTAGTGTGACCAATACATCACAGGTGTCTAGCGTTCTCCCCCTAACACACACACTCTCTCAGAAGGAAATAAATTTGAGCAATAAATAATGAAACGTCCCGCTGTCTCAAACAGATGTATCAAAGAGACCGTCCCTCGCCAAACGCACGAGAGAGTGGCAATGAGAATGAGCCAGAAAGAATCAGGCGTGGTAAGATTCAAATGAGGTTTTGTTGATAATGCATTTACATAACAGAGAAAAGCTCATGTTTAATTGATTTAGTCTGAATTTATTCGGCAAAGCCCTAAGCCTGAAAGAGCAGCGCAGGGTAGATGCGACCCAGCAAAGAGCCCTCAGACTGCACATCGCAACTGCAAGATTAGGGCATTAGTCTAAAAAGAAAAAAGCGCTCCTTTTTTCTTGTTCTCAAATGAATGTCACTCACTGAAGTATGCATTTAGAATTTTAACAGGTAGGCTGCCATGTTATTTACTTCTTTGCTTGGGGCAAGGCATCTGAAACGCTCAAACAAAGGGATGGATTGACCAGTCTGCAGATATTTTTAAGCATCTCATCCAAGACGTCCAAAGAAAAACAAAGCTTTCCCAGCAGAGTTACATTTACACTTATGCATTCTGCAGATGCTTTTATTGCATTGCATTGCAGGTATAAATTTTATTCATGCTTTAACTGGGAATGGAACCCATGATTTTGGCGCTGCTATACTTCCATTCTCTATGACAGGGGTTCTCAACTCTGGCCCTCAAAGTTCACTTTCCTGCAGAATTTAGCTCCAAACTTGATTAAACTTATCTGCTTATAACCTTCTATACAAAGACCTTGATATGCTTGTTTGATTAGGGTTGGTACGGTGGCCCAGTAGTGCACAACACAACAAAATTTAAAAAGCAAACATAAGTTCACAACACAACGAAATCAAGCCACAACACAACGGAAATGCTCCCGAGCACTAGGGGGCTCTCGATGCTCGGTTAAGTTAGAGTTCCTTGCCACTATTCTAGAGTCAAGAGTCTTACAATATTAATTTTAAGTATGTAAACATTGTATATCGACATGAAATATTAATTCAAAATCACGTTTGTGCACAATAGTATAATAATATAATAATACATACTATACATACTATAGTAAATATACAAAAATATATTATATAAGCATTATATAAATATATATTAATTGATTATATATGAATTTTTGATTATTTACCATTTTTATTTAGATATATTGTTGAAAAATGTATTATATTAATGTTAAATGGCATGAAATTATTGCAAGATTATTGGTACGATTTTAGTGGCTATGGATTTTTCCCCACCATGTCTATGTGATGTGCATTTTTTTCCTTTGAATTATGTGCAGTGATGAATCATGCATAATAAGACCAAAAACGTGTATTAAAAAAGTAAAAAAGGGTCAATTTTGATTTTAAGTTTAAAATGAAATTTCACTGTAGCCAAATGTTCTATATACTTCACATCCTCTTTGTGAAACGACCTATTTAACCACTTTTCAGAAACTAATTTATATATACCTAATTGCCTCCAGTGTAAAATTCAATCACTGACAGTTAATTCAGCAAGAATGTGTCGACAGAGAGAGAGAGAGAGAGAGAGAGAGAGAGAGAGAGAAAGACTAGAGCATTGCTTCCCTTAAGAGCAATAATTCTGATAAAGAAAAAGACTTCAGAAAGAGTGTAGCAGAGTGTTGGAGAAGTGCTTAACCAAAAGTCTCCTCTGTGTGTGTGCGTTTGTGTGCACGATACGTAACTTTTTTCTCCTAAATAATTGGTTTCAGTCAGTCTAAGCCGCTCCAGCATTAATATGTCAAACTGACACTAAGCGTCAGGACCCGAGGTTAACCGCTGCCACCAACCAACTGAGCTTTATACCCTTCAACCCTGTGGTCAGTGTTGCCATGTCCACTTTTAATGAACTACTTTAGACTTGTTTGTTCATAAAGTTGTTCATAAATCCCAAGCTACATTTTGCGGTCTTATTTCCAGAATACACAATATGAAATAACCTGCAATCAAGTCAGCTCAACTCAATTGGTAGCTAAATTCTCCAGCTGTTGAAGCCACACTGTTGTGTTCATTTTCAGATCAGGCTGCATATTTTTCTAGTGGGATCTGGCAACATAACCTTTGTCTGTCCTACGGTTCCTTCTATTCTTGTTTTTTCCCCCCGAAATGCTTCATCATTCTGTTCCCCAAGCCCAAACAACAGGAATATTTCCTGCTAAATCACGTCGTACAACAACAGGGAGTTTAAAATGTCAAACTACTCATTCCTGTCACATCATGCAAATGTTCTAATTTGTGGACCTGCAGTTCTGTATTCTCTTTATGCAGAACACATACAAGCTTCATGTCGGCATCTTCACAACCATCATAATAAGAAAAGAAAATTAATTATTTTTTTCACCTTGAAAAGGCACTGAGGTGTGTTCTGAATTACAACTGTTTTATCACCTTTTTTCTGTCAAATTCTGTTTCTTTTTAAAACTTTTTATTTGGTCTTAGGAACTAGTGATGCAAGGCTGATCCAACTTTTGCTATGCTTAACAAATAGACTCCAAAATGGATTTTTGCTGCTTGTTTAATTTAGTTAATTAAAATCAGCTAATGGCAGTGTCACAAATTCAATCCATTTCGATTTGTAAAATAAGTTTAATATAATTTTCATGGGCTATGATTAGATGTAGAAAGACACAGACATGTTTGGCATGATAGATAGATAGATAGATAGATAGATAGATAGATAGATAGATAGATAGATAGATAGATAGATAGATAGATAGATGGATGGATGGATGGATGGATGGATGGATGGATGGATGGATGGATGGATGGATGGATAGATAGATAGATAGATAGATAGATAGATAGATAGATAGATAGATAGATAGATAGATAGATGGACAATAGATAGATAGATAGATAGATAGATAGATAGATAGATAGATAGATAGATAGATAGATAGATACATAGATACATAGATACATAGATACATGGCCTGACACTTCTCTTATTGTGTGTTTTCGTTTGGGTTTGGATGAGGATACGATTCGAATATTATGAACCTGCTTGTTATTTTTCCCTAATCAAGTCAATTAATCTTATTCTCTTTCTAAACAGTTCTAATTTTGAAGTAGATGAGGTTCAAGAAGATCATTATTCTTGTCATAGTTATGTCTTGTATAGTTCAGTTCAGTCTTGTTTCATTCTGTTACGTCATGTCTGCACCTGTCCTCGTTGGTCCTATTAGTTAAAGTGTTATCACCTGTGATCATTTAATATTCATTATCTGTGTATTTAAGTTCCTGCCCGTATCGTATTCAGTTGTCGGTTATTGTTTGTGCTATGCACACTGTTGCTTGTCCGTTCTGTGAATCAGTGAATAAACCTCTTTGCTTAGTGTATGCCTTCATCTCCCGTCAATACGTTATAATTCTCATCTTGCCACATCGGAAACACACAGAGCCCTCCACATCTTTCACAGTGATTCCTCCATATATCCACATGCCAATCCAATGGTACTGGTCATTTCTGTCCGCCAGCACGTTCCCACAGAGTTTCTGACACCATACCTATCTTCTGTCCCGCGATCATCATGGCCGCCACGCCCGAGCTTTGTCTAAAGATGGCCGCCACGCCCGAGCCTCATCACAAGATGGCCGCCACATCCAAGCTTCGTCGCAAGATGGCCACCACATTTGTGCCTGTAGAACTTTTGGTGGAGTACGAGGGGATGTCCTGGAACTCAGAGAGGGTTCCATCCCCTGAATCCGCTTTAGTGTCAACTCCAACCCTCAAGTCCGCTGCAGTGTCGGCTCCAGCGTCTTCTCCAGCTCCTGAGTTTACTCCAGTGTCTTCTCCTGAGCCCGCTCCAACCCACGAGTCTGCTCCAGATTCCGCCCCAGCACCTGATATATTTGGGGGGCCATATATCCCTGGCCGTAGTGGCCGAACAGGGGGTCTGGGGCAAGACCACGAAGTTTGCATGTGTATGTTCCCTCGAATTAAATGATATAGTTTCATTCAAGGGCTCTCATATGCATTATTATAGGCATTACAGTACATACACGTTTGTGAGCTGGCATGAATGAGTGTCTGTATTAACTAATTTTGCAACACCATGCAATATCTGGACTAATGAGTCTGTGAAGAGTGAGTTGATCAGGCTGCTGCAGGTAAGCAGGTCGCAGCTGTTTGTTCCGAATCTAATGCGATCTAATCATGTCAGCTACACTCAGCCACACACCCTCATCCTCTCTCTCTTTCTCTGGCTCATCCACCCTCGTCTCTCTCACTCTCTTTCTCTCTGGTGAACAAGCTCCTATTCGTTCAGAGATGAAGAGATACACAGCTGATCTATTCTATCCGATGCAATGTACAGGAAAGCTATACTGTTTATAATCTATCAATGTTCAAAAGCCAGAATGGATTAATATTTCATTACAAGAATTATTTCATTACGCTCTTTTTATCCAAAGTGACTTGCAAATGATGAACATCGCAAGCAATTTATCATAAGAGCTAATAATAGCTGCTTTGTACAATGTCAAATTTCAAGTACTGTATAAGATTAGTACACAAGCTTGAGCAGAATCGAAATGCAGAAAAGAGAGAAAAACAGTTTGTTATTATTTTTCAAAACAATTTAAATAATTAATACAATAATTAATAATTAAAAACAAATTAATAGTTAAATATAAAGAAAAAAATAAAGAAACATAACATTGCATTCTCCAAGGTCAGTCACTGATTGATTACAGAGAACAAACTTCAGCTTTCCAGTCAGAAATCTAGTTATAATGTAAATATTAGCAGACTGCATGAAAGTAATTGGATATGAGAGACATTACAAATAACAGACCGAAATCTAAAAATGAATAACTTATTGTCACTATTGTTTGTGTTTTTACATTGCTATTACAAAACAATGATCATAATCTGTAAATACTTTAACATTTTAACCAAACATCATTTTTTGCAGTACAGAACTGAAAATTATGATATTAAATATTAAAAAAAATTATAATATTATAAATAAGTAGATAAAGTATTTACTTGTGATTTTCAAATGAAACATTATACAGACATTTTTCTTCTTCTTCTTCTTCTTCTTCTTCTTCTTCTTCTTCTCCTTTTTTATGCAATTTGTCCAGTAATGGATTTCATACTTCAGATCAGTCTTTCTGTGATATATTCAGAGCTTTGTAATTTCTCTGGGGTCTTTCACATTAATTCAACAGAAACTAATGTAGATATTTTAGAGTTTCCTACTACATCAGTCTTCTCATTCTTAAAAATATATTGACATTAAAGTATTGCTTTGTTTCTCGCTTCTACGTGGGCAGTTCACTTGTTTTTATTAATAATAATAATAATAATAAACTTTATTTATAATGTACCTTTCTCATATTCAAAGGCTACAGCATGGCACAGAATGTAAAATAACAGATAACACATAATACATTATAACAATAGTTACAATAATAATTGCAGATCAAAATTACTAAAAAGATGTGTTTTGAGTAGTTTCTTTAAAAATAATCAAAAGGAGGAGCATTCCTAATAGAAGCAGGTAATGGATTCCATACTTTTGGAGAAATACAAGAAAAAGCTCTCCTTCCCATGGTTTTAAGTTTACAAAGAGGCTAATGAAGAGAAAGAGATCCAGCAGAGCAGAGAGAACGAGAAGGTATGGATGGTGTAACCAAATCACAAATGTAAACTAAGCCAACCCATGTATTGCTTTATAAGTTCAAATAAAAATTGTAAAATCAATTCGTGATTGGCGTGAAAATGCATAAGTAAAGACATGAACGGCTAAATTTGTACACATTGCATAATTTGCCAGAAGACCTGCAAAAAGTGAATTACAGTAATTAAGCCTAGATGTAATATAGGCATAGCAATGATAGCCCAGACCATTCTTAATAATCTGCCCTAGAGGCAGCATAAAAATACTAAACAGAGTAGGACCTGATACAGAACCCTGAGGGACACCCATATTGTAATGGCATAGTCTGAGATCTGCTAGTATTAGGTTGACAAATTGGGAATGTTGTGAGGTTTTGTAAGCAAGCAGAGAACTCATTAAATACAAACTGTGATAGTAACCCACAGGATACATTTTTTTCATTGACATTGTGTTCCTCGACAATTCACTTCTGAAAGCAGCATGTATTCATATAAAATCATTCTTATATCCTATATAACAGCAAACATATTCAATGTTTTTTTAATATTTAATGTACTTTTGAGCAAGATCTTCCACAGCGCTCATGTACTGCTGGTGCTTTTCTTCAATACGTGCTTTACCTCTCCATATTTTTCTGTACAGTTTGTATTTTAGGTTCTCTTGTACATACATTCACAGAGGCCTCCAAGTTTCTCGTTTTATTCCCTTTCTTCATTTATATTCCACCCAGCCTCGGTTCTTCAGGCAGAACCACTTTCTTTTTTACCAAACCTGCACGTGTCCCACCTTTCTCCTCTAGAGCAGAACTGCTCTGAATATTTCCCTCTGAACATGAAAAACCTACCACATGATGTTATAAAGGAAACAAGTAGCTACCAAGTCAACTATAAGCCCCGTCTGGGAGCTTGTTAGTAAATCCGAAACAAATGAGTCTCACTGTAGACTTGCGTGTTTTTGTGAAATTTTTACCATTTGCTTATTCTAGTTCATTCTAATGATTCCTCGGTGGCTCCCTCGCGTGCTGTAGCGGAGGGAAGAGACTTGTTGCTCTCATTTGCAAACGCGCAGATGCACGGCTTGTGTTGTTTTATCTGCAGGGAGAGGAACACTTCTCATAATTGAAGAAGCAGTGAATTCATTTTCAAAGACGTGTTAAGAATTGCTCAAGATCAAAGCAGTTCTGCTATCTGTCTTCCCCACCTGCTCTCTGTGATTTCTTTCTTGCAGTTTTTCCATAAAAGAAATGCATGAATTGGAGAGCAAAGGATTAACAATTTTGGGGTGATCTTTAAGCTTATTTCCCATATGTGATTCTATACAGTTTCCAAGATGCAGCATGTTTAAATATTGTAATGGATTCACATGATAAAAATGCTCAATCGTAACATTGACAACATGATACTTACTAAATATTCATAGTAGCAAAGTTTTATTTTATTACAGATGCCTGGAACACTTGATTCTGATCAATCATAGCATTCTGCAGTCAGATATTTGTATATAATGAGCACTAAACTCTGACTCTTTGACCATTGTTTCAGGTAACCAAGGTCCTACATAACTGAGCTAGTTGTATTACTCTGCTTTCTTTTTATATAATAATAAAAAATCAACTCTAATCAATATTTAATTACCATTTGGCAAGTATCCACGTAAAAGGCAGAATAATATATGGTCAGGTTAATCAGGACCACCTGAAAATTAGATCATTGCAAAATATGTACACACACACACATATATATAGCTGTAGTGAGCACACGATGAAGGGCACACTTTATTAATATGCATGAGATCACAGGAGTAATAATAATCGTATAAATAACCAAATCAACATAGATGGCACAAAACAATGAAAAGACAAAACCAAAGGTTTAAATGCACAGGGAGAGCAATCAAGGTAAAACAGAACAGGTGCAGGAACTAATTAACAACCAGAAACTAGGGATCAGAACTCAAGCAAAGCAGAACAGGGAGCAGAATGCTAAACTAAAACAGAACATACACCACCTTACACACACACACACACACACACAGGTTTGTTTTGCTATCAAAGTGAGGACATTCCATAGTAATGGAATGGTTTTTATTCTGTACAAACTGTACATTTTATCCCCCTACATTAACCCTACTCCTAAACCCATCACAGAAAACATTCTGCATTTTTAATAAAACATGTTTTTGAAGCTATTTTAAATATGAGGACTCATGAAATGTCCTCATATTTCATGTTTAAGTCATAACACCAATCTAATACCCATTTTATTATACAAACATTGTGTCCTCATAAATCACAAAAACGTGCATGCACACACACACACATTTTCGTTCTTCATTTTTTTTTCACCTAAGGCGCATTAAGTGGTCTTAATCTTAATCTTGTATGTCACAGTTTTAAGTCTGGATGTCCTGTAGAGCACATTCAGGGCTTTTCAGAGATACCAAATGTTCGGATGTTTCATCATGACCACTTCCTCTCCTTGGTCTTTAAATTTAGCTGACATTAATTTAGTGATCAAATTTAACACCCTTATGGAAATATGATAATATTTTGTTGTTATCATTTATATCTGATCAATTTTCAAATTGTTTGTCATAAATCAACATCTCAGGAAAATGTTTCAAATCAAAATACGACTTTGTTACGAAACTGGATACCTATTTCTATACGTGTCCACTGTAGAGGACAACAGAACTTAAATCATGTTTATCAGGCATTTTAGGAGACACAACAATTGAATAGGGAAAGAAATGACCAATATGAAATATTAGATATTATGAAAATCTTGCTAATTATTACTCCCATTATTACGCTTCTTTTTTTCATTACATATTGCTCCAAGAACTCATTAATATGCAAATTATGTACAGCATGTAAATATTGTATTTAATGGAAAAAACCCATTTATGGCCATTTCACACGTTGCATAAAGAAAAATGGTATATAAAATTATATTTTATCTTTCATAACAAAGTTGTGAATCATCTTTATACAAATTTTGGTATAATAAATCCTGAAACCTAAAAATTGACTGGTGATTTAAAAAAAAAAAAAACAACAACATTTTTTGCCTTTTCATGTCTATTAAATTAATTAATTTATTTATTTATTTATTTATTTTAAAAAAAATGCATCCTGGTGTCCACTACAGAGGACATAGCATAATAAAATATCATTTTTCAAAAAAAAAAATTTCCATTTTTTTTTCTTATGCTCTAAACAATGTAATGACATTAAAAAAAAAAAAATTCACAAAACTTTTTTTTTCTTGTAGTCAGGAGGATTTCGGCATTTTAGAATGATTTCTGAAGGATCAAGTGACACTGAATACTGGAGTAATGATGCTGAAAAATCCGCTATGCCCTCAATGAAAGTCTCTTTTTAATTCTAATATTTCACAATGTTGCTATTTTCACTGTATTTTTGAAAAAAAGGCAGCAAAGAGTTTTCTTTTAAACATTAAATGTTTAAAATACTACTCAAATTTTCAAATAAAATTTTAAACACTATAGGCATCGTACAATTTCATAAATGTTTGTGAGGAAAATCTCATACACTAAATGATTGAGGATCAGATTTTCAAGTCATTCCAAACACCAACGCCTCATTGCTAGAAGAAATGTTTTCTAAAATTGGCTTAAAATATCAAATATGTTTGATCATCTCTTCCAAATGGATGGAATTATAGTCTGAACCTATAATACACTATACGATTTTCTACAAAATCAGTCAACTCCAACTACCAAAAATCTGCAGACTGGCTCTCACTTTGACTAACTAGCACAAACTCGTCTAGACTGCAAATTAGGGCAAAAATCCGTACTAAAGTTGTGGATTGTGTATTTCCACCTGTCGGTAATTATACAAACATCTTTGACGACACAATGCCATAATCGACTAATTAGAATCAAGTTTTATAAACAACCAATAAAAAGTCAAATAAAATTACAATAAAAATATGTTTTGAACAGCTTTAGGGAACGTTTACATGACAACAATGTTCTAAAAATGCAAAAGTTTTTCCTTCGCGTTTTTCGCGTGCAGAAGACAACATTTTCAAAACGAACCCCGTTCACACAAATTCACGAAAACAATTAAAAACACTTTAATATGCATGCCAGGCCAGTAGATGGCGATGTTCACCTAGACCTAACGTAATAAGCGTTTGCATGATGTCACCATATTCACAAATATAGTTTACACTGAGACAATGATGTCATCAAAAACTTGCACTTTGAACCAGTTTTCAAAAGTTCGTGTTTTTAGACCCCCAAAATGCCACTGTCGTCTAAATAAACAGCCAAAACGCATAAAAAATGTTCTACTTTTAGTTAAAAATGTGTAGTGTAAACAGCCCCTTTGATCTTTAGATAAATATTTCTACCGAGACAAAACACAGACTTCAGAAATGCACTTTTGGAGGACATATTTCATAGTGGGACAACCGCTGGAGCTCATCAAAAGGACTCAGGCACATTTGACATTGCAAAGGTACATATTCTTGCTGTCTCATACCAAACACACTCTTTGCCCAATCTCTTCTGAAGGAGGACAGAGAATGAACTTAAGTTCAGATCATTAGTGTGCGTGCCATGACATAAACCATTGTAATTCTGTTTGATAAATCAATTGTCCTCTGGGTAATGCGATAGTCCCGCAGCACGTCCTTCCCGTCGACCGGCTGTTCATCAGGAAATTAGGTGATGCTGAAATGAAAAGATGGCCTCATATCAGAAACGGCTAGGAGAGAAGCTGAAGGACAAGCGCATATTATGCTTTAATTGATTAATATGCAAATGTAATTTCTGGTTAGTTGTACTTCCGAGCGCCACGTATGACGTCTTTTTTGAACGATGTCCTGGCTTTGGTATTAAAACAAATGGTTTCATTTAGAAAATCCCTACGCTATACAACCTATTTAACAATAAAGGTAATTACTCTGCTATCACCCAACTACGGGAATAAGAACTCAGGCGGGGAGATTACTGTACTTAATTAACATTAAGTGTTTTCAATCCAATCAATCCTCATTGTGGCGGGAGTTTCACAACTTCATAAAACTGCAGTCAAAAGGCAGTCCTGCACAGCTAATGTTGAATAAACCAGTTTCAGCCTGTAAAATGACAAACCCAATTTCAAATTAGAACTGCAGGGGACCTTTTTTGTGAAACTGTGACAACGCCACTGCTATGCTATGTTAATGTAACTGACATTAGCTTGACTAAAGGACAGTAGTTTCCTAAGGCACACTGCGCAGTGCTCTTTAGTGCACCGTCTAATAATAACATATGCAATGACTAAAAATGATCAAATCTAACTTAATTTAATCCCAAGACGATGGTTAAAAGTGGCCTCACAATACGTTTGGATGCTTAAGCCATATTTAAAAATATGTCATTGCATATTTAACAGAAGAAGGTTTTTATCGGCTTTAAATGATGCATTATAGATCTTCTGTTTAAAATTACGACTTCAGTTACTGTATTTAGACACTTAGTTGACACACTAGTGTTGTGTCTTGTGGCTGAACACAGTCTAAGTTTAGTGAACTCTGACTTGTGAATTCTTCAGAAAGATGGTTTGTGATTGTGAGGCCACTGTAGTGCAATAAGAATGCTGTAGTTTGTCATAATGCACTTTATTCAGCCTTGCTAAAGTGTTGGCAATTCCAAATTTAGTATTCAAATAATTAAAAAATACACACAGGCTACCGATGATTTCTGAAGGATCATGAAGACTGCAGTAATGGCTGATGAAAATCAGTTTTGCGTCACAGACAAAAATATATATATTAAAGTATATTAAAATAGAAAACCATTATTTTAAATTGTAATAATATTTCACAATTTGATGTTTTTTTCTGTATTGTTAATCAAATAAATGCAGGTTTAATGAGCATACTTCTTTTAAAAACATTAAAATAGTGATGTTTGACTTTTGACCGGTACTGTGTTTGTGTGTGAGTGTGTGTGTGTGTGTGTATATATATATATATATATATGTGTATATATATATATATATATATATATATATAATCTAAAGATTTAGATTTCTGTTCTTTTGAATTTAATAGAAAATATTTATTTATTAATTATAATAATATTTTACAATATTACTGTTTAAATGTATGACCCGGGCAGTTTGATTGACAGGCGATCTAACCAATTATAACCTTGAATCCGCCATTTTGTCTGACAAAGCAGTCAGGGGAGTTAAAGCAGTTTGGTGAACTTGAACTTGAAAAATTGTGTGTACTTTCCGCCCTTGAAACAACATTCCTTCTGATGTTCATTCATGTTTATTTGATGTTATAAATGAACTAGTATGAAGAGATGATCCGTTCACGATCTGATCACAATTACAGCGATCTGTCACGACACATTAAAGAGCCACTATACAGTGTTTATTTTTAAACTTCTTTAAAAAATGACAATATTTTAAATATCAACTCGTTGTCAGTGTCCTCTTTGCTCCGCGATGTATTTTTCACTGTGTGAGAACATGATGTGTGGTGTGAGAGCTCATGACTTATCGAACAGTCAATTAAATTCAGCCTTGGTGTGCATAGAGACTTCTTTCAAAGACATGAACTAAATCTTGCCTATCCCAAACTTTTGAAATGTAGTGTATAATAAGTTTTTGTATGTCAATCTCTAGCTTCTAGAATCTCTTACTCTGTTGACAGCACAGACTTCAAGACTGCTCTTCTTTTTCTGCTCAGAGACACGTGGCTAATGAAGTTTCAGCCTAATGAATTTCATTGCTTAAAACTGTTTTCACGGTCATGACAATAGCATGAAATAATCCCCTCTGCTATAATTCCTGGGTAAAACAATGAGCTGCGTATAATAGTGTAATTCATGCTGAGGGATTAGAGATTACAATTATTATTGTTAATAATAATCTATGTGTGACAGGTTGAGTTCAGATCCAGACGACTCTGACCTTAATCCATTTGTTTTTTGTTGTTTTTTTCCCCCCATCCGCACTGTGAAGAATTCCACACAATCTCCCCACACCCGCTCTATTGGTCTCGCACACTACGGGCTTTCTCTCTCTCTCACACACACACAGCGTCCCTCTCTCTCCTTATATCCCACTTTACGTACCTCCCATGCTGCCGACTTGTATCTTATTCGCTAACTTTGCTCTAGGCAGTGACTATGATGTTCAAACACTTCCCCTCTGTGTTGTTGAATTAGCGAAATGTCAAAGGTCCCCCTCGCTCCCTTCCTCAGTGGATTCTCCTAGTATCTCCATTCCACTCATCCCTCAGGTGCAATGAGAACAAAACAAAAGCCAATGACAAATGATTCTGAGGACTGTGATGTAAAAGATGAAAGAAATGTCACGCATACACACACACACACACACACACACACAATAAGCTACTGCACATACAGCCTGCAGGTAAACATTGCTCGTTTTAGAAGTCATATTATGCTGAAGAAGAGGGGCTCTCCAATTAAAATGGCCATTTTTTACTTCTCCTCTTAAAATCAAAAGGAAAGTTTTTCTTTTCAGCTATTTCATTTTACACAGATCTGAGTGTGCATGAAAATACTGTCTCTTAGGGATTTCTGTTGGATGTCTAAGATGAAACTTGGAGGTATTCAATTTGCACATGGTCTCAGGAAGGAAAGGCCATTGAGAGCAACTTGTAACACTTCATGTGAAGTCTTCATTTTCAGTTTTTTTTTTTTTTTTACATTTCTGTCTTCACAAATGGGCGTCATACATATGGTTTTTTCTTGTTTGAAATTACTAACACTGCAATAAAAAGTAATGAATTATCAGGAATACACTCTTTATGTTAACTTGAGATATTGTGATAAAAGAAAAAACTGATATAATTACACTAATGAATATGATAGAAATTACAATGCAAGTCTGAATGGGTGTGCTTGTGTAGTTGTTTACATGGGTTGGTTTGTGTGAAGGGGAAGGTGAAAGAAGGACGAACAGAACATTATGACATCCTTCTTATATGAAAGACCTTGACGAGATGTATGTCCCGTCCCATAATGACAAGAAGCCCCTGTCAAGCTTTTAGTAGTTCCATTTAAGCAGAGCTCAATGACTTCCTTTCTGCTCTGCGCTTCCACCTTAATAAAAAGTAATATGTTGAGATATTTTTCTGTCTAACCAAATCAGTCCTGAAAGTTGAGAAATGCTCTGTCTTTCAAAAGTATTGAAATTCAAAAAGCATTGTCTTACTCTGAGCGTTCAGAATATGTCCTTTCAAGGTTGAATATATCTTGCTGCAATGAAGTTAAAGGGATGAAGCAGTGGAGTTAACAATAATCTCGGCCACAGACGGTACGCCCACGGACCGCCCTCAGTCCACTTACGGAGCATCTGATGCATACTGCATACCAAAATGGAAAGTATTTGCGAAAATCGTAAACTCAATTCAGATTGCCTGGAAAACTGATTGAATGGACAGTTCAACCAAAAAAGAAATGTTGGTCATAATATACTCCCCCTTGTGCCATTCCGAACCTTAAAACAAAAATTCCAGCCTTATAACCAAGAAATTTCATCATTTTGTCCTATACAAAATTTGAGACAGAGCATAAGTAAGGACATTATTAATTTTGCCACCACAATAATTTTATACATTTATAAAATAATATTTTAAAAAATGAAAATAAATTGTATAAATTTATTTATAAAAACAAATGTGAAAAATAAATTAGTCAATATGTGATCAATAGCAAATATGATTTATCAAATAAATAAATAAATTCTATAATTATTTTATAACTTGCAAAATGCAAAATAAAAATAAATTCAATCAATAGAATCAATGCAACAAATGGATGAATCAATCAATCAATCAATAGAATAAATTTATGAATCAAATGAATGAACAAATTAATCAATCAATCAATCAATAGTATTAGTGAATCACCACAATCAATAGAATGAATGAATCAATTCAATGAATGAATCAATAGAATGCATGAATGAATGAATAAATCAATAGAATGTATGAATTAATTAATCAATAAATAGAATGAATCAATCAATTGAATGAATGAATGAATTAATCCATCAATCAATCAATTAATCAATCAAATGAATGAATCAATGAGTGAATCAATAAATAGTATTAATGAATTAATAGAATCAACAGAATGAATCAATCGATATAATAAATTAATAAATCAATATATTTTAATCAATCAATCAATCAATCAACAGAATGAATGAATAGAATGAATGAATGAATCAGTAGAATGAATCAATGGAATGAGTCAATGAATGAATGAATGAATCAACAGAATGAATGAATTAATAGAATCAATAGAATGAATGAACAAATCAGTAGAATGAATCAATGGAATGAGTGAATGAATGAATGAAAGAATCAACCAATGAAACAATAGAATCAACAGAATGAATGAATGAATGAATAGAATCAATTTGAACTCTGGGGTTTAATTGGATTGTAAAGGCATTCTCAGTTCAACTCTCAGTAGTGCAGAACCCTACGTACACACAGAGTCACACACACAATTACACACTCACCCCGCGGGCGACCGTTACACGGAGTCATGGTGGACAGCATCCATCTTTGGGTTGATGAGGTGTTTGGAGGACACTGTTGTGCGGTGAGGTGACAGTGACATAACACACACCTTCACCCAGCGATGACTCAACCAGATCCTGTCCATTCAACTGAAGAAATCATTTTCCACCCTCACACACACATATTTCTATCATGTCATCTAGAAAGGTGACTGAGGAGATTATTAGCGGAGTGGCAGGAATGAAATTTGTCCAAGGAATATAACTACTTTTGTCCCTTGAGACTCGTGTCCGCCATTTCATTTGGAATCATGTCCTTATCTGATGTGGAGAAGACACGATCATGCTGTTCACACACAAAAGTAGCGGTAATGCAGAAAATGTAATGTCATCACACAATGACCATTGAAGCAACACTTTTCAAACAGGAAATACCTCCATCACTGAAGAAAAAGCGCTTGTAATTGAACTGTCAGTGAGTAATAGGACTTCGCTCAAGGGCCCTTTAGGATGCGGTTCTTTCTAACCTTATCAGTCAATCAGTGGACATATAAAAGGATCGTGAGGAAATTCAAGCATGACACCTTTTCAGTAGATGCACAAAGGCCTATTTAGACCACAACGTGAATCACAGGAGAAAATAGCAAACATAACCATGAAAACATACAACAAAGCTTAACCTAAACAAAAGACACAGATAATTCAAGCATCTGAGAATACGCATTTTAATGCAAATACAACCATTGCTAAAACATAACTGACAATTGCGACTCCCTTGGAAAGCAATAAAAGTAAAAGAGTATGTTTTAAGAGTACATCTTTATTTCTCTATTGTAAGCAGTTGCTTGTCATTTCATTTGTTGAGACAAAAGTATCAACAGTTTGATGAATGTCTCAGACTCGTGATTATGCTGAGTGTTTCTGCCAAACAAAGAAATAAAAAAAGTCTACCTACACTGAAAAATCATTTATTTCATCAACAGTGTGATTTGCACTACATACACTTACATAATGTGGTGGGCCATAGCCAGGGTTGGGGAGTAACGAAATACAAGTAACTTACGTATTTACGTATTTAAAATACAAAATTTGAGTAACTGTATTTCATTACAGTTACATTTTAAATGGGTGGTAATCGGATTACAGTTACATCTGAACAGTATTTTAGATTACCAAAGTGATTACTTTGAATTTTAATGTCATTTAAACAGAAATTGGTGATTCTCTGACTCTGACCGTCTGAAAAAGCAGAGTTAAGTTTCATGTTTTCGAATGTTTTCATGTTTTGTGATAGTTGTTTGTGAGTCATTTTATAATTCACTGGTCACAGCAACTTTTTCTCACAATTTTTTTTTCCCTCAGAATTGTGAGTTTGCACAACTCACAATTCTGACTACTTTTTCTCAGAATTGCGAGATTTAAACTCACAATTGCAAGTTATAAAGTCAGAATTGGGAGATGAACTTGCAATACTGTGAACTTGTGAACTTGCAATACTGACTTTTTTTCTTGCAATTGTCAATTTAGTATGTGAGTTTATATCTCATAATTCTGACTTTTCTCAATATTGTGAGTTTATATCTCATAATTCTGACTTTATAACTCACAATTGCAACTTTATATCACGCAATTCTGTGGGAAAAAGTCAGAATTGTGAGATACAAACTTGCAATTACCTGTTTTGTGTTTGTTCCACACTTTTTAGTATTTCAAAGTATTCTAAAGTATTTAGATTAAGTTACTAAACTTGAGTAATGTAACAAAATACGTTACAAATTACTTTTTAAAGCATGTATTTTGTAATCTGTAGTGAAATACATTTTAAAAGTAACCTACCCAGCCCTGGCCATAGCTGCGCATGTACAAATTCAAACAAGAGACCACAACACAATGGAAAAACTCTCAGCCAGTAGAAACAGTTGTTTCTAGACATCTAGCAGTGCCACAGGCTGACAGAACTTCCTTAAAATATTTAAAACTTCACAATACACAAATGTCTAATCCAAAAAGCACATCACGAGTTCACATTTACAAATAATCATATAGTAAATGGTATGCGGCGTGTTGTCCGAGGAGTGGGCTCCGAGCTCGGTATCTGGCCCGAACCCAGAGTACTCCCTGCATGTATTTCTGGTTAGGAAAGCAACCAGGCGAGTGTGAGGAGACGGTGGTGAAGAGATGCTGAAAAAACGGTTGAGGAATATGGATGAGTCGACTGTGTTTATACAGTATTCAGGCCTTCACTCATGGTCGATATGTTGATTACCAATCGTTGACACCTGGCTTAGGCTTTTGGTGCATTACTGCCACCAACTAAACTGGAGAGTTGAAAAGTATTGTGAAAGGATATATATACCGACCACTTTATTAGGTATACTTGTTCAACTGCTTGTTAATGCAAATACCTAATCAGCCATTTACATGGAAGCAACTCAATGCATTTAGGCATGGGTCAATTGGAACACAGCAATGGCCAAGACGATTTGCTGAAGTGCAAACTGAGAATCAGAATGGGAAAGAAAGTTTATTTATGTAACTTTAAACATTGTTGTTGATTTTGTAGCAAAAAATAACACTTAAAAATCCACTTTTATATAATTTTGGGTAATAATAATTTATAGTTATGTAATTTGATCTTGTTTTAATCGCATTCAAGACATAAATGTGAATTTAATTCGGTACTAGAATGATAAAAACAATGCTAGAGTAGCTCGTAGATAGTCCAATCCAAATGAAGCTAAGCAGAAACCTTAAGGAAAGGAAACTGCTTAGAAATGTACTTATTCTGCTGTAATAAAAAACACAGCAAAGAAAAACTACTTTGTTTACACATAAAAAAAAACAACGGACATTTAAATATCCTAAAGTTTGCCATAATATACACAATATTAGTAAGTGTTTGCTGAAACTAGCCTACATCCATTTAATCACAGGGCACAGGCCAGTCACAACAAAAACAACAGGTGAGCAATGAACAGCACGGGCTGCATACTGAGCTGAGGATCCGTGGCAAAACATTTCCATGCAAATCATCCCATTCATCACTCTTCGTGTCACACGCGTGCACATACGCACGCGCGCAGACACATAATACACATACGGACTCACACAAACATGCTCGCCTTTCTGTTTACTGAACTGAAGCCTGCTGCCTCTATGATGAATGGGGTTTTTTAAGAAAGCTCTCCAGCAGCCTCTCCTCCGCCCTGTTCTTCTCGGTCTTTCCCACTCGTCCCTGCAGCTCAAGTCTGTCTGCCTTTGCTTTTGTATTTTGAAAGTCTCCCTGCTCATTAGTATTTCACAAGTCTCTCCAGGGGTCTTCGTTCTACCCTCTCGACAGACTGTCTGAGACGCAGGCTGCCGTCCACTCATTTATCACAAACCTGTGAAATATCAGAGTACGGCTTGACTCGATCATGGGGCTGAAGTGTGAAAAGCGCTCATTTAAAAAGTGCACATACCGAGGTAGGACAACAGAAAACTGGTTTTAAACTAGAAAGGGGTCTGATTATTCAAATTAAACAGAAAAGTAAAACAATTTAAGGCTGTTAGTCGATTCAAAACTTTTAATCAATCAAATGAATTGACCCTTCGCAAAGACCTGCCCCCTTTAGATACTGTTGCTTTGTCCGACAAAGTTCCTACATGTCCTACATGTTCTGACGCAGTGAAAAATACGTCCCGGAGCAAAGAGGACATTGACAACGCAACAACAGACTTATGACATATTTAATATATCGTAATTTTTTAAAGAAGTTTAAACAATAAATAGCGTATAGTGTCTCTTTAATGTGTCGTGACAGATCGCTGTACCTCCTTCAAGTGGCTCGTGAACCGATCATCTCTTCATACTAGATCATTTATAGCATCAAATAAACATGAATGGACATCAGACGGAATGTTGTTTCAAGCGCGGAAAGACGCCAGTACACACAATTTTTCAAGTTCAAGTTCACCAACGTTAGTCTACTAACTCCCCTGACTGCTTTGTCGGACAAAATGGCGGATTGGAGGTTATGATTGGTTAGATCGCCTGTCATACTGTTTGCGAAGGGTCAATTAATCATATATAATCAATATTTGCTGAGAATAAAGCTCAAGTGAAGACAAGGCATTACATTATTGTGGTAGACTAGTAAACCATATAAAAAGTGGGTTTAGATTTGAACCGGCATCTCCGGTATGGGAGGTGGGCGAACTAACAAAGACACTAAAGATCAAGTCTCCATCATCAGTTACCAGCGCGCCTCCTGAGGACAGTGGAGTGAGGTTTACATACACAGCTCTTACTAGTTTGTCTCTGTTACCCTCATCCCCTAAACCTCACTCCCATCCGGGTTGCGGCACAAAATGTAACCGGTCCTACTCTACCTGCTCCAAGTGGGACTCAAACCAGCATCTCCGACATGGGAGTCGGGCACGTGATCAAGGTCACTAAAGACCTCTATAACACCAATCACCAGCACACCTCTTGAGGTCAGAGGAGTGAGCTTTACACGCACAACTCATACTAGCTTGCCTCTGTTATACTCACCCCCTAAACTTCACTCCAATCCGGGTCACAGCACCAAATGTAACCGGTTCGACTCGACCGGCTTCAAGCGGGATTCAAACCCAGGTCTCTGGTATGGGAGGCGGCGGGCTAACAAGGACACTAAAGACCTCAGTCTCTAGCATCAGTCGCCAGCACACTATACCAGCTTGCCTCAGTTACAACTGCATTAATTTAATGTTAAAATGAAAGCCCTAAAAAGTATACAAATTAATTTTTGATCAGCTCTATGAAAAGGACAGTTTGAGAAAGTTAAAACAAAGGTCCTTTCCCAATATATAGGCTACACTTAATGTGAACTTGAGGTCAAATGGCCTTTACTCTTGTGCTCTAGTCCACAAAACCGTGGGGCCTCATTTGTCATTTTATGATTCAGTAAGTGCTCATAAAAGCCCCTCTTACTGCTATGATTCGCCCTTGATGCTCCATTTTGTGAAGTCTGCACATGTGGACTACTACCCGACATCCCATGAGGCCAAGTGTGGACTTGAAAGAGGACTGCATGGGCTGAGGGCAACATTTGAAAATCAGATAAAAGTATAAGGGCACATACAAAACGGACACAAACTTCTGCACTATCATCTTTCATATCACAATAGGTGTGTGTAACACTGACACTGCAGCTGTATCAAAAAATACAATTATTTCTGGGTTACTACATTGGCTATTTCTTTTATATATGTCCATAAATTATACAAAATCTAAATGGTAACATCGAAACAGTAATGAATTTACACAAAAAAGTTATAAACAGCCATAAATCACCAGGATTACCTCGCTTGCCGATTGCTTGACTGTCACTGCATTTTTCTTCAAAAAATGGGCGAGCAGCTTGCTATAGTATTTATATACTGGTTTATAAAAGCCGATGTTCCTATAATTTGTCCTATAACAGTTCTTAAGATATTTTTAATATTAATATAAGAACATTTTAATAATCTGAGCAGCTTTTTTCCCTCTATAAAGAACCTTATGTGCAAAACCATAAATGCCAATAAAGAACTTTATTTTTTTAGAGTATACAGGTACGCGTGCAGCATGTAAACATCCAGCGTTTTTTTTTAAAAGTTGCCAGTCAGCAGCAGCATTTTTGATCGTTTTCACAAAACCCCAGAATATTCTTGGACCCCAGAATATTCTTCTATCACTTGTTTCTGCTTCTTCTTCACCTATTTTAACTTTAAAGATTCTGTACTCTTTCAGAAGATCCACAATAGCGCCCCCTACCGAGTAACAGTGAAAACATGGATTTCTGGAAAAACTTGTCAATGGCAGGTAAAGGGTTAATATACCAAAATAAATATGTTCTGCTCTTGTGACATTTTTAAGACAATGTGTAACAAGTTTGAATTGTGCACACCCTTCAGATGTTATATACCTATAAATGTACTATAATATATAAATTGCTTGAAACTCTTTTTAGCAAATGACGTCAAACTAAAATAAATGCAAAAAATGCTGTATGATTTTCATTTTAGCATATTTAACTAAGTGGATTTTTAAAAACAAATGAACCTCTTTCCAACTACAACACATGCTGCATGTATCATGCAGTCATGTATCATGTATCATGGTTTACAGAAATAATAAATGGTAGTAGCCAATTATTACACCGTAGAAAGTCAGTGCATCTCTATGAACTGAAGCCTAACAAAATGTGGGTCAGGCCAAATAGCAACGATCCTGAACACATAGATATTTCAATAAAGAAAGTGAGTATGGCATTAATGCACTTTATACAGAGATAACCAACTTCACACGAAAGTCAATTAACTTTTTTGTTTAATCTAATGCGGGATGTATAATTCCAGAAAGTCATCGACTCCATCTTCACCATTTCTGACAAAGGCCACGTTATTAGAAAAGTTAAATTTTAATAGTTTCTCACAGCATAAGTGGTAAGCAACAAATCAAACAAAACAAAACAAAAACAGCTGCACAAACTCCAACGTTTTGCTGCAACCTAATTTTTTTCCCCAAGCCGTTTCCTGCCCCCCTACTGGGGTGCTTTCCTTTTTTTAAAGATTCAAAGGAGCAGAGACTTGCAAAATTATTTGTCTTTGAATGAAGGCATAAATCCAAACTGCACTCATCAGCAGCATCTCAAGCCCCTTAAATATTCTTTTGATTTCTGACATAGTTCCAAAATCATATGCCCGTGTGAATCCAGATGAGGCTCTGTGGGTGTGTGTGCCATAGCACACTGAAGATGATCAAACAGCAGAGGGAGATGTATAGAACAACGTCCTGGATCCTCACACAACTAACGTGCCTTGTTTCTGTCGGGGAAAAAAGAAAAGAAAGAAAAATGCCATTTTTTCAAAGTAGGAAAGGAAGGTTTCAAGGCATATTTGATTTCAATATTTGCCTAAGGTCTTATTTATGTGTGTGTGTGTGTGTGTGTGAGAATCAACAGTTGGTTAAAAATTACATTTACTAAAGACCATTTTTTTCCATTTAAAATGTAATTTTTACCAAGAAATAAGCAATTTAAAGGAATAGCTCACCCAAAAATGAAAATTATCCCATGATTTACTCACCCTCAAGCCATCCTAGGTGTATATGACAATCTTCTTCCAGACGAACACAATCAGAGATATATTAAAAAATGTCCTTAGTCCTCCAAGGTCTATAATGCTGTGAATGGGCCCACATTTTAAAACAACTGCATCCATCCACAATCAAAGTAAACTATACGGCTCCAGAGGGTCTAATAAAGGCCTTTTGAAGCAAAGGGATGCATTTTTGCAAGACAAATATTCATATTTAAAACTTTATAAATTCAAATAACTAGCTTTTGGCAGACGACCATACGCATATTGCGTAAGTCGATTTGGGCAGAAGAGCAACCTTTGACCTGACGACGCAATGGCGAACGCGGAGGTGCAGAGGAGATAGCAAAACAACACACCGGTCACAAATTAGAAGTCTAAAACAAGACATTTTAAAGATAAATGTCTCTTCTCTTTCGATATAAGAGAAGAGGAGCTTAAATTTGTTGTACAGCCCTATTTGCTTGAACCGCGAGGGCCGTCTAAGTTTACTCCTACATTTGGCAAGTCGACTTGCATATGCATACGGTTGTCCGCCGGTTATTTGAATTTATATTTTTAAATATGGATTTTTTTTTTTTTTTTTTTACAAAAACGCATGCCAATCGCTTCAAAAGAGCTTTATTAACCCGCTGGAGCCGTATGGATTACTTTTATTATGGATGGATGCATTTTTTTTTTTTAAACGTGGCCCCCTCATTCACAACGAGTTATCTCCGATTGTGTTCGTCTGAAAGAAGCTTATCATAAACACCTAGAATGGCTTGAGGGTGAATAAATCATGGGATAATTTTCATTTTTGGATGAACTATCCCTTCAATCATTAAATATTTGCAGACATGGCCCTTTAAATCAACGCTTTTCTTATTAAGTGTTTTGAGAATTATTTTTTTTTTTTATTTTAAATTCAAGTAAAATGATCAACAATCACAATAAATTGGCTAATCTTGGACCCAGCAGTATACTAAAGGGGAAGTTCTTTTTAGTTTTTCGTTCCTCCTTCCGTCGTAAACTGAAGTTTGAACAATCACGTTTTCTCCGAAAGTCGTTTCAAGATGGCAAGATGTTTCAAACCACTGAGATGAACTCCAAATGACTTTCATTATGGTCAAATTTTGTTCAAGATGACATCGCAATCTTGTTTGAAGTATATCAGGCCTTTTTGGGGATTTGTCTTTTATAAAAGTTCATTATGTCATTTTCCTAAAGGGCTGCTCCCAATTTTATATGTCACAATCTCCTTTGCTGCCACAATTCAAAAGATAAAAAAATTTCAGTTGATCAATGGTACGGCAACAACACACATGCTGTCAAACACAACACTGCCTGTGTTTCCATTTCACTTGGGTTTTTACAACTTTCCAGAGATTGCTGGATTGTGGTATTCCTCTAAATATTTACACTTCACTCCAAAAAAGAGGAGGTTAACGTTCCCTGTTGAATGCATCGTATCACATCTATAATTCAGAATGCTATCACAGCAGAAAGCCTGAATAAAGAGTTTTCTATAAATAAGCATTCACTTGACGTGGTTTGCAACTTAGAAGGAAAAGTTGTGGTGGGGCTCTTGATTTCCCATTCTTTCCTCTGCTGCGGCTGATCAGCGATTCTGTAAGAAGTTGTTTTGAAGATGCTTACTCAGGCGAGGGGTTTTGTAGTCCTGTGTTCATTGAGGTAATCATCAGCACTCATTGCGGGAATTTGGTGAAAGACATGTTAGCAAATGTGCTTTGCAAATCTAGAGCGACAGTTACAGTGTCATGAGGATATATTGATCTGAAATATAGATTGAAAAAAAAACAATACACTGTTTTGGAGTTGGATGTGACTGTAAGAAAATCCTTTGTTTTTTAATTAAATTAATTTTTAATTTTACTTTGTAAAACTGAATGAAATACATTAATTTTTTGGCATTTTCTTAATGATCACAATCTATTATTATTTAGGGTGAATTTAGGGTTATTGGTACACTTTTTTGTATTTGAGATGCCTGGGAAAAATGTGTCCCAGTTAACCTGAATTCATATAAGACCAGGCTAGCATTTTTTTAGTCAACAAACATGAACATGCCAATGAAATCATTCAGCAAAAAGAAATAACTTCCGTAACTTCTGAAACAATTTTCCTTGGCTGGCGTCATCAGGCACCACTTAAACACATAGTCCCAAACTTTTTTGCTGCATCCCAAATTGCCTACTTATACTATGCCCTAAAAGTACAGTATGTACTCTTTTTATGAAGAAAAAGTACATACTTTTGAGTGTGTAGCAGAAGAGTTGACAACCTTTGGGTCATACTATCACGTCATAAAATGGAGTCTTAAACGGACTCTGTCGTATAGTTACATGCATCCTATCACCATCCTCGACTTTTCATTTCATTTCATTTCTTACCGTGATATTAAAGCGAAAAGAAGTAGCACATTGATCTGCCAGCCATGGGTATTTCATCTGGAGAATATTTTTCATCCTCATATTTTTGAATAATTATTCAATTTCAGACAGGACCACTCTGGCAAGTTACTCTGAGTTATCATTGTTATTTTTGGCGGTAGTATTATTGTGGTTCTTGCTCCATAATAAATTGAACATACAAGATCATTAGCATTAACCCCCATGGAACCATCAGCTTAGGTGATATACAGACGATTAAGACACTTTAGTAATGTCTCTAAAAGCGAAACATGTGGGCCTAGATGTGGCAGAGGGACTTCTATGCTGTAGCTTGGCTATGAGGATGAGTGTTTCTCAGCTGTGAGGATCATGCCAGCTAGGACTTGAAAGCCTTGGTAATCTGGAACAAAAAGAAGACGACAGCCAGAAGGTGCACTGTAATATGCTGATACTTATAGTGGGGAGGGAGGGTTACGAACAGTTTGAGCATACTTACTGAGCAGCACTGCCACATACATATATATATATATATGTGTATATATACATATACAGAATAGAACAGTGTATTCTATTCTGTAAATTTATTTAGTTTTCTGTTTTTTATATTAGTGTGTACTACTTTTTACCATGTACCCCTGCTGTTGCTAAATGCAATTTCCCCACTGCGGGACAAATAAAGGTTTTACTTACTTACTTACTTACTTTCCGCGCTTGAAACAACATTCCTTCTGATGTTCATTCATGTTTATTTGATGCTATAAATTAACTAGTATGAAGAGATGATCAGTTCACGAGCCGCTTGAAGGAGCTACAGCGATCTGTCACGACACATTAAAAAGACACTATACGCTATTTACTGTTTAAACTTCTCTAAAAAATTACAATATTTTAAATATGAAAGTGTTTCACATCAAAAGTAACCTGCTCTGTCTTGTCAGTCCACGCGTTGTCAGTATCTGAAATGTTAAGTTAAGTTGTGAAGTATTGTCAAGTATGGTGACCCATACTCGAAATTTGTGCTCTGTATTTAACCCATCCAAGTGCACACACACACAGCAGTGAGTAGTGAACAAATACACGGACAAACACAGTGAACACACGCCTGGAGCAGTGGGCAGCTATTGCTCCAGCGCCCGGGGAGCAATTAGGGGTTAGGTGTCTTGCTCAAGGACACCTCAGTCATGGTATCGAAGGTGGAGAGAGTGCTGTTTATTCTGTTCGAATAATAGGCCTATATGATCACAAATGATTTTATATGATAAAAAACATTATAGTTCAAACTTTTATTAATTTAACCCATTTTTATTTAATTTAAAAACAAAAATAAATTGTAAAACTGGAATTTACTTTTTAAATGTAGTCGGCATATCATGCGGGTTGAGAACCACTGGTCTAGATTGATGTTAACAGCTAAGCTAATAATCCTATATTCATGTACCTATTTATTTAGGTGCCTATAATAGAAGGTACATGTAAAAAAAAAAAATCATAGTAATGGTGTAAGACTGAAAATATCCAAAGATATTTTAAAAATGAACTAAGACATTGGCTTTGCTGTTTCAGTCCCCTCTGTCATGCTACAAGAGCCATTTGGGAACACACAAAGGAGCTGATAGTGATCAAGGCCTGTAGGCCAAGACGCCTGTGCATCGGGGGTCTATGAATTGTCACAGCTTCAGTACAGTGGGGGAAGTTTTACCTCTGATTGGTCAGTTTGAATGTCTCACATTTGGGTTTCAGTCACATGGTCAAGGAAAAGGATAAAAGAAGATTGCAACTATTGCTCTGTCTCTTCTTTTACGCTCTCTTCTTTTGCTCTCTTACTTGGGCACTCTCTGTCCTTCTCTCTCTCTCTCTGTCTTTCTCTTTCTTTCTATCTCTCTGGTAACTTTTTACATACATGCTGGGTACGATTAATGGTATAAGTTTTTTATCATCTCATCTATTTTGTAATCATTTTAAGTGTAACCATCAACCAATATATTGTCATTAAACTCTTTCACTACAAATTATGTGCTAACTAGTTTGATTTGGTATTAACTTTGATATGTTACCTATTGCAATTTAATATTGTCACATTATAGCAACGCTCTCCCACATATTTAGCTATTATAACTGTGCTTATTTCCGTCGTTGGCATAAGTAGCAGTGGGTGGAAATAGACAAGAAATGTACAGTTTTCTACCATCTTGCTGATAATATTTCTTAAGTCATTCGGCAACCCTGCAGCTTGAACCCCTGTAGGAGCTCCACCCTTACAATGGCATAGTCTGTTAGTATTTTCGTATACCGTCGGGACGAAACTATTTGTCTTTACTTGCAGTGCAGAGTCTTTCACAAACTTCACAGGTGTTGAATTTATAAAGACATGCTTCATCGCTGGCAAACGATAGAACTGGATTTTAGGTAAATATTGACTCCATCCATCCTCTTTTGGTTTTCTGTATTCTAAAGTGTCCCATTGGTTTTCCGAGTAAGAAACGACTGAACTTGAGTGAACTGTCCGAATGACTCGGAGTGAACTGCAAAACGATTCAGATCATTCTGATAATTATTCCTTCACAAATTGCTAGTTTTGATTATAAAGTAAACAGAAGACAAATTAAGGGACACATGACATAAGCAAAGCGCTAAAATATTGTGAGGGGAAAATATTTTCACGTCAGTATATGGCAGATAAGTGTCTGTAATGTTTTACCAACTGGTAAGACCTATGAATGAATTCTGAAGCCATAATACAATAACTAAAAAAAAAAATACAAAATACAAAGTACTTCTCAAATACATTCTTGTTAGATAAAAGAAAGTCCTGTCCCAACTTTTTCTTTTTTATTGAATATCCTGTTCCACTCATGATCGGTTTGATTATAATGATAAATTGTATATGTATTATAATAAGTTGTGATTAAGTATTTTTAATTCATAATTTTGCGCCTTCTACTGCCAAACTCAGAGCCAAGTTTATATATAGATAAAATCAATCATAGATGATCGAATCAAGCTCAGAAATTAAAATTTTAGCGTTCTATTTGTATTCTCTACGCATAATGGAATGCCTGCCTACTGAAGGGAAAAGCACCTTGATGGATCTGGTGAAGGATTTAGTTTGGAGAGGAAACTGATTACCTTCGTGGCGGTGAATGTTCTTTTTTCTTAAGAGTGATGCAAGAGTCCCTGATCTGTTTATCTCAAGTGCTAATACAAGCATATAGTGACAGATCATTGCCCGGCCTAGACATTTATGAGTTGCCATATTTAAAATGCTTCTCTTAAAGTCAACAGCTGCATCCCAATCTTCCCGCAGCTGTTGATTGGGAGCTGTTGTCATGGTGATGTTCACTGGGTTCCTCCACACCTGGGAGAAACAAGTATGAAATCAGATATTTCAGGATCTGCTCTGAAAACAGATGGATAAGGCTCTGCCACAGTTCTTCAGGAAATAACACTGCATTTTCTCCAAAATTATGCAGTGATTATTGAGCAACTTTTTATAAGCTTTAGCCTCTAATTTTTACATCCTTTATACTAAATGTACTTTGTTGTCTGGGATGCATCAGGATGCATTAGAGTTTACACTAAATGTATGTGTTCACAAGTTCACAGCAGTAAATGTAGGTGTGAACAGTCCAAATCCTTTTGTGAACAGATCACTCAAAGCACATTCAGAGATAGTTGAATATGTAAATCTTTGTAGCATTTGGAGTGTAAAAAATAATGCTTCATGTCACCTGTCAGTCATCCAATTTACTAAAACAAGAGTTTTAAACCTTTCCGGTTACATTCAACATGTAATAACAGTAAAAGTAAATTTAACATAGTAATTAAAATGGATGACTCGGAGTAAAAAAAAATAAAGGAGACGCATATTAATTGGATCACTCGAGACATGATGCTAGGTGTAAACAGGGAATATGTCTACTACATGTCCTTTTACAATTTGTATACACACAATTCTTTAGTTATGTCTCTTCCTTTAGCCCAAGAAGTCTAGCTGTGCTAATTAGATGACAGTGAAAACGTAAAAAAGAAAAAAAAATTCTTTCCTCTCTTCTCTTCAAGCCATACTTACCTTTGATGCGTATTCGGCATGTGACAAAAGCACATATCTGCTCCATTCCAGCACTCCACATAAGCAAACAGTTAGATCAAAGAAAGTGGGTTGCTAGGATTGATCAGAACAGGCAGGCCAATGTGAAAGTTGGTCCCAAAACAGTGTTATTGTCACTGACAAACACTCAAAAAAAAAACTAAAGTCGCCTTTCCACCGTTTCCCCAGGAACTAGGGACTTTAGGGTAGAACTCGGTGTGTTTTGACTGCAGGAACCAGGGTCTAAATGAGGTTCCGTGTAAAAATTTCCCGCTTAGAAAGTCCCTGCTCATGAAGTAGTACTTTGTCAAAGTTCAGGAACTTTTGGGGGTGGGACTTGGGCGCTGAACATGCTGATTGGTTGATTCCACGCAGCATTTTATTTCAACCACCGTTTTTAAAAGTCTGTAGATTGTTGCAGTAAGAGTTGTTTGCAATTCGAATCAACAATGGAGTTTTAAAAAAATACAACAGATGGACCAACAACGAGTTTCAAGCTTTATTAAGCTTAATTAGCTTGAAGTCACCGGACTTAATCTTCATGGTACTTTAGACTGCGCTGGAAATGCAGACAGTAACAGGTCTGGGAGAAAAAAGTTCCTGGGACAAACTGCAATTTTGGTGGAAAAGCGGGTTTAATGAATGCTGACCTAGTCGCCACTGGCAGAAATGATTCCTTAGACTCAAAATATGGATATGCATTACACAATAAACACTCATATTCATCACACGCTTATCCTTCCTACAAGTCCTCACAAGTTCCTATTTACAACTTTATATTACATGGTTGGAACTAAAATGGACAGTTTTGTTGTGAATTTTCAAACAAAATCCATTTTCTTCCACTATGATTCTTTAATTCACACGCCCCCAACTTGAAAAGTCAGGGCTCAAAGAGAAGTTTTCCACACGCATTTATGACATTTTGGAGCCGTTCATGTGCGTTCAACTCATATGATCATTCCAACATGACCTGAAGGCAGCATTAGTTCTTGTCTAATGTGTAAATAATGACTGTTCTCTCGTTGAATATTGAGATGGATTGTTTTTGCACATTAAATGAAAGAGAAAGTGCCTCTCTCAATAGCGTGATTAAAATATCATAAAATTGTTTTCTAAAATAGTATATTGTTTTGGGCAATTGTAAGAAATGTTTCAATTAGAATCAATTCAGACACCTTTTTTGTTATATTTGTTATATAATGAAAGTATAGTTTTTTTGTTCTTCTCGATGCAACAGCCAAGAATTTCAATATTTCCTATAGGTTTTATTGTTAGTATTTGCCAAGGGGACAGATGGACAGCAAGGCGAGGAAAGGAGAGACTGAAAGAGATTGAGCGAGACACAAACAGAAGGAAAGAGGGAGCATAAATAAATGCTGAAATATAGGTCAGAGACTGGTGGCAGCCGTGCCTTTGTCATCAGGGAAGACCAAAGCAATCTTCATGTGAATGAGTGTGTGTGTGTGCAGTCATGCAGGAGGATAAACAGTGTGTGCATAGTGTGTTGTCATGCAGAAATCAACTGAATATAAAGAATGAAGACATTAATGAGGGCATGTCGACACTGAAATGTCCAGCTCAATCGATAGTTGTCAAAGTTTCTGTTTTAAACTTTGAGCAATATTGGCACAATCAGAACTGGAGTGAGATTGCTTGGAGATTGCAAGAGATTTGATAGAGTCTGATATTTATCTCCTTATGAAAAATACAAAATGGTGGTGAGTTGGGATGTTTCAGTATAGCTCCTTTGTGTACAGCACGAAGACATTTGTGTACAGAACAAAGAAATTTATACAGGTTTGCAACAACTTGAGGGTGAGTAAATGATGACAGAATTTTCATTTTTGGGTGAACTTTCATTTAGGGCTCTACGATTAACTGAAATTAAACTGAAATCACAAAGTTTTAATTAAATAAAGCATGACTTGTGGCAGAAATGTACTTGCATAGGAGTCTTAAGTCACCAACTCACTGATACAATAATCTGGTTGAGTTTCCTGGTAACAACTCATCGAATTGCTTATAGTCAACTCAAAACGAGCAAAGAACATTAGAGTTTGAGGGGCCAAAAAAAAAAAACAGAAAACTTTTTATGTGTTCACCGTTCATTTACACGACAACGGTGTTTCGGGGCCCTGAAAATGCAAACTTTTGAAAACAGGTTTCAAAGTGCAAGTTTTTGCATATTTATATTTATTTATTTATTTATTTATTTATACATATTACGTGTTCAGTCAATAAGCGCATATAGTGTTTTTTAACAAGGTGACATCGCCAACTACTTGCCTGGCATGCTTAATACAGCGTTTTTAGCCGTTTTCGCAGATTATTTTGACTATGGTGTCATCTGTATGAGAAAAATGCAAAGAAAAAACATTTCCGCTCTCAGCACATCCTTGTCACGTAAACATATACTCTTATGTATGCTGTCAATTTGACTGATGGCATAAAAAGTAAGTTCCTATGCCAAACATTAGTATCGTTTATCTCAAATTTATATAAACTCTATCCTATTTGTGTGACTAGAACATTAGACTGTATTTTGGGCAGTAGAATGGAGCATATCAAATTGACAATCATTAGTCTAGGAGAAAAAAAAGAGGTATCATAGGCCAGTCTTAATTACTAGATTATAGAGCTGAACTGATTTCAACACTCACTGGCTAATCATGATAAACATAAATATGGAATGTTATTCAAACGTAGATGTAACCACAAACTCTAATACTCAAGGCTAACAAAAGTTGCCATCAAGTTCGGGATTGGATAATCAGTGGATTGCACAAAACATCAATTAACTCCCTGTCTGTTTGTTTTCACACACTGGAATGTTAATGAAATGATAATGGAAATTATTCTAAAATCTGCTTTACCACCAAGGTGTGATTTGCTAGGCATCAGGTTAAAAAACTAATCAGGATGGGAAGGGGAGAATCCTGTGTAAGTATGCAGAGCAGTGTGCATGCAAATACAGATATAAACACACATGCACATACATATCAATTTCTCAACCTCCCTTTAACCCCCAAGCACAGTAAACTGAATATAATTAGTCTTTACTGCAAAGTGGAATTCTTGATTTCTTATTTTTCACCCAAAATCTGCTTCCTATTGGGTTTATCGCAGACAAACAGAGCGGGTGGTAATTAAGGTGGGGGTGGGGGTCCCTCGGGTGTGTGTATCTGTGTGTGTAGGTGTGTGCGAGTCCCAACCTCCAGTCTCATTGTTAGAGTAAACTCACATGTGATCTTGGAAAGTTATTTACTTCCTGTAATTGCGTTTCTTAATCAGCCCGTTCACTTTTTCTCAGAGTGCAGAATGAGAATTCAACTGATCTTTGGTGATACACAGAGACAGAGATGAGTAAATGAACACTGACACCCCTGAATACACTGATGCTCTAATGTTTATTAGCGCCATCGAAGCCTGATTCCAGATGTAATTATTCTGTTTAATATGGAGGATGGGATGGTGACAAAATGCCATTACCTTTTCTTTAATAGCGGAAAACAATTTGAAATGATATTAAGAGGAGAAATACACAACAGAAAAATAAATGTACACACTGAAAATATTTATATTGAAGATCATAAAGTATAACTTATCATTTCCTTAAAGGGTTAGTTCACCCAAAAATGAAAATTCAGTCATTAATCACTCACCCTCACGTAGTTCCACATTCGTAAGACCTTTGTTCATCTTCGAAACTCAAATGAAGATATTTTTGATAAAAGACCTTTATTGCCAGAAAGACAATGAACACTTTCAGATGCTCAGAGAAGTACTAAAATATATTTAAAACAGCTCATGTGAATACAGTGGTTCAACCTTAAAATAATTGTTAGGATTACCAGCCAAAGTTCCTGCCATAACCACAAGAGGCCACTCTACCGTGGAACTGTTATTTTCACCGGACTCCATTTCCCATAATTCACACACATACTCTCCCACCTCAGTCACTCTCACTACATTTCCCAGAAGCCTTCA
Organism: Zacco platypus; assembly: GCA_038088235.1. Lineage (NCBI taxonomy): Eukaryota > Metazoa > Chordata > Actinopteri > Cypriniformes > Xenocyprididae > Zacco > Zacco platypus. The sequence continues at coordinate 8,435,925 of CM076084.1, forward strand.
CACCTGGACTGATTGCACTCTCACCTGATCCATATCACTTCTCACTATTTAAGCTCCACACACACTCACACAGTCGCGAAGTCTTGATTTGGGTTTCCTGTCAGTTCTGAGCGTTTATTCCCGTGTCTCATTTTCCTGGTCTTGTTTTCTGCCTGTCTGTTCCATTTACTGATTGTTCGCTGCCTACCCTGTTGGATTTACTGCTTTGGATTTATAGACTGTTGTTTGCCTGCCGCCTGCCTCGATCTATCTGCCTGTGCATCTACTACGATTCTGCCTATCCTCCTCCATACCTGTTTGCCATTATATTGACCATTGCCTGTTTGACCACGTTTTCTAATAAAGCTGCATTTGGATCCCATTCTGCTGACTCTTCATTACAATTATAAAGCGACGAGAATACTTTTTTGCGCCAAAAAAAAGCCAAATAATGACTTTTCGGCAATATTTAGTGATGGCCGATTTAAAACACTGCTTCGAAGCTTTAGGAATCTTTTGTGTCGAATCAATGGTTTGGATCGTATATAAAACTGCCAAAGTCACACAAAGTATTGAAATTGCGAAACACTTATGACGTAACGAAGCCTCTTTTACTGAAATCACGTGACTTCGGCGCGCCGAACCATTGATTCGAAACAAAAGATTCGTAAAGCTTTGAAGCAGTGTTTTGGAATCATCATCACTAGATATTTTTTTTTCCACTGCCCACATTTCGCCTTTTTGAAAGCAAAAATGCATTTTGTGTGAACGACCTTGAGCTGAATATCTTCTATATCTCAATATCTTAACATACTTAAAACAAGATTTTGCTGATAGGGTAAGAAAAATTAGCTAATTTTAGTTTTGTTTTATGGATTTTACATCATTTTAGTGTAAAAATGCTGATTAAGAAATTTATTTTCTGCAATAACACTAGGTTACTCCAGCTAGTTTGTCCCTGTAATAAGTGTATACAATGAATAAACTATCCAAAACACAACAAAGCCTGATAATACAGACAGATGATACACGCAGACGTTTCCTGTGATATCCATTGTGTGCGTACATAGTGCATTCACAAGCAGACGTTCTCAAACAGGTGTGTGAAAGAGTTCACAGGAGCAGAAAGAAAGAGTGACTGTAAATGGAACAGCACCTTGCTGTGACTTGAGCTCGAGCACACACACAGAGCGCAAAAATCTCGCCTGCAGAGTCCTCTGAGCTGCCTGAACATCACCTAACATTACGCTCTTAAACGACACGCTGCACTGGAAAAAAAGACATGCGTTTGCATTAACAATGCAACTTTGAAAACAAGCAGGTCTTGTGTTTCCTAAAATATTTATCTCCCCTGAGCACATCAAATGATCCTAATGCATTGCTGAAATTTACATGGTTATTCACAGGGTTCTCAACAGGTTTTGTTCAAAGTCGGCATGAAATCAAAACTGACAACTGTTTTTTTAATGGAATATTGCACCAAACTACGACCATCCAATCAATTCCTGATGGATAAAATTAAGTCCCACCCTACATTTTTCCTGTTTGTGTTGATCCAAAATTGTTTATCACATAAAAGTGAACCAAAATGCCTACATTCAAACACTGATAGGTAACGTTAAATGGTCAGAGTATAAAAAAATACAATGCATTTTTAATTGTCTTTTTAATTTCAGTGCCTCTACTGCCTTTGATGTCAACAACAAAATGTATAGTTGATAAGCCTATTAATTTTTTAGTCAGTTGTATTTTATTGGTACATTCTATTTGCATTTGACTTTTTTTCCCTTTCAAAACAGACCTACAACCCATTTTGGGTCAAAACCTATTAGTTGAAAAACTATAAAAAGTTGTTTTGGACCCCAATTTCATTGTATAGATAGTTGCAACACTTATCCGAATGCCTTATTTTGTGTTCCACAGCAAAAAAAAAAAAAAATGAATTTGAGTAAAAAATGACATCAATCAGTAATAGATAATATCTTCATTTATTTATCTGTAGGCTCATCTTGCACTGCAACTGTACAAAAGATCAGATTCAGGAAAGAGCTTCTTTTTTTTAACACCATCTTTCAAAGCCAGTTGTTACTATCTGATGCACTTTGCACCTCTGCAGTGCAGGAACTGTAATCATGCCATGCTGTACGTCGCCCTTGGGTCACACCAAGCTGTGATTTGACCCGCAGACCGGGAGTGAAAGCGTATCTGTGCAGTCATCAGTCATATAATGATGGTATAAGAACATGATGAAAATGCCATTAAGGCCTGACAACAAGAAAGGAGCATATTAATATGAAAGACATTTTTAAAAATGTAGTTGTTGTGGTCATGGGAGTTGTGTGTGAACAGCAGGCTTTAAAAAGCCATATTTAGGTGGTGCATTTCACACGTGCGTTCACATGAGTGCACGCTAACTCGCACACGGAGTGAGAGATTCACATGCAGAATGGTTCATAAAAAGCACTCATACATGCTAATTAGCCTGAAAGCTTTTTCATTAGCCAAGCTCTTGTCTAAAATGTAATAAAGCAGTGAATGAACATAATCCACTCTAACGTACCTCTGACTGTATTGACTCTCTAATCATTTGATTGAAGTACAGACTTGTGTTTGTTATTTCACATCTGGTGATAATAAGAAACATCTGCCCTGAAAAATAAGTTGCAGCAAGTCAAGGCTAAGTTTCGAACAAAATTTTAATTTTTATATATATATTTATTGAACATGAAATAAATAATAAAATAAAATACTATGTACTGCCTGCAGGTAAACTCTAAGCTGAGTTGGTTAATTCAGCCATTTTATGGATGAATAAAATCCCATGGGTGGCAGTTTGGTGATCGTCCATCACTGTGAACAGATTAGTGGGCATAGTGCGCCATCCATTGGTTACACTGCGGCACTGCAGTACACTCTCAGGTGGGGAAAAGTAGAAAAGCTGTCACTGGGACAGTACCCTTCCAAAAATTCTAATATGTACACTTTTGGTACCAATATGTGCATTTAAGCTACTAATATGTACTCTTTAGGTACAGATGTGAGGCTTTTGAAAGGGTACTGCCTGAGTGACAGATTTTTTTTCTTCCTCCGTAGTGAGTTTGGTGGTGTTGTGTCGTTGAGCATTACAAAAAGCTTTGGGCCAGGCCTGTACATGTGTGTGTTATAGAAATAATACAAACCGAACCGAACATGTGTCAATGCATCATTTGTATTATCAGGAGTAAATTCTACTTAAAGAAGATTGAACATTGAGCTTTACAGTAGCGATGAGTTAACTAAACGATGAACTACTGTACAGAATAAATGTAAGCCTGCTATCTAAAAGTAAAGAACAAAAGTGATATTCATGTGCTAAAATCATCCAATATCATCTAATCTGTGCAAACAGTCTATTCCAGAACAACACTAATTATTCAAACATTGAAACTTCAGACATATGAAACTTGTATTAGACAAGGCATCATCACAAGTAAGACAAACATAAGATGTTCTTAAGAAAATAGACCATCTGAGCACTTTTCAAACATAAACATTCTTACGAAATTCTTAGATTTTATCTACTGAATACTTAGTTTGTATTTATATATGAAGATTTTCATGAATCCGGCTACAGGAGGTGCACTGTATGTAACCAAATGCATGTACAAAGCTTGTTTACCTAGCAAAAACATTGTATTTGCTACCTTGTGACAATATGAATACTTTTTGAATGCACATATACAGTTATTTACACTGCACACTGAATATTTGTATTTATATCGTACCTGTACCTTGTTAGTTTGTAAGTGTGCAAGATCTCAGTCAATGACCTCGCACTGTGCAAAAAGCTCCAGTGACTGATTTAAGCACCTCTGATTGGCCATTGCATTCATACACTCAACATTCAACAGTCTGTGATTGGCTACGATGCTCAATGCAGAAAAAAAAGTAAAAAAATTCCTCTGCAGCTTTCTGCTGGTTAAAGGAAGAACTAGAACATTCTGGAAGCTTGACATTTTTCATTTCATTCGCTGTGGTGTTTATCATTTAACACGATTTATAAGCTTGAAACTGCCTTTGACTTCATTGCTTATTTTTATAGTTAAAATTATCTTTTTTTACAGTTTATTATCTAAAGGAAATGATAGACTGTAAAAATATTTGTAAATCAAAAACAAAGATTATTGAAATAGGTTTTATAAGAAAATACTATTTTAGTCTTTCTAATTCAAAAGTTCACTTTTAAATTTTGCCATTTCTTTGTAATTATTTGTGAAAATTATTAGCAATTTGAAAATTGCTGATAAATAAATCCGACACCAAATTTTTAGACACTGGGAGTGACTTGGTTTTCATGAAAGACATGTTCTTGACAGGTTTCATGGGATTCAACATAATTTCTAATTCTGTGAGATCACAATAAAATAAATACTTATATTAGAATTGAATAAACATTGCAATAATGCTTTATATATATATATATACATATATATATAAAATATATATATAGTATAATATAATATTGTATATATAACTGTAACTATGTAACAAATTTAGTAACATTAATATAACTATATTAATTTAAATAACATGCATCTGAATACCTCTTAAGCAAACTAACCCTGGAACATGAGCTGCTCTGGAGCAGGTTATGTTCAGAGAGTAAGTTGTTATGGCTGCTTACACCTTGAAAATTACCCCCGTTTTTGGAACCGAAAGTTGAGTTTATCGGCTTACTTCCTCTTAAACATACGTGGGTATGTCACATAACCTGCTTTCTGGAATACCCTCCAGGGCTACAGAATGTGTCAATTTCACCAAGTGTCTCGATGATTGACAGAAGATTAGACCAATCAGGTACCTGCGTCGCCCTGCTGAAACGAAAGTAAATACAGAGAAAAAGGGGAGGAGGGAAAAGAAAAACACGGTACCCAAAACAAATCATAATTATAACATGGGACGTAACACATTACACTAATCAATCCAGACTTTGAACTTCCCAGAGACTCTTACAGTTTAGTGTACTACTACAGTAAAATATCACTCTTAATGTAAAGTCTTTTTTTTGTAATTACAATTTAATATTTAATGCACTAAGAATCTTATATGCTCTGGGATGTCTGTTAATCTTATAAATATAAAAGAAAATAAAACTAAAATGACTGTTTTTGGTCCTAGAACAGACTAGAACATCAAGGAGGTAGGGTAGGGTAAGAATGAAACCTGGGTGTTTTGTTTTCTACTATTTTCTTTATTAATATTGGTACTTACTGTAATTATCTATGTTTTTTGTCACTGTTTACACTCTTATATGCAATATATTATTTTATAATCAATAAAAAAAACTGAAAAAATTAATGAAACCTAGAAAAAACAATTAGATTAAGATCACAAAACAGGACTCTAAGGATGCAGCCAAACTGCTTTTAAAGGTGTGGCTGAACTTACACTTACTGTACACTTACAATGCATTTTTATATCTGACCGAGACATGTTCTTGACAGGTTTCATGGGATGATTTTCAAAGTATTGAGGTAATGCAATAGCAATTAGCGATACTTGTCACTCGTCCAGAAGTGTCTCGGGTTTCTCGTATTCAAATAATTTAAAATCTGTTACATAAAGATTGTACAGTTTTCTCCTGTCAGCTACTGATATGTTTGCAAACCATTCTCGCTCCCATTCTACTGATGTCCTATCCATGTACCCGGAGGGAAAGTGAATATGTTCATCCAGCCCAAGAATCTTCAACAAATGTTCTGTATCCTCATCAAGAGTTTCCAGCTTCCCAACAAAATCATAGTCAATTTGGCACGGATGGCAGAGTCTGTACATCTGCTGCCAGTGTTCATTGAATGGCTTCTCCTTCTCGGTCTGAGGATCTAACAGGTACTGAATAAAGTGAGTAAAGGACAGTCTGATTCCTGCGGCGAAGGCCTCTTGAGCGGAGTCAGGGGGGTTTGAAATATTAGCGTGACGCTGAAGCATTGTGGCGCCATACATTCTGTGGAAATACTCATCTGGCTTAGAAAACTTGTCCCGGAAAGCAGAAATAAGTCGTACAAAAGGATCCCGTACAAAAAGGAACTTAGTGTAATTCTTTAGTTTGTGATGCATCAAAGGACGTGAGAAACGACCAAAACGCCTCCAAAACTTGTTAAACGTCTTATGTACTGTAGAATTATGGATTATCTCTAATGGTATGTCAAGAGGATCCAGATATGGATCTCCATTAGGTGCCTTCAGGTTCTGGCTGAGCACAATCATGACTCGTTTCCAGTTGGTACATGCTACCTTCGGTACAAAACAGTAGATAACACCATGATGATCATCCACAATGAGATGATCCAGGGCTTTGTTCGGAATCTGGTCAAATGTGATTAATTTCTCTGTAAAATTCAAGCTGCTATTGGCCGAGCAAAGCTCTCTTACAACACGTCTACGATGTGCTTGACACAGAGGAAATGATAGACTGTAAGAATATTTGTAAATCAAAAACAAAGATTATTGAAATAGGTTTTATAAGAAAATACTATTTTAGTCTTTCTAATTCAAAAGTTCACTTTTAACTTTTGCCATTTCTTTGTAATTATTTGTGAAAATTATTAGCAATTTGAAAATTGCTGATAAATAAATCCGACACCAAATTTTTAGACACTGGGAGTGATTTGGTTTTCATGAAAGACATGTTCTTGACAGGTTTCATGGGATTCAACATAATTTCTAATTCTGTGAGATCACAATAAAATAAATACTTATATTAGAATTGAATAAACATTGCAATAATGCTTTATATATATATATATATATATATATATATATATATATATATACATATATATATATATACATATATATAAAATATATATATAGTATAATATAATATTGTATATATAACTGTAACTATGTAACAAATTTAGTAACATTAATATAACTATATTAATTTAAATAACATGCATCTGAATACCTCTTAAGCAAACTAACCCTGGAACATGAGCTGCTCTGGAGCAGGTTATGTTCAGAGAGTAAGTTGTTATGGCTGCTGACACCTTGAAAATTACCCCCGTTTTTGGAACCGAAAGTTGAGTTTATCGGCTTACTTCCTCTTAAACATAAGTGGGTATGTCACATAACCTGCTTTCTGGAATACCCTCCAGGGCTACAGAATGTGTCAATTTCACCAAGTGTCTTGATGATTGACAGAAGATTAGACCAATCAGGTACCTGCGTCGCCCTGCTGAAACGAAAGTAAATACAGAGAAAAAGGGGAGGAGGGAAAAGAAAAACACGGTACCCAAAACAAATCATAATTATAACATGGGACGTAACACATTACACTAATCAATCCAGACTTTGAACTTCCCAGAGACTCTTACAGTTTAGTGTACTACTACAGTAAAATGTCACTCTTAATGTAAAGTCTTTTTTTTGTAATTACAATTTAATATTTAATGCACTTAGAATCTTATATGCTCTGGGATGTCTGTTAATCTTATAAATATAAAAGAAAATAAAACTAAAATGACTGTTTTTGGTCCTAGAACAGACTAGAACATCAAGGAGGTAGGGTAGGGTAAGAATGAAACCTGGGTGTTTTGTTTTCTACTATTTTCTTTATTAATATTGGTACTTACTGTAATTATCTATGTTTTTTGTCACTGTTTACACTCTTATATGCAATATATTATTTTATAATCAATAAAAAAAACTGAAAAAATGAATGAAACCTAGAAAAAACAATTAGATTAAGATCACAAAACAGGACTCTAAGGATGCAGCCAAACTGCTTTTAAAGGTGTGGCTGAACTTACACTTACTGTACACTTACAATGCATTTTTATATCTGACCGAGACATGTTCTTGACAGGTTTCATGGGATGATTTTCAAAGTATTGAGGTAATGCAATAGCAATTAGCGATACTTGTCACTCGTCCAGAAGTGTCTCGGGTTTCTCGTATTCAAATAATTTAAAATCTGTTTCATAAAGATTGTACAGTTTTCTCCTGTCAGCTACTGATATATTTGCAAACCATTCTCGCTCCCATTCTACTGATGTCCTATCCATGTACCCGGAGGGAAAGTGAATATGTTCATCCAGCCCAAGAATCTTCAACAAATGTTCTGTATCCTCATCAAGAGTTTCCAGCTTCCCAACAAAATCATAGTCAATTTGGCACGGATGGCAGAGTCTGTACATCTGCTGCCAGTGTTCATTGAATGGCGACTCCTTCTCGGTCTGAGGATCTAACAGGTACTGAATAAAGTGAGTAAAGGACAGTCTGATTCCTGCGGCGAAGGCCTCTTGAGCGGAGTCAGGGGGGTTTGAAATATTAGCGTGACGCTGAAGCATTGTGGCGCCATACATTCTGTGGAAATACTCATCTGGCTTAGAAAACTTGTCCCGGAAAGCAGAAATAAGTCGTACAAAAGGATCCCGTACAAAAAGGAACTTAGTGTAATTCTTTAGTTTGTGATGCATCAAAGGACGTGAGAAACGACCAAAACGCCTCCAAAACTTGTTAAACGTCTTATGTACTGTAGAATTATGGATTATCTCTAATGGTATGTCAAGAGGATCCAGATATGGATCTCCATTAGGTGCCTTCAGGTTCTGGCTGAGCACAATCATGACTCGTTTCCAGTTGGTACATGCTACCTTCGGTACAAAACAGTAGATAACACCATGATGATCATCCACAATGAGATGATTCAGGGCTTTGTTCGGAATCTGGTCAAATGTGATTAATTTCTCTGTAAAATTCAAGCTACTATTGGCCGAGCAAAGCTCTCTTACAACACGTCTACGATGTGCTTGACGCAGATTGAGGCGTGTGAGATCTTGTGATGAAACCGTGTGTTGGTAAAAAGTCCCATCTCTCATCTCATCCCAGCAAATTGTTATGAAGAATGTGACAAATACTGTTCCCAAAAGAAAGAAACACTGGAGCTGCCTCTGCATTCCCATATTCTCTGGACGTCTATTCCAGATCCTTAAAATAGATCGAATGCTAAACATTTGATCTGGAATGGATCAAGTTGCGAATTCTGGAGAAAAACACAAAAAGGATTGTTGAATTCTGAATTTACAATTCACTACCACAAAATATGATTCATATCTAAACTCATACATAATGTAAATGTGTCATAACCCTGATCTTTCCATCAGACTACATTCTTTTTAAAAGGGTTTGGTCATTTAATTTAGAACAATCTTCAAGTTCAACAAACTGTTGAATGCAACACTCCTTTATAACATACACAGAATTCCTGCTGCACTTTAAAATGTTCATAATTCAGAAATAGCCTTTATGATGAGGCCTGTTAGAGTGATTTGTTTAAAAATACAAAAACACAGGAAATGTTTTAGTAGCTAACATTTGACAAAAAAAGAAAAAAAAGAAGAACATTATTTAAATACAGCATGTTAATTATTTGCATATATTTGCCTCTGGCATTCGCCCAAACAATCGAGATAACGCGCTACTATCAATTCAAAAGTGAAGATTCGGAGTAATAATTTTCTTTGGCCTTCAGTAACGCATTACCAACATACAGCTCTGGAAAAAATTAAGAGACCACTGCATATGTTTTGTTATTTTGACCAGTTGTTGCTTTTGGCAAATAAATGCTCTAAATTACAATATTTTTATTTGGAATTTGGGAAAAATGTCAGTAGTTTATAGAATAAAACAAAAATGTTAATTTTACCCAACACATACCTATAAATAGTAAACCCAGAGAAACTGATAATTTTGCAGTGGTCTCTTAATTTTTTCCAGAGCTGTATACTGTAAGTTCCCAACCCAACGAACACCTGTTTCACCAGACTCGCGCTTGTTAGTCGTTCATGTAAGGCTAAATCCATGCCTTGAAAGTGATACACGCATAAATTACCACATACCATATCACAGCCTACTTCTGGGTTCACCCGAAAATGATAAATCATTCATTACTCACCTTCAATAAGCCTATAGTATCTCCTCATCCTACAGTTGTTCGAATGGCGTATATGTCCTTCTTTCTCCACAAAAGGAAGAGTCGTGTTCAGTTTCTCGAGAAGGTGCGCGTGTGTACTTTGTGGGCGAGCCAAAGTAAACTGTTGCTTTCACTCCCTGTCCTGAACGCGCTTTTACATAATAAATAGGCCTATTTGAATACTATTGATATTATATATCGATTTTAAGGAAATAAATTCAACTTCCTGAAGATCGAACATTTAAATGCTTTTGTTGAACTGTATTAACGAAATTATGAACTATTAAAGAATAAATGGAAAGGTTTTTATATGGAAAGTGTATTATTCTTGTCACGTGTAAGAATCATCAAGTACACTCTAGTTCATACACACTACAGAAAAACACCTGAATCAAAAGGTATTTAAATCCCTGAGATGGGTGGATTTAGTGATTTAGGGGCCCCATGAAAAATATAGCAATTGCGCGCTGTACAATCGCACATATTTACCTGGATCATCCTTGATGTTCCTTTCTCTGTTGTGTCCCATTTAGGCTAGTTGTGTCCGATTTTTCTACATTTTTTCATGTAGCCTAAGTTACATGTTATTATGGCTTTTGTTCTTGTATTAGACCCCGAAGTAGCAACAGTATGCTGAATAGTGATAGTGTTTAAACAAGTTATAACACCACAATTAGGTTGGACACTAGGTGCTGTCTGGAGGTAGCCTAATTTTCACTGCGCAACTACCTACGCAAGGCTTTAAATATAAATTTTAAATCGGCTACATTTATTTTTATTTATTTTAAAATGGGTCCTTCACAGAATCGAGTGAGCGCAAAACAATAAAAATACAATATGCACTGCTCAGTATTAGCTTCAGATAAAAGATATTTTCATTTGCTACAAGCAGGACACACAACAAACACTTTCACCGCAGACGCGGAGACAGTTATCAGGGTAACAAACATCACAGCAACTGCTTATAAATGCATTTTTGAGGGGGCCCTTGGCTTCTAGGGGCCCAAGGCGGCCGCCTACCTTTGACTAATGGTAAGTCTAAGAAAAAACTTAATGGAGCTTTAAAGGGGTCATGAATTGAGAAATCAACTTTTCCTTGAGCTTTTGTTATAAGAGGTCATAGTACAACGCCGCTCCTGCAGAAGAAATCAACGCCTACTTCATCATTACGTTAGCCCTGCCAAATGGCGTGTTAGTGAGATGAGGAGAGAATACCGATACAGGACAAAAAAAAAAATCTTTTCTTTTAAAAAAAATCATTCTTTTTTTTAATAAAAGAACGTCTCGGTTACGACTGTAACCTTAGTTCCCTGAAGAGGGAACGAGACGCTGCGTCGAGAGTTTGACGCTTTGGGAACACTCTGTGTGATTGCATCATGAAGCACTTGTGAAATCAGTCCAATGGCTTGACGGAAGGAGGGTGATGTCACGACCAGGAAGCTTTAAAGCCCACCCAGACCAAACAATGTCAGCTTCTGATATGCCGAAGCAAGTCGATCACAGGCATGCTGGAATTATGGAGGGCGACGCAGCGTCTTGTTCCCTCTTCAGGGAACTAAGGTTACAGTTGTAACCGAGACGTTCCCTTTCAAAGGAAATTGCGCTGCGTGAGAGTTTGACGCTTCGGGAATGACTATACCCACGCAGCCATACTGACCAGTGCCTGAATTGTGTGAATACAGGTGAGCACACCTAAGACAAACAACTGGGACCCGGGGTGAAGCCCAAAACTAGGTTGTAAACCTGACAAATGTGTGCAGAAAGAACCAGCCCACCGCATCACAGATCTCTTGTAAGGACATCCCTATTAACAAGGCTTACCAAGCCTCCATACTCCTCCTGATCAGATGCACCATAAAGGAAACACCAGTGGGGTTTCTCCCCAGAGACACCACCCAAAGGTGCGTAGTATGCAGCTAGGCTGCCACATAACCTTTAGAGTGGAGGGGGATAATCCTGCAGAGAATCAATTCAGCAGAATTCACAGCACTGTACCAACCGGGCAGTTACTGGACCCAGTTTCCTTGTGCAGGGAGCTCTGGAGTAACGTGGTCTCACAACCTCAGTTGGCCAACCCCACACTCCATAACGCCGCTCTCCAAACCTCCCAGGAGTAAAACAATCAGGGAAAAGTGTACAGACACAGCCTCAGCCACATCTGCACCTCCATATGAGCTCCACCACCTCAGGGTGGAGTCTCCATTCCCTGGGCCTCAGCCCCTGCCTCGACAGGATGTCTACTCCCAAATTCTGGACCCCAGGGATATAAGTTGCCCTGAGTGAAAGCAGCTTCCCCTGGGACCACAGGAGGATTTGGTGCGGCAGTTTACAGAGCAGACATGAACGCAAAGCTCCCTGGTGATTCATGTAGGCGACCACCGATGTGTTGTCTGACCGGATGAGCACATGGTGACCCCTGAGGTCTGGGAGGAAATTCTTGAGAGCAAGAAAGACAGCCAACATTTCCAGGCAATTGAAATGCCAGGAAAGATGGTGCTCCTTCCACATACCCCGAGTTGAACGACCCTCCAGGATCAGCCCCCAACCTGTAAGGGAAGCATCCGTCGTTAGTATTTTGCAACAGCACGGAGCTCCCAGCACGGGACCTTGGGATAGGAACCAGGACTTCTTCCACATAACCAAGGCACGTAGGCACCGCTGTGTGGCCTTGATCATGTGAAATGGATTTCCCCTTGGAGAAAACCCCCTGGTCCTGGGCCACCACTGCAGGGGTCTCATGTACAACAGGCCAAAAGGTATCACGTTGGACGCTGCTGCCATCAGACCCAACAGTCTTTGAAACTGCTTCACAGTGAGTGACTGGCCTAGCTTTATTCGGTTTATGGTAGAAAGGATTGGTTCTATGCAAGCAAGCCTCCTTGAGATCTATTGTGACAAACCAGTCCTCAGACCTGATCTGTGACATGATTTGTCTCAAGGTTAACATTTTGACTCTGAGCTTCATAACTGACTGGTTCAGAAGACGCAGATCCAAAATGGGACCCAACCCCCCATCCTTCTTTGGAACGATAAAATACTGGCTGTAGAACTGTCAGGAGGAAGTACATGCTCTATGGCTTCCTTCCCCAACAAAGTTTTTACCTCCTGTTCCATTACCAGAGCCTGCTTGGGGTCCACCACTACTAGCTGGACCCCATAAATCTGGGCGGGCGGGTGCGACCCGAACTGGGTGGTATACCCGCTTTCAATTGTACGCAGGACCCAACGAGAAATATCTGGCAGTAGCTTCACGATGCCAGAAATTCTACTATGGGAACCAGCCTCTCGAGGCTGGCCTCTGGTGCTCCCCGAACGATCAGTTCGGTGTCCTGTAACGGCGAACCGGCAGGATGCAACCGAGCTGACTGCTCTGGGACCCCCCTGAGAGGGAGCGAGCATCCCAGCGGCACTATGTTTCCAGGCGGACACTGAGATAAATGCTCGCTGGAGACCACTGCGCCCTGAAGCACACGAGGTGGTAGGGTTGGCAGAACGACCCCCTGAGGGCACCGAGGGAAAAATGAGCACCGTATGATTTACATTTACATTTAATCATTTACCAGACGCTTTTATCCAAAGCGACTTACAAGTGAGATGATGAGGTGTTGACCACTTCCCCCCGGAGAGGACTGCCCTCATGCAGCCTTCTTAGAGGTAAACATGGCCCTCAGCTCCATCTTACCCCAGAAGACTTTTGCACCCAAAAGTACCAGCCTCTCAAGACTGTCCTGAAACAGAAGACCGGCAGGGAACAACCAAACTGACTCCTCTGAAACCCTCCTCAGAGGGGGCGAGCATCCCGGTGCCGCTACATTTCTGGGCGGACACTGAGATATGGGCTTGCTGGAGTCCCGACGCACACGAGGTGGCGGGGTAGGCAGAACAGCCCCCTGAGGGTACTGAAGGGAGATGGGCACCATAAATGATATGCAATCCATTCCCCCAGAAAGGTTGCCCTCAGAGGTCTGACACCAATGATATCAAAGCCTCTTCGCCGAAATATTCTTTGCAGTAACGACGGCCCTCAGATCCGTCTTACCCAAAAGAGACTTCAGCTTATAACGCTGAAGGAAAAAAGGGCAGCGTATGATGAAATTAAACAGCAAAATATGAACCAGGCAAGTAAAAACGGTCTGGATGAGAGATTGACTATAGTGCATGGGTCTTCAACTGGGGGTCCGTGGCAGTATTGCAGGGGGTCCGTCAATTAATGTTTGATCACAAATAATTTTAAAAAAAATAATTAAAACATGGGTAAAAACATTTGATTTTACAAATAGTATTACATTAACAGCTTTAATAAAACCCTTGCATCCACGTGCAGTCACGTGATCTCATGATGCGCAGACTATGAGCACTATAATTTGAAAACGCTACTGGCTAATAATTTATTTACAATTTAGCTCACCAGAATGGAGCGCTTTGTAATATCAACAGCTTAAAGCTCAGGTAAATGTATAATCGTCCACCTGACAGTAAAATTAAAATGGGAAGTTTTATTTAAACTTAAAGCTGAAGTTCATGTAAATGTAAAATTGTTCACCTGACAGTAAAATTAACATGTGAAGTTCTATTTAAACTTAAAGCCATCAAAGAGACGTCAAAGAACTAGCGGCAATGAAAGCCGACGGTTTTGTCGCCTCATGTCGGCTGTGTCGGGGGAAAAATATGTGCTTGAACACACCGAAAGAGCTTCAGCCGACTGTCAACTAGCACGCGCGTTCTGCGCCTGCGTATAAAGGAGATAACTACGGTGGCCGAGAGAGCTCAAAGCGCTGCAAATAAGAAAACACATGCAAATAAAAAAAGCACATGCAAATAAAAAAAAAACGTGATCATCAGTTTGACAACACATGTGCTGCAAATCCTCACAACACATGCAAATACACAAACGCGCTGCAAATACAAAAAGCGTTGCAAATAGCACAAACCACAACGGAAATGTTTCAAGGGGGACCCCAAAAAATGACGAACCTTACTAGGACTTGCTAATTAGCTGTGTCCAAAACCAGTTCAACTTACCCATTCACCCGTATATAGTGTACGGCATTTGAGTGCACAATATGTTCACAATCATTAAATACTATAAAAACTGCAAACAAAAATAAACAACTGTACATTATTTCATGTATTTATTATTTTTAATAAAGTGTTTTTCAGTTTGCTAGAAACTCACGTTCACAGATGACGCGGTCGTTGAGCGCTCTCAGGTGGCCGTTATGATTACGTTACATTAGTATGCTACAGATGGTTAACGAATATTTTTAAATCATCCACTAATTTATCAGCTCTTAAAGTTTAATGAGTTAACAACAATGCCACATATTAAAACACTTTTCTGTTAGTGAAACACATTACATTGAGTTAATGC
Source organism: Zacco platypus (assembly GCA_038088235.1). NCBI lineage: Eukaryota > Metazoa > Chordata > Actinopteri > Cypriniformes > Xenocyprididae > Zacco > Zacco platypus. Next base: position 8,451,230 of record CM076084.1, read on the forward strand.
CTACATAATATATTTTAATATTTTTTAGTTTGTGCTGTTGTCAAGTAGGGTACGTCATTTTTTGGGATCCCCCTTGAAACATTTCAGTTGTGGTTTGTGCTATTTGCAGCGCTTTTTGTATTTGCAGCGCGTTTGTGTATTTGCATGTGTTGTGAGGATTTGCAGCACATGTGTTGTCAAACTGATGATCACTTTTTTTTTTTATTTGCATGTGCTTTTTTTATTTGCATGTGTTTTCTTATTTGCATGCGTTATCTTTCTCTCTCGGCCACCGTAGATAACTATCTATTTAAGCAGATATATTTGTCCATATTCATCATTCAAAAAGGGAAAGCGAAACTAAGACTGCATATATACAAGCCATAAACAAAGCAGCGCTTTCAACATGTCGAATCGGCTGAAAAAACCCGACGAGGACCAACTTCAGCTTTAAGTTGAAGTTCAGAGAAATTTATAATTGTCCACCTGACAATAAAATTTCAATGTTTGAAACTGCAAATCCAGTAAAATCATTGTGATTAACACAACTGTGAACTTAATAAATTGTGACATTGTACATGTTTGTTATGATGCATAAATCTTTTTAATCTTTTTTATATGAAAATATATCCCACAGACAATGTACAACAATCTATATTGTCTCAACATAATATTATCGTAATGTGATTGATTTCTATTAATATCAGAGGCTCAGCTGTTTGACACATTTTGTGTCAGGGGTCCCTGCTCCATGTCTTTCTCATCTAAGGGGTCCTTGCCCTGAAAAACGTTGAAGACCCCTGATTTATAGTATCAAATAAACATGAATGAACATCAGAAGGAATGTTGTTTCAAGCGCAGAAAGACGTGAGTACACACAATATTTCAAGTTCAAGTTCTCCAACTTTAATCTACTAACTCCTCTGACTGCTTTGTCGGATAAAATGGTGGATTCGGGGTTATGATTTGTTAGATCGCCCGTCAATCAAACTGCCTGCGAAAGGCTCAAATGTGATCCTGGACCACAAAACCAGTCATAAGGGTATTTTTTTTTAATTGAAATAAGCTTTCCATTAATGTATGTTAAAGATATTAAACATACATCAATTTTTGACCAAGATACAACTATTTGAAAATCTGGAATCTGAGGATGCAAAAAATCAAAACATTGAGAAAATCGCCTTTAAAGTTGCATATCCACTCACAAAAAATAATTTTTTGATATATTTACAGTAGGGAATTTACAACATATCTTCATGGAACATGATCTTTAGTTAATATCCTAATGATTTTTGGCATAAAAGAAAAATCTATCATTTTGACCCACACAATGTATTGTTGGCTATTGCTACAAATATACCCGTGCAACTTATTACTGTTTTTGTGGTTCAAGGTCACCATTAGTCAGCAAGATAGTGAGCAGGTGCAGCGCACGCGAGAGAGTGACGACATCGGCGGCTGCGTTCTAAAAACTCAGTCATCGGTGCTCTGACATCACAGAACGTTAATATTGGGTTAAGGTGCGCGTGCATATGAAGTAAGAGCTTATTGTCCGTATTTCGTGTTTATTATTCTCATGTTAAGGAAGTAGTGAGTTAGCTCGTACAGCTTGTATTCCCTGCTTGATTTGCTGTATTCTAGAGTGTCTCTACGTAATGCTGATGTATGATGCTTGTGTATACTTTACACATCTCATTGTTGTTGAATCTAAGCGCTATTTTTGAGAAGATTATTAACGTGCAGTGATTAGCTGCTTGTCACATGCCCTGCGACCCTAAAGTGCATTATGGACTAGTAGCGCCCTCTTGTGGACATGTACAGAATAGTCTCTCTTCTCTGGTTTAGAAACGCTTTATTAATGTTATTGATATTGACTTATACTGTTTAATATTCAAATGTATGTTTATGTTTGTGAAACACCTGTATGTATATATTAATAAGTTTATCCTTTTTGTTTACTTGCTACAGAACCACACATTAAGTCCCATCTCAGTCAGTTCTCACTGACTGCTGCATTTCAGACCCATCCCAAGTTAAAATTAATATACAGCAACGAACCCCTCCATTGCAGCCATCAGTAGTTCATTGTTTTGTAAAGTACTGATCAGTTTCTTCTCTTTTCCAGTCCTTTTTTGTAGATTCCCTCTAGGAAGGGAACTTAATAGTTCTTTAGATTGGGATTGTCTTTCTTTCATAAAGCAAGGCTGATGAATGAAAAAAAGGATATTATTCTCTTCTTTTTGATGTGTCGTCCTTTTCCCTCTGTAGCAGATTTGGTTGGCTCATCATCAAATGTGAAGTTTCACAGGATGTCACAGAAGATCGCAGGGGTATCACAAATCCGTCGAATCAAGAAAAATATATATAGAAAAACCACAAATGAAAAAATAATAAAATAAAACCTGGCCTGCTGATCACAGACCAGAACATTAATTTAGTGAATTCAAGAATGATTTTTCATCAAAGATCAAAACAATCAAAAAATAAATAAATAAATATACAATTACAAATACCATTTTTACAAGAAATGATACATCAGTCGTTTACCTCCATATTCATTATATTCAAAGTGCAACGATCAATAATCACACAGTTCACTGACATCTATAACTACTTAGATCGAAATACACATGAAAACGGGATAGGGCTGCATTAAACATGACTAATAGACACACGACTGCCTTATTCTGTGTATAAGCCACATAATCTCACAGAAGGATGCTCAACTGTCGTTATGAAGTGAGTTTGGAGTAGAAAAATGTTATAAATTGTTGTCTTTTGTTGGACAAGATGTTAATAAATGCTGAGGATGTCTGGAAGGATGTTTGACATGCGTTGCTTTTTCAAATGTACATTATAAGCGACTCAAACTCGCAGTGCCTTTCAGATGGATTGGCATTTGGAGCCATACTCTGAAGAGTAAGATTACCTGTCATCAAATCATGGCCCATTTATATTGACATCATTTTTTCAGAGGAACCAAAGTTCTGGACTGTATACGGACAGCAAGTCAGTGTCTTCTCCATCAACACTTCTGCTAGCTCCAGTGTGTGCATTTTCACTTCCCAGTCAAAATCATTGCCTCCTAGTGACAGGACGGAGCTCAGGGACGGGAGCACGGCTGTTACGAGGTGTGATCCTGTCAGCCATGATGTGAAGGCTTTGACCACTGCTCTACGTGGGAAGCCCTCTGTGTCCTGAGAGAGAATGGTCATCATCTGCTTCAAAGCCTCCTCCTAAAGTTCAACAACATGTGATGAAACATGAGATTAGACTGAGAAAGAACACAAAACAAGAATATCAACATGATGTCAAGTGCCCAGTCATTAAAGGCACAATAAATAATATTTATGGATTAAAATATCCAAAAATCACTGGAAAAATGTTATTATTTTGTTGGCTTGTGTAGTTACATTATACATGTTTCCAAGAATGTTTAAATCCAGAGAAATAAGCAATTTAATGTGTACGTGTTTGGGCTTTCAGACCCATCCTGCTTAGATTTATGTTAATAAATCTTGAATGCATTAGCTCATGAACATGATTTCTACCCCAGTCCCATCGGATTCTTTTTCCATGGACGTGAAGACAACACCTCTCATGATTCCGCAAAATCATGGTATCATCACGCTATACCTTTGTTTTGAATAAGCGACCTCTAGTGGCGAACATTATTGTGGTACATATATAGGTACATATTGTGGCTTTAAAATGACTTTTAGGATCTCACAGAAAACATTTACATGAAGTTCAAAAAACACATTGAACTTGTGTTTGCCTACAAACAGCTTTAAACCTAAAATAAAGAGAACTATACATCACTGGTCATAAAAGAAAGCAAGAAAACAAAATGACAAGAACGAACAGCTTTAAAATTGTGGGAACAGGTTCTGCACTGATCAGAAGCAGATTCCTCACTTGCTAAGTTAATATGCAGGACCATCCTAAAGATCATATTTGAAAAACTGGAATTGTAAGATATGAGTAATTGTCTCACCAGCAGCTTGTTGCTCACAAGCACCGTCTGATGGAACGAAGAGGTAACTGCCGCCTCGACAGCAGCCACAGCGCTAGCTCTTACATAGCCTTCTGCATCTGCAAGTGAAGACAGAAGAACAGAGACCATGCCACTGGTGTGGAGAGCTTCAATGAAAGCACTGTTACCTGGGACATAGAGACAAATGTACAATTACATCAAAAATGATCGCTAAAATACTCTGCAGAGCAATAGATGAAATCGTAAAAGCGTAATGATAAATATGCTTGTGGTACCGTTTAGGGCAACAGTCAGCTGGGTGATGAACTCTAGTGTGGAGTCTCTCACTTCCCATCGCAAATCACACATCCGTTTCTCCAATACAGGAAAGAGGTCTGCAGAATACACATGCTCACTTCATGACCATAAACTGTGAAAATATTCACAATTGACCTTTCGCCGGCATTTTGACTGACAGGTGATCTGACCCATCATAACCCCGAATCCGCCATTTTGTCTGATAAGGCAGTCAGGGGAGTTAGTAGATTAATGTTGGTGAACATTCATGTTTATTTGATGCTATAAATGAACTAATATGAAGAGACTGTCGGTTCACGAGCCGATTGAAGGAAATACAGCGATCTGTCACGACACAAAGAGACACTATACGGTATTTATTGTTTAAACTTCTTTAAAAAAATTACAATATTTTAAATATGAAACTGTTTCACATTAAAACTAACCTGCTCTATCTTGTCTGTCGACGCGTTGTCAGTGTCCCTTTTTCACTGTGAGAACATGATGTGTGGCGTGAGAGCGGACCATCAACCTCTCAAACTCACCACCACAGATTTACACACTGCATTGACCTGGATCAACGCACGCAAGGCTGCTGGCAAGGATGCAGTATGCACAGCGCTGCACTCTGCTCTCACACACTTGGACAATAACAACACGTATGTTAGGATGTTGTTTGTTGACTTCAGGTCAGCATTTAACACCGTCATTCCCTCCAAGCTGACCACAAAACTTGGAGACCTGGACATTAACACCTCCCTCTGCAACTGGATCATGGACTTTCTGACCAACAGGCCTCACCATGTTAGGTCAGGCCACACCCACTGCACCACCATCACACTTAGCTCCGGTGTACCACAGGGCTGTGTGCTGAGCCCATTCCTTTACACCCAGGACTGCAAGCCTGTGCATGGATCCAACTCCATCATTAAGTTTGCAGACGACACCACGGTGATTGGCCTCATCAGTGACAACAATGAGACTGCCTACAGGGAAGAGGTACAGCACCTGGCCACATGGTGCGCTGACAATAACCTGCTCCTTAACACCAGTAAGGCAAAGGAGCTCATTGTGGACTTCAGGAAGAAGAAAGGAAGCACGCATGACCCCATCCACATTAACAGGATGGTTGTTGAACGTGTCTCTCCAGTTTCAAGTTCCTGGGAACCACCATCTCGGAGGAACTGTCCTGGACCACAAACACCTCCAACCTGGTCAAGAAGGCTCACCAGCGCCTCTTCTTCCTCAGGACACTGAAGAAGAACCAGCTGTCTTCAGCCATACTGGTGAACTTCTACCAGTGTGCAATCGAGAGCATCCTGACCAGTTGCATCACAGTCTGGTATGGGAACTGCTCAGTGGCTGACTACAAAGCACTGCAGAGGGTGGTGAAAACTGCCCAACGCATCACAGGGACACCACTTTACTGTATATTGCAACAGTGTAAATTATGTTCATATGTTCATAGTTCTGCCTATAGTGTACATACACTTTTACATAATCCATCTGTATAAAAGGCTCCTTGAGAAATTAAGACTTTTATTGAGAGGCTCTGACGAATGTTGGTATATACCCCACCATATCGTCAGCCATAATGGGAAATCTCGTCTTGTTTTCACCTGTTCCCACCAATATCATGGGCAAAGTCTCAACCAATATCTGATGCCTGGTCCAACCCTTGGCGCATCACTACTAGGTGTACTCATCAGGTTTAGGGAGCATCCAGTTGCCGTAAGTGGTGACATCAAGGCAATGTTCCATCAGGTCCGCCTCCTTCCTGAAGATCGTCCCCTACTGCGGTTCCTCTGGCGTGATCTGAAAGTGGATAAGCCCCCTAAAGTCTTTGAATGGCAGGTGTTACCATTTGGTACTACATGTAGTCCGTGCTGTGCCACTTATGCTCTGCAGCGCCATGGGATCGAACACAGCCCGGCTAATGAGTCCATCAGGTTCTCAGTCGAGAAATGTTTTTATGTGGACAACTGCCTTCAGACTCTGGGCACCCCTGAGGCAGCTAGGTACTTGGTCGACGGGCTGAGAGAGATGCTGTCCAAAGCTGGATTTGAGATACGAACTCCTGCAGTCATGGCGCACCTGGGAGAATGAACTTCAGTACCTGCCAAGTATCACCCTCCCTAGGACTTATGTCCCTTCTGAGGTGGATAAGGATGGTGCCACACATGAAGTCCACATATTTTCAGATGCATCAGAACAGGCATATGGAGCTGTGGCATACTTGAGGACCACTGACAAGAGAGGCCAAGTGTACCTGTCGTTCATGGTAGCTCGTTCCCGAGTGGCCCCCAAACGTTCTCATTCCATTCCTCGATTGGAACTTTGTGGAGTTCTTGTGGCTGCACAGTTAGCTAGATTACTTCAGAAGGAACTGACTTTGCAGATTGAGACCACAGTATTATGGACAGACTCCTCCACTGTCCTTACATGGCTGAACTCTGAATCCTGTCACTATAAAGTCTTTGTTGGCAATAGAGTTGCCGAAATCCATGAACTAACAGAGAAGTGTTCCTGGCGCTATGTGGATTCTGCAAGCAATCCTGCAGATGACATCACTAGAGGCAAACCTCTGAATGTCCTAACAGAGATGAACAGATGGTCTCAAGGACCTCCCTTCTTACTCCAAGATTCAGATACCTGGCCAGCGCTGCCAAGAACAGACCTGACAGATAACCACACAGAACTATGGAAGTCTGCCTTCTGCGGAGCCATGGCAGTCCCAACTCAGTCCATTATACCTGATTCTTGGAACCATGATACCTGGCAAGACCTCCTCGATGCCACTGCTAAAGAAATTCAGGTGAACCCTACCTCTGATTCATTTCCTGATTCAGATGACTATCGTCAAGCTGAGATTCTTGTTCTCAAGCGAGTTCAGCAGGAGTCTTTCCCTAATGACTATCAACATTTGGAGAAAGGGAAACCAGTTTCTTCTGACAGTCACCTTCTTACCTTAGCACCTGAACTGGACAAATTTAGTGGTCTAATCAGAGTGGGAGGGCGATTAAGGAGAGCTGAGTCCATAGAGGACTGTACCGTACACCCCATTGTATTGGACGCTCATCATCCGGTCACCCGGCTACTGATTAAGCATTATGATTGCAAGCTGCATCATCCAGGACCTGAGCGAGTCTTTGCCGAGATGCGGCGCTATTATTGGATCATCCGTGGCCGTGAAGCCATTCGTCGACACCAGCATGGGTGTCCAGAGTGTCAACGTTGGAGGGCACAGCCAACTATTCCTAAGATGGCAGATTTGCCTTCTGCCCGTCTCCGTCTTCACCAACTTGCTTTTTACTCATGTGGTGTAGACTGCTTTGGGCCTATGCTGATTAAAATTGGGAGACGCACCAAAAAACGCTGGGGAATAATCTTCAAGTGTCTGACTACTAGAGCGGTGCACTTGGACCTCCTCAGTACCATGAATACCGATTCCTTCCTAATGGCCCTTAGGCGGTTTGTTGCACGAAGCTGGGACACCAGCGGAACTGTGGTCAGACAGAGGAACCAACTTCAAAGGGGGTGAAAGTGAGTTGAGAGAAGCCTTCGCTGAAATGGCTCCTGACTTACAGAGACAGCTTGCTCGTCAAAGGACTCAGTTTCACTTCAATCCTCCAGCAGCCCCACATTTCGGAGGAGTGTGGGAGAGAGAGGTGCAATCTGTAAAGTCAGCCCTTTATACTACCGTGGGAGCTCAGTCAGTTCCAGAAGAAGTCCTGCTGACAGTCCTCCTAGAGGTAGAAGCTATACTTAACTCAATGCCTTTAGGGTACGTGTCTTCGGATGTTGCAGACATCGACCCAGTGACACCGAAAAGTTTGCTCATGGGGCGGCCAGATGGTTCCTTGCCACAAGTAATCTATCCGGAGTCTGAATTGTTGAGTCGCAGACGCTGGAGGCATTCGCAAGTCCTGGCAGATAACTTCTGGTCCAGATTCATACGAAACTACCTACCGGGCCTCCAGACACGGCAAAAGTGGCAGTCCTCTCCCCCAGACTTAACAGAGAAAACCGTTGTTATGATTGTGGATCCACAGATACCTAGGGCCCTCTGGCCTGTTGGACATGTCATTAAGACACACCGCAGTTCGGATGGACATGTCAGGTCTGCTGATGTAGATATAAAGGGGCAAGTCTACACTCGACCAGTAGCACGGTTGGTTATCCTTCCAGCCCTACCAGATAACGGAATGGCCCTGGCAACTCAGCCCTAGTCGCCTTTTAGTAGAGGCAAAGTTGCATAGCACCTTTGGGGGCGGCTGTATAAAAGGCTCCTGGAGAAATTAAGACTTTTATTGAGAGGCTTCTATTTTAAGTCTGGTAGAGTGTAGTTCCCAATGCATCCAGTAGGAGTCATTATTGTTATACTTTTGCTGTCTGTTGCGTCATTATTCCTGAGAGAGCGGCAGCTGTGCACAAAAGTTTTCCTGCCTCTTATTTCTTTATCTCTGTTGGCGTTCTGGCATTCCAAGTGTTAGTTCATGACGAGAAAGTAAGATTTCTTTGATTTCTACATGTTGTTATTTGTGTTGGAAGTGTGTTGTAATTTTGTAGTTTACACGAGCATGTACGGACATGTAACAATTCACGTGTGATTGCTCATTGGGAAAGCCAGATAAGATAAATATGCTAAATATAGAGTTAATTGTCTCAGTTTACCAAGTAATTTGTCTGTAATCTGTTATGTTTGATTGCTGTCTAAGGATTAACCAGCATTATTGCTCTTTTTGATGTCATTTGGCAAGTTGCAACTGTTTATTTATCTATATTAATACTGAAGTCGTTCATGGGACCAGATCAATAGTTGTATTGTTTACTATGGCACATCCTCAGCATATTTAAATTATTTAAAGATTATCCTGGAAATGTCAGTATTATTAATTAAGAAATGTCGGATTTATTTGAGTTTGTACCAATTTCTATTTATACTGTTATGTTTGTTATTTCAGACTGATAATCAATACACTTTGGAAAAGCTCCAGTCTCCTCATTCTTTGTGTCCTGACCGACACCCCAGGAGTGTATACTGGTCATAGTTCGAACTAGAGCCGAACAGTCCCTTTCCTCTTCAACACTATCTGTATAGTATGTTCATAGTACACCTATCTGTATATCATGTTGATAGTATTTATAATCTGTAAATTATGCCCATAACACTTATCTGTATAGTTATTTTACATATTTATTGTAGATCTTGTATATTCTGCACTGACTGCCTATTACACTTCTGGTTAGATGCTAACTACATTTCGTTGCTTTGTACCTTGTGCAGTGACAATAAAGTTGAATCTAATCTAATCTAAAAAACTATAAAACTCATACTTTGCTCTCCACCGAGCTGTATTGTGTGATCAGGTTGTTTCATGTATGCATGCATTTCTTTGTAATTATTTGTGAAAATTATTAGCAATTTGAAAATTGCTGCAAAGTAAATCCGACACCAATTTTTTAGACACTGGGAGTGACTTGGTTTTCATGAAAGACATGTTCTTGACAGGTTTCATGGGATTCAACATAATTTCTAATTGTGTGAGATTACAATAAAATAAATACATATATTAGAATTGAATAAACATTGCAATAGTGCTTTATATATATATATATATATATATATATATATAGTATTATATAATATTGTATATATAACTGTAACTATGTAACAAATTTAGTAACATTAATATAACTATATTAATTTAAATAACACGCATCTGAATACCTCTTAAGCAAACTAACCCTGGAACATGAGCTGCTCTGGAGCAGGTTATGTTCAGAGAGTAAGTTGTTTTGGCTACTTACACCTTGAAAATTACCTCCGTTTTTACCTGGGTATGTCATATAATCTGCTTTCTGGAATACCCTCCAGGGCTACAGAATGTGTCAATGTCACCAAGTGTCTCGATGATTGACAGAAGATTAGACCAATCAGGTACCTGCGTCGCCCTGCTGAAACGAAAGTAAAGACAGAGAAAAAGGGGAGGAGGGAAAAGAAAAACACTGTACCCAAAACAAATCATAATTATAACATGGGACGTAACACATTACACTAATCAATCCAGACTTTGAACTTCCCAGAGACTCTTACAGTTTAGTGTACTACTACAGTAAAATGTCACTCTTAATGTAAAGTCTTTTTTTTGTAATTCCAATTTAATATTTAATGCACTTAGAATCTTCTATGCTCTGGGATGTCTGTTAATCTTATAAATTTAAAATAAAATAAAACTAAAATGACTGTTTTTGGTCCTAGAACAGACTAGAACATCAAGGAAGTAGGGTTGGTTGACAATGAAACCTGGGTGTTTTGTTTTCTATTTTTTTCTTTATTAATATTGGAACATACTCTATCTATGATTTTTGTCACTGTTTACAGTGTGTTTATAATCAATAAAAAAACCTGAAAAAAAGAATAAAATCTAGAAAAAACAATTAGATTAAGATCATAAAACAGGATTCTAAATTTATTTAACAGACAAAAAAAAAGTAAAAAATAGATTCCATCTTGCATCAAAAATGTTTAAAACTGCTTTTGTAGCCCTGGGGGTATTCCAGAAAGCAGGTTATGTGTTTAAGAGTAAGTAAGCCGATAAACTCAACTTTCTGTTCCTAAAACGGAGGAAATTTTCAAGGTGTAAGTCACCAAAACAACTCCTGCTCCAGAGCAGCTCATGTTCCAGGGTTAGTTTGCTTAAGAGGTATTCAGATGCGTGTTATTTAATTAATATAGTTTCCTACACTATAATTTCTATTATAAAATACATATGTGATATCTTGTTAAATATTTAGCATCAAACAAACAATATATTTCTTATTCTCAGTGAATAAAGATTATTTAATCAATAAAGAGATTGAACTTACTTCCTGATGTGTTTTTGTAACCAGCATACCTCGAGTAAGCAAGGTTTGAGTTACTACTATTTCTGGAATACCCCCCAGGATGAAGAAACATACAGCGTTAAGTTTATTTTAGTAAAACAATGAAAATGCATCCTCAACCTGCTTATTGGCCAGCTTCATTTTGATATTGATATTAACTTTTTGGAATAAAAAAATAAATAAAAAATTATTAACATACACTTACAATGCATTTTTATATCTGACCGAGACATGTTCTTGACAGGTTTGATGGGATAATTTCTCTTGATTCTACTGGCATGAAGTATTGAGGTAATGCAAAAGCAATTAGCGATACTCGTCACTCATCCAGAAGTGTCTCGGGTTTCTCGTATTCAAATAATTTAAAATCTGTTTCATAAAGATTGTACAGTTTTCTCCTGTCAGCTACTGATATGTTTGCAAACCATTCTCGCTCCCATTCTACTGATGTCCTATCCATGTACCCGGAGGGAAAGTGAATATATTCATCCAGCCCAAGAATCTTCAACAAATGTTCTGTATCCTCATCAAGAGTTTCCAGCTTCCCAACAAAATCATAGTCAATTTGGCACGGATGGCAGAGTCTGTACATCTGCTGCCAGTGTTCATTGAATGGCTTCTCCTTCTCGGTCTGAGGATCTAACAGGTACTGAATAAAGTGAGTAAAGGACAGTCTGATTCCTGCGGCGAAGGCCTCTTGAGCGGAGTCAGGGGGGTTTGAAATATTAGCGTGACGCTGAAGCATTGTGGATCCAAACCACCTATAGAAATCCTCATTTGGCAGAACAAACTTGTCCCGGAAAGCAGAAATAAGTCGTACAAAAGGATCCCGTACAAAAAGGAACTTAGTATAATTCTTTAATCTGTGATGCATCAAAGGACGTGAGAAACGACCAAAACGCCTCCAAAACTTGTTAAACGTCTTATGTACTGTAGAATTATGGATTATCTCTAATGGTATGTCAAGAGGATCCAGATATGGATCTCCATTAGGTGCCTTCAGGTTCTGGCTGAGCACAATCATGACTCGTTTCCAGTTGGTACATGCTACCTTCGGTACAAAACAGTAGATAACACCATGATGATCATCCACAATGAGATGATCCAGGGCTTTGTTCGGAATCTGGTCAAATGTGATTAATTTCTCTGTAAAATTCAAGCTGCTATTGGCCGAGCAAAGCTCTCTTACAACACGTCTACGATGTGCTTGACGCAGATTGAGGCGTGTGAGATCTTGTGATGAAACCGTGTGTTGGTAAAAAGTCCCATCTCTCATCTCATCCCAGAAAATTGTTATGAACAATGTGACAAATACTGTTCCCAAAAGAAAGAAACACTGGAGCTGCCTCTGCATTCCGATATTCTCTGGACGTCTATTCCAGATCCTTAAAATAGATCGAATGCTAAACATTTGATCTGGAATGGATCAAGTTGCGAATTCTGGAGAAAAACACAAAAAGGATTGTTGAATTCTGAATTTACAATCCACTACCACAAAATATGATTCATATCTAAACTCATACACAATGTAAATGTGTCATAACCCTGATCTTTCCATCAGACTACATTCTTTTTAAAAGGGTTTGGTCATTTAATTTAGAACAATCTTCAAGTTCAACAAACTGTTGAATGCAACACACCTTTATAACATACACAGAATTCCTGCTGCACTTTAAAATGTTCATAATTCAGAAATAGCCTTTATGATGAGGCCTGTTAGAGAGATTTGTTTAAAAATACAAAAACACAGGAAATGTTTTAGTAGCTAACATTTGACAAAAAAAGAAAGGAAAGAAGAACATTATTTAAATACAGCATGTTAATTATTTACATATATTTACGTCTGGCATTCGCCCAAACAATCGAGATAACGCGCTACTATCAATTCAAAAGTGAAGATTCGGAGTAATAATTTTCTTTGGCCTTCAGTAACGCATTACCAACATACAGCTCTGGAAAAAATTAAGAGACCACTGCATATGTTTTGTTATTTTGACCAGTTGTTGCTTTTGGCAAATAAATGCTCTAAATTACAATATTTTTATTTGGAATTTGGGAAAAATGTCAGTAGTTTATAGAATAAAACAAAAATGTTAATTTTACCCAAACACATACCTATAAATAGTAAACCCAGAGAAACTGATAATTTTGCAGTGGTCTCTTAATTTTTTCCAGAGCTGTATACTGTAAGTTCCCAACCCAACGAACACCTGTTTCACCAGACTCGCGCTTGTTAGTCGTTCATGTAAGGCTAAATCCATGCCTTGAAAGTGATACACGCATAAATTACCACATACCATATCACAGCCTACTTCTGGGTTCACCCGAAAATGAAAAATCATTCATTACTCACCTTCAATAAGCCTATAGTATCTCCTCATCCTACAGTTGTTCGAATGGCGTATATGTCCTTCTTTCTCCACAAAAGGAAGAGTCGTGTTCAGTTTCTCGAGAAGGTGCGCTTGTGTACTTTGTGGGCGAGCCAAAGTAAACTGTTGCTTTCACTCCCTCTCCTGAACGCGCTTTTACATAATAAATAGGCCTATTTGAATACTATTGATATTATATATCGATTTTAAGGAAATAAATTCAACTTCCAGAAGATCGAACATTTAAATGCTTTTGTTGAACTGTATTAACGAAATTATGAACTATTAAAGAATAAATGGAAAGGTTTTTATATGGAAAGTGTATTATTCTTGTCACGTGTAAGAATCATCAAATACACTCTAGTTCATACACACTACAGAAAAACACCTGAATCAAAAGGTATTTAAATCCCTGAGATGGGTGGATTTAGTGATTTAGGAGCCCCATGAAAAATATAGCAATTGCGCGCTGTACAATCGCACATATTTACCTGGATCATCCTTGATGTTCCTTTCTCTGTTGTGTCCCATTTAGGCTAGTTGTGTCTAATTTTTCTACATTTTTCATGTAGCCTAAGTTACATGTTATTATGGCTTTTGTTCTTGTATTAGACCCCGAAGTAGCAACAGTATGCTGAATAGTGATAGTGTTTAAACAAGTTATAACACCACAATTAGGTTGGACACTAGGTGCTGTCTGGAGGTAACCTAATTTTCACTGCGCAACTACCTACGCAAGGCTTTAAATATAAATTTTAAATCGGCTATTTATTTTTATTTATTTTAAAATGGGTCCTTCACAGAATCGAGTGAGCGCAAAACAAAAATACAATATGCACTGCTCAGTATTAGCTTCAGATAAAAGATATTTTCATTTGCTACAAGCAGGACACACAACAAACACTTTCACCGCAGACGCGGAGACAGTTATCAGGGTAACAAACATCACAGCAACTGCTTATAAATACATTTTTGAGGGGGCCCTTGGCTTCTAGGGGCCCAAGGCGGCCGCCTACCTTTGACTAATGGTAAGTCTAAGAAAAAACTTAATGGAGCTTTAAAGGGGTCATGAATTGAGAAATCAACTTTTCCTTGAGCTTTTGTTATAAGAGGTCATAGTACAACGCCGCCCCCGCAGAAGAAATCAACGCCTACTTCATCATTACGTTAGCCCTGCCAAATGACATGTTCGTGAGATGAGGAGAGAATACCGATACAGGACAAAAAAAAATCTTTTCTTTTAAAAAAAATCATTCTTTTTTTTTAATAAAAGAACGTCTCGGTTACGACTGTAACCTTAGTTCCCTGAAGAGGGAGCGAGACGCTGCGTCGAGAGTTTGACGCTTTGTGTGTCGGACACTCTGTGTTATTGTGTCGTGAAGCACTTGTGAAATCAGTCCAATGGCTTGACGGAAGGAAGGTGACGTCACGACCAGGAAGCTTTAAAGCCCACCCAGACCAAACAATGTCAGCTTCTGATATGCCGAAGCAAGTCGATCACAGGCATGCCGGAAGTATGGAGGGTGACGCAGCGTCTCGTTCCCTCTTCAGGGATCTAAGGTTACAGTCGTAACCGAGACGTTCCCTTTCAAGGGAACTCGCGCTGCGCGAGAGTTTGACGCTTTGGGAACGACTATACCCACGCAGTGCCTTTCAGATGGATTGGCATTTGGAGCCATACTCTGAAGAGTAAGATTACCTGTCATCGAATCGTGGCCCATTTATATTTTCAAGTTCCTCACTGACATCATCCTCTTCTTTAACAAAATGGACCTGCAGGATGTACAGGAAATCTTGATTCAAAGCTTTAAAAAGAGCAGAGTGTACATCATCCTTTATTAAATGGCCATAAAAAAACAGCAAACACAATATATTCTCAATAGCAATCTACTATATTCTCCTCACTCTGCTGGGCTGCGGAAAGAATGTCCTCCATTAACGATCGGGGTGAATTCACAACATGATCACTACTTAACTTCAACATCCTCTGCATGTCTTCTAGATCGAGTATGTGCAGTATCATGGGTAGGCTAATGTCTTTGATGCAGCGTAGATCACTGTCCGTTCTCTCATCAGATGCTGTAATTGCATTAGTCACACACACAGATCCTTTGGCCTGTTGTTTGTTGAGGTATCTACTCTGCACCCCGTCCCCCCATCTGTTCCCATTTACATTTAAGACAAGAGCGGAATCAAAGTCTGGGCACTCAGATATGACAGTTCTGAGTTTGAGCAAGAGTGCGCAGGCTTTCTCACACACTGGTCTGTCGCAGTCAAACAAGCAGTTAAATAGCACGTCGAACAGCCCAAATTCTTTCAGTTTGCTCAAGGCCTGCGTCAGATGCGTCATTTCAGAGGAACCAAAGTTCTGGACTGCATACGGAGAGCAAGTCAGTGTCTTCTCCATCAACACTTCTGCTAGCTCCAGTGTGTGCATTTTCACTTCCCAGTCAAAATCATTGCCTCCTAGTGACAGGACGGAGCTCAGGGACGGGTGCACGGCTGTTACGAGGTGTGATCCTGTCAGCCATGATGTGAAGGCTTTGACCACTGCTCTACGTGGGAAGCCCTCTGTGTCCTGAGAGAGAATGGTCATCATCTGCTTCAAAGCCTCCTCCTAAAGTTCAACAACATGTGATGAAACATGAGATTAGACTGAGAAAGAACACAAAACAAGAATATCAACATGATGTCAAGTGCCCAGTCACTAAAGGCACAATATGTAATATTTATGGATTAAAATATCCAAAAATCACTGGAAAAATGTTATTATTTTGTTGGCTTGTGTAGTTACATTATACATGTTTCCAAGAATGTTTAAATCCAGAGAAATAAGCAATTTAATGTGTACGTGTTTGGGCTTTCAGACCCATCCTGCTTAGATTTATGTTAATAAATCTTGAATGCATTAGCTCATGAACATGATTTCTACCCCAGTCCCATCGGATTCTTTTTCCATGGACGTGAAGACAACACCTCTCATGATTCCGCAAAATCATGGTATCATCACGCTATACCTTTGTTTTGAATAAGCGACCTCTAGTGGCGAACATTATTGTGGTACATATATAGGTACATATTGTGGCTTTAAAATGACTTTTAGGATCTCACAGAAAACATTTACATGAAGTTCAAAAACCACATTGAACTTGTGTGCTGGAAATATAACGCCATTTACCTTAATCAGGTTTCAGCTCTAAGGATTCATGAGCAGCAGTAAACAGTATTATATCTATGGTAACTATGGCATTTGTATTGGAGGTCCATACAATGTTTTTTTGCCCTTGCAGCAATACTTTTAAATGAAAAGCAATCATCTGTGTTTTGCCTACAAACAGCTTTAAACCTAAAATAAAGAGAACTATACATCACTGGTCATAAAAGAAAGCAAGAAAACAAAATGACAAGAATGAACAGCTTTAAAATTGTGGGAACAGGTTCTGCACTGATCAGAAGCAGATTCCTCACTTGCTAAGTTAATATGCAGGACCATCCTAAAGATCATATTTGAAAAACTGGAATTGTAAGATATGAGTAATTGTCTCACCAGCAGCTTGTTGCTCACAAGCACCGTCTGATGGAACGAAGAGGTAACTGCCGCCTCGACAGCAGCCACAGCGCTAGCTCTTACATAGCCTTCTGCATCTGCAAGTGAAGACAGAAGAACAGAGACCATGCCACTGGTGTGGAGAGCTTCAATGAAAGCACTGTTACCTGGGACATAGAGACAAATGTACAATTACATCAAAAATGATCGCTAAAATACTCTGCAGAGCAATAGATGAAATCGTAAAAGCGTAATGATAAATATGCTTGTGGTACCGTTTAGGGCAACAGTCAGCTGGGTGATGAACTCTAGTGTGGAGTCTCTCACTTCCCATCGCAAATCACACATCCGTTTCTCCAATACAGGAAAGAGGTCTGCAGAATACACATGCTCACTTCATGACCATAAACTGTGAAAATATTCACAATTGACCCTTCGCCGGCAGTTTGACTGACAGGTGATCTGACCCATCATAACCCCGAATCCGCCATTTTGTCTGATAAGGCAGTCAGGGGAGTTAGTAGATTAATGTTGGTGAACATTCATGTTTATTTGATGCTATAAATGAACTAGTATGAAGAGATTGTCGGTTCACGAGCCGCTTGAAGGAAATACAGCGATCCGTCCGACACTATGCGGTATTTATTGTTTAAACTTTTTTTTAAAAATTACAATATTTTAAATATGAAACTGTTTCACATTAAAACTAACCTGCTCTATCTTGTCTGTTGACGCGTTGTCAGTGTCCCTTTTTCACCGTGAGAACATGATGTGTGGTGTGAGAGCGCATGGCTTGTCGGACATAGCAACAGTAACTAAAGAGGGCGGGTCTTTGCGAAGGGTCAATTGCTCACCATGGTGTCATTTTAATCTCGATGTGTTTTTGAAATGTGCAAGCTGTTGCCCAATCTTCCAAAATGATAGATACACACAAGATCCTATTTAATACGTTCTTCAGTGGAACACATATTTTGAAGAATGTTGGCTGCCCAATACTTTCAGTTCCCATTGACTTCCATTATATTTTTTTTTACCATACAATGGAAGTCAATGGGACCCAAAACTGTTTAGTTACCAACATTCTTCAAAAGAACCTTCTTCTGTGTTCAGCAGAAGAGAGAAAGTTATACAGGTTTGGAACAACATGAGGGAGAGTAAATGATGACGATTTTTGGACAAACCTTTTAAATGATAAAAATTCTCAGCATTACATTTAAAATGAGGCTGAAGTGCTCCTCACCATGGCTGATAAACTGCAGGAGATCAGGGAAAGGCAAACACACAGCAATCCACGTCACAGTGGCCTGATATGTTTTCTTCAAGACCTTGGCAATCACAGTACAGTCAAGTAAATAAGGAGTTTCGACAAAGATCTGCTTTCAAGGCAAAAATGTATTATTAGTAAGATATAAGGAAGTGTGCGTACTTACTGTAGCATGGGAATCTGGACTCTGTAGATAGTCCAAGAAGACACTAAATATGTCCTTCCTTACATCCACATTTTCTATATGTAGAAAGATGAATTAGACATTAGAGCCAATATCAATAAATTTCAGTGCCATCAGAGGAACAAATTACATTTTAAAATATATTCAAATAGAGAACAGTTATTTTAAACTAATAATATTTCACAATATTACAGTATTTTTGATCGAATAAATGCAGCCTTGGTGAGCACAAGAGACTTTGACAAAAATGCCATCTTACCTCTAAATCTTTTTAACAGTAGTGTAATTATGCATAAATATTGTGTACACTGATTAGGTTATCTTTTGTAATTAATTATGTTTTACTCATCCATGTTATATCAGTATCAACAAACTCAAACTGAAAAAGAATCTGAAAGATTCTTTACCTTCATACATGCTGAGAGCACCTAATGTATCCAGGCAACACCTCTGAACCTTGCAGCAGCCAATCAGATGAGTGGAGGTATTAATATGTAACAAAGAGGAGGAGCAATGTCCAAAGCAAATCCTCAGAAGCAACACCACAGAGCAGGTGACCGAGTGAATGGAAATGCCTTCAAACTGGTATTTCTAACAAAAGAAAGGGAAACAGTTCATTGTGTTGTACACATTACAGCAAAACACCAGGAAGACCAGGAACTGTTCACACAGAATGTGGTTTTGCTTTCAAAAACGCGAGACACCGCACAATATTTTTTAACTGCAGAGAGTAAAAGAGCTGTATTTAAAGATACAGTACATCCTGAACTTAAAGTTTGAACTTGACACAATCTCTTATAACTATACCTTACTAAAAACAAGACATCACTCATGTGCGAGACGCTGAAAAAGCAGTGAGACAAGACGCAACGGTGAAAGACATCCATCGAGTGCATGTTTACATAAAAAAACAATTAAAAAGCAGCACAGTGGAAAACAAAAACAGCTTCTGTGTGAACCGTCTCTAAGAGAGTCTTTAGAGTGAAGCAAAAGTCTACTTACGCTGTATGCCAGCTCAGCTAGACTTGATAAACTCTGCATGAGGAGAGAAACACATGAGGCTTTCTGGGATAGCTGTTCCTTTAGGACTAAATTCATCTTCTCTGCTGGAGATATGAAGACTTCCATAAGTAAACTGCATGGTTTTCATAATGTATAACGCACAATTCTGTGAATCTGTGATACCAGTGTCTTGAGACTGTGCCGACACACACTGCAGGGGGCGCAAGATGATGTCAACGGCCTTTCTCTTTAAAACCTTAGGACTAAAGGATACAGAGAAAGAGAGAGATAACAAAATACATAAATGACTCCCATTTCAAATGTGAAAGTCGTGACATATTGTCAGGTATGGTGACCCATACTTGAAATTTGTGCTCTGCATCTATCCCATCCAAGTGCACACACACAGCAGTGAGTAGTGAACACACACACACACACAGAGTGAACACACACCCGGAGCAGTGGGCAGCTATTGCTACAGCGCCCGGGGAGCAATTAGGGGTTAGGTGCCTTGCTCAAGGGCACCTTAGTCATGGTATCAAAGGTGGAGAGAGTGCTGTTTATTCACAATCCCCACCTTCAATTCCTGCCGGCGTGGGAATCGAACCGGCAACCTTCACGTTACAAGCCCAACTCCCTCACCATTAGGCCACGACTACCCCATGTGGGTGTATGTTGCATAGGGGTGGACGAAATATTTTTATATATCATTTTATATCACATTAACTTGTATACACACACTGTATATACTCCCGTTGAAGACAAGTAAACAGTCAGTCAGTAACAAAATAATAAAAATAAACCTGTTAAAAAAAACTAGGATAAATACTCTAGAACAAAGATACAAAAATATAATAAATAAACAGATTGATAACAATAACATTTTTTTGGTTTAAAATATTAACAATACCAGGTAAAAATACTAAAATTCTAAAGCCATAAAATGTAAAAATACAATGCTATATAGTCTTCACGACAAGATGGACGTTCTTTGACATAACCTTGTGTGTATCTGACTATCGTTTAATAACGATAAGAGAACGCAGTTCAGTATCCACATGCTGTATAAAGATGGCTTTCTGTGATTGCTCAGAAAACCGCATGTCAGAACAGTGACCTTAATGTTTAAACTGGCAAAGGCTCGAAAGAGCATGCCAATAATAAACTTTCAAGATGATGCAGAACTGCAAGGTCACATGAATGTAACAGAGAGAGAGATGATAATCTCACATTTTTACTGGTTTATCGTGTCTATCAGTAATGCCCACCCCTATTGCGGCACAATGTATATGAGAAAAGTTTTCGTAATCACCATTTCTCTAGCTTTATGATTTGTGCCGCACATTGAAAACTCTCCTTTTTGTTTCCAGAACCCAACATGGCTTCCAATAATTCCTCCACTTTATACTCTGATTGTCCCAGCAGAGGCGTCCTGTAACAGAAGATAAACAATTCTCTGCATCCTTGCATTACACTGAATACATATTTAAGGCAAAACAATAAAACAATATGTACTTTCCATAATGAGTAACTGAAATAAACTACAGTAATAATATAATATAATATATACATTAATTTTTTAAAATATTTTTTAAATGCTTTTAAAGTTTATCACTTTTCCAATAATCAGGATTAATTCAATGTAACCTAATGGAATATGTAAAGGATAGTGTTATGTCATTTTCATGGAAAAAAACCTATATGCAAAGCAGAATTACAGAAGTTTATTAGCATTTATATGTTATTATAATAAAAATCTCAATGAATGGATGCATAACATGTAAGAATGTCCTATTCAAGTCACCTCACAGCAGCTTGAAGAACAGTCATCAGAGGCTGAGTCAATGATTCAGACCCCCGCTTGATCAAGACTTCCAGAGGTAATAGCACATCTTTCCACAGCATGCTTCTGATAGGCTCTCCACACTGCGAGGGAACCGATGACAGAAGCCGTAAGCCCTGGAGGACCCGAGGATGATCATCTGAGCTCAACGCCTCAATAACGCCATTCATAATCTCTGAGGAGACCGAGACCCAATCTGGGCTCAAGGATGATTCATTTGAGCCCACAGCATCACCGTTGGTCATGTTTGATGATGTGAGGAAGTTTAGGATGTGCACTAAAAGCTGATTAGCCAAACAAGCAACAAACAGACTCCTGTCATTCTGCAACTGGAGAATCACTTTGATAAGTCCTGTGGATAGAAAGGAATATAAAGACTTGAAAACGCTATAGAACAAAAAAAATGGTCATTGTTTCATCTGAGCCTAAACCAGCTAATAAGCAATAATCTAGAAACAACATAATTAAATCAACACAATGCAATAGAATGTTTACTTTTGATGACCTCTCATAAAAATGAATTACACAGTGTGAATGTTTATGTACAATATTGTTCAAAAGTTTGGGGTTGTGATGAATGCGTGATGAATCAACCAAACACAATCAGAGTTATATTAAAAATATCCTGGTTCTTCTAAGCTTTATAATGGCAGTGAATGGAGGTTTTGAAGCTTTTGGAAGATTTTTTGAAGCCCAAAAAACATCCATGCAGATGTCTTTAATGACATTTTGATCAATTAAATGCATCCTTGCTGATTTAAAAAAAAAAAATTATATTAAATCTTACTGGCAGGTCCACAACTATGCGTGTTTAAAATTTGTTGCGACTCACCTGCCATCTAAATTAAAGAAGTTCTTACCTTGCAATTTAAAGCATAATTATGGTGCATTTCCTTTAATAAACTTACTGGCCCATAACTCTCTTACTATAGTCCATTTTTTATGCACATTTGGCACGTTCTGAATAATTCCAAATGCTATTTGATGACAATTCTCACCCTTTCCACAGATGAAATCCAGAGCTTGCCGGTGTTTCAACATATTCAACAGTCCCTGCATCCAGCCACTGCGAACTGAGGCATCCTCCCAAAGATCACACACACACCAGACTTCCCGCTCAAACACACACACCAAAAGACCTCCCTCCTTATTTCCAAAAACAGAGAACACAACAAGAGAATTTGACTGGAAAAAACTGCAAACTTCAAAGAATACCATAGTACTTTGGTGTCAGTGCTAAACCAGCGGCTCTCAACCAAGGGTCATCTGCAAACCTCCAAGGGGGGTGATAAATAACATAAAATTATTTAAATAGAAGAAAAAGCAACCATTAAAATAAGCTAAAACATAATCATGTAAACTGACATCATATTTCTTAAATTAAAATGCATTTGTTGAGGGAATGAATTAAATTATTATTAATTATTGTCTTGGAGTCATAAATGTTGAGAACCACTGTCCTAGACATACTGTGAGTGAGCAAGTAATATGTCAAACATTTTGTGACAATATAGCGGAAACTGTCTCACCTCAAGGAAGTGGAAACCCTGCTTGGTGCCAGCCAAAAGTCCAGTGAGTTTGAGGGTGAAAGACAGGACAGCAGGATCTGTAGTTTTAGACGTACAAACGCTGGAAATGAACTGCCTGAGGCACGGCTGATGCTGCAAAAGCACCTGTTCATTACCTGAGGAAAGAAGTAGTAATCTGCGATTAATATTTTCAGTTTAACGCAGCATCTGTTTTTCCCCCTTCCTGACATCCTTTGACTAGTATATGAACACACTATCCGGGTTCAGCACTCCAGTTCCCTTAAGGAAGAGAGAGCGGCTGACTGAGGATGGCTCTCATGTACTATCAAAAGCTCACCTTATCAAGCTTCTCTTTGGGAGGCCGATGGGAATATGCATGATATGCGAGACCCAAAGGATGTTTGCATGTGTCAAGCTCCATCTGGCAGCTTGTTTTTGATCCTGTCAGTAATGTGCTTGTCTCAATAATTAAGACACGCAGGTGTACATGCAAAAATGTGTGTAAATACTAGCACTACTGAAGTATCAAGAGGATCGATCCTCACATAAAAATATGGATACCAAATGTTTTACCTAGCACTTTTCTTATTGTAAAATAAACTATTGACAGAGCACTACACACAACACACTACTGTACATTAAAGGCACAGCTATATGTGACATTTATTATAAAGCCTTGTGAAGACGGTTTCAAGTTCACTGAAATTGAACGTTTTAATAGTCTTTTTTTAATGTTGAATGGCTACAATTTCGCATTTCATCCCCTGAAATTGAGAAACAAAAGAAAACAAACAAACAAACAAACAAAAAATCATCATCAGCAGCAATGGTATGATACTGACCTTCATAGTACATAGTAAAAAGATGCCATTAAACAAATATTTAAAATATACAATCTTTGTTGTTTTTATGTTAATTTGGAGAGTCAATGCTGAAAATATGAAAAAGATATTTGTAATGTAAGGTGCAAAAAATTGTGAAAAATCTGCGTTAAATTACTTTTTTTAATCATATGACTGCACTAATACATATATACACGTATTAGATAGATAGATAGATAGATAGATAGATAGATAGATAGATAGATAGATAGATAGATAGACAGATAGATAGATAGATAGACAGATAGACAGATAGACAGTCAGACAGACACAGACAGATAGATAGATAGATAGATAGATAGATAGATAGACAGATACAGACAGACAGACAGACAGACAGACAGACAGACAGATAGACAGATAGACAGACAGACAGACAGATAGATAGATAGATAGATAGATAGACAGATACAGACAGACAGACAGACAGACAGACAGATAGATAGATAGATAGATAGTCAGACAGACAGACAGACACATAGATAGATAGATAGATAGATAGATAGATAGACAGATACAGACAGACAGACAGACAGACAGATAGATAGATAGACAGACAGACAGACAGACAGACAGACAGACAGACAGACAGACAGACAGACAGACAGACAGACAGACAGATAGATAGATAGATAGATAGATAGATAGATAGACAGACAGACAGACAGACAGACAGACAGATGTGTAAACACTGTAAAATAATTGAACTGCCCTCAAACACTACAAGCACAGACATTCAATATATTACTCTACCAAATCTTGGTCTCAGCTTGTCTTAAATGTCTATCAATGTGATTTCGGGTTACTCACTTTGGCTGTGCAGATCTTTGAACCAATCCAGCAGCTTCTCTAACGAGGTGTCGTCAGGTGGAGACTGTTTCGGGTCGACCAGTACCAGACAGACCGCTGGTAGCAAAGTTAAGCAGTCACTGTCCATGGTGTCCCCGTCCCTGAGTCACCAGCACCAGCACATAGGATCAAATCGAACTGCAAGTGGCAACAAAAAGTTATTTACCTGGATAACATCACAACAGGGTACGCAAGTATGAAGAAATGATTCAAACGAGTCTGCAACTGTACCGTACAACAACACATTTAAAAGCAAGTAGAAAAACATCAACACTTTAAACATAACAACACACCTTTTCATTCGCATTTAAAGCAGCTTGGTGTCAAAAGTTGGCTGCACTTATTTTCGCTCCGTACGGCGTGCTGGAAAGGACAAAAAAACGACGTTGCAGAGCGTCGAAGCTTCCAGCTATGTATGCGCAAATTCTGCGCAATTTAATGTTCTTCAATAGCGTAACCGCCTCTCACTCACACGCATGGTTACAGCAGACGCTTTAGAGAGTTCCTAACTGCGCAGCTAGGAAGCAGTCGGCATCAATATTATCTGACGCATTTCTACTAGTTGTCTTGCTAAAAGCAAATATACTGCATTCAAATTCAAGCCCGTCAAATGCAGGATACGGGAAATATGGCGGCTGAATCTGAATTTGATGAAGAAGAGGAGCCTTTGTTCAGCGATCCGGAGGATTTTGTGGAAGACATCGATGATGAAGGTGAAGAGGCTGCAATGAAATCCGCATTCCGCTATGCGCGCGGCCTCAACACAAGACAGTCACCATGCACTTCAGATGAACTAAAACTGCTTAAATTGGGTTTTTTAAATATTTTTTTCCTGAGCAATAATATTCTGACAGTTTATTTCTGTGGAATAAAAGGACGATCTGCTGATTTGACAGCAAGCAGACAAACGTGGCATGCAGTCTGTCTGCTATTCTTGAAAATTATTTCTTATAAGATCATATTTTATATCCATTCAATTTAGTTTTGGCTCTTTCGGTCCTCGCAGTTATTAGTTAGTTATTGAGGTTACTCTATTAAAATTGCATATTAATAACTTGGTACACTATTTATCGAAAAAAATATTAGCGTTCTTTTGAAATAGATTAAAATTTATTTATTTATTTGTACAGCACCTGTCAAAAGTTTGGAAACAATTTTTATTTTACTTCAATCTTCAAAGAAGTCTCTTCACTAAGGCTGCATTTATTTGATCAAAAATACAAGAAAAACAGTAACATTGCGATAACTATTGCATTTGATATATTTTAAAATGCAATTTATTCCTGTGATGCAAAGAATTTTCAGAATCATTACTCCAGTCTTCGGTGTCACATGATCCTTTATTATCATTTGAATATGCTGCTCAAGAAACATACGCTTCTTATTATTATTATCAATGTTGAAAACAGTGATACCATTGAATGATACCATTCAAACAATGATACCAATCAAATATTTGTGGTAAGATTAAAAAAAGAGAGAAATTAATACTTTTATTCATTAAGGATGCATTAAATTGGTCCAAAGTGAGAGTGAAGACATTTATAATGTTACAAAAGATTTATATTTCATAAATGCTTTAATAGATTTAATAAACACATTTAATAAATGCTGTAAAATCCTTATGTTCATCAAAAAATCCATTTCCACAAAAAAAGTTAAAACTGTTTTCAACATTGATAATAATTAGAAATGTTTCTTGAGCACCAAATCAACATATTAGAATGATTTATAAAGGATCATGGGTAACACTTTATTTTACAGTGTCGTTGTTACACATGTTACATGTAGTTACTGTAGTAATAACTCACAATAACCCTATAGTAAGTACATGTAGTTAACTGTTATTACTCAGTACTTAAATATATAATTACACTGTAACACTGACACCTTAAAATAAAGATCATGTGACACTGAATACTGGAGTAATGATGCTGAAAATTCAACCTTGTTATCACAGGAATAAATTACACCTTAAAATATATTCAGATAGAAAACAGTTCTTTTAAAATGTAATAACATTTTGTAATATTACTGTTTTACTGTATTTTTGATGAAATATATGCAGCCTTGGTGAGCTTCCTTCAAAAACATTAAGAAAGTTTAAACTTTTAACAGGTAGTGTATATTAAGGCAAATCATGTTTATTTTATTAATATGGTACTAATGAAACCATTAAATAAATAAAAGTTAGGAAGTGTTTGAGCCGTTTGCCTAAAATATTCTTAATGTGTAAACATCTGGTTAAGTCAAAAATATAATACAAATTGAATGAATCCACTTTAGTTTACACTAAATCTTCAGATCAGGTAAAAAAAAAAATATCTTTTTAAGGTTTTACTTTTTAAATTGTACACATTTGAAGAGATAATATAAAATTTTATTATGATTTCATAATAGTAACTGTAATATTTTGATGGACACTGGTAAAGGAGAGTGTGAGAAGCGTGGATTTTCTCCTCTACTAAAACTAAACTCTACATTCTGTACTGCACAATTGCAGGATCTGTTTAAAACATTTAATTTAGGCATTAAATATGATAATGCACATGTACAGTAACAGTTTCTAAGTTTTCCAGTAGTTCAATTTCTACTGGTAGAAATTTCTAGTGGTAAGTTATCTGTGCCGTTTTATGCAGAATTGTTGGAGGATGTTTTAAGGGAGAGACCTTTGGAGGCTGATGGGATTGATTCAGTGGTCGTGGTGGACAACGTTCCTCAGGTGGGCCCTGAACGTCTGGAGAAACTGAAAAATGTGATCCATAAAATCTTCTCCAAGTTCGGAAAGATCACTAACGAATTTTACCCTGAAGCGGCTGGGACCACCAAAGGGTGAGTTACTATTTTTAAGATTACATGTTTTAGTAGATAAAACTATTGATTTCTCGATTTTAATCGATTCTCATTTGGAAGAAATCTTAAATACCTGTTTTCAGGAATGTTGTCTCAAGAATGCTGTTTTCAGTAGATGAATGAACAAAGCTTTGTATCATGCTTCCCATCCAATAAATCGTAATAATCTTTGTGCTTTGTTACTTCTAATAGGAAACACTCTTGCGCTCTTTAAAGTGGCTTACCAGATCGCTCTAGCGTAAAAAAGCTCACGTGAACGGATCTCTTCCTCTTTACTATTAATTACAGCATGAAATAAACATGAATGAACATCAGAAGGTGCAGTATGTTGAAAGATACAGTGCAGCTTCCCAAAATCCATAGCACGTCTCATGTAATCTGTAACAGGGGTGTGGACTGAACAGGCAGGGGATCGGATCGAAGTGCAGGAACATTTAATGGCATTCCTGTCGTTACAAAGAAACTCACAATACCACATACATACAAACGTACGACCGATAAATCATGAGTGGAACACAAGGACTATAAATACACAGCTAAACAAGGCAACAAGGGAGCGTGGCAGATGAGAAACACTTGGGAAACTTAAAATATCATAATAACGAAACAGAAAAAAACGTAAAAGTCAACAAACACATGGAATATGTGACATAATCGCTCAATCTGCATTTTAACTGCGGAAAGACATCAATAAAGCAGCTTGAATACAATATCACGTGACTACATTTATCTCAGAAATAAAAGCTTGTTAGTAAACTATAAACTCAAGAGAGGAGCATTTTTCTAAATATATGCACTATATTGCATATTCATTGCATTTTTACTTAACCTGTTCTTCAATATTTGTTTGAATTAATGTATGTATGTATGTATGTTTGAATAAATATGTCATGTTTTTATGATAGCCACCATTTAAATGTTTTTATAAAAACAAGTAGAAACATATATATACCATTAATAACGTGTACTTTAAATGTAAGTAGCCAACAAATCAGTTAATTCTAACCTTTACTATTATAGTAATGTACCAGCTGGGGTTCCTGTATATTTTACAGCATTATTTGACAGATATTTTTTTCCTTGAGCAAATTTGCCATGTACCATACCCGATTAATCATTTCATAATCAATTATTGAATTGAACTGAATTGAAATCTCGCATCTGAATCGAATCACAAGCTTGTGAATCGAAATGGAGTCGTGAAATTCGTGCCAATGCCCGGCCCTAATTACAACGATGCTGATTCTTTACAGAACACGATTTAGTGACAAATGTGAAATATTTGCTGTGTTACTTGTTCTCAGGTATATCTTTCTGGAGTATGCGTCGCCTAACCAGGCTCTGGAAGCAGTTAAGAATGCAGATGGTTACAAGCTGGACAAACAGCACACATTCAGAGTAAATCTGTTCACCGATTTTGATAAGTAAGTTTTAAAAGGGTTCATATGTTTGGAAGCAGAACACGACTGGTTTATGACTATTTTATTGCGACCTGCAAAAAAAAAACCTTTCAGTTACTGTACAAATATTGAGGTTCAATGCTTCTGGGCCATTTATCTGTGTGTTTTAGGTACATGAACATCAGTGACCAGTGGGAAACCCCTGAAAAACAGCCATTTAAAGACTTTGTGCGTAGTTCTGTCTGTGATTTTAGAAAATTTTGTTTTGAAAAACACTATGAATGAGACATTCTGAGATTGCTGGAATATGAGCGTGTTAGTGTAAGGCTTGCTGTCTGTTTCTTATGTTTTTAATGAGTAGCCGATGACATCTTGGCTTTACAACATGTTCCGTCACTGTTTACCAGGGCAACATGAGGCACTGGCTTGAGGATGCAGACTGTCGTGATCAATACAGTGTCATTTATGAATCAGGAGAACGAACTGCCATATTTTCCAATGACGCGAAGGAGGCGATACTGGTTGAAGAGAGAGCTGTGAGCATGTTTATTTTCAAACAGATTTGCTTCAGTTTTATTTCAGTATTATTTATATACTATTAAATAATTAATACTATAAAAAACAGATTTGCTTATTTGTGATTTTAGTTATTTAAGATTTGCTGCTGGGCTATTTTAGTATTTTTTTATAGTATTAGTATTTTAAATTGGCTTTTATTGTTATATTTTCAATTTTCATCTTAGTTTAAGTTTTAGTAATTTTTGCTCATATTTCTATTTAGCTTCAATGTGTTTAATTTTTAGTTTTACTTTTAGTCATTTTAGTTCTTAAATTCAACTTGTTTTATTTCATTTAGTTTCCAAAGCAACATTTCTAATTTAATTTACTTTTTAAGTTTACTGTACATTTTTCATCTAATATTTATGTTTCAGCTTAATGTCACTGACTTTTCAAAAAATTATTTTAATACTTTTAGCTAACAATAACTACACAGATTTTGTTCAAATTTGTAAGTGTTCCAAATCCTGTAGGAAAAAGAATAGTTTTCTTGAAAGAATAAAGATTTGGTATAATGATAACGATAATCATATTTTTTCTAAAAATCGCTCCAAATATAAAAAAATAGCAAATTTCACATCACAACTTTTAAAATAACGGCACAGAGGAATGATATCAATGGAATCACTTTCTGAATGATTTTTTCCATCTGATAAATAATAAAACATTGATAGCCAATCAGAATCCATCCTGCTTTAAAGAGCTTTAAAACAGCAGATGACAAAACTGCAGTGCTCGCTTAGAATAAACAGAATGATATAGTAAACAGGACGCTAATATAGTAGTCGTTATAGTTTTCGTTCTTGATGTGAACGGGCCTTAACTGGAGGTTTTCATCTAGACATCAGCTAGAGGAATAGTTACGTTCAAGTTATTGAACATGCACAGCGATTCATCCACAGTATTTTTCTGATCAATAGTCTGTTTAATTTATGAAGTAATGTCATCTACATATATAACTCGAGGAATTGGATATTTCTACAGCGCTGGACAGAGACGTACGTCCGCTGGTCACCCAAAGGGACGTACCTGGCCACTTTTCACCAACGAGGAATTGCATTGTGGGGTGGAGAGAAGTTCAAGCAGATACAAAGATTCAGCCACCAGGGTGTGTCTCTCATTGACTTCTCCCCGTGCGAGAGGTAAACACCCGAGAGAACGCGAGAACAGCCGTTACAGAATTACAGATGTGAATAACACATTAAAAATGTGTGTCAGGTATGTGGTGACATTCAGCCCACTGATGGACACTAAAGAAGACCCTCAAGCCATCATCATCTGGGACATCCTGACCGGACAGAAGAAGCGAGGGTTCCATTGTGAGAGTTCGGCACACTGGCCTATTTTTAAGTGAGTGAAATAATTGCCATTTGTTTGTCCGCGTTAATCTGCTTTTCACTCAGATAATAAACACTTCTAAATTGCTTCTCTCACAGGTGGAGTCAGGATGGAAAATTCTTTGCCAGAATGACACAAGACACTCTCAGCATCTATGAAACCCCTGTAAGATAAGCCTTAATCTTCAATTAATATGTAGTTCGTGTACTTACTCTTTTTTTAAAAAAAAATAATACCTTCATTTCTTCCAGTCAATGGGTCTG
Source organism: Zacco platypus (assembly GCA_038088235.1). NCBI lineage: Eukaryota > Metazoa > Chordata > Actinopteri > Cypriniformes > Xenocyprididae > Zacco > Zacco platypus. Next base: position 8,482,250 of record CM076084.1, read on the forward strand.
CTAGATAAGAAGAGTTTGAAAATAAATGGAATAAAGTAAGTAAACCTATTAAAGATTGTAGAAATTAAAGGCATAATTCAACCTTAACATATATATATATATATATATATATACACATATATATATATATTTTTTTATTATTATTATTATATTTCCTGATTTAATTTTAGTTATTAGTTATAAATTTTGGTTTTAGTTATAAATTTATTTGTATTTTTTTAAAAAAAATATATGTCTACATAGTTTTTTATTTATTTATATTTCAGTTTTAGAAAATGAAAATGGTTCAATGAATATATATATATATATATATATATATATATATATATATATATATATATATATATATATATTATATTATAAATAAATAAATTATAAATAAAATAAATATAAAAATAATATATAAAACAAATATAAATGCTTCAGTTAACGTTTATTTTATTGCAAGTAATGGAAATATTTTTTATGGTTATTAGTTTTAGTTAACTCTAATCACCCTGATTCAAAAAAGAAAATTTTGTCATCATTTCACACAGAATACAGTGAGGTTGAAAATTACTCCTTTCTACATTGTAAGGGCAACTTTTGAATTATTGAAAGTGATCTATCTTTGAGTGTTACCAGGAAGTCAGGTGACTTTGAAATGCAACCCTAAAGTTTTTCCCTGTCCGATAGAGATTTCTCTTGGTCACCGGGAGACAACATCATTGCCTTTTGGGTCCCAGAAGACAAGGACATTCCAGCCAGGGTAACGCTAATGCAGTTCCCATCCCGTTTAGAGATTCGGGTGCGGAATCTTTTCAACGTGGTGGACTGCAAGCTTCACTGGCAACGGCAGGGTGATTACTTGTGTGTGAAGGTAGACCGAACGCCCAGAGGAACACAGGTGTGTTTGCTTGTAGATAATCCTCTAATCTTTTTAAAAGCTCTTTTATCACCTGTTTTATATACCTCCCTGATTTGTTTTCTGCTCTTCAATAGGGTGTCGTCACAAACTTTGAGATTTTCCGCATGAGAGAGAAACAGGTTCCTGTTGATGTGGTGGAGATGAAAGGTAACCAAGGCCTTGACTGCTTCTGAAGGCCTTAAAGAGCATTTAATAAAATATAGTGATCTAGGCACAATCACAAAATATTGGTTTTCATCTGAGGTGGACTAATGGAACATCTGAACTATATTAGAGAGCATCATTGCATTTGCCTGGGAGCCCAACGGCAGTAAGTTTGCGGTACTACATGGAGAATCACCCAGAATAAATGCCTCATTTTACCACGTCAAAAGCAACGGCAAGATTGAGCTTATAAGTAAGTGCCAATCTTGATATCACTCATTAAATCTATATGTAAATCTATGTTAGCATATATAATACTATGTAAATATATGCTTGTAATATTATCTTGATTGATTTGGTACTCGCAGGGATTTTTTGTGACTATTCTGTGGTTTTCCAGAGATGTTTGATAAGCAGCAGGCCAACAGTATCTTTTGGAGTCCTCAGGGTCAGTTCATGGTACTGGCAGGACTGCGGAGGTTAATTTATATATATATATATAAATATGTATATATATACATATTTTATAAGTATTAAATTAATTTAGATGTACAGTTCAAAGATTTGGGGTTGATAAGATCTTTTTTTAAGTCTTATATGCTCACCAAGGCTGCATTTATTTGATTAAAAATACAGTTAAAACAGTATTATTGTGAAATATAATTACATTTTAAAATAATTATTTACTACTTCAATATATTTTAAAATGTGCTAAGAAACTGTAATGATCAGTTTCTTTAAAAATAAAAATAAAATCCTACTGACCCCAAACTTTTGAATCATAGTGATCTGTGTTCATGGACAATTGTTTTTCTTCAATCTTAATTGTGTAGCTCTTACAGGTGATATTTCTCTTCTTTTTCTGTGCAGTATGAACGGTGCGCTTGCATTTGTGGACACGTCGGATTGTACCATTATGTATATCGCAGAGCATTACATGGCCTCTGATGTGGAATGGGACCCTACAGGCAGATTTGTGGTGACTTCTGTTTCCTGGTGGAGCCACAAAGTAAAATTTGACATGTTCACTTCCTTAATATGTTTATCCTCATTAGGCTTTTTTTCTTTATTTACCGCACATACTTTTTATTTACTCTGCCTGCAGGTGGACAACGCATACTGGCTTTGGACGTTCCAGGGACGCCTTCTGCAAAAGAACAACAAAGACAGATTCTGCCAGTTGTTATGGAGACCACGCCCTCCTACTTTACTCAGTCAAGACCAAATAAAGGTGACTGGCTTTTCTGCTGTTTACATTTGTAACCTCTTCTCATAAAACTGTGTAGGCTATAAGGAGACTGGGGTTTTCTTTATTTTAACAGGCAATTAAGAAGGACCTCAAGAAGTATTCAAAAATCTTTGAGCAAAAGGACAGACTGAGCCAGTCCAAAGCTTCCAAGGTTTTTCTTTTTTATAAATATGTTTAATTGGTTGTGATTATTACTTGATTGATTTGCTGTGTTTATTTACATAAGTATGTAATTTAAAAAATGTAATTAATGTGTTGATACAATGTTTCTGCAATGCTCTTGATGCAGGAGTTAGTGGACAAACGTCATCTGATGATGGAAGAGTACAGGCAGTACAAAGAAAATGCCATCCAGCTTTACAACCAGCAGAGAGAGCTGCGCCTTCAGCTTAGAGGAGGTGAGAAACACCTCTTTCTTTCCTTTATTCTTTCTCTCTATTGTTTTCATTCTCTGTTGACATTTTCATCTCTTCCTTACGCTATAGCAACTGTCTTTGCCCATAATAAACCCTTGTGTTGTGTTGAAAATCCTTTACCTTATTTGGTGTTCCCGGTCAAAAATGACCGGCTTTTTATATTGCTTTTAAAGGGATAGTTCACCCAAAAATGATAATTTTGTCATCATTTACTTACTTTTACCAGGGTGCCATAAAATAAAAAAATTAAAAATATTTACGAAGTCACATATAAGTCAGAAGTTCATGAGTTGCACTGATATATCATCTCTCAGGTGTGGACACAGATGAGCTGGACAGTAATGTGGACGACTGGGAAGAGGAAACCATCGAGTTCTTCATCAGTGAAGAGATCATTTCTCTCTGAGATCTGAAGTAGATCCACATGGAAAGCACCCATGTTTCCAGCTCTAAGACAAAATACTCACCCCCAGAGGTCACCGCCACAAGTCCTTTACAAGTGCTTTGTATGAGAGACACTGTTGACATGCAGTTATAATAGAGCGGGATTTTGCGTTGTGCGAGCAAAACTTTCACACAAGTATGAAATTGAAAATTTCATAAAAATGAAAAAGTCACCATGAAACAAGAGTTACGATTGTCTTTTCTTCCCTATTGTGACGTATATCCAAGTAAAACAGCTTCTTAAACAAGAAAAAATTTCATCCGGGACTTGATTTTGTCCATCAGGAATTGATTAGATGGTTGTGGTTTGCTATTGCTGTGATGTCATGTGAGTGACAGGTTTCCCCGCCCTCACGCCAGTAAACACGTCATCAGAGAAGAGAAGAGATGCCACTGCAAGAGGGAGAAGTTATTTTGATGAAAGATTATGAAGGTACATGAATTAAAGAAAAACAAATAATGATGTGCACGGATAAATCACTTATCACTTATAATAAATACTGCATGCAATATTCCATAAACCAAGAATTATCCATTTTGATTTCATGGTGACTTTAAAGAATGAAATACATGTTGTGCATTACCTCTGTGTTTTGGAGCAACTATTCAAAGCTGAGGCCAACTGTAGTCTGATTAATGTTTATACATAATGGACGAAGCTGAGTTAGGTCTGTTGACTTTGCAAAAACCGGACTGGTACAACTTCAGTCGGACTAAAGCATTTACATGACTTTTAAAAATGATGAATTGTTGTTTTAGTCTGACTAAATTCAAACTTTTAAAGTGCTTGTAAACACACTTACTGATTCAGATATTCCTGCTGAGAAGGAATGTTATTTAATTTTAAAGGTGCAGTGCGTATTTTAGCAATACTACGGTGGCCAAAACAGGACAAATATGTTGTCGTTTGAGACAATAGAGAGTAGCTAGTCAAGCAAACGTGCTCTGTAGAGCAGTTTGTCCGTTTAGGGCTACTGTAGAAACATGCCGGTGCGACATGGTGACTTAAAATGTAAAAGGGACCTGCAGTGTATGTAGATAGAAATGGCTCATTCTAAGGTAATAAAAAGATATTGGTTCATTATGTAAGGTCTTTATTCACCACTGAAATCAAACATATTATATTGCATATCTGTCATTAGATCCTCCTAAAATTTACACATTGCACCTTTAAGATGAATTTTAAGTAAGAGAGTTTTTCATCAGTTTTTGATATGAGAATTTTCTTTGTGTTTTACTTGAATTTCCCATAAAATGAAATTGTTTAAAAGCCTCCAAACAAACATACAAGATTGTGTATGTTTACTCCTCTATAATAAATGTAAACAACTTAATGCTTCTCCTGTGGTTTAATATTTCACAAAAACAGTGAGGTCATGTCAGCCAAAATATTACTGGTCAGAATATCACCAATAATATTTTTTTGTTTGTTTTTTAAATAATAACTATTATTATTATTATTATTATCATAAATAATAATGATGGTGTTTGTTGTTCAAACTGACCCATTAATCCAAATATCACACTATGAAGACAGGTCAAAACATAACAAAAACACGATACAAAAATAAAACATAATAAATATCAGAGCATTATGATAAATAAAACCTTATTTTTAACATTTTATTTAATATGTGCCTTTTCACTGCTGAAATTGTCTCTCTGTAAGCTATAGAGTAATTACAACTTTTTAAAATTTCAAATTTTATGCCATATTTATTTATTTTTTTAATAAATCTTTACTAACCCTAATTAGGCTTATCGTTTTTGCATTTTATGCTCGTTTGGAGCACAGAGTACAGTATATGTTTTTTTTATTTATTTGTAAATAAAATTGAATTGTAAATGCGTGCAAATTAGCTTTAGAAAATGACAAAATATGATAAATGTTAGTTAGGCTGACTCATTTTGACACAAAAACTTGCCAAAGTAACCAAATGAGTGTGTACTTGTCTCCATGGCAACAGTAACAGTTTTCTCCCCAATCTTGTTAAAAAAAAGTTTGGGGTCAGTAATTTCTTAAAAAAAAAAAAAAAAAAACTAAAGAGGGAAAAAAAAAAAATTTATACAGCAAGGAAGCATTAAATTGATCGAAAGTGACAGTAAAAAAAATACCATAAAAAAATAAATTACATTTTAAAACAGATATTTTAAATTGTATTAATATTTCACAATACTACTTGATGTATTTTGATCAAATAAATGCAGCCTTGGTTACCATAAGAGTCCTCTTTCAAAAACATTAAAATATATTACTGAGCCCCAACTTTTTATCAGTAGTGTACACTATGTCACTATGTATGAGTGTGTACTTGTCTCCATGGCAACAGTAACAGTTTTCTCGCGCTCGTGTCTTGACTGGTTTTGAGGCGCGCAAACACCTTTACTTTTTAAGTCCTTCACACACTTTTACACGCAATATTAGCGTAAATATGAGGATGTCTATGGTTTGGACTGACGAAAATGTTCTTTAACCTGCAGTAGAGAGGATGGGTTGACATAGTCACAGCTTGGTATGAACGCGTCGGGTTCCTTCACACCTCTAGGGGTTTTATCACCGTTAACAACAGTCCGCTGGTGAATCCAGGACCTCCGCAGGGGCCAGTCTCAGAATGAGATTACCCAGCCATCAAGAAGATTAACTAACCCGCGCTAAATCACCAGTATATTCTACCGTGGCGCTTGCTGAGGCGTAGTTTGATCTTGTCTGTTAAAAAACAGGCTTTGATACAGCACAAGATTGGACTGACTTGGGAATAAAAAGATGAAGGATTTGCCAGGAGAGTGGAAGGACCATCAGCTCACGGTAGGCCGTCGATCTTTTCTTAAAGCTTCACGTTTCATTTTAACAGTAAAGTCGCCTGTCACGTGCACGCGCCAAGATACTCGGGCGAATGTCCCGCAGGAAAAATGTACAGACTTCTGACAGAGACGCATGATAATGTGGCTCCTGTGGGACATCCTGGAGAGAATCATCAACAAGTGAACAGAACGTGTGATAACAAATGATAACTCTTCATTTTAACATTCGTTAGAGACTTGGGCTACAATAGTTGTCACCTTTTTAGGGAATATTCTCAGTGTACTTGAATGTTTTGATAGTCAGTAGACATTAAAGTCGAAGATCTTATAAAATGTGAGCTTTATTGGCGGAGTAATTTGTCAAAAAGGAAAATGGAAAACAGTAAAGGGCATTTTTCACAACATAGCAGTATTTAAAATTATATTTGGTTTTTAATGGTTCGTCAACAAAATACAATTTATGAAATACTAAATGAAGCAGCATTTTTTTAAAGAAATTAATATTTTTGCTCAACAAAGACATTAAATGTGACAGTAAAGACATTTATAATGTTACAAAAGATTTCTGTTTCAAATAAATCCTGTTATTTTGAACTTTCTATTCAAACAATCCTGAAAAAATTATTATCCTGTTTTCAACATTGAAAATAATAAGAAATGTTTCTTGAGCAGCAAATCATCATATTAGAATGATTTCTGAAGGATCATGTGACACTGAAGACTGGAGTGATGATGATGAAAATTCAGCTTTGCCATCACAGGAATAAATTACATTTTATAATACATATTTTTAAAAGATATTAAAATAAAAGTTTTAAAGTTATTTTAAAAATATCTTCACAGATCACAATATTAATTATTTTACTTTTTTATCAAACAAATGCAGCCTTGGTGAGCATTTAAAGACTTCTGTTAAACACACACACACACACACACACACACACACACACACACACACACACACACATATATATATATATATATATATATATATATATATATATATATAAATCAGTGGTTACAATATTAAAAAATGTACAAACCACATGTGACAACTTGCCCTGACATGACATACCCTTTGTCATGACATACCCACGACCTTTCGGTTAAAACTGATATTTATATTTACTATATAGTTCATCCTCTGCTCAATTTATGTTGGTGTAGTGTGTCAAAACTGTAAACACTTCCATGTGTGACAACTAGCCCCAGTCTCCTATTGTGCTTAATAGTTTATGTAAATTCAAATATGAATATCAAAAGAATTCATGGCATTTTTAATGATATGGTCACACTTTGTTAACTGCTTTTGCATCCAATAGGATGAAGGCCGATTTCTTCAAAGTTATGTTTTTAAATAAATGATGTGCACTGGTTCAAGGTTGCTCTGCGCATCCGGCCTCTGAATGACGCAGAGATCGAGGAAGGTGCAACAACAGTGGCGCACAAGATTGACAGTCAGGTAGGCAAAAAAACAACACAAAGGACCACTGAGAAACACGTCCATCGTTACCTATAAGTCCTGCCTGAAATTAATATTGTTTAATCTTGTGACTTTAAACCTAGATACTAATATATAGCCTTGTTACAACTAGACCCGGTCTCTCCTAGATATTTCTGTATACATTTTGGAAACATGCATAACATTCACAACTCCTGATTAGGAGTCTGTTGCAGAACCTGTCATGATGAATGATGGTCTAAAGACCTAATCCTCCCTTTCATCTGCACTAAATCCTGTTTATAGTCAGTAAGTAAGGTTTACTGTCTTCTTTGCTTATGCTTGATGTCTCAGGATTCTCAAAAGCAAAGAAACATGCAGCAGACATGTCTTTGTGTGCATAATTATTATGCGATATTCTCATCTTATATCATTTTCCTAGCACATTTTTCCAATTTCAAACCATATCAATCTTAATAATTATTGAGCTTAATGATTTATGCTTTATATGTAATTGCTAAGGTGAAGCAGTGCACCTTATGTTCATATGTATTTAATTATTATGGATATTTTTTTACTATAGGTTATAAGCAAAGGTGCAAATGAAATGTAAAAGACTTGCAAAGAATTACAGTCAGCTTGCAGCCACCAGGAACTTTTTAGCATGCCACCATTTTCCAGAATTAAATACCTGAATTAGATGTCAGGTTCTCAGAGACTTTAGCTGCTTTTCTGACTGGTTCAAAGAACGGCAAGGAACGGTTCCAGTTATATCTCCACTTGAGCTTGGTTCGCTACGGCACGATTACAAACCGTTCTCGGCCCGGGATTGTCAGCATGGTTAGCAACAGCTGACGCATTTGTATTACATTCCAAAGAGCTCTGTTATCAGCCCTGAAGTGGAAAATGAAACCATATCCATACCAACTGGACTGGATCTGCATGGAATGGAACAGTTAAGCAATAAGAACTTTTTGGCCAGACGGTGGAAAAGAGGCTTTGTTAAGTGAAGGGAGACTGAAACACGACCCCCATTTAATTAGGACCCAGTTCAACTTTATACATGTAAAAAGTTTGGGGTTAGTAATTTCTTTAAAAGAAAAAAAAAGGAGGGAAAAAAAGAAAAATATTTTTATACAGCAAGGAAGCATCAAATGGATCAAAAAAGACAGTAAAAACGTTTAAATTATTATAAAAAAAATTAATTAAATACTATTCTTTTGAACTGTCTATTAATCAAAGCATCCTCTTTATACAAAAATGTTAAACAACTGTTTAATAAATGTCACTGCTGAAAATTCAGCTTTACCATAAAAAAATAAATAAATTATATTTTAAAATTGTATGCAAAACAGTTATTTTAAATTGTATTAATATTTCACAATATTACTTTATGTATTTTGAACAAATAAATGCAGCCTTGGCTAGCATAAGAGTCCTCTTTCAAAAACATTAAAATATATTACTGAGCCCAAACGTTTTACCGGTAGTGTACACTATGGGTGCGTTCACACTTGTAGTTCGGTTGGTTTGGTTCGTTTGGTCCGGACCAAAAAAACAAAACAAAACATATAGTCCTGGTCCGCTTAGCGTTCACACTGGCATTTTTAACAGAGAACTTTAAGTTACCGAACCAAAGGCATAGGGATACGGTCACAACCTGATTGGTCGGCTTTTATGACGTATATTTCTCGACGGAGCTTGATTCCCGAACATTTAAAACAATGCTATGTGCTGGATTAAACGCGATCATTTTATGCATGTATATATGCTTTATTTTTACCAGCTAAGAACTCATGAAGAGCTTATAAAATGTTCAAAACAGCACCAGGAATTTCCTCGGTTGTATGCAGAAACAAATATTGATGAGGCACTTTACCTCCTCGTTGCTCCACGTTTTTTTTTTTGATTTTGGATACACCGATTTTTCCGCGTCGTCAAATCAGCTGACTTGTAGCGTCGCATCTTGAGGCATCACGTCCTGTTTTTGGTTCGTTTACATGTCTTTGGTCCGTGTTGCGTTCATATATCAATCGAACCGCACCAGAGTTCGTTTGGAAGCGGACCGAGACCCATCTTTTTAGCGGTCTCGGTCCGTTTGTTTGGTCCGCACCAGGGTTCGGATGGCAGCGTTCACATATGTTCAAACGAACCGCACTAACTGAGCAATCACACCAGGGTTCGTTTTAATCGAACCAAACATGTCAAGTGTGAACGCACCCTATGTCACACTTAGAGAGTGTGGACATCAGTCTCAACATATTTCAGGTGATTCATTTTGTAGTTAATGTTTAAACATTCCAGAATTGATCTAACAGTTGGAGTTCACTATCATGTCTAATTTCTTTCTTCAGATGGTGGTGTTGATGGACCCCTGTGAGGATGCTGACAATGTCCTGAGGGCCAACCGCTCACGGGAAAAAACATACATGTTTGATGTTGCATTTGATTATACTGCAACCCAGGTGTGTAGCAGTCATGCTCTTCCACACAAAAGATTTACAATTTTTGTAGATCATGGGATACCTGATCCTCATCCTACATGTTCATTAATATTTTTTAGGTGCCATTCTTGTCATCGGTTTTCAAATTAGTTTTTGTGTACGTCATTTAAGGTTTTCAGCATGATCACAGTTCCAGGCCTCAATGTTATTTACTCTTTCTTTATTTCAGGAGGATGTTTATGTGGCAACAACAAAAAATCTTATTGATGGTGTGATTGCTGGTTATAATGCCACTGTCTTTGCATATGGACCCACAGGTAATGTAGATGTGATTTTTTCTTTTTAGTGTTTGGATTTAAAAAAAAAAAACATATCGTATATCCCAATACCCTACAAAATTGTGATTACCCCAAATGAAAAATCTTGGTTAAACAAAAATGCTAATTTTAAACTGATCACCGACGCATGGCTTCCTGGGCCATGACTTACAGAAATAGCATTGATCATGTCCGTAACTTACCACATACGTCCTCAGTTCAGATGAGACGACCCTCTAAATTTAAGCATATTACTAAGTGGAGAACAATAAACTAACCAGGATATCTGCATTCACATTTTCTGCAAACTTGTAACAGTCTCTTCTTTTATAAGGAGCTGGAAAGACATACACTATGTTAGGCTTAGATTCTGAGCCTGGCATTTACATCCGAACACTCAATGATCTCTTCAGGGCCATTGAAGACAGCACTGAGGACGTGAACTGCAGTGTTTATATGTCATATATAGAGGTCAGGTTTATTGTTTTGAAAAATTAAAAGATATGACATCAATTTTTGTACTGTCTTTTTGGGACTTTATACAAATAGAGTGTGTCCTGAATGTATTAAACACTAATAAACTTTTTTGCAGATTTATAATGAGATGATTAGAGATCTTTTAAATCCATCTTCTGGATACCTTGAGCTGCGTGAGGATGCTAAAGGGGAAATACGAATCGCAGGCATCACTGAGTTCTCTACATGTAATGCTAAAGAGGTACTTTGATTTTATGATGATTTTATCATCATTTTCTTTAAGAAATTAATACTTTCATTCAGCAAGTCTACTTTAAAGGGAAAGTTCGCCCAGAAATGAACATTTGCTGTTAATTTACTTGATCTCAGGTCATCAAAGATGTAGGTGTCTTTTTTTTCTTCAGTGGAACTGTAAAGAGGATTTTTGGCTGAAACTTGGCGAACTGAGTAAATTAACAGCAAATTTTCATTTTTTGGTGAACTATCCCTTTAAATTGTTAAAATACGACAGTAGATGCATGTTACAAAAGATTTCTCTTTCAAATAAATGCTGTTCTTGTTAACATTTTATTCATTAAAGAATTCAGAGAAAATGTGTCACAGTTTCCACAAAAATATTAAGCATGATAACAATAAGAAGAAATGATTGTTGGGAACCAAATCAGCCTATTAGAATGATTTCTGAAGGGTCATGTGACACTGAAGACTGCAGTAATGATGCTGAAAAATCGCAGGATTTTATTGTAAAATGTAATACTATTTTAATACAATAATTTTTTTTACTGTATTTTTGATTAAATTAATGTGGCTTTAGTGAGCATAAGATACTTCTTTAACCTTTTAAACAGTAGTGTAAGTCTAGTTATTAGAATAAAGTGAGTTAAAATAAAGTGAGCATGTCAGTGAAAGTGTGAATTCGATTGTTTACAGCACACACTCCATTTTTGAAGCAAGCCATGTCAACTTTGCCACTCATTCATTTCCCATGATTGGTCTGACTACTCCTTATAGTGTCTCCAATAAAGGATGATGTCCTTCTGAACCTGGTGTTTGCTTGTAATTTTAGATAATGGCTCTTTTGACCAAAGGGAATAAACAAAGAACCCAGGAGTCGACAGCTGCTAACAAGACGTCATCTCGCTCTCATGCTATACTTCAGGCAAGCCTAAAACAGAGACACACACACACACACACACAACATTCATGTGCATGACCTCAAATTGGCACTGTAGTCTGAGTGTGCACCTTCTGCTTTGTCTGGTCCACAGGTGACAGTCAAGCAAAAGAGTCGCGTAAAGGATATCAACGAGGAGGTCAGGGTCGGGAAGCTATTCATGGTAGACTTGGCAGGAACTGAGAGAGCATCACAGGTACGTGCTGTGTGTGTAAATGTGCTGAAGGGGAAACGTAAGCTTTCAAATTCCTCCGGGTTGCCAGATTTTATAGTCTAGTGCCCTCTCATCTTTCATCGAAATGAATATTTAAGTTCTTATATCCTTCATTATTCATATGCAAATAATGTGAGACTGATTAAGGAATTTGAGCATGTCACGTTTCGTATGGCAGCCAAAACATCACAAACATCCTTTGTTAAATTCAAACATTCTTACACACAGTTGCTTTGTCTATGAACACCAACAGTCATTTGTCCTGTTCTGAAGTACTTGTTTTCTTCTCTCAGACTCAAAACAGAGGAAAGAGAATGAAAGAAGGAGCTCATATAAACCGTTCCCTGTTAGCACTGGCCAACTGCATCAATGCCTTGAGTGAAAAGGGTGGGAAAGGTGCTCAGTTTGTCAACTACAGAGACAGCAAACTCACTCGACTTCTTAAGGTGGGCAAAACCAGCCAGGCTACAACATGTTTAATAAATCTAATGCAAATAGATTTTGTAATGCTCATCAAGACTGCATTTATTTGATCAAAAATACAGAAAAAAATTTAATATTGTGAAATATTATTACAATTTAAAATAATGGTTTTCTATTTTAATCTAATTTATTTCTGTGAGGCAAAGCTAAATTTTCATCAGCCATTACTCCAGTCTTCAGTGTCACATGATCCTACAGAAATCATTGTAATAGGCTAATTTATTATCAATGTTGGAAACAGTTTTGAAACTATTTTTTGGAACCTGTGATACTTCTTTTAGGATTCATTGATGAATAAAATGTTAAAAAAAGAACGGCAATTATTCAAAACAGAAATCTTTTAACAAAATAAGTCTTTACTATCACTTTTTATCAATTTAACACATCCTTGCTGTGGAGGGAAAAGCACAAATCACAAAACTGACAAGACTGAAGACTGGAATAATGGCTGATGAAAATTCAGCTTAGCAATCACAGAAATAATAGTTTTATGGTATTAGTATACAGAATCTGTAAAGTATACCAAACTGAAATAATAATATTTCACAATATACTGTTTTTTATTTATTTTTGATTAAATAAATGCCGGCTTGATGAGTATATACATATATGATTACAATAGCTTATATTGCTGATATGATTTCTGTTTGCAATACCCAGTTGAGCTACTACATTTAGCAAAATATTGTGTGCAACCAGAGCACACTGCGAGGAATACTGTATCCCACAGTGTTCACAAACGCCTTAATTGAAAGACTTGTTTTGCACAGTTGTCACAGATTTGCAAGTTTTGATGTGGATTTCAGGATGCTTTAGGAGGAAACAGTCGCACAGTCATGATTACCCATATTAGTCCTGCCAGCTCCAACTTTGAGGAGTCAAGAAACACACTGGTTTATGCCGACAAAGCCAAAAATATACGAAACAAGGTAAACACACATACTTAATTGTATATGTCTAAACAATCTACATCAACCACAATTGGAAACAGACAAGAAAACTATTGATAGTAATATATTAAAATAACCATTGAATAAATATTAAACAAACAGAATTAAGTAATAAAATATATTAAGTTTAGGTCTATGAGGAAATTTACTGTACACTACCACACAAAAGTTTGGGGTCGTAAAGATTTTTCAATGATTTTGAATAAAGCCGCTCACCAAGTCTGCATTTATATATATATATATATATATATATATATATATATATATATATTAGTTATATTGTAAAACATTATTACAGTTGACAAAAATGTTTATAATATATATATATATATATTAGTTATATTGTAAAACATTATTACAGTTGACAAAAATGTTTATAATATATATATATATATATATATATATATATATATATATATATATATATACATACATATATATATATATTACAATGTAATTTATTCCTGTCATGGCTTAATATTTTTGTGGGAACTCTTCACAATGTTAAAGATTTTACTGTCAGTTTTAATTTATTTTTCAGGATTACGTTCACAATATGTACTCCACAAATACTATGGATGTTAATGAGATCTTCTCTTAATATTCAGTGTCTGATTGCCCAATTGTGGCTGCATTGGCTATTTCATTTTGTTAAGATACAGTCCAGGTCCTCTCTAGCTATTCTGTTATAAACTCTTCTAGGTCAAGCGTAATTTGATGAATGTTTCATATCACCTGGCCCAATACACCAGCATTATTGCTGAGCTGCGGAGTGAAATTGACCGACTTCGTGCAAAGATTGACCAACAGAGTCAAGAGCAACAAAAAGGAGAAAAAGCAGACATTTGTGACAATCAAGGTGTGTTCGATTTTATTTGTATTTGAGAACAGTAGTTGACAACTATCAAATCACGCAGAGTTGGAGCACAACCAAAACAATGTTTTTCCTCAAAATGCATGCAGTTTTGTTTCATAGTTTCAAAGTTACATAGTGAACCTTTAATATCAGGATTTTAAGCCCCATTTACACTAGCGCGTTTTTGTTTTAAAATGAAAACGATCCTCATCTACACTGGCATTTCCACAGCGTTTTAGATACGATCTCCGTCTACACGACCGAAAACGCATGTCACATGACCAGCCTTTACGGTGCCCTGGGCTTACGTAGTTTCCACATTCATTCATTCTTTTTCATTCATTTTAGTAAACAATTAACAAATTGTGTGCAAATAGTAATAATATGGAGATCTTGCTGTGTCAGTATCATCAATGAGGATATTTTTTTTTAAATAGCTGTAAAAGAGTCATTTTGATTGCCAACTGATTTCTCTGTTCTTAGCTGAGGTGCAACAGTACAGTCATGGTGAGATGGCGTTACTGCAGGAGCAGCTCTTGTCTGCCTTCAGGGAGCAGATGGAGATCAGACGCAGCTTGATGGAGCTGGAGAACTGCAATATGGAACTCCACATAGACACATCCAGACATCTGCTCACTATCTCAGAGTAAACACAAACATACACACATATAAACAGTATATATAAACAGAGTTCCACTGATCAACAAGTTTTCAATTAGGGGCAGGGTTATTATCATTACAGAAAACTAAAACAATAATAAATTTAAAAAAAACATTAAAGTCACCTTCAAATCAAGATGGACATTGCTTATTTTTTTGCAATATTGCCATTTTTATTATAAATGTTTCATCTGTGCACATTTTTATTTAAATTCATGTGCCCTCGGTCTTTAATCAATCAAAATAACTTCTCCTCCCTCTTCCAGTAATATCTTCTCTTCTCTGATGACGTGTTTACAACCTGTCACTCACATGACAAAGATACTAAAACAACAATGATTAGGGTTTAATATTATTATAAAGTTTAAATATAATTTAAATTTTAATCAGCTTAAAATGTTATTGTATCTCTTTAATTACTTTCCCCATATTTTTAAGTGTTGAAATGGAAATGTTGACAGAGTGTCTATTTTAGACTTGTACTCCAAATATGTCATTACCACCTTGCCATCTCACAAACTATTAAAAATCTACACCATCACACTTTTCAGGATGTTTGATAAATGTTTTAAACATGTCTTTTTTATTTTAAGTAGTCAAAAAACATCTTATTCTTATTTTCATCTCACATCCACCCTCTTTGTCTTTTCCTCTTTTCCTCATCTGGCAGTTGGGAGCATGATCGAGCACGTGCCCGGCGAGGGAGAGATGAAGTAAACAAAGAGAAAAGAGACAGAGATAAGGATGAAGAGCAAGAGAGTGGGCCGGAGGAGCCACAGTATGTTACAGCAGCTCGAGAGGAGATCGGCCCCCTACTGGCTGAACAGAGGAAAACAATGGAGCTGAAAGTAAGTTTAATTAAGAATGACTCATGAAAGCAAATGGTGTGTGATCCAGCGTGACCTCCTATAGTTCATCTAAAATGTGCATAATTTGTAATGTTTATACATGCTGTTTTATGAGCTTAAAGTTTAAGTTCACCCAAAAATGAAAATTCTCTCATTAATTACTCACCCTCATGTCATTTCAAACCCGTAAGACCTTCGTTCATCTTCGGAACACAAATTAAGATATTATTGATAAAATCCGATGACTCAGTTAGGCCTGCATTGCCAGCAAGTTAATTTACACTTTCAAACGCCCTGAAAGGAACTAAAGTTATATTTAAAACAATGATTCAACAGTTCAACAAAATCTAGTGATGACTGATTTCAAAACACTGCTTCTTGAAGCTTCAAAGCTCTACAAATCTTTTGTTTCGAATCAGTGGTTCGGAGCGTGTATCAAACTGCCAAAGTCATGTGAACCATTGAAATTTCGAATCACTTATGATGTAACAAAGCCTCGTTTACTGAAATCATGTGACTTTGGCAGTTGATACGCGCTCCGAACCACTGATACTGATTCGAAACAAAAGATTCGTAAGCTTCAAAGCTTCATGAAGCAGTGTTTTGAAATCACCCATCACTAGATATTTTTGAATAGAGGTTATTATTTAGGTTTTTTTCGTGCACAAAAAGTATTCTCGTTGTTTTATAGCATTAAGGTTGAACCACTGTACTCACATATATCTTTAAATATATTTTTAGAACAGCATTTGAAAGTGTAAATCAACTTGCTGTCAATGCAGGCCTCACTGAGCCATCGGATTTTATCAAACATATCTTAATTTGTGTTCCGACGATGAATGAAGGTCTTATGGGTGTGGAACGACACGAGGGTGAGTAATTAATGACAGAAAGTTCCTTTTTGGGTGAACTAACCCTTTTAATTAGGAGGCATTATGAAATATTTGTAATTTTGTTTGCCAAAATTTGTTTCCCTATTGCTTTCCACTCTTTTTTTCAGTGTGAACTGGAGGAAAAATTACTGAACATGAAACTTAAGTCATCTAAGATTGAAGAGTTGCTCCCTAAACGCATAAGTAACAGTGAGCAGAGAGACATTCTGACACTGCTTTGTAAAGTCCATGAGCTGGAGCTTGAAAAAACTGAAATCCAGTCAGCTGTTCTCTGTAAAGAAAACGTTCTCCGAACAAAAGACTTCATCATTCAGCGTCATGAGCAGCAGCGGACACTCTGTGATGACATCATACACCAGCAAAAGGCTCTAATTGAAGGTGTGGGTCACTCAAATGGGCAGATGGGTTTTTTTTAAAATTCAGATTATAGCATCTGTAATTTGTTATATTTTATCTAATGTTTTTATTATTTATTAATTCTCTTCACAGATCAAGGGCTTTGTGTACCTGAGGAATTACAAGAGCTTTATTCACTATACTTTGGTGAATTAAGTGATGAAAGCGTCGATCAAATTCTCAACCTTCACGCTTTCGCCACAAACCCCAGAGCAGTAAGCAACACTTGTTTTTTTATTTGAGCTTTTTCTTTCTTTATCCTTTGCTCTTATGCTCACCAGGGCTGCCTATATTTAATTAAAAATACAATAAAAACAGTAACAATGTGAATAACTTCACAATTTAAAATAATTGCTTTCTTTAATCATTTTCAGCAGACATTAAGGGTATACCTAATTTTTCGCATTCCGCTCTGTTTCACGCAGAGTTGAGAGCGCCAGCCTTTCAGAGTGTACTCCTTTGGCCGTGAGCATGGAAAGACACGTTCGGCACATGCTCACTATCTAGTGAACACTCGCACATGCGCTGTTGTTCGTGTACCGTCTGCTCAGACACAAAAATTGGACTGCATGTGCGGATGTCCATGGACCCTCTGAATGACAAAAACTGATGAAAATTACGTCACACGGACTATGCACAGACCGTTATGTATACTTTGGGCTTTACTCTAGTCTTCAGTGTCACATGATCCTTCAGAAATCATTCTCATATGCTGATTTGCTGCACAAGAAACATTCTTATTATTCAATGGTGAATACACTTGTGCTGCTTAATATTTTTGGGAAACCATGATGCATTTTATTTCAGAATTCTTTGTTAAATTGAACGTTCAAAAGAACAGCATTTATTTAAAATATAAATCTTTTGAGCAATTTAATGCATTCTTAAAGAGTTAGTTCACCCAAAAATGAAAATTCATTAATTACTCACCCTCGTGTTGTTCCACATCCGTAAGACTTTCATTTATCTTCTGAACACAAATGAAGATATTTTTAATGAAATCTGAGAGCTTCCTGAAAATATGTTCATTTGTGTTCCGAAGATGAACGAAGGTCTTACGGATGTGGAACGACACGAGGGTGAGTGATTAGTAACCCTTTAAGGAATAAAAGTATTAAAAAAAACCTTACTGTCCCCAAACTTTTGAACTGTAGTGTATCAATTTATTTTCTGTTTACACAGGAAAACTCTATTATGATTATGGCAAGGCAACTGAGACTTGATGCCACCTCCGATTTAGAAGAGGTAGAGAAAACACAGCAAAACAGCAGGAAGTTCAGTCCTTTAGATAAACATGCCCGTGATTCTGCTTCATCTGGGCTGGATTATGACAGGTAATGTATGTAATGAGAAAAGTAAATTGTACTGTATCTGGTATAACAAAAGAAGTAGTATGCTTTCATCTTGTTTGTATTTTCTCTCTTCCATTTCGTGACAGTGACAGTAACAGAGTTTTCAAATCGTTGTCTAAAATTCAACCACATAGACGGCACCACTTGTCTTCTAGCCCAGCTCTTGTGATGAAGGTAAACACAGACAGAAGCGCTCGTAGACACTGAGCCATCCTGACTGACAGTCTCATCCTTTAATGTGTAAATTAACCACTTTACATCAGAAACACTTTTGGCTGTCAGTCAATCAGTAAAAAATTAGTCTACAATTGATTTTGATGATAGAGCATGTTGATTTATAGTGATAATTTGACGTTTTGCATTTGTGCATCATAGGTAAAGTTTTGTGAAGATTGTAATGTGTCTGAGTGTCTTTGAGCAGGCTTGTGCTGTTAAGAATTCAACTCCCGTATGTCCTACTGAAGCTGTGAGTCCTGACACTCTGAGGGAAATTGTCAGTGACACCAAGAGCATCTCAGTCATTGCTGCAAAACGCCGCTCACACCTTCAAGCAAAGAAGTCTAATCCCAGGGTGGCCAGTGTGGCTTTGGCTGCAGGACTCAAGTCCTCGATGAGCATGGACAGTCTAGTTTCTACTGTGGCAGATGAGTCCGTGGAGGTCAAAAGAAACCCCCCAAGATATAGAGGCAGATCCCAAACGAAGCAGGACCCAAAGAGAACAGAAGGCAGAATGGAGCTGCCTGAGAAACAACAGTGCAAGAAACGGTCCAGATCTATTGAAGCAAGCAAAAAGGTATGAGCACATCTGTTGTTTCAGTGAGCTTTGGTTATGCTAAATATATACACTACTGTTCAAAGGTTTGTGGTCAATGTGATTTTTTTTTTTTTTGAAAGAATTTATTCAGCAAGGACACATTAAATTGATCAAAAGACTTTTATAATGTTACCAAAGGTTTCTGTTTCAAATAAATGCTGTTCTTTTGAACTTTCTATTTGTCAAAGAAACTTTGGAAAAAATGTAACATGGTTTCCACAAAAATATTAACCCTCTGGTGTTGCACCAAAAAAAAAAGTTTTGAAATTTTAAAAATTAGTACGAAACTCGATGACATTGGTGGCAGTCGCTACATGACTAAAGTGCCCTTGAGCAAGACACCTAACCCCTAATTGCTCCCCTTGTAAGTCGCTTTGGATAAAAGCGTCTGCTAAATGATGAAAAATGTAAAATGAAAAAAAAAATATTAAAAATGACCATCATAGGAAATGAATGGTAAATAATTACGAAAATACAGTTTACATCACTGTTTGACAATGTATCAGTACAAATAGGTAAAATAGTCTCATGTTTCATTGGAATAGATACAGCTGTTAAATAGTACTTAAACCATGTCATTACAGATGTTTTTCATTTTTTGTTTTTCTTTGGATTTTAAATTGGGAAAATTAGATTTTAAAGGCATTGTCTCTGTTTTAACATAAAATACTGCTTTTATTGAAAAGTAATAAAAAAATATTAGATTTTTTTGTATTATTTTCAATGAAAAAAAATATTGCCATTAAAATATTATAATGCCCATAATTGTTGCACAAATATTAATTAGTACCATGCAATTTTATCAAAATACAAAATAAAAAATATTATTGAACAAAAATATATTACATTGATTTTACTGAAAATACAACACAAGTGTGACCCCCAAATGAACAATACCAGAGGGTTAAAGGGGTGGTTGATTATGATTTCACTTTTTTAACTTTAGTTAGTGTTTAGTATTGCTGTTTGAACATAAACAATATCTGCAAAGTTACAACACTCAAAGTTCAGTGGAAAGGGAGAAATTTTCTTTTACCGAATTTGCTGTTTAAGGACTACAAAAAATGACTGGTAGACACTACATCAAGCTTCTTCCTGGGTTTGTAAAGGGGGCATATAGGTCCCCTTTAAGCACAACTGTTTTCAACATTGTTAATAACAAGAAATCTTTCTTAATCACCAAATCAGCATATTAGAATGATTTCTGAAGGATCATGTGACCTTGAAGACTGGAGTAATGATGCTGAAAATCCAGCTTTGCATCACAGGAATAAATTATTATTTAAATTCTTTTCAATGTATTAAAACTATTTTTTTAGTTTTTTAGTTTGAATTATTTAAAATTATAATAATTTTTCACATTTTTACTGTATTTTTGTGCAGCCTCTGTAAGTATAAGAGACTTTTTTTCAAAATCATCTTACTGACCCCAAACTTTTGAACGGTAGTGTATTATATTGGGAATGGTAAAAAAAAAAAAAAAAAAAAGCAACATTTTAAATTTTAAACGTTTTAAAATAGTGCCGTTTTGAAAGTTGAAATTGTATTGCTACACTGTATTTTCCTTTGCTGATTTTACAAGGTAAATGATTTCATAAATTATATATTTTGTGACTAGCAGGGTGGGGCCGAGGGCCGTGGGAACAGAACAGGTGGGTGATAATGAGCGTCAACTGCGCATCACACCTCATGGACAACTGCCGCAGACAAACATAATAAAACAATATAAAATCCAAGCCTGGTCCTCTCTCGCCCTTCATTGTCGTCACTCCCTTTTATTATTCCGGATATCTGTCAGGTGTGGCACGCAGGTGACTCTTATTATCACTCTCGCTACTTGCCGCACTCCGTTCCCACGGCTCACATCTTGCCCATATTTTTTATGTTCTTTGTCTAATAACACATTCACTTTTTCATCACTTCAAACAAACTATCACTTTTACAATGAGCATTTTCTTTCATTTTTCATTCAAATCATAACCTAATAATTACATTGAGAACTGTAAATTTCAGGTCACACTCATGAAGGAGGTGCAGGTACAAAAACCAAGCCTAAACCCTTCCAGATATCCAGCTTTGGAGAGCATCTCAGATAACCGCCTTTTGAGACCAGCATTAAACACGGTCCAGCCACTCAACGGCGGTGCTGGAAACCCTGCGACACCCCCAGTGGCTAAAATGAAGAACCCCGTCTCTCACTTTACAGGTGCAGAACTACAGCTGTTTCAGTTTCACACATTTGTGTTTCCAAATTGTTATTCAGGCTAGTGTTTGGATGTCTGCTAGAAAATGCAGAACATAAAGTGATTTCATTGAGTGTTGCCAGCCTTTTAATATGGGTGCAAAAATCAATGTGTTGCTTTTGTGCCACAGACATGAGATGTGTGAAACAGGTGTAAAAATGAGCACATTTTGATATTTTGTCAATATGAATTCAGGAGAAGTGCAGCTTCAAATGTTAGAGATCAGGGGAACACCGCCCAGCACTGTTCATCAAAAACACTCCGATGTCAAACGAGGACAGGCAATCTGCAAACGACAGCGAGGTGAGATTTTTATCTTGCTATTCAAAAACATGTTGTTTTTAATTGAGAAATGACGTTGGCAGGCTGTGGATTGTTTTGTAGTCCAATCTAAGTTAATAAAAATGTTTTTAGGCCCCGGAGATGCTTCTTACCCAAGAAATCTCCTACAGCAACCAGGCAATTACAAGAAGTCCACCAATGAAAATCCTAGACAAAAAGGAATGGCCGATGTCAACAAAAAGAATGAAGCACGGCAAAAAAACAAACATACTGTAAAAAAGTCGTATGTTTAAGTTTTTGGCTCTTATACAAGATAATTTTTTTTAAATCTTTTTTTGCACTAAAATGTACAGCTGAGACTATGCACATTAATGTTTATTTTAATTTTATCAGATAAAATATATAATATAATATGGTAATTTTTAATAATATTTAAAATATATAATATTTAGCATCTCAGATATGTATTGAAAATCTCATAATTCGAAAAATCTCTTTAAATAGAGATTTTATACTGTTTACAGAATACATACTGATGTTTTGATGGATCACATTTGAAGAAAATTTTATTTGGAGAAAATAAAACATGGAATAAAGAAAATAAAACATGTAAATAAACTTAAATAAAGCATGATTCAGAATGGCTTCATTTTCTCTGTATTGAGTGAGCTTCTAAAACTGATAAAAAAAATGATTCATTTTGATTAATTAATTAATTAATTGTTTTATAATAATAATAATAAAAAAAAATTGTGTGAAAGCCCATATTGGTTTTTGCAGTGGGGATCATCCCTGTAATAACTGCTGTAGGTCACTATCAACTAAATGACAAATTAACATTGGCTTAAACTGATGGCTGGTCAAGCTCAGTTTGACAATGTTTCAGTACAAATAGGTAATATAGTCTCATGTTTCATTGCAATAGATGCAGCTGTTATCTAAACCTTGTAGTATGCCATGTTATTCTGTACTACCTCATGTGAACCAGTCTCCTGAATGATGCATTCACATACACGAAAACAGGAATACAAATAGAACACAAACAGAAAACAAAAAACAAAATTGTGAAAAGCACTTATAGACAAATAATTAAATAAGATGACATTAACAAAGAAATGAAAGAGGAATAAAAATGAACAAGGTTAAAGAAATAAAAGGAAATTTTGAGTAAAAAAAATCACTCAGAATATTACGGAAGCCCTGTACGGAAGTACGGAAGCCCTGAATCGCATGGTGAAAAAAAAAAAAAGAAAACTTGGTATGGGGGGGGAAATAAAAAAATCTTAACTCGTTATTTCAACATAATATCTTGTTATTGCATCATAATATCTCGTTATTTCAAGATAATATCTTGTTATTGCATCATAATATCTCGTTATTTCAAGATAATATCTTGTTATTGCATCATAATATCTCGTTATTTCAAGATAATATCTCGTTATTTCAACATAATATCTTGTTATTTCAACATAATATCTTGTTATTACAACATAATATCTCGTTATTTCAACATAATATCTTGTTATTGCATCATAATATCTCGTTATTACAACATAATATCTCGTTATTTCAAGATAATATCTCATTATTTCAACATAATATCTCGTTATTACAACATAATATCTCGTTATTTCAACATAATATCTTGTTATTGCATCATAATATCTCGTTATTACAACATAATATCTCGTTATTTCAAGATAATATCTCGTTATTTCAACATAATATCTCGTTATTACAACATAATATCTCGTTATTTCAACATAATATCTTGTTATTGCATCATAATATCTCGTTATTACAACATAATATCTCGTTATTTCAACATAATATCTCGTTATTGCATCATAATATCTCGTTATTTCAAGATAATATCTCATTATTTCAACATAGTATCTTGTTATTGCATCATAATATCTCGTTATTTCAACATAATATCTCGTTATTTCAACATAATATCTTGTTATTGCATCATAATATCTCGTTATTTCAAGATAATATCTCGTTATTTCAACATAATATCTCGTTATTTCAACATAATATCTTGTTATTGCATCATAATATCTCGTTATTTCAACATAATATCTCGTTATTTCAACATAATATCTTGTTATTGCATCATAATATCTCGTTATTTCAACATAATATCTCGTTATTTCAACATAATATCTTGTTATTGCATCATAATATCTCGTTATTTCAACATAATATCTCGTTATTTCAACATAATATCTCGTTATTTCAAGATAATATCTCATTATTTCAACATAATATCTCGTTATTACAACATAATATCTCGTTATTTCAACATAATATCTTGTTATTGCATCATAATATCTCGTTATTGCATCATAATATCTCGTTATTACAACATAATATCTCGTTATTGCATCATAATATCTCGTTATTGCATCATAATATCTCGTTATTACAACATAATATCTTGTTATTGCATCATAATATCTCGTTATTGCATCATAATATCTCGTTATTACAACATAATATCTCGTTATTGCATCATAATATCTCGTTATTGCATCATAATATCTCGTTATTACAACATAATATCTCGTTATTTCAACATAATATCTTGTTATTGCATCATAATATCTCGTTATTTCAACATAATATCTTGTTATTGCATCATAATATCTCGTTATTTCAACATAAGCCTCATTATGTTAAGGACTGTGTTCATTTCGATATTCCCCACTAGAGGGCAGAATAAGATAGAGAATCAATTAAAGATCGCGTTGTTGTTAAAGTGCCACGATCGTCGCCGTTTCTGCTGTAAACTACACTGTTATTTTTTAAATAAAAGATTTGATGACGCATATACCAGCAAGCAGATGCGACCAGAATATGAACCAATAAGCTAAATTGCATAAGCATTTTCCCATACAAACATTTTCCCAAGTACATATTCACACGAGTGCCCAGCTGCCGACAGGAAACTATAACACAGTTTATATAGCCTCTCTTTCTCTTTCTATATAGTCTAGATATGGGGATATTCACGTTGAAAACAATTAAATAAAGGCACCAGTTTATGAATGTTTATTGATATAAATTATGTAGACGCAATTTTCAGAAACGGCGCAACGAATAAAACGGGAAATACACAAAGAGGAAACTTGTTTTGTATAATGTTAATTTTATAAATACAATTTAATAAGCGTAGTTTTATATATGAATGGGGTGTTGGTCAACTGATTGCCCCCTGTAGAGCTATGAAGGTAAATCAGCAGACAATCTCATAAAAAATTTATAAAATAATAATAATCGGCCTAATAATACACTGCTATGGGACCGTAACAACAACGCGTTCTTTAATTGATTCTCTATCTTATTCTGCCCTCTAGTGGAGAATATTGAAATGAACACAGTCCTTAACATAATGAGGCTTATGTTGAAATAACGAGATAAGATTTTTTTTTTTTTTCCCCATTTCAAGTTTTCTTTTTTTTCACTATGCGGTTCAGGGCTTCCGTAGGAATATAAATAACATGAAGAAATGTTGAAAATTAAGTGTAAGTGTAAACAAAAGGAAAAAATAAATTAAATGGGAATGAATTTAGATTTATAAAGTAATAAATCAATCACAATAACATAGCAAGCTCTGTAAGTAGATTGTGTCTGTGTCCTTTCTTCACATCATAAAAACAATCCCTCTGAAATCCCACAGGAGGCCACTCCATCTCTGGGGTTTGGCTATTTTTGTAACCCAGTGCACGAGTGAACCTTTGAATTTTATTTTGAAATGAAATGAATCGTTATTTTGTGACCATGCTGTTGTTGGTAATATTTTTTGTCATTCTGGAGTCGACTCTGCATGCGTGTTGGTTTATTTTCAGCTGTGGTTTCCTGTGAATAGTTGTGGTAGTTTTAGCTGAACCCTCTGGAATAACAGCATATGATTTAGTTCTGGCTGAAAGGGAGGAGCGTTTCTCTCCTGCGTTCACACCCTAGTGTAAGTTTATACATGTACATTCAAGCATTCCTGTCCTCTACAAAGTTTTCACGTGGAACATTATGAACAAAATGGACAAAAAGTGGGTGAGTGGTGCATCATCTTTTCTGCTTCTAATTTTGAATTGAAACCTCAAAATGAATGTCCTAAATTTGTATGTTTTTCTCCAGAATTCCCAACTTGACTCATTCCAGAGATGATAATGTTATGCAGTAGGAAAGTCAGGATCTGTTACAGACTTGTTTTCGATGAAAATGCTGAAGAAGCTCCAGTGTTTCCTTCTGTTGGGAACAGCATTTATCATATACTTCGCAATAGTTCACTGGGATGACGTGAGAGATGGGACTTTTTATCTGCACGTGGCATCATCATCATCATCAACTGATGAAGTCCCCTCGAGCATGACATCCTCTGAACGCAGGACAAGTGAGGATTCATTTATGTGGAAAGAGTCAAGCAGGTCAGTCAAACCAAACCTGACAACCATCACACCGCACCCAAAACATGTCCAAAGTCCAAACAACATTATGCACACGTTTCCGCAGTCTTCTCCCACAAACCTCAAACTGCGTCAAGCACATCGTAGACGTGTTATAAGAGAGCTTTGCTCGGCCAATAGCAGCTTGAACTTCCCAGGGAAATTCAAGACATTTGACCAGATTCCGAACAAAGCCCTGGATCATCTCATTGTGGATGATCATCATGGTGTTATCTACTGTTTTGTACCGAAGGTAGCATGTACCAACTGGAAACGAGTCATGATTGTGCTCAGCCAGAACCTGAAGGCACCTAATGGAGATCCATATCTGAATCCTCTTGACATACCATCAGCGTTATCCCACAATGCTACTCTGCATCTGACGTTTAACAAGTTCTGGAGGCTCTTTGGTCGTTTCTCACGTCCTTTCATGCATCACAGATTAAAGAATTACACTAAGTTCCTTTTTGTACGGGATCCTTTTGTACGACTTATTTCTGCTTTCCGCAACAAGTTTGTTCTGCCAAATGAGGATTTCTATAGGGAGTTTGGATCCACAATCCTTCGACGTCATGCTAATATTTCAAACCCCCCTGACTCCGCTCAAGAGGCCTTCGCCGCAGGAATCAGACTGTCCTTTACTCACTTTATTCAGTACCTGTTAGATCCTCAGACCGAGAAGGAGACGCCATTCAATGAACACTGGCAGCAGATGTACAGACTCTGCCATCCGTGCCAAATTGACTATGATTTTGTTGGGAAGCTGGAAACTCTTGATGAGGATACAGAACATTTGTTGAAGATTCTTGGGCTGGATAATCTGCTTCACTTTCCCCCCGGGTACCGCAATAGGACAGCTGTAAACTGGGAGCGAGACTGGTTTGCAAACATATCAGTAGCTGACAGGAGAAAACTGTACAATCTTTATGAAGCAGACTTTAGATTATTTGGATATGACAAACCTGAGACACTTCTGGATGAGTGACAGAGCCAGTTGTTTCTTTAAAAGGGATTACATGAATAGAATATAAAATAAAAGTGGATTAGATACTTTGGTATTTAAACATAATTCTAATTTATTTGACTAAAACAGTGAATTATCAGATGCACATTTGTATATTTGTTGTTAAATTTTTGCTGTTTTGCTCAACCATTAGATTTTCATGTTGCCCTCATAGAAAATTCAGTAATATTTCATTGTTCGTACAAACTCTGTCATGTATAGAAGCTTGTTTTCATCACTAAATAAAAAAAGGCAATTGTGACTTTTTATCTCACTATTCTGACTTTTTCCTCATTATTGCAAAATTTAATTCTGTATTTGCGAGTTATAAAGTCAGAATCGCATGTTATAAAGTCAGAATTTGCGAATTTATATCTCTAGATATAGAGATATAGGTTTATATCTAGATATAAACTTTTTATAGCAATTAAAAGGTCACAAGTACCCTTTTTAATTTTTTTTTTTTTCATGCCGGAAACAAGCTTCCATAGTTGTACAGTACAGAAGACATTTTTGGTTGGAAATGAGCAAACCAGTGCATTGATTTATTTTGGCCACAAGGATGCAGTGTTTCTCAATTGATTTGTTGCAGCCAGTGCAGTATATTATAGTGTGAGCAGCGCTTAGATGAAGTTCTGAAATTTGACAAAATATGAATTTTTAATGCTTAAAGAAAAGCAAATTTACAATTTATGAAAAAGAGGCATATTTCGACAGCCGTATAAGGTCCAGTGGAATATGTAAAATAGAAGCTCCTGTTTTCATTCGAAACAAGACATCTCTGAGACATCTCTAAGAGACGATAAAAATAATTGAAGACAGAAAGTGACATTTGAAAGTGAAATGTCAGAGTTTCTTATCTGGGAAACATGACGTTTCAATTGATGATGTTTTATCTCTATAAAGTGTTCTCAGGAATAGATTTTGATATGATTTTAGCACATAAATCTTTTTGGGGTCATATTTTCTTAGTTCAACAGGTAAAAAGGCAGTCGAATACATTGCCTTCACTGAAAATCACTAACCTGAAAACCAGCATGCATAACTTTGCCACATCTGAGGCTATGTTGGGTCAGGTTATTAATCTACATATTTTTAATCATAATAGTTTATAAATTCCCTCATTGTAGCACACTTTTGCCAACATTGTTCTGTTTGTTTGAGCAACTCAAGCACATTAACATTGGTTTAACCAGTGGCAGTTTTGGAAGGGACTATCTGAAAACAAAGTTGTACTTTTATTTGTTGTTGTAATCTGTTCTCTAGTAAATTGAGCTACGATAAATAATTTTCCTGGGAGTGGGAGATTTGTTCATAGTCATATTCATTACAAATGAGGATATGATAAGGTCACTGTAAATCCCATCAAGCAAAAAAACTGTTTTGTCTTGTCCTCTTTCTCCATCTCTCTTTAGTTCTCTATCAAACTGACTAGAACTGTTTGGTCTGAAAGGTCAAGGGCGAATTCAGCACAGAGTAAAGTCTTCTGAATAGCATCCTCCTCAGCTTGCCTGTGCTTCTGCCGTATGACAGCTTGAAAGGTTGTGTGGCAGGTCCTTTTAAGTTGTCCCCTCTATGAGATGCTTTTGAATAAAGGTCAATACTAATGGCCAACTGCAGTCGCCCACAAGAACAGGATCCAAGTACATTTTTGCTTCCTGTGACCCCTGTCTATGCTGACTCATGTCCATTGTTACTTTAGCTCAGAACATTCTTTGGCCCCCCTCAAGAGGGATTCTACTTGTTGCTAAAATGTAGATCGGTGAATGAACTGAAAACAGAATAGGCCAAAAGACCAACAGAGAAAGTGTGGCTGCACTTTCCATGAACAGTGAACAAAACAGGGCCTGAAAAATATACATTAAAATTCTTTTCCAAGTGGTCAGTAACTGCTTAACCTTCATCAATATCAAGAGGTCAGACTATATAAATAAGTCATATTCCATAGACTTTTATTGCTTTTATATACAGATAGTTATAATAGGCTACTAGCCTAACCCTTACCAACACCCTAACAGATAAATGTATGCATTTTTACAAATTTTCACAAAAAAAAAGATTTTTTAAAAATAATTTTAGAATTAAAATAAT
Source organism: Zacco platypus (assembly GCA_038088235.1). Classification (NCBI taxonomy): domain Eukaryota; kingdom Metazoa; phylum Chordata; class Actinopteri; order Cypriniformes; family Xenocyprididae; genus Zacco; species Zacco platypus. The sequence continues at coordinate 8,511,598 of CM076084.1, forward strand.
GTTATTAAAGTTTTTTACAAATGAGGACATCCCCAAAAGGTGGTTTTGACAGGTTTCGTCAGATTTAGCTCACTTCTGGGTACAAATTTGTATTATATTTAAGTAGAAACACACACATTTTCATGTTTTATTGTGATATTCCACAGACACAATGATTTTTATACTGCACAAACTGTATATTCTATCCCCTATCCTTACACCCATGCCGGACGATTACGTCACTGTTTTCTGCAGTGCTGATATACATAAATTAACTAGACTAATAACTATTGATCTTTGCAACGGAATGAATCAATAATATATAGAATAAGCTGGACAATGACACCATTTTCTTTGGGAGCTGCTGTGCAGCCAAAAATTATTTGCCAATTATTAATGTAAAGCTGCTTTGCCACAATTTGCATTGTAAAAAGCGCTATATAAGTAAAGGTGACTTGACTTGACACCTACACATCACAGAAAAGTTTCTGCATTTTTAAGCTTTTAGCTTCAACTTTTTACTTTTATAAGTATGATTTATAAGCTTTTTTTCCCTCATGGGGACCAAAAAAAGGTCCCAAAAAGGATTTAGTTTATTTCCATCTGTGTGGGGACATTTTGTCCCCATAACATCTGAAACACACACACACGCTTTTGGACAGCTTAACTTAAACTAGATTTTTATTTAATGTCTTGCCAAGCATGTTCCTACAGAAAGCAAACATGTTAAAAATAAATACATGAACATTTTGGCTATAGTGTGTGTGGTAAAGTAAGAATTGTTTCAAGTGATATTGAGTACATAATGATTAAAACCATCAAATTCAACTATTAGATGAGGAGAATTAAAGAAAATGATGTTTTTTATTATTGTTGTGTTACTTTGTCTCTGTAGGAGGAAGTATCAAATGAGCGTCTTGTTAGTCCAACCTAAAGAGATTTGCCCTTGCTTAAACCTAAAGAAACAAGCCAACCAGTCTTGATTTCAGGGCAACTAAATGTACACTGACAGAATCAATACTTTGCTCTTTAACCTCTTAAACCTTGTGACGTAAATTTTTTTCTGTGCTTTCCTGCTTATGTGTCAGCATCAGTTAGAACAAGTGTGTGTATGTGTGCTTTTTGTGTCTGCTACCACTGGCCTCAGGCCCTTTCTTTTTTTCTGGCATTTTATTTATTTAAAAAAAGCAAGTAGAAATCCCATGGCTAGAGGCAGTGGTGTCACAAGTCATTTAAACCAGCAGCATACATCTCATAGGCTATGTGTTACTAGGGTAAAACCCCATATATGGGCAATGTTAAGCAGTTTTGATTTATATGCTGTGTAATGTTTGATTGTGTTATTTTACAATGCTTCTATCACTTGTTTCTGCTTCTTCTTCATCTGTGTTTGGATCCAGAGATTCTGTACTCTTTCAGAAGACAACAGAAGGATCCTTCGTGGCCTCACCTACCCCAGAATTCATTGCGCACCTGTAAAGACAGGATTTTTTTTGAGAGAGAGAGAGAAATTGCTTAATTACTCTTTTAAACGTAAGTATTGGGTTTCAGCTTACTCAAATATCTAATGATAGAAATGTAAAATAAAAAAACAGCTTTAAAGTGGTTCAAATGTTGACATATCTGACTAAGATGCAATTATACAGTATATGGGCTAATTTATGCAGAAATGGTCCATAGTGAACAAATGTAGACAGTTTGTGAACCCTGTCTTCAGACAGTTTAATATAACTTTAAAAAAGGTCCAATACAAACATTACTTTCACTCGTCAGCGGCAGCTAGGCGACAAGAGCAATCCTCCGTAGGCTAGGCCGTCCCATTTAACAACGCTCGTTCAACCTTCGAGGCCTTCGAAGGCATGGCTTTTGAAGTCTGTGTTCTTGGAAGCAGGTATCCTCTGAAAGTGGAGTTAAACGCAGCCCTGGAAGTGAATGAAAAGTGCCGTAAACTGAATCATAATCCAAAACCAGTGTTTAAAGGGTTAGTCCACCCACAAATGAAATTTCTGTCATTAATTACTCACTTTAATTTCGTTAGTAAGTCTTGTAAGTTTGCAAGTACACTTCTAAGACCTTCGTTCATCTTCGGAACACAAATCAAAATATTTTGATAAAATCTGAGTTTTTTTTAATTCTCCATTGAAAGCAACGGAATTACCATCATTCAATGTCAAACATTGTTGAACTTCAAGTTGAATTCAACTTGATTGCATTAATGTCATGAAGCGACGAGAATATTTTTTTGTTTGCAAAAAAACAAAAAATAACGACTGTCATAAGTGACTGTAAATTGCAGGGAATGAGTTAAAGGAATAATTCACCCAAAAATGAAAATCCTGTCATCATTTACTCACCCTCAAGTAGTTCCAAACCTGTATGAATTTTTTCTTCTGCTGAACACAAAATGCATTAATAAACAGACTCTTTTTTTCTCTGGATTTCCTTCCAAACATCATCTTTCACAGGTAATCTACATAAATGTCCTATAATGAGTGGAGAAAAACCATTCCCTAACCAGGATCATTCTTGTCTTGCAAAAAGGGGAAAGCACAAGTCACACTTCATCAAGATCATTTCATATCCATGTTGGAGTTGTGTTTATCAGTATTGGTCATAAAGTAAATTGCAGTATTTGCTATGGTTCAAATTAAGCAAAAGTGGACACCTCTCACGCATATCCATGATAATCTTGAAGAGGAAGCCCAGGGTCTCCGAGCAATCAATGAACGGATGGTTGAACAGATAGGAAGGTGTCTCATTTGAAGTCTTAAGAGGCAGATCCATCAGACATGACAGTGTTTGAAGGTCAGTGCTAGGGCTCCGAACCGGTTCAAGGAACGAAAACAAATACGGAAACAAACGAAATTTTGACAGTAACATAACCGGAAACTAAATCAAATTTAATCGTTCTGAACAAAAACATTTAATTGAAATGTTTTTTTCTGCTTAATTTTTTTTTTTGGCAGTCAATCAGCCACAAATTCAAATAGTACTGCCTATATTCAAATGTGATGCTGACGCAGCCAACATGAGTGAAATGTCCGTGCTCAGACTCAGTCAAGTCAGTTAAGTTTTATGTAATAGAATTACATTAAAATGTTCCATCTATTTGGATTACATAGTTTTAATATAAACAAACAAATAAACTTAATGTGATTCATATTTGTCAGTTATACATAAATGAAATAGGTAAGATTCATGTAATGGTATGCAGAAAAATGCCCAGGTTAAATTAACACTACTTAGTGTTCACGCATGTGTGCACTACTGAGTTAAAGTACCATTGAAGCAGTATCGAGTTAATGAGATAATTAAGAAATGATTCAACATTTATGATGAACACCTGCTGTTAACAAGCAGAATCACTGAAGGAAAGAGAAACAAAAGAACTACAACTGACTTCAGTCACAGCCTTCGATGAAATCAACTGAAGATAAACGAAGACATTAAATCTCAAAATCTCAGGAATTCTACAAAACATTACCAGCTTCACTCAATACTAACTAGACTGACTTTATTTCTGTTGTACATCTACAGAAGTTCTTATGAGAATTAACAGAGGTTTAGATGATGATTTATTGAGCTTCATTTGAAGTTTTTAATTGGGCTCTTGACTTTATGACTTAAGTTGTTTTCTGGTCGCTGTAACTCAGTGTTTATAAAACATTTGTTAAGGCGTAAATGTCAAGAGAATTAATGTTCAGGTGTTGATGAGAGTCATTGTTTAGTGATGTGATTCATTGATCTCATTCGGAGTTCGATGTCTTATGAAACAGTGAAACAATCAGCTTTGTGCTACTCATTATAGCAAGACTGTGTTTGCAATGTGAGATCCAGCAGTGCTAGGATGGATTAAAAATGTAAAATTCAGTCATATTGTATGAAGGATTTTGAAATCTGTTTGTGTAGAAAAAAAGTATGTCATGCTGTCTCATACTGTCTCATACAGACATCAAGAATCAACGTATGAATCACAACAATGGTGACAGTTTAAAAAAAAAAAAAAGCTTCATGCTGCAATGCATGCTGGGTACCACTTAAGTACAATCTTCATCCATTGCAGCATGAAGCTTTTTTTTAAGCTGTCACTGCGATTCATACATTGATTCTTGGAGTCCATCAATATTTAGTTCCATCAGAGATCAAACTCAAAGAACAAAATTAAACATTTAAATCACCAAATGGTGTCTTTTATTATTAGCACCTTACCATACGTTTTTTTGACCTTTGACCGATAACAAACATGTTTTATAGACGCTATAAACGTTGAGTCACAGCAGCCAGAAATCAACTGATTCAATAACGTCAAGAGCCCAATTAACGCCCACACTGACCACAAAGATGGTAACTTCAAATGAATCTCAATAAATCATCTAAACCTCTGTTAATTCTCATAAGAACTTCTGTAGATGTATGACAATAAATAAATAAAGTCAGTCTGATGAGTGAAGCTAATAATGTTTTGTAGAGTTGCTTAATCAGATCTTGAGAAATTAAATGTCTTTTATCTTCAGTTGATTTCATCGAAGGATTTTTAGACCAAATTTTAAACCTCCCAAAACAGCTAACCCCCCCCCCCCCCTCAAAAAAAAATTTACATTACAATCCATTTTAAATAAATTATTTAATGTATACAAATATGTGGGCAATACATTATAAATACATTATAAATACATTTTGTATACAGTACTGTGCAAAAGTTTTAGGCAGGTGTGAAAAAATGCTGTAAAGTAAGAATGCTTTCAAAAATAAACTTGGTAATAGATTATATTTATCAATTAACAAAATGCAAAGTGAGTGAACAGAAGAAAAATCTAAATCAAATCCATATTTGGTGTGACCACCCTTTACCTTCAAAACAGCATCAATTCTTCAAGGTAAACTTGCACAAAGTCAGGGATTTTGTAGGCATATAGTTAGGTGTATGATTAAACAATTATACCAAACAGGTGCTAATGATCATCAATTCAATATGTAGGTTGAAACACAATCATTAACTGAAACAGAAACAGCTGTGTAGGAGGAATAAAACTGGGTGAGGAACAGCCAAACTCAGCTAACAAGGTGAGGTTGCTGAAGACAGTTTACTGTCAAAAGTCATACACCATGGCAAGACTGAGCACAGCAACAAGACACAAGGTAGTTATACTGCATCAGCAAGGTCTCTCCCAGGCAGAAATTTCAAGGCAGACAGGGGTTTCCAGATGTGCTGTCCAAGCTCTTTTGAAGAAGCACAAAGAAACAGGCAACGTTGAGGACCGTAGACGCAGTGGTCGGCCAAGGAAACTTACTGCAGCAGATGAAAGACACATCATGCTTACTTCCCTTCGCAATCGGAAGATGTCGAGCAGTGCCATTAGCTCAGAATTGGCAGAAAACAGTGGGACCCTGGTACACCCATCTACTGTCCGGAGAAGTCTGGTCAGAAGTGGCCTTCATGGAAGACTTGCGGCCAAAAAGCCATACCTCCGACGTGGAAACAAGGCCAAGCGACTCAACTATGCACGAAAACACAGGAACTGGGGTGCAGAAAAATGGCAGCAGGTGCTCTGGACTGATGAGTCAAAATTTGAAATATTTGGCTGTAGCAGAAGGCAGTTTGTTCGCCGAAGGGCTGGAGAGCGGTACACGAATGAGTGTCTGCACGCAACAGTGAAGCATGGTGGAGGTTCCTTGCAAGTTTGGGGCTGCATTTCTGCAAATGGAGTTGGGGATTTGGTCAGAATTAATGGTATCCTCAATGCTGAGAAGTACAGGCAGATACTTATCCATCATGCAATACCATCAGGGAGGCATCTGATTGGCCCCAAATTTATTCTGCAGCATGACAACGACCCCAAACATACAGCGAAAGTCATTAAGAACTATCTTCAGTGTAAAGAAGAACAAGGAGTCCTGGAAGTGATGGTATGGCCCCCACAGAGCCCTGATCTCAACATCATCGAGTCTGTCTGGGATTACATGAAGAGAGAGAAGCAACTGAGGCTGCCTAAATCCACAGAGGAACTGTGGTTAGTTCTCCAAGATGTTTGGGCCAACCTACCTGCCGAGTTCCTTCAAAAACTGTGTGCAAGTGTACCTAGAAGAATTGATGCTGTTTTGAAGGCAAAGGGTGGTCACACCAAATATTGATTTGATGTAGATTTTTCTTCTGTTCACTCACTTTGCATTTTGTTAATTGATAAATATAAACTATTAACATGTCTATTTTTGAAAGCATTCTTACTTTACAGCATTTTTTCACACCTGCCTAAAACTTTTGCACAGTACTGTATATTTCAGCCACCATCATATATGATGACTACATTTAAAAGTGTGTGAAAGATGGTTCAACTGCACTACAAGTGGTGACTAAATATATATATATATATTTTACAGAGACAGTATGTTAAAAACACATTTTAATTCATATTCATGGTGTCTCAAAATAGCAGCTGAGTATATTTTATTAGTATGTATTAGGTTTTTTGGTGCACAACAGCACCAGACGTAAGCACACTGTCCACTGAGTCCATCAGTAATAGTGAATCCCAGCCAGTTTGATGAATATTAGAACCTCATTTTGTACAAAACATGAGGGGGAACAGAATCCAACAGCGAAAATACAGCTGTCGAAATCCGTTCCCCTCCTACCCCATATGATGAGAGTTGTTGATGCAGTGACTTAAAAGATATTGATTCTATCATGTGTTTGGATGGAGTTTAACCAGCATTAGTTTAAATGTTCATATTGTACCTTTTTGCCATTGATTACGAAAAGAAATATGTTGACAGGAAGCAAAATAGAAAAGACTGGGCAGACAGGATTCAAACTCAGGTTTTTTGGTGCACAAAAGCACCAGACGTAAGCACACTGTCCACTAGGCTATCAGTAAGCAAGAATCCCAGCCAGTTTGATGAATATTAGAACCTCATTTTGTACAAAACATGGGGGGGAACAGAATCCAATGGCTAAAATACAGCTGTTTACATTTATATTTAGTCATTTAGCAGACGCTTTATCCAAAGCGACTTACAAGTGAGGAATACAAACAAGCAATTCTTCATGAATTGGCAAATAGACACAGGAAGTGCTCACAATACAAGTTTCATACATTGCTCAGTACCATAAGCTAGAGTAGGAAGGGAAAAGGGAAGGATAGGGTTTTTTTTATGAGGGGATTAAGTGTTCACGGAAGAGATGAGTTTTCAGCTGTCTTTTGAATATTGCCAGGGATTCTGCGTTCCTGATGAAAGTAGGGAGATCATTCCACCAGCAGGGAGCAGTGAAGGAGAATGTTCTGGAGAGTGATTTTGTGCCTCTCTGTGACGGTACCACAAGCCTTTGTTCCTTTAGTGATCGCAGGCTTCTGGTGGGGACGTAGCGTTGTAGCAGTGTGTGGAGGTAGGAAGGTGCAGAGCCTGTGGTGGATCTGTAAGCAAGCATCAGCGCCTTGAACTTGATGCGAGCAACAAGGGGTAGCCAGTGCAGAGATGAAGAGGGGCGTGACGTGGGCTCTCTTAGGCTCGTTGAAGACAAGACGTGCAGCAGCGTTCTGGATCGTTTGAAGAGGTTTGATTGCACTTGATGGCAGACCAAGCTGTTGAAATCCGTTCCCCCCCTACCCCATATGATGAGAGTTGTTGATGCAGTGACTTAAAAGATCTGATTCTATCATGTGTGTGGATGGAGTTTAACCAGTATAAATGAGTATATGTTTATTTTATATTTCTTTATATTATCTTAAGAAGCACTAAAAAATAATTTTTAGTTCATTAAGTACAAAATTAGTGCATGAAAATTGAGCACTTTAAGTACATTATGGAAGTGTACTAAATGTACTAAAATAAAGTATATTTACTCCCCTTTTTTCACCTGGGATTTCAGAATGTTTTTCAGCCTGCTATAAAAAGTATCCCCTCTCCATAATGGACACATGATGGACTATCAATGTCTCCACTTCCTGCAGTACCTGAAGAAAGCAAGTACAGCCCCCACCACCCATCCTCACCACATTCTACAGAGATATAGAGAGTGTTTCAGTCAGCTGTGTTACTGTCTGACTCCTGTGATTTTCATAGGAACTGCCCTCCCACCAATCTATGAAATCTGACATCTGTATTTACCAAGTCTTTTTGTATTTTCCTTCTGTATATTTTTATACTGCTACATTATGCTTTTACATACATTGTTATCTTTTACTATACTGCTCAGTGCACTTTATGAATCTTGTTCACATCAAGTCATTTCACTCATTTCAGCAGAATATAATTAAAATGTTACATGATAATAGCTAAACTCCCCAACACATCAACTTATGCAATGTTTATCACGTTTAGAATAAGAGGGAAAAAAACTGAAATGCAAGGCCAAATAATGAGAAACAGAAACAATTAATTCATTGCTTTGCTGGGTCTGTCAGTTCAGTTTAGCAGTCTTTACCTCACCTCCCGATAGGAGTCGTTTGTTCATCCCATGACATGACAGATATCATTGACGACTCCCCATCCCTGTGTTTCCCCGGAAACCCCTATTTGTTGTATGTAGGTTCCTGATTGAAAGAATTATTAAGTGTAATGGTCTCAGTCTCTCAAAAAAGACAAATATAATAAGCGATGATAAAGAATAGGGTGTGAGTGTTAAGTCTTCTCGATGTTCAAAGTTAATGAGGACAAGCGCAATTTCCCCCCAAACCACTTCACCAGAAATCCAGCTAATTTCCAGCTTATGCAGCTAATTTCATTTGTTAAGGTTACAGTGACGAGTAGGTTTAAGGATCAGTGTTTGGTATAGGCAATATAATACTGTGATTGACATGACCAATAAAATCGGCCGCAGGGTGGTATGGGCCTCGCTTCTGACGTCACAGTTTGACGTGGACCGGGTTGGATGTCCAGTACAGGCTGTAGCGAGATGTGTCTCAAAAATTGAGCTTTCAGAATATTTGGTTTGGACGCAGTACCAAACTTTTACACTACAAGAAACTTGCCCAACTTCACACTGGCCAAAATCCGGCCTACGTCTACCATGCATGGTATGATGAAGGCCTACATGTGACATGGAATGACGGCATTTGGGCAGACCCGCTCCTGTTCACCAGATCTGAGCCACAAGCAGGTCATAGGAATTATCAACCAATGAGCAAAGAAATAAACCAGAACTAGATCTTATCAGAGCCGTATATCTTAGCATTAACAACCAGAATCACTGAAATTAAGATCAGAAAAAAGAGACAATCAATAACACAATAGCCCAATAATCAGTTTAAAGATTGAAAATAGACCATGAACCAAAACCAGTAGATATAATGTTGGTGTCTGAGTCTAACAGTTGTTGCAGTTCAAATGCTTAGTGTACAACACAGATTTACAATCTTGCTATAATTAATAATAAAAATTACATAATTTAAACAAATCCTAGATGACACCAGCCAGCTATAATGATAATATTTTTATCAAGAAAACATCATCAACTTCTCTTTCCATAAAAAAGTCACAGCAAAGTTAACAAGTCAAAAGTCAAACTGCACGACTAAAGCAGGTTCTGACCACCATAATGGTGACTGGAATGAAGTCGATCTGTTTATTCAAAAGTGAAGCTGGTAAATCTGTTTGTTGTTTAATCCTCCTCTGCTGAGATGTTGACAGATTTAATTCATGTGATAAGATTTGATACAGCATATTTATAAATTTATTGAACACCCAGTTCCTGGAGGACCACAGCCCTGCAGAGTTTAGCTCCAACTCATACCTGCTTGGAAGTTTCTAGTAATCCTGAAGACCTTGATTATCTGGATCAGGTGTGTTAGATTAGGGTTGGAACAAACTGTGCAGAGCTGACCCTGCGTCTCAATCAGCTTCCTAGCTTGTGAATCAGTATATCGTGTAAACGATTCCCTGATCAGTGCCATGATGACTGAACTAGGGAGCTGATTGTGACGCATGCTGTCTTTCTCCTGGAATTGAGTTGGAGAACACTGATATGAGCAGTGTACACATTATAAGGCGCTAAACCTCTTATATTTGGTGAATTTGTACATTATATATGCATATATATTTTGACCACTTCATTAAGTATGGTTTTGTAGAAAGCCTTTAAAGTGAATTTTGTTTTGTATAAATTGTATCTTAATTTTTATCACTTTTTCATCAACCAATTGTCTAAATTTAATAAATAGGAAGAGAACCAAGAACCTCGGTGGAATGGATTGAAGTGCTTAACAAACGAACCCTCCGTACATCTTTCTGTTTATAATACATTTCTTGAATGCATGTCTTAATTACTTAATTAATTGATAAGATATTGTTGGTCTAACAATATATTTAATTGTTCTGAATTATATAGGTTAGACACAAATACACTTATATAGGGTTTCCTTCTAGACTAGCACTTGTGTTTGTATGTGCTTCATAACTGCAGCCCAGGGGCCCGTCATAACAGCTACACCTGTTGGTCAAATAATAATAATAAAACCATAATCCTTGCATCACAGGAAGTTAATATGTGTTTTTAATAGTCAAAATATTTGGTATCTGAACAAAATTTCATGGAGGTATATATTCTCATTTCATTTTCACAACACATTTTACAAAAATATGTTCAGAGATTAATAATTGCTCTGTTGTATAAACCCTCTAGGTCTCACTCTTCTGACTGGGACTTGAACCCAGGTTGCAGCCATTGGAAGCGGGCACACTAACAAGGAGGCTAAAGCCCACAGTATCTAACATCCTTTTCTAGTGCACTTCTTGAGGTTGGGGAGTGAGGTTTACCCATACAGCTCTCTACCAGCTGGTCTTCATAACACTTACCCCCTTAAACCTCACTCCAATCTGGGTCATGGCACTAACATAACCCCACCCGGTCCTAACCGCCCCGCTCTGAGTGGAATTAAACGTGGATTACCAGTATAGGAGGGGGCATGCTAAAAAAAACTGACAACATCTCGTAATCGAACAGAACCGACCGACATTAAGATCTCGTAATTGAACAAAACTGACCATCATTGAGATCTTGTAAAAAAAAACAAAAAAAACATCCATCATTGAAATCTCATCACAGAATAAAACCGACTGTCAATGGAATCTCAAAACTGACCATCATTGAAATCTCTCAGCAGAGCAAACTCTTGCAAAGGAACAAAACAGATTGTCGTTGTGTTGTTAGAGCATCAGACACCCATGCCGGAAGACCTGGGTTCGATGCCCGCTCAGAGCGGGTCGAGTAGGACCCGGGTAGAGGGGTTACACTGGCAATCTTTGAGATCTCGTAAAGAAAAAAAAACAGCCATCTTTGAGATCTCGTAAAGGATCAAAACCAACCATCATTAAAATCTTGTAACAGAACAAAATCATTGGTCTTTGAAATCTTGCAAAGGAACAAAACATACAGTATTGAGATCTCATAACCGAAAAAAATGACCATCATAGAAATCACATAGCGGAACATAACAAACTGTCATTAAAATCTTAAGGAACAAAACCGATCGTCATTAAAATCTCGTCAGGCAACAAAACCGAATGACAATGAAATCTTGCAATGGAAATAGTCATTGAAATCTGATAACCCAATAAAACCAACTGTCACTAAACCGAGTGACACTGAAATCTCATAACTCAATAAAACCAACCATTGTTACAATCACATAATCATGTCACAAAACATCATTGAAATATCATAAACGAGAAAAAAATGACCGTCACTAAAATCTCAAAAAGGAACAAAACCGACTGTCATTGAAATCTCAAAATATTCTCAAAACAAAAATCACTCTAAGATGACAAAGACATCAAGAGTCAGCACATGAATCTCAGCAAAAGTAAATCAAAGGAAAATCAAAAGTGTCGTGCCAGCAGCTGAATTGTCCTATTATTGAAACAAACACAAGCGTTAAACTTCAGTTAATTCTCAATAAGAACTTCTGAAGATGACTGACATAGATAAAGTCAGCCTGGTTAGAATGTGAAACTGTAATGTAATGCTGTTTGTGGAGATGTTTTTTTTATGTATTTATTTTTTTTTACTAAAGAGAATATAAACACTGACATTTTATTGTATTTTTAGAGACCTGGATGCCAGGGAATACTTCACTTGAGTGATCATGAAGAAGATAAGAGCAGTACACCGTCCAAGACAAAGCCTGGGGGCTCTGGATGGCCATTGGGTGGTTCTCACTGCTTCCTGTCCTTAAATGTTATCACTGGTGAGTCAGGTGACTGTGGTGACTTAATGTCTCTCAGGCTTATTTTGGGTAAGTGTGTTTGTGTCTTGTACAAATGTGTGGGAAGTGATGTCTTGAGGCTGTGTGTTTGTTTTTGGGTTTCTTTATGCTCCGATTAGATGCTCGCCCTCTTAACATGCTTTAACACCAGTGCGGGCAGAGCTGTAGGTGCCTTCCTAGACAAACAACCAGCGAGGCAGGAAAGAGAGAGAGGAAAATATGGAATCAAGGAAAAGTGGAGCTGGTGAGTACAGTGTGGTAAATCTTTTTGTTTTAACAGGCAGGAAGGAAAACAGATTACAGAGAGGAAAGAAAATAAGGGAAATCAGTGTTTATCAAATTATTCTCAAAACACACAAAAATAATTTTTAATGAGTCAAAGAACGAACTCTTTTCATGGCATGCCAAGGAAACCACTCCCAGTTACAAGTCAAGAGTGCATAAAAAATTTGGGGTTGGTAAGATTTTTTTATGTTTTTCAAAAAAGTATCTTATGCTCACCAAGCCTACTTTTATTAGATCAAAATTACACTAAAATATTACTACAGTTTTAAATAACTATTCTATTTAAATATATTTTAAAACGAAATGTATTCCTGTGATGCAAAGCTGAATTTTCAGCATCATTACTTCAGTCTTCAGTGTCACATGATCCTTCAGAAGTCACTCTAAGGCCCTGTTTACACCTAGTGTTTTGGTCGATCAGATCACAAGTGGACGAGGGAAACACATACCCGTTTACACCTGGTGTTTTAATCCGTCCCTTTTGTCCACTTTCAACCACTTCTGTCCTGATTTCTTCGAGGGGAGAGTCTATGTAAGTAGGAGAGTAAATGTATGTTTTTTTTCAGATCTTTCGATCTAATGGATGAAATAAGCTTGCGCAATTTACATATGAACGCATCTGGAGACAACATATGGATAGCAGCAGCTTTTGTTTCTGCTCTGATAGCCGCAAGATCACAGCGAAGCCTGTAACTGCATGTTAGAAATCAGGAATGGTAAGAGAGCATTGTCTTCAAACAAAACTTGGGTCTTCAGCCAACAAAGTTTAAAGACTTAATTCACTTCAGAATTAAAATTTCCTGACAATTTAGTCACCTCCATGTCATCCAAGATGTTTATGTCTTTCATTCTTCAGTCAAAACGAAATTATATTTTTTGAGGAAAACATTCCAGGATTTTTCTCCATATAGCGAACTTCAACGGCTACCAACGTCCAAATTGCAGTTTCATTGCAGCTTCAAAGCTTCAAACACAATCCCAGATGAGGAATAAGGGTCTTATCTAGTGAAACGATCACCCATTTTCTAAAATTTATATACGTTTTAAACACAAATGATCATCTTGCACTGTTCTGAGACGCGCCACACATTATGTAATCACGTTAGAAAGGTCACGTGTGATGTCGGCGGAAGTACCGTGGTAGGGCGAAAAACTCCATCTAATTTTCTCCTCCAACTTCAAAATGATCCGACATCCAAGAAAAATGGCCTTTTTTTGGTCAAGGCCATTTGTCTTAGTCTTAGTGTTTACAAAGTGAACATGCAGACTCAGTCTTAGTATTTGCACATTCACTTTGTAAATACTTGCTCAGTAATTCCGCCTACATCACGTGTGACCTTTCCAAGATGATTATGTCATGTGTGGCGCATCGCAGAGCTAGTGCAAGATGAGCATTTGTGGTTAAAAAGTATATCATTCTAATTTTTTTTAGAAAATACCAATCATTTCGCTCTAATAAGTCTTATTCCTCGGCTGGGATTGCGTATCATTTGAAGCTGCGTTTAAACTGCAGTTTGGACCTTCAACCTGTTGGAAGCAGTTGAAGTCCACTATATAGAGAAAAATCCTGGAATGTTTTCCTCAAAAACCACTTTTTTTTCCAACTGAATAAAGAAAGGCAAACATCTTGGATCTTGGTGAGTAAATTATCAGGAAATTTGAATTCTGAAGTGAACTACTCCTTTAAATCCCATCTGGCTAGCACGCTTCCCATAATGTTTATGCATTAGGTCAGTAGGCAGAGAGTAGGAGGTCTTTTGTGGCTGTTCGAACCACAGCGTTTCCACTCCGAGAGCAATCCGGACAAATGCATTTTCAAATACCTCTGGAAGTGGTCAGAACAAATTTGGACAAACTCAAAACTGTTTAGACCCCATTTACAGCTGTATTTACCGTCGTCCACTTGTGAAACACATCTTAATACCAGGTGTAAACAGGGCTTGATATGTTGATTTGCTGCTCATTTCTTGTTATCGGCAATGTTGAAAATAGTTGTGTTGCAAATCTTTTTTTGTCAAAACTCTGATACATTTATTGAGGATTCTCTGAAGAACAGAAAGCTCAAAAGAACAGCATTTCTTAGAAATAGAAATGTTTTGTAAAATTCTAAATGTCAATTTTGATAGTGTCCTTGCTGAATAAAATTAATTATCAATTAATTATATAATTAATAATTTAATTATCAATAAACTGACCCCAAACTTTTGAAAGGTAGTGTGTATATAAAACAAACTTCACACTCACTCTTACTGCCAATGTGAAATGTATGAAGACTGTGTGTGAAGTCTTCGGGAGAAATTCCTACTCTTTTCTCTCTGGATTTACCTTCACACATCATCCGTCACAGGTAATCTGCATACATTTCCTATAATGAGTGAGTAACAGGAGAAAAACCATGTGAGATTGGCATTCCGAACGAATTTATTTATCAATTCCCTAATTTCCTGTCCAGCAAATAGGAAAGCACAGGTCACACTAAATCAAGATAATTTTGTATACATATTGCAGTCATAAAGTGCGTTGCAATATTTGCTGTGATTCAAATGAACCAAAAGTGAACACCACTCACTCATATTGATGAAAATCTTGAAGAGGAAGCCCATGGTCTCCAAGGAAGAGATGGTTGAACAGGTGGGAAGGTGTCTCATTTGAAAGTGTGAGTAAGGGGTTGTACTAACTTAAACTCAATTCTGAATTTTACAAGAAACCAAAACTGGGGTAATTCTTAGTCATTTTTCACTAATTGAAGATCATTTCTGTCCTTTTATATGAGATACAGCAAGAATATTGTATGATATAGTTTACAGGGAATAATATTGTGGCTTACTTCTCGTAACTTCCGCTCTCTTATATGAGATACAGCAGGAAGAATATTGTGTGATATAGTTTACAGAGGATAATATTGTGGCTTACTGCTGTAGTGACGCACACCAACAATCTTCAACAATGAGCAAATCTTACACCTTTAAACTCGTGAGACTTCACTGCAGGAGCTGTGATCACGATGGCAGACACATCCAGATAAAGTTTACACCCTGAGGAGACAAAGCTGGCTGAGGTGACCTCATCTTAAAAGGGCCAGCTGACAGAAATGGCAGGAATGCCTCCTGTGACTGGCTCAGAGCTTCCTCTTCAAGGTTTTGAAATGGCATGACTTTCTTTACAGAGCACTATAAAGCAAGACAGCGCTAAATGCAGGTTGCAGGTTTTCCTCCCCTGTCAACAGACCTGGTGATAAAGTAACTGTTGGGATGTGCTTGAAGCCGAATACTATGTCTGGAAAGAAACATTCTACGGAGCCCCTAAAGGGACATGGTAATGGAAAACTTATAACATTACCAGGAAATTACCAGTATGGTGTGTGAACAAAGAACAGGATTAACGGTATGAGCGTGTATGAGGTCAGAGCTGGCTGACGTAAGAAGCCTTTGGGCCAATCATAAGGCTCTGCCATATTCCCCTTTACATTTTTTTTTTTTGCACACCAGGGTGACAAGGAACATGAAGTTATCCAGCCATGACTTCTTGTTTCACAGGAATATAAATATGAGGTAACACAAAGGCCAAATTCCCTTATTCATCCATCACAATGAGTAAAACCAAAGAATATAGTTCTGCAGCAAAAGATAGTTGAGCTTCACAAAATAGAAAGCGGCTGTAAGAAAATAGCTTAAGGATTGAAAATTCCCATTTCCACCATCAGGGCAATAATTAAGAAGTTCCAATCAACAGGAAATGGCTCAAATCTGCATGGAAGAGGATCTATTGTCTATTTCAAGGATCAATTGCTGAAATGGAGAATTGCAGAAAATAGTTGAGTCTTGGAGTCAGCCTCAAAAACAACAACAACAACAAAAAACAGCCCCTACATCACCACAAGTTGTTTAGGAGGGTTTCAAGATATATTATCTGCTCTCATACAAAAGTAAACTCCAACATATTCAGTTGTTCGCCTATACTGGAACTTTAAACTGCAAAATGCAAAAAGTACCCCATGTGTATACTTAAATATACTGCTGGGTTTTTATTTTTTCCTATTTTTCTGCTGGAGGCTCTGGATATCTTGTTCAGATACATGGCATTATGGATTCTTTCAAATACCAACCGAAAAAAAATCTAAACTTGACAGCCTCTGTGTGACGGCTGTATCCAGGCAAGAAGACGAATACTCAAAAAACTCAAAGTTTACTGATAAATTCCAGTCAGGCAATTGCAGAACAATTTAGCATAACAGTGATCGGACAGGCAATAATTGAGTGGGACCAACTTATAAAGCAAACAAATGATTGAGAAACTCAGCTGATACATCTGAGCTTATGATGATGGTAACCAGGGAGACCGACGAGTGGCGGGAAACTGAACAAATGAAAACAAACTGAAAGTCCATGAACAAAATATTTTTTTCAGATTGACTTTATCATTTTAATGATTATTTATGAAATAATTATATTTTTATGTTTGTGAAACTGAGAGGTGCTGTGGACACTTTTTGTTATTTGCCCACAGAAGAACTCCAAGTACTTAATACATTTCACATACTTTCAGCACCTCCATGATCCAAATCAACAGATCAGTAATGATCTAAAAATAGGTGAAAAGTTTTTTTTTTTCATCTAATCAAAGCGCTGCTGGATGCCAATTTGATCATTTTTCATCAGACTTTTAAAAAGTGAGAAATGCTGAGATCACACAGCATGCCCAGAGGAATTTTAAAAACTTTAATTAGGAGTTCAGTAATTTTGCTCTAACTTGCAAGCTTTTAATGGTCCCTCAGCGCTTTGTTTTGTGATAATATTGTCATGTTTATGAATTATCTTCATTTCTGGGCTTTTCTAAACAAACATTTACAGTTTGGGGATGATTTTTAAATGCTTTTGGAAAACATTCTTATACTTACCAATGCTGCATGTATTCCATCAAAAATAATATTACTACAAATTAAAATATAAAAAAGTGATTTTAAAACGTAATTTATTCCTGTGATGCAAAGCTGAATTGTCAGCATCATTCCTCCAGTCTTCAGTGTCACATGATCCTACAGAAATCATTCTAATATGCTTTTTATCAGTGTTGAAAACAGCAGTTTTTCTGGATTTTACTTAAGCTGGACAATGACATTTCATTTTCTTCTAGAGCTGCAGCCAATATTATTTGCCAGTTATCAATGTAAAACTCCTTTGACACAATCAAAGCGCTACATAAATAAAGATGATTTGACTTGATTCTTTGGTGAAGAGTAAATTCAAAAGAGCAGTATTTATTTGAAATAGAAATTTTTTGTAAAAGTATAAATGTCTGTCACTTTTTTTGCTGAATAAAAGAATAAAGACAAACTTTTCAAGTGTGTGTGTGTGTGTGTGTGTGTATATATATATATATATATATATATATATATATATATAAAATGTCTGTAATTATCTCATTAGATTGTGATTATCTCAATTACAGCTTCACAAGATAGAATGGTTTAATCAGTCCAAAAGTAAAATACACTTTGAGAGCTCCTTGAAGCGAAATATTGAGTCGCCACAGTCACAGATCAATACAGAAAACAGTGCAGACACTTCAGCACTCACATCACCATCATCATCAATCATCATCATCTGGCTGAGTAAATTGATTGGCTGGATTTTCAGGTGCAATCAGACTGCATCATGTTCTTCATTTTCAGATACAGGGCTGATGTATAGTGAGATTGGCAGCCTTACAATTAGTCGTGACAGACTTCATAGCTCTGTGGTGTTTATGGTGGTGGATATGGATCACACTTTCTCTCGCACTCTTTCATCGAGTAGACAGACCGAAAGAATACAGTACAAGAAGCCTCAAGGGTCCTGAGACAATCTGTTAAAGCAATGTGTGACGTCTGTAACTTGACTTAATTGAATGCATTATAAACTACCCAATCAAATGTTCTGCTCTTTGGGTACACTGTCGATTTTAAATTGGCTGATTTGCGTCATATAATCGCTGTATATCTGATGCCAGCCTGTGTTTGAAAGTGCAGAGGCAATTTACAACTTTCGTTCTCACTCAAGCCTCATGACACCTAAACCTTTAAATGGCACTGCAGCTTTTTCTCTTGCTGTGAACAAGCCTTCAGAATTTCTTTGGGCTGATGTTGTGAGTTTTCTGTCACAGCACATTCAAATGTTTTCTTTTACATTCATGCATAATTTTAATGACATGATAATATGTTAATTTACATTTAATAGCCACAATATATATCCATAAACTCAAATTTTCCCAACTAAACATCCAACCCAGAACAAACCACCTCTGAATCTGCTAAACATTGTTAGATGTTTAAACATTGTCTACATTTTAGTTAACATAATAATACTTAAACTATATTACAATTTTTAAGTCTGGAACTAAACAATTAAGAACTACCTGAACACACAATAATTCAAATACCAACTTGTTTGTTTTTTCATCAGTTACATTTTTATATGATCTATTTGCAGTTACTCATTTCAAATGATTCACTGTTAAGCTGCTCATTTGATATATAATTGATTTGATCATTAAACATCCAATTTCTCCCATTTTATTCTATGTAGGTACTTTTTGCTCAAGCTTGTATAGTTAACTCCTTCTTTAATAGGGGAATTTGTATACCTTCAATTATCAGTAGCCTACGTAGCTTCCCCGGCACTACTGCTGAAACCTTACAGTTACACAACACTGACAGTTTGATGCTGAATCTGGAAGGCAGAATTAGGACCACAGCAGGTACACTACATACACCAACACACACACGCACACACCTTGGTAAGTTACATCACATGGGATTTGTCAGACTTACAGTATGTGCATATATAATTGCATGCAGTTTGCATAGCAAAAAATGCACGTATAATAATGCATACTGCCAAATAATGTTCTTAGACAAGAACAAAATCATGTCTGGCCTGCATAAAGTTCAGATCAAAACCCCACTGAAGACCTTTGGAATGAAATACAAACTGCAAGTCAGGACCAATCACCCAACATCAGTGTTTGAACTCACTGATGCTCGTGTGTACAAAAGGGAGCAGATCTTTTCATCCAACATCCAACATTTTTAGCGTCAAACCAAAGATTGAAAGCTGTTAAAGCAGCAAAAGGAGGTCCAATTACCTATTAACACAAGGGCGTCTTAAAGGGTTAGTTCACCCCAAAATCAAAATTCTGTCATTAATGACTCACCCTCCCGTCTTTCTAAACCTGTAAGACTTTTGTTCATCTTCAGAACACAAATGAAGATCTATTGACTGCTTTTGCAACTACCGCTTTGACACTTTGAAGCTCATAAAGCGATCGGAAAGCTAATCCATATGAACGATTTAGTCCAAATTTTCTGAACAGACTCGATCGCTTTTTATGATGAACAGATTTAATTTAGGCTTTTACTCACACACTGTAAAAAAAAATCCCTGTAAAATTTACGGTAAAAAAACGACACCTGTGGTTGCCAGAACTTTACCGTAAAAAATACACTAGTAACATTTTAGGTTTTACAGATCTATTTTAGAGCTCAAAACTGTATAATTTAAAGGATGTAAAATCACAGATCATAACTGTTTATTTTAAACTATATAAATGTCAAATTTACAGTAAAAATATTCATTTTACTAACTGATATGTTACTTTGCCAACCTATTGGAGTAATAACTTCTGTTTTGCACCTTTGTAATACACTGACAATCTCTAAATGCATGGTGATGAGAGTTATATGATGAATGAAAGTTCATCGCAAGCAGCTTTTCAAAAAAGTGTCAACAAACGCTAAGCACCATCATGGTAACACACATGAACTTTTAAAAATGCAATAAACATTAATTTAACAACATTAGATGCAACATAAAACCCTAATATACACAACTGATTACAAAAAACTAAGAAGAAACAGAGTTATTTCAGTGAAAATACATCAAATGTGAAGTGTCACGCAGGGAATTGTGGGAATGTGAATTTACGTTTTTTTACTGTAAATTACACAATGACTTGTTATTTTTCACTTCAAAAAAATGTTAATTTAACAGTATTTTACCATTATATTACATTAAAGTCTATCTAGTACAGTTATTCACTGTATATAGTTGTCTGTAAACCAATTAACTGTTTTTCACCGTAGCATTTTTACAGTCTTTTACCGTTACAATCACGGTAATTTTTTACAGAGCATGTAAAAATTGATCAGCGAACATCAGCGGAAGCTCAACCGAACCTGAATGATGCACAAGAACAAACCTCCTATCAAAACATGCAGCGTAGCACGAGAATGATCGTTTGAGCTTCCAGAACAACGAATTTACGACCTCCTGAATTGAAAAGTGCAGCAATGTAAGACAGTGACTGGATATAAAACCTTCAAATGACATGCAGATTATGTCCATGCCTTTGTAAATTATTGAACCCGCATTCAGCGCAAAGCGGCTCTCTTGCACTGTATGACGTTATAGGAAATTAGCAGTCCAGTCTTTGCCGAAAATATGATTGTGAGTGCTGAAAATTTACCGGTGTGTTAGGTTGCTTATAAAATGCAGTTGTCACTACTGTAAACTCCCATATATAAAAGTAATTGTTTGAAAAATATTATTTTCGTGCAGCTAGTAGACTCCTGGCCTTCAGTCCATTAATGGACCCCTGATTGACACCCATGGTTTTTAAATTTAAATGTTCTAAAGCACATGAAGGTGTAGTGTTTGGACATACTTTTGACCATGTAGTGGATTGTGTTATAAATATACACACAGCTACTAAAATTACCCACATTCATATCCCTTGAGTAAAATGTCACTATCCATCTACTCAGAGACTGCGCTGATGAAGATGAACTCATTAATAATGTATGAGAGAGCCAGGACTGCAGAATTCACACGCAGTCATTATTTTAAAGATGCAATATGTATGTGCATGCTTTATCAAGAAATACTGTATAATTGGTGAAAAAAAAAAGTTTCAGAATCACATTTTTGTTTGAATACTGCTGTATTTACAACTGCTTATGTTTCTTTGAGTATTTTTAGGGTGCACCGTAAAAACAAATTTGTTCAGTTTACTCTGCCTTAATTCAATTAAGTAAGCTTAACTTAATTGTATCAAGTTGATCTTACTTAAACCATTTACATTTTGTCAACTTAATTCAATCTGTGATCTGAGGAAGTGCACTGCGGCGTGAATAAAGTAATTGCCGAACCGAACTGTAATGGGCAACGTAGCTGAGAAAAAACAGGTATGTTTCAGCATTCTGTCATTTTTAGGGTCGCATCTTGTCACATCATTCCTGTTTTCGGTTCGTTTAGATGTCTTTGGTCGATATTGCGTTCATATTTCAGTTGAACCACATCAGAGATGGATACGGAACGAGACCCACCTTTCCAGACTTGTTTTTTTATTGAACCAAACCTGCCAAGTGTGAACACCGTTAGTGCTCTTAGTACTTTAAAATTATGTACTTCAGTGACAATCTTAGCACAGCGTTAAAAGTTTTGAAGTTCTGAAAACATTATAAAAGAGGTGTCCAAACTCGGTCCTCGAGGTCCACTAGCTTACTGTCAACTGTAAACAACTTTAGCAGCGGAGATGCAGTTATTTATAGGTTCTTATAATTAAATAATGTAAGCGTGACAAAAACAGATGCAGAAAAAATCCCTACTGCATTTTCATGGTTGAATGTAGGCTTAAAGCAATGGTCTCAAAGTCAATTCCTGGAGGGCCACAGCTCTGAAGAGTTTTGCTCCAACCCTAATCAAACACCTGATCCAGCTAATCAAGGTCTTCAGGACAGGGTTGCCAGGTTTTTACAACAAAAGCCACCCAATTGTTGCTTAAAACTAGCCCAAAACTAGCCCAATTGCATTCCAGGGGGGTCCCCAAGTAAAAATCACGTTCAGGGGGTAAAATCTACATGTTTGGTGGGGTTCGTCTGGTAAAATTCACATTCCAGCGACTAAATGTCATGTTATTTGTGGTCATGTAACCCACGGACAAGAAAAACAGTCCGCGGCAATAGTGTTAAAGTAGCCCAATTCCACGGGAAAACCTCGGACAACACTGCTTCAGGATTACTAAAAACTTCCAAGCAGGAGTTGAAGCTGGCTGGAGCTAAACTGTGCTGAGCTGTGGCCCTCAAAGAATTGAGTTTGAGACCACCGGCTTAAAGGGTTAGTTCACCTAAAAATGAAATTCTGTCATTAAAGGTACAATAAGTAAATTTTTTATATTAAAATATATCTAAAAACCACTTACATGGTGTTATATATTTTGTTCAGCTGTGTACTTACATTATCCTAAATGTTTCCAAGAATTTGTAAATTCGGAGAAAATCCCAATTTTAAATAGTGGCCCATCCCTCTCTTGTCACTTGTGCCTGTCAATGACGTAATATCTGCGTTTTTCCTGGTTTCCGCTTGTGCTGCACAGTAACCATGGCAACAGACGGAACAACGGCTAGCAGCACGCTGTTGTTGTTTCGTTCAAACATTATGGACCATCACAAGCAAACTTTGGGACATAAGGAGAAATAAAATGAGGATCAATATCGGCGTGGCGTTTCCGAGATGGCGAGAGCTTTGTGACAAACTTCGACTTGACAGAGACGCCGCTCTTGCACGTTATTAGACAAGGTAAGCAAATGTAGACTACATAAAACTAATCAATATCAACACGACGAAGTGTTGGAATATCATCATTATGATAATCTAATGTTGATCTAGCTTACTGTTAAGTCTCATACAGACAACAAACTAATACTAAACATTAAACTTTCAACACACTCAAATGCAGTTTAGTATGATAGTGTAACATTAGACCAAGTGAAACAGCGCTGCGTTACCTCACAGTTTTAATTCATCAAATAAACTGACCTGTATGAATTGTGTTTCAGCACTTATGAGTAGTTCAGTAGAATGAAATGTCCTCGTTTCTTTATATCCCCCGGGACTTGCATGTACCACTGATATCTGTCTCTCATTATCAATCGCACCCGTGATTCTCGGTCACATCCTGCTTCATACCACAGTCATGTTAAAAACATGCATTCACTCATCCATAAACATTATTTCCCCATGAATATTATTAGATCCATGACGACAAGTTCCATGATCCCATATTCACTGCGTCGTCAATCTACGCCGTTGTTATTGTTTTGAATTATTTAGCGACCCCTAGCGGACAAAAAAGTACATAGTGCACCTTTAATTACCCACATTCATGTTGTTCCAATCCCTTAAGACCTTATTCTTCATCTATGGAACACTGTTCAGTCTCTTACCCTGTTCATGTAGTAAACAACACTTTTGGTCGACACTGTTTACAAGAGCACGTGACCAACATGGAAAACAAGAAATTGTTAAATAAATTTATTTTTTTTGTTTTGTTTTTGCGCACATAATGTATTCTCGCTTCATAATGTTAAGGTTGAACCACCGTCACATGGACTAATATAATGATGTTTACTACCTATCTGGGTAATAATTTCGGAGACCAGAAAGCTCATGGATTTCATCAAAAATATCATGTGTTCCGAAGTTGAACGAAGGCCTTGCGGAGTTTGAACGAAATAAGGGTGAGTTCTTAATGACAGAATTGTCATTTTCGGGTGAACTAACCTTTATATGTATGTTTTTCCGAAAATACCTAGTCTATGGGTTACCTGAACTGTTAAGAAGTGGACGTACCGCAACAGAATGGAACAGAATGTACATCTCAAGAAGTTGACACAACTGTAAGACCTCCTGTTCCTCCAACTAGATACATCAGGCATGTACATGTGTACAAAAATAGCAACACAACATGTGATCATGTTATCAGATACCCACATTCAGTCTGGCAGAATCAATTGTGCACAGGTGCCACTACAAGTCACTTGAAAGATTCTGGCTGATTAGATGGGAGCATGAAAGAGAAGGTGGGTACAAAGAGCAAGAGTATTGCGTGCTAAATTAAATGTAGTTGCTCATTATAAATTCTATTGACAAATCTGAAGTCATGTCCTCTTTGAGACATAATGCTTTTATGCTATTGATTGCTGAATCTACATTTAATATATAGATTGCAATGCAAAGATAGTGGAACTTATCTAGTACACACAAGACACATGATGTCTATATTGCAGAAAACATTCATATTTACAGAACTCAAGGAAAAATATGTAACTGTAAAAAAAAACAAAATAGGGCAGGGAAGTATATATAACAGCGTACGCTATCATGCCATAGTGTATTTTTTGTAAGCTAATGATTGAAATATATATATATTTCTTTTTTTTTAAGTCTGTACATATTAAATGGTTTTTTTTTTCACTAATAGGTCTCCCTTCATCATACCTGTCACATTTCTTTTCAGTTACTGTAGCTTCTTAAGCAACTGCTGCTATAATATTTCTAAGCCAATAAAATATTTAACATTTTCACCAGAGGGCATTCCTCATCACAGAATATTTTTAAGACATAGTGACAGACATTACACAGTGTTGTGCTGGAAAGTTTAGAGACTGATTTTTTTAATTAAATCAAAAATATTATCCAAACAAGTTTTTGATCTAATTAGGTTGAAGTTGTACGTCACTGTAATTTCTACATACACTACCAGTATGACTCCTATGCTCATACCAGGGCTGCATTTATCTAAGCAATAATACAGTAAAGCATGTGAAATATTACTACAATTATAAAATGATTTCTATTATATATATTTTAAAATGTAATTTATTCCTGTAATCCAAAGCTGTATTTTCAGCATCATTACTTCAGTCTCCAGTGTCACATGATCCTTCAGAAATCATTAAATATGCTGATTAGGTGCTCAAGAAACTTTTCTTATTATTATAAATGGTGAAATCAGTTGTGCTGCTAACCTTTTAGGATTCTTTTATGAATTGACACATCAAAAGAAATAGAAATCTTTTGTGACATTATAAATGTTACTGTCCCTTTAATATGTTCTTTCTGAATAAAAGTAGGCATTCATTTCTTTCCTACTGACCCCAAACTTTTGAAGAGTGTAGTGTGGCTTAAGTTTCTGCTCTGACTTCAGTAAGATAACACTAAGAAGAGGGTGATGACTTGAGATACAGATGGCTTCCACATTTAGTAGAGAAGGTGCGAAGCTGCGAGTGTGTTCACAGAAAGACATTTCCATGTGTTTCTTCACCAGAGTTTGTAGGTGTGAGTGCGTATGTATGTCTCAGTTTCACTCAGAATGTATGTCTCAGTCTCACATCATTTTAATTAAACTGCACTGCTGAGCAGCATTTAATGACATTTGGTTTATTTTAAGACACTGCTCTCTGCAAAACTTAGCAGTATGACTTTATACATTATGCATTGAACCACTTTATTCCTGTATGATACAGATTCCTTACATGGACCCTAATAACTTTCAATGGCAAGATATTTATTACATATTATTAGTACATTTACAGCAGATATAAACATGGCTACATCTACTCCAACTGGAATATGAAATATTTAATCACTATGCAGTTAAACAATTAAAGTATGGTGTTTAAAAAGATGCTCACACATGAATTGTCCCATTCCACCTTGAAAATGCTGTGCAAAATAATTTGCCTTTTTTTTCCTCAAACCTTGAAAGCTATTTTTCAAAATATGAAAGAGAGGTTTCATCTGAAATTGAAAATTTAGTCATTGGCATCGCCCAAACTGGTATAACTTTTTTCTGTGGAACGCAAAAGAAGATATTCTGAAAAGTGATTTGTCCATATAATGAAAGTCAATGGGGTCCAATGTCGTTTGGACCCCATTGGGTTTCAATATATGGACAAAAACAGTTTTTTCTTTGTGTCCCGCAAAAAAAGTTAAACAGGTTTTGAACGAAGGGTTTATAAAAGCACAAAGCCCAACACATCTGAGAGGAAAAGTCCGTTCTGCTATGTATCCAGCGCGATCGCTTCAGTCATTCCTAAGTGGTAAGGTAAGCTCATTGACTCACACGTGCGAGATTGAGTCCACCACATCGACAGATTGAGATTCCCAGCGTCCTCCCCGCAGGAGTTGCTTGAGTTCTCAGCGGTGCCCCCTGGAGATTTGTCTTGATTCTGCAGGTTGAATATTTTCGGGAGGGAGGCCAGAGCCAGCGCTGAGGCTGGGGATGGTCCACAGAGGCGCAAACGCAAAGCCTTGGCTGAGCGGTGGAGGTCACCAATGAAGCAGTAGCAAAAGGGGTTGAGAGAAGAGTTGGTGAGGCCTAACCATTGGGCAAAGGGCCTGGTCTGAAGGAGCCAGCCCGGCGGATGACGCAGCTCACGGTCCAGCCAAATATCGGTCACATACATAGGCAACCATGACAGAGCAAAGAGCAGCACCAAAGCTGCGACCATACGTGCGATCTGCCTGCGCCCTTGCAACCTCGTTTCATGAAGCGCCTGAGAACGGGGGTCCAGCTCTGTGAACCGACCCTCGGTGCCTGTGCTGCGCAGCCGGCGACACGTGAGGAAGGCTAGAGTGAGATTAAACGCTACAGGTAGGCAGTAGAGCGCGCTGAACAGCAGGACGTTGTAGGCCTGTCGCAAGCGTGGCTGAGGCCACACCTCTCCACAGACAGGCAGCACGATGGCCAGCCCTTCGATCAAAGCTACTTCATCCCGCCTGGTAACTATTGCAACAGGCATGCAGATCACTGAGGAGATGAGCCACACGATTGTGACCGAGGCGAGGATGCGCCGACGAGTGAAGTAGGCTCGGGATTGCAGCGGCGAGTGAACGGCATAGTACCGGCTGATGCTGATGACAGTGATGCTCAGGACGCTGGCGGAAACAGACACCGCTTGCGTGAATGGCACCGCGCGGCACAGGAAGTCCCCGTACACCCATGGCGTGTAGATGCGGTGGCCCAGGGTGACGGGCATGCACACGCAAACCACTGCCAGGTCACACACCGCTAAGTTTATCAGCAGGCAGCGGGTGGCGCTCGCACCAGACAGACGCACGCTTCCATGCTGGCCAAGTAGGACTTTCAGGGACATGACATTCCCAAAGAAACCCACAAGGAAGGAAATAGAGTAAAGGACAGTCAATATAATGGTGCCAGGCTCTCGGATGGTGAGGAACAGCTGCCATTCTAAAGCAGCATTATCCTGGAAAAAGAAGGAGCCGTTGAAGATGCTGGCTGGAGTCGACCTGCTCTTGTTTTGAGGTTCACGTTGAAGGTCCAATGCCCTGGGAAGGTCGTAGAACCGGGTTGGTGGCTGATCTGGGGTCAGATTCATAGTGATGTTGAGTGGGTAAACTATGACAGAACTACATCATAACTAAACTACATGGTATCATTTTGAATTTTTTACTTTTTAGGTACAAAAGTTTCCATTCATGCACAAAAAAGCTTGAAGGCCACGACGGGAAAAAGCAGATGATCTCAAATCCATTGTTCTTTCCGTCGTCGTTTCAATAACGCAAAGCCAATGCATCTCTTCTTCCACACAGTATTAAATACACAATTCACTTTTATTTCCACAGACAATATGGATGGCAACAAAAGCAAATAAGATCCTCTTCTTTATCGAATATATATATACCTCGTCTTTTTTCATTTGTTTTCTTCCGTCACATCTTGAGGTCTGTATCTTCATGTATGACCTGAAAAAGGACAGAGAGACACTTACACACATAGATATACACATTTATTCACCCCTGAAAAGAATGTAGAAAACGCTCACAAGTAAAAGCTTTCCAAATCCTTTTATTTATTCATACTTTCAGTCTCACACTGCGTCGTGTGTGTGTATAGCTGAGATTCCCACATTAAATTGTGCTCAATTGAAAGGGCTAAGAGGAGTAAATAAGACAGAAAGGTTTTTTTATAGCTTTATTTTCACCAATTCATCTGTCAAACTGATATGCAGTCATGCTGATGTCATGAATGGGGCTGAAAATGTTTCAATACATTCATAAAAACTCTTGTACTTATTGGTTACCATTTTTAATGAATATAAAATAACATAAACACAATATTTTTAAATTATATAGCCCTGTATGCATGAAGGAATTTCCCAGTGATAAAGATTTAGAAATGCAAGCATTCATAAGTAGCTTATAAAAAAACACTATGCCCTCGATATAAATGATAATGTTATCAATAATAATTTGTAGATACAATGAAATTAAACATATTCAGCAGTCGACAGAGAACACAGCTAATTTTATGCACACTTGAATTTGAAATGGATACTTACTCAAACGATCAAACGCTTCCAATATGTCAAAAGTTAAGATATATCCTCCAGGCAAAGATGAACATACATTTTCCAACAGATTTCTATTAAATCCAGAGCGGTGATGCGTCAGTTACCTGTTTACGACCTCTGGTAAAGGAGATGAGTTATCGGTTGAGGTTCAAGCTTTTCCTTCAACTGTGTTCGATCGCTGCGCGCATGCGCCCCCTCGCGGCAGCATGAAGTCACTGATACAACCGCTGGTCACCAGCTGTGCTTTCCTCTTGAGTAACCTGCTGCTGCCTCGTGGCACGGAGCACGTCCAGATGCATAAGTAAGCAGGATCATTTAAATATTTAAGTTGTAAAGTGATGAAATGTAAATAGAAGGAAAGTAACAGAAGCCAACCCCAGTTATTTTTCTTCTCTACTGTAAAAATCTCACTCCCGTTATATTGGAATACATCAGTCTGGACATAGTGATTTAAAAACAAATATTTTAAATTCAGTACTTTCTTAATTTATAATTTAAATAATGTTTCTTTTCCTCATTACACATATAATAAACTAATATTGTCATGAAAATAATGGCACTTCGTAAAATGTTAAAAATGTTTAAATTCTTTATGCAGTAAAACCATTGAGAGAGAAACCTAGCCACTGTAGGTCTGCACCCTTCATCCAATTAACTCCCACTCTGTTCTGAACGACAATGTTACTTTCACCTGTGAGCACATTTCATTTGATGTTTCTCCTTTTTCTGAATTCATTATACTGATGTGTTTCCATTTTCTGGCACACCATCTGTGCAGAATTTCTGTGCTCCTTCTGTGCCTACTGCAGTTTCTCTGGGGCATTATTCTTCTAACCCCAGTGATTTAGATGCAAATATACACAGTGTTGTTGTAACAGCTTCATTTAAACAACCAAGAATCGGATAAAGTCTTTGGAGCCTATAAACAGACTAAAAGTTCAGAACAAAAGAGAACCTTTTTTATTCATCAAAATTATAAACATCAAGATATTGATTAATTGTTAAATATTCACCAATATCAACAAAGGCTGAGGATGATTTTGAAAAAGTGAAGGCCGTTAGACATCACTTTTTTGATGTCAAATGGACGTCAAGTTTTTGAAGTGAAATGGACGTCAAGTTCTGATGTCAAATGGACGTCAAGTTCTGATGTCAAATGGACATCACGTTTTTGAAGTGAAATGGACGTCAAGTTCTGATGTCAAATGGACGTCAAGTTCTGATGTCAAATGGACGTCAAGTTCTGATGTCAAATGGACATCAAGTTTTTGAAGTGAAATGGACATCAGGTTCTGATGTCAAATGGACGTCAAGTTCTGATGTCAAATGGACGTCGAGTCTTTGGCGTCAAAATGGACATCAAGTTTTTGATGTCAAATGGACGTCAAGTTCTGATGTCAAATGGACGTCAAGTTCTGATGTCAAATGGACGTCAAGTTCTGATGTCAAATGGACATCACGTTTTTGAAGTGAAATGGACGTCAAGTTCTGATGTCAAATGGACGTCAAGTTTTGATGTCAAATGGACGTCAAGTTCTGATGTCAAATGGACATCAAGTTTTTGAAGTGAAATGGACATCAGGTTCTGATGTCAAATGGACGTCAAGTTCTGATGTCAAATGGACGTCGAGTCTTTGGCGTAAAAATGGACATCAAGTTTTGATGTCAAATGGACGTCAAGTCTTTGGCGTCAAATGAACATCACGTTTTTGAAGTGAAATGGACATCAAGTTCTGATGTCAAATGGACGTCAAGTTTTTGAAGTGAAATGGACGTCAAGTTCTGATATCAAATGGACGTCGAGTCTTTGGCGTCAAAATGGACATCAAGTTTTGATGTCAAATGGACGTCATGTCTTTGGCGTCAAATGGACATCACGTTTTTGAAGTGAAATGGACATCAAGCTCTGATGTCTAATGGACATCAAGTTTTGATGTGAAATGGACGTCAAGTTTTTGAAGTGAAATGGACGTCAAGTTCTGATGTCAAATGGACGTCGAGTCTTTGGCGTCAAAATGGACATCAAGTTTTTGATGTCAAATGGACGTCAAGTTTTTGATGTCAAATGGACATCAAGTTCTGATGTCAAATGGACGTCGAGTCTTTGACGTCAAAATGGACATCAAGTTTTTGATGTCAAATGGACGTCAAGTTTTTGATGTCAAATGGACATCAAGTTCTGATGTCAAATGGACATCAAGTTTTGGATGTCAAAAGGACGTTAAGTTCTGATGTCAAATGGACCGAGTCTTTGGCGTCAAATGGACATCAAGTTTTTGATGTCAAATGGAGGTCAATTTTTTGATATCAAATGGAGGTCAAGTTTTTGATATCAAATGGAGGTCAAGTTTTTGATGTCAAAATGGACATCAAGTTTTGATGTCAAATGGACCTTGAGTCTTTGGCGTCAAATGGACGTCAAGTTTTTGAAGTGAAATGGAAATCAAGTTCTGATGTGAAATGGACGTCAAGTTTTTGAAGTGAAATGGACGTCAAGTTCTGATGTCAAATGGACATTGAGTCTTTGGCGTCAAAATGGACATCAAGTTTTTGATGTCAAATGGACCTCGAGTCTTTGGCGTCAAAATGGACATCAAGTTTTTGATGTCAAATGGACGTCAAGTTTTTGATGTCAAATGGACATCAAGTTCTGATGTCAAATGGACGTCGAGTCTTTGACGTCAAAATGGACATCAAGTTTTTGATGTCAAATGGACGTCAAGTTTTTGAAGTGAAATGGACGTCAAGTTTTGATGTCAAATGGACGTCATGTCTTTGGCGTCAAATGGACATCACGTTTTTGAAGTGAAATGGACATCAAGTTCTGATGTCTAATGGACATCAAGTTTTGATGTGAAATGGACGTCAAGTTTTTGAAGTGAAATGGACGTCAAGTTCTGATGTCAAATGGACGTCGAGTCTTTGGCGTCAAAATGGACATCAAGTTTTTGATGTCAAATGGACGTCAAGTTCTGATGTCAAATGGACGTCGAGTCTTTGACGTCAAAATGGACATCAAGTTTTTGATGTCAAATGGACGTCAAGTTTTTGAAGTGAAATGGACGTCAAGTTCTGATGTCAAATGGACGTCAAGTTCTGATGTCAAATGGACATCACGTTTTTGAAGTGAAATGGACGTCAAGTTCTGATGTCAAATGGACGTCAAGTTCTGATGTCAAATGGACGTCAAGTCTTTGGCGTCAAATGAACATCACGTTTTTGAAGTGAAATGGACATCAAGTTCTGATGTCAAATGGACGTCAAGTTTTTGAAGTGAAATGGACGTCAAGTTCTGATATCAAATGGACGTCGAGTCTTTGGCGTCAAAATGGACATCAAGTTTTGATGTCAAATGGACGTCATGTCTTTGGCGTCAAATGGACATCACGTTTTTGAAGTGAAATGGACATCAAGCTCTGATGTCTAATGGACATCAAGTTTTGATGTGAAATGGACGTCAAGTTTTTGAAGTGAAATGGACGTCAAGTTCTGATGTCAAATGGACGTCGAGTCTTTGGCGTCAAAATGGACATCAAGTTTTTGATGTCAAATGGACGTCAAGTTTTTGATGTCAAATGGACATCAAGTTCTGATGTCAAATGGACGTCGAGTCTTTGACGTCAAAATGGACATCAAGTTTTTGATGTCAAATGGACGTCAAGTTTTTGATGTCAAATGGACATCAAGTTCTGATGTCAAATGGACATCAAGTTTTGGATGTCAAAAGGACGTTAAGTTCTGATGTCAAATGGACCGAGTCTTTGGCGTCAAATGGACATCAAGTTTTTGATGTCAAATGGAGGTCAATTTTTTGATATCAAATGGAGGTCAAGTTTTTGATATCAAATGGAGGTCAAGTTTTTGATGTCAAAATGGACATCAAGTTTTGATGTCAAATGGACCTTGAGTCTTTGGCGTCAAATGGACGTCAAGTTTTTGAAGTGAAATGGAAATCAAGTTCTGATGTGAAATGGACGTCAAGTTTTTGAAGTGAAATGGACGTCAAGTTCTGATGTCAAATGGACATTGAGTCTTTGGCGTCAAAATGGACATCAAGTTTTTGATGTCAAATGGACCTCGAGTCTTTGGCGTCAAAATGGACATCAAGTTTTTGATGTCAAATGGACGTCAAGTTTTTGATGTCAAATGGACATCAAGTTCTGATGTCAAATGGACGTCGAGTCTTTGACGTCAAAATGGACATCAAGTTTTTGATGTCAAATGGACGTCAAGTTTTTGAAGTGAAATGGACGTCAAGTTTTGATGTCAAATGGACGTCATGTCTTTGGCGTCAAATGGACATCACGTTTTTGAAGTGAAATGGACATCAAGTTCTGATGTCTAATGGACATCAAGTTTTGATGTGAAATGGACGTCAAGTTTTTGAAGTGAAATGGACGTCAAGTTCTGATGTCAAATGGACGTCGAGTCTTTGGCGTCAAAATGGACATCAAGTTTTTGATGTCAAATGGACGTCAAGTTCTGATGTCAAATGGACGTCGAGTCTTTGACGTCAAAATGGACATCAAGTTTTTGATGTCAAATGGACGTCAAGTTTTTGAAGTGAAATGGACGTCAAGTTCTGATGTCAAATGGACGTCAAGTTCTGATGTCAAATGGACATCACGTTTTTGAAGTGAAATGGACGTCAAGTTCTGATGTCAAATGGACGTCAAGTTCTGATGTCAAATGGACGTCAAGTTCTGATGTCAAATGGACATCAAGTTTTTGAAGTGAAATGGACATCAGGTTCTGATGTCAAATGGACGTCAAGTTCTGATGTCAAATGGACGTCGAGTCTTTGGCGTCAAAATGGACATCAAGTTTTTGATGTCAAATGGACGTCAAGTTCTGATGTCAAATGGACGTCAAGTTCTGATGTCAAATGGACATCACGTTTTTGAAGTGAAATGGACGTCAAGTTCTGATGTCAAATGGACGTCAAGTTTTGATGTCAAATGGACGTCAAGTTCTGATGTCAAATGGACATCAAGTTTTTGAAGTGAAATGGACATCAGGTTCTGATGTCAAATGGACGTCAAGTTCTGATGTCAAATGGACGTCGAGTCTTTGGCGTAAAAATGGACATCAAGTTTTGATGTCAAATGGACGTCAAGTCTTTGGCGTCAAATGAACATCACGTTTTTGAAGTGAAATGGACATCAAGTTCTGATGTCAAATGGACGTCAAGTTTTTGAAGTGAAATGGACGTCAAGTTCTGATGTCAAATGGACGTCGAGTCTTTGACGTCAAAATGGACATCAAGTTTTTGATGTCAAATGGACGTCAAGTTTTTGATGTCAAATGGACATCAAGTTCTGATGTCAAATGGACATCAAGTTTTGGATGTCAAAAGGACGTTAAGTTCTGATGTCAAATGGACCGAGTCTTTGGCGTCAAATGGACATCAAGTTTTTGATGTCAAATGGAGGTCAATTTTTTGATATCAAATGGAGGTCAAGTTTTTGATATCAAATGGAGGTCAAGTTTTTGATGTCAAAATGGACATCAAGTTTTGATGTCAAATGGACCTTGAGTCTTTGGCGTCAAATGGACGTCAAGTTTTTGAAGTGAAATGGAAATCAAGTTCTGATGTGAAATGGACGTCAAGTTTTTGAAGTGAAATGGACGTCAAGTTCTGATGTCAAATGGACATTGAGTCTTTGGCGTCAAAATGGACATCAAGTTTTTGATGTCAAATGGACCTCGAGTCTTTGGCGTCAAAATGGACATCAAGTTTTTGATGTCAAATGGACGTCAAGTTTTTGATGTCAAATGGACATCAAGTTCTGATGTCAAATGGACGTCGAGTCTTTGACGTCAAAATGGACATCAAGTTTTTGATGTCAAATGGACGTCAAGTTTTTGAAGTGAAATGGACGTCAAGTTTTGATGTCAAATGGACGTCATGTCTTTGGCGTCAAATGGACATCACGTTTTTGAAGTGAAATGGACATCAAGTTCTGATGTCTAATGGACATCAAGTTTTGATGTGAAATGAAAGCTCTAGCGCAAGTTCTGTCAGGAAGACTCAAATGTTACGTCACTTCTAATTTAGATCTAACCAATCATTATCCAACACATGTAGCATATAAGATCGGTACTCATCACACTTGTCTGAGTTCGCAGATGCTGACGCGAAACCTAATTGTTAGCATTCAGTTGCAAACTCAACCTCGTCCCTGAATAATCTCGCTGTTTGCGATTTTTCAGATTCTGACGAAAATATTGTCCTGCATCTCCTCTTCCGTGTGTTTGCAGTACACGCGTTCAGTTCCGCTGCTGCATGGATATCTGAACCGGAGGATGTAAATTCACAGCTCATCAAAGTTGTTCAATGCCTTTCAGAGCCAGCTACCCTTTCGCACGTAAATTTAAAATATTCCGGCTGAACGCTCAGCGCGAGTTTTTTCAAAGCGACCGTCTTTCAGAACGTGTAACTTTATTGCTTTACGGTGCTCATTATTTGACAAACGGCAGCACAACAGAGCTGTATGAATAATGATCTGATTATTCATTTTCCGTTAAATATTAACAAATTGAGGTCTATAGCTGGACATATCTGTCATTCTGATCGTCAAATACGCGCAAGTGGACGTGTTTTGCTGTTTAATCACTCATAATGATCGCGTTAGATAAGCTCCACGCGCCGCCATGCTAGTTCGCGCACAGCTCCGAGGATCGCACCGTTGGATTTATAGTATTCATTCTTTCAAATTGCATTAAACAAAAAAGATTTTCCCTACTCCTCTCGGATCAAGCAATCAACAGCGTGTGGCTTCGACCTCATCTACCCTTCTAAATTCTCATCACACAATCCAGACGCCATTCCTAGACGTCCTGCTACAACTGCAACGTCAAATCTTAGTCACTCCACTGCCGCATCAGTTCAAGAGTTCGGTAGGTGTTTTGTCCCACCTGCTGCAGTTATGATGTCAACCCAACTCAGATCTTTTATCCTAGGTTTGAAGGAAACTTTAAAAAAAAAAAAAAAAAAAAAAAAAAAAAAAAAAAAAAAAAACCTTCTCAATTCATACCTGCATCTGGATATCTAATTTGTGGTGATCCCATGAAGTATCAAAAGTTGGAGCATTTGGAATCAAAGTGGCCTTTTTGCTTAGCCCTCGTCACCCCCTAGTGGGTATTTTCAAAATTGCACTTTCACGTGGAGTAGCACGTGATCCACACGTGGGAATCCGTTGATCTTGGCGTCATTTCAATCGGGAGCATCAACTGTAAGTAATGATGTGCTATTTTCCTCAATCTATGCCTGTTTCATGAAGTTTTATGCTGAAATGCCACTTGATAGCTACATTAGTTTTAGCTATAGCAGCTGTGCGCCGTGGGGGTTTATGTGTTGTAATTGCGCGATCCATATTGTGATCGCTTCATTGGATTATGACGATGTTGGACTAATTTTAATCATGAGAATCAGCCGTAAATAATGATGCCCACTCTAGCTTTCAATGACACCTATTTTGTGATGAAGAAGGCCGGAGTTTTGAAAATTTGATTATTAATATTTTTAAAGGTATGATTTGCCCGTGGGCGGTACACTCCGTCTTAGAGGTTAACTCAGCACTCGTTAAGAGTTGAAAGCAATGACTGGTCGCTTTAAAAAGTTGAGTTCTAAGCTTTAAAATGATACCTCTTCGTGTCATTCCTCCTAGTGGTTGCTTAGTAATATGATTATGAAATTTCGCGGGGGGGGGGGGTGCTTCCATTACTGCTTCCATCGCTTACAGTGACAGACTTATGGTTGACCGCGACGACGAGGCAGTTTTTCTCAACTTACGATCCCAGTTAGCTACGAACCTCTCATTCGCCGAATTCGTCATCCTTTAGCATTACAGAGACATTCTGTGTCAAGCTTTAGATTGGAGGGATGAGTTAGGTCGTACCTATCAAAGATGGCAGACTTTAACCAACGATACAGGGTTTTTACTGAGTTCGCGGTATCCTTAAAATAACAAGTCACTCTGCCCCCTCCTTCCCCTTCTAACACGAGTATAGTCTGGTCTGTCACTGACGCTGAACTGCCGCCCGTCATTTTGGTAGCCAAAAGATTTTAGCCCGTGCAATTCGCAAGACCCGCCACTGTCGCAATGCCTGACGGCCCGCTCTCTCGCACCACACATCATGTTCTCACGGGGCGAGAATGCATCGTGGAGCCAAGAGGACACTGAAACTTTTTTCATATTTAATATACTGTAATTCTTAGCTGTTAAACACTAAATACTCAGAGGGGCTCTTTAATTGTCGTGACAGATCCTTCAGCGGCTCGTGAACCGATTATCTCTTCATGCCGGTTCGTTGTGGCGTCAAGTGAACATCGGAGGGAATGTCGTTCAAACACGGAAAGACATGAGTACACACATTTTATATATTTAAAAAAAAAAAAAAAAAAAAAAAAAAAAATTTCACCCTGATCAGATCTCGTGTTGAATTACATAAAATGCCTAGCCGATTTAAGCAAAAGGCTTGCTCCCTCCACACTCAACGCTTACACCACAGATTATTCCGGTATTATTCACTCCGGTATTCCACCTCGATCACGACCACTGTTCCTTGTCATTCTAATCATGATAACCGTAATCTTTATATTTCACCCATCCATAGATTGCTAGCAGGAAATATTTTATGCATTGTATTTAATCCTAAAAGCCAAAGTCTTTCATTTCATCTATTCGGCGGCCACCCAAAGGCATAGCCAAATCCTCCTGTAAACCTTCTGTAACGCCTGCCAATCATTCATCTTCTGCAAAGTATCACTACAATGCTAGAGGCCATGCTTACGGCTTCACGTGTCCTTGGAATTTACCACAGATTTTAAACATCAGTCTTGCTCGTGGGCGTTCACCTAATTTCTTAACTCTTTTCCTTAAACACTCAGTGTGACTCCAAAGGTCTGGTGTCACTTTAACTTTTCTAAGTTAATAACAAATTCCGTCCCTCCTTCCATGATTAAATATCTAAGTTCACTTAGAACTACTGTCAACTTCTCTCTAATGGAGAACAGTTTTGTAAAGCTTTGTTCAGGACTCAATTAGCTTCTGTTCCAGGATCCCTCAATCTTTTCCCCTTCTACTGGGGAATGGCCTTCATTCAGAATTGTGGTAGCAACCACCGCAGCCGAGGATTTTCAACATCAGCCATCAAGCCCCTGGGAAGACTGTCTTCCTCTGCTATCGAATCATACATAAGACCAGATTCCAAAAAGCTCAGCAAGCTCTCTCAAGTTACAATCAAGGTAATTCATGCAAATACTGGTGGTGGTGTTAATATCTTACTCACTTATAATCAAATTGTCACTTGTCGCCGTTCAAGGCGTTGTGTATATGTGGCCTAACGTGGCCTGTGTCGCCGTTCAAGGCGTTGTGTATATGTGGCCTAACGTGGCCTGCGTCGCCATTCAAGGCGTTGTGTATATGTGGCCTAACGTGGCCTGTGTCGCCGTTCAAGGCGTTGTGTATATGTGGCCTAACGTGGCCTGTGTCGCCGTTCAAGGCGTTGTGTATATGTGGCCTAACGTGGCCTGTGTCGCCATTCAAGGCGTTGTGTATATGTGGCCTAACGTGGCCTGCGTCGCCATTCAAGGCGTTGTGTATATGTGGCCTAACGTGGCCTGTGTCGCCGTTCAAGGCGTTGTGTATATGTGGCCTAACGTGGCCTGTGTCGCCGTTCAAGGCGTTATCTATGTGGCCTAACGTGGCCTGTGTCGCTGTTCAAGGCGTTATCTATGTGGCCTATCGTGGCCTGTGTCACCGTTCAAGGGTGTTGTGTCTATGCGGCCTAACGTGGCCGTGTCACCGTTCAAGGGTGTTGTATCTATGTGGCCTAACGTGGCCTGTGTCGCCGTTCAAGGCATTATCTATGTGGCCTAACGTGGCCTGTGTCAACCTGTATTTAACTCTTCGCTTTTCTCCCTCCTTTTCTTTTCTTTGCTTTCTCTCTCACCACTCAGTGGTATTCATCCTTCCCTGCCTCTTGCGCCACTTTTAGCAGCTTCTTCACTGTTCTTTTGATGGTAGGCTCCGTCACAGGATAAATTATCCTTCACCATTTTTGGGGGTCGGCTACGCCCCTGCCTTCATCTTCAGGCAGGAAATGCAGAGTCCGCAACCCTCAGGATCTAAGCTACGGACGGGGCCTACGCCAAAGAACTTTATCTTACAATGTTTGCTTGCTGATTGTTAATAAATTTCATTGCAAGTTAATTTACCTCCCGAGTCTTTCTGGTAGAAATGAAAGCTCTAGCGCAAGTTCTGTCAGGAAGACTCAAATGTTACGTCACTTCTAATTTAGATCTAACCAATCATTATCCAACACATGTAGCATATAAGATCGGTACTCATCACACTTGTCTGAGTTCGCAGATGCTGACGCGAACCTCCATCCTCCCCACCACCACCAGGATGGTCCCTGTCCATACCTCCCGGGGGTCGGCTACGCCCCTGCCTTCATCTTCAGGCAGGAAATGCAGAGTCCGCAACCCTCAGGATCTAAGCTACGGACGGGGCCTACGCCAAAGAACTTTATCTTACAATGTTTGCTTGCTGATTGTTAATAAATTTCATTGCAAGTTAATTTACCTCCCGAGTCTTTCTGGTAGAAATGGACGTCAAGTTTTTGAAGTGAAATGGACGTCAAGTTCTGATGTCAAATGGACGTCGAGTCTTTGGCGTCAAAATGGACATCAAGTTTTTGATGTCAAATGGACGTCAAGTTCTGATGTCAAATGGACGTCGAGTCTTTGACGTCAAAATGGACATCAAGTTTTTGATGTCAAATGGACGTCAAGTTTTTGATGTCAAATGGACATCAAGTTCTGATGTCAAATGGACATCAAGTTTTGGATGTCAAAAGGACGTTAAGTTCTGATGTCAAATGGACCGAGTCTTTGGCGTCAAATGGACATCAAGTTTTTGATGTCAAATGGAGGTCAATTTTTTGATATCAAATGGAGGTCAAGTTTTTGATATCAAATGGAGGTCAAGTTTTTGATGTCAAAATGGACATCAAGTTTTGATGTCAAATGGACCTCGAGTCTTTGGCGTCAAATGGACGTCAAGTTTTTGAAGTGAAATGGAAATCAAGTTCTGATGTGAAATGGACGTCAAGTTTTTGAAGTGAAATGGACGTCAAGTTCTGATGTCAAATGGACATTGAGTCTTTGGCGTCAAAATGGACATCAAGTTTTTGATGTCAAATGGACCTCGAGTCTTTGGCGTTAAAATGGACATCAAGTTTTTGATGTCAAATGGACGTCAAGTTTTTGATGTCAAATGGACATCAAGTTCTGATGTCAAATGGACGTCGAGTCTTTGACGTCAAAATGGACATCGAGTTTTTGATGCCAAATGGACGTCAAGTTTTTGATGTCAAATGGACATCAAGTTCTGATGTCAAATGGACATCAAGTTTTGGATGTCAAAAGGACGTTAAGTTCTGATGTCAAATGGACCGAGTCTTTGGCGTCAAATGGACATCAAGTTTTTGATGTCAAATGGAGGTCAATTTTTTGATATCAAATGGAGGTCAAGTTTTTGATGTCAAATGGACGTCAAATTTTTGATGTCAAATGGACCTCGAGTCTTTGGCGTCAAATGGACGTCAAGTTTTTGAAGTGAAATGGACGTCAAGTTCTGATGTCAAATGGACGTCAAGTCTTTGGCGTCAAAATGGACATCAAGTTTTGATGTCAAATGGACGTCAAGTCTTTGGCGTCAAATGGACATCACGTTTTTGAAGTGAAATGGAAATCAAGTTCTGATGTGAAATGGATGTCAAGTTTTTGAAGTGAAATGGACATCAAGTTTTTGATGTCAAATGGACCTCGAGTCTTTGGCATCAAATGGACGTCAAGTTTTTGAAGTGAAATGGACGTCAAGTTCTGATGTCAAATGGACGTTGAGTCTTTGGCGTCAAAATGGACATCAAGTTTTTGATGTCAAATGGACCTCGAGTCTTTGGCGTCAAATGGACGTCAAGTTTTTGAAGTGAAATGGACGTCAAGTTCTGATGTCAAATGGACGTTGAGTCTTTGGCGTCAAAATGGACATCAAGTTTTTGATATCAAATGGACGTCAAGTTTTTGAAGTGAAATGGACGTCAAGTTCTGATGTCAAATGGACGTTGAGTCTTTGGCGTCAAAATGGACATCAAGTTTTTGATGTCAAATGGACGTCAAGTTTTTAATGTCAAATGGACATCAAGTTCTGATGTCAAATGGACGTCGTGTCTTTGGTGTCAAAATGGACATCAAGTTTTTGATGTCAAATGGACGTCAAGATTTGATGTCAAATGGACCTCGAGTCTTTGGCATCAAATGGACATCAAGTTTTGGATGTCAAATGGACGTTAAGTCTATGGCGTCAAATGGACATCAAGTTTTGGATGTCAAATGGACATCAAGTTTTGGATGTCAAATGGACGTCAAGTTTTTGATGTCAAATGGACGTTAAGTCTATGGCGTCAAATGGAGGTCAAGTTTTTGATATCAAATGGAGGTCAAGTTTTTGATATCAAATGGAGATCAAGTTTTTGATATTAAATGGAGATCAAGTTTTTGATGTCAAATGGACGTCAAATTTTTGATGTCAAATGGACCTCGAGTCTTTGGCGTCAAATGGACATCAAGTTTTTGAAGTGAAATGGACGTCAAGTTTTTGATGTCAAATGGACGTCAAGTTTTTGATGTCAAATGGACATCAAGTTTTGATGTCAAATGGACGTCGTGTCTTTGGTGTCAAAATGGACATCAAGTTTTTGATGTCAAATGGACGTCAAGATTTGATGTCAAATGGACATCAAGTTCTGATGTCAAATGGACCTCGAGTCTTTGGCATCAAATGGACATCAAGTTTTGGATGTCAAATGGACGTCAAGTTTTTGATGTCAAATGGACGTTAAGTCTATGCCGTCAAATGGACGTCAAATTTTTGATATCAAATGGAGGTCAAGTTTTTGATATCAAATGGAGGTCAAGTTTTTGATATTAAATGGAGGTCAAGTTTTTGATGTCAAATGGACGTCAAATTTTTGAAGTGAAATGGACGTCAAGTTTTGATGTCAAATGGACGTCAAGTTTTTGATGTCAAATGGACGTCAAGTTTTGATGTCAAATGGACGTTAAGTCTATGGCGTCAAATGGACATCAAGTTTTTGATGTCAAATCATGTTCCCTTTGATATCCACACACTGATAATCTTTCGATCACCAAAATAATGACACAAAAGCAACGCAATGAAAGAGAACTTTTATTTAGCAAACTTGAAAATCAATAATCCAAATGTAAATAAAAACAAAAATGCACCTATTCTGATTGAGAACAAAGATCAATGGCGGTCTGGCCCTTCTGGTGTCCCATAACCCCTGTATTTAATCTGTTTCAGAAAGCCATTTTTAAGCCATGATTAACTATTCTAGATTAAGGCCTACACCTGGCTTAATTTAAACCCTGTCTGGGAAACTGCCCCTCGAGGGTATATGTTGAACGTCACATGAACAAACCAGAAAACTGGTCTCCTTGCATCTGCTTGTCAGAGAAAGTGTTAACAGCAGTATGAACTGACAGCATATCTGTGGACTTTTAAGGTAATCAGCGAATCTAACTAGTTCACATTGTTATAGGTGTTTTATTCTATTATCTAAACGTTAGTGGGAAGTAGAAAAATGAAAAAAAACTTTTAGATATCAATCTGCATATGTGAGGGACATCAGTTATGCTCTATCCTCTTAAGTTTTCTTGAATAAAAGAGCTAATTCCGATCCGATCTGTTTTACTGAATACGAAAGTTGACATTAGTGAATATTAATTTAGTAGTTTTTACATATATGTAACATTACCTAAAAGGACCTTAGATGTCATATTTAAAAAAAAAGCAAAAAAAAAAAAGCATTTATTTTGCGAATGAAAACGAGGATGTTTTATAGCTGGGTGTCGAGTATGCAGTATTGAAAATACCTCTCTCCAAACATGTGGCAAAATTTAGGCGAGACATAGGAACTTAGTACAGACTATAGCATTGAACATGTATTATTATATTAGAGAATTGTTTTTTTCATCCACAGAAAACAATTCTGTACAAATATATAAATATATTTGGTCTACACTGATTGTTTTATGGCAACTTTTGGAGCTTGTAAACCCAACTCCCCATAACACTATATGAAAAAGCTTAGCCTGGGCCCTGGAAATTCTGCTATACACATTCTTCCAACGACATGAGGGTGAATATGAAAAAAGAATCTTCAGTTTTGCGCGAACCATCCCTTTAATACCAAATCAATGTCTATACTAGCAATTTCAATGTTGTTTCTAGTGTCTAGTGCTTGTTATAATAACGCCTTTGGATAGCATCCCAGGAACAACACACAAGTTTAGACTACTTTTCTCTATGGCATTTTAACATATAGCAATTTATTAACAGCCCAAATGCATTTTTTTGTTGCACTACAATATGATCTATTTTTAAATGTACACCTGCTCACAGACTTGACATGCAGTTTTCAAACAAACAAGTGTACAAATTCTCTTCAAGAACTTTGGCATACGTTCATAGCTTATTTCTTTCCAATTTAAGCATCAAGATTCCAGGGCCAACTTTTTTTTTTTTTCTTCTTTTTTGTAGAACATACATTGATAAATGCATACCTCGATAAAGTGATTTTCTTTTTTCTGTCTTCAGGCACTGATGCTCAACACCCTGCACCAGATAAGTTCATTTTAATATATTATTAAAACATTGAATCCAGGCTCAGAAAATCAATTTTTCCTGACATGTACAACATCTTAAATCACAAATGAAAAAAACATAAAAAACATGAAAAATCCATAAGAATTGTTATCAAAACATCAATTTATGACGAATCATTATTCACATTTAGAAAGGAGTGAGTAGGCTCATTTGTTATGGTCTATACAATAGAAAGCTAACAATACGCTAGGAAAAAAATGTGTACATTTACAGAAAGAAAGGTTACTCTATGAAAATGTTAAGAAAGGCAGAACATTTCTTCCTCATATTCCTTCGGTCATGCACTGCATCATATGGTACAGATTGAATCATAGATCCGAACATTTGGATTGTCTCTATATAATGGTTAGTGGTTGAATACGTGTAAATACTGT
Source organism: Zacco platypus (assembly GCA_038088235.1). NCBI lineage: Eukaryota > Metazoa > Chordata > Actinopteri > Cypriniformes > Xenocyprididae > Zacco > Zacco platypus. The sequence continues at coordinate 8,555,387 of CM076084.1, forward strand.
AAAAAGACTCACATATTTCAGAGAAATTTTACATTGTGTCTATTGAGTGGTAAGGTGCATTTTTATCCACTAAGATGCGTGTAAAAACGATGATTTTTTTCTGTAATATTCTGTGTTTATGTGAAACGTCAAGTGTTGCATTGTTGCTTTTTGTGCATGAGTGTTTTTTCTAGGATTGTAACTTCATGGTTGCATGAGTTTTAAGGTTTGGGATACAAGCCCTTTCCTGTTTGCATCCAAACACAGCATCCACTTTCGTTACACAAAAAGATTATTCAAACAACACGCAACCTCAATCGAATGAGGGAGTCACAAAGTCAGAAAAGATACAGCATTATAGCATTTTCCAGTTTAAAACGACATTTCTACCTGCTAATGTAATTTATGACATTTATTAAAATCAAAAGAATCCATAAACACCTACGTTCAAGAATCGCAATGTCTTGAGAGCGGCGGCATCGGATGCCACATTTCACGCATGATAACATTAGCGGTTGATTGGCGTCGTGACAACGTCTAAACACTGTTATGTCAGCGTTATGACACTGGATGCAAGTAAATGAAACCAACAATACTGCACTTGGTAAAGACAGCTAGGTTATCTTACACTACATCCACACAAGTCTTACGCAGTGACTGCATGGCAAGGAGGAACTTTCCTCAGTTTCATAGTCCCATCAGTTTTTTTATTCTTTTCCAAATTTTTTGATCCTTATCCTATGGTGGAAAGGAGGCTAAACCACAAAAGTCCTGTTTGTGGCACACGTCCATCGTCCATATTGCAGATTTATCAACACCACAGAGAAGTGTTTCCCCAATGATGTAAAACAGAAATAAAGAAAAAGGCTGACCATGGTGAAAATCAAATCTGATTCACTACAAAACAAAAATCTCCTGCTAAAGATTGTGAAGCCTGGACAACATGCCTGAACAGAAAAAAAAAATTACATGTGGGGCAGAGGGGAGGCATTTCTCTATTGGTCCAGGTATCCCTTCTTCTCCTTTTCCACTCCGAGCAAAATTTCCTCCATTAGAAATATTCACATTTAAAGTGTGCACATACACACGAGCACCCACAAGTGTATTCACAAATTCAAGTGATATGTCTACAAAACATGTACTATTATTTCATCGACAATTTTTTTTTCGTTATTCTTCACTGCAGCTTTAAGCCACGGCAAACGTTGCACTGCACTGTTGCACAGAAGATTAGTGCACCGAGTTTGTAGTGTTGATCATTTAGACATTTTTTAAAGTACAAAAACACTTACTATTTACAAAGAGCAAAGCTCGCGAGTTGTGCCGTTTTAAAACACACTCACTAACGCACAAGGCAAACACGCCACGCACACAAACACACCGTTAAGTGTGCTGTGCAATTGTTTCCCTTCTAGAATAAGATACTGAATGTGCATAATGGCTCAAAGGCTTGATGGCTGTCAATTCACACTGTGGTACACCATAGATTACACTGTACTGTAAATACAAAGAATGGCCGTCGATGACAGGAGCATTTGTTAATCCACAAGTATGCAGTTGAACTCATGAACATTTGTAAACGGGCGAACATCTCCGTTTACGTTAAATTGCGATGACGGATACCTAGGATTGTGGCTGTACTAGTAGAACACTGCCATATTGTCAGGAACTGCAGAGAAAGCGCAAAAAGCTGCATCGTTAAAACCTTGTTAAACTATATCGACAAAAGTGTAATTTTGCAAAATACTTAAAAATAGAACTTTATCATAAAATCAAATGTCATAGTGACATTTCTTGCACAGCATGGCAAGATTCTTAAAAATGACAGTGGTATAAACCATTATCCTGCTGTGGTAATGTGGTCCTGCAGTCCTTGCCAATATGGCTGCCCTGAGAGTCTCTCTGTGAGGGTAGTATGGGAGTTACTGTGCAGACAACTGAGAGGAGTCCTCCAGAAGAGGGCAGTGTAGTCGCTGTGATGCATTGTGTGCGATTAGAGGAGTAAAAAATGGCAGTTTCAACAAAAGTTTGGCAGAATGGAGTCTTTAAAAAGCCAGAGTAGATAAGCATGGATGACTGATTCCAATCAGATAAAGATGTTAGCGTGAATTTCTTTACTGGCAAAAGGGCTGAACATCGAGGTGGAGACAAACTTTGTAGTGGTGGACTTGACAGGTAGATGACTATTGGTTACGCGTGGTTAATGGATGGCGGAGTGGGGTCGGTGGATAGCTGAATTTGGTCGGCTATTGGGAGCTGAGCGGCTGGTCAGGTCTGGTCGCATGTTGGGCTCCAGACCGTTCTGGGTTTCTGATGGCCTGGACTGGTCTGGACGGCTGGTTGCCAGATATTTGGCCCTCATGCTTGAGGTGTACTGCAAAACAGGGTGAGAAAACAAGGAAAAAGGGAGGGAAAACACCATCACATCATTCTGAAGACTTTTTCCCAACACAATACAATACAAAACTTTTTTTTTTTTCAGAATATGGTTCATTAAATTATTTAGTCAATGTAAGGAAAAGTTACAGTGTCTACATGGCCATTAGGACAGAGTATAGCGTCTTACAAACATGAAGCACATATAAATATGAACCTCATTCTGTCGCTCTCACTAACTCACTCACATGTGTTACAGACAAACTGACAGTCATTTGGACAGCCTGATGGTTTTTTAAAGCCAAAAGTTACTGTGATGATGTACATTAACATTATGCGATAAGATACTTTTCTCCTAAAGGTCGGCTTTTGAGTGCAAATTCCATTAAAAAGAGTGCAATTAATGTGAAACACAACAGAAAAGAAGAAAATCTGACACTATAACAAATAGGAAAAGAAAACAGCAGTGGATGAGAATTACACATATAGATACAGAAAATGCAGCTATATGTGGGGGAATATTAAATGTTTAGGGCTGGGGTTATAATGTGAGACAGTTTACAAAACAGACATGCATGAGGTATGTTTTTCAGATGGCTGAGAAAGAGACGAAGTTCATGCATATTTTGAATCCTAAAATCCAGAGAAGGAGAGACTATTCCATAATATATCGGCTATTCCAATTCCAGCATGAACAGTCACCAAAAAGCAGCATCCTGGACCATGACATTATTGAGTGTCAGATTCCATCCGTTCAAAGAAACATGGTTTCTTGGGTGGTCTCTCCAGTCTGGAGTTTGAATACGCATGCGTCACGTCCAGGGCCCATGAACACAGAATCAAAAGGGGGAAAAAAACACACCTAGAAAGTAAGACGGAGTGAGAGCGGCGCTTAAAAGAAGTCGGAGTGTTCTTGTTTTCTGAACTCAAATTAATAGGAGGATGAAGGATGCCCTCGCATGCCAAGTCTGGTTAAAAGAGCTGCACTGTTCCTTTAAAAAGAGTACCATGCTCCCCTATTCGCCGCGCTTGAACCAGGAGAAGCGTTCTCTGGTCTCGTCATTGACTATACATGCAATCATGCAAACTCTAGGATTCTGCAGAGCATTGCAAAACCCACTTCCACTCAATGAGGGGCCTTGACTAAAAAATAAGAAGAAAATGAATGCCATTTCAGAATATGCTTTAAAGGAATTGTTTACCCAAAAACTGCATAATCTATCACCATTTACTCCAAACCCCTACAATGTTCTTCCATAGAACACAAAAGGAGAAATTTCGAAAAAGGTTCATGCAGCCCTTTTTTCATACAATGCATGTGAATGGAAATGGACCACCAAAATGACAAAAAAGGCACCATAAAAATATCCTAAATGTAGCCTATACAAACAATAAATTATATTCCAAGTCAGCTGAAGCCATACAAAAGCTTTGTGTGAGGAACAGACTTAAACGTAAGTTATTTGCAGAGAATCCTCCCTTTTTACATCTAACTGGTGTTATTAAAAATATAGATTTTTTTCAATACGAATTGAGTATTTGAAAGGGCTTTAATACTCATTTTCCACAGCACTAATACACTGGTATCTCGCACTGGTACTCGCTCTCTCTTCTCTCAGATTTTTGTGGACATGATTATTGCATTTCATACTTTCATCACGCAGATTTGCAATGAGAAGTGTTTGTAAACCATTTGCGTTTGTGAAGTAAAAATTTATATATTTAATATTAATATATTTTCATTCCACATGAAATTGAAAGTGGTATTGAATGTCAATATTTTTCAAGGTATTGTCTCAAAGTTTGCAACAACACTACATCTAACAATTAAATTTAGGTCTGTTCCTCACGTAAAACTATCGTAAGACTTCACTGGCTGTATAAATAGTTTTTACGCTGCTTTTTTTGTCATGTTTGGACCATGTCATTCCCATTGGCATTTACATTTATTGTATGGAAAAGAGAACCTTTCATTTCAAGTTCAAAGGAAAAAAATAAGCAAAGGATGACAGAAATTTGGCTTGTGCCTCATCTTGTTGTTTGTGATGACTTTTTTATGGCAGTTATACAAAGACGACTTGTCATTAGTGTCGCATACAGGCTGCCAAAATGACCTTCCAGACTCTTTATGTGTGTGTTTTAGTTGACAGTGTTCATCAATATACTATAACAATGCTAAAATTGAGTAACTCATGAGTAAGAGACAGGCATAAATACCACTACTGTAACATCCTGTTTTCTGGATTATCTAAACAACTCAGGGCAACTACAAATCAGTTGTATGGGGCAGGGTTGCAGGAAGATCCATGCCATCTAATAAAAGAGTAACTGAATGTGTGCACTAAATAGCGACTGTACATCTATAGACATGTGTGTTTGTGTAAATGTGCTTGTGCACTTACTGACGGCGGGGGGGATTCTCTGCCAATGAGTGGCGTGTTCTCGCACCGAGGGGTCTGAAAGTTAGCATTCTGGCTCCTGCGTCACAAACGAGACACCAGTTACTCTGACTCCCTCTTCACGGGAGGGATTTCCACACCGCGATGCACTAAACTTTACAAATCTGACATAAATCTTTGAACTGCAGGGTAGGATTAATGCGCAAAGCCATTGAGTGAAACCACTATGCACTATATTGAGCCATATCCCGTATATATATGTTGAGCCACATGATAGATGTCGCTTGGGATGCGTGAAACATCATCTATCACAGACTAAAGCTCATTGCACAAGCTGAATTATCTACTTTAGGGCTGCACGATATATTGTTTTAGCATTGATATGGCAACGTGCGCATCTGCAATAGTCACATTGCAGGATGTGCGATGTCAAGTATAGGGATTATAGTTTATCCGTACGGACCAGGCATCACGATTCGAAACGCACGTGATTCTCAGATTAATTGCAGTTTATTATTTTCATGTGTTTTAGGTCCTGTCAGTTTAAACATTCAAGCGATTTTAAACCATTAGAGCGCAAGAAGACATGAAAGAGAACTCAATTCGAAACCTGCACGCTGTTTTCTGTGCGCACCCACAGAGCCATGCAGACAGCACACAAACACCAAATTCCATTCTCTTTCACGTCTATTTGTGCTTGAATGGACACATACACACAAAATTATGTCAAAATGCCCGTCTCAGCGAGTATCCTCGTGAACACAGTCGCTTATGGCTTACATTCACAAACAACTAAGGCCCCGTTTACACACTGAATTAAGATGCGCTTTGGTCGATTGGATCACAAGTAAACGAAGGACACACATTCCTGTTTACACCTGGTCTCTTTTGTCCACTTTTGACCTCTTGTGCACTGATTTCTTCGAGGGCTGAGTCTATGGGCAGGTAAATGTTTAGTTTTTTCAAATCTTTCCATCTAATGGACAAAATAAGCTTTCATAATTTACAAATCAACGTGTTCAGAGACAACGGAAAAACATACAGAGAGCAGCAGTTTTCATTTCTGCTCTGACAGCCGCAAGACCACAGCGAACGTTGTGAGCGCGTGTTAGAAATCAGGAGAGAGAACATTTTGCTTTACGTTTTTCGTCTTCAAAACAAACTTAGGTCTTCAGCGGAACAAGCTTAAATTCTATCTAGTTAGCGTGCTTCCCATAATGTTTACGCATTAGGTAGGTAGGCAGATAGTTTGCGGTCTTTTGTGGCTGTTCGACCACATGAGTGTCTACACCACGAAAGCAATCCGGTTGAGTGAGTTTTCGACTACCTCTGGAAGTCGTCGAAAGTGGACACGTTCAAAACATTTTAGACCCCATTTACACCTGTATTTAGCATCGCCCACTTGTGATCCAATCGACCAAAATGCAGATGTAAACAGGGCCTGAGAAAGAAAACGGATGTGTATCATTATAATTTTTTTGCAAATATCGTGCAGCCCTAATGTACTTATACTTCCCATGCTATAATATGCTTGTTTCTGTACGCCGTTTACGGGCTCTATACTTATAATAAATTTAATCAAGAAGTAAAACCCATGCAGTATTAATAACTGAAATCTGAAAACCTACAGTAAATACAGCAAAGCCCATGCAGTAATCTATTGCTTGCGAACCTATACTATAGGACCTGTAATACCGGTACGGTCCTTCAAATCCAGCCCATGCATTAGGATGAGTTTAGCGTGGCTACACTCACATGTACTCAGTGACTGGAGCGTTGCTGACAGTGTGTGCCGCAGCGGGGAGACTAGCCTCGCTGCCGTAGGTGCTGCTGCCACAGCTGTACAGGCTAGGCATGTGCACGCGGTACAGGTTATCGTGCGGTGCTCGCGGGCCGAGTGTGGCCGAAGTCTCATCGCCATCCTCCTCCTCAGACCTTCAGACAAATTAGCACAGGTCAAACACGTGGCCCTGGGTCGGAGGGGAGGGCAGGGCAAAAGTCTCTCCTCTCACTAGACTTGGTGAAGACCACTTTAAAACCAGTTTTCATGCCATCTTTATATTGACTCTACAGCATAATTATGGGAACTGGCAAATTGACATGTTTAATGCTTTCGTTTTCCCAGTTTCATCTCTGTCGGTTTACATGACAAAAGGGAAGGCTCTGTTGAGAGTGAATATTCATTACTATTAGGTAACATATAGGCCTACTTTTTAGAAGAAAAAAAAAATCAACTTACGCTAGAGTCATTGCATGCTTTATATGAATTACATGCATTAAGATTAAATTTTATCTCATTCAATTCCACACTTACAGTAAGTAGAACATATAAAATTTTCTCAACACTTTTTAGCCAACCAATGTGCTTTTGGAGATATATTGCATGATATATTAGAAATGGCTGTAAAAAAATGTAATTAAAATACATTTTGAACTTTCAAAATATTCAAATAAAAAATAGGATTTTTTTAAAATTTTAATATTTCACAATATTACTGTTTTTCCTTTTTCATCACACTAAAAAAAAAATACTGACCCCAAACTTTTGAATGGAAGTGTTCATTATTATATTTTTAATTAAAATATAATAATAGAATATTCATATCAAAATGAATGTTGAATTAAAATAATTAAATTAAAATAATTTCAGAGTCAGACTGTATAAATATAATGTACATGAAATCTTGATGCTTTCAACTCTTGATTTTAAAAGCCACTTAATATTCATGATTTTTACTGGCTTACTGAATGTTGTGGCTGAACTAATTAGGACATTTTCCAACTGATGGAAAATCTAGGCTCATTAAACCTATTCCAAAAACCAATCTTAGTCATCTGGGCATTTAGAATAAATGTAAAATTGGCAGTCAGGATGCTAAAACAAACCAACAACCAACAAAACACAAAAGAAAATATGGTAATTTTGGAATGGGGCAGCATCTCTATTTAATTTTTTTGTGTATTTGCTTTAATACATGTGCATAGTCAATGTAAAAATAAATAAAAGTCAAAACAATCCTACAGCCATAGAGGAAGTGAGAGTACTAAAATGATGCTAATCTGAAGCAATTCAAGAGAAAAATATATATCACACAAAAACTACCGTGGATGTTTATTGCATGTCCAATGGATTTTCCTCAGTAACCATTGAACGTTCTCTCAGTGATCTGAGTCATGCATTAAATCAACAAACACCCACTATGAATCGGATTTGAAACGTAAAAAAGGGCGGGGGGGTGGGGCGCAATTTAAAGAAAAGGAATAAAAAAAAAATAAAGAAAAAGTGGATCTGTGAAGGTGTAGATTTGGATGCCACTTTGATCAAGATATCTTTTGTTTGAGTAACTCTTAGCAGACCTTTTCCAAACCACCTTGCCGAGTGTGAAATCTAGGCAAATGAACAGTTTCACATCACCAACAGTTTCAATGAAGATGATACTCTTCACAAATGCACATCAGCCTTGCTTGCAGTTTCAATATAGTCCAAAGGGGGGCAGCATCTTCCACAGAAATATCAGTCTGCCTTTGCACAGAATTTGGAATAGGGTCTCTTTGTTCTTTCCCTTTGCGTAGAAAGCACTGACGCAGACAGATGCTACACCGTGAGTCAAATAGCAAGTACCTTCCAGCGCCTTAATTCAAATGACTTCTTTCAAAATATACTATTTTTCTTTCATGTGCAAGCTATATTTAGGTTACCCATTGAGCACTACAAAAGCAAGTATGTCGCTCACACATACTACGGGGCAGTGGGTTTTCCAAATCTATGACACAAAGAGGAATGAACGACAAGACAACAGAAACGACACAGTCATGAGAAGATGATTAATATGTGAAAACAGAAGGAGCAGTTGTGAAAAAAAGCATTAAACACACGTGACTGGCAGTCAACTCTATGTCCATGAAGTCCTTGTCTATCTACTGGAGCTGCGTTCAAGGTACTTTACCCTCCGGCACCCTCCCCCCCTCTCTCTTTTGACCCTTGCCCTCTCACCTCTTGCTCTGCCAGGTGTGAGGGACGCTGCAAACGATGGAGCTAAACATTAGCGCAGTGACGAATGAGAAAAGGACCAGATAAATCAGCCCCTCGACTCCATCGTAACAAAGTCCAGTGAGTGCCTGGACATAGTCCTGTGAGACATAAAGAAAAGGATGAAGAGTCAAATTAACTGTCTGTTCTTGTTTTAGAAGTCTTTGCACACTTTAAAGGAAGTGGCATAAATGTATTTGCACAGGAAGTACTAACACAATCACGGGAAGCGATATATAAATGTTACTTCAACTTCAGACACTTGTGTCCCAGGCTTTGATTTTTATTAAAGGGTTAGTTCATCCAATAGTGAAAATTCTGTCATCATTTACTCACTCCCATGTTGTTCCAAACTAGCAAGGCTTTTGTTCACCTTCCGAAAACAAATGAAGATATTTTTAATAAAATCTAAGCAAAGATTTCATAAAGTTAATAAAGAGATCATCAAACGAATCCATATGATTTGAGTGGTTTAGACCAAATTTTCTGAAAAGACCATTATTTGCTGAACGGGCTGAATTTAGGCTTTTATTCTCATATAAACATTGATCAGTGAGCTCAACCGTGAGAATGAACCTCACTGGTTCAAACGTGCTGCGTAACACAAGAATATGAAAATCATTGGTTCTCACATGTCAGGCAAACATGCATGAGCTTTACCACAACTGAAGTGTGAGTTGATGAACATTTGTATGTGAATAAAAGTCTAAATTCCCTCTGTTCATCATATGAAGCGATCGTTTCTCTTCAGAAAATTTGGACTAAACCACTCGAGTCAAATGGATTAGTTTGACGATCTCTTTATAAACTTTTTGAAGCGTCAAAGTGGTCGTTGTGTAGACTGTCAATGGAGGGACAGAAATCATTATTAAAATGATTAATTATTTATTAAAAATATCTTCATTTGTGTTCCAAAGATGAATGAAAGTCTTTGTTGGGTTTGGAAAGACAGGAGGGTGAGTAAATCATATTTTTTGGGTGAATTAACCCTTTAAATATAACACTTCCTTTTTCTTATACACTTTGGGGTCAGCAAGGTTTTTTAATGGTTTTGAAAAAGGTCTCATAAAGCTCACAAAAGCATTTATTTGATCAAAAATGCTGTAAAAAAACTGTAATATTGTGAAATATTACAATTTAAAATAACTAATTTCTATTTGAATACATTTACAGATGGCAAAGTTGAATTTTCAAGCATCATTACTCCAGTCTTCAGCATCACATGATCCTTCAGAAATCCTTCTAATATGCTGATTTGGTTTTCAGGATTCTTTGATGATTTATTTTATTTTATTTATTTTAAATGGAATAAATGTCTTTACTGTCACTTTTGAACAACTGAATGTTTCCTTCCTGAATAAAAGTATTAATTTCTCTTAAAAAAAAAAATCTTACTGACCCCAAACTTTTCAATGGTATGTCTTAAACTTTTTACCAAAGCATTTTATGTACTGGCTTTGTTTTACCCTTCTCAAACACCCATATTTTATACTATTAAAAATATTTTAACATTCACAATCATAGAATTTTGTCACTACACAGAAATAACTTAGCAGTGTAAAGAGCTCTAAAGCAAAGATATTTTTCATCTTAACCGAGATGGGCCATAAAAAAGCTCTATGCAAAACACACACACCATGTGCAGGCTCCGGCAATCAACCAAGGCAGTGAGGTGGTGGAGGCTGACTTCAGTGGAGTTTAACACCGCCTGCATCTCCTCCAGGTTACTCTGATAACCAACCCAGAGAGAGACAAAGATCATAAACAGATAAACATTCAGGTACTGGGTAAAGCCACGCTCAGTTTTACTCTTAAAGGATTAGTTCACTTTCAAATGAAAATTAGCCCAAGCTTTACTCATTCTCAAGCCATCCTAGATGTATTTGACTTTCTTCTTTCTGATGAACACAATCTGAGATATATTAATAAATATCCTGAGGCATCTGAGCTTTATAATGGCAGTAAGCAGGATTAATTATTGTGAAGCTGAAGAAAGTGCCTCCATCCACATCCATCTATCATAAACGTACTCCACACGGTTCCGGGGGGTTAATAAATGTCTTCTGAAGAGAAGTGATGCATTTGTGTAGAAAAAATATCTATATTTAACAAGTTGGTAAAATATCTTCCTCCCACCAGACCACCTTCCGTATTCAATTTACACAAAACAGACACAAAAAAAAACAACTGGCGTCATGTCAGTTAAGTTTTTTTCGTAGGACGTAGTATAAGTAACAATGAGAGTTTTACACTTTCTTCATAACTTGAATACGGAAGGCGGTCTGGTGGAAGCTAGATATTTTACTTAACTTGTTAAACATGGATATTTTTGCACACAAATGCATCGCTTCGCTTCAGAAGGCCTTTATTAACCCCCCGGAGCCGTGTGAAGAACACGTTTATGATGGATGTGGATGGAGGCACTTTCTTCAGCTCATACTCGTGACCCCTGTTCACTAACATTATAAAGTCAGGATATTTTATTAACATTTCTCCGATTGTGTTCATCAGAAAGAAGAAAGAAGAAAGTAATACACACCTACGATGGCTTGAGGGCGAGTAAAGATTAGGCTATTTTTCATTTGAAAGTGCGCTAATCCTTTAAAGACATCCGCAATCACACACCTTCGTCTTGGGAAATTCTCTGATAGCTGAACGCAAGAGCTCAGAAACATCATCCTGCATCTCCACAAGAGCTTTATGGCTCCCAGAGAGTTTCTGCAAATCAGAGGAATAATTCATAATTCATGAAAGACAACGAGAGAGCCGATGCAAAAGAGAGCAGAGCGAAAGAGAGCGAGTAATTAAGTACCTGCTGAAATGGGTTGGTCTGTCCCATGCTGCACTTCAGATAATACTGCAGGATATCTAACACACATATAGCATAAATAACAATAAATATATATGAAATCCAATAAATATGATCATTGTTTTACTCATCATTGCAAAATGACAGGTTTCCGCAACATTCCTCTCATCTTCCGTTGGTCAACGAACAGATAATTCTTGATTAGATACTGAATTATTGTTGAAATCACTCTGCAAAGAAAACAGCTGATGCAAACTAACAAACCGTAGCAGTAAATCTGTTGGAAGCAGTACATCTGCCTCTCATGAGTCACTGTGACCCGCTAGTTCATTATTTACTAAGCCAGCTGGTTGGGATTACTGACAATGCCAACTAGCTTCATTTGTAAGGATATCAAGTTTGTTTTCTGTGTGTACGTGTGAGTATGAGTGCATGTGAGAGAGATGACTGTAAAGATACTGGATTGATCTGAACCTTATTACTGCATGTTTGAGTTAGGAAAATGAGAGGAGCAGCAGTGGAATGACCTCAGGCAGAGGTTTAATGATTAATTAACCTCAAGATTTATATCATCACGCTCTTAGTAGGTGCAGATGTAAAAATAGAAAATAAATCATGAAAAGTCACTGTAAGAAATCCCATGTACTGGCTAATATAATAAAATAATTTTCAGTTTGAGTGAATTTTAATAAATATTGTGCCATTTTAATTTCAGTAACTTTGCGTATTTATCATTTGCTATTATTAAATGATATCATATATAATATCATATACTACCATTCAAAAGTTTGGGGTTGGTAAGTGTTTTCTGTTTTTAAAAGAAGAATCTTATGTTCACCAAAGGTGCATTTATTTAATCAAATATACACTAAGAACAGCAATAAATACTGTGAAATATTCATAAAATATTATACTATTTAAAATAACTTTTATATTTGAATATATTTTAAAAATGTAATTTATTCTTGTGATGACAAAACTGAATTTTCATCATCATTCCTCCAGTCTTCAGTGTCACACGATCCTTCAGATATCATTCTAATATACTGATTTGCTGCTCAAGAAACATTTCTTATTATTATCAACTGTGAAAACAGTTGTCCTGCTTAATATTTTTGAGCAAACTGTGATACACATTTTTCATGATTCTTTTATGAATGTCAAGTTTAATAAATGTCATTACCGTCAATTTTAATGCATCCTTGCTGAATAAAAGTATTAATTTCTTTAAAACACACAAATATTAATATTCAGGAGGAAGTAAATAAACAAATTTAAAATTATTTACAGGATTTATTGGTCTGCAGACACAGCGAAGAGCAAATGCTTCCAGCAGTGAAGCATAAGTGTGTATGCGAGTGTGAATGAGTGCTGTTTGTGAATGTGTTGTGCAGGGGCTGAGAGGGTCATGAATCGTATCCCCTGTGGGAACTAATTAGCAATGACATTCATGTCTGTCCAGGAAAGCCGAGGTCTGAGAGCAGGATACAAAACCTGCTTTGTATATATACACCGTTTAAGAAAGCCTCCTCTGCATAGCAATGCTTAAGAACATTTAAAGCGATGAATGAGAGCGATTGTGAGCGTACACATTTTCTGTGGGGAGTATTGAGTTCAAGACTCGATACACATCAATATTTATTGAATTATCAGTGTATGATGTAATAATTAGAATGCATATAAGAGCAAAAAATATATTGAAATCAATGGCACCAACATGTGGTGAATTTGAGCATTTAGTACTTTCTTTAATCTGCACTATATACTATATTTGTTAATATAATTGATGTATATGTCTGCATATAATTGTCCTAACTGTCTTTTTTTGTGATCTGAGCCTTGTCACAAGCATTTCAATACCCAGCAAACCCTGTGTAAGCTGTGCAAAAGGTAAATAAACAGGACTTGGGAGTACATACCTTGGTTGATAACGGCGTTCTCACGTGTCACTTTAGTGATGTAAGAGTCAGGGGCGACACAAAAATCACTGGCAGTCTAAGAAAGAGAACAAGACATGAAGCACGACAACACACACACCCTCAAACAGAAAAACACAAACATTTAAGCACATTTAAATGAAAAACGCCACATATTTGTTATCTATTCTCATTTCAAACATACACTACCATTCAAAGGTCTGGGGTCAGTATGTTTTTTTATTTAAGCATTAAATTGATCAAAACTGACACTTAAGACATTTATATTTTTACAACAACAAAAAAAGCTGTGCTGTTCTACAAATGCTATCCTTTTAATCTTTATTCATCAAAGAATCCTGAAAAGAAATGTCTCAGTTTCCACAAAAATATTAATTTTCAACATTATTATTAATAAGAAATGTTTCTTGAGCACCAAATCAGCATATTAGAATGATTTCTAAAGGATCATGTGACACTGAAGACTGGATTTATGATGCTGAAAATTTTGCAATTACAGGAATAAATTGCATTTGAAAATTAAGTTATTAAAATAGAAATCAGTTATTTGTAAACAGTAAATTGTAGTAATATTACTGTTTACTGTATTTCTGATCAAATAAATGCAGCCTTGTTGAGCATGATATACTACTTTTGGAAACATTAAAAATCCTACTGAACCCACACTTTTGACGGTAGTGTCTACACTTTTTTTATTACATATAATGCTAATATTATCCTGAATAATATAATCTCCACATCATTTGTTTTTTTACGACCTAGTGAGTTTATGATTCAAACTCTCTTTAGACTGCTATAGAGTGAAACAGAAATATCAGCATAAAGGTGAAGAGAATTAAAGGTGTTTCTGCTCATTTACGCACCACAGCAACAGAAAACTCCAGCCCAAGTGAAGCCCAGCTGATCACCAGTGTCAGCACACCAAGCAAACAAACACTGAAAGAAAGAAATAGAATAAGATTATTAATTACCACAGAAAATAATTTGCACTCATCTCTCAGTGTTTACAGTCATACATCTACAATGGAAGACTTTGGATGCTTTAAAGACGTTTTTAAATCACTTATTTTAAATGCGTCCTATTAAGGTTTTTTTTTTTTTTTGCAGTTGTATAATATTGCTGTTTGAGCATGAAAAAAGTCTTACAAAGTCACTCCAACGGGACTTATTCTCTCTATCAGTAAGCACTGTTTCTGAACTCACTGAAATGCCTTGATTATAGTTCTGAGTTTCCTTCCGGGAACAATCCTGTCACAATATCCCTCATTTAAATAATTCCCGCTCAGGGCATACGCAAAAAAAAAAAAGCGGCGAGGCTTGACTGAGGCCCCGATTCCACCTGGTATATAAATGTATTTTGGTCGATCGGATCACAAGTGGATGACGCTAAATACAGGTGTAAACAGGGTGTTAAACATTTTGAGTTTGTCCACTTTTGACCACTTCCAGAGGTAGTCGAAAACGCATTCAACCGGACTGCTTTTGTAGAGTAAACGCTCAGGTTGTCGAATTTGTTCAAACAGCCGTTAAAGACTATTCTCGTACAGCCGGAAGACCTATTCTCCGCCTCCTGAACATGTAAACGCAACGGGAAACAAAAATACATACCAAGCACAATGTTTTCTCACTATTCCTGATTTCTAACACACACTCACTACGTTCGGCTGGTCTTGCAGCTGTCAGAGCAGAAACGAAAGTTGCTGCTCTCTGTATGTTTTTCTGTTGTTTGGGCATGTTCAAATGGAAATTGTGTGAGCTTATGTTGTCCATTAGACTGAAAGATCTGAAAAGGCCCGTACATTTACCTGCCCATAGATGCTCCCCTGAAAGAAATCAGGACAGAAATGCTTGAAAATGGAAAAAAGAGATGGATTAAAACACCAGGTGTAAACCGGTATGTGTTAACGGATCTCAATACCAGGTGGAAACAGGGCCTGAGTTGTGCCAATAGTGTGTTGAAACTCACGGTTAAGGTAAAGGGGTGTGACATATCCGAAACATACTTGAAGGTGGTTGACCAATCATGACACACTGCTCCAGCTGACCAATCAGAGCACATTGCACTTTTCAGAAGAAGGGCCTTCATAGAGACCGGATTTAAACAGCGCGTTACTGACAGACTGGGAAGAGACGTGAAGCAAAATATGTGAAAAACGTGTTTTTTTTTAAATATTCAACCGCGAAAGCCTATTCTAGTAGACCCCAAAAACAAATACAAGGGCCTCTTTAACTACACAAAACTGTAAAATGGGTGTTATTTGAATTTTCATTTAATGGTAGGCCTAGGCGGATGAGCATCCAGTTATTACTGTGAACAAAGCCTAAATGTTTCTGTGTTGTTTAAGGATATTTTCTGCTTGGTTTCTTTTTAAACTTGTTTAGGCTCATGGTGAGCAACCCAGTTAGTAAACATCTCTGGGGATTCAAACAACCTCCCACTGACCAAATGTGCTTCTAGATACACATGCGCCCTCAAACACTAACAGAAACACAAACAAACACACATGCACACAACACGCGGCAGAAGAGGTGTCTGACTGCAGCAGAAGGAGTGAGAAAGTGAGTCAGAGTGAATCAAGGGGAGATCTTCACCCTCCCTTGTATACTAAATAGATTTCGTTTTGCCTGAATCCATCTCTCCACTGACAACTCCTCTCTGTGATTCGTGCTCTCTCTCTCTCTCTCTCTTTCTCTCTCTCTCTCTCTCCATTTCTAAAGGCTTTCAGAGAATGGATCTCAATTTTGCATAGTTACAGGCTAAAAATAGGCATTTTCACACAATGATTTTCAACCTGGAAATTTCCAAACTGAAAATGTAAAGTCAGGTAGTGCATTTTATCCTGAGGCACCTCGTGCAATGCACCAGGAAAACAAGAAAGGCCCCTATGATTTATCCTGAAATATCATGTGATATTGCATTGTAAAATTGTCATTCAGTTTTCTTTATTTCTTACACTTGAATATTTCTTTGTTGTGAGAGTTAAAGTCAGTTATATTTATTTAAGTTCTACTGACATCTAAGTTCTAAGTACTAAGTTCAAATCCAGGTCATTTTCCAATCTCATTTTGCTCTTTACCCTACATTGTCTCAAACCGCCCTGCTTGTTATTTTAGTAGTACTTATATATTAGAATTATATTTATTAATATTTTTAATTTGCTTTTTTTTTCAGTTTTTCAACAGTTTTTAGGTTTTAAGTTAATGTTTTTACTAAATATTCCTATTTGGCTTTTATTTATTTAGTATTATTATTTTTCATTAAAGTTTTTAAAATAACTTAACTTAGTACTTTAACAAACTAATTTCAGTTCAGTATTTCAGTTCTACTTTTTATTTTAATATTTATACTTTATTTTATTTCAGCTTTATTTCAATTAATGAAAATTATTTTACACAGGCATACTGTAAAAAGCATTAAATACATACAACACACAACTATAGAGTTAATAGTAAATAGTATAGGGTAATAGTATAAGGTAAAATAGTACATTCATCATTTTTGCATTAAAAAAAAAACATTTGGTACTAAATGAAATTCAAAACGATAAAAAGCAATGCTGCATTTTGGCCAAAAGTAATAAGCCACTTCTTAAATGTACAAACAAGATTTATTAGGCACTCTTTTGTGATAGATTACATGGATGGCTATTGTGTGTGATATTAACTAATAACATCTGTTAAACATTTTTGCACTCACCTGATCAAGATGCTTCTAGAGTTGCGTATGAGACCAACCAAAACGAGCAGGCAGATAACAACGTCAAAGAGCAGCAGGCCCAGATAACCCAACCACCTACAAAAACACGCATACACATGATCACTTACAGGTGGCTAAAAATTTCTTTACAACTTTCCAAAAGTAAGAACTGGTCTGGACTTTATTATTGAATAACTCTATTGCGTACACTACTTTGTCATGTCTTAGGACATTTAAGTCTTACTTATGCCTGAAAGTCACTGATCAATATAAAAATATGAAAATATGAAAATTTAAAAATATGAAAGATTGTATCATCTGCAAACAAATCAAGCTAGACTACATTTTTGTAAAAACCAACAGGATTTTAGAAACCACCACTCTCTGGGGTAAATTTAAACATCACAGAGCAAGATGATTTAACCGGACTTTATAATTACCTGTACCAGTCAAACTGCTCAGTGATGGTTGCCAGGTGATCCAAAGAGAGATCCGTACTGCTCCAGAAAGGCACCTCCACCATGAGATTGATCAGCTCGTCCAGCTGACCCTGCAGTTTCTGGACGATGGACAGGTAGTCTGTCTGCTTAGTGTACACAGTCTCCAGCTGCACCAAACCCTCCTGCAGGGTTTCATTCAGACTGCTAGTGCTCTCTGATACCTAAAATAAAACACAGGCAACCACAAATGGAATATATTAAGCTCAATACATCCGATCCATATTTATTTCAGCCCCCTAAATCAAACCGGAAGATTACAATGATATCATTAGTGATAGACGACAATGGCGCATTCTGGAGAATTTCCTGCCTGGCTGATTACTGTGTGATTAACGTTAAAAGATTTGGAGCCATAGCCGTGTGCGCAAGTGCTTCGACATATGGTGCGTTTGCACTTCGGTGACCCGAGTTTAAGTCCTGGCTTGAGATTCTTTTCTGGTCCAATTCCCCTATCTCATCTCCCATGATTTCCTGTCTGTTCACCTACTGTCTACTATCTAAATAAAAGGCAAAAAAGCCTAAAAATAGATGTTTTCAGAGGGACCGATATCCCACATACATAGAGTGATATTTAATTAGCGCTTCTCTGATGACCCAGGCTGTGTCAGTGTCTACCAGAGGTAAAAGTGTCAGCTGTGTGGGCACTAGGGCTGAGTTGACAATATCGATTTCAATGTTTTTAATCAATCTTCATTTTGATGAACACATGTCTTTTAGGCCATTTTGTAGAAAAAAGTGTTTGCGTGTGTCTCAACAGGTACAGATAAAGCCACAATAAGCTCATGGAACGAATTTGTAATATCATCTTGAAGGATGACCCAGAGGAAACTCTGACCAATAAGAGAACAGTTTTACTCACGTGATTTGCGTAAACAAATTTTGGTATGCTTTGAAATGATGCCTTGTGAAAGTGAACCGAACCAAGAAGAAATGCAACATTGTAACAAATTAAGTCCCTGTTTCGGAACCAAACAAACGATCTACACATCTGAAAACGCTCTTAATCTACGCTGTTTTCAGTTGATGCATAAATAAATTAAATAAATAAATTGCTCAGTGTTTCAACCACACAAAGAAATAAAATAAAATAACTTGGAAGCAATGTCAGTAATGTTACATTTACCTCAGAAAAGCCACTCAATGTCTTTAACTCATTAGTCAGCTAGAAAAAAATAACTCTAGAGAGGAGCATTTTGCTAAATATGTGCAGTATATTTACATACATATTTTTACTTAACCTATCGCCTTTGTTATTTATTGTATGTTTGAATAAACCTGTCATGGAAATTATAACCACAGTTATATATTTAATATAATAAATATATTGAAATAAATATATTTCAACAACAAAATGTAGTAGAAACATATCACTATAAAGTTAATTTAACAATTTAAATGCTTATATACAACTAATTATTAAATGATATTAAATAAACTATTTTCGGGTCGTGGCTAAAAAACTTCAATTTCGTTTTCAGTGTTTTTCGGCAAAAAACTCATTTCAGTGCATCACATAGGTCTCTCTGGTTCTCTAAAGCCCAAAGATTACTTTGTCCTCTGGTGTACTACTGTCCGTGTGACGTAATTTTCGTCATCAGGAGGGTCCGCAAACATCTGCACACACTGACAGTGTGCAACCCAATTTTCTTGTCCACGAGGACGGTGCATGCACAACAGCGGAACACAGAAAATGAAGTATACCTGAGCCTTAAAAGTCCTGCTAATGGATATTTTGGGACACATAATTACCCAACAAATCAAAACAATTACACCCTCAACCTTATGAATAAATTAACATTTAACAACTTGCATGATGCTGATTTTAGCTATGTCCATGGAGGTGCAGTGAAGTATTTGGCAAGCGAAGTAGTGTTTATTCAAGTTAAAGTGTTCATCAAGGGCCAATGAACACAGTGGGATGTTCAACAGAGACGGTGGTACATTTTTGGTACAACAGTACTTTAGTATCGGAGTGCCATGCAACTCTAATAGTTAGGGCTGTAAGATAGAATATGAAAATGGTGGTAAAGGGTTTAGCACTGGCAACAGAAGGGCAGTTAAGTGTCTTTTGAACATTTGGATGCAGAAAATTGAATTAGAACAAACAAAATCGTGAATGACTCACCAGTTTGTCGATGCCTGCCACTGTTTGGTTTGCATGGCGCAAGGAATATGTTAGTCGTGTCACGCCATCGCACGTTTCGCCGTTTCCATAGAAACCGACTGCAATGCCAGCACTGTGGGAAAGTCATCAAATTAGGAATTAGCTCATGTAATACAAGACTCTCACACAAGCAATGTCCTTATTCTGGAATCCTAAGACTACAGAAACCTCTTGAAAACCCTGAAAATGACCAGGTTAGCAGATCTGAACTTGACTGAATCAACGTGGTGCTTTTACAAAGACACTAAAACACAGAAACCTTTCCCTTAAATTACCAGCTTGCATTAGTAAAGTATAACACTGTTTATAATCAACGCTGCTTTAACATTGGATTTTACCTGGACAACTACTACCGCCACTTTATTTTGCCTGCACAAATAAAATACAATTATTTTATTGACTGATACGGTAGGAGGAAATTAAATTTAATAGTATGTGGAGGATTTTAACTGTGAACGGTTACAGGTTGCGTAACTAAGCGACATAACATCCATTAAAGACGCAATTATGACGAAGTAGTATGTGCCAAAGCTTGCATACTCTTCTGCTACACACTCAAAAGTATGTACTTTTTCTTCACAAAAACAGTACATACTTGTAGGACGTAGTATATGCAGGCAAATTGGAATTCAGCAAGTGTTATTGGTTAAAATGGGAGTTTGGGCGAGAGTCCAGAACTCAGTCACTGATAAAGTGATTGACAGCTCCAGCGAGGTTCTTTGATCACTTTCTTTATATAATTTAATCACAATTTCAATAACAGATTATTTTTGTGCTACCAAGAGAAACATTGCGAAGTTGATAGTGTAGCTTGATTTACTGATGCATAAATGCAATAAATGATTTTGAGACAAAGAACATCTGACGGTACATGAACCATTACATATCAGAAATCACTGATTATAGATTAGACATTACAGTTAACACGGTTATTTACACTGTCGGGTCCATATCTTACAGTAAAAGTCTGTTTGCAAAGCATGCACAGAAATTGCGGCTGATTTAATGTAATGATTCAAGGTAATGTTATTTTTCGTCCAGTGAACCTGTATCTCTCTTCTTATGCAGTGGGTGGGGCCTAAAGATGTGATGATGTAGAAGTAGGCGTTGATCTAATTCTGCAGAGGCGGTCTTTCATCACACTATTACGGCCTAATGTACAAAATTTAAAGCGAGTCTTTTTGGAGCTTGGTTTCAATAAAAGCTGTTTTTTGGACTAATAAGAAAGTTTTGAGTTCTGAAACTTACAGGATGTTTGTATGTTACAATTACCTACATGTCAAAAGATCAAGGAAAAATTTATCTCTCAATTCATGACTTTTAACACAAAGGAATTAATGAAAGATAACAAAACATTTATTTCAAATTCATTATTCTCAGAGTGGTTTTACTGTGTATGCGTGAGGGTTTTATCTGATGCCACGTGCACATTTTCCTGCATGTGTTACTCTTTGTCTCTGTCACTCAAATACAAGAGGATTTAGGCAGGAGAGCTCTTATAAGCTTAAGAGTGTGTGAGAACGAGAGATATCGAGAGAGAGGTCAAGCTGTCATTCTTTGTTAAGGTCAGGAGTCACGTGGCTCAACTAGGCTTTCCCTCTCTTACCCAGAAACCCTCACTCTAACACCACTGACAACAATCATTCGCTTGCGTGTTTATTTGTTACATCCTGTGAGTGGGCACATGTTAATAGTTCTGTTTGGAGAATAATTATAACTGTTAACAAAACTAATTGTTAAAGTATGAGTATGAATATATTTGATTTGCAAGTGCTACAGTGTTGGTTTAAAACGGTAATGTGATAATATTGAATTAACAATCACACTTAATGCAATTAAACAAGAAGCACCAAAAAAGAGCAAAGGAATTAGCATTTATATTTTTTTAAAAGTACAATATAAAAATGCAGTATTGAATTTCGTGATGTTCTATGTGGATTCATTCAGAGATACGGTTGGCACAGATATATATGGGTCACTTTCAAACACAAATGTGAACAGTCAGGACAAACAGCCTTAGTTTTTAACCTTAATAACAAGATCAAAAATGTGGAAAATAAGCCATTACTTTTTTTGAGTCCTCCTGGCTGCTTTAAATAGAATCGATTTTGGCTTGATAGGTCAATTACTGAGCCAAAGTGTTATACATAAACCAAGACAAAATTACTTAAACGAATTAAACAGTGGACACAAATACTTAAAGATACAACCAGAAACATTTTTGTGAGAATCTGGCACTGTTAGATAAAGAGATATTGAAACGACTCTATGCGGCTATGGCACAAACATATATGCACACACACACACACTGGCAGAGAGACCTGCAGTGCATTATTCATCTCGCAGCTTCAATGTTCAAAATCTGATTCTGTTGCTATGGCAACTCCAAGGCACGGAGAGGGCAGCGCCAGGGAGAGAGGGGGAAAAACTGACGTGAGGGCGACAGAGGGAAAAAGAGAGAAGAAATATTTTTAGCCGAAAAGAGTCTCTGTAGCCCAGGACAAATCCAAACAGTAGCGTTTTCTTATTTCTTCCAGTAAAATATGTCAAAACATCAAAAACAAAAATTTATCTGTGAAGCAATACTGCATAAAATAAGAGTAGTAGTTTTTGAACATTTCTTAAATATATTTTTCATAAGCTTGCAGCAAAAATCTAAATGTCTTATTTTCTAACAGACATTTTTGCGGCGTACAACAATATATCGAGAATTACCATGCTGTAAAAAATATAAAATATAAACATGAAAAAATAAATAAATATCAAAATTTAGGGTATATTTACACGACAATGATGTACTTTTTTTAAAAAAAAGCTGTATTATTCATGCCAGGCCAGTAGTTGGCGATGTCGCTTTGTAAAGAAACACTATGCGCTTATAGACTGAACACGTAACACGCATGCGCATGATGTCACCGCTTTCACAAATTCACGTTTTTGTAATTTACATGTAGATGATAACAGTCTTGTTTTCAAAAACCTTCACTTTAAAACCCGTTTTCAAAAGTTTGTGTTTTCAGGCCCCCAAAACGCAGTTGGGGCGAGTCAAAATTATTTTTGTGGTGATCAACATTGTCCTAACTGTTGATGAAGCTTAACTTCTTGTGCTGAACCAGGAATGTTCCTGTAGTGGAACTGAATGTCATGAAAATCATTTTCTTACAGTAATCTGTCAATCTTTCTGATTGAGAACACATTCATTGAGCTTCTAAAGCTCAAAGACTCAAAACATAAGGGAGATTACGTTTTTAGGAGAGCGCTACAGTGTTTTAGGTCACCCAATGAGCATGTTCACGTGTGTACACTAGTGCATGTGTGCACTACTTGACGTGCTTAATGATGCATGAGGCACAATGTGTTTCATCTGAGCCATCATATCAGCATGACATCTCTCATCTCTGCCATCGACCCATCAGCTCAGTCTGATCCGCAAACTCACTCTTTTTTTTATCTGCATCTCGCTCAATGGACTTTTCTCTGGTTCTTCTCACGCTAAGGGAAATAATATCTACTTTGTCTGTCAATCACAGCATGAATGGCAGAGCATGAAGTGAGATACAGGACAGACGTGCTGAAGAGGGAGAGGAGGAGGGAGGGAAGGCAGAAGGGGTGGAAGAGAGGGGAGGAGATCGTCTGATGACCCTTGTTGGGGGATAAATGGGAGGAGAGCCCGAGAATAATCAGAACAGAAGACAAAGGAAGCAACCGAAAAGCAATTAGAACAATAAGAAGTAACAGTTGGGAAACACTTTAGTTTAGAGTTCAATTCTCATTATGAACTAGTTGCTTATTAGCATGAATATTACTAGGATATTGACTGTTTATTAGTACTTATAAAGAACAAATTAGTGCCTATGGTGTGGCAAGCCGTTTTGACTTTTATTCAATTTCAGGATATGAACTTGTGATATCAACAATTACATTTTCGCTAGTTAAAATGTTAATTCTTGATATCAGGAAATAGATTTCCACTAGTAACAATGGCAATTCTTGATATCAACAATTCAATTTAGTAAGAATTGTATCCCTGATATGTGAAATTGGAATTTCAACAAGTAAGAAATTAATTCTTGATATCAACAATTGAATTTGAATGGCAGCCTATGGCGAGATTTCACTAGTGAAAATACAATTACAGATATCAAGAATTATAGTTTTTACTAGTGGAAATGTAATTCTTGATATCAAGTATTTAATTATTGATATCAAGAATTGAATTGTTGATATCAGGGATTAACATTGTTACTAGTGGAAATGTAATTCCTGATATCAAGAATTCATATCCTGAGAATGAATAAAAGTCAAAATGGCTTGCCATACTAAGGCCCCGATCAGACAGAACGCGTTTTGTGCAGAGAGACGCGCCTTTTTGAATTGTTTTCTATGACAGTGAGCGTTCTGCGCACTGTTTATGCGTCCCGGGCGCCCCGTGTTTCAACCGCCTGCTGCTCCTCGTGTTTTTGCAGGATCGCTGAAGTAAAAAAAATCAACTCTGAGCGGAAAAGCACCTGACGTCATTCGTGTTTTTTCCATTGTCCAATCGAATGAATGGAAAGTCCGTCGTGCTTATGAATGTTTACAGTTCTTTGGACACTGCAAAGATGGAGCCCTTTGTTTGTAACATACTTTTTTTTAAAAGTTTCTGCTAATATGACAGTTTAACAGCAAATCAGAGAGCACTCACTGACAGGACAGCTGATTCAGTGGTTGCCTAGTGACATAAATAACTGCAGCGCACTGCTCTTTTTTTATCAAAATCAAATCAAAAAAAGGATAGTGTGGTGCGTCTCGCGTTTTCAGACCTGAAAAACACGTTCTGTGTGACCAGGGCCTTATTCTGCATGATCATATTCTACATCCCTTAATGCTACCCAATACCTAATCTTAACTACATTATTATTAATAAGCAGTAATTAGGAGTTTATTGAGGCAAAAGTCAAAGTTAATAGTTAGTTAATAGTGAGAATTGGACCCTAAACTAAAGTATGACCTAAAAATGGGGGTAGTCGTGGCCTAATGGTGAAGGAGTCGGGCTTTTAACCTGAAGGTTGCTGGTTCGATTCCCACGCAGACAGGAATTGAAAGTGGGGATTGTGAATAAACAGCACTCTCTCCACCTTTGATACCATGACTAAGCCCTAATTGCCTCACTTGTAAGTCACTTTGGATAAAAGCGTCTGCTAAATGACTAAAAATGTAAATGTAAAAATTCATACTGCATGCAAAATCATGGTTTCTTATTTGCACAAATTAGAGTAACTTTGTTTAATTTAAAAGAGGTTTTCCTTCAAGAGCTACAATTTATTTACATACCTTATGATTACATCCAAAGGCATTTAAGGTGACCTATAATGCCCCTTTCATGAGATGTAATTTCAGTCTCTGGTGTCTGCACCTTTATTACTTACATAAACGAAGGAACTGAAAATCCCAGGTCTTGCAAACTTCCCAACAGGTCACAATAGGCAGTTATTTCCAGATACTCTTTTACTGAAGTGTGAATAACTACAGCAAAGTATCTCATTCACAAAAATCAAAGTATTTCAGCTTACATTTCAAAACCAATCCACTCTATTCACCATCACTGAAAATAGCAGCTGGTATTATTAAACAGGGTCACGGCAGGACAATTCAGCAGAGATCATTTTAACCCCCAACTAATGCAGACACTTAATTAAACTACTTAACCTCTGTGTTCAGGGTTCAGCATGCAATGGCTGCCAGCCTGATCTGACCTCTCAACTCTCTCTATATTTAAAGAGTTCTGACAGGAGTAATTAGAGACGCTTTAACCAGAGAACAAATGTAATATTTACTCAATATTAGTCTCAGCCTCAGACATCATGCCCACAGACCATTGGCTGAACGTCTGATGCATATGGCACACTTTAAATGGAAACACTTCAGGAAGTTCGAAGTCATCATCTGGTTGGTTGAAATCTACAGGATGTCCGGGAGATGCATGTGTCACGTTCTTTGATGGTCCGCCTGGAAACAAATGCCGAGTCGCCAAACCCCCTCGTGGAAGAAGAATGCAGTCGTGTTTACAACTGTGAGAATGAGCGCTTACCAGGATCAACTAAACACTGGATTTTCAAAAGTATGTGATGTTCATTGTTTCAGTAAACTTGCACAACATTCTTGAATGATTGAATTATTGTAAGGACGACGACTCACACCCCTAAACATGACGCGGAATAAACCGAACTGTGATTGGTTGCGTGACACGTCAGTCAAACGTCCTCATGGGCGGTCTTTGGCCAATGAAAGCTGCGATAGAGTCCAGACCTGCAGTCTGAAGATCTGGCTACACAAGACTAACTCAATATTTACTGGATTGAACAAATTTAAAAGGAAGAAGAAAAATGTTTAAAATGCTGAGGTTATAATTGTCAAAGTCAACTAGTGTAATTGATTTATCAAAACTGGCAAAAAAATCAGGCGGAAGTCAGATGTGACAGCATGTGGATTGTGAAAAATGTCCCAACAACGTCCTAACGATCCTAAGCAAGAATTGGTTAACATTGCCGAGTGTGTGCAGGATGCTGTCAGTCATACATTGAGATATAGACATGGATTATTACTAAAAATGCAGACGAGTTACCATCCATTCCACAATGCGCAAGGAGAAACACACACCTACTATTTCATATGAATCATGGCCAGCAGCGCTCATCAGCGTGGGTTAGGCGTTTAATAAGCTGCCATATGTGTTACATGATGAATTATGTGTCATACAGCTATTACTTGAGTGCTCTTTCCCCACTAGCATTTTTTTATAAAGTTCCCAGTCACCACTAGCATTTCTGATCGTTTTTAGAAAACTTTCATGGCCCCCGGAATATTTTGTTGAATTTTATGAATATTTGAACATGCAATGTATCAAAAGAAAGAACAGAGCCTCTTCTTTAAAAAAAAAAAAAAAAAAAATTTATTCTAGCTTCGTGCATTCTTCTTTTTTAATCAATTTTTGAATGTGGGTAAGTTTCATAAAAATAGGCAATATTTTGAACAAAAAGCTGGGGGAAAAAAAGTTTATTTTTATTTTTCAAAGACTACAACATGCACAAACAATGCTTTTATAGCGTGGTTCTGATTCTTCGCCTGTGTTTTGATCCGGAGTTTCTGTGCTCTTTTAGCTGTTGCGCAATAGCGCCCCCTACTGTATAACTTTGAAAACACTAAAAGCTGGAAAAATCGAGTAAGAGTCTCGGTGCAGCCTGGAGTGGGCATCCAACCCAGCCCACATCCAAGTGTGATGTCAGAAGCCAGGCCCATGCTGTCCTGCAGCCGATTTTATTGGTCATGTCAATCACAGTACTGATTGCCGACACCCTGTGATCCCTAAACCTACCCGTCACTGTAACTGAAATTACCAGCAGGGTATCTGCAGATATCTGGTGAAGTGGTTTAGTGGGGAGTCACGAGGTGACGTATTGGGCACGGGCGTGGCTTCTGACGTCACACTTGGGCGGGGTTGGATGTCAACCGTAGGCTGCAGCGAGCTCTACTTGAAAAATTCCATCAATGGCAGGTAAAGAGTCAACAAATAAATTCCCTCATGTCATTACAAACCTGTATGACTTTTGTCTGTGGAACAGCAATTTTCATTTTGGATGAACTAACCCTTTGAGAGCGTGTACACACATAGTTCAGTTTTCTTGGTTCTTTTGGTGGGGATCAAAAAATAAAAGTGATATATTTTGTCCCGGTTCACTTAACGTTCAAACTGTCATTTTTAACATCAAACCTAAAGACACAAAACAAAAAAATTTTCTTTTGCAATATTAAAAATATAAAAATGCAATATTTTTCAATGGAATTACTTAATATTACTCCACGGAACATCCAAAACAATGCTGTATGCACGGACAAATTCACTTGTTGTATGTACGTACATATGATAGTATTTTTACCAGCTGAGAACTTCACACTTTTTGAACCGCACTAACAGAGCAATCGCATCAGAGTTCACTTTAATCAAACCAAACCTGCCAAGTGTGAACACACGCGTAGTCTCTCGTGCACTCGAAGAGCTTTTAAGATTAGCCAACCACGAGCTTCCATTTCAATTTGCTGCCTATGTTGACAGCAAGGGAGCTGTTTAGGAACAGACCCAGATGAATGGATTGCAATCCATTTTGTGTGGAAGTTCAATCATGATGCCCAATTAACTGGATTTTATGGCATGTATTGTGAGGTGATTAGTGTATTGTGTTGAAGTGTATAAATCACAGACCTGCACACGAGCGTGGCGATGATCACGCACCAAGCGGTGCAGCAGCAGTCCGCATTGGGAGAGTCCTGGTTCTTCCTACGACGGCAGCACAGCCAAAAGGAGTAGAAAAGGAGGAAGAGGAGATCCAGTGCCAAACACACCAATGCTGTTGCACCTAGCAACAACACAGACTGCAGAGAGAGAAAGAGACAATTTAGATCTCATTGTTTTTAGTGAAGCAGGAAATAAACCAAGAACAATTAAGAATACAATGAGGCCAATGAGGGCAGGGTCTTCCGATCACAATCTTTTGTTACTGTGTAGTATCACGTTTTATTTTATTGGAATCTGCAGTAACATATTTCTTTGTGTGTGAGATGCTATTCTAGATGGAAAAGACTCCCCTTTTTAGAAGGAGTCCTGCATGTTTAATCTAGATCTACATCCACAGGCTCTTCCACTGTACCAGAAGCATCATGAATTATCTAGATGTTTTTTTTTTAATTCATGGCCACTGTGTACCATGAAAATCTCCATATACAGCAAATGTAGGTCAGGCTAAACATGGGAGACTTCGTTTGGTCTCAGAGCTGTGACGTAAGAGCTCACAAGTTCCACTGTATACAAGTCTGTATAACCACACACACACAACATGGTGCCAAGCTCTAGGATATGATACTGAATCAACATCCCTTGTTAGTCCTGGAACAACGCTCCTGTCAAAAATCACAGTCCGAAAGGTATTCCCAACCATAATTTAAAAATCACAGGGAAATGATCTTCTGAATGTTCATCCAGCACTAACAAGGATGCTGATCCAGAAGCATGTCCTACATATTTAAAAAAAAAAAAAATAGCCACAAGGGTTTGGTAGTTCATATTTGCCTTCTTTGGGTTTTTAAAATACTAATATAAGGGAATAGTTAGTTTCCAGTAGAATACCATAGGTAGGATAGTTTGCTTGCATGAAAACATTCAATATTCCTCAAAATGAATAAAAACAGTGAAATGCAATCTCAGAATTGTATGCAAACCTGTAATAACTATATTAATTACACAAATATATCTCACTTTATTAACCAATGTCTTTGCTGCTGACCTTCAATGATTTAATTCAACCATACTAATAAGAAAAAATAACTTTAGATTAGAGTTAGAAATAAGAGTGTTGAAATTCATTCTCCTGTATCCTATTCTTCTTTAAATCAGAATGGCAGCACAGCTGAAAGGTTGTTTCTTTGAGCTGCGCCCTCTACTGTACAGGTGAAAATATGCATTTTTGGTGTGAAAGGGCCTTAACATTTGCCAAAAATAGAACTTTTTTGTTGTTATTAAAAACAAACAAGCAAGCCCAGCCCAGCCCATATAAGAACAAGTAACTTTAAGTAATGTAACACCTTACTTTTCATAAAAAAGTAACTAAGTAATCCAATTAGTTACTTTTTTAGGGAATAATGCAATATTGTCATGAATTCCTTTTAAAGTAACTTTCCCCAACACAAAAAATTACTGTATGAGAAAAAAATTCAAGTTAGGGTCAGCACTATATAAAGTTGAACATAATGTATAATAATGCAATGAGGGAATATCAAATATCCCATGTTACCAGTAAAAGTGGTCTACATTATTTTAAATAAATAAATTATATATATATAAGCATATTCTGTGTTTCAGAATCATTTATTTCTGGTGTCACCAATGGGTTACCAGCACCAAGTCCAAGCCTATTCATTTCCACCCCAATGTAATACCAAATTAAGCATTTTAATCAACAGTACATTTTTGTTAACCTTTTACCTTATGTATAGATGTAATGGCTCTGGTAATATTATATTATATAGGGGGGCTTCTAATATTGAGTTGGACCTGAATAGTCGGGGGCATTCAAGTCAAAAAGGTTGATAAACTCTGTCCTAAAATCCTTACTAAAAGACAGTCCAGGGAATAAAAGGAAATGCAGCCTCTCCAAACAGTTGATAATCACAAGCTCAGGTTTGCTAAATAGAGCAAGATCACTAATTTGTCCTCAAATGCCCAGAGTGACCTAGTCAGATACGCATCCAGCCCAGTGCAGACGCTCATCATGGCAGGATCACCAGTGTCACTGAAACAGTATAGACACAATGGTGTCATTTTCACCCTTAAAGTTATACTTAAATACTTTATTGTTAGTGTTATGGCTTAAAGCTGGTGTCATGAGATTTGTACAACAATAATATTCGTTCCTGGTCATCTGTGAGGGACCTGTGAGCAAGCTGATGTCCGCTTCTGATGTGTCAAAGCTCATTTGAGTCAGTCACCACTGACAGCATCCGTAAAGAGATTAGAGAGGATTAATTATCAGCTCTCCCTTCCTCCCTCACACACACACACACACACACACTTAAATTGCTAATCTAAATGAGGATATATCATAGACTTTTATTGTTTTTTATATAAAATTAATTATAATTACTACAGCCTAACACTAACTCAAACCCAGTTTATGAAGCTGAGATTTATTAGCCAAGGGATGTAGTTTAGGCAACAGATTTAAATGTAATCACAAAAGGAGCCTTACCAGTGATCAAGACCAAAGAGAAGAGACTATATAAAAAATCCAGGAGAAGATGAGAGCGGGGGAGGGAGTCTAAAACTCTCAAATGTAATTATCTTATTACCAGCCCTAAGAGACACACAGGGAGGGAGAGACTGAACTTTAGTTTGTATTGGGCGACTCGGTAGTAATAAAGAGCAGGATGGCAGGAAGTTGGCACTATCTAATAACAGGGATGCCTTAAAACCAAACCCGAATAGTTCATGAGTGTGCATGCAGGAATCCAATACGTTTTTAAAGTCAAATGTGTTCTATAATCATCATGAAGCACCAGAGTTGGTAAATATAAGTGGATGCAATATATTGTGTAAAATAATAGTGTAAAATAACCTATACTATA
The DNA here is from genome assembly GCA_038088235.1 of Zacco platypus. Classification (NCBI taxonomy): domain Eukaryota; kingdom Metazoa; phylum Chordata; class Actinopteri; order Cypriniformes; family Xenocyprididae; genus Zacco; species Zacco platypus. Next base: position 8,586,432 of record CM076084.1, read on the forward strand.
TTCAAATGTGTTTTCTAGATTCTGAGAATTATGATTTTTTTAGAACTGATATCATGATTTTCCCACGTTTCTAAATAGACAACTAAACAAAATCTGTAATTTACTAGAGATTCTGAGAAAATGTTAATTGTTACTAGCCTATTTAAAAAAAATTAAATTGTTTTTGAATGAATGATTCAATGACTCACTCATAAAGACTTCACTTGATTCATACTAGATGAATCAGTGTTATTGAACAAAACTCTTGAATGAATGATTCAATGGAAGACAGGCTATATTTTTTTAACAGTCATTTGTCGCTACCTACTGGTGTAACGATGTAATTGATACAATATTTATTTGAAGTTTTGTTTGCGTCAGGTTTCTTAAAAATTGTGATTTACTCTATTTTGAATGCTACCGACGTCAGTGTTTATATCCAAACTATAAACATTTATCCCAGTATTTATATGATAATTTTAATTACTACAACTGGAATAATTATATTGTGTGGTTGAAAGACTGTTTGTGAAGCTTATTCATATTTATACATGACAACTGTTCTCTTTGGATCAGCGGTAGTACAAACGCAGATTTGAATGTTCTTCTGTGTTCATATTTGTCAAAGGTTAGACATTGCTGAACCGTTGTTATTTTGGAATAAGATCGCAAAGGTGTTTGAATCGAGATGGAAATCTTTTAATGATTAATTGTGCAGCTCCAGTTCTTTCAATTGAACCAAAAAGTAAACCCATACAATTTAATTCATGCAGATGTAAATTACTGAACAGATCTTTAGGATCTGGTCAATGACAGCACAATCTTAAACAGTGATACACTGTGGCACAAACTGCTAATGACAAAACCACAGAACAAGTCAGTCACCATATTACCTCCATTTTTGCTAAGAGAATAATGGTTAAGTTAAAACAGTAATCACAGTTATTAAAGAGCAATGACATTTACCTCTCAGCTCAATGTTTATGTGTCATTAGTACGTGTGTTTTTGTGCGTACAGCTCAGTGTTCTGGTGTAAATCGTTTCATCGCCACTACTCGTGACTTCCTGCCAGCTGGGCCCCTTTCCTGCCCAATATGCTTTTAATTATTCCAGCATTCCCTGCTGAGAAAAAAACCCTAGTGCTTTTTCCACATGTCAAACTAGAACACAACACAGCTGTAGGAGCCGTCTTCAGCAAACCGAAATCCTTGAAACTATTGCAAATTCAGAACGATTTGCAAATTCCTCTCATTTTGGACACAGAACAGACAATAGTTGTGCTGAGACGTTTATTACAGTAACGCTGAGAAAACAGAAGCCTGAAATCAACCAAAACAGTTGTACAGCATCTGCTAATCATATTTCTCATATACAGGAAGTAGACATCTAGCCCAAAGTGGACAAAGGGAGCTTTTAGGACACAAATAACGGTAACAAACAGGAAAACTTCAAAGATTCAAAGATTATCAAGGTCACAAAGCAATAGTTAAACCCAAAATGATTTTTTGTCATCATTCATTCACCCTCATGTTCTTCCAAACATGTATTATCTTTTGAGAAACACAAAGAGGATATTTTGAAAACTGCACTAAAAGATTATATATATATACATATATATATATATATATATATATATATATATATATATATATATATATATATATCAAATACAGAAATAAATATAGAATTTATATAGCTATGGCTTTGTTTTGACCCCATTGACTTTCAAGATATGGACAAAAATAGTTCTTCAAAAATATCTTTACAGAAGATAGAAAGTCATCAAGTTTGGGACAACATGAGAGTGAGTATATTTTGCTTTTGAGGTATAATCTCTTTAAAGGGGTCCTGAATTGAGAAATCAAATTTTCCATGATCTTTTGACATGTAAGAGGTCATTGTAATATTGCAATGCTCCGAAAATGGATTTTGTCACATAATGACGTAATAATGTAATGAAAGACCGCCTCTGCAAAATCAGATCAACGCCTACTTCTACATCCTTGTATCTTTGGCCCCACCCGCATTATTTGTTCAGTACATTTCACTGTGGATTCTTTGGTAAATCAGTCGCAATTTCGCGCAGGCGAAATTTTTTGGTAAGATATGGACCTGTAAGTAGTGCCACAACATCTAAGTATCTGTGTTTTAAAGGTTTTTTGAGAGAGTTCCACATGTAATACTTATTTAACATGCAAAGATGTTAGCCAATCATAGCAGTGGGCGTTTACAGTGAAGTCTCACAGCAGAAACGCCCCTTCCAACAGCGTTTTAATCAAAGGGCTAAAATTGGGGGAGAAAATGGCATTTTATTTCTAAATTAAGACCATTTTTGATGTAAAAACCATACTAACATTATAACTGCACCTCAGGAATCATTATAAAATTATTTAAAAATTGCATTTCATGTCCACCTTCACAGTATTCCCAGAAGTCCCTATGTAGTTATGTTATTGTGTCCTAAATATTTAGCTAAACACTAGTATTTCTATCCATGTTCTCAATTACACAGATTGTAAAAAAAAAGTGTTATTTATTGTACTAACATGTCATCCATTTCAATTTAACTCCCATGCAAAGCTCTCGAAGTCAAGTCATTTGCAGGCGCTTTGTGAATCGATTTGAGTAAATCATTAAAAAGAACTGATTGAAAAAGAATGATTCATTAGCGAATCGGATCAATCACCATTATCTTTTCAATAGAAAGACATAAGAACACCCAGTGTGGTTATGGATAAGGTCCATGTGCCATTAAAGTACAGAGAAAAGAGGAGGACAAAGTGCTGACATGTTTTGGCAGCTATTGGTGGGCCAGATCCAGACAAACCATTGTGCTGAGTGCCCTGAGATCCAAGCGAACCCTCCACTGCACAGATGGTTTCAATCCAAAAGTGCATATATATGTCTTCTTCTCAGTGCCAGGATGTAAGCACAGTTTTAAAGGTGGTTGAAGGGAGGCCTTAGGGGCTGAATAATGATGAAATGGCACTGGTTATGTGTACCTGAGTTCATATGGATGCATGTGTGCCATCTTTGTCCCATTTAAAAGGAAGTTGAGACTGTTGAAAAAATGGTTTTGAAAGATGTCTGTTTAAAAAGAGGTGCTATATTCCACCTAAAACTATGACTATTTTAAATAGCATTACATAATTGACCCTTCGCCGGCAGTTTGATTGACAGGCGATCTAACCAATCCAACCAACCCCGAATCCGCCACTTTGTCACAGTCAGAGGAGTTAGTAGATTAATGTTGGTGAACTTGAAAAATTGTGTGTACTCACATCTTTCCATGCTTGAAACAACATTCCTGATGTCCATTCATGTTTATTTGATGCTATAAATGAACTAGTATGAAAAGATTCAGTATGATGTCAGTTCACAAGCCGCTTGAAGGAGCTACAGCGATCTGTCACGACACATTAAAGAGACACTATACAGTATTTTGTTTAAACTTCTCTAAAAAATTACAATATTTTAAATATGAAACTGTTTCCTATCAAAAATAACCTGCTCTGTCTTGTCTGTCGATGCGTTGTCAGTGTCCTCTTTGCTCCACGACGTATTTTTCACAGCATGAGAACATGATGAGTGACGTGAGAGGGCATAGCTTGTCGGACATAGCAACAGTAACTAAAGGGGGCGGGTCTTTGCAAAGGGTCAATTGCTTTACATTGTGTTTCTATGACCTCATATTAACTAGGCTTGTCAAAAGCACCGGTACTTCAGTACCAAGTTGGTTCTGAAATTTTAAAAATGTTACAATATAAGCCTTTCCCTCTAGCATTTTGAGCGCTGTTGAGTGGATTCTGACTAAGTTAAACACCTCTGATTGGCCATTGTGTTCACACACTCAACATATATGTCTGTGATTGGCTACAGTGATCAACGCTTCAAAAACATGTTTTAAATAGACATCTTTGATCCTCTTCACCAAGCGCTTACACAGATACACACGGGTGCTTTTGAAGATGGACGCCTGCTTTCAAATGCTCCTGTGTGTATCTGTGTAAGTGCTTAGTGAATAGCGTCAAAGATGTCGAACAGAAGACCAAATCTACTGTTCATCATATAAAATGATTGTGTCTCTTTATAAAATTTGGACTAAACCACTCAATCCATATAGATTCGTTTTACGATCACTCTTTGTCAATGGAGTGCCAATGGAGGGACAGAATGCTCTCGGTTTTCATCAAAAAGCTCTTCATTTGAGTTTTTAAGATGAACAAAAGTCTTACAGGTTTGGAACGCCATGAGGGTGAGTAAATGATGACAGAATTTTCATTTTTGGGTGAACTAACCCTTTAATGCAACTATTTTACAATATAACTAATTCTGCTGTATTTTTGATCAAGCAAGTGTAGCTTTGTTGAACATAAGAGATTATTTAAAAATTAAAATATCTAATTTATTATATGTATTTTATTCGATTTTATAATAGTAGATATTTACAAGCCATTTAGAACTATTTAGAACTGTTGTACTGGCATGTGATCTTCAAATCAAGTAGTTTGCTTGCTCTCCCTATGTGTCGGTGTGAACGAGTGCAGACCCCCCATATGTCCCAGCATGCATGTGTGAGAGTGTGAGAATGAGAGCGAGGGGGTACTGGCATAAAGACTATGTGTCCATTTGACAAAAGGATGCCTGCAAAGCACTCTGGGATACATTAAGGATTAAACCCCATTTTCACAGAAGCCCACAGAAAGGGGTGCATTCAGCTTTTATCAAAAAGAGAATAACAACACCCAACCCCCCTCCTCTTCCTCCCTCACTCTCTTCCCTTCTGCTCTGCCAGACCAGACAGACCCAAGGGCTCGTCATGACCTCATCTCACACAGATTTACCCCCACATACCCTGTGGCTTTCCTGTGACCTCGGATCTAACAAACCAACCAACTAGGCCAACCTGATCTCCAAGCATCCCAGAAAAATCAGGCCTTATTGATGCTTTCCACTATGTTAGTACATTAATATACAAGCACATCTGTTTTACTCGTCTTTCAGCACTGCTCAGTTCAGTGTATGTAATCACTTATAACATATCTTGACCTTGGAAAATTATTCACAGCAAAAATAAACTTGCATTTGTATTCAACTGAGTTTGCAGTGATTAATGAGCCCATGTCTCTTAAACGAATTTTACAAGTTGATGGTGCATGGCAGTATTGTATTCATCTGCATTCATCTGATCTCTCCAAACAAGGTTTGAACCTGAGAGATCAATTTCTATTACTGCAGCCCCGAGTATCTTTTTAAAGGGTTAGTTCACCAAAAAATGTAAATTCTGTCATTAATTTTTCACCCTCATGTCGTTCCAAACCCGTAAGAGTTTCGTTCATCTTAGGAACACAAATGAAGGTCTTTCTTCCATAGACAGCTACTCAACTGAAACTTCACAAAATTCATAAAGAGATCGTAAAACGAATCCATATGAATTGAGCGGTGTAGTCCCAATTTTCTGAAGAGACACGATCGCTTTATATGATGTACAGGTATAATTTAGGCTTTTATTCACATATAAACATCGATCAGCGAGCATAAACAGAAGCTCAACCAAACATGATTGTTGCACGAGAATAAAGCTCTTCCTGCAGTTCAAAAGCGCTTTGTAACACACGAGAACGAATCTCATTGGTTCTCGCATGCGTCAAACTAACATGCTTGAGCATCAATTTAGCACAACTGATGTCTGAGTCGATTTATGTGTATATGTGAATATAAGGCTAAAAGCCTAAAAAGGATCTTCATTTGTGTTCCAAAGATGAATGAAAGTCTTTCAGGTTCAGAACGGCATGAGGGTGAGTAATTAATGACAGAATTTACATTTTTGGGTGAACTGTCCCTTTAATTGCAGATTTCGTTTTGGAAACAAGTGACCGTTGTTGGCCATTTTACCATACAGCATTGGAGTGCTCTGGATGTGGTCATTGACAGCTATAGCTAGTGAGCAAAGGCAACCATGGCTGCAATTTTCACGCAGCTGGATGCTATTTCCAACTGGTCCTCTAGAGAATGGCTGCTTTGACAAAATAGCCTCATTTTATGTAGTGGACAGTAAACAAACCTTCTTGACATTTGAACTTGAAAAGTGTCTCTGTGGCCTTCATATCTGTCTGAAAGAAGTCTGACACTCAAAACAGTAAAAAAAAAAAAAAAAAAAGGACTGTGGTAGCACCATGGTTTACTGATGGTGTCAGACAGTTATACCATGGTAGTCAATACAGCCGGGCTATTATGTTACAGGATTAGTTCACTTCAGAATTAAAATTTCCAGATAATTTACTCACAACCACGTCATCCAAGAATTTTACGTCTTTCTTTCTTTATTCGAAAAGAAATTAATGTTTTTGAGGAAAACCTTCCAGGATTTTTATCCATATAGTGGACTTCAACAGTTACTTCAACAATGGGTTGAAGGTCCAAACTGCACTTTCAATGCAGCTTCAAATGCCTCTACATGATCCCAGCCGAGGAATAAGGGTCTTATCTAGTGAAATGATCAGTCATTTTCTAAAAAAAAGAATAAAATTATATACTTTTTAACAACAAATGCTCATCTTGCACTGCTCTGCGATGCACCACACATTACGTAATCACGTTGTAAAAGTCATACGTGATGTAGGCGGAAGTACTGAGCAAGTGTTTACAAAGCAAACATGCATGCAAAGATTAAGTCAAACGGCCTTTACAAAAACAGGTATGTAGGACAATTTTGGAGTTGGAGGAGAAAATGAGATGAGTTTTTCACCCTACCGTGGTGCTTCCACCTTCGTCTCGTCACGTCGACCTTTCCAATGTGATTACGTCATGCTTGGCGCATCGCAGAGCAGTGCAAGATGAGCATTTGTGGTTAAAAAGTACATATATTTTTTTTAGAAAAAAAATCGTTTCGCTAGAAAAGACCATTATTCCTCGGCTGGGATCACGTATAACCCTTTGAAGCTGCACTGAAACTGAAATTTGGACCTTCAAACCGTTGGTAGCCGTTGAAGTCCACTATATGGAGAAAAATCCTGGAATGTTTGAAAGTCAGCATGACATGAAAAATAAATTTTCTAAGTGAAAATTACTGATCTTATAGCAAGCAATTCATGCCTGTATGTGTTTTATTTTTTCGGTTTCGTTTGACCTTGTAATTTTTAAATCAAAATTTCACAACATAAATTTATACACAAAAGCACAGAGCAAATCTGTTTAAACTATGTGAAAACATTGGTTGCACTTTATTTTACAGTACGTGCACTTACATATACTTACAGTGTACTTACCTAAGAAAATACTGATAACATAAGGTAACTACATGGGTTAAGGTTAGGTTTAGGTGTAGGTTCAGGGTTAGTACTTAGTTATTACCCAGTTATTGCAATTACTATAAAAAGTACATAGTACATGGGTAACACGACTGTAAAATAAAGTGCTACCAAAACATCTATTGGATGTTTACTGACAGATAGGTTGCTTTTCCATTTTTGGCAGCATTCCCATATTGCTGTGACTTAGATATAACAGTAATCCTAGATACCTCTACATTGCATGCGTGTAGAAATGCATTATATATATGCACAGGCTCATAATGTCTCCTACTGGGTGTTGATATCCATTTCCGTGGGTGGGTAAATAAACGCTGATATCTCCACACAGCATAACATCATTTCTGGACAGTAACTGCTCAGTGATAGGACAGTCTGTTCTTATGTGCAACATAAGGAGCTCAGTAAGATGGTGAAGTCATTAAAACTGATTACAAGTCAATGCCACACTTAAAAGACGTCCGAGCATGAATTTTCAAACTGGTTTGTACTGATCGAGCTACCATGCTACTAACCAGACTGGTTGACCAAAGATGTCGAGCCTGGTGGGGCATCACCAGTCTTTTCAGCCAGAGTACTTTATTTAAATAAAGTATGTACTGGTTTATATAGGCGAGAATTGTCTTACTGCATTATCTTTGTCTATTCTGGGACAACTCTGCACATTTTGTGCTTATTATTCATAACCATCCCTTTCAGCTGTCAATTCTGAATAGCACAACTAGTACCCCAAAACCTAACTAGTTGCCACACTGCAGTAAAAGCCTTCAGAGGGTGACGTCATGCTCAAGAACATCCTTTGATGTTGCCGCTCCGCGCGCACACATCGATCTTGACGTTGTCTCGTATTTCCAAATCATGTAGCAATTGAACTCGACCTACCTTTTGATATTCCGAGTCCTCCGGGCGGAAATCGCTGCTGGTCAGCTGAAACTGTAGGTTGAAGTGCGGAAGGCGATGGAAAAGGTTAACCCACCACGGCGGAGAATAATTCACCACTGCAGCCATAGTGTTCATGCAGATCTGTGACTGTAAAACACACAATGATGCATTCAGCGACCATTTCAGGACGTCGCATTGCATCAAATGCATTTAAAGCGGCTCTTTACACGCTGCCTGCGGTTAAGCAGGGGTTAAAATCTGCACCAAAGACCCTCAAGCAAATAAATGGCTAGTTTTTCCCTCATCTGTTATTCTTAATTAGATCATCATACAGATTTGTTCTTGAGTTTAATAATTGACATACATTGTTTATATAGCTTACTAGGATTTGAACGGCTATTTGCTCAGACAGGCTTTTGTTATCGGGAATTCATGCTTACCCGCTGTCAGCCTAAACCATAGTTCCAGCAAAAACCTGCGATGATCTCAACAACAGACAAATGGCTCCTGTCCGTCGATGTTTTGGTCGAAAAGCAGCAACGGCAGGTTTATCTGTGCTCAGCAGTCCGCGTGCACCGAGTATCTCGTCCAACAGCGCAGTCTCTGCGTCACTGCCGTCTGCATGTTATCCAGCGATACACTGACTGGAGCTGGAGCGAGAGCTTTAAACGCCTCTGATGTCCATTGCGCTTTTGTTTTAAGGTAGTCCCGCACCGCTCTCTTCCAGTTGACGCGCGTGATGCGTTTCTGTCGCGTTAAAATTGAGATACGCGATGATATCACGCATTATGAACTAGTGATTTGTGTGAAAGACTACATACGGGCGTGATTGTCAATCATTCACGTCCGTTTATTTAAATACGTAAATGGATTAGTGTGTTTACGGACCTCTGGCGGCCAAATTACGCAAATTCAAATCACATCACTTAGGCTTATTAAAAGTCTTCTTTTTTATTGTTCTTAATAACAATTTTGCTGCTTTTTTGATATTGTGATTTTCTTAATTCAAATATGTGCTTAAATTATGCTACATAATATTATAAACGTTATACAAATACAATAGGCTTTTTTGTAACGGCTGAAAATTTCCCCGACAACGATGACACGATTCTAAATTTGCATAAGGGATGATCCAATTGGTCATCCTTCTAGCAGTTATTTGCATAGTGAATTGTGATTGGCATAACTACAACTTCTAAATAGCGTGATGTATTTATTATTTTTTGTCTTTTTCAAAAAATGGTTATCAAAATGTCATACAAAATATTGTGTTTTATTTCTATGACTTTTTTTTTGCAACCCAGGTAACAATCATGTTATGATGTGATTTAAAATTTTAAACACATTAAAAATAATCATAAAAAATAGACAAAAATTGTTTAAAATTACCATGAAATCAAAATTGACAATTCTTATTTTTTATATAGGCTGATGTTGAAGAAATGTTTTGGCCCTCTAGTGATTAATAACAAAACTGCCTGCATTTTGTGGAAGAGCATTGTTTTGGTTGTGCTTTGGCTCTGCGTGACTGTATGGACTAATATGACTCTTCACAATAGTTACAATGAACTCTGAAATTAAACATCTTTCTCACCTGTTGAGTAATAAAAAAAGCCAATCTCCGAAAAGCCAAACCAATGTTGTTTTATTACGAGCTCTGTCGCGTTCTCTTTGTATTTATATATACAGGGTGATTCCCTGGAGGTTCCAGATCTAGCTGCTCCATGACAACTGTTCTCGCTCATTGTGACAATACACTGTTAAAAAATTACTGTAAAATTTATTGTAACTTACTGCCAATTTTAGTTGCCAGCAAGACTAAATATAGAGGACCGTAATTAACTACAATTGTACTGTAAAAGAAATACTGTAAAATGAGTCATTTTTGTACAGCCTTGGAGTCAAAAAGGCTGAAACCACTGATATAACATATGATATATTGGGGTTGTGCATCAATGCATTAAAAAAAACATAATAGATCACTAATTGTACTGTATTTATGTTAATTTATTAAATCAATAGTCAGATAGCCATTGCTAAATAGGAAGTTAGACTAAATGAGGAAACAATATTTTCACACTCTTAGCAAAAAGGAGAAAAATCCAGAGAAAACAAATCTTTAATAAAGAAAATTGTAACACAAATTTAAACAAATTGGCACAAAAATAATGCTCTCTTAGAGCAAAATAAGTTTTAATAAAACATTTAAACAAGAAAACAGCAACACATTTTTTTCAGCACTATTATTGATTCAATACAGATTAGTCTATAACATGAAACACACTGACAACATTTAACTGCATTAACAGTAGTTACTGTTATTGTTCTCCAATCTCAACTTGAAGTTCTCTTATCCAGCAATATGTTTTTGGAGATTCACAGTACTTTTGTATCAATCAGAGGTGTACTTTAAATGCACACAATGGCTTAAATATACTTTATAAGACATTCTGCTTAGTGTAATGTGTATTTATCTACAATGAGAAGTAAATGAAGAATATTAAATCCCTGATTCTCATTTAAAGATGATCTTCCTACACAAGGCACGTTTGGAGTGTGAAGACACAACTTCTGAAATTTAGTACTTAGAAGTCAAAATAATGTGACCGTAGCAGAATAATAAAGTGTGAAATCACAAAACCATGATCTATGTTCTTCTCTGTACAGTCATTATTGCCCATTTAAATGTCAGTTTGTTTTTTTAGTTCCCTTTTAACTTGCTCAGGTAATAAAGTGTGTTCCAATTTAAGAGAAAAAGCATTATTTATGTAACCCTTTGAGGTCCAAATAGTAAAAAAAAATTAAAAAAAATTAAAAAAAACAAAAACAAAAAAAAACAAAGAGCTAAATCAAATCATTAGCACTGAACGGACTAAAGCATTTTTCTCTTTGTCTCAGTGGCCTTGAAGGAGACACAATGATGTCATCTGAGTCGTCTGAATCAGTGGTCTTTGGAATTTCAGTGGCTGGTTGCTGTTGATGGATCTTCAATTTTTCTTAATACCAACAAAACAAAGTGTCATTCCATTAAATAGATGAATGATTATACTGTATGCATAATGGTAGTTTATCTGAGATTTTCCAAGGATATACTAGTGTTCTCAGACATACACTACATTCAAAAGTTTGGGTCTGTAAGTCTTTTTTGCTCACAGCTGCATTTCTTTATAGTAATAAAGACTTTTAATAAACCACTTTTGTATTTGAAAATATTTTAAAATGTAATTTATTCCTGTGATGGCAAAGCTCCAGTCTTCAGTGTCACATGATCTTTCGGAAATCATTCTAATATGCTGATTTGCTGCTCAAGAGACATTATAATTATTATTATTATTATACATATTATATTATTATTATCTTATATGGTGTTTCTTATTATATATATATATATATATATATCGTGATAAATTTTTTCAAGATTCTTTGATGAATAGAAAGTTCAAAAGAGCAGCATTTATTTGTAATAGCAATCTTTTGTAACATTATAAATGCTTTACTGTCACTTTTGATCAATTTAATGCATCCTTGCTGAATAAAAGTACTAATTTCTTTAAAAAAAACAATCTTACAGAGCCATATATTTGAAAGGTAGTGTAATAGGAATGAGTTTCATATTCTAACCTGGTATTGATCTCTTGTCACGCAGCTCATCATTATAAGCAGGATTTATTTTCTCTGCAGTCTCCTGGCTATTATTCGGCGTTTCACCTAGAAGAATATAATGAAAAACATCCGACACGAATTACAGTAGTTTTAAACAGAGGTCAGTACAAGAGATTATAAAGATGGACAGGTTTGTATCTTTGTTTACAAAACGGTTCTAACCTTGAAAATACCATTTTTTTTTCCAAGCACATTTTACAAATTCCAAACCACATCAATCTTAATAACTACTATTAAGTTTGTATTTAATAATTTTTAAGTGATATATAATTGTTCTTGAAGGCTGGAAATGAAAAATGCCTTATATTCAGGTGTGCATAATTATTAGGCAGGTTTTCTTTTACAGGCAAAATTGACTGAAAAGTCAAAACTAATTTAATGCAATACTAATGCAATACTAGAAATTGCAAAGTTAAGGCATGACCAATGGACAGCAAAACACTCAGTGGGTCATATAAAATCATTAAATACTTGAAGAATGTATCTTCCAGACTCTGGCAGTAAGTGTGGGAGATCATTTTTAGTCCATCTCCTATCCTGAAAAGTCTGTCTTGCCGATATGAAATAAAAATGATCTTCCAAAACTTACTGCCAGATTCTGGAAGATACAATCTTCAAACAGTGGTTCAAGAGGATGTCGTGCTGCTCCTTCAAGAGTCACTCTCAATCCGTCTGTCTATAAAGCCTTTAAAAAGCCAGCATTCATGTATTTCACAACACTTCAGCTTGTGATTCTTATTAAGTGGGGTAATTTTTTAGGATTCTTTACCTAACCTAAGTCTCTGAGATCCTGACATTTTGCACTTCTGGAGACTCCAGGTAGGTTGCAGTTCTGGAAAATGGTGGCGCTGGAGACTAAAGGCTTCCTGATGGTTTCACACTTAATTCTTTACCATAATTCTTAATTATTTTGCAGTTAACATGTCTTTTCTTCTCCGCCTGTTTTTGTCTGACCCTGCTGACACAATGAGCGTTTTGCTGTCCATTGGTCACGCCTTAACTTTGCAATTTCTAGTATTGCATTCTTCTCATGAGCATTTAATAATTTTAAGTTTTGAGTTAAATCTCTGTTTTGGCTCACACCTGAACATAAGGCGTTTTTCATTTCCAGCCATGGTAAAATGTGCTTGGAAAAAAAATATGATCAGTAAATCAACTTGCCTTATAATTCTGCTCACGGTGTAGAATAACAAACAAGAATCAATTTCATTAGTGAGAACAAAGCACATTATTAAAGATGAATGATCACCTGAGGTTTGTGTTTTGTTCATAAACATGGCCTGTGGGGACCCTGTGGTCAGCAGTGGAGGGGTGGAGAGATACTGCTTTTTCTGATGAATGAAAGACTCAGACTGTGTCACTGTAGATGCCCTGCAAAGTCAAGTCAACATACTTCTGTCAGGAGACCACCTGACCATGCATGCAACCATATTCAGTCAAACTAACTGTTGTGACTGCGTTCTCACATTCTCTAACAGAACAATCATCTGTGTAAGGTTTATTTTTTTAATGTAATTGACATAATATAAATAGGCACATATGCATACTTATAGAAATATGCAAAAATTGTGTAGTATATGTAGTATTTCACTGTAGTGATGTAGTAATTTAGTGTATACACTATGTATCTAAATCACCTGTCCATCCGTTTGAGATGAGCCCTAAAGACAGCCTGCAGCAGAGTCACTTCCTCTTCCTGTACAGCCTGAGTGTTCATACCTGATTGGCTCTGAAATATATGGTCAAGGAGTTTAAAGGGAATATTTTGACAGGAAACATGTCAAACATGTCTTGACCAGGTTATTCCCAAAAAATATCAAGAAACACCAAGGTATTACCACAGTTTTTGGACATGTACCATAATAATTCCATGTACCATCATTTAAAAATGTAAAAGATATATACAATATAGTGCAAAAAGTTTGGGGTCGTTAAGATATTTTAAATATTTTTGAAAAAAAAAGTCTTATGTTCACCAAGGCTTAATTTATTTAATGAAAAATACATTAAAAACATTTAAAATATGTTTTTTATTTTTATATATTTTATTTATTTCTGTAATGGCAAAGTGTCACATGATCCTTCAGAAATCAATTACTACTATCATTAGTACTACAATGACTATTACTATTATTAATTATTACTACTACTATTATATTATCACAGTTAAAAACAGTTGTGCTACTTAATATTTTTCTGGAAACCGTGATACATTAATAGGATTTTTTTTAACATTTTAAATGTCTTAACATTTACTTTTGATCAATTGAATGTATCTTTGTTTTATTTTTTTAAATAAATAAAAAATTACTGACAGCAAATTTTGGAATGTATATATTTCAATCATGAGAAATGACAACTTTCTGAATAGTTTTGCATGTTAGTTAAAGCATGTTTCTGATTATGGAAACGCTTAAGTATTTAGTCTGCTATGCTGCTGTTGCAGAACAAGTATGGACTTGCTGCTGCTAAAAGATACACAAACTCTCTGCTGTGAGCATGTAAGATATGCTGCTGCATATAAAGACATACATAAATTCTGTAGTAGATCTAGGCAGGTGGAGCTGGGGAGGTGGAGGGATTCAGAGGAAGCAGCTTAATTAAAAATAGTTACCACTGCAACAGGGGCGGTTGCTTGCCTCTGTCCATCTAACTGCCTCTGCCTGATTAGATGCCCTCTGAGACAGGATTGCAAGAGAACTAGATCCTAAGCACAGGAGCATAAGAATACAGGAGGACATGAATAATCTATATTCACTGTGGGAGTACAGTACATGTCGGTGTGTTGTACCAACCCGTGTTCGGTGTGAGAGCCAGTGTGTCTGAATGATTTTAGCCGCTCTATTCTTCTCTATTGACGCAGCCGGTGATGACAGCAGTGGTCCTGTGAGTTTTGATGATAAAGAATGGTCCTGAACCTATGAGATGAGAAAATATATTGATTGTAACAATTTCATATTCATGAGTTGGCATCTTCACTGTCTTGAGTGAACTGTTCGTGTAGTATTTTGAAAGTATTACCTGACTTGGATCTTGTACTAGTCTGACTTTTCTCTCCTCCTCCAGTTTCTCTTTTAAACAGTTGATTTCTACGGTCAGCGCACCCATCTCCTGCCTGTAAATAAGATACATCAATGCATGTTATTCTGCAGAAAAAAAAATATCTTCATAATCTTTCATCGAAATCTTATACCGAATTAAAATACTGTTTTGTTTTCAGTATAACAAAACAGTTACCCCACAGTAAATTAATACTCTAAACATGTCTAAAGGAGCACAAATGCTTTTAATATAGAAAGAACTGTTTAGAACTTTGAAAATATAAATTGGGGTTTAAATTTTGTCTCGCATAACAGTAACATCACACGATTCAATCTTGTAAGAACTCAGTGTCTTCCAAAACAAGTAAAACATCACCACAATATAGTTTTAATTCTTGATTCCGTCATTATGTTTATATTACAAACCTGTGTGTTTGCATCAGTCTCTCATGCTCTCTGATTTGTTGCTTCAGCACATTTTCTACCTCTTTCAGACCTTCATCCTTCTCAGCAGACAACTGCTTTATCTCTTCACTGATAAGACAAATATTTTAAATCAGAATTACTCTCAAATACGTTAAACAGTTCAGAAATATAAATATAATAAATGGGACATGTTTTCAGTCTTTTTAACATTGATAATAATATAAAATATTACTTGATCACCAAATCAGAATATTAGAATTATTTCTGAATCATGTGACTGGAGTAATGTCTTTTTTTTTGGTATGACTTTTTTTTAAAATATATTCAAATAGAAAACAGTTAGGCCTATTTTAAATTGTAATAATATTTTACATTACTTTTTTTATCAAATAAATGACACCTTGGTGAGCATAAGAGATTTCTTTGTATATGCTGTGAGTACACTCACTCTCTCTGGGTTAGTTTTTCCTGTAGTTCCTTTTTCTCTTCTGCAAGTTTCTTTACTGCTCCCCTTAAATGCGCATCATTCTCTGTAATTACAGATGGCTCCATCTCTGTGTTGACAGAATCACTCTGATTGGCCGATTCTGACTCAGTGCCTTTCTCCTCTGAGCTCTTCTGTGAGTCGGATGCTTTAGTACAATGAAGATTCTTCATCTGCTCGACTCTCTGAAAAATTGAGACAAATAAGTTACATTCACATGATGAACAAGATCATTACTTTCTACAAATAATGTTTAATACACACACATATACACATACACACATATAAAGATATGCATATATATATATATATACATATATATATACATATATATATATATATATATATATATATATATATACATACATACGCGCACACACCTTTTCAAGTTCCAGGATTCGTCGCACAAGTCTCTGTTTACTACAATCCATATAACCTGTGAACATAAAAACATCATATGTTTCAGCCCTGGCTGCTGAAATAATTTTAAATACTAAATATTTTGTTTAGACCTTTTTCCCTGGAACATTTAAGCTTGTCATGCTAGGTGACCAGCTGGCCGGTCAACTAGACCAAATAAACACCAAATTGGCCAGGTCAACAGACCAACTAAGAGCATTTAACCACCTTAAGCTGGTTTAAGCCAGTCATTTCAGTCAGGTTGTTCATAGAAAATAACGTTTGGTAAAATAGTGTTTCCAGTTCTACTGTGAACCTAAAATACACCTTTTTAAATGTAAATACCCTTGGCACGGCACACAGGGCTGTCCATCATGCTCATCTCTTCCTGTGTCAATTCTTTTTTGAGCTCTTGGTTCTCGTCCTCCAGTTGTTGAACAGTCTTTGTGAGTTTCAGAACCGTCGCGCTAAGGGTCTTGTTCTGCCGCCTGATGTCTTTGCTTTCCGCCTTATTACTGAAGAGAGAAAAAAAAGTGAGAGAAAGATTGATTCAAGTAACATGGAATCAAGAGGAACCATCAAACTATGAGTAAAATTAAGAAAATTAACAATGTTTGTACCTTCTCTCAGCTGACTCTAACAGTGCTCGCAATCTTTGAACCTAAGCATGAAAAATAAAGAATCTATAAAACACCCCACAGAAGTTAAAATATAGTGAAATACATTTAGTTATATAAAATATATAAACTATATAAAATATTATATATATGTATATATGAGCTACCTCCTCAAAGTAGGTTTCTACAGTGATCTTCATTTCCTGCATGTTGGTAGTTTTGAGGTCACTCTGAAGTTGACTGTAATGGCAAATTCACAATTCATCAGTTTAGGTACAACATTCATTGGGATCAAATACACTGGAGTCTCTAGTTTATATCTATATACAATTTTAAATGCTGAGTGAAAATTTCAAAAGGAAAATTCAAATGTCTCTTTATGTCTATTGTCTAATCGTCTTTTTAATATTAATTTGGGTTTGCACAACATCATTTTCAACTAAAAAGGGAAAATTTTTATGTGTTTTGGACATTCATTTACACGACAACGGTGTTTTCAGCCTGAAAATGCAAACTTTTAAAAAAACAGTGACATCATGTGCAAACATATTACGTGTTCAGTCTACAGGCGCGTGGTGTTTCTTTATAAAGTGACTTTCACTTTCAACTACTGGCCTGGCAGCATGATCCAACGTTTTTAGTTGTTTTCGCGGATCTTTGTGTGCCTTATTAGTATGTCCCATTTTACTTAAAGGACAGCAGCGCTCAAGCTGCATTAAAGGGTTAGTTCAGCCAAAAATGAAATTCTGTCATTAATTACTCAACCTCATGTCGTTCCAAACCTGTAAGACTTTCGTTCATCTTCAGAACATTTTTTTTTTATAAAATCCAATGGCTCGGTTAGGCCTGCATTGCCAGCAAGTTAATTTATACTTTTAAATGCCCAGAAAGGTACTAAAGATATATTTAAAACTCTTCATATGACCACAGTGGTTCAACCTTAAATGTTATGAAGCGACAAGAATACTTTTTGTGCACCAAAAAAACGAAATAACTTTATTCAACAATATCTACTGATGGCTGATTTCAAAACACTGCTTCATGAAGCTTCGAAGCTTTACTAATCTTTTGTTTCGAATCAGTATTTCAGATCATGTTTCAAACTGCCAAAGTCATGTGAGCCATTGAAATTTCGAAACACTTATGATGAAATCACGTGACTTTGGCAGTTGATATGCGCTCTGAACCACTGATTCGAAACAAAAGATTAGTAAAGCTTCATGAAGCAGTGTTTTGAAATTGGCCATCACTAGATATTGTTGAATAAAGTTGTTATTTTGCTTTTTCGGCACAAAGAAAGTATTCTCATTACATCATAACATTAAGGTTGAACCACTGTACTCAAATGAACTGTTTTAAATATATCTTAGTACCTTTCTGGGTGTTTGAAAGTGTAAATTAACTTGCTGGCAATGCAGGCCTCTCTGAGCCATCGGATTGTATATTAAAAAAAAAATCTTATTTTATGTTCTGAAGATGAACGAAAGTCTTCCAGGTGTAGAACGACATGAGAACGACACAAAATTTACTTATTTCATTAATGACCAAGAAATAGCTCTAAAAAACTTTAACATTTAGAAATATTAAAATTAGATTTTAATAGAGACTAGAGATTAGATTTTTTTTTTCATGTCGACTATGCTTTTTGGACTCCACTTAGCCTACAACTCTCATGTTTAAGTTCTGTTAAGTTCAATCATACTGTATCGATTCCTCATAACCTGATTAATTGCATGACTGTATAATATAAATGAAGTTGGCATCAGACCTCAAAGCACTCTCTTTTTCTTTACACTGCTGCTCCAATCGTAGAATCCTCTGTTTCAGTCCATTAATGATCTGGAGTGTTTAAAAAGAGCGAAATACATTTTTAATTTTATACCATTCATCAAATTAAGAATCATTGATCTGAAGAAACGTGATTGTTTTTATAATGGCATACTCACCGATCTAGGATCGGTCTTTCTGTCCACTAAACCCCTTGCATAATCTGGGTCCTATATGAACAGAACAAAAAAAAAATTATTTAAAATTATTATAAGTAATATAATTCCGTGAGAGAACACTTTCATTTTACACTACCTTACAGTAGTGTTAAAGTTAGAGGTCAGTAGGATAGTTCATCCAAAAATTCAAATTTGCTGTTAATTTCACATTTCACATTTAGTCATTTGGATAAAAGCGTCTGCTAAATGACTAAATGTTAATTTGCCATTCAACATGTAGGTGACTTTTTTTCTTCAGTAAAACAGTAAAGAAGATTTTAGCTTAAACTGTGGTCGTTGGCGTTTCATATAATGGAAGTCATGGAAAAACATGCAGACAAAGCAAACGTATGTGCAGGAGCAAACTCACATGTGAGCCGACGCTGTGTTTGTTTACAAAAGAGAGGGAAGACAAAATTGAACTTACTTGTGCTTACCCTGGACACCGCAGCCTATATCAAGTCAAAGCGTCTTCATTTAAATAGCACTTTTCACAATACAGATTCTTTCAAAGCAGCTTCAGAGTGATAATAGGAAAATGAATGGACAGAGATTGTTTTGGCTTTCACAGAATTGTTCTGGTTTTGGCTATATGCATGATCTCAATTGTTAAGATTGACTTTTCATAGATTCTCAACTTTTGAGCTCCTGCTTATACATCATTATGTGACAGAAAGCTTGCTCTCCTGACGAGGCTGTGGTTTACAGGTAATAATGCTGTAAATAATGCTCAGTTTCTTGCATAGACCAATCCTTTCACTTCTTAAGACCTCCATGTATCATCATTAACCACGGGTATTAGTTTTGTTTTGTCTGCATGTTTTGTCTGCATTTTTTTGAGTCTCAAAGTGACGCCACCCTTTGACTTCCATTATAAGAATCACATAGGACCACGATTTCAGCTAAAAATCACCAAAATCTTGGATGGCCTGAGGGTGAGTAAATTAACAGCAAATTTTCATTTTTGGTTGAACTATCTATTTAATGTTTTTGAAAAAAAACTCTTATGCTCACCAAGGCTGCATTTATTTGATCAAAAATACAGTAAAACAGTAATATTGTGAAATATTAAATAAATAACTGTTTATTATATATATTTTAAAATATAATTTATTCCTGTGATGGCAAAGCTGAATTATCCGCATTTTCAGTCTTCAGTGTCACATGATCCTTCAGAAGATGCTCATTTGCTTCTCAAGAAACATTTCCTATTATTATCATAGCTGAAAATAGTTAGTTAGTGGAAATAGTGTTGCTTTTTTAAGGATTATTTGATGAACAGAAATGTCAAAAGAACAGCATTTAATTGAAATAGAATTTCACTTTTGATCAATTAAATGAATTTTTGCTGAATAAAGTTTTAGTTTCTGAAAATTAAATCAAACATTTCAGTATTAAAAAAAAAATCTGACCCCAAACTTTTCAATGGTAGTGTACTGTATGTCAGACAGTAATCCACCCTGTAAATAATGTTTTTTGTTTGTTTGTTTGTTTGTTTTTTACATTTCATGACAATCAAATATTCAACAAAATAGAAATCATATTCTTTTCAGTTTGAACAGTGTACGAATGATGGCAGTCTGCAGTTACGCTGCTTATGCATGTGGTGTGAAACAGGCCACACAATAACCTGCTCATTTACTCAAAAAAGGAGATGGAAATCATTTAAAATATTCAAGCTCATCTCTGCTGCTGGATTTGCTGACAATTGCTCATCACCTTCGCTGGATCAAGCAGCTGTTCAATTTGTCTGTCTTTCTTAGTGTTGTCTTCCTCAAGACGGCGCAGCTTGGCTTTCATCTTGTCAGATTCAGCCTTTTGGGATTGGATGGCCTGAGAAAAAGGAGAGGAAATATGTAGGTACATGCAATTTCAGTGTGCATACTTCTAGTTCAAAGAAAACTACATTCTAGGCAGGTGATAGGAAATGAAAATTACTTAATACTGAAATAAATCTCAAAAACCATTTCCTCCACTTGCACAGCACAAGGAATTGTGTGTAATATTAACCCAAAAAGCTTCAATTGATATTTCCTAAAAATCCAGTGGAAATAATACACCATCCAGGAACATTTGGCTTACTATTTTTAACAAAATATGATTTGGGACACACTAATCCGAATCACTAATCCCTGGTATACATATAGTACTGATAGTATTGAGAATTTATATAAAGCCCAATCCGTTGAAAACATGCCATGTGATGTAATCAAAATTCTAAAAACACATCCTCGAAAACACTTACAGTACACGTCAGAGAGTGAGTGTGCGAGAGGTGAGCATCACCTTTTTTAGATCCATTATTTCATCGTACATTTCTTCCTTTTCTTTGTAGACTGGGGTCCCTGCAACATAACCTGATAAAGAATTGTAAAAAATAACACGGTGACAAATTTAGAAAAATAACACCTGTTATATGGACAATTCAGGTTGATATATTTAGTTTTATCTCACCGTTAGATGTAGAGCGGGAATATTTTGGCTTTTTCATTCCTAAGGCCTCCTTCAAGTATTCAGGTGTGCTGGTCATGGTGATGCTGGTCTGTGTGACATCTGCTCCTTTTGGAGACTTTGACAATGTCCCTGAAATAAACAAAATTTAACTCCGTAAAGTCTCACATATGAAATAATAGTTCGAAAATTTTATTTAGAAAAATGGAACAGTTTATTGAACCTTTAGAAAAATATTTTATATTAAAATATTATATTAAAAATATATGTTTAATATGCATACAGGTATGTTTTTTTTTTAATGTTTTGAATAATATATGATATATCAAGCTTACACACCCAATGATATAATGAGAAAATGGAGCTCATACATGATGAGGAAAAAATACCTCAATTTTACTAAGAGGCACAAAATGTCCAATTTGGTACAGTTGCTGTTGTTTATTTGGCCAAAAAATAAGATGAAATACAGCTAGTTTGTAATGTAAAACAATGAGATCTTTAAAACGCATATAAATATCAGTTCTCACTCTATCTCCGCCTAACATGTCTTAGAAAGATAATTAATGCTTAAGTTTTATGATCAAAGCTCTGTAGTTTTTATTGTGGGGAGCAAAACATATAATGCAACGCAATACAATGAAGACATACAAATAAACGTTCCTCAAAAGCCTGATGTATCATATTTGAAACTAACATTTTTACATTATTTTTCAAAAAAAATAAATAAAAAAATCATGTATGGATCAAGTAAACCTAAGCTGCTCCAGTCCAGTAAATGTTCATCTTGAAATATTAGTAACAATATAAAAAATACTCTTAAGTTTACTTTATAGATTTCACAGATTCATAGATTTCTTACGGGTTTGAAACGACGTGAGGGTGAGTAATTAATGATTAAAATTTCATATCTAGGTGAACTAACCCTTTAAATTCCATTTGCATGGAGCACACAGGTTTAATTTCAATGTGATTTCTGTGATAATTATTTTGTCTAGTTTTCCAGAAACTGTTGAAACATCTTTAAAACAAGTCACATTTATCTGAGAAGCAGAAAAGCATTTTAATATTGAGGTGCAGATCTGAACTTTGCTTGGGTCTTAGAATGTAAACATATCTGGAAAACCATTTATGGTAGAAGATAGGCTGCATAATTAAAAATAGAAAAAATGCTGAGTAAAATTCAGCCATGTTATTAAAAAAAAAGAGGACCAGACCATGTCCATCATTCTGTAAGTGCAGCCAGACGTCCCTGGGTGTTCCAGCCGGAGGGGTTTTACAGTTTTGGAGCTGTGTCCCTTTTACCGCCCTCCATGATGCTACTGGAGTTTTCTTCAGATGCAAGTTTGCACTGTTCAGGTATGGTGATTCTTAATATAAAAAACGTATTATTTTAAAAGCATACTTGCAGTATATATATTTTATTTTATTCTTTTCATTTTTGTGGCAAGCATGAAAACTCAATATAAGTCTTAAACTTACTAGGAGAAGGAGGTGGTCTGCCTGAAACTTTCTTTTTTCTTGACTTCTGAAAAGAAATCCAACAATCAAACACTTAAATGCAATCCCATATCAGCACAAAGATTCAAAGATCCAGTTGACCTAAGGCAACTGATTAGCCTAAAATCTTAGTCACCATGAACACAAAATCATTCTACATTCTCTCTTGTTCAACAAGCCGTTTCACTCAGACATACGTTAAAATAGGGAAGAAAAGATTATCACAAATTCCGCTTTAAAGACTGTCTATCTCACCTTTTCAGTGTCAGACACATAGCTGCTACAGAGACTGTCCTCTGCCTTGAAAACAAACACACACACACACACACACATATATATTTTATATATATATATATATATATATATATATATATATATATATATATATATATATATATATATATATATACAGTGGGTACGGAAAGTATTTTTTTTCCTCATTAATGTACACACAACACCCCATATTGACAGAAAAACACAGAATTCTTGACATTTTTGCAGATTTATTACAAAAGAAAAATTGAAAAATCACATGCTCCTAAGTATTCAGATCCTTTGCTCAGTATTTAGTAGAAGCACCTTTTGATCTAATTCAGCCATGAGTCTTTTTGGGAAAGATGCAACAAGTTTTTGACACCTGGATTTGGGGATCCTCTGCCATTCCTCCTTGCAGATCCTCTCCAGTTCTGTCAGGTTGGATGGTAAATGTTGGTGGACAGCCATTATTAGGTCTCTCCAGAGATGCTCAATTGGGTTTAAGTCAGGGCTCTGGCTGGTCCATTCAAGAACAGTCACGGTTGTTGTGAAGCCACTCTTTCGTTATTTTAGCTGTGTGCTTAGGGTCATTGTCTTGTTGAAAGGTAAACCTTCACCCCAGTCTGAGGTCCTGAGCACTCTGGAGAAGGTTTTCATCCAGGATATCCCTGTACTTGGCTGCATTCATCTTTCCCTCGATTGCAACCAGTCATCCTGTCCCTGCAGCTGAAAACACCCCCACAGCATGATGCTGCCACCATGTGCTTCACTGTTGGGACTGTATTGGACAGGTGATGAGCAGTGCCTGGTTTTCTCCACACATACCGCTTAGAATTAAGGCCAAAATGTTCTATCTTGGTCTCATCAGACCAGAGAATCTTATTTCTCACCATCTTGGAGTCCTTCGGGTGTTTTTTAACAAACTCCATGCGGGCTTTTATGTGTCTTGCACTGAGGAGAGGCTTCCGTCGGGCCACTCTGCCATAAAGCCCCGACTGGTGGAGGGCTGCAGTGATGGTTGACTTTCTACAACTTTCTCCCATCTCCCGACTGCATCTCTAGAGCTCAGCCACAGTGATCTTTGGGTTCTTCTTTACCTCTCTCACCAAGGCTCTTCTCCCCCAATAGCTCAGTTTGACTGGACGGCCAGCTCTACGAAGGGTTCTGGTCGTCCCAAACGTCTTCCATTTAAGGATTATGGAGGCCACTGTGCTCTTAGGAACCTTAAGTGCAGTAGAAATTTTTTTGTAACCTTGGCCAGATCTGTGCCTTGCCACAATTCTGTCTCTGAGCTCTTCAGGCAGTTCCTTTGACCTCATGATTCTCATTTGCTCTGACATGCACTGTGAGCTGTAAGGTCTTATAAATAGACAGGTGTGTGGCTTTCCTAATCAAGTCCAATCAGTATAATCAAACACAGCTGGACTAAAATGAAGGTGTAGAACCATTTCAAGCATGATCAGAAGAAATGGACAGCACCGGAGTTAAACATATGAGTGTCACAGCAAAGGGTCTGAATACTTAGGACCATGTGATATTTCAGTTTTTCTTTTGTAATAAATCTTCAAAAATGTCAAGAATTCTGTGTTTTTCTGTCAATATGGGGTGCTGTGTCTACATTAATGAGGAAAAAGTGAACTTAAATGATTTTAGCAAATGGCTGCAATATAACAAAGAGTGAAAAATTTAAGGGGGTCTGAATACTTTCCGTACCCACTGTATGTATATATATATATATATATATATATATATATTAATGTTTCATATATATATATATGAAACATTAATAGAAATACACATTAATGAATACATTTATATGAAACATTCATATAAATAAAAAGTACTATCTATACTCTATCATGAAATATGACATAATACCTGTATTTAGATAAGTTTTTATAAGTGGAGGTATCCCAATGTATTATTACCATAGTACATCTCAAAAACATGGTATTCCAATGTACTTTTTGCTGGTGTTACAGTCCAGGAGATTTAAGCATCATGAAGTGTTAATGTACTTACCAGATCCTCCACCTCTTCTTCAGTGACAAGTTCTCCAGTAACTACAGACATTATAGCCTATGTAATGGCCTGTTTTTATTTTATCATCACCTTTTACAAACAACAGGACCATAATCCTTTCTCATACAGAACGAGCTGCAATGTCCGCGTTTTATGAAGCAGCAGGAAATCGTATTTTTCTCATTTCAAAGATGTGTGTAAATCCTAATATAAAACAGCATAAACGAGCATTGAAATTGATAGGGGTGTTAAGAAGTTCCCAAGATGCAGCTGTTTCCTGATGTCGCCGTTAAGAAAAGCAACAGATCCTACGTCGATGTTGTGTGTGAAAGCTACGGAGTTCACGCAATAATATTGCACGGTGTCGTTTCGTGTCGCTCTTCGCTTTACGGATGTAATGTGCATTATTGTCGTCTAGCAACCGAAAATGTTTAACATGACAATAAACAGCAAATCAAACGTGTTCGTGTGCATCAGCGCTGCGCAGCACTTGCGCATTCTGTGAGCATTAAGCGGTCGACTGTTTGAAATACAGATTCATTCTTTTATTATGTGCACTTTGTTGTTGTTTGATGTTCTGTACTACTTTTTTTGTTATTCATTTTAGGCCTTTGGTTGTATGTTGTACAGGTTTATTGGGGCACTTTTTCCCAGTCAACTCATCTGTATTTATTTACTTAATGCTGATTTAGTATCTTTAGATATGTAATTGCTTAATATTTGTTATATTATAAGTAGAAAAATGCTAGGCTTTATGTGCCACTTATGTCAAAATGTACTTGAAAACACACACACACACACACACACACACTGGTTTGTTTTGCTATCTTAGTGAGGACTTAGCATAGACTTCCATTGATCTTATATCAGGTCAATGATATTTTCTAACACCTAACCCAACTCCTCCTCCTAAACCTACCCATCATAAACATGTGCAAAACAATAAATTTAAATAAAAACTACTTTTGGCTGATTTATAAGCCTTTGTAACTAGTGAGGACCAGTCACATGTCCTCAGGGTTGACAAACTATTTCACAATATAAGTGAGGACATTTGATCCTCACAAGTATAGCCAAAACAAGCACACACACACATTAGACTATGTTTGTGTGCCATGAATAATTGCACATATAACCTAATACAGATATAATTGACAGAATACTGGACTTGCATTCAAAATACTGAAAAATTGAAAAAGTTTACAAGAATTTTATTTTACAAGAAACCAATTTTAATGTATCTCTTTTCAATGGAAAATCTGAATTTTAACATTTGAACGGGCTATAAAAATGTACCCTATTCAGCTTTTTAAAAGTTAAAATACCTCACATCATGCTTTTAATATATATATATATAATAGAAAGTGAGATGCTTGAAGATGGCAGTGATAGTGATTAAAATAATATTACAAAAACAGGAAACAGTGAACAGCTGCAGCGCTACAAGGGACGTAATCCTGCTCCTCGCTGCTATCATTTGATATTTAATGGTAAAAAACAGTGACTGTGACCTTGCATTGGTCATTTACCACATCACATTACTCACACGTGATTATAGACATCTCATAGATGGATTTGGTTTAAGGATTACATGAGTGTATTAAAAGCCACCTGTTGCCATCTCTCCAATAATTTATCTAAATTTATGACTATTAAAATATGAGGTTATTCTCTCAATGAAATGGTAACGGAGGTGTATGAACGTGTGGTTGACTCGAGACACCCTCTCTGCTTGTCCTTAGTTATCAAGCAGCTCTGTTACAAAGCTTTTAAAGTCTGTATAAAAACCCTAAATCTTTTGCTTGTCCACTCTCATTATTATAACCCAGTTACATAAGCTTTAATTCCCGCTTGCCTTCCAAGAGGCTGTGATGTTTTTTTTTTAAAACAGGTCCTATCCTCTTAAGATGATTAATGGTAATATGTGTGTGTTGAGGGATGCAAAGAGAAGGGGAGGGAACGAGAGGGAGGGAATGAGAGAGGAGGCTGTTATCTGATCTGTTGGTGTTGTCGGTCTGTACAGCCAGTCTTAAAGCGTGAAGAGGGCAGTCAAGGTGTGAACGAAGGTCTCTTGGGGATTGCAAAGCGAAGACAACTTCAAACACGCCAGGAATCTGGTAAGTAATGAGGAAACATCATTTCACTGGGGGAAAAAAACATTTTCATGTGAGCTTGTGCATTTGATGAAGAAAATTGTTTTACGTGTGTATTCATGTCTACAAATCTACTAAACATAAAGTATTATAAATGTATTTTGCTTCTTAGAATTACTGTTTCTTTGGAGACACTTTTTAAATCAACAGTGCAAAGAACTATTTATGATTTCATTGCTGTGAATGTTCAAGAGAAGTGACAGTCTGCCTTATTGTGGTATATGACAGTGTTTAAAACAATGTTAGTGTGCTTTGTCATATATCATGTAGCTATATATGTGAATTATAACAGAAAGTTCTCGTCTTTATTTAGCTGGTCAGTGCATTGCTCTTGAGGATCACCTGAAATCACCCATTGCCCTAGTGACAAGGTAACAAATCCTATTTTCACAAAGAGCTTACAGACCCAAGAACACACCCAGACGTGAGAGACATTTAAGATACCTATAATAAACACAGAATCATTCATAACTAAAATAGAAAACAAATCATTTTAATAGATGCTGAATGGCAAAACCACAACTTATGCATTTACATATACTTATCAGCAAGCCTTATGCATAGCAAATATAAATCTGACTGTTATTTACTTGAAAAATAGTCATGGATAGTCACTCGTTTGAAGCGTAGCTTGTGTTTTCTGATGTGAAATAGGTCACTTTGTTCTACAGAAGATTAAAACGCTTCACTGAAACCATATTGGGGATGATTCTAAATCCATCACAATATTCCCTGTATGTTTTTTCTTTGTAATTTGTATTACATAAAACAAAATGGATATTGAATTTCCAGTTAATCAACCACAATTATCTATTTACAGAGTAAAAATAACTGACTAGAGTGAATAAATAACAGACATCAAAAATACTGTAAAACCAATCGTTTTTGTGACATTTTGTTACCATTTAAAATAACTGATTTCTGTTTTAACATATTTTAATGTTATTTATTGATGGCAAAGCTGAATTCTCATTACTCCAGTCTTCAGTGGCATACGATCCTTCAGAAATCATTCTAATATGCTGATTTGGTGCAACATTTTTGTATTATTGCTGCTGAATATTTTTGTGGAAACAGTGATATTTTATTTCAGGATTCTTTGATGAATAAAGTTTAAAAGAACAGCATTTATTTGAAATAGTGGTAACATTTTACAATAAGTTCTCATAGCACAGAGCAATATATTTTTACAGCATTTATTAACCTTTGTTAATGTTAGTTAATAAAAGAATCATTTTGGCTCACAGTGCATTAACTAATGTTAACAGATTCAAGTTTTGATCTTAAAGTAAAAGTTGAAATTAACATCAAAGTGAAAGTCGTGACGTATTGTCAAGTATGGTGACCCATACTTGAAATTAGTGCTCTGCATTTAACCCATCCCAAGTGCACACACACAGCAGTGAGTAGTGAACACACACACCCGGAGCAGTGGGCAGCTATTGCAACAGCGCCCGGGGAGCAATTAGGGGTTAGGTGTCTTGCTCAAGGGCACTTTAGTCGTGGTATCGAAGGTGGAGAGAGTGCTGTTTATTCTCAATCCCCACCTTCAATTCCTGTCAGCGTGGGAATCGAACCGGCAACCTTCACATTACAAGCCCAACTCCCTCACCATTAGGCCACGACTACCTAACTAATTAACTAAGATTAATAACAAAAAACTTTTGAATGGTAGATTTTGAATGTTATAATAAAACAATTTAGATAATTCAAACACATAAAAACTAAGTAGAGTTAATGTAAGGCTAACTGTGTGCGCACAAACAGGCAATCTGGGTTGAGCAAAATGAACCTCAAGAAAGTATGCCATTAAATCTTTAACAATTTGCACACTGTTAACTGGATCTTTTGTGTGATTGTTGTCAGGTGCAAAGAAAATGCATCTGGGTCAACAAAGTCCCCTGGTGGATGGGCTATCGCTAAAAGAGTTGGGGGACAGTGTGCTGGTGGAGATTGAGCCCCGAAGGAAAGGACTGCCCTTCCTCAAACATGTGGAGTACCGTATTGTTAGCAAGGTAAACTCAATTTGTATTTATAATACTTTAAGCGTACCTTTTTACTACATTATAGATATACTTACATACACACATACTAGTGCAGCACGAGTCCCGATAAATTGAGAATCATGATTTTTTTGTTCTTGTTTAAAATGGATAACGATTCTCCCACAATTCTGAATTGACAACTAAACAAATGTAATTTACCCTAGAGCTTCAGAGAAAAGGTTAATTGCTGCAGTTTATTTTTAAAAAAATGTAATTAATTTGAATGAATAATTTAAAAAAAAAAATGGATGAATGATTCAATGACTCACTCATACTAGATGAATCAGCGTTTCTGAAAGATTGACAAATACTTTTTTTTTAACAGTCACTTATCGTCACCTACTGGTGTAACAATGTAATTGATTCATTCATTATTTGAAGCCTTGTTACTTTCAAAAAAAATGATTTACTCTATTTTGATCGCTACCGTAGACATCAGTGTTTATATCCAAACTATAAAACTTTTATCCCAGCACTTCTGTGATAATTTGAGTTACTGTAGCCTAAAACAGTAATAATGATACTGTGTGGTTGAAAAGATGGTTTGTGTGAAGCTGTTTCATACCTAAACATGACAGATGCTCTCTATATCTCAGTGGCAACGCCAACGTAGACTTGAATATTCTTTGTGATCGTATTTGTCAAATACGTGTTTTAACGATTTATCGTGTCAGCTCTAATATACACATATCATTAAAACATAATATAAACTATTCCATCTCTTCTACATAGTGTTTCCAGATCCCGGTTCAGCGCAGATACAGTGATTTTGAGGTGTTCCACAGTCTGCTGCTGCAAAAGTTCATCTACAGGATGGTACCGCCTCTGCCCCCAAAGCGCATCCTTAAAGGCGGTAAGATTTTAACTGTTCTCAAATGAGCTTTCTTCACCAAGGGTTCACCAAAAAAAGAAATTTCTGCTATTAACTACTCTCCCAAATGTCGTTCCACACCTGTAAGACCTTTGTTCATCTTCAGCACACAAATTAAGATACTTTGAAGAAATATCGTTAAGGTTGGACCACTGTAGCCACGTTGACTATTTTAATGATGTTTTTACTACTTTTCTGGACATTGAATGTGGTAATTTCATTGTTTTTATTGGAGGATTAAAAAAACCTCTCGGATTTCATCAAAATATCTTAATTTGTGTTCCGAGGATGAAGGTCTTACGATTGTAGAACGACATGAGAGAGAGTAATTAATGACAGAATTTTCATTTTTGGGTGAACTAGCCTTTTAAGCCTCATTATTAGTATTATATCTCTAAAACCATCTATTTTTTTCTAACTCTCCCATGAACTTACAGTTTTGAACTCAGTATCAGACCGAGAGTTTAACGATAGTCGCCGCCGTGGTCTACAAAGGTTCATGACCTTGGTGATCAGACATCCAGTGCTAGCAGGAGATGAGTTGGTCAATATCTTTCTGTCAGCAAGCAGCGCAGTAAGTCCTGCAAACCAGCAGATGGCAGTAAAACTAATTCAACTTTGCATGAATAGTTTGACTTTTCATCCTTTTTCATGTTACAGGATGTTCAAAACAAGATGCGTGATGCATATAAAAGGACAGGTGATGAGTTTCTGACCTCCCAAATAGCGTTGCATGGCAAGGTGGGTAAAAAAAATAACAAAGACATGGAATAAAAAATGAAGCATGGCAGCTGGTTTGAGCTGGTTTAAGCTGGTCCTTAGTTGGTCCTTAGCAACTAGTTCCAGCTCAGGACCAGTTTAATCCAGCTCATGACCAACTAAGGGCCAGCATAAACCAGCTCAAACCAGCTGCCATGCAACAAAACATACCTAACCAGCATATGCTGTTTTTTTTCAACAGGGAAATTACTCTAAAAAAGTAATTAATTATTACTAGCTACGAATTACATCTTCAACTGTGTAATTAGATTACTGTACTAATTGACCCTTCGCAAAGACCTGCCCTGTTAGTTACTGTTGCTATGTCCGACAAGCCGTGCGCTCTCACGCCACACATCATGTCCTCACGGAGTGAAAAATACATTGTGGAGCAAAGAGGACACTGACAACACATCAACAGACATATGAAACAGTTATATATTTAATATATCGTAATTTTTTAAGAAGTTTAAACAATAAATACCATATAGTGTCTTTTTAATGTGTCGTGACAGATCGCTGTAGCTCCTTCAAGCGGCTCGTGAACCGATCATCTCTTCATACTAGTTCATTTATAGCATCAAATAAACATGAATGAACATCAGAAGGAATGTTGTTTCAAGCGCGGAAGGATGTGAATACACACAATTTTTCAAGTTCAAGTTCACCAATATTAATCTACTAACTCCCCTGACTGCTTTGTCAGACAAAATGGCAGATTCTGGGTTATGATTGGTTAGATCGCCTGTCAATCAAACTGTTTGCGAAGGGTCAATTAGTCTTCAATGCCCCCTCTCCATTTCAGCCTCGACCAGGATAGACATGATACTCAATTCTTTCATATAAACAATATAAAATTGCATAAATTATTCTTGAACTGACCAAAGTATTTAAAGGGAGAAGGCTACATTAAAAACAGATTTTAACATTAGACATTTTGATGTTATATCCACTATTGTTTTATAAAGAATTGTTCTAGTCTATACAGTATTTAATGCAATTGTATCATCAGAAGTAACTTCAATTAAATTACAGAAAAGTAAGCCCTTACTTTACTTTTCAAGGGAAAAGTAATTAAATTACAGTTATTACTTAGTAATGAGTATGTAACGATGAGCGAGTCAGCGGGTTTAAATCCAAATGCAGCTTTATTCAAAGACATAGTCAGACAGGCAATGGTCAACTCAACAGCAAACAGAAGTAGCAGGGAAAAGGCAAACTCGTAGTAATATTCCAGGCTAGGGTCAACAAGACAGGCAGATAAACAACAAAACGATGAAAACAGGCAGGGTCCGAAAACAGGCAAACAAGACAAGGATAACGCACAGAAATGTTTCAGGGAGAACAATACTTCGCAAATAACAAATGAAACAGAACAGACTTAAATAGGGTGCTAGATTGGCTACAGCTGGAAATTCATTACAAAATGTTTTAATTAATTGCAATTAACACAAAACGAATATTGTCATTTTTAAGGTGAATCTACCTGAGGAAATGCAGAGCCAGGCTGCTGCTAATCGAGAGGTCATTGCAAGTATTCACAGCAGTTTCAATAAACTCAGAGATGTAGCTGAGCGGATGGCTCAGCGTTCACGAGAAAACTCAACGGATCTGCTCATGTTTGGAAAAGACCTGAGGTGAACAATACTGAACACTTGAGAAATCATCATAAATTCTCTCTCTCTCTCTCTCTCTTTCTCTCTACATATATATATATATATATATATATATATATATATATATATATATATATAAATAAATAATGTTCATAATAATCAATACAATAAATGTAGTGATACATAAAATATCCTCAAATGTATGTGGCTAAATTGTACAATGTACAAAAGCTGCACACACAGTGTTTCATGATATCTTAACATCAATGTTAACATTAAATTATTAATTATTTAATATTTATAATTAAACGTTTATAACTAGAAACTTTTAAAAGAGGTGTCTATCTATTTTTCTATTAATGTTTAGATGATTTTATTGCATGGTGTGGTTTCTAACACTTATTATAGAAATATATATATTCAATGAAGGTATGATACAGTGTTATTTTATTATCATTAATATATTATTATAGTATTATAGTTAATATTTTCAATCATTTTTGTAGATTTTCTGGTTTCATTTTAAGTTAAAGTTTTAGTAATTTTGGTCATTTTAGTCATTTTTTTAAAAAAGAAATCTATATAGTTTTTTATTAATTTTATATTTATACAGTTTTAGTTATTTTAGTACTTCAAGTTAAATCAAATGAAAATGAGTAATGTGCCTTTGCAACTAGCTGAAATTTAAAAAATATTTAAAATGTTTATAGTTTATTACATTTTAATTAGTGGTTATTTTATTTCAAGTAACGGAAATGTTATTAATGGTTTTAACTTTAGTTTTAGTTAACCCTGATATGTAATATTGAAAATGTGAAAGTGTGTGTGGACAACTCAGAGGTTATTACTTGATTCTTCAACAGTGAACTTGGCTCTGACACACCAGACCTGCCAGTGAACGCTACAATGAGCAAAGCATGGAAAACGCAGAGAAAGTCACTTGTAGAGCTGTCAGGAGAATTCGGTCTTCTCGCAGACAAAGCTGCACATCAGGTATTAAAACAGATCATTATTGAGCATTAGTCTAATCACAAACACCACTACAAAAATGACTAAAATGATGCAAATACATGATCTGCATTGAACAAGCACTTCAATGTTATTATGACACCTACAATATTATGACTCTCTCTAAAGAGTCTTCAGTTTGCTTTGGTTGAACAGAAATTAAATTGAATATTTCAAACCCTTTTTATACACCAGGGCAGCAGAGAGGAGGATGAAGTGGTGGAGAAACTGAACCTTCTCCTCGAACAACTGCAGTCGTATAAAGTGAGAACTTTGTAGAAAACTAAACAAAATTGTATTTAATGTATGTTAAAGGGGCATATGCAGCTGAAATAAGAAGAGTATTTAACAAGTTT
Organism: Zacco platypus; assembly: GCA_038088235.1. Taxonomy (NCBI): domain Eukaryota; kingdom Metazoa; phylum Chordata; class Actinopteri; order Cypriniformes; family Xenocyprididae; genus Zacco; species Zacco platypus. Next base: position 8,620,254 of record CM076084.1, read on the forward strand.
GATCATTTTTAATATACAGCTCTGTTTTTCTGGGTTTACTATTTATAGGTATGTGTTTGGGTAAAATTAACATTTTTGTTTTATTCTATAAACTACTAACATTTTTCCCAAATTCCAAATAAAAATATTGTAATTTAGAGTATTTATTTGCCAAAAGCAACAACTGGTCAAAATAACAAAAAATATGCAGTGGTCTCTTAATTTTTTCCAGAGCTGTATGATTGGTCATTTTACTCTGTAACAATTCAACTGTAATGGCATTCTGATGTTTATTTTATATTATATTAATATATATATTAATATTTCCGTGTGTGTGTGTAGGACTTGTGTGATCGGCATGACAGCAGTGTGTTACTTGAGCATCAGAGAGCGTTTGAAAAGCGTAGCGGGCCTGTGGCTACACACTTAAAATACCAGAGCAGCATTGAGCAGCCTGAGTCTCGACTCACACAGGTAACACATAACAGTATAGCACCACCAACATACTCACTACACTTTATCAAACTGAGGTATACAGCTCTCCTATTGCCATAGTGCAATTGCATTGTCCACAGTAAAAACATGTGTACTGTAATAAAGCAGGGTTCATACATTCACAGCTTAGAAAAATAAGGGAAAAATAAAAATTTGGCATGGAAACTAGAATGGAATAGAACGTTCTTATCCATATAAATCAGAAGCAGTCTCTTCAAACGAGCTGATTTAGATTCTCCCCCACGATGACGTCATCATAGAGAGAAGCCCCGCCCACAACTGGTGACAATCCGCCCAATTAGCATAGACACAGTGAGATACACAAAGTCAATCATTTCTGTATCCTCACTGTAGCTTCTGTTCAGTGCTGGATTTTCACAAAGGTTGATTCTGAAAGATGGGTAGATACTAACTGTTCGTGCTCAAACTTCATATCCAGAACTGTTGATGCCCTGACGTGCTATCAGAGTTATCGTAAACGAGTTTCCTAGTTAAAAATTGCACATGAACGCTATTTCTGACATTTTTGGTACGTGAGATTGTTCTGTTTTGTTGTTGCTGGTATGCTGGAGTATTCTTGAAGTCTTTAAACTCTACCCTCTTTTGGAAGAGGGGCCGGGAGCAACGACTCATGAAAATTTAAAGGGACACACTCAAAACTCAAAAACGACCAGTTTTTGCTCACACCCAAAAAGTGACTATTTTAACATTCTATAATAATTGATGTGTGGTTTATTTTGAGCTCAAACGTCACATACACACTCTGGGAACACCAGAGAGTTATTTTAAATTTTGTTAAAAATGGGCATAATAGGTCCTCTTTAAATATACATTTGAAAGGCTAAATATATTCATGCGCACAAATGCAGATACAGTATGCTCACAATCCATAATGGTATCTAATTTATTAGCAAATTGTTCTTGGTCCTTGTTGGTTCTTTAGAATGAATCACTCAAAATGGCTCATGAATCAATCTAAAAGATTCATTCACACAGAACAGTTTTTGTATTTAAAAAAATTGAGAGGAATGAAAAAATGCAAGGTATGTGATGGACAAAATCAAGGGACGTCCTACTTTTTTTTCTCATTTGAGAAGTCATTTTACTCGGATATACATCACAATAGGCAGCGCTGGGCAGTAACTGATTATATGTAATCTGGATTACATAATCAGATTCCACAAATTAAATGCTTGTAACTGTCACTTTTTAAAATACTCATAATCAGAATACAGTTACTTTTAATTGATTACAGTATTACTTACAAAATGGCTGTAATGGCCCTAATACTTCTTTTTATCTTTTAAATTATCCTTTATCAAAAGTTTTATAGGATCGCACACACAGACCGGCCTCTAGTTAGGAGACTACTGTATAATTACATGAAAAATCGAATAAAATATTCCATCTCTTTTCATTAGTCTTTTATTTTGTTTTTATTTTCAAATGATTTATTACTTATGATTTAACGGATATTGTGATATTGATTTTATAACCATAGTTTTATTCAAACATGATGTTAATATTGAGTAACTTACATTTTATACACAATTCATCCAATTACTTTGGCCAATTTAACTCTGCCAATGGGAAAAGATAAAACAAAGCCAAAGCAAAATCAACTGCTGAGCGCCGAGCACAAACAGTAGTGAATCATTGTTTCATCGAGTGAATGATTCAAAGATGGCCACCTTGATTCACTTTGTTGCCACCTGCTGGCATTACAATGTACTCTGCAAAAAAAATCCACACCACTGACACTTGAACTAAATACTATAATTCTGTCTTCCTACAGCAGGAAAACACGATTATCACCATGGAGATGAGGAGTTATTTCTCCCTTTTGTGTCTGTATCAAGAAACCCAGATGGTCTTCACCAATCTGCCCCTTGTAACTTCAATACTGGGAACATTTGTCCACTCACAAATACAAGGGCACAAAGAGGTACATTTGCAAAAACACAACAACTCTATTGCTTCTGCTGATTATTTTAGCAGTTCAACTCTGTGTAAACTATGTATTTTCATTCCTCAGATGGGTGATGTGTGGGGTGAACTTCATCCAAAACTGAAGGATCTCTTTGAGAACTCTAATGAAGCCTCGTCTTGCTCCTCTTCTCAAACACACCCCTCCAGAGGACAGAAGACCTGTGCTGTCATTGGTTCTGCATAACCAGTCCAGGACAGTAAATATGAGGGAAATTCCCAGCCTTTCTCAACTCCCTAAGAACTCAGTATACTGCTTCATGCCATCTGTTATCCTTCTCTTGACTGTACATACTTTAACACTTTTCTTCATTACTTTTCCAAATATGGAAATACAGAGTGGCTCTAAAACATATCTGAACACTTAAGGTCACCTAAAAGTTTCATTAGAGACAAAATATCAAACTGTCTGCTAACCAAATGTGTTATCAACACTAACTACGTTTTTGGTAACCATCTTTTACTAATGTTAACTGTAAAGCTACTTCAGCTCTTTACTTTAAAAAAAAAATTAAGGCAGCAACTGAACTTAAGTTTTTAAGTTTATAATTTATATTGTTAGTTTGATATTTTGTTATCTAAAGGAATGACATTCAAACATTTTTCATTGTGCATTAAGTATCCAAATACTTTTTGAGGCCACTGTATATTCAGATAATATAGAATATATTTATTTAAAAAAATTCTAGTTGAAAAACACCCTTTGAGACTAACATGATGATATCTTTGCTTTTGACTTTTTCATTGAATTCCCATTTTTCCCTTTTTCTTTTAAAACTTGAACCACATATGTTTTGATGCAGTACGTTGTTACACATTCAAATAAATAATCCCAGATCTTTCAAAACCTGCTCATCTCATTTTTTTTTTTCAGGTAACCCAAAATAATATTTCATTTTGACAGGAACTTACATAATAGTCAAAGATTACATGTATTGTCCTTAAGATAAGGCCACCGTTTGAGTATGGATAAAAAGGTTAATCTGAAATGGCTCTTTGCAGAAATTCAAAGAAAGAAAAACGTTTTTCTGGAAAAATATTTTTATGCAAGACCAGCTGATTTAATGTTGAGAAAGCACCTGTCCTCGAAAACAATCCACAACCATCACCAGTGTTGGGAGTAATGCATTACAAGTAACTTGAGTTATGTAATCAGATTACTTTTAAAGTTACTTTTTTCCTCATTTATTCACCTCTACTGTACATGCATTTGCATTTCCTTCAGCCTGAGGCTTATTGAGTTCATGTTTAGTATGAAAGGGCCTTTACATTTGCCAAAAAATTCTTTTTTTTTTGTTATTAAAAAACAAACAAGCAAGCCCACTCCAGGTGAGAAAAAGTAACACAAATGTAATGCATTACTTTCCATAAAAAGTAACTTTCCTGGCTATCACACATATAAAAGGACAAGACTGATAAGTTTTATACAAATGGCAGAGTATCATTTAATAATTCCAGATGTCAGGTATGGTACAGCACAGGAGTTTTGTTGGTGTCATTGTTTTGATCTGACATGTTCGCACCTGTTAGCATGCAATTTAAGCTTGCAGCTAGTTGATACTTTGTGAGCTAAAGCAATTATGCTAAATGCTTTATTAGTGAATACAATTATTTAAAAAAAAAAAAAGATTTCAAATATAACTGTGCAGTCAATTGCACAGGCTTACTCTCGGCAGAAAAGAAACGAACAAAACAAAAAGTGTAAGTGAATTTAAAAGAAATAATGAAAAGGAACAGCAAAGAAAGACTAAGATGAAATCATGTAATTTTCATCATTTTTACCAGTGGTGTTAATCTGAACAGTCTATACAGTTATGTTTCTTTGTGTACATTAGATTCAGTATTTATATTTTGAACCTCCTGTCTAAAATTAAACTCTTTCGTCACACATTATAGTCTCCAAACAAAGTGCCAAACACATCAAATACACATAAATGGACCTGTTTTGGTGTTAGGTTGAGCCACAAAATGTCAAAAGTAAGTTTAATTTCATATTGAATTATTTTTCAGTATTATCATCTTTTATTATTATATAGAATATTTGAATCAAAGGCAGTGTAATCGTCACAAGTAAAAACAAACGTTTTTATAATGTTTTTACAAGAGAATGAAAAGTACATTTTAATGGCCATATGTCAACTCATAATTTTATTGTCAACTAAAGTGAGCGCTCTTCCTCTTGTAAAACCATGGATACAGTAGAACATGCACACATATGGGAATAACAGAAGTTTAAGATTTTAAGTTCACAGCTTTGCAAAAGGGACCATAAAGATCCTCATAAATAGAGAAACAAATATGGGCCATGAAGCAGTCAAAAGTAAAATAATGTTTCCTGTTTGAGCTTTACTGTCAGTGCTGAATAATGTCTTAGCCCCGCCCCAGACTCGCGCTATTGGTTGCTCAATCGGAGCAGTGTTTTGATCATGCCAGAGACGAAATCAATGTACAGATGGTTCATTTTGAGAAAGAAGAAAGTATTTTTAAGAGTAAAAAAATGACACAAAATACAATGTCGTATATAAAGACAATTCAGGGGGAAATAGTAAGAATAAAGGCTTTGCCGTTTTTCTACATATTTAAATGTGATAAATTTGTGACTAATACCCATCTCTAAATTGTGATAATGACATATGCATACTAAAAGTTAAACTGACTAATAGACAAAGAGCAACAAAAACAAGAGCACGTGTATGATAAACGAATTGCACGGTTCTGACATGGTGCACAGTCATTAGTTACATTATATGATTATCATTAACAAATCGATCAATACTCCTTTTGGAATATTAACATATGACACTTAAGGCAAAATCAACAGCTCATTTAAGAACCGTCATTTGAGCAAATTTAAAGATGAAGCTTATTTAGGTATTTTACACTGGCCACGTTAAAACCACGGTAAAGATACCTGATGGCACTAAAGGTAACAATGTGAGCGGAGGCAGGAAGCTTAACTGAATGGAGATTAGCAAACAGTCAACAAAATTAATTAGTCAGTCAATATTTGGCTTATTTTGAGATTATCAGTATCGGCCACTATTATTATTAACATTCCCTTGTTTCAGGTCCAAATTCTTACAACAGCCTTTTAAAAACGAGAATAAACATTTTACATTTTCAATCGTATGTGGATTTTGAGTATATATTGTGTAATATGCCATCATTCAGTCATTTATGTATATATATCCACATTACATCAGCCACTGAAAACCCATTTCTGATGCTCAACTGTTTTCCTCTCGTCTTAAAGCTACGTGGAGGTCATAGTATTTAACACACAGAGCAGTTTAGAAATAAGAAGACATGTAAAATTAGAAATAGTTTGTGTCTTGTTTATCCACATGACCAAAACAGGGATTAATCGCCTGATGCAGAGATCCAAGGTGTTGTGATTGTTTCATGCATTTCATAACATGTGCATGAATTCAATGAAAGCCATGGGGGAATTATCATGACTCGTGATTGACTATTTATATCGATCAGATTAATTAATAGTCTGATATTTGGTCATTTTGAGGCTTTTGGCACTGGCTATTGGCACACCCATTCTAATTAGCATAAATAGCTTCCTTGTGTCAGTCTATAAATGCACCGACAGCTTTGGGTTTTAAAAATATAAATATACAATGGGGTTCATAAGTCTGAGGACACACTGAAATTGTGGGATTCAACGTATAATTTAAACAGTCGTAGAAAAGTGATGACATAATATGAATATGAAATATGATTTGGGCCACTAATTAAATAAGCAAATTTTGTAAAGACTTCTCTCTGAAAAAATGCTGGGTTAAAAACAAGTTGGGTTGAAAATGGACAAACCCAGCAATTGGGTTGTTTTAAGCTAGCCCAACCTCAACGATTGTGTAAAAAATACTGTATTGATTGTTTAATAAATTAAATTTTATTAATAAGTTTAATGAATACTCATTAAACAATAAACATTTATTAAATTACTTATTGCTGCCTCTAGTAATTATGTCTGATTTTTAATTTCCAACCTATTTTGGGTTAATTTTAAAACAACCATATAGTATTTTTTAAACAATAGTTGAGGTTGGGTTGAAAATGGGAAAACCCAGCAATTGGGTTGTTTTAATCCAACAGTTGGGTTATTAATGGGCAGTTTTATTTAACAATCCAACTGTTGGATTAAAACAACCCAATTGCTGGGTTTTCCCATTTTCAACCCAACTTGGGTTGTTTTTAACCCAGCATTTTGCATTGAACCCAGCGTTGCATCCACTGAAGCTCAAGAAACTCTGGATCATTCTACAATCAGTTTTTATACAAATTTGTGGAGTTCATACAGCTCATCTCGAGTGAAAAAACAGCAACAACAACAAAAAACAAAGATTACTATGACATTCTGATACGTAGGTTAATTTTTCAATGCAACTTATACACAACTGTTAAGCTGATAATATATAATTTAAAAAACTGTATTGAATTACAAATATGTAAAACAGAAGCACTTAAGTGTTCTCAGACTTCTGGACCCCACTATATATGTAGGCTATACAGTTTGTTTATCGACCATCAGCAATCAGAAAAACCACTGACCATTTCCACTGACCACTAGAAATGATATGATGAATAAATCATTTGTACTGCTTTTTTTTATCTTGATTTATCTCACCCACTGTACAAAACAAGTGCACCAAATCTGTTCAGCCATCTAGCATACAAACAAAGGCTGTGCTAACAGGATGTTAGCATTAAAAAATAAAAGTGAGTATTTATATTGTGCTTAAAAAGAAATACACATTTCATATTCAGTACAGATGAAAAATAATAACAATAAAAACAATATATATGCATTCAAGTGGTATTTCTATGGCTTTTTGTACAATACAACCTTTAGTGAAAATATACATCTACACATAATTCAAGTACAAATGTACAAAATTCTTTAAACTCATACCCTTTTCTTTAATTATGATACAGTTTAATACAGTTCATAAATACAGTTGAACATTCATACGTTTAGCATTCTGATTGGCAGCTGATGGGAAGTGGGAGTGGTTTTAAGTCAAGATGGCTCCTCCTCCTCATTGCTGGCACTCCTAAAACAAACCTGTAAATGGTGAAGAACACAGTGACATATCAAATGTAATTATACGCTCTAAATGTTTCTGATGTATAAAGTCTATTTCCAATTGTGAATTTTCTATAGCGATGTATGAAGCACACTGAAGTCATTTTCATATCAAGCAGCTTTTTCTTGGTCGACAAAGCGAATCCACGTTACCAACTTGCACCCATTGCAAAATCTGGTTGGGGAAAGCAACTGTGGATTCCCATCGCAATTACTGAATTTCACCACTACGGCAAATTTGACCTCAAACCCTCATCAATGATCATCTGCAAAATGACTGACATTATAAAGCTAAAAATAATGATGAACCAAATATTTACATTTGGGGGATCAAAAAATATTTTATAAGGCCCCAAATGTTGTTTTTCTGTTATATTTTATATTGGAGAAGAATTATCAGTAACCAATGACAACTTTTTCATCTCAGAGCAAAAACTACACAGTTAAAGTATGAATTGGAATCAGCTGTCATTTAACCAATGAAACTTTGCTATAAGTGGTCAACCACATCAATTCAAATGTCCAGTCATTTAGACATCAGACTGACTCGTCATCAGCTTCAAGGTTTGCATTACTCTGTTTAGGGTTAGTCAGAGTGAACACACAGATACGCAACATTCATACTGCAGGACTTAAAGTCAATATGAAATCAAAATTTATATATATATAAAAATGTACAGATATAGTACAACATGTAAACCAAAATAAATACTTTTCAACCTTGTTGTATGAACTAGGGCTGTCCCCGACTAAAGATTGGTCGTTCATTTAAGACATCAGTCAACTAATCGCAGGTTTATTTTAATTTAACCTATACTGAGGAGAATTCTAAACCATAATGAGCATTTAATATATATAAGCGTAATATAGTCTATTCCGCACTCAAGCGCACACATAATGCTTCATTTAAGATATTAGTCAACTAATTGCACGTTTATTTTTAATTTAATTACTTAAGTATATACTGAGGAGAATACTAAACCATAATGAGCATCTAATATATATAGGCGTAATATAGCCTATTCCACACTCAAGCGCACACATAAAGCTTGCCAAAAAGCACCGGCAAAAGTAATGATTATGAAAGTGTCGGAGGAAAAATTACATGGAGATATTTTAATTATTTATTGATAAACTAGTGTTTTCTGAGTCAGTGTCGGCTGCAAAGATGAAGCTGACGCAGTTTATCTCCGCAGTATAGAGAGAAATTCATCCGTCATACGGATTACATAAGCAGAGAGTGTTATTGCCTAATAATAGCACACATTTATCTAGGTTAACTTTATAGCGACCGGCCTTGATAAGCAACGTTTCAAATGATAAGCCATATTTGAGGGCGATGGATGATAGTCGAACGTTTGGTTTCCTGCCCGACATACTGTAATTACCACAATGACCCGTTAACGATCTGTCCCATATGGGCTACGTATTGTTTTGGTTTTTTTTGCGACTAACTGACTAATAAAATTTTGGTCAGTCTCTTCTAGTGAACTATAGTTCTTCTAGTTGACTAATAGGGGGCAGCCCTAGTATGAACATAGAGAAGTCTGGTCATGCAGGGACAGTTTTACTATTCAAAATCATAAATTGCAAACAAAGATGTTTTGGCAATTAAACTAAAAGATGAAGGTGAATAAGTCTGTTTGGGAAGAGCTAGAAAATACCTCAAGCCCCACCCCCTCTGACCACAGCGGGCGGCACGCTAGCACTTGCCTCTCGGTGGAATAACCTGTAGAAGAATCCTCGCTTGGGTGCTGGATTTGGCCTGTTTACATCCAGATCAGAACACAGTGTTCCATCCATCTCGAACACATTAATCTCCTTAAAGCACTCCATCTCAATCATCTGAAATATGAACACACACACTCGTACAACTGTACACACTTAAAAGGTTCCATGCCAGTCCTCTATTTCATCATCTAAGATTTTCAATAATTCAGAGGTACATCATGAATTTCTAGGAGGAAATTTTATTGCTCAGAAGTTACTTTTTTATTGCCTTAATGGAGTCATGTCTCATTTAAATGTTTCTCCTAAATATCCTAAGACATAAAAAGTGACACAACTGCCTACATACTCTAAGAGTACAGAGCTATAAAATTAATCAAAAGTTACAAATTACATTATAAAATGACAGTAAAGACATTTAGAACCTTGAAAGATTTGTATTTCAAATAAATTATGTTCTTTGGAATTTTCTATTCATCAAAGAATCGTGAAAAAAAATGTATCATGGATTCCACAGCAGTATTAGGAAACACAGCTGTTTTAAAGAAATGTTTCTTGAGCACCAAATCAGCATATTAGAATGATTCCTGAAGGATCATGTGACACTGAAGACTGGGGTATTCAGCTTTGCCATCACAGGAATAAATTACATTTTAAAATATTTTTATTGTATTTTTGATCAAATAAATGCAGGCTTGGTGACCATAAGAAACTTTTTTTATTCAACTACATTTTGAATGATATTGTATGGATATATAACTGAAGCGACCAGGGTGCTGTACCTCATTTTGCCATGGGATGGAGACACTTCCTGTTACAAACTTATGGTAGAAGTCATCATCCGTAGGGTCCAGATTTACACCTTTGACTGTTGAAAACTGCTCTATGTCCAAAACATCCTTGCAGTACACCGCACGTGGCTAAAAAAAAAACAGCAGATATGACAAACATCCACCTGGAAAATCCTACATGCTTAGTCTAACAGGTGCTCATGAATCAAGCAGATAAAAACATGAAAACAGCCCATTAATAACTCACATCAGGACAGAACGGTGGGTCTAGTATGTTGGCCTCCAATCGCTTAAAATTGATGTTGCGGAAAATGGGATGCAGTTTGACTTCAGCCCCTCCTCTCCCTTGACACCCCAACCGCTCCTTTGGATCTTTACATAACAACTGTGGAGCCCAGGAATAGAGAGGGAAAGTGCTGTCAGAAACAGGAACTGAGGTCAGGGAGGGAAAGAAGTGGGGCTGACACAGAAGAGGAGAAATCCCAGTGGAAGTAAAACTGACCTTGAGGTCACAGTCTTCCATGACACCATAAGAGAGGACTAAACAACACTCACTCCTCCAGTATTACACATAAACTCTTTCCATGTTGAAAATATTACATATTATAGCCAACATTAAAAATTTCATTTTAATTCTGACCAATAAGTGTATCCATGATAAAGAAAGGTTACTTAGGCTACCTTCATACTGTCAGTTCCAATCCGATTTTTGTGCATATCCAATAATCTGATCAGATTTAGCAAGTGTGAATGGACAGAAATTACATTTTTACGAATCAGTTTGAAGCTACATTCATATGTGTTTTGAAATCCTATTCAAATTGCATTTCTGGAAATTCGTTTCAGTCGGACTGCTCTGATCGGCTTTCGCATAGTTTATGTGACTTTCTCACGGCATGTAAAATGTAAACGTCAGATGTTGTTATAGGAAACAAGGCTATTTTTTGTTGCAAAGTGCCTGACGAGCAGAAAATGACAATACAGCGGAGACTTGTTGAAACCGGCGGAGACGACAGCATGGTGGAAAGCCATGAATACCAGCCTCCTACGTCCTAGTCCAGCCCAGTGTGGCGGCTACACATTGTCATGTTATAAATAAGACAACATCTGTATTGCAAACTCCTCCGTGTTTTTTTTTTTTTTTGGCTTATCAACTCAACATCATTGCCATTGAAACCAATGCAGATATTCTGGAAAAGGAAAGAGTGGCACATGACACACAAATCGGATCTGAATAGTTGAAATACTCAATGTTTACGTCAATAATTTTAGATCAAATTCCAATTGGATACACAAATAATCGGATTTGAACTGGCAGTGTGAATGTTTTGAATAAAAGTTTAAATTTAATAAATCTAAAATGTAATGTGGTGCAGTGCTGTTTTTTTTTATCTAAAACTTTTTGAAAAAATGTGAAATAAAATAAAATGTAAATATTATATGTAAAAAATCTAACCAAAATATAATAAGTTGAAGTACTAAAATGATTAAAACTGAAATAAAAATAAATGAAAGCTAAATAGAAATATTAAAAATAAAAATGACCAAAGAACATTACCTAAACTAAACATTAACTAAACTAAAACAAAAACTGAAATATAGAAATAAAAGCTAATTCAAAATATACATAAAATTAGTATATAAATAATACTAAACTTACAGTGATGTGGTGCAGTCAAGCAAAATAACATTTGACTTGCAACTTGTATAAGCACAAGTTTTAATCATTTAATCATTTTCAAAAAAAATTTCAAACAAATTTCATAAATAGGTTTCTTATATACACATGATTTATTTACTGAGCAAAAGTTTTTAAAATATTAATAATATATTTTAACTATGTTTTTCCTGATAATAAATATAAAAATTATAATAATAAATTAATAATAACAATAAAACATATACTAATAAATAAAATAATATGCAATAAATATGAAAGTAAAATAATAATAATAAAAACATTTACCCCCCCCCCCAAAAAAAACAAAAAAAAACCATATATATATATATATATATATACACACACACAGAAAAAAATTTAAATGTTAATCAGGAGAGATGTATTTATGAATCGCATTCTTTACTTGTATAAATTAATAATCCGATAAAAAAAATAAAAATCATGTAGGTCATGATTGACCAATACCAATTTATGTTGATTATAGCTTAGTTGACACACTCCCAACTTTAGGGTCCCACTGGTTACGATGACACTGTGGCATTGATCATGTGTGTCATCTCATGAATATGATCATTCTGACAGCACAAATAAAAATAAATAAAGAGCATTAAGTGTGTACCTGTCGACAGATGTCTTTAGCCTCTTCAGAGAACTTTTCAGTGTATTCCTCCTGGTCCTCACACACACGCCGGTCCACCTCCTCTCTCTTCACACGCTCTTTACGGCGACGGAAAGGAGACTGACCCTGAATCATTTCGTATATTAGACATCCCAAACCCCACCAGTCAGGACTGAACGTGTAGCTCTCATTCTGAATGACCTCTGGTGCTAAAAAACACATCCGGAGAAGAATGAGGTCAAACACTCAATCACACAAGTACCGCTGAAGAGATACGGAATGTGTTTGGCTCTTACCCATGTATCCCACCGTGCCAACACGCCCTCGTATCGTCTCACCCTCTGGAATTTGGACAGCCAGTCCCAGATCAGAAATACGGATGTGCCCTGGAAAAAAAGCATCTCTTTTACTTTTTTACATTTTCAACTTTCTTTAGTGTGTAATGTTGTTGTTTGAGCATGAAAAAGGTCTGCAAAGTTACAAAGCACAAAGTCACTCCAAATGGAGTTAAAAAAAAGACTTTATAAAAGGGCTTAATCGGTCCTCTTTCAAACCTGTAGTTTTTTCATTCCTAACATGCCCAAACATGACATGCTTCAAAATGGTTACAGCTAATAAGAACGTTCAAGGTTCAGTCCAAGGGTATTCTGGGTGAATGGCAAGACATTGCTACAGTATGTGGTTATTAGGGGTGTTATGACTGGCAAATGTCCAACCCTCAAGTCTAGATATGCATAAATAAGATAAAAAGAAGAAAAAACAAAACAAAATCAGGCCTTAAAAAAATGAAAATTCACCCAAAAATGAAAATTATCCCATGATTTACTCACCCTCAAGCCATCCTCCTAGGTGTATATGTCTTTTTTCCGACAAACACAATCGGAGTTATATTAAAAAGATATCCTGGCTCTTCATAGCTTTTTAATGGTTGTGAATCGCGCTTACGATTTTGACGACCAAAAAAGCGCATCCATCCATCATAAAAGTAATCCATACAACTCCAGGGGGTTAATAAAGGTCTTCTGAAGCAAATCGATGGGTTTTTGTCAAATAAATATACAGAAAAATATCCATATTTAAAACTTTTAAAATACTTATAATATAAAATATAATAACTAGCTTCCGGTAAACGGCCGTACGCATCGAGTTACAGCGAAAGAGTAACCTGTGATGCGATGTATGACACAGCTTAGAAGCTTAGATGCCTCTTTGATTTAAATAAATCGGGTTGGCCAACAAACTCAAGCTCCACCTCTCTTATATCAAAATTTGATTTTATTCTTTAAAATTTCTCGTTTTAGACTTCTAATTCGTGACCGGTGTTTTGTTTTGCTCTATCCCCTGTGCTTCCGCGTTCGTCAATAAACCCTCGTTCCAATCCAATTGGAATCTGATCTAAAATTATTAATGTCCACACTGTGTATCGTAACTGTTCAGATCCGATTTGTGTGTCCATGGTGCTTTTTCATTTTCCGGAATATCTAGTTTCTATGGCAATGACATTACGTTGATAGGTAATATACGCCAAAAACAACAAGCGCAGCATGGAGGGGGGTTGCAATACAGATGTTTAATGCAATATTGGTTGATTGCAATAGTATGCTGAAGCTAGTTATTTTAGTTTATAAAGTTTTAAATATGGATATTTTTCTTACAAAAACCCATTGATTCGCTTCAGAAGACCTTTATTAACCCCCTGGAGTTGTATGGAATACTTTTATGATGGATGGATGCGCTTTTTTGGGCCTCAAAATCATGAGCATTCACAACCATTATAAATAGACTCTTAGAAGAGTCAGGATATTTTTTAACATAACTCCGATTGTGTTCGTCTGAAAGAAGATAGTCATATACATCTAGGATGGCTTGAGGGTGAGTAAAACCTGGGGTGATTTTCATTTTTCGACGAACTATTCCTTTAAAACCCAGAAGTAAATATAAAAATGGCTTACCACGGTCATCTAGGAGAATATTCTCAGGTTTCAAGTCTCTGCAAAAATAGAGAAAAAAACAGTCATTTTAGAGAGGTGAATTTTAATAACTATATTTATCAGTTAACCTTTTTGTTAGTTTGGGGTCGGTAAGATGTTATTGAAAGAAGTCTGCATTTATTGAATCAAAATAACAGTAATATGGAATATTATTACAATTATAAAAAATATTACATATTTAATATATTTTAAAATATAATTTATTCCTATGATGGCAAAGCATCATTACTCCAGTCTTCAGTGTCACATGATCCTTCAGGAATCCTTCTAATATGCTGATTTGGTGCTCAAGAAACATTTCCTATTATTGTCAATGTTAAAAACAGTTGTGCTGCTTAATATTTTTTCGGAAAAAAAGTGATTTTTTTTTTTCAGGATGCTTTGACAAATAGAAAGTTCAAAAGATGAGCATCTTTCGTAACATAATAATTGTCTTTACTGTCACTTTTGATCAATTTAATGTTTCCTTGCTGGCTAAAAGTACTAATTCCTTTAAAAACAAAAACCTTACTGACCTCAAACTTTTGAACAGTAGTGTATATGTGGAGCGGTAGCCTTATATTTAATAATCTGGGCAGCTAATACATGGTTTAAATCCAGATACTTTTCACCAAGTAATTTGACAGAAAGCTTGCATAATAATCCTGCTCTATTTCTAGCACTGCTGCGACCAGGTATTTCCATTCGAACTGTCTCCTCAATCTGCCTGCTTTTAATAAAAGACGTACACACACGAAATTTGATTATATTCATTTTGCATAGAAAATGATGCCTGCCAATATTGATGGAAAGTAAAGCCTTACATTGAAGATCCTCAGAATTTAAATATAATCAAATCTCGCAGCCGAACGTTGTAATGCATGCCACAATTCAGAATTTTCAAAATTTGCAACATTCACCATGCAAAACAAGGGAAAAAGTCCAACAAAGTTATCACTATACAGAATCTGTGGACTTTATCATTTTTATGCAGGATAATCTGCAGAATTCTGCAAATGGATGTAGACATGGTTAAATGTGAGAAAACTAAACACACCTGTAGACGATCCTCTCTCGATGCAGGTCCTCTAAGCCACAGCAGATCTCTGCTGCATAAAAGATGGCACGCTGTTCATCAAAACCTGAGTTTCCCATGTTATAGATATGAAACTTCAAGTCACCGCCATTCATTATAGTCAACACCAAACATAGAGCGTCCTTAGTCTCATATGCATATGCCAAACTAACCTAGGGAAGAAAAAGAGAGAAAAAGAGGTGCATTGTTATCTATTCATGAAGAAAGGATAGATGAACTTTGTGGTGCGTTTGAAACGGTCAAATGTAGCTCGTGGGAATGAATTTTCAGGTGTGAACACTTTCACATAAATACTTTCGATGACCTGTAATACTGGACATTTCAAAACTCCACTCCGGAAATTTACTGTATATGTTTTTAACCATCAAAGCATCTTGATTATTGTTTTTCTTTAGGATTGTTTTACTTCTATAGAGATTAATAGAAACACTTTAATGGTCAGAGAAACAAAGGTAAACTAGATTTTTATATTCCTGAAGAAAAAGAGATGCCCATGCAAAGTTGCTAAGGTATTTTGTGAAGTCGGGGCATTACTATGTAAGTTTTTAAAGAAGTCTCATGCTCACCAAGGCTGATTTTTTTTTTTATCATAAAACACAGAAAAATCTGAATATTAGAATGATTTCTGTGGCACTGAACACTGGAGTAATGGCTGCTGAAAATTCAGCTTTTCCATTACAGGAATAGATTATATTTCAAAATATTAATAATAAATAAATAAATGCATGGGATTTTTTCATACACCTGTTTTATCATCTGCCAGGCCAAAAATGTCTGATTGTATAGAAAAGTGACCACACACGGTGCAGGACTAGTAACTAAGTTTAATACGTAGGATTAAGGATTTAGAAAAACTCATGCTGCAGTAATAATGGTGATGTTTGACTTAGCAAGCCTGTCTAGAAGGGCTTCATCATATACAGTGTGTTATCATTTTACATCAGCATGTCCTCTGTGATCTGTTGAGTGACGTGTGAGGAGAACCACAGCAAAAGTTGAAAACCGCTGTGTTAAGGAGGGGTTCTCATCCCTTAGCGGTTACACCCAACATTGTGGGTGGTGAGGTTTCATATGCAGACAGATGTCGGAACAGAATGTGAACTCAGACAAGAAGCTGATGTTACCGTGAGAGCCTGCAGCTCAACGAGACCACGAGGACAATCAAAGGAACATTTACATTA
Organism: Zacco platypus; assembly: GCA_038088235.1. NCBI lineage: Eukaryota > Metazoa > Chordata > Actinopteri > Cypriniformes > Xenocyprididae > Zacco > Zacco platypus. The sequence goes on from CM076084.1 coordinate 8,636,878, forward strand.
TTACGTGAAACATAACTCCAATGGGAGCCAATCTAAACGGTTACAAACTACAATGTAAAGCAATCTGGTCATTTACTATGTAAATAGTGCTGATTTTACATTCGAAAGTAATAAATGACTCCTCAAATACTCCAATAACAAAAAATCTCTTTGTCTGTTACACTGCCATTTTTTAAAGACGTACACCACAGGATCTGCTGAACAGAATGTATACATAATGTATACAGATTAATTTGGTTAATCGTACAGTATCAACTGTATATCAACTGATGTAATTGTACAATGGTTTACACGTTGTTCTATATCTGTGATATATATATATATATATATATATATATATATATATATATATATATACACACACACACACACAGTAAATACATTGTTACAAAAGGTTTCTATTTTAAATTAATGCTGTTTTGAACTTTCTGTTTATCCGAAGAAAAAAACAAAAACTAAAAATGTATCACATTTTTCACAATAATAATAAAAATAATAAATGTTTGTTTTAGGAAAATTTGTAATAATTCACAATAATACTGACTCATTGGTTTAAACATGATCAGCATTGTTGTTTGGTTTTATAATTATGTAAAGACCACAAATATGTCAGATTTGAGTTGTATTACTGTTTATGTACTTTTATTTAATTCTCATTATTTTAATTAAATTATTTTTTTCCTACAATGATATTGTTCATTTGTAAATGAGTACATTATTTAAAGTTTTTAATGTATTTTTTGATTTTATATATACATTATTTTATAATGACAATTTTAAATAATTTTAAATATATTGTCATATAAAATAAAACAGAGTTTTTATTTTATTATTTTACTGTATTTCTTTATTAAATATGTAAAAAATAATCTGAACAATATATAAAATAACTTTATATAATCATATAATATGATAATAATATATAATCTAACTGCTTAAATGTCTTTACTGCAGTCCGATACTGTATCGACTACAAGATTTTGTCATTTGTCTATAAAGCTCTTAATAATTTAGCTCTTAAATATCTCTCCGAATTGACTGTTACATACAATCCTTCCAGATCATTTAGATCCATAAATGGTCGTCTTTTGTTGGTACCATGATCTCGCCTGCAATGCAGAGGAGACTTCGCAGTAGTTTGCCGAATTTAAATCCACGTTAAAAACGCATCTTTTTTCTTGTGCTTTTAATTTTTTTAATTTTTTTTTTTTGTTATTCTTTCTTTTTCTTTTTATGTACAGCACTTTAACCAATTACGGTTGATTTTAAATGTGCTTTATAAATAAAATTGAATTAAAGTTTACAGATTAATAGTAGAGCAACAGCCAGAGAAACAGTGAATAGAATAAAAGCTGTTTCCCATCACACACAGCTCATGTTAGTCACGGCATTATGTCACTTTATACTGTTAGAGTTTACTTGTCGTCCCCAACTTTTAAACATGAGTCTGTTTATATATACTGAATGAACACGGGCTGGAGAGAGAGAGAGAGAGAGAGAGAGAGAGAGAGTGTGTGTGTGGGTTTAGGGTTTAGAGCACTTGACTCCGCTCTCTAAAGCTGCTGTTTGGTCAGCATTGCTAGGCAACAGAGATGTTCTCATTTGTGAAGTAGTTCATGAGGAGCAATCGTTCCTGCCTGTAGCATGAATGCGGACAAAGACTCACACGCATGCATACTCTTGCGCACACCATCTTTCTTTTAAATTTAGATGTACTTTACATACCTAAAAGACACTTGCACTAGCTGCAATGCTAAACACTGTAAGCAAGTCACCTGTATATGTTCGTGTGCGTGTGTGTGGCCGCGTGTATCTGCGCGAGCTTGTGTGTTAGTGTGTGGGTGGGTGGACAGAGGCTCAGGTGCTCTACAGCTGTAGTGGAATGAATCAGAGGCCGACATTACACTGCAGGGACTGTGCGCTATGTCTGTACACATGTTCGGCTAGCTGTTGTCTTTTAAATATCGTTTTTGAGGCCCTAGAATGTTTACTGGAAGACAAGTCATTTTCATCTGTGGAACACAAAGGGAGAATTTTTGCAGAATGTTATGGCTGCTTTCTAGTGAAAGTGAAAGGAGGCTGGGGCAAAATAAAACCAGCCAGAATATTCTGCCTAACATCTCCGTGTGTTTTCCGTTTTCCATGGGAGCGTTGTTATTGTTAAAAGGTTAGTTCACCTCAAAACACGACGCGTAACACACGAGAATGAACCTCATTGTTTAGGCAGCACATTTGAGGATTGTTCTTGTGCGTCATTCAGTTTCTGCTTATGTTCGCTGATCAATGTTTATATGTGAGTAAAAGCCTAAATTAAATCTAAAGCGCTCAATTCATATGGATTAGTTTTCCGATCTTTATGAACTTTTTGAAGCATCAAAGTGGTCGTTGCAAAGACTGTCAATGGAGGGACAGAAATCGCTCAGATTTCATCGAAAAGATCTTCATTTGTGTTCCGAAGATGAACGAACGTCTTTTGGAGACTTTTTCGAAAGAGTTTGGAACAACATGAGGGTGAGTAATTAATGACAGAACTTTCATTCTGGGATAAACTAACCCTTTAACTACAAATATTTAAAATCATTTTTGGTAATTAAGATAAAGTTGAAATAAAATAAAATGTAAATATTGAAAAACTTAACAGAAATAAGTTGAAGTACTGAGTTTAAATAGTTTAAACTAAATCTGAAATAAAAATAAATTAAATCTAAATAGATTTTTTTTTTTTTTGAAAAAGTAATAAACATTAGTGAAGTAACTAAACAAACTAAAATACATTGAAGTCAGCATGAAATGGACTTTTCTTTCCCTATTGTGATGTATATCCGAGTGAAATGGCTACTTGAATGAGAAAAAAAGTAGAGCAGGACATGATTTTGTCCATCCAATTGATTGGATCGTTGGATCACATGATTTTTTTAAAAAAGATTTTAATAATGTGCAGGGATTGATCATTTATAATAAAAACTGCATTACGTATAACATCAGAACTGTCCATTCTGATTTCATGGTGACTTTAAAAGGAAAACTGAACATATACAAATAAAAGCTTCATTAAATAATTATTTAGAATTCATTAAATAGTATAATGTAAATAGTATAGCATAGTATAAATAATACAAACATTTAATGGAAGAAAATAAAAAATACTAAATCACTTCAATCCTTCTTGTTTCTTTTTCAGATTTTCAAATACTATTTTACTTTGAATCAAAGCCATAATGTTAAGAGCGGACTGGTTCGGTTCAACGCCTAGACCTCTTTATTTCAGAAAAAAAATGCTAGAAAAAGTAGGTTGACAATCTACTGTAATCGATTGAATGAGATTCTCAATTCTTCTTATTGAATCGATTCTCAAATGAGAACCATGTTCGTACAGTAGAACGGTTTCCTCTATTTTTGTTTGAAACATCACTAAGTGACGTGAAAACAAACATTCAGTAAAAGTGGTACTATTAAAAAATAGTAAAATATTAATATAATAATAACAACAAATTAGAAAATATTGAAAATTAATAAATAACAGAAACATATCAACATATCAGGAATATGTTTCCAAGTGTGTCGTGACTATGTCAACTTATAGGACCGCTTAGTCATATATGCTTAGTTTGAATATCTGTTTACCATGAAAATAGCTTCAATTCTTCTTTTTACACAGCAAATATTAAAAGAATTTTTATGGCTGATATTTGAGACCTCAGCCAAATAGCTGTTATAAACCATCTCTCTGTGATTTAGCCAGTCAGGAGGTAAATGATTCAATTCATAGCAATTGGTTGTGAACTACTACTCTAGACAAGATTTACCCATGATAAATGCAAATGAAGTTGAAATTTGCAATTAAGCTGGAAAATAGGCAGATTTTCCCTAAAACTCTGTTGAGAAGCTCACGGAAACTTAATCACAGAGAGAGTGAGTCAAACGTTTATTGCACAAACAATACAGACAAGACCAGCATGCAACTGAGACGTCAGGTTAAGATAAAAGTAAAAAATGAGGAATAAAAAGAAAGTAGTACTTACTACAAAACTACTGTTAACTTTTTCTAAAATGCGTTTTTCATTTAATGCCATTGCTTCACCTTTTCTTTTCTTCACCCGTTTCTTCTCCAGCTTTTTACAGGCGTACATCTTACCAGTGGCACGAACCTGGCAGGCACAAACCTGGTTGGATGGAGGATGAAGAGAGCGAAATGGCACAGAAAAAGACATTTATTATTTGTAATCACCTATTGCAATTCACTTATAAGGTGCACACATTTATTATTATTATTACAATTATTATTATTATTATTTCAACCAGGGCTCAACAATAAGGACTGCCCAATGTCCTGCCCAATTTAAATATTCAAGCCCAAGAAGATGCAAAAGTGAAGTGTGTTATTTTACATTTAAGATATTGCTTTTTTGTGGTGGGGGCAGTGAAAAAGGGCAAGAAAAATTTGAACCACTGGGGAACTGTAGGGAAAAATCCACAGTATTGAGCCCTGTCAATGTTATTTCTCTAAAGTACTATCCATTTCTATATGTGTAAAATGTTTTCCATTAGCAAAAAATAACTGTGCACCTTTAAATAGTCACGCTTGTGTAACAAATAATTTTTTAAATAATGTGAAAATCTTCCATGGAGCCTCTCAATTAAAAAGGTCATAAAAACTACACACATAATTATTACAAAAGAATAGACTTGTTTAAAATAGTTTAAGATGATTTTAAAGTACATAACATGTTTTTTATATTATGATATAATAAGAAATGTCAAATGCTCAAAAGCTAATCTGACAGTGACTGAATGAAATTACTCACCTCACCAAATCCGCCCTTGCCCAATACCCTGTAGTGTCTAAACGTGTTTTTGGTTACTGGTTGCCTGCAAATGAAACACAGTTGAAGTCAATTCACTGCACAAAACTAAATTTCAGAAATAGAATGTGATTGATAGCGATGCAACATTAAGGCATTTCTTCAACTATGGGCATTGCAACTATAGATTTATATGATATGAACTATATGATTTTTATTAAAATTTTATTTGTAATATAAAGGTCATTTTAGAACTTTTACCGTAAAATGATAAAAGTCATAAAAATATGTATTAATGATTTCAAAAGGCCTTTTGTTGGAGCAAGATTGTTTAGTTGAGTAAATGTTAGGGGTGTAATGTTTCTCGATAAATAATCAAACCGTACAGTTATCCACCCTGACAACACAGCTATAATATGGTTTGCTGAGAATACGCGTAAAACAGACAAAAATGTATGTTTCTGTTGATGGATACGCATTCTGACTTCCCATCGGTTAATACAGCGGTGATCAAAAAAAACATGGACACAGTCACTCTTAAACTCTTAAAATTGTTCAATAGTAGTGCCGTATGGTCTAATATGAGCAGTCATTTACGCTGTCATCACCCGGGTGAGACCTGCACAGCACACGTTGCTATCTGTGTTTAAACTATACTAAATTAAATCAATTCAATTTAAACACTCAAGAGCAAGATGTGAAAGAGAACTTGCACGCTGTGAGAAGATTTGTGTGAGAATACTGAGTTCTCTTTTAAATCTTGCGCTTAAAGGGAAAAAAACGACGTTGACATGCCCGTCTTGATGAGTATCCTACCAAACGTAGTAGGCTATGTCTTAAGTGAACGTAAACAGATGAGAAAGACAACGCATGTGTATCAGTGTCAGTATTTTGGATCTGGGCATTATATCTTAAAATGACAGCAGCCTAATATTCCTGCTATCTGTGTTTTTAATGTTAATCAAGCAAAAGACAAGGAAATCGCTCTTGGCTGAATAGCTTTTGTAACTTTAACAAGGATTAACCTTTATTTAATTTATACAGTGAAGATATGCAATGTTATTTTACATTTGATTACTTAATTCAATTTCTGTATCTGAAAAATACTGTTATTTATCTAAATAATCTGAAAATCACTGTTTATTTTATTTTTATACCGTATTTGCGCTATTGTATTTATTTGTGTTGTTGCTTGTAGTTTGATTATTTTTGTTCTTATTTTCTTTTTTTTATTTGACAGTAGTCCTTACGTAGCACGTACTGAACCGTTCTGAAATTGTGACTCTAAAACCGTGCTAAAATCGGAACCGCGAGTAATTTGAACCGTTACACCCCTAGCGTGTGCTAATTATTAGTCCTGACTGGACAGGAAGTCTGAACAGCTCTACCAATCACAAAGGCTGATGGAGATGTAACTCACCTCTCCAACCACTTCCACTGAAGAAAACGAGAAAAGTACATTGTCTCCTGATAAGCTGAGAATGGACCTCCGCTTAAATATTCACGAACTATCCTGAAAAAAAGAAAATGAATGTTTGAGAAAATGTAGATTCGTACAAATATCACACATTTAGTTTTATAATACATGAACTCACACTTTAGCAACTTCTGTGCCCACAGAGATTTAACAGGAAGGGTTAAAGTACTCCACCTCACCCCCTCTCATACAGAAAGGAAGCTTAAACTAAACAGAACTAAAAGACTGACTGAGGCAAAACACAAACACGCAAAACTCTGTTTAGATTTAAAGTCACGTGTTTACGTTACTCAGACAAACAGCGCGGCTGCAGCAAATGGTTCATTCTACAACCGTAGGTCTTCACACCAATACCATTGAAAACCACAAATTTAGATCCACAACGACAAAGTGAAGTGGATAAACTATTGATTCCACTTCAGTCTTGACATAAACTAAATAACTAGCATGTGTTAACACATAGACCAGCCTATTGCATAAACTTAAAGGAATAGTTCAACCAAAAATGAAAAAGTCAGGTATTAACGTAGCCTCAAGACATTCTTCTTCCATAAAAAACAAAATGTGATTTTTTTTAAAGAATAATTTGGACACTCTAATATAATTAAAGTGAATGTTGACTGGAGTTTTTGTGCTCAAAAAAATAAAATTAAAATTCCATGAAAGCGTCTTTGTGTGCTGTGTCTTCTGAAGTCAGAACAGCTTTGTGTAACAAACAGATCAAGTTTTAAGATCATGAGCAGAATAAAGTCAATGCATGTCTTAACTTTTGATCAGTAGTGTGAACAGTGCAGTAAGTAGAAATCTGTATGCTTGCATTCCATTCTGAGCATAGCTGGAAAAATCTTAATGTTCAAGTATTACTAAATATTATTAATAAAATAATATTTAGTAAGCCTGAAGTGAGCTAGCTTATTTTTTTAATATACACTAACACGACCCTATTTGGAGTCTGATGATTTTTTTTTTAATAGTATTTTTATTCAAAAAGGATGCATTAAATTGATCAAAAGTGACAATAAATGCATTCATAATGTTAAAAAAAATTCTATTTTAAACTTTCTATTCTTTCAAAAAAAAAATCTGAAAAAATGTATCAAGGTTTCCAGAATAATATTAGGCAGCACAACTGTTTCAACACTGATAATAATAAGAAAGGTGTCTTGAGCACCAAATCAACATATTAAAAAGAATCATGCAATCACACTCAAGACTGGAGTAATGGCTGCTGAAAATTCAGCTTTGCCACCACAGGAATAAAAAACATTTTAAAATGTATTAAAGTTGACCTATTATCCCCCTTTTACAAGATGAAATATAAGTCTTAGGTATCCCCAGAATGTGCCTGTGAGGTTTCAGCTCACAATAATGTGTTATTACCTGGTACACTCCTGGAACAGCTCTTTACATGGACTCTGTTCCAGTTTCTGCCTGCAATCCCCAACCACGTCCTGAGCGATCTCTGGTAGATGAGCTGCCGACTACATGAAGAAGACAGAATGAAAAAGGGAGAGAAAACAGGATGAGGGGTTGATAGGGCGTCAAGTTTAAAGTTATCAATTCCTTATCAATGTGATTGATTCAGCAATTCTTTCAATGAACATGTGCATAAAAGAGTGTGTAAGAACAGGTGTGCGCAAGTAAAAAATTGAATAAATATTTACCCCATTATTAAAATATGTGTCTAAAATATTTAAACCGACATCTCTCCTCTTCTCATCCGGAGCCAGCTGATACAATGCCTAAACAAACACAGACACAAATAATGCTAAAGTGAAATTGCTGAAGACTACATATGACAGTCAGTAAGAGTGCACAAAATATATGTTCCATTAAAGAGAAGGCGAGGAAACAATTCCCTCTTTGACATAGCGACAGGTTGAATGCATATGCCAAAGGTAGTCTGAGAGAAAAAGACAAAGATAGAGAGGTTAAAGAGAGGTGCAGAGTGAGTATGTGTGTGTTTGTGCAGAGATTTCATACCACAGAATCCTGGAACTCTATGCACCGCCGTAATTTGGGCTGAGTGTCACAGAACTGACGAAACAGCTGACGACCGATTGGTTGCTTCTCACAAAGGCTAGTGTAATCCCTGTCTGAGAGCAATAAACAAAAAGAAATAAAGACATAGAAAGACGGTTAAACCCATCATCATCACATGATTTTCTTCATCTATAATCTTTATCATGAAATGGAATTTGCGTCATCAGAATTTCATCAGAAAAGAGAAGAGATGGGAAGTTATTTTGATTAAATATTACGAATTATGGGTAATGTAGTTTTTCACCAGGAAGTCCACTGTTAAACATGATTATTTAAAACTTAAGTTTAAATAAATGTGGGCTGATGACATCAACAAAAATATATACCACTGATTTAATCTTAGATCTCACAGTGGGTCTGTCTTTAACGGTTTCTGAATAATGTTTTTAAAAAAAAGTAACTCCCCTATGAAGAAAATGAATCAGATTTTTACTTTTGAAACCCAAATATTGCACTCTGTTTAACAGATTTTGTGAATATGATGACGTTGTTTTATTTTAAAGGGGATACCATTATTGTTGATTGCAGCAAGTGTGGAGTCGGGATCTATGTGACATTTATTAATAATCCAATCAAAACTACAAACACAGGGGAGCAGAGGAGAACACAGAAGAATAGCAATCCAACTTAACATTGATGAGAATGGACAAAGAATGACTCAAACTGAGAGCACAGAGTACAGTAGAGTACAGTAACTAAAGAGCTAAACAAGGGCAGGTGTAACAAATCAATCACTCAATGAGTAGCCATGACAACAAAAGAGAACATTCTAGAAACCAACGAAACAAAAAGGAAACAGACTCAGTGAAGGGAGAAAACAGAAACCTCATGTGACATTTACACCCTTCCCCAGTAGACTTCTCCTGGCGCTGTAAACAAAAACTACACTGAAAAGGAGGGGAGGCCAAGACACAGGGGGTGGGAAGGAGGGCTTCAACAAAAACACAGGCCCATAAGGGAATAGAGGGAGGAAAAGTCCATGGATGAGTGAGCAAAGGAAGAAACCACAGGGGAGTCACCAGCAGACGAGAGCCCAGAGCAACCCAGAAGCCAACCAGGAGGATGGTGACCCAGGTCAAAACCAATGGAGGAGGGAGCCAGAGTGAAGGCAGGAATCTGACCTACAGAGGTGGAACCAGGAGAGGTGAAGACACAGGCCTGATGGTTGGAAACAGGGCGACACCGGAGGACCTAAGCGCCAAATCGGAGCCAACTGGTCGACGGGCCAAGGTGGAGTACTGGGCTCGGAGGCCCAAGGCAGAGCCAGGGGATCCAAACACCAAGGCGGAGATAGCAACTAGGATGCACAAGGCAGAAAAAAAACAGGCTGAAGGAACCCAGTAGAGATGGGGAAGAGGAACTGGCTGGAGTCGATAGAGGAGGAGGGAGTGGGAGACTGGGCAGGACCATCAGCGATGAAGGAGTCTTGAAGCTGGCTGAAAAAAAGAGCTTGGTGCTGGGCGATGAAACAGAGTTGGTGTTTTGCTGGACCAGCGGCGATGAAGGAGGCTTGGAGCTGGGCGGGATCAGTGGGCAAAGCATCTGCAGTAGGCTCTGGCTCATAGTCCATGACGGGCATTGCAGATGGCTGACTGGGGATCCACTCCATGCCATTGAAATCCCACCGTGATGGACGTTGGTGCTGACTCTCGCACCTTGTCAGACTTTGTGATAGATTTTGGCTCACGATCTCGGCTAATAGTCTGTGATGGGTGTGACGTGGCGCTGGACGGGCTCTGGATGCTCGGACGGATGCTCCTACCGCTCACAGAGGGTGAAGGTGGATCCACAATTAGCACCTAGTCCATATACTCATGCATCCCTCAAGGACCATTTCCGGGGATGCGTGACTTCGAGTAAGCGCTGAGCCCTGCCCAGGAAAAACACACAGAGGCTGCCTTCATCGACACAACATGATGTGAGATTTTGCACGTCTGTTCTTCTGTGACAGTTTTTTGCCGCAAAGGAGAGTTAAGTCAGGATCTAAGCACAGCAGTGATGTTTATTAATAATCCAATCCAAAACAACACACACACTGGAGGATAGGAGAACACAGGAGAATAGCAATGCAACTTAACACTGACAAGAATGGACAAAGAATGACGAGAACTGAGGGCTATTGGTGTGCTCAAGTCCTCGAAGGGAGTTCGTATTTTTGAGTTGACAAGTCGTGTTTGCGACTGTGTTCAAGTTTGTCGGAGCAAGATGGCGGTGTACATTCTCTTAATTAACTACACAAAAATACAGCATTTTTTTCTAAACTCTACTTCTAGAAAATAAAGAACAAAGAATGTTTATCAGGTGTTTTCCTTTTTTATGTTTTCAGTTCATTTATGAAGCCACTGTAAACTTTATCATTACATTGTTATATTTACAGTGGTATTATTTTTTAAGACAATTTGTTTGTTTTTTGTAAATAAAAAAGCCTGACAATGTCACAGCTAAATACCTATAAGTATTGTGGTATTCTGCTATATTCCTCACTGACACAACTCCAACTCGTAAAGATAGGGGTTTGCATAAAATCCCGAGCTTCCCGCTCATATTTACGACTTTAGCCGAGTTTCCACCAAATTTCCATCTCAGAAAGTCCCTGATCGCTAGGTAATACTGTTTCAAAGTTCAGGAACTTTTGGGAGAGGGACTTGGGCGTTGACCATGCTGTTTGGTTGAGTTCAAACAGCATTTTGATTGGTTGATTCCATGCAGCATTTAATTTCAACCACCATTTTTAAAAGTCTGTTGTGGAGCGTGCAATAAGAGTTGTTTGCTATTCGAATCAACAATGGAGTTTAACAAATACGTCAGATGGACCGACAACGAGGTTCAAACTTTATTAAGCTTATACGTCGAGGATGAAATTCCAGCAGGAACTGTGTTCTACGTCACCAGACTTAATCTTCAAGGTACTTTAGACCATGATGGAAACGCAGACAGCAATAGGTCTGGGGGGAAAAAGTTCCTGGGACAAATTTTTCCAGGTCATTTTGGTGGAAACGCGGAATTTGTGGTGGTGTTCAACTCGTGAATATGATCTTTCTTGACATGGCTTGAATGCACGATATAATCACACAGAGCAAGCAAAGAGCTAAACAAGGTGCAGGTGTAACAAATCAGTCAATCAATGAGTAGCCATGACAACAAAAGAGAACATTCTAGAAACCAAGGAAATAAAAAGGAAACACCTACTCAGTAAAGGGAGAAAACAGAAAACTCATGTGACATTTATCTAATTAAAATTAGATACTTTTAATAATATGTTCATTTTATGTAAGATAATTTCTCAACATATCTAATAGGTCTCAGATAAAACATGAAATTTGCGCCTCTAATTTAAAAATAAAGTCACCGGACACAAAACTGTACCGCATGGAATGTGCTAGAGAGGGTGGAAAGTCATGAAAAACCTAATTCTGACTGATTGAGGTGCAAAGCCCTTGAATAACATTTTTGGAGACCTTAAGGAAAAAACAAAATGTTTTAAATGTATGATATGACCCCTTTAATGAAATATTTCCTCTATATACACACAAAAAGTGCAAAACTCAGCATACAGTCACAACACTAAATCACAGTGATGCTGAGCAGAGAGCTCAAGCTGAGCCCCTGTGCTACAGGACTCTCTGGAACATTATGGGCCTGGTGCATTCTGGGCCAAGAGGAAACAGCCTCAGCCGGGACTTCCTCAGTGAGCCAAGGTCTACAGCTGTCTGACGCAAACACACACACCTGCCCACACACCAGCATAAATTTCTAACTGACAGAAACATTCTAAACCATGTAAACCTTTTAATGAGGAGTACACTAGCAAATATGCTTTGTTTAGTGAACCACAAAATAAACCAATCATTTTAAGTAGCCAAATTAAAATAAATATTTTATTGTGTTCTACTTTTATGTACTACAACAAGTAAAAAAAAAAACTTTTGTGAATGAATAACTTGTGTATGACAAATACAGCACAATGGCATCTCCAACTAATTATTTAACTTAATTTACTGTAATCAAATTGAACTATTTTAATCAGGGATGCATTATTATAAAAATTTTGTCCTATAACGACAGAATGGCTGACGATGGCCAAAAAAATTATAATATTGGTATGCCTATTTTCAAATTTATGTAGATTAATCTAAAAAACAAAACAAATACATTTGCTTTTAGGTCACCCTATAAGTGCTATTTGCGATATTAAAAAAGGTTTTTATGTGTCAGCCAGATGGGCAAAGCTTAAATAACATCAAACAGCACTAATGAGAGACAATTTAGCTTGCATAAATTGATTTAAGCCACTAAAAACCCAATGGGATCGGAGGATATCAAGATTGCACCTGGTCCCTGCACGATTAGGAATGTTTTTCTCTATATAAATATAAACAAATTGGTATTTTACATACCTTGAAACTAGGGCTGTCAATTTAGTGCAATTAATTATATAAAAAAACACGAAATATGAAAAAAAATGAATGCAATTAATCACGCCCCCTGACCCATATCTAAATTCTGTATAGACATATTTTCCTACCATTAGAGCAATTCAACCTTGAAGTACCATGTTTTTGTGAGTCCACATGCAACGTGCCTATATAGGCCAGTGATAGGCTTATGTTCAATGATACGGAAACAAAACAAACAATATCTTGACTTTTAAAAAATGCTTTGTAATGCCGATTCAATGATTTACATGCTTGCAATGATAATGTAGGCTAATGCCTTTGAATTATCTTCATTTGTGAATAAATTATGAATCTTTTTTTATTTTTCTCATCAGATATTGATGTAGTTAGTTGTGATTAATTAGATTTTTTTATTGATTGACATCCTTACTTACAACATATATTCTGCCAAACGCTCATTTCTGAATGCTCTCTTTCATAAATCTCTCTTACCAATAGTGCGTCTAAGTTCCTCACATTGACTGATATGAGGCAGTTTGAGCATCTCCTTCCATTTCTTGCTCCGCCCATTCCGTTTCCCTCCTCCTCCTATGAGAGATAAAGAGAGTAACACAAATTTTTTTTAGCACACTTATTACGTATTCCACATGTGTGAGAAACAAATCCACGTATACACATTTTATAGATAGAGAGATAGACAGATAGATAGACACACCAGTTCTTTCTGGTTCTCGAATCTGAATCTGCAATATTGTAGAGATAACAGGACTCCTACCTTTTCACTGTTTGTATCTCTTAAAGCGACTGTCATGGCGGCTGCACACATCCACCGCATTTTTTACAAATACTTCATTTGTACCACAAACTGTTTTTTAGGCGAGAATGTAGTTGTTTAGACCTGATATATACGACTCATATTTAATCATGGCACCTATTTTACAATTTGTTTAGATGTTTTCGGAGATGCAAGCTCCAGGCCTTCAGCGGCAATTCAGTGTTCGTGTACCCGCCGAGAACAGCTTCATCTGGGTCAATGCTTTGGGGATTTGCTGCTGTCTCTTATAGTGGTTAAACATGATATAATTCATTTTGGGTACATAAAATGGGAAATCTTTGGTGTTATTAATCTATTACTTGTTCCTGAGCAAATCGAATTGGGGTATGTTAAATTTAATAATTTAATATTAAGGCTATATTTAACTTGCTTTTGTACATTTGACTGAATTGTACAATTGTGTTTATTTCCTATTGTCATTTATAATGGCTATTGTTGTTAATTTAAATATTGTTGTTCAAAAAAAATATTATTTTATATGAATAACATGTTGTATTTTGTATTGTATTATTGCGTAATATAGATTGAGTGAAAGTTACATTAATACGCCATTAGATGGCGGCAAACTTTACAAGCGAATGAGTTAGTCGCGAGAGACTTTTAAATTCAAAGAGACTTTTGTAAACAAAAGACGTTGTTTTAGCATCATTATGGAAAATTCCCTTAACTGTAAAACGGACAAATGCAAAGATCGTTTTCCTCAGAGGATATTCAAACAGATTTGGTTACACTTTATTTTAAGGTGTCAGTATTACACTGTAATTATACATTTAAGTACTGAGTAATGACAATTAACTACATGTACTTACTATAGGGTTAGGGTTAGAATGAGGGTTTGTTTTAGGGTTAATTGCATGTAATTATGCACAATTTCTAGTTATTACTACAGTAAATACATGTAACATATGTAACAATGACACTGTAAAATAAAGTGTTACCACAGATTTTTATAATGGATATAATATTATGGACAATTGAACATCGAACTGAAGAATGAATGTTATATCAGATACAAGTAATGCTCGCTCAGTCAATCTTTCTCTCTCTTTCTCTCAATAATACTGTAAAAAATACAATGAGAGAAACATTCAACATTTTAGAACACTGTGATTGCCTGCGGCCGAATCACAGCCGTGCTGATATACAGCCATATTGCACGGCTACGAGTGTGATATTGCTCATATAATATTCAGAACATATAAAATGTTTAAAAATTAAATTAATAAGCCCTAGTAATAACCTGTAACAACATTGCCACAAAGACGAGAAACACAAAACACAACAATCTTCAGGAGAAAGAGAGAGAGAAAAGAAACATATGGATAACAAACATAAGAGATGAGCCATTTTAATAGATTACAGACAGAGTCAAACAACAAGAACAACTGTTTTCCAGAAAGACTTTTTTCAGTCTCCAATCACTTTTCATTTTTTCAAACAAACATACATCTGGTAATCAATGCTATCCCGATTGCACATTGCCTTAGAGAGATCATGACAGCTGGCAAACATTGAACCTGTAAGATAATATGAAGTAATCACACTATATAATTGTTTAATACAAAACACTCAAGGAGTGTACAAGAGCGTAATACAAATCTTGCCGTCTTGAGGCCAAATCGTAGAGAAAGCATTCCTCTTACCCGGGAAAAGAGTTTTCCTCAAACTGAGGATTGGAATGAGAAGAGTTTATCCTTCAGGATTTACTGTAATTTCAGTGACTGCAAATTCCAGCCACATTACAGACAGACTTACAAGTCATGCTCTTGAAAAAAAAACAAAAAAAAAAACACTTACACACTCACACAAACAGACAGAGACCACTGCTGGCCTCTGAAATTACCCTTGGGGGTCAAAAACATGTAGGGTGAATATTCTGGGTTTTATTGTTTGTTTAATTTCCATTTGAAATCCACAAGGCAATCAAGTTTGTCAATCTGTCCGAAATTGCGGCAGTTGTTGGTTTATGTCTTTGGCTGTTGTATCCCATCTCACCTCACTGGTTTTCATCGCGTCTCACGCCATGAGTGCCATGTTTTGAAAGTTTTTGAAGTTTTAAAGGGATAGTACACGCCAAAATTAAAATTTTGTCATCATTTACTCACCCTCAAGTTGTTCTAAACCTGTATGAGTAACCATACACTAAAAATTTTTATAAATGTGGTTAACCAAACAGTTGCTGCTCCTCACTGACTTTCATAGTAAGAAAAAAATACTATAGAAGTCAATGGGGACCAGAAATTGTTTGGTTACCAACATTCTTCAAAATATATTTTTTAACTAATTAACCAAATTGACGCACATAATTGACTGCAAATAAAAATATGTAAAGGTTCATGCATTGCGATGATTAAAATCATCTATATATTTAACATAAACAAGTCTCTGTCCTAATCATAATTAAGATCTAACATGTTAATTCACACGGCACAGACGCACATAGTCCGACATGTTCATTCTTGCATTTGATTATACATCAACAACATATCACTCACTCAATGCTAATGCAATATCATGCACACACAACCACTTTGCTGTTTGATGGGTTAAACTCTCACAGATGATACACATCTGTTAAATCTACTTTAAAATCTACAAGGAAAGATATTAGCAACCATTGAAGTGAGACAAAGAAAGAGAGAATACGAAACATCCTGTTCAAGACTTTATGCCACAAGTCAAATGTCTGTCTATGCAAGAATGTTAGTAGTTTTTGGAGCAGTTAATGTAAAGCTACAAGCATATTTTCTGTATTTACATAAAGACACAACAAGATAAACAGGAAGAAGCGCAAGACTGGCTAAAAACAAGGCAATCTGATAAACACTCTTTCACTCTGAATAAATTTGCTTACAGATTAGCAATAAGTCAAACTATTTCCTCATTAATCGACACAAACACACACCTTAAAAGAAACACAAAGTTTATGCTGTTTCAGCATTCCTCAAAATGTATTTGGGAAGTTGACATGAAATACTTTCGGAAAGTTGGCATGTCCTGCTGTACTCCATCTAAAACTATTTTAAACAGCATTGTGCTTTTAATAAAAAAAACAAATTACT
The DNA here is from genome assembly GCA_038088235.1 of Zacco platypus. Taxonomy (NCBI): domain Eukaryota; kingdom Metazoa; phylum Chordata; class Actinopteri; order Cypriniformes; family Xenocyprididae; genus Zacco; species Zacco platypus. The sequence goes on from CM076084.1 coordinate 8,653,494, forward strand.
ATGCATTCAGAATTTATGAGCTGATATAAATTGTGAGATTACAGCAATGAGGTGTTAGTGGAAACTCTTAAGAGAAAAAATGACCAGATACATGACCTACCCTTTCCTTCGTAGTAATAAAATCTATAAATCATAACCAATAATCTAAATTGAAACAATCACATCAAATGCTAAATCAATTTATGAAACCTTGCCATTTGTAAGCTTTATTCATGTAATAAAACCTCAGAAATGCAGTTACCTTAAGAATAGCCTTATTTCAGACAAAAAAAAGCCTATCTAAGAAAACTGTGCACGACCTGTTACTTCCTCTGACAAAACAAGTAGTGAAGAACATCTAATCAACTAACACACTCAAAGAAAACAGAAAGCTATTGACGCAACTGTGAACAAAAAGCTCTCTTAAAAGAAGCTGTGGTTCTCAATCTTTTTTAACTTAAGACCATTGTCTAAGACCATATAAAGCACCCTTCCCGTTTAGGCTAACATATTTCCTTGGGTACTTCTGCTGTAATAATGACAATACTGTATGTTTTCCATCCTTTTATTAACAGAAACTAGGAGTGTAAGTTCATTAAAAATAATTACTGCAATTAACATTGTGATTCCATAACTTGAAGAACTGTATGTTCTCCAAAAATAAAAGCAACAGTTATTTTTGGGACAAATTAAAACAATACACATGATGTATTTTCAAGTCTTTTAGCATTTTAAGTGGATAAGTAAGTTTATTTTTTATTACTCATGCAGCCCTTAGAAGTTTGCTGAGGCCCCCTAATTCCCTAGTTGAACGTGACTGATTTGAATGTGTACATTTTCCCACACATTTCAAAATAAATTCCAGAAATATTTAAAAGTTGTTGCAATATAAAAGTTGATTAGATAACATGAAATGAAAATTCACCCTCTCTGTTTTCTAAATGCACTTTATAGATCTTAATGTGAACGATTCATCCATGTTTCATGTACGGTTAAACTAACGATTATTAAGCGAATTATTTTCTGATCAGTCGATTAATCCTTTAGTTAATAAACTTCTGCCATTAATCTTTCAACGTTTTATTCAAACATTTTCTCATAAAATACAAATTTAAAAATGTAGTTTTATTACATAAACGAGTCCAATCGACAAGTGAGTTCATCCATCAGATATTTTAAACAACCAACATTTTACTTAATTTTCTCAACATCCAATCAACAAGCAATGGATAGAACCAGTTCCCCACACTTTTTCTTTTTTCAATAATCTGTTACATTCAGATTCAATATGGTTTAATTGAGACTTTCGCTAAGAAAAATAGTCTATTACGACAGTGAAAACAATTGTCCTAACAACATAAAAAAGGATGCATCAACATAAATATGTATTATTAGTTACTTATTTAAAGTTGAAGATAGCTAACATGTCCTCGTGCTTTCTATTTTAATTTCTACCCAAATTTTTGTCTTCCAATTGATGATTTTGTTTTCTTGGGGACTCCTGAGCCACCTTTAACAGCCCTCTATCAAAAGTTTTAAGCACACCATATAAAGTTGCGATAAATTGGAAGTAACAAGATCTTTTATTCCACATTTTAGCATTCATTTGAATGATTTTAGCAACTTCCGTTTCATGGCGACATAAAGCGAATGGTGAATTGAATGGTGAAGTCCTGCATACATCACCAGAGAGAAGTATGTCATTTTTACTGTAAGATAGTTAGGACATTTTGATTAAAATTTAAATGGTAATAAAAAATAAATGGGTGATAAAAATGCATGGCTGAATAGTTCACAATAAGACATATAACATGCTTAAAAAAAAAAATTGTTTCATGTGAACTGTCATTTAATACGGTCATTTATAACATTCGTAATAAACGTTCTGATTCGCAAACTTGCGTTGACTCAAAGAGCAAGTACGAGTGACATGAAAGTACGCAACTGACGATAGTAGATCACATGATAATGACAATATTGAAAATATAGCACGTCCAAGCTACGCAACTGACGATAGTAGATCACATGATAATGACAATATTGAAAATATAGCACGTCCAAGCGACGCAACTGACGATAGTAGATCACATGATAATGACAATATTGAAAATATAGCACGTCCAAGCGACGCAACTGACGATAGTAGATCACATGATAATGACAATATTGAAAATATAGCACGTCCAAGCGACGCAACTGACGATAGTAGATCACATGATTATGACAATATTGAAAATATAGCACGTCCAAGCTACGCAACTGACGATAGTAGATCACATGATAATGACAATATTGAAAATATAGCACGTCCAAGCGACGCAACTGACGATAGTAGATCACATGATAATGACAATATTGAAAATATAGCACGTCCAAGCGACGCAACTGACGATAGTAGATCACATGATAATGACAATATTGAAAATATAGCACGTCCAAGCGACGCAACTGACGATAGTAGATCACATGATAATGACAATATTGAAAATATAGCACGTCCAAGCGACGCAACTGACGATAGTAGATCACATGATAATGACAATATTGAAAATATAGCACGTCCAAGCTACGCAACTGACGATAGTAGATCACATGATAATGACAATATTGAAAATATAGCACGTCCAAGCTACGCAACTGACGATAGTAGATCACATGATAATGACAATATTGAAAATATAGCACGTCCAAGCGACGCAACTGACGATAGTAGATCACATGATAATGACAATATTGAAAATATAGCACGTCCAAGCGACGCAACTGACGATAGTAGATCACATGATAATGACAATATTGAAAATATAGCACGTCCAAGCGACGCAACTGACGATAGTAGATCACATGATAATGACAATATTGAAAATATAGCACGTCCAAGCGACGCAACTGACGATAGTAGATCACATGATAATGACAATATTGAAAATATAGCACGTCCAAGCGACGCAACTGACGATAGTAGATCACATGATAATGACAATATTGAAAATATAGCACGTCCAAGCGACGCAACTGACGATAGTAGATCACATGATAATGACAATATTGAAAATATAGCACGTCCAAGCGACGCAACTGACGATAGTAGATCACATGATAATGACAATATTGAAAATATAGCACGTCCAAGCGACGCAACTGACGATAGTAGATCACATGATAATGACAATATTGAAAATATAGCACGTCCAAGCGACGCAACTGACGATAGTAGATCACATGATAATGACAATATTGAAAATTTAGCACGTCCAAGCTACGCAACTGACGATAGTAGATCACATGATAATGACAATATTGAAAATATAGCAGGTCCAAGCAACGCAACTGACGATAGTAGATCACATGATAATGACAATATTGAAAATTTAGCAGGTCCAAGCAACGCAACTGACGATAGTAGATCACATGATAATGACAATATTGAAAATATAGCACGTCCAAGCAACGCAACTGACGATAGTAGATCACATGATAATGACAATATTGAAAATTTAGCAGGTCCAAGCAACGCAACTGACGATAGTAGATCACATGATAATGACAATATTGAAAATTTAGCAGGTCCAAGCTACGCAACTGACGATAGTAGATCACATGATAATGACAATATTGAAAATATAGCAGGTCCAAGCAACGCAACTGACGATAGTAGATCACATGATAATGACAATATTGAAAATTTAGCAGGTCCAAGCAACGCAACTGACGATAGTAGATCACATGATAATGACAATATTGAAAATTTAGCACGTCCAAGCAACGCAATTGACGCTAGTAGATCACATAATGACAATATTGCGAATATAGCACGTCCAAGCTACGCAACTGACGATAGTAGATCACATGATAATGACAATATTGAAAATATAGTATGTCCAAGCTACGCAACTGACGCTAGATCACATGATAATGACAATATGGCGAATATAGTACATCCAAATTATATTCATACAACACACATACAATATTGAACATACTTTTTAGCAGTTGCGAAGTAATTAGTACTTATTCAAAATAAGCACCTACTCAAGAGAGTATAAGATCTCGGAAACAGACACTGTTTGCCAGTGATTATACAAAAAAAACAAAAAACATTTAACCGCTCAATGATGCGCTTGACCAATCAGAATAGAGCCGTCCAATAATACCCAATTATCACAGATAAGACCAGGTACAGCAAGGAGCAAGCCGACCTCACTAATATCACAGTGTACTCCTTTGTGCGCAGATAGAGGGGCAACCTTGCGGCCTACAACTGCAGTTCAACCTCCCTCTCCCAGGTGAAGAGACGGGGATGGGTGTACACTGCGGACTCTGCGTTATGAATCCAGGGAAAAATACATAGTAACCTCTATTAGGGGTCTGACAGAGGAGACTGAGCATAGGAAGTGCGTACTAGCATACTAAATGAGATGCTATTTAAGAGAGAGCACTCATTCAAGACTGTATACAGATGTGGCGAATGTAGTTATATCCAATAAGAAGCTGGATTCAGCCTCGTCCATGATAAAGTTAATACGGCATTCATTAAGCGATAATTGATTGCGCCATTGCCCGTCTCTTACCTTCCCTCGCCTTCAGCAGCACGGTGTTGGCCACGATATTCTCAATCTCCATTGTCAGAAAAAAGATCCCGTGCAGTCCCGATACATTTCACTTAGGAGAAAAAAGACGAGGACGGTCGCGCGGTTGGTGGTGGTGATGATGAGGATGATGATCGGTGGTGAGGATGGTTATGATCGGCGTGAATTTGGCGTTGGCACATTGCAGGTTAATTGTATTTCTCCATATCTCGCTGTTGAACCCCCCACCTTTCCGCTCGCCGTGGACATGTACTCTCTCTCCCCCTTGTTAGCATTCAGTGCTCAGCAGTCCTTCCTGTCTCGAGCACTCGCTTACACCGTCAGCTCTGGAGGAGGAGGGATCATCTTACAACCAGAATGTAACCCGACAGCCTCGCTCTTTATCTGATTGTCAGCCTTTGCAATATTTCCGAAGCCTACAGCATACAATACTCAATGTATTGTATACATGCTATATATAAAATATTACGTTTCTCACACACACACATACCAATAGCTACATTTACCCAGCAAAGACAAGGCAGATTATTGAGAATAAATTCCTGATAGTGTACTGTACAGATTTTTATTTATTTAAACATTTGACAGATTTTTATTAACTTATATAATTGTTGGGAAACTAGGCAACTACTGACGTTAGCATGTTAAAAAAAAACATTTTATTACTCTAAACAAAGTTTTATACTTTACACTAATGTAAACATGAACGAATCTAATATAATTAGTTGCTATCTTTATATATTATTCATTTTAATTTAATGTTATGTATACTTTAAGGTAAAACAAAACTAAACAATGAATTAGCATCTTTGGTTCTTCAACAAAGGCGACGGTGTCCACTAGGGGGCCTCAGCAAACGATGTGCATCATGTAAACTGATATTTCTATGAACTGTTTTTACTGAAGAACATACAGTTCTTAAAACTTGTGGAATCAAAAAAAAAACTTGTTCATCGTTGATGGACGCTTTACAGACAAGCAGCAGTGTCAGCTTTAACCTACAGCAACAGTTCTAAAGGAAATAAATAATCCGTTTTGGGTGTAATGCATTACTAAGTAATTAATTACTGCAATTGAATTACTTTTCCATTGAAAAACTAAAGTAAGGTTGCAACTGTAACTTAATTACAGTTACTTCTGATGTAATTGCATTGAAAACTGAATACATTATAGAACAATTCTAGGTAGCACTTTATTTTACAGTCCTGTTCCCCATGTACATATTATAGTAATTACAATAACTGGGTAATAACTAAGTACTAACCCTGAACCTACACCTAAACCTAAACTTAACCCCTGTAGTTACCTTATGTTGTCAGTATTTTCTTAGGTAAGTACACTGTAAGTACACGTACTGTAAAATAAAGTGCAACCCAATTCTATATTAAACAATTATGTAATGATAAAAAGTATGTTTTTAATCTTACCTCAGCTCCCTTTAAATTCTTTTGTCATTTCAAGAATCGTTAATGCAATTTTATATTATTTATTTGCAAGCATTAAAAGAGCAGTTTCATATTTATCCTTGTATTGTTCAACTGGTCGAGGTTGATATGGAATTTAGAAAATAATTAGTGATAATGCAATACATTAGAGAGAGAGAGAGAGAGAGAGAGAGAGAGAGTCTAATCTAAATGCACCGTTGAAAATGTAATTAGCAAACTAACTAATTAATTATTTTTTAATTTTTTTTAGAGTAACTTACCCAACACTGAATAGTATATTACTCTAAATTCTGCAAAAAGACAATGTTATTCAAAATCAAGTTTACAACAATTTTTTATAATTTTAATGGGTTTTAAAAAAAATTCAATGAAAATGGGCAGTTCTTGAGTTTTATTATCATTTGAAAAGTATATATACATACATATATTATACAAAATAATATACATATTTAGCATCTATTTGCTCAAAAATTCGAATTTTTTGAAGTTGAGCAAGTCAATTGCATTTCAAGGAATACATTTTTTGTGAATGTTTTCTCAGCAAAATTGTAAATCTACATGATTATTGGTAGTTTTCAAAGATTTTTCTTTTAGGATACATGAGATCATCATAATAGTACATATTTAATTCATTTTATGCTATCTTGTTCATGCAGGGTGCTTATAAATATGTACAAATTAGTTTTAATATTGGTCTGTAGGTAAATAGATCAGCATTGTGAACTCTATTGAGTATTTGTAGATCATGAGTATTGACAGCATGTAGTGAGTTGTATTTCATCATTGACATGCTTTGGTATAATCACTGTTTGGGGATTTTAGGGTGAGATCTGTATGATAACTGCAGTGATTTGCTGACTCATGGAGGTGATTGTGGATGACCTTAATGCAGAACAGTGAGGTGGTCGCAAGGCCTTGGGGATATCACAGCCTGCTTCTCTCTTACACAAGGACACACACACAGAGACAGCCTGTCTAGACTGCGCACTCAGCTGTCTGATATTCCAATTAATTGGCTAAGATACTGCCCCCTAATAACTAAGGTTTTACTGCATTGTAAAAAGCAAAGCTCTTCATACACACCTCTTTAAGTCAAAGTGAATGTAATCCACTTATTCAATATAAATTCCATCCACATCAAAGTACTGATGGTTTTATAAGTTTTTTTAAGGAAAGGAATAAGCCACTGAAGTGCCTTAGAATTGACACAATCCAAAGAGATGCATTAATGAGCATTGTAGCATTTGTGACCCACAAAATGTGACTTTAGTTATCAAAAAGCACATTTTCTTATGGCAGCACTTTCCTTCTTCAAAAATGGGCAAAAAGTAGGCTGTTCTGTTGACTGCGTAGTCACCTTGTACACCAAAAACAAGTCATTTTTTGATATATATGTGAGTACTAAAGTAAGGTTTAGTTTATGTTACAGCTATTTATACTATTCAGTTTATTTCACATTTGTGAAATAAATAGTCATTTCTGGTGACTTTTATTCTGAAATTGTATACTTGCCTTTGTCGTATGGGTGTGGTACTGACAACTGCATCTCTACAGTGGCAGTGATAGTTAAATTGTGATTAACTGAAATCTCACATGATGTTACACGGACAGTACAGAACGTGATAATAAGCTGCTACATCTACCTCTGAAAATCATTATTTCCTTTTACAATTACCCTACATAGATGTTTTTAATCAAAAAGCCTTGTGATTTTGAGTTTCATATTTTTTTATTCAAAAGTGTTAGTGCTGCAACCGAGAATTAGACTGAAATTTCTCATCACACAATTCAAAAGTATAAGTAAAAAAAATAAAGCACGTATAATGTTACAGGAGTTCACTATATACAGCTTAACATATGCATATTGTATTTATTATAACAATTCTTTACATAATAATAGACATGCAGCGATTATCATTATAAACATTCGTTATTTTATAAGTTATATCATTGTCAACTACATACGCTTTTTGCCAATTTAGCCCTAATTATGGAACTTTTATTTTGAAAAATCACGTCATGACATAATTCATTTAGCCGGAAGTGACTCGAATCTTTATTTGTAGAGGAGCGCTTGTCCCGTTATTCGCTGTTATTATTATCAATAATTATTTACTTTTTTTCGAGGCAATTTAATCGTTCCGGCGAAATAGGCAAAGCCCCGTGTGGCATTGCCTGCCAGTCTGTAGAAATGTCATAAACATGGTGTGAAAGGACGGAGCGAGGTTTCCAAACGGTGGGCGATTTTTTTTCTTCATCATTAGTAATCACCGGGAGGAATTTCTCTGTTTTATCAAACGCAAGTATGTCAGGAAAACACTTTAACGTGCACGAAGTGGGCTGTTGCATCAAATACTTCATATTTGGATTTAATATTATATTTTGGGTGAGTTATGAATTTCTGACATTGTGTGCGTGTTCTTTTTTTCCATTTTTTTTCGCCCGGGGTTTGCATTAAGCCAACCTCTGTGTGTCCAGATCCTAGTCAGCTGCCTACCTAGTGAACGTTTCTGCATTTACTTATGAAGCCCCAAACCTGTGCTGAATGTTCGCTGGCTCTTTTAGAGAATCTGATGCATCTCTCAAATGCTACGAAACAAAAAAAGTACATTCTAACGTTACGAAAGGCGCTTATATTGGTCGTGAATTGCAGTTTGAACATTACAAATGCGCTTATGATTCCAGAAATGCTTTTAAAACGTTCCGACTGTACTTAGGGTAATATAATAATGTTCAAACGATCCAAACGCTCTTTTGATGCCCCAAAAATGCTGCTAAAACGTTCGAATGCGCCAATCCAATTTAGAAATGCTGTTAAAGCATAACAACTGCTCTAAGATTCTCCAAAAAAAAAAAAAAAAAAAAAAGTCTTCAAAGTTCATAACATGTTAAAAATGCTGTCAGCTATTCCAAACATGCTAGCTACGCAGGCAGCTCACTAGGTTTTGAAACACAGCCCTTGTGACAGGTGGTTTGTGCTTTGTCCCTATCAGAGGCCCGTTTCCACCACATAAGAATAAAAATGGGTCATAATTTTGTCTTTTTATGTAATAATTATAAGATTAAAAAAACAAAATTATCACAAGGTCGAAATTGTGACGTGGTTTATCAGAAATCAATGTCAGAAATTAACCTTTTTATGCAATAATTACAACTATTTAATGACATAATTTTTATTTATGTCATAATTATAACATTAAGTCATTATTACGTGATAAAATGTTGAAATTATGACATACTAAGTAATTATTATGACTACTGTAAGTCACAAAAAATTGAATTTATTAGATAAAAAGTTGAAGTTATGACTTTCTGTCATAATTATGATTTTTACAGTCTTTTTTATTATTAAATTAGATTTAGTATGTCATCATTTCGACTTTTCATTGTCATAATTATGATTTTACACAAATGTTCTTATGTGGCAGAAATGGGCTCCCATAGAAATCAGTTTTAATGTAACAAACCAAATTTCGTTTCAGAAGTAATTTATATTGCTGATCTGATCTCTCACTCTATCTGACACAAATAAACACCCTTTAGCTGCTGGGAGTGGCATTCCTGTCCGTGGCTCTGTGGGCCTGGAGTGAGAAGGTGAGTGAAGCACGTTTTTTCACAAGCCCTTCATATAGGAATCTAACAAATCAAGAGAGATCTTGATCTAATTAAAGTGAAATAAAGTTATGATTTTCATTGTTCCTGTTTGTCTTTCCATCAGGGGGTTCTCTCCAACATATCCTCCATCACAGATCTGGGTGGGTTTGACCCAGTGTGGCTGTTTCTTGTGGTTGGAGGGGTGATGTTCGTGCTCGGCTTCGCAGGATGCATCGGTGCTCTGAGGGAAAACTCCTTCCTTCTTAAGTTTGTATGTCATATTCTGTTTTTACTAATGAGTTCAAGCTCAAAGCAATATGTATTTAATGGATGTATTTAAATAATATCATGCTCTAGATATTACGTACGTAGATATTCATGGCCTCACTTCAGCTAAATTAACATGCTTATTTGAATAGTTTGTTCATCACAAGATAATGAATTTGGGTACATTAGAAAATAATTCATTTGAAACTTTCAGAAGGACATAGTGTTGCAGCGATGATGTATTTCTGTAAACCTGGAAAAGGGTTAGCATTTTTAAACATCCAGTACCATCGTCCCGTAGTTAATGAGTTTTAGGTAAAATTCTTGAAATAAGGTATGTGGTTAAAGGTGCAATGTGTAAATTTTAGGAGGATCTAGCTGTGCAAGAGAAACGTTTGACACAAAATGCAGCTCCTGTGCCCCATTTTGCCATGTAATTTGGTGAAAGTGGTTGCAGAGAATTGAAAGAATGTAGGATGATTGCAATTATTACATTGACGTCATGACTACCCGTCAAATTAAAGGGCCCTTCACACCAGAAAGATAACTATAACAATGACTTTACTGGTGCTGGTCATATAATTAGAATATCAAAAAGTTGATTTATTTCACTAATTCCATTCAAAAAGTGAAACTTGTATATTATATTCATTAAATACACACAGACTGATATATTTCAAATGTTTATTTCTTTTAAATTTTGATGATTATAACTGACAACTAAGGAAAATCCCTAATTCAGTATCTCAGAAAATTAGAATATTGTGAAAAGGTTCAATATTGAAGACACCTGGTGCCACACTCTAATCTGCTAATTAACTCGAAACACCTGCAAAGGCCTTTAAATGGTCTCTCAGTCTAGTTCTGTAGGCTACACAATCATGGGGAAGACTGCTGACTTGACAGTTGTCCAAAAGACGACCATTGACACCTTGCACAAGGAGGGCAAGACACAAAAGGTCATTGCAAAAGAGGCTGTGTTCACAGAGCTCTGTGTCCAAACACATTAATAGAGAGGAGAAGGGAAGATTAAAAAATGTGGGGGAGATTCACAAAGAGTGGACTGCAGCTGGAGTCAGTGCTTCAAGAACCACTACGCACAGACGCACACAATCCACGTTGCTTGAGGTCCAGTGTAAAGTTTCCACAGTCAGTGATGGTTTGGGGTGTCATGTCATCTGCTGGTGTTGGTTCACTGTATTTTCTGAGGTCCAAGGTCAACGCAGCCGTATACCAGGAAGTTTTAGAGTACTTCATGCTTCCTGCTGCTGACCAACTTTATGGCCACTATCAGAGCAACCTGGGCTCTCATAACACCTGAGCAGTGCCACAGACTGATCAACTCCATGCCATGCCGTATTGCTGCAGTAATTCAGGCAAAAGGAGCCCCAACTAAGTATTGGGTGCTGTACATGCTCATACTTTTCATGTTCATACTTTTCAGTTGGCCAAGATTTCTAAAAATCCTTTCTTTGTATTGGTCTTAAGTAATACTGAGATACTGAATTTTGGATTTTCCTTAGTTGTCAGTTATAATCATCAAAATGAAAAGAAATAAACATTTGAAATATATCAGTCTGGGTGTAATAAATGAATATAATATACAAGTTTCACTTTTTGAATGGAATTAGTGAAATAAATCAACTTTTTGACGATATTCTAATTACATGACCAGCACTTGTATTAGTGTCCACACCAACATGCGATATCTTTCTGTGTATTATGCACACGCTACAGGCTTGTGCTCTCATCACTAATTGGCTCTTAGCATTTTTATCTTTCATCAACTGGAAATAATAATTATGAAAGTGATTCCAACAATATTGTTTCTCTGTGCAGTTGCTGTTATAGATGTGGTGTTGGGCTCTTCTATTATTTTATCATTATAGTTAACATTGTTGGTGTGAACAGGGGTTTTAAAAAGCAATTATTCTAAAAATGACAATGCAAGATTTTCATGCAAAGCAAAGTTGAATGTAGTCTGTACTGTATGTAATGCGGTTTGAGCTCAATTAATTGCAGAAGTTAAATACTTGATCCCTAACCTGAATGTTTGGAAATGCTAATACTGTTGCTGCACTGTATATAGAATCATCGTCAAAGTATTGTTCAGACAAATGTGAATAGAGAGTGCAGGTGTGCAAACGTGTTTTTGAATGGCTGGATATGAGTAACTATGTGGAGGGGTTTGAAAGTGTGTGAACTTCCTCTCACATAGGTTCTGGTGGTCTGTGTTACTCCTTTCATATTAGAGAGGATGCTGTAAGAGCTTTGTGAGAATGTCAAGAATGGTATTGCAAAAGTAAGTACAAGAGGCCCATTTCCTCTGTAGGGTTCTTAAAACATCTGGAAACACCAGATGAACTGTGATGTCACTCTAGAAGTATTCATTGCGGTCACAGGGACAAATCATCACTCACTTTACTTGTATAAAAAAAAAATTGTGTGTGCAGTTGGAGATGAGCGTTGTGAAAATATGTGACTGTTTAGAGACGGGATATAAGAACTACGTCATTTCTAAAAAAAAAATGTACATTTCTCTGTAAATGTGTCAAGGGATGTTGGCAGGGTTAGAAATCATAAAACAGAGAACATTAACTTAGTTTAATCTGTTGTGGGAAAATAACACGTTCTGCAGATATCATCCATCATGAGTTGTGTAACCCGAACTTTGCTGTCCTCTTCTGCAGTTTTCCGTTTTTCTGGGAATCATATTTTTCCTGGAGTTGACAGCGGGAGTCTTGGCGTTCGTCTTTAAGGACTGGATTAAAGACCAGCTCAAGTTCTTCATCAACAACAATATTAGAGCATACAGAGACGACATTGACCTACAAAATCTCATTGATTTCACACAAGATTATGTAAGGACACACTGGCACGCAAAACCAAACCATGAAAAGTGTTTACTTAGTTTACTTAAAGGGTTAGTTCACCAAAAAAAGAACATTCTGTCATTAATTACTCATCCTCATGTCATTCCACATCCGTAAGACCTTCATTCATCTTCAGAACACAAATTAAGATATTTTTAATTGAAATCCTTTCTCTCCTTAGAGATCCAACGCAACTACCACTTTCAAGGTCAAGAAAGGTAGGAATGACATCATTAAAATACTCGGTGTGACCACAGTGGTTTAACCTAAATTTTACAAAGCGACACGAGTGTTTTCTTTGTGCAAAAAAAACATAATTTACCACATTATTTACAAAAATTAATCAACGACCTTAATTTTATGAAGCGATGAGAATACTTTTTGTGTGCAAAAACAAAAGAAAAATAAAGACTTTATTCAACAATTCATTCTCCGGCTCTGTTTACGTTCAGCGCATCCCGGTTTCTACGTCAGAATGCCGACTCGGTATGGCCAACGCTGTTCACGAGCATCACGATGCATGTGTGTTGTGTTCAGACTCGCGAGTGTTCACGAGAGCACCACGACGCATGTGTTTTGTGTTCATGTGAGAGCTGACATTGTTGCGTGAACACTTTGGATAACACTATATTGTAAATAAAGTGATAATCGTGTTTAGTTTTTTTTGCGCAAACAAAGCACTCATAAAAATGAGGTTAAACCACTAGAGTCACGTGGAGTACTTTAATGATGTCTTTACTACCTTTCTGGACCTTAAAAGTGGTAGTTATGTTAGATCTCTATGGAGGGACAGAAACCTCTTGAATTTCATTAAAAATATCTTCATTAGTGTTCCAAAGATGAACGAAGGTCTTACGAATGTGGAACGATATGAGGGTGAGTAATAAATTACATAATTTTCATTTTTGGGTGAATCATCCCTTTGAGAGTTTACCAAGTGTTATTTTTAATAATAATCTCAATTTAATGTGCAAAGTTTAGTATAAAACAAGTAAGCACTATCAAAATATTGTCCTGTTTATTTTACCAGTTCAACATATAATAACATATATCAGAGCAATGTGTGTGTGTGTGTATATATATATATATATATATATATATGTATATGTATGTGTGTTACCACTTAAGGTTCCATCAAAATAGTTACACAATAATGTTCCATCGGTTAACATGAACAATGAAAATACATCTATTGCAGTTAATGTTAATCTTAGAAGCTGCAATCTGTTTTAATCTGTAATGGATTTCAGCTGTTGGTTAGTTCACACAAGAATGTTAATTGCATGTATGTTTCTGCAGTGGGAGTGTTGTGGAGCTTTTGGGCCTGATGACTGGAATCTGAATATTTACTTTAATTGTACTGACACTAATCTGAGCAGAGAGAAATGTGGTGTTCCCTTTTCCTGCTGCACCAAGGACCCTGCTGTAAGTAAACACAGAAACATATGAATGCAGCACACACAGACTCACGACTCTCAGTCATCTTAAATGGAATGTGTCAGTCTCCTTCCCGAAAACCTGGGAACATAAACAGGAAGTTACAGCACACCCACATACAAAACAACAGCTCTCTATTTTATAATGCTTAAATCCTATGATTTAATGTGGAATGTTAAAGTTGAAGTCTTCCAGAGGAGAAAATCTAAGCCTTCTTCCTGTTTCTCTTCCCAAAGGAGGATGTGATCAACACACAGTGTGGATATGACATTCGAGCGAAAGGTGTAAGTACGCTTTCTTCAAAACAATATTCATTATAATCATTGATGCTGTCTACACTGGATGTTATATTTCTGACATACTCCAATCGCTCTCCCTACTTCTGGCACAAAGAACAAATAGATTTACAGTGGTCGTTTTGTTGCATCCTGTGTAAACAGCCTCAAACTGTTACAGCACTACACAGCAACCATCGTGTCTGGTGTAGACACTGTGTAAATGTGTGTTTTTATGTGTAAAGGAAAACGAACAGAAGGTGTTTATACACACAAAAGGATGTGTGCCGCAGTTCGAGAAATGGTTACAGGAGAATCTAACCGTGGTTGCTGGAATCTTCATAGGAATTGCACTTCTGCAGGTGAATAAACAATGAAAATCGGGGAAATACACCCACACATTGTGCATTTATACATGTCTTAATGTTGTGTATGTGCCACTGTAAACAGTAGAGAAGGGATAATTTACAAGGGTAACTGATAATGGATCATTTAAAAAATTCAGTCACCTTGAACATAATGCAGTGCTCTATAAGAATATGAAGACCTATAGACAGTTCTCTCATTTTACATTTATCCTACATTTTATTTTATTAGTGATTTATTATTTTATTTCTAGGTTCTGAGAAATACATATATGTATACAGAGAGGTTTAAGCCTACTTTTTCTAGTCAAGATGTAAACTGCCGTTAAAAAGTTTGGGGTCAGTGAGATATATATATATATTTTTTTTTTCAGAAATAAAATAAATTGATCAAAAGTGACAGTAAAGACTTTTTACGTTACAAGATTTCTATTTCAAATACATTCTTTTCTTTTTAACTTTATATTCAGCAAACAAACCAGAAAAAAATGCATCACGGTTTTCACAAAAACATAAAGCATCACATCTGTATTCAAATTTTATAATAAGAAATGTTTTTTGAGCAGCAATCAGCATATTAAGGCCCGTTCACTCCAATGACAATAACTATAATGACAAAGATATAGGTCTAAAAATCGTTCTCAATATAAAAGAATAGCATAGTCCACACCACAACTACGGTATAACAATGATTTCTGAAGGATCATGTGACACTGAAGACTGGAGTAATGATGCTGAAAAAATTAGCTTTGCCGTCACAGGAATAAATTACATTTTAAAATATATTTAAAAAGAAAACAGTTATTTTAAAGGATAAAATAATTATTTTTATACGGTTTAATACTGTTTTTACTGTATTTTTGATCAAATAAAATAAATGCAGCCTTGGTGAGACTTTAAACATTAAAAAAATATATATATTAATTCTACTCAAACTATTGAACACTAGTGTAGGTGGTTTGATATAGCAATTAAATGAATGGGGCCTTTTGATACATTAAAACCTTTCAACGCTGATTACCAGTATTGTAATTCATGCATTGTTTTAATCTATCTCCAGTTTCTTGTGAGTGCTTTTTCATTTCAGCCACTGTCCTTCAAATTTACAACCTAAACGACCTGCCAAGTGTGGTAATTTTATTGATTTATTGGCCACTGTGAGCTCTTTAGGGTGTTTGAATACTTTTAGAAGGCATTAAGCCTACATCCGATTTAATAATGTCTAGGAAGCCATCTAATAAATTGTTGTTCTATGTAACTCACAGTGATGTGTAACTCTATGTTGTCTTACATTAACCCATCCTCTGCTTCTAGATATTTGGGATCTGTCTGGCACAGAATCTACTGAGCGACATTGAGGCGGTCAGGGAGAGCTGGTAAGAAACATCAATGATATAAGAAGTACACTGTCTTGAGCTCTGCATTTAGATTAGAGCCAACACACTCTAATGTAAGGCTGGGAAACAGTGAAAAAGGAAAGACTAAAGGCCTGTTCACACCAAGGACAATAATCATAAAGATATAGTTCGAAATATATGTGACCCTGGACCACAAAAACAGTCATAAGTCGTACAGGTATATTTGTATTTGTTCCATGAAGATACTTTGTAAATTTCCTACCGTGAATATATAAAAAATTTATTTTTGTGAGTGGACATGCATTGTTAAGGACCATTTGGACAATTTTAAAGGCGATTTTCTCAATATATATTTTTTTTTTTGCACCCTCAGATTCCAGTTTTTCAAATAGTTGTATCTCGGACAAATCCATACATCAACGGAAAGCTTATTTATTCAGCTTTCAGATGATGTATAAATCTCAATTTCAAAAAAAATTACCCTTACGACTGATTTTGTGGTCCAGGGTCACATATTGTAAAGTGTTTAGACACAGGCAAATGTTGGAATCACTTTCATGAAGATTTTTCCAGCTGATGAACAATAAAAAATACTGAGAATTAATCAGAATCCATTCTGCCTTAAAGAGCTCTAGCATTTAAAGTGGTAGATGACAAAACTGCAGGGCAGAATAAACAGAACGATGTTGTCTGCTGGCGGGGACGCTAATATAGGGTGTGTTCACATCTTTTCAGGGGTCTCGGTCCGCTTCCAAACGAACTCTGGTGCGGTTTGACTGAAATATGAACGCAACACGGACCAAAGACATGTAAACGAACCAAAAGCAGGGAATGATAAGATGCGACCCTAAAAACGACAGAATGCTCAAGCATACATGTTTTTTCTTGTCATAGTCACGATGTTCGGTACAGGTATCGGAACTGCATCTCCTCTCAGCAGATCTTTGTTTGTGTGTGTGACGGAGGGATTCCCACATTTTATAAGCTCTTCACGAGCTGTCAGCTCCATCATATGCCATCATATGTATGCACATACAGCGAGTGGATTTATCCCAGGACACAGCCTTGTTTTGGATGTTCGAAGTCGCAAAACATACATCATGAAAGACATTTTTTTTGTTTTGTGTCTTTAGGTTTGGTGTTAAAAATGACAATGTGAACGCTAAACTGACCAGGACTACATGTATCATTTTCATTTTTGCTCCGGACCAAAAGAACCAAACTACAAGTGTGAACACACCCATAGTTATCATTATAATTCCTATTCGGACGCTTCTCAGGTGGACGTCTGTAAAAGAAAATTTGCATGTCACCTCAGTGATAAAACTGAGATAAAAAAGCGCGGTCTGTGATCCTGGGGAACACACTGCTCACGTGCTTGCATGATTGTCTGCTCCGTAAATAAAATGTCATATGCTTGGAATAATATGAATAAATTCATATTCAATTCAATAATAAGAAAATAACATCCTATTTATTATGTGATTTATTTAAATCTCCTATTTAAAAATTGGAAGATAGACACTATAGTTGAAATGGTCTTGCATTTTATCTCAAAATGATGGATGTCATTTTAAAAAATATTAGAAATGAGTTAATGCAGCATCTTATTTACATGAAGTAAACGTAAAGCTGCTTGGCTTATATTTTTAATGTATAAAATTGTATTGCTGTAGCAGCCCATTTGACACGTTTATGTGCTTCTTTTTTCTTTCTCCTTCCGCTGAGGTGGAGCGGTGATGAAATATTGTTCTTGTAAATACTTACCAGCATTTCAGTAATAAAAATGTATATATTTAAAATGCATGCACTGCGCAACAGTTATTGTACAGTGTTCCACAGTGGTCAAAAAGGATTTAAACAGTTAATTTTTGATTTGATCTTCTCTTGGAAACTCAGAGATGTGGATTCGGATGGCAATTAAATTCCCACATGACCTTGGTGTTTTTTTAAAAACAGTAGGTAATTCGGCCGGGGATTTTTCCATGGGTGGTGGGGGAAAAACACTGCCACTCTGGATTCGGGCAGCAATAAAATCACAGACTAGCCCCTGTAAATGCTGAAAATACCTTATGCTCTCATGAGAAACGATTACCGAATGGGGCTGTACTTATCTTTATAGTTGGTGTGAATGGGCATTAATAATGATACTGACTAATGCAGATATATTACGGATAATTTGGGTTGTGTTGTAGTGTATTAGGGCATTTATTAAAACCACCTTTTGTATTAATTCAGACTGGCAGCAAAAATCTGTTTCGTTTAATGCAGTCTCAGACCTTTCTTGGTGTAGTGCACTGAAAGAAATCTTTTCTTAATCAAACAGTCTGTTTGATGGTACTAGGCAGGTAGAGGATGTCTCATCTCGCTAACATTTCTCTCTTTACCTGTTTTTTTTTTTCATTCTCCAGTTTGTTTACCTGAAGTACTTGAGCTGTTCTGCAGACAGAGCCTCCATCTCTCTGTCACTCAGCAACAGGGTTGGCACATTGTCATCACAGTATCCTAGCAACCAGTGAGGGATTCCTCCTTTACAATGTACAGCTACATGTTCATGTTTCCATGATAATGGTGTCCCAATGATATATTTGTGTTTAATCCTTCTTCAATTATCACACAGACAAAATCCAGCAGTATAAACATGCTTAATCTACATACAACTAATTTGTCTTCCTTAAGACTATCCATAATGTAACAACAAACACTACAGGCCACTTGCATTTTGTCTAACTGTTGATTTATGTACATACGCCTCAGATGAACGTATTTGACACGAGTATTGCAACTAAAGTGCAACTAAAAAAGAAATATCTGGAGACCTGCATTCCAGATTATTCTGCAGTTCATCAGTTTGGAAGATGCAGCAATGATTCAGTTATTTTTCCTGCATTTTCTGCACTGTTTGGGCGGGATTAAATCTGCATAATTGTGCAAAATGGCTATTTAAATATGATAAAATGTGTTTGTTGGTGCTAAGAGTACTATAGTTATATCGGTAGAATGAAAACATGATCGAAGTAGGCAAAATATTTATTTCTTGCGGGGGATGTGTAAAATGTTTGTGAATGACTAGCATCTTGTGGAAAACTTCTCAAGCCCAAATCCCGCGACGGTCCGCGCGCTATCCGTGTGACGCAGTTTTTGAAGTAAAGGAAGTAAACGTTGAAAGATGGAGCGGAACGCGGGAAGTGACGTATACGCGAGCCTTCGTTCTGTGCAGAACCAGTTTTATAGAGGCAGTTGTAGCCTGCAGATTGTGCTAAATGATGATTTACACTACATGAGTGTTTGACTCTCTCAAATGTATTAAATTCATTGAGATTATTTGTTTATTTTGTTCACATTGTCAGACTCTGTGTGTATATTACCTGTTTAATGGGTTTTATAAAACCGTTGCTTTTGAATCTAAGGGAAATTGCACTGCATGCTTACTGGAATAACACTACATTTTCCCAGTGTGTTCTACTATATGAAGATATTTTTGTGAATCGCTCTGCTTATCTGTACTGGATTATAGCCACTGTGTAAGTAATGGTGTTTTAAATACATTAGCACTGGAATTTAAGGCTTTGATTCAGATTCTGGGGGAGAACAAAACCAAGCAAACTGGATAATATGGGTGAATCTCACAAATATCTGCAAAAAACATGTCCAGGTCACATTTAACCCCTAGAAAAATTATATTTTCTCTAAAGAGGAGTAAGCCTATTTTTGTAACATTAAGATCTGTTGCATTATTTTCATGACAATTAAACACATTTTACCTTCTAATTCTCAGTACTGTAGTGATAAAAACAATTGTATGTTTTTTATTTAATTTAAAAGGTACACTATATAACTTTTAGCCGTAAATCCGATGTCACTCACACGACATACACGCATCAAAGTAGTAAGGAACAACTTTTCTCGTCATATTACAGATACAGACAGTCCGACAAGCCATGCGCTCTCACAATGAAAAATACATCGCAGAGCAAAGAGGACACTGACAACGTGTCGACAGACAAGACAGAGCAGGTTACTTTGATATGAAACAGTTTCATATTTAAAATATTGTAACGTTTTAAAGAAGTTTAAACAATAAATACAGTATAGTGTCTCTTTAATGTATGGTGACAGATCGCTGTAGCTCCTTTAAGCGGCTCGTGAACCGATCATCTCTTCATACTAGTTCATTCATAGCATCAAATAAACATGAATGAACATCAGAAGGAATGTTGTTTCAGACGTGAGTACACACAATTTTCAAATTTCAAGTTCTCCAACGTTATTCTACTAACTCCTCTGACTGCTTTGTCAGACAAAATGGCAGATTCTGGGTTATGATTGGTTAGATCGCCTGTCAATCAAACTGCCGGCAAAGGGTCAATATCTGGCGAAAACCATCCCGACAGGTCTAAAATATAAACACTTAAAATAGGCTTACCATAGTGAATCAGGGTAAGACAAAAACACATTTTGGAAGAAGGATTGATATATTGACTTTTGAACCAAAAAAGTTATATGGTGTACCTTTTAATATTTGCAATAATACGATGATATTCGTGTTAATGGTACACACAAACCTTGATGGTACAAAAAAAAATAGGCTTTGTTTATTATTATTAACATTATTAGCAAAAAGTTCAGGGGTTTGATAACTAAAACACATACCTCAATGCAATTTGATTTCAGAGGTGTAAAGAGGAGGCTACCTGAAAACCATACTTGAGTAAAAGTACAGATACGTTATAGCAAAAATAACTCCATTAGTTACAAGTGACCAACATAACTTGAGTAAAAGTGTTCAGTACTTAAGTATTTTACTCATGCTGAATGTAGGCTCAAAGATGCACGAGTCCACCTGAGAGGTATTCCAGTGAACAACATGAAACCACTGGTTTGTGAGGAGAGAAATCACATGTTTATTTTCTAAAATCAAAATAAAACTGAACACCTAAAAATTGCAATAAATCAATAAAGGTTATCACACCAGCCGCTTAAATGTCTACAGACACTCGAGTCTTGGAAAAGGGAATGGGGTGGATTATAATTGGGACTTGTTATTATGAGATTCACCTATATGATATTGAATCGTGAAATATTTCTGAACTCATAGCGTCTGTGTCAGAAAGATAACGAGAATGTTTTGCTTTGATTGTGAAATGAATCTGCAGCAGCCTGTTAGATAGTGGTTTTGTGACTTTTGTAAAAACAGGGTTTGTGAGATTATTTTAAACACAAACTGATTTAATGAATCCATGTGGTTGTGATAATGCCTTTTCACTTTACACTTTCCTGATGTGTGTAACCTTAATATATGTTTGTTTTCAGTTAATTAAAGTTTTGGACAGTCTTTATGAAAGATGGGAGTCCAAAGAATTGAAATAGACTGCATTTAAACCAGCTTTCAGTTGTTCTGCAGTATGTGCACAGTGAATCTGGAGAACAGCGAAGTTTTGGTACTAAAAATGTGCCGATCTAAAAGAATCCCTTTTTTGTAATTCAACCTGAATTTCAGCCCAGTTTAAACATAGTTTAAACTTTTGGTAAATTGTTGACTTGTAGTGCCATAAAAATATTAAACACATTTTGGTGTATTTTCTCAATTTCACAAAAAACTATTGTATAGTGATAACAAGATATGTCGTAGATTGACATTTTATGATATCATGAATATTCACAGAATCACAGTCATTATCAGAAAGTGCAGTCTTTCTGAATAACTATGTATCCTTTAATAATGGTATACTTGGAGAAAAAAAAAGGTTTAAATTGAAGAAAAGTATTTTGAGCTGGACCGTGTCTTATATTTTGGCCAGAACTTTCTTCTTTTTTTTAAAGTTTAATTCTTATTTTCCCATGTTTCTGTGTCATTTCTCAGTATTAATTTCACAGTATCTTATTTATCAAATGTCATTAACAATTTACATTGTTTTCCAAGATGGTGGTATTGGAAACAATAAATTTTCTATATGTTTTTGTATGTGTGGCAAGCCTGTGTCTATGTCTGAGACTCTTTTCTCGCCCCTATTGTTAATAAAGTGTTATTGTTTCACATATTTAATTATCACCAACCTATAAGGATCACGTGTCGCATGTTTTAAGATGTTTTTAAAATGTTATACTTATTAAAAAATAAAATATTTTATACAATTAAAACTCGGTGTTAAAAAACAATAACAACCCTTATTATTCATTACTTATTTAAATGTTATCATTTTATCAATTTCATCATATGAACATCAGCAACTATACACTAAATGTTACTTACATTTTATTTTAATAGAATTTATTTAAATATTTACTGTAAATTTACAACATTTACTTGTGTGATTTACATTTAAAGCAGAAGATATGAGCATAACAATCTTAATTGTGGCTACATCTGAAGACAAAACATTCCTCATGCAGTTTTAAGTGTGTACGTTAGATGGCGCTAGAGGCATGAAACATATTACCTAAGGTGTAAAATAGTACCTGCCCTCTAAAGATAAACTGATGACGGTGAGGATAGGTGAAAATTACATAGAAATGAATATTTGCTCATAGAAGTGAGCTGTACAACTTTGCAAACAACAATTCAGTTATGAGCTACTCCGGTTCACGTGACACTCTTACAGATTAACCTTTGCCTTGGTTAATGGTAAAATAAACTTCATTAATTTCACAAAGGGTAGATCTTTATCTCAGAAGGTATGATTCAACGCTGTATTGATGCCCTTCAAAAGTTTATTTACTCCCTGAAATCCACCAACAAACATAAATATGAAACATGAATTATAACATTATACCCTTATGATTTCAGGAGTGTGTCCACCTCGAGACCTTGCCGGGAATGAAACCACGATGTCTAAATCACCTTAATTGCACTTGCTTATACAACCCTTCTTCTTTCTTTGGGAAGCAACATGGGTAATCTGAGCAGATTAGGATCTGCTGTGTCTTCTTAATCCCACCACGATTAAAATAGGATTAGAACTCATCTCCTGGCCTCAGTATCACAGTAACTGCTCTGTGGCCACTCTGTCTTTCTGTCCCATGGAGCAAAGGCACAGCAATAGGGGTCACAGTGTTTTGAACTCTCATGTGTCATTGTCCAGGCAGCAATGTGGCAATGCTCACTTCCAAATTCTGTACACTTATGCATAAGATTTACGGTCACATAATTCAACAGAAAATAAACAAATAATTGCAAACCCACAATTTTTATTTAATAGAGGCCACATAAGGTCACATTGCAGGGGAAAGGGTTTGAAGTCTTTGGAGTCATTTAAGACTTTTAAGTCACCTTGAAATCAAAATGGACATATATAATATTGCAGTATTTATTATAACTGATTTATCCGTGCACATCATTTTTTTTTAATTAATGTGCCCTTGTAATCTTTAATCAAAATAACTTACCCTCCGTCTTTCAGCAACATCTTAACTTTGATGACGTGTTTAGCTCATGAACCGATCATCTCTTCATACTAGTTCATTTATAGCATCAAATAAACATGAATGAACATCAGAAGATTGTTGTTTCAAACGTGGAAAGATGTGAGCGCACACAATTTATCAAGTTCAAGTTCATCAACGTTAGTCTATTAACTCCCCTGACTGCTTTGTTGGGACAAAATGGCGGATTCAGGATTATGATTGGTTAGATCGCCTGTCAATCAAACTGCCTGCGAATGGTCAATTCCCCACAAAAAAATGTAACTTCAAGTACAGTATGTCCTTGATTTGCCTTTGTCATTTATAAAATGATTAACATATAGAAAGTATAATAGATGCACATTTTTATTCAAATGTAGCTATACATTTCTTAAAATATCAAAACATAATTGTTACTATATCATGGATAAAATTTTACATAAAATTGTGTTATTTATTTAAAGGTGCGCAAACTCACTATCGCCATCTGTGGTTAAACATACAAGTGTAAGTTACTCGCCGATTTTAACTTGAATGACAACAGAAGCCTCACACATTCAACTTACAAATACTTGCTTTTATGAAAAAATTCCGACACTTGCTCTATCAGATCAGATCTATCATTCAACACGAAGAAGCACTCACAGTAAGAAGAAAGTCAAACAAGGTGTATATCTGAAAATACTGTAGTCTGAGCAAGTAGCGTTCATGTGCTAAAGTAGTCAGACCTTCTTTTCTTTACTTACGAATATGACGTAAACATAAAATTTTACGGAAAATACGATCCGACAACTTAAAATAGGCTAGTAGTGACACTGTTTTAAACCCAGATTTTTCATGTACTTTTGTTGATTTTTTTTTTCTTACCTCAAAATTCTTTTGTAGCACCTTTATGTTTGCATGCAATATTTTATGTCTTGGTGTAGATAACATTGTGAATATGAATATTGACCCTAGTTACTGAAAAAGACAACATCAAATGGCTTTATTATAATGGTGGTTATAAGTATCAAGAAAATATTTTTAGTTTAAAGATGGCATGAAATGGAAATTGTGATATTCTTATCTTCCTTTTTGTGACTTATATCCAGGTTTACACAACAGAACCTGCCCAATTGTTACTTAAAACTAGCCCAATCTGATTTTAGAAAGGGTCACATGGTAAAATTCATATTCCAGTGGAAAACATCATGTTATTTGAGGTCGCTTCAACCCGCGGACATGAAAAACAACCCATGGAAACAATGTTAAAGTAGCCAAATTGCGCCGCAAAAAACAATGGACTTGGCAACACTGCGCATATCCGAAACAGCTTCTTGAACAAGAAAAAAAAAGTAAGCTGGGACTTGATTTTGTTCAGCAGGAGTTGTTTGGATCATTGGATGGTTGGGGTTTGCTACTGCTGTGATGTGATGTGAGAGACAGTTTGTCCCGCCCTTAAACACGCAATCAAAGATGATAAGAGATGTTATTGCAAGAGGCAGGGGAAGTTATTTTGATTAAAGATTACAAAGGCACATGGATTTTAATAAAATAATCATGTGCACAGATAAATCACTGAAAATATGAATCTCCAGAGTGTCAAGAACCACAGGAGGAGGATGTTTCACTCTGCAGAACAGAGTTGGCCTCAGGTCAGATGTGTTTGCACATTCTACATGATTTTCCATATAACTGCAAGGACCAGACTCCTGGGCCATTTCCTGGAAGATTGTGTGGTTGATTGGAGGTGGAATTAGTCAATAGTTAAGCTGAAATGTCCTCTATGCAGGGCAGGGTCAGGTTCAGCTGCATCCAGCATGCTGCTCTCATATGCTATTTAAAGTCTAGCGAAAGCTTTGGCCTTACAGGCCTAATCTTCTCTTCACAAAGATGCATTAATCTATGGCTTCAATCTATGGGGCTGAATGGCAGCTTTAGGTCCAGTCAGAATGGGACGGGTTACAGCTGCCTCAGGACTCTATAATGGTATATCTCGTCCTTGCGTGCGGGGCTCGCTGACATACATCTGTCCCTGGGAACAGGCCCTTGACAAAGACAGTTTATCTGAAAGGGAGGGGATCATAGTGGAGATTGCATAAAATTCGCCATGGCTTAAGAGAGTGGCTAAAGGTAATCTTATCTTTGTAACACAGATGACCACTCAAGAGAGAGATCATAGTTTAAGATGACTATAAATATGTTTTTTTTTTTTTTTTTTTTTTACCTACTTATCCAACTGCTAATTTTATAATTCAAAGTATTACATCTGTACACAAAATAATAAATTAAATAATAAATTTTTTTTATTTCGAATCATATCAAAGTATAAAGTGTCATAAGAATAATATTGATTTTAGGAGTGGACTTTTGCAAAGGTGAACAGTTTTTACTAATTATTTTACAAAGATTCTCCTAATTGTTTTATATTATGCACGCAGCTTTTATTGTCTCAAATTGATTGGGAATATATGGAATATCTGCACGAAACCTCTTATGATAGAAAAAAGCCCATTGACCCATCATGTGTTCTTTACACCATTGCAGGTTATGTACCCAACTTGTCAAGGACAGAACGAATGGGTAAGGGATGGGGCAAGGAAGGAGAGAGTGAGGCGGGGGAGGGAGGAAAGATCAGACCTCCCCTTTAACCTGTGGCAGCAGTAGCAGCGATCTTGATCCATGACAGTGAAACAGCAAGTGGTTGGTGTCCATAAGTCCGTGGGATTCTTCTGAAAGGTTCACCGTCCACGGTAAACCACCAGATGTGAAGGTAAATTTATTATTTAATAGTGCTATTCTGACATTTGTCGTTTTTTTGTGCTTCTGTTTTTATTATTTCTTGATGAAGAGTTTTTCATGTAAGTGTATAAGATCTGTTAGACCAATTTCAGGATCAATGGAAAAATACAAAGAAAGACATAAGGTAATTCTATTAAATGAATGTGAAATGGTGGGATGATTATTTATTCGATTCAACTTGGAGATTTACTATAAATAAGTCTTTAAATCAAGGTGACCAATTCAAATGGTGTTCATTTACTGTTTCTGTTTTGTTTCTTAATGTTACTATCATGCAGATATGATCTCTGATAATACACATATATATTAGTTAGGGTTAGGGTTGTGTGATACAGTACGTTCTAGGATATACTGTCAGGGTAAAAGTAAAGGCTGTGTAAATCAGGATAACTGTGGCCTATAGATCCGATTAAATCCTTAACTTGACAGATGGACTCATCAGAGGAAGCAGCCAGGAATTTTAAAATGTGAAAGATATAAATGCATGAAAAAAAGCTTGTGCAATAGATTTTTATACATTTTAACAATATTAATACCATGAACAATTTGTTTGGCATGTTTTAAGTTAAAATATTAATTGTAGTTCTGAATCAAAATTCTGATCAGATGGGCCAAGCTGTAAAATCATTTGTCTTTCTACAGAACTATATTACTTGGTGGAAGAATTGTTTAATTTGATCATTTCTAATATTTATATATAAATTAAATTATTAATTTATATTAATTATTTATAATATAAATGCATACTTTTATATAATAGATGTAACTATTGGTTTATATTATTGTTAACTTTTTTTTTACATGAGAAAATAAGGCATGCAACACTCTAATATCTGATGTGCGAATGAATTATTACTTTATTAGTATAAAGTTTTATTAGTATTATATGCATTGTGTGAGTACAGGACCTGTCTGCTAGATTATAGAGGTTATATATTGGTTTAGACACAGAACAAAACACAGAACAAAAGTGTCTCTCTTTAGAGCTGCACACTGTGATTGGTAAATGTTTGGAAGCGGTTAGTTATATTCAGATATTTGGTTAATGTACACTATGGAGCTGAATTATTGGCAATGTTAACTGTAACAAACTGTCATATCACTCAATGGATTAACTGTAGACTGTCGTAGATTGGTATGTGATGGGATTCTATTTTAGGACTCACGTGGTAGCCTATATGTCTAAAAAGGAGAACGATAACTCTATTTGTGTTGTGAAGTGTCTAATATGATTTAAAATACAGTATCAGAGTGATTTAAAGTGACCTTTTCATGACCTGTTGGATAGCTTTGTGTTTTAATGTTGAGTTTATGCACGTCTTAATATAGTAACATCTGAATTAATTGGTTTTATTCAAGATTTATATGACTGAATTGGTTTCATTCAAGACAAATATGACTGAATCATTCATACCATTGTATTTATACTAACTTAAATGAACACAAAAGATATTTTAAAGAATGTTGGTAATAAAACAATTGACGGTAGCCGGTGAATTCCATAGTTGGGAAAAGATACAATGGCTACCGTCAACGGTCTGGTTACCAACATGTCTTCTTTTGTGTTCAAGAGAAGAAAGAAACTCATACAGGTTTGGAGCAACTTGATGGTGAATAAGTGATGAAAAATTTTTTGGGACTCTTTAAGGCTTTTTAAAGAGTCAGATCTGGACAACTGCATGTTGTCGCTTCCTTACAACATGGAAATTAACATCTCAGATTCTTTTTGAACTGAAACTATGGGAAGCTGGTCTATCATCAAATCTGCACAAAACATTGACATAATTTAAATGATTAGAAGTTACAGTAGGAAGTGAGGTGAGAAGAGTTAAGCTTTCTGTTGCTTTGTTGACATAGTCCAGTTGTCAAACCAATTAGATTTACAGTTCAATGGCACTATTATACTGCAAAAGAGAGCTTTGTATGTGTGCCAAACCAAAACCACAGCATCTGTCATTGCCATTAACATTTCCATCTTTGATTAGTGAACCTGTAGGGCTTAAATGACATTAATGTGCAAGTTTTGCTAGATAAAATGTTCTTACGAATAAATGTATAAGAATAAGAGCTTCAGTTTGCTTTAATCATATAATTATTATAATATATTATTATATAAAATTAAAATATTTTATTATTATTATTGTTAATGGTATAATTTTTTTTAATGAAATAACGAAGAGACATACTTATTTAACATCAAAATTATATTATTTAGTTATAATTAAATTCACCAGAAAACTGTTATCATTTACTCACCTTCATGTAGTTTCATGTATTTTGGAAAAATTACCAACATTCTTCGAAATATCTTTTTGTGTTTCGCAGAAGATTACCTTATCCTACAGGTAAGAAAATGAGAGTGAATAAATGATAACAGAATTAACATTTTTGGGTTAACTATCCCTTTAATGCTAAGATTAGGCAGAAGTCAGCTGTGTTGCTTTATATGGAGCACAAGTGTGGGATCAGTCTTAGAAACACTTCTGTCCTCCTTCGCCACTGCCAAGACAGACACGCTCTGGAATTTTATAGGTTACAGCAAGGTGACTGACAGCCAGATACCTGATTGGTTGAGGAAAGCATCTGTTTTGTTTATCCTACTTAAATCAAGTAGAATTAATAAATAAAATGAATATTCATGCCATTCGTTCATACAAAAACTTGGATTTTGGAATCACAGACCGCTAATAATTAATATATTTGTGATGTTTTTTTTACCCAAAATTGTAAGTCTGTATTTTTAAAAGCAAAATTGTTTTGATCCACAATAACACACTCTTGTGATATGTTGTGTTTCAGAGATTATTATGAGGAAACCATTAGAGATTCTGGACCCTTCGAGGAATCGGGGAGTACATTGTACCTGTCAAGTTTAAGTAGAGTAGGAGTGTAACCATGACTGGCACTCCATAGATTTCGGACCACCGGACCCCCGAGCTGCCCGTCAACCATGGAGCCCACGTTCCCCAGCATCAAACTGGGGTCAGTTTGCACCCCTCCGGAGCGGAACAGCAAGCACCACCGATTGCAGCATGTCAGGAGAAAACTACGTCCTTCAAGGATTTTTGGTTTTATCCTGAGCCTCTCTGCCCTCACATTGTTCCTGTCCTGGAGTGCCTTTACCCTCACTTTGGGCCCGTTCCCGAGATGGATGCCACTCACTTCTCTCGCCAACTATGAGGGACTTGCAGAGCCAGTGCCACACAGAACTGTCCTTTCTTCCAATGAAGAGCGTAACGTTTCAGCAGATATGCCCAT
The DNA here is from genome assembly GCA_038088235.1 of Zacco platypus. Lineage (NCBI taxonomy): Eukaryota > Metazoa > Chordata > Actinopteri > Cypriniformes > Xenocyprididae > Zacco > Zacco platypus. Next base: position 8,683,116 of record CM076084.1, read on the forward strand.
CGCCATGGCCTCGTCCAGTGACCTAAACCAGGGAGACTACCCAGAGGATCTGTTCACACTGGAGCAAAGGAGGCAAGGTGCTGTCACGCTACACATGTTTGGCATGATCTACATGTTCATCGCCCTCGCTATCGTGTGCGACGAGTTCTTCGTCCCAGCCCTCACCGTGATCACGGAAAAACTTGAGATCTCAGATGACGTGGCGGGCGCCACCTTCATGGCCGCTGGAGGCTCTGCTCCCGAGCTCTTCACCTCTGTGATCGGTGTGTTTGTCTCACACAGCAACGTGGGCATCGGAACTATTGTGGGTTCTGCTGTCTTCAACATCTTGTTCGTGATCGGGATGTGCGCTCTCTTTTCACGTGAAATTCTCAACCTCACTTGGTGGCCTCTGTTTAGAGATGTCACCTTTTATATCATTGGACTAATTATGCTTATCGTCTTTTTCCTGGATAACTACATTACCTATGGTGAGAGCATTGGACTGTTATGCTGTTACGCTAGCTATGTCACTTTTATGAAGTACAACGTGACCGTAGAGACTTTGATCAAGACTAAACTACTCAGGAATCAAGTGGACGACATTGAAGCTCCTCCTAAGGTGAGTTGCATTATTCCAAGTGAATTATCTGCTTCCCAGGTCAAAGGTGGCATTCAGTGGATGTGAATTACTGATGTCTCTCCTTCCACTCCTGTTAGGAAGCAGTATATCACTGTGGTTCTCAAGCAGTGGACCTCGGCCTTTTCCTCAAAAAGGTTGAGGACCACTGGTATATCATGAAGATGGATTTGAAGTGCTCACAAAATAACTACTTAAAGGGATAGTTCACCCAAAAATTTAAATTCTGTCATCATTTACTCTCCCTCAGGTTGTTCTAAACCTGTATGAGTTTCTTTCTTCTGTTGGACACAAAATAAGATATTTTGAAGAATGTGGGTTACCGAACAGCGACTTCCATAGTATTTGTTTTCCATCATCAGCAATTAGCAATTTGGTGACCAATTTTCCTCAAAATATCTTATTTTGTGTTCAGCAGAAGAAAGAAATTCATACAGATTTGGTACAACTTGAGAGTGAGTAAATAATGACATAATTTTAATTTTGGGTGAACTATCCCTTTAACAACAATTTGTGCAATACTTACATGATTTTCTAAAATATACACTTGTATGGAGCCTCTAAAGGCACATGGTTATAGTGAAATGAAGGATGGATGAAATGAAATAGGAGGAAAAACTTTTGTGTTCCCCCAAGAAACTTTGCGTTTGCTCACAAAACTTTTCGGGTGAATATAATATGAGGAGGGAGGTAAAACTATATTTCCATGCTTGTTTTGTGAAAGTGAAGGGTTTTAAATTCTAACAACTTTAATTCCTGCATCTTTTTATGCACATTAAGGAAACCGACAGAATAGACTGACTTAAAAGAAATTATAAAATTTCAACTACGTGAATATATGTCCAGTGTTTTTGGGAATTTTTAGGAATCATGAGCAATTACAACAGAACTAGGGGACTGTTTGCAACAGCAATGGGAGTTGAACTCGAATATTGGCTGAGAATCAGTGTTCCCAGAGAAAGAACACAGACAGTTTTATCACCTCTCTGAGCCGGATTAGGCATTATTTTAGGTGTCACCTGGACAGAGCAGACAACACTGCTCTGAGTACACAATCTGAGTACAAACAAGCTGAGTAAGACCAGAACCCCTGCAGTACGGACAGAGATGGACAGCAGAATAAGAGAAAGAGCGAGAGCAAAAGTAGTAAAGAAGAGGCAAGATGGAGATATAAAGGAAGAAAGTTGTTAAAACAACTCTTTTGTTAAATATTGTGTTTTAGCAGCCAGACATCTCAAGAGGGATGAATATCTTATTATGTAATTTCCTGGCACAATTAGCTTTGGTGATACTACCTAAGAGTTCCTGGAGTTGGTTTTGTGATTCTTAACTCTCAGTTTGTGACAACCAGTATTTTGTCTTGTTTTGCAGTGAAAAAATATCTAATATCATCCTTTGAATAAAACAAATTTACGTTAGAAGCAAAACTGCATGACAGTGAATTTTATGTTTTAAGCGTAAACCTCACAAAATTTTGCCAGTAGGGGAAGAACAATAAACTAAGATTCAAGATATATTAATAGCAGTATTAATAATCTCATTTTACAGATGTTTCGATTTTTTTACTGGGAAAAACGATGAAAATACTTTGGATTCTGTAAATTCACAACTGTTTATTGAACTGTTGAATGTTTGTGTGTGTGTGTGTGTGTGTGTGTGTGTGTGTGTGGATCATAGAATACTAGAAGTACAATATAGGACAAACACCAAAAACAACAACTGGGTGGACATTTTTGAAGTTATTTCTCTTTCAAATAAGCATTATTAATAAGCATGAATCTGACTGGCACAAGGAACATAAAATGTACACAGTACATGTAGCTGATGTTTATATTTCCAGTAGATTTTGATTCTATTAGAGCTTCTTTATCATCATTATTTGGTAAGAACTTACAGTGGCCCCAAAAAGGATTTAGACAAATGATCCACATATACAGTATAAATACAGTTAGATAATACAAAATATCAAACAAAGTGGCACACTTTCAATTTAAAATGCGTAGTAAAAAGCTCTAAAACTAGATATACCAAACTTTCTTACAGACCAAAAATGACATGAAAAGCCAAATTTATTTGCAGAAGTCACTAATGCAGCAACATTCAGAGATTTTTTTAATGTGACTTCATTGTCCAAAAGTGTCCGAATTGTTGTGGGGCCACTGTATATTGACCCGCAACTAGAGGTGATGTGAATAATATATGATTATGCCATGCATTGTCAAATTAACACAAATCTGGATATCAGTTCAGAGGTGATATGTATTAGTTTAGGCCCATATGAAGCCAGTTAAGGTTTAAAGCTCCATTACTTGTCCAACCTGCTGTGTTTCGTTCAAACAGCTGGAGACGGATTTGTTGTTTGCAGATGCAGTTTGTCCCACATATGGAACACAGGTGAATAATCTGACCGCACTGCTTTGATTGGCTTCTTAGTAATGCACCAGGGGCATGTACATTACTCTTAAGAACCATTAGTTGCATGTTATCTATATAAACCCACACTCTTTAGTTTTAGCTTGCTCTTTGCTGGTAGATTGCTTTTTGAATGTAGGAATGTTACCAAAGTACATTGGGAATATGATTCCTGAAATGAATGTCCCACTTTTCATTCAGAATTGATTTACACAACTACAGTAAATAGATATGCTCTTTAGGCAGACAGGTAGGCCTAGTATGAGACGAAAATATTATAGAGCACTTCACAAAGGATTTTCACCCTTCTGGATTGGAACGAAAAATGGCTTTGGTTTAGAGAGACTTCTAAAATTAAAATTAATAGTCAGGGGGTTGGTATAGGGCGGTTGGTACATGTGCTCTTTGCTCCTTTAGCTGAAGCTCGGGTTAATCCAATAAGATTTGATCCTTTTAGTACTGCTAAGTATAGGCAGGTGTCCTGTTCTTTTTTAAACGGGACACAAATATCGAGTATCGTGGCAGGTTTTTGAATCACGACATTAGATTTCTTTCACGGTATGAGCTTTATATCAGTTAGTGTTTAATGTAAGTTCTGAAACATGGTGGATATCTTCATCTCTGTTTGTGGTTTATGACTCCCAACCTGAAATCCTTTGTAATCCCAAATGAACTGCTTAGAATGGGTGACGCCAACCAAAGTAAAAAGACTCTTAGTGCTTATAGGAGTGACCTGCCTTCTGAAGAAGATTTTGAGGGAATATCGAACATTACAACAACCCATTTCACTCTGTCCAACAAAAGAGAATTAACTCGGAGACCACGTTAAATGATTAATTACACTGTGTTGCGCTCTAAGGGTATTTTGAAACCTTTTTAATGATTTTCGTAGTAAAATGACAGCAAATATGGGTATACATTTAAAGTGATAAAGCGGCTAAGTATCTGAATTTGAATAAAATACAACAAACACTTCTCAATATTTTGAGAAAACATTCAATAGTTATTTTATCTCCCACCTATTAGAAGTCTCTAATTCATTTTGTGGTACTGTATAATATTCTAAATACCCCCTGACTGCATTTGACTTTCTAGTTATATAATATGTAAGTAGTTGGAATATTTGCTGGCATAATTCCAAGTGCTTAAGGATATTTAACTTCATATGAAAAGTAAAGAGGGGAAAGTGTGAGAACTTGGTGTCTTGTGTTGTGTGAGGTAATTTGTGAATCCTTAAACGCCTCTGTCTCTAAAATTGGTTACCTGTCACCTTAAGCCTCTTTAGTGTGCTCACCTGCCTTCTCTGGTTAACTACAGGACCCTTGCTGAGAGACACTATAGAGGCAATTCAAGTTCCCAGATGACCTATATAATTAAACCTGGAATGAAGTGCACAAGGTTTTCGACCTTGTAAACAGTCAGTCTGTTTGTGTTTTCACAGATGTGTGCAATAGCAGTTGTTACAGAATTGAGCTCAATTGGATCTTTTGCTGGATTCATTTGAAACAAAGATGATTCAGCATCTTCAGTCTCTCTGTTACATCATGCTGAATTATCTTCATTAGTAAAGGCATTAGGCCAGGAGACTAATGGGAACTTTGCTCGGATCCTTTTGTGATGTAACAGACAGTCTGTTTATCCATTATTATACTGATTGATGTAGACTGATTGAGTTAGTTACTTTGAATTACTCTGAATTACTTTGAAAGTTTGAATTGAGGGTGATGAAGTGAATGAAAGACATGAATATGCAAGCTGAAAATTGACTGTTACATCATTGCTTAAAAAACAGTAATTCCACAGTGATGTACTGTATATATATATATATATATATATTTTTTTTTTTTTTTTTTTTTTTTTTCTAGTGCTTGCAGTGCTATGTATAGTACTGTAATGGTGGCATTGGATGGATCTAGCATGCCAATTAGTCCAACTAATTGCTAAAACAGTTACTCTGCAAAGTTCATTAGCTGATCTTTGGTAAGAGTGCCCTTGATCCCATTGACTTCATTTTCAGCATCTGTGTCTTGTGTCAAATGCGATGACAAAGTTATACAACGTTAGATAAATATGCTTTGGCTTTGCGATGCTGGAAAATATTTCTGTTGTGTTTTGGTTTTTTTTTACCTCCACAATCAATTTTTAGTCATGCATAAAGTTTAGAATTTAAGGTTTCACAAGGTCAGTTGTTTATTTTCTAACATTTTCACATGATGTCTACAGGTCATCCTGTTAGAATTTAAGTTATTGTGTACTGTGTGCATTCCTGGTGAAGCATCTCTAAGTAAGAAATAATTTTGGTAGCACTTTATTTTACAGTCCTGTTCTCCCTGTACATACTATGTACTTATACAAATTGTAATAACAGGGTAATAACTAAGTACTAACCCTGAACCTACACCTATACCTAATCTTAACCCCTGTAGTTACCTTATATTACTCATTATTTTAATAGGCAAGTACACTGTAAGTGAATGTAAGTACACATACTGTAAAATAAAGTGCAACCATAATTTTTATGCCACACATATGGTAGCCAGACAACTGAAGGCCAAAACAAGGTTGATTCTTTTCTGGAGGACACTTAAAATGAAATTTTCACATCTGCCTTTCACATCTCAGCTAGTCGCTCGCAAAATGCTTGCAAATGTGCATGTTTTTGTGGTGGTGCCATCAGCCCATCAGTATCGTAATTTTCCTGCAACTCCAGAATGAAGTAATTGGCTCAAAAAGTCTGGGTAAAGATGATTTCGAATCACATGTTCGTTGAACCGCCTTTGAGATGAAGGGGACAGTCCCCACAATACCTGTGCTATGTTGTAAAAGAAATGCAGTAAAATATGCACCATTTCAAACCATTTTTTACCTCCATTCTTCTACCATTTTTAAAACGGTTTGCCAGTTTAAACACCAGTAATTTTAACTGATCTTGATTCAGCTTTGAGTGTCTGGGGTCAGTTTTTGTTTGACCAATTGGTGCTGTGTAGTTTTGCTAGGTGAATGTTTGCATCTGCGCTACACAAAGTTGGCTATACATTCATAAAAATAAAGATTCACAAAGGGGTTTTTCATAGCGATGCAATGGAAGAAACTTTTTGGGTTCCCCAAAGAACCTTTCAGTGAACAGTTTTTAATATTACTTTTTTCCATTTTAAAGAACCTTTTATGCTATGGATGTTAAAAGTTCTTCATGGATCCATTGATACCAATAAAGAACCATTATTTTTAAGACTGTGAAACACCAATGATGGTGATAAAATATCTTCAACTTCTAGAATGATAACTAAAACTACAGTAAAATGTTTTAAAAATACTTTTACATGCTCTGACTCACATTTAGAGCGATTTTTTTTTCCACCTTATCAGCGATTAAAGACTTTAACAGCCAATCAGAATCCATCTGACTTTAAAGTGTGAGCTGCTGTTATGTTCATGGCAATTGGGAAGTAGGTAAGAAGAAAATAGTTTTCATTCTTGGTGCGAACGGCCTTAACTCAGACATTTAAGAGTGTTGCCCTAACAGCAGGAAGTCCGTTAATGTCAGACAGCTTCAGTGAGCTGGTCTCTGGTTGGCTGACCTCTGCTTTAAAGCTTGCTGAGCACACACAGCTCAGCTCTATTTCCACAGGCATCACTTAGAGCTTATCTTCCACCTGCAGAAAGACCAAAGCTGGGGAGGGAGGAACAAATGGCAGAGCCTGCTAATCACAAACGAAACGTGCTTAAGCCCTCTATGTTCTACTGGGCTGATTAGGCTTAATTAAGGCTGCTCGTGTGTCTCTGCTGAGCCAACCAGTTTTCTCATAAGGACACTCCTGTTCCTGCCACCCCACTGGGGAACCGCTTATTTCGATAGAGCTTATTTGAACCATTTGGCAGAGTTTGTCGCAACTGAAACTCATTTTGAAAAACCCAATGAAGTAAAGTATGTGTAAATGTATTTAAAATGTTTTAACAATACTTGGTTATGCTTTATTTGTATAATTTAAGGTGTCCATGTTACAGTGTAATTATAGATTTAAGAGTAGTAATAATAATTAACTGATTATTGAGTAATAATAATTAACTGATTAATATATTAATACTGAGTAATAATAATTAAATACATGTACTGTACTAACTATAAGGTTAGGATTAGGTTTAGTTCCATGTAATTAAGCACATTTATAGTAATTACATGTAACATGTGTAACATTCCAAAGACACTAAAATAAAGTACCCAATATTTATTCTTTCAAGTACCTGAAGATTATTAAATAGTTCCACAAAAAAAAAAAAAAAAAAAACATTTTCTGACTTTTTTGGCTTTAAAACTTAAATAGAATTCAAATATATAAATATAAATTTTTCTGTGTATATTACATTCCTATACTGTAACATAACATAGCATAACATAATATAATATAATATAATGCCCATTAATGATATAGATCATAATTTTTGTACCTTTCCTCATGAGTTTTAGTGTAGTGCTTATTGATTGGATATGATATTAAATTCAGTACTGTAGTTTTTTGTTTTATATGATATAATGCATCAGAGGTTTCACAGGTGTCTTAGAAGCTGTTATTGATGGTATTTGAAGGATGATTTGGATGGTATTTTTTAGAATACTTAAGAAGTGCTATTTAGGGTCATGTAGACCAGAACTACATTAGGTCTTAGCTGTTTTTAGCTTTTCTATGTAACAGCTTAACATGTTATTGTTTACCTTCATATCGGGGACAGATTGATCTGATCTTTTTTTAAAGATGGCCTTGAGCAAACTCTTCTCTTTGTTTAACTCAATATTTGTTCAAGACACGAGTCATGTTTGTTAATGGTTCACCATATCTTGGCCAAAAAATTTATTAAATGTTTTTAATTGTGGTATGCTATAGATAGATCTTGTGTGTCTGTGAGAGAGAGAGAATCTATATATACCACAGATAAACTTGATATGGAGATTAGAAAATTGTTGCTAATGTTTCTACTAATATCCAAATCCAGATAATGCTGGAGATGTTGCTGTTTGTGGGAGGAGCCAATGATGTCATAACAAAATCAAGAGAGAGTATGTGTATCATTCAGATGGCACTTTGACCACAGAGAAACCTTATTTTTGGACACAGTGGTGATAAAACAGTTATTGTCCAATTCTCTTACTTGGTTTGAAACTTGCAGCTTATATTTTCTATATTTATATATTTTAACTACTAGGTGAAGTTCATTGGATTCACTGGAAGCGACTTTGTGCTTTCAAATCAGGCATGCTGTTGCGGTGAAGACAAAAATATATATGGTGCTTATAAAACTAAAGATTTCCTACACTTTTAAGCTTCTCATTTAGAAATTGTGTTTTATATTGTGGGGGGTTTATTTAAGAATACCCTAAAATTACCTGATGAGGTTGTGACCTTGCGAAACTGTTTATTTTGGATTGTTTCTTAGCTAAATGTTTTATCAGGTAACAAAAATTATATATTTAACTGCATACATCTTTATTAATAAATGTATTTTAATTCGTATCATTTATATTTAAAACATAATGACCTCATTAGGTTATGCCCTTTTTTGCAATGTAGACATAAAACTGCCAATTGCGTTTCATCTTTTTAACTCTCTATGTATTGTAGGTGTCTAAAACATTTTTTCCCCTTGTGATACTTTCCCCTACTTTTCATAGAATTCAATGAGTTCTGTTTCTCTCTTTTTTTCTCAAGGTTATCGCTGTAGTAGATGAAGAAAATAAACTTTCGGTAAGTATCATCTGACCCTTAGCACTTGTCCGCGACATCTACACTCACTTTTCAGGCAGTCTTTTAATGACAGACAATACAATTAGATTCCTAAAGGTATTTGTTCTTTTTTTCCTTAAAGGCTAAACCCCGCCTCCAGAGAGGAGGAAGCTCCGCCTCCCTCCATAATACACTCATGAGAAACAGCATCTTCCAGCTAATGATTCACACTCTCGATCCTCTCAGTGACGGTAATGTGCAAAAACACTCCAAATATACAAATATACACACATATTGACTCGGGTCAAAGATTTGTAGTCTTATTAATAAAATAATAAACTTCAGGGAAGTTCAAGGAGAAGGCATCAATTCTACACAAGATCGCAAGAAAAAAGGGAGAAGATGAGGCAAATGGTGTTGGTAAGTTTAAATGTTTTGTTAAAATTCAACGTGGAACAGCATTTACTTTTGTAATGTGATCATCCTGAGTAAAATCAGGATCATCACTGTTTTTATACACCGAAAAATGCCAATACAAACCAACATAAGTGATTGGAAAAATACAAGAATTTGGTGACATCGACCGAAGACTAAAGTCATTTCTGATGCAGAACTTCAAAAAGAAGACTATAAAGACAAACATTTTTTTCTTTGGAAATGTGCAATTTGCAATGGATCGATTACAATAACATCAGCAACATTTTTGATTTCCTTTTATACTGATTTCCTTCCTATTCTGCCACAGCCTACAACCAGATGCTTACTAAAATACTACTATGCTTACTAAATATTTAATATGTCATAAGCGTTTAAATTCTGCTGATAGTGATGGGTTAGTGCTTAAATGACATCATTACATAATGTAAAATTAAAATAAGATTTCAAAGTTACTCCTGTTGTTTTATTCTCTAGCAGATAAGAACCTTCCCAACAGCAGTAATGTGGAGGTAGAAGTCACTCCGCCCATGAATGGCAGTGTTGGACCTGAGGTGATGTCATCATGCATAGTAATCCCGACACAACCAGATCAACTTGGACATATCCAACATATTCCCTCCAATTGTTAGTATTTTTATATCCCTAAGATCCTAATACTGACTGACATCAATGTGTTTTTCTGGTTATCTCAAAGGCTGAGGAGGAGGAGGAAGATGAAGACCAGCCTCTGAGCTTGGCATGGCCAGACACAGCGAGAAAGCGAACAACATACCTCTTAATTTTCCCCATTGTCTTTCCATTGTGGCTGACACTGCCAGATGTCCGCAGAGATGTACGACTGAGTAGCGTTTTCTATTTTTACATTTGAAAAACTGACATATTTAACGCTCTTTATAACAGTAGGACTATTCCGTGTCAATTCAACCGGAGGTCCCTGGCTCAAATTTTGATTTTGTAAGTATTTTTTTCTGTAGGAAGACAAACATAAATAGTGATGAAAGACAAAATATTAAATGTCACCGATGTATATTTACTGAGTAATCCAAGATGGGGGTCAAAATAACAATTTTTACCTGAGATTTGGAGCCAAATTAGAGGGGTGTAAAAATGATTTTAGAAAGATGGCAGCATCATTATTTTATTTTTGGAAGGCGTATTAGTAAAATCTGTTGACTTCACCGATCTTTGTTTTATTATATGCCAACGGTATGTTCTTCTTGTGTTTTTTGCCTCAAGTTTACATGCCTGTAAATCAAGAAGTATTAAAGATATCTTAATATCCTTTTAGATTCTGGTTCTTAACAAACTTTCCTTTTGGTATCTTCGTTTTAAAAGTTCTCAATGTTTCAATCCCAGAGAAATGGAGATCTTCATGTGGCTTCATGGGTAAATGTGTAATTTGTACACATTTTCATTGGTCAAAAACCAAATGTGGGTCACTTTGCATTCAGCTCCAAATTTCATTTTCACGCCACTCTACAAAATAACTCAAGAAATATACATCACTATTTATACTTGTCTTTCTACAGAAAAAAATGTATTAACAAAATCAAACAAAATCAAAAATTTGAGCCAGGGAAGTTTCCATATTTGGTTGATCTGACACGGAATGACCCTGCAGAAAGCAATAGCGGTAATAAAAGTCTTATTCCCCAAGACTTCCTATTTTAGGCTGTTTAAATCATCAGATTGCTTGGTGTGTATGTGTTTTTTTATATATATGTGAATCACATGACACCCCTTTCTTATTTTTCCTTCTATCCTCTTTTGTTCTATAGACATCAAAGAGGTTCTTTCCGTTTACATTTGTGGGATCTATTTGTTGGATTGCTGTTTTTTCCTACCTGATGGTGTGGTGGGCTCATCAGGTACCTCAATATCTTCACACCCTTCATCAATAGTACACACTCAACCAGTCCCTGTTCTATTACTCTTTCTTTGCCCGTGTATTTATATTACTGTTAGCAATACTCTGAAATTAGTCATACTGTAGGAATAATGTAAATTCAAAAAAGAACAAAATTGTGAGTGAAAGAGGAGCGTTGTCTTCAAAGTGAGGTACTAAAAAAGGGAGTACTACTGTAAATTTGTAACTCAGAGCAGCACAATACCAGCCAAATCCTAAAGCCAATTATCTATTCTTGTCATTTTCCTCAGAGGCAACTGTTCTCTAGCTCTGCATCAGCTCCCTCTGTAGAAACTCTTCTAAACCCATTCAGCCATTCATGGAACCTACAGTAGAAAGTGACAGATTTGGAACATTACGATACTGCTTCTTACAGTTGATGTCAATGGTGCTTTGAGTTTGCAATTTTTCAAATAAGCATAAAAATACATACATAACACACAAATATACACTAATATTATTTATGGCTTTTGGTTTTGGATGAAAAATAAGTATACTTGTAATCAATAATTCTCTCTCTTTATACGCCATCTTGGATGGACTTTTTCACCAAGCTCATAGCAGTGCCCTCTGGGATAATTTTTATTTATTTATTTATTTATTTTTTACAAAGAATAGATGTGATTTTGCCAAAGCAATGTGATTTTGGCCATCTTAGAAAGCAAAATAATTGTACTGCCTATACCTTTTGGAACAGGTTTCGATGCTACCTTCATAAGCAGCAAATTAAGTTTCGGAAAAGAGCCGTTGTGTGGCCGAAGTAAAGTAATAGTTTGCCAAGCCAGAGCATGTTAATAGAGTGCAACAGAAGTAAACACTCCAATCATTTTCTCCACAAGAAACTGTTTTTGAACAATAACTTATAAACCTTTAAAGACAGACCTACTGTGAGCTACGAGGTTGTTAATTGATGGTATTTGTTTCTGCTGAGGCTGTCAGCCCACATTATTGCAGCTTATTTTTTAAAATGTGTTTAACAATGAGATTCCTGGTGAAAAACTGCATTACCCATGATGCCGTATAGAAAATTACACCAATCGGCTCCACCCACTCCCTTGAAGCACTGCAAATTACGTAATCGAGTTCATCTTTATATGCGCTTAAAATACTGAGATGTCTGTATACTGTTTTTATTTACATAATCAACATTTGTTAAGGAGTAGTTTTAATATTTCTCCGTTTTTAATTTGATTATGCCGTTCACAATGCTTCATGGGATTGTAATCCTTTCCCTAATTAGATCTGTTAAGTACACAGTTTTGTACCTTTGTATTTTTGTCCGATTTTCAAAAAAAAAATTTGCTTCAAATCAAAGTTTGTAGTGTTGGAATTCACCGTTTAGCTGATTGGCTTGGTTCATGGCTTATAACTCTTTAACAAAGTTTTTTTTTCAATCCCTATGGGAAAAATGAATGAAAAAAAAAATACTAATGAACTCTTGCACTCTATTTGCCCTTACCGAGATTTACCACGGTAACTATAGTTCCCAACAAAATAGCCAAATTACTACATTTTCCTGTAGTGCTACTAGAGTAAAATCTTAATAAATTAATGTGGGAATGTAATAAAAGCAAGTCTTTTTGTCACTTTAATTTCTTTGATGACAGTTGTTGCTAATACAAAGTCAGCATAATTTTATCATAGTGTTTTGGTGGAAACTGTGTTTAATATTTTTGCACATTAAACACCCACTGCGATTTCTCCCGCAGGTTGGCGAGACTATTGGAATCACAGAGGAGATCATGGGGTTAACTATTCTAGCGGCTGGTACCTCCATTCCCGATCTCATCACCAGTGTTATTGTAGCCCGGAAAGGTCTCGGCGATATGGCTGTCTCCAGCTCGGTCGGCTCCAACATATTTGACATCACTGTGGGGTGAGAGATCAACATCAATACACATTATTTAATAAATCGACTACCTAAAACAATCTTCTAATACACCGCCCTGTGTCTGTTCACTGTCCCCAGCCTGCCATTTCCTTGGTTACTCTTTGCAATCCTGAACGACCTGGCTCCAGTGCCTGTGAGCAGCAACGGTCTGTTCTGCGCCATCGTTCTGCTCTTCCTCATGCTGCTCTTCGTCATTATCTCCATCGCTGTGTGCAAGTGGAGGATGAGCAAGCTGCTGGGTTTCCTCATGTTCCTGCTGTACTTTGTGTTTCTGGTGGTCAGCGTAATGCTGGAGGACAAGGTCATCAGCTGCCCAGTCTCCATATGATTCCTTCATCATGCCCGCCGTCGTTTTCCAGGATCAGGCCCTCCTTTATTGCTCTGAAGGCACTACAGGGCATACGAATTATAACACAGAAGCTGCGCTGTGGCACGGCATCTATATATCCACTGAAGTCTGAGTAGCAGGGCTTTCCAAGCAGTAGTTTGTTACGGGAAAGTAGTGCAATATTCCACATGCACTCTCAAAAGCAGTACATAGAGACTTGATGTACTGTAGATTTTAGCCATTTTTAATATGATGCGAGATGAGGCTGGACTTTAAGAGCGAGGAGACACCACATCCAATGAGGAGGCAGACTTATTTGGGGAATGTCTACAGACTCAGGAAAGGACCTTTGGTGCAAATATGCAACAATAAATAAATCAAGATCCTGGTACTGTGCTTTGAAGCTCATGATATCATAAGCCTTGTGTTGCACAATAACTTCCTAAAAAGAAGGAAGGAACAAAGCTCCATATTTGCTTTGTCCGAATGCTGGTCCTTTCTGATTGTTATTTGAGCATTTTCATTCTGAGTATATCATATAATTTATTTAATAGACTTGTAGTCTTCATAAGTCTAGAACTGCAAATAATCAATATCCGACACAGATTTGGAGCGTTCATACTATAAAATATAATCAACCACATTAATTATGTTATTTGTAAATGCGATATTTTGTATGTTTATTCTCTGGGACTGATGTTTAATTTGATGTGATTTGTTTGGCGAGATCCAACGAATGCATGAATAGTGCAAGACATTCTCTGCGTGTAGAGGAGAACCAGTTATCACTCTCTTCTCACAGTCAGTTACAGCAAAAGCTGTCATTTCTTGTGCTGTAGGGTGACTTCATAATCATCATCTGTTTCTAGAGTATTGAGCAATATTCATGAACTTTTACTGACTCTACTGTTATCAGAGCTGCCAGCTGTGAGTAGATCTGTACGGCGCACTTTGCAGAACTCTTTGACAATTATTCATCTCTGCCTGTATCTCTCATTGCTGTCTTAAATAATTTCGGCTGATGGGATGAAATTTGGAAGTGAAAATGCTAAAGAAATGGAGCGCCCAACAGCTTTGCAGTTGACCGATATTCTTAGTTAAATACAAATGTATCTATCCATTCATGACTTCTGTATATTTACATGAGTGATGGACAAAATAAAATTATTTCTAAACCTACATACTGTAGAAGCACTGTTACTTTAAGGATTTGTCGTTATTTTGGAATTTTTCAAAATTTTCAATTTGAGCTTAAAGGGTTATTTCACCAAAAAATGAAAATTATGGGTGTAATTACTCACCCTCATATTGTTCCACTTCCGTAAGACGTTTGTTTATCGTCTGAACACAAATGAAGATATTTTTTAATGAAATCAGAGAGCTTTCTGTCTCTCCTTAGAGATCCAACATGGTGGGAAAGACATCGTTAAAGTACTCCATGTGACTCCAGTGGTTTAACCTAAAGTTTTATGAAGTGAAAAAAAAAAAATCATAATTTACCACTTTATTTATAATATTATCCAAAGCATGTTCACACAACAATATCAGCTCTCTCGTGAACACTCGCGCATCTTTTTTTTTATTAGAAATATAAAATAAATTTTAAAATATAAAAACAGTTACAACTATAACAAGACATTAAAAAAAATTACTTAAATGATTTGAGTTTACAATACATAAAAAAAGAAAAGAGAAAGAAAACGGTCTATATAAACAGTTATATTGATTTAAATAGAAATAATGAAATACATAATAACAAAATACGTCCTTAAATAGTATTTAAAGCAAGAAGACAGCAAATAAAATTTAAATTTTCAAGTAACTTCAACTCTTTAGTGAAAACGCGTGAGTCTGAACACAGATGCTCTCGTGAACGCGCGTCTCAGTTCAATATTTTCATGAAGTGGTCAAAAATATATCGCGGAGCAAAGAGGACACTGACAACGCATCGACAGGTAAAATATTGTAATTTTTTAAAGAAGTTTAAACAATAAATGCCGTATAGTGACTCTTTAATGTGTTGTGACAGATCGCTGACTGCTTTGTCGGACAAAATGGCGGGATCGGTGTTATGATTGGTCAGATCACCTGTCAATCAAACTGCGTTGCTTCATAAAATTGAGGTTAAACCACTGGAGTCAAGTAAAACAATCATTTGAGAAATTTATTCATACTTTTAGCTTCAGATTGTTGAGATGATGATGATGATGATGATGATGATGATGATGATACGCTCTTTGCCATAAATCATTGTTGAAAAAATGTCATCTCACATTTTTGGCTAATAAAGGCAATGTAAAGTTTCAGCCCTGCTTATAGTACATGTAATTCTGTATGTATTTAGTTATGTATCTACAAATTTTGTTATGATGCTTATATTGCAAAGCCATTAAAACATCATTATTAATGTACACAGTCATATACCTGTACATTAATTACATTGTAATTTTACTTCATACATTTCAACGTGGCAGAGACAACGAAACATTTGCCTAAAATCTTGGCATAAGTTAATGTAGTATTGTTAATATTAATTTTAGTTAATATTGTATTGTGGTTTAGCGAGGTTAAACCATCATTTTTGGACCCCCTTCCGTAAAGATATTACATAATTTTATATTATATCAAATTAAATAATATTTCATAATATAGTCACTTCTAATGGTCATTTCATCTCGTGAAATAAAGAAATACCCATAAAGTAAGATTAAAACAGTTAAGAGTTAATGTAAATAAATAACACTTTTAGTGGGGATGCTAAAGTTACTTTTAGAAAAGAAACTTTAGTTTCATTTTCACTCTCAAACATTTTGTCAATCTAAAACATTTCCGCTTTGTTATCAGCGGTCAAAGGCATGTAGTTCCAGACATCTTTCAATAGATGGCGATAACGAGAAGCCCATAACACCAGAAACACGGAAGCGGAAGTGTGATAAGAATGATGTTGCACTAAGCTGTCAGTTACATTTATTTACATCAGACTTTATTTTTACTTATTGGTAAAAGCCACGTACCTGCTTACAGTGAGGCACTTCAGACCATCTTACTGGAGGACAGAAGAGATTTTCCTTCATAACCGGAGAAATGAGGAGCTCAGGAGTTTTATGTCTGCAACTTTTGCTGTTGTTTGTGCCTCACATCAACTGCTGGAATAATGGTAAAACATCTTTTATTTGAACGAAACGGTTAAATAAACAATCCTAATCAAATGAGAGATCTCAGAGAAGATAGATGGGTCAGTCTGAGTAAAATAAGCTTGAGTTGGACTTACCAGACTGAGAAATTTATTTTTGTTCATTTCGAGCTTAAAGTTCACATTCAGTCTTTTTTATACCTTATATTATGTGGATGTGTCCATAAGTATATTATTAAGTTTTAAAGATGGTATTTTAGTAATACTATGTAATAATAAGAAAAACAAGATGAAGAAGAAGAGGAAATAACATTTTGTAACTTTTTAAATATGTATCTTAAATAGGATATTATATATATACGTATATGTATGCATGTATATTGTGTAAGTGTAGAGTATATATATTTTATTAATATTTGATACTACTAATAAGAAGAAGAAGAAGAAAGAGGAAAATATAATCATTCAGAGTAGAGTTAAGGCATGCGACACAATTTTTGGGGGTGGGGCCAATTTGATAATATAAATATGTGATGATATTTTATTAACTTTACATGAGAAGAAGAAGAAAGATGAAAATATCAATTAAGTTTATACATATTTATAATATGTATCATAAAGAGATGCTTATATGATACAATATTTTGCTGGGGTGTGGCCAATATGATAAATATGTGATGACATTTTATTAATATTTAATAATAACAGTAAGAATATGAAGAAGGAAAAATCTGAATTAAATAGCCTAAATTTTTGTAAAAAAATATATATCTTAAAGTGGACAGTTGGTGCTTTTATGTGATACAAAATGTGGGGGGTGTGGCCAGAATAAAAATAATAATAATAAAAGACTAAAAGCAAAATAAATAATACAAACCAGAAGGAAAATATAAATTAAATATTTTATAAGCTTTGTATCTTTTTGGATCAGATGCAGACAGACGGATAAGAAGTAATAATAATAATAATACAATCTCTTTTCCTTCAACAGATGCTGTGTTACTGCATGATGTTCAGGTGCTCACGCTCTACAGAGGACGCTACACCACTGCCCGTCGCTCCAGCCCCGTTCTACAGCTGCAGTGTGCTGGAGGGTCAGCTGGATGTGGATCATTTGTCCCAGAGGTGGTGCAGTGTTACAACAGAGGATCTGATGGCATAGACACACAGGTCAGTTTCAAAAATTGCCTCTTGCATACAGTAACTGTCTCTGAACTATTCATTGTATTACTCTCTCTCTCTCTCTCTCTCTCTCTCTCTCTCTCTTTATAGTGGGAATGCAAGGCTGACATGGACAACTTGTACAGGTTTGGGCGTGTGGAGGTGTCCTGTGAGGGCTATAGCAGTCCTACTGATGCCTATGTGCTGAAAGGCTCGTGTGGTCTGGAGTACACGTTAGAGCTCACGGCAGAAGGGAAGCAGCAGCACACTCATGACTCCAGGGGCTCGTCTGGATTCTCAGGCTTTGCCTCTAACTTCTTCCAAGGCTTTTCCAATCAAAAACAGCATCAAAGAGGAGGCCCCTATCAGCAGTCTGACAGCCAGTATTCCTTCCAGGACAGCCCCTCTGGCGATGGAGTGGGTGGGCTTATAGCAATAGCCTTCCTTTTGCTGGTGGCATATGCTGTATACAAGATGTTTCTGTGCAGTCCTTCTCACGGCCACCAAGGTTACAATGGAGATGGGACTCAGGGATTCGGCGGGCCCTCGGATAACAGCCAAGGCATGGGACCGCCGCCTCCTGGATTTAAACCAGATTATTACTCAGGTAACAATCTATTCAAAAAGCAAGAGTTTGGTGTGATATTGTAATTCACGTTTGAAACTGTAAGTGTAACCTTGTGCAATGTGAGGTCAGTTTGAGTCATTATTATAGACTTAATATTCTTAACTATTCTATACTGGTCAGAAGTTGTTTGATCATGTTTTTGAAAGAAGTCACTTGAGCTCAGAAAGGCTGTATTTATTTGATCAAAAATACAGTTAAAACTGTGAAATATTATTAGAATTGAAAATAACTGTTCTCTGTTTGAATATGTTTAAAATGTAACTTATTCCTGCGATGCAAAGCTGAACTTCCAGTCTCACGTGTCCCGTGATCGTTCAGAAATCATTTTTGAATGCTGATTTGCTGCTTAAGAAATATCTCTCATTATTATCATCAATGTTGGAAATGCTGCTTAATATTTTTGTGGAAAAGGTGATACACTAACATGCGAAAGTTTGGGGTGATATTAAAAAAAAGAAAATAATACAGTTTTATTCGGCAAGAATGCATTAAATTGACTAAAAGTGGCCGTAAAGACATATTTCTATTTCAAATAAATGCTGTTCTTTAACTTTCCATTCATCAAAGAATCCTTAAAAATGTATCACGTGTTTATCGATAATAATAAGAACCATTATTAATAACTGAGCACCAAATGTGCTTTTCAATCACATTTTAAAATATCCTCAAATTGAAAACAGTTATTTTAAATTGTGAAAATGTTTCACTGTTTTTACTGTATTTTTATCAAATAAATGTACATAACATACTTTAAATACATTAATATCTTAATGATTCCAAACTTTTAAACTGAAACTAGTTTAGGGACTACAATAACCTAGTGTGCAGATTGGAAGTCTGAAGTGTAACCAAATATGCATAATGTTTATTTATGGATAGTGCATAAGATTTCTATTTTGTGGGTTTTCTCAGAAGACAACTCCAGCTCAAGGCCCGGCTACGGCTTTTCCAATGCGTACACCAGACCTCAGAGTTCCTGGACTGGTTTCACTGGTGGAAACAGACCTGCTGGGGGCGGATTCTGGACTGGGATGGGAACAGGTGGAATTTTGGGATATTTGTTTGGAAATCAGAGGTAAGAAAGCAACATATTCTCGCACATAATTTGCAACAGTTTATACAGTTACTCTGCAGTCACTTTCAAACCGAGCAGCTTTCTGTTGGCCACGCTACCAATTAGAACTCATTGCAGAATTCCTGATGGCATGGATTCTTATTGAATTTACTGAATAGAGTGCTGCAGTGATCACACATTTTTGTAGGCTAACCCGGAAGTTTGCATCTCACTAGTTCCCTCGACAAAAACCCAATAGGATTCTTCCATAGGCTTTTGAATTATCGAAAAGAAAAAGCTCTGTGATTAACAAAAGTTTATCAAGTTTTTCAATCACAGCTTTTTTTGAATTTTGAAGTCCAAATTCAATCGGCAGAAATAAAAAGCTAACCTTTGGTTACATACGAACTACACCACGGTTGCACACATAAACCCCACCCCCGAGAACATGCAACAAAGTGGGTGTGGCCATGTTGGGAAGAGGTTTTAGAGAAGAGGATGAGTTATTGTAGTAGAGTGTTGTTGCCATGCTGTCATTGCGAGCGTCATCTCAATGCTGGATTTGCACAAAAGATTAACATGAAGGCACATGCTATTCGATGAGTTGAATCAACTCCACAGAAACTACATAAATTTATCCACTAACCGTTCAGAAATGTCCAGTTGCATTCTAAAAGTTGTAACTTCTTCCTGAGTCTCTCCATCAGTGTCACCGTTACTGATGATCGTCATTTTGGCTGAGTGAGATTCTGCAGCTTTGTTGTTGTTGAGCTGTTAAAGCTCCGCCCTCTTTCTAAAAGAGCAGCTCATTTGCATGTAAAGGGACACACAAAAAATTTGACAAGCTACAATAAATGTTCTATGGGGTATTTTGAGCTGAAACTTCACAGACACATTCTGGAGACACCAGAGACTGATATTACATCTTGTGAAAAGGGGCATATAATGGCATTGGTAACTGTTTGCAAATGTTGTAGTTAATCATGACAGATTTGATCTTGTTTGTCTATTTGGATCTGTTAACAACATAAATGTTGATCTAACTGCACTAATTGGCTTTTATGTTGATCTTAGACGCCAGCCACCAATGGGGTATCCAAGACCATCTTATTCCAGCAATCCTACTCCAGCACCAAAAACAAGCTCAGGAACACGAACCGCCTCAGGTAAACTCTTGTGCTCTTGAGTAACCCATTAGAAGTCAATTAGTTGTACGTTTTGGAAATATATTTATGATGTTTTCTGATGCAGGTTTTGGAGGAACTAAAAGAAGATAGATGAGATATGAGCATCTACTCTCACAGTCTCACTTCTCAGATTGGACATGATCAACGGGCACATTACAAAGAATTACAACTTCTTTTTCATACTTCTGTTCATTCATAACCCAGACGTAGCTCGCTATTGATCTAGATTGTGTTTATTGCTGTTTTTTTTTCATAATGGATTTAAATATGGATAAAAAAAACAAATGATCCTGCTGTTTATTAAGCATTTATTGCTATTTTTTCTCAAAATATTTGAATGTTTTAATAAAGTTCTTTATTTTCTATATAAATATATGTGTAAATATTTAAAGTCAACATTAAATCAAAATGAACCCTGTTTACTTAATTCAAGTGCTTAGTCTTATTCTGCAACGATTCAATACTATTCCAAAGAAATTATATTAAAGTTTTTTTTTTAAATATAATGCCTCCTTGAAAAAAAAAAAAGTCATCAGATTCAGTTCTGGCTCCACTGGCGTAAAACTCCCACTTTAGGAAATCTTACTCAATAAAATAAGTCCCGCATAATTTCTCATTGAAAATTCTGTTTCATGGAAAAATATTTAAGTAAAATTGGTTACAAATTACATTTTATGTTGACTTTATATTTTCAGAAAAAAATAAGAGATGTAATCAAAATAAAGTGAAATATTCTAGGGTTTTTTTGAGTGTGAGATTAGCTGTTAATAGACATACTGTGATGAAGTGCTTAGGCTATCGTGAAAACAGCCAAACTGTTACGTTAAGGCATAAGATGTCAATTTGCTTACTCTATTACTCATTGCCTTTATATTAAAAATCTGATTTGGAAAAACTTTGACTATTCTGTGGTATTCCTAGTAAATTATAATAATGTTTGTAGGTATACAGGTGTGTGGACTTGTTGAATGTTATCTCAATGAGCATGTTCGTACTGAATATATGAAATCTACATAATGTGTCTACTGCTGTAGTCATGATTCAGATTAAAGGCACAGCAAGATTTTTCACTTGATGCAATATAAAGATGTTTTTGCAACTATTTTATACCATATTAAAATATCTCAATCCCATCACATTTTATATTAACCATCCTGTATCTCACAATGGTGTCCAAAGGTGGTATGATTCACTCCCACAAATGATGCCAGAACTACATTTTACAACTACAATTTAAAAATAAAAATAAAACTTCATACTTGTTTAATTTGAATTAAAAACAGATTTAAATAACAGAAGAACATACACATAATGATACATTGATTTTGTTTAGTATCACTTTATTTCATATAAAGTATATAATAACAAACATATATAAATGAACATCAGTATTTATATATTATCTGTTATATTTAGATTCAATAATTTATACATTAATAAATATAAAAATATATTTATAATATATTAAGAATCGCATTAATCTCACCTCTTTTGTAATTACAAATAAACAACTCACATTGACATCGCAATGAACAAATACAAACAAAAAACATCAGGTAATGAGTTGCGCTGTACCCTGAGACAATAACAATTAATCAGTATATCGCAATATACATATTAGTGTTCACAGATCAGGCTTCTCCTCATAGCGACAAATACAGGATAACCTTTGGCTGTCCAGGTAAGGCTTACATCCCAAGTGCATGACGGTATCAAAGAGCAAAGTCACTGCTGATTCACAGGCTGTGAAATCATGGATATAAGGTTTTATTTCAGCATAATGTACAAGAAATACAGTAGGATATTAAATGCCAGCTGTGCATAAGTGTTTCCAGAAAATTGCAAAATAAATGATATAATTATTTAACACATACATATATGGAAGCTTGTTTCTGTCACTGAATAAAACTTCACATAATTCTGACTTTTTTCCCCTCGGAATTGTAAGATATACTCGCAGTTGCGAGTAATAAAGTCTGAATTGCAATATATAAACCCATAATTCTGAAAACAAAAGTCAGTATTGTGAGATATAAACTCGCAAAAGTGAATTCTGATTCTTTTTCTCAGAATTGTGAGATATAAATTTGCAAATACTTTTTGATTTTTTTTTATTCTGTGGTGGAAACAAGCTTCCATACATACACAACATTAGTAAGACTGTTAATTACCTTGAACACTTTGGGACAAGCCCAGTGTCATTTGTAAATTCCCACAAATGCTCTCCAGACAGACCTGAAACTGCTCGTCACAGTCATTTTTCTTTCTCCCACAGGTATCATAGCACTGATCATGCTCATTACAGCATCTGGTCATAGATGGGATCCCAACATCAAACTGCAGTCAACCAGAGAGAACATTCAAAGAGTTAGCATACAGAGCCAGTCATTCCAATCTCCTACTACAGATTAGTTTAAATCACAATACAGCAACACCAATAATAGCTGGCTTCCACACAACAACGGAAGTAACAGCATATCTTCCCCCCTCACCTGAAAGCCAAACAGTGGGGAGCCACAACCGTTGGGTGGAGCTGGTTTGTAGTTGGGGCGAGGAACTGGTGTGTAACCTATAAAGACAATTAAACCAAATTGATATGGGTCTGAGTAACGTTTAATTATAATGCTTATATATATATATATATATACATACACATATATAAATATTTATATATATATATACATATATAAATGTTAAACGCATAACACAGATGTTTAATGTATCATTTACTGATGTCATCTGAACTACCGTCGCTGCACTCAAAGAGACACCGTCCGTCTGAACCTCCGATCAGGTCCAAAGCCATGTTGAGGTAGTTGTCTATCCTGTGAATCCCGTTCCGGATGGATTTTAAGGTCTTTCTCCAGTCTGGAGGTTCAATTTTTTCAGTAAACTCATCAGCTTTAACCTCATTCATCAATATTCCAACAGAGAGCAGCAGAGCAACCCCGGAGATGACACGACAGGGCATAGTGCAACAAATCTGTCACTTCGCAGGCTAACGTTACCTAAATTTGATCTGTAAAGTACTTTTTTGTTGTTGTTTACATTTCCAAAAAGAGAACTCGCATGTTTAAAAAGATCTGCGATAATAAGGTCTTTTATTTTTACGAATAGAAAAAGTTATAAATTAAGTACGAGTCGACGACAGTCTCTAATTCCTGTTGATAAATGAGCAGCTTTCTTCTTCTACTGCCTTTACATTGAATGGAGGTTGATAAACTGGTGCATTTCCGCCACCTTCTGTCTGTCCATCCCATTTACTAAAATAATAAATAATATATGTAAAATAAATATAATATAATAAATTTACTAAATAATATTATTTCTTAAAATAATATTAAATAATAAATAATTTTAATTCATAAATCAAATATTTACAACTTTATGTAAGTATGTATATATATATATATATATATATATATATATATATATATATATGTATGTGTATATATATGTATGTATATATATGTATGTATGTATATATATATAATTTAATAAAATATAAAAAATAGAAATAGAATAAATTCTATTTTTAATAAAAAAAATAGAAATAGATTTTGTGTAAATATCTTAAAAGCATATCTAAAGCTGTAAGAAGTAAATATAAAAATATCAAAGTATAATAAATAATATATGTATAATAAATGTTATATAATAAATTTACTAAATATTATTTCTTAAAATAATATAAAAATAATAAATCATTTTAATTCATAAATCAAATATTTACAACTTTATGTAAATATGTAAGTATATATATATATATATATATATATATATATATATATATATATATATATATATAAGTAAATATAAAAATGTTAAAGTATAATAAATATATACATAAAATAATGTTATTTAATAAAATAAATGCAAGACTAAAATAATTTAAATATCTCCTCAATGTGTGGAACTCCACATATGAATTATATGAGCCTACAGTATTTAGGGAAGTCAATGTTCAGATAAAAGGCACATCAATGCTTTTTAACAAATAAACACTTTCTATTAATGTTTCTCAGGTTCAAATCTTCTGGAAAAGAAACGTTCTCAAGAACATGGACCCACTCGCTGACTAACCTTGTTCTTGAAAAACAAGAGTTTGGAAAGGGAGACTTGAATATCTTTCTTCTTTACTTTAGGTGTGACATCTCTGAGAGCTTAAAAACATGCTTTTCTTTGAGGGTCCTCGACAATTTTGCGAGATCTGAAAAATGGAGAAATATATGTATTGCTGTTTGCAAATTAACGTGCTGTTCTAAACAATGAGATTGAACTTACTTATTGGTTATCATGGGGTGCAAATCAAACTTTAGCCATGGCACTGGAAGCTGAGGCTGTTTTGAGTGCCTTGAATGTCTGAGAAATGAAATCTCCATGAGGAGTTAATGGAGCTGTTACCTACAAAACATTCTTAAGAATAAAACTCTTCTTAAAGGGATAGTTCACCAAAAAATGAAAATTCTTTTGTGTTCCAAACCTGTATGAGTTTCTTCTGTTGAACACAAAAGAAGACATTTTGAAGGATGTTGGTAACCATATAGTTGACGGTAGCCATTGACTTCCATAGTATTTTTTTCTACCATGGAAGTCAGTGGCTTCCGTCAACTATACGGTTACCAACATCCTTCAAAATATCAGAAGTGGTGGTCGGATGCTGCAAACTCTTCAATGCAGTTACGGTTATGACTTGAATATATAATGCAGACGCAGTCTTTCTCAGCGTGCTTCCACAAAAGAGCCAGTAGAAGGCGATGTAGGGCTTTTGGTGCAAAATATCCAGAGAGCAGAAGGACAGTTACAGCACGCTTGTAAACACAGAACTGAAACGCTCATGTTTACTGTTTTATAAAAACAAACGAGAAGCTGTTTCCGGTAAGACATCGCTTTTTAGATTACTTTTAAGTCTCGAGCTCTTTACATTGTGTTACTACAGTAACCGACTGTAGTTTATGCTGCATAATTATTATTATTAAGTAAGTTTGTAACACATTCAATTTCATTTGTGATTTATCTAATATTGTATGTTTGTATTTATTCATTCTTTTGATCTTATGAATTATAATAATCAACTCAACTAACGCTAGAGTGATGCTTTATGCTATAATTATCACTGTAAGTTTAGAATATATTAATTTTGATTTATATCTAATAATAATATATGCATTATTCGTTTATTTTTTTTCATATTGGTCTTATGGGTTGTGTTAAATGCTGGAAAGGTTTTGATTTTTTGTCACTACATAATTTCCACACTTTTATTATAGTGAAAGGATTTGATTTTTGATCACTGCATTATTTTCATTTTAAGTTATTGATTCATTTATTGTGAAATAAATGAATGAATGAATGAATGAGTAAATTTGTCCAAACTGGTGTTGTGTGTGTATAGACTGATCATGGATGTACCAGAGGCCAGTCATTCTCAAGTTGCACCGGCGGATGCTGCAAACTCTTCCAACTCTTCCAGCGTGTCTCTAACACCGCACATGTTGGCCAAAATAGAGCGGAACAGACAACGAGCATTGATGCTCAGACAAGCCAGGCTGGCGAGTAGACCATCCTCAGCTGTAGAAGGTTTGGCCTGTGTTTGAAAACTGCACAATACATGCTTGAATTTGATTAAAGTTTCTTATTTAAGATTGTGTAACTAATTGTATGATGTACCACGGTTTATAATAATCTGTCTTCCCTCAGGTGCTACATGTGCTAAAGTGGCAAAAACTATTGACTCTGGCGCAGGGTTCTTTATTGAAGAGGAGACCGCAGAGGATGAGCAGCAGGAGAAGAGAGTGGTCGAGCAACCAGGTGATCAAAAATGGCATCACATACATTCTCACATTTTTTCACACAGTGAAAAAATAGTCGCATTTTGGATGTCTTGGTAGTTGAAATATTTTAAATACTCTTTTAAAGTCACCATGAAATCAAAATTCTTGTTTTTTTCTTTTTTTTAAATAAAGTATTTATCATAAATGATTAATCCATGCAGATTTTTTTTTAAAAACACACACATGTTCTCGTAATTTTGTAAATAACATTCCTGTCCCTCTTGCAACAACATCTCTTCTCTTCTCTTCTCTGATGACGTGTTTACTGGCGTGAGGGCGGGAGAACCTGTCACTCACATGACATCACAGCAATAGCAAACCACAACCATCTAATCAATTCCTGATGGACAAAATCAAGTCCCTCCGTACAATTTTTTTTCTTTATGGTTTGAGAAGCGCTTCACTTGGTTATACGTTACAATTCATAGTTTTCAGTCACATGACTGGCGCGGAGACCTGCAGGACAAAACGTCCATAGAACTGCAGCACAAGCCTGTTGATTTTTCATCTCAAAGGAAAAAAACAAAACAAAATATGTGAGTGAAATGCAAGTTTTGGGCACTTGTGATCCATATACAGCACCTGCTGCACCATTTCTGTCACTAAAAACAGCAGGAAATTCAAAAACGCTTAATGTGAAAAGTACTTAAAGTGCTTAATGTAATATTAAAAGATCAAACTCAGTGTACACCTTATTGATGATGCATACTAATATGAGCAGATTAACCCAGAATATAAACGCAATGCACAGTTAAGCATTTTCTTCATAATGGTTTTCTATGCAAAAACCTTAACGAGAAACTGCGTGTTGCGTTTAAATTCCAGATTAGTACTTAGCACAAATCTGGTAAAAGTGGCGGGCAGTGGAGGAAAGTCTTGTTTAAGGGATGTCACATGAAAACTATGTATAGGGAAAGAAAAAAGACTATCACAACTTCTAACTTTTGTTTTTATAGCGCTTTAACTAAAATACATACTTCATAACTGCTTTACCAGCCCAATAGACATCATTTATAATACTGAATGACTAATTGACATTTTTTATATGTGTGTTTCAGCCCCAGTGATGGAGCCTGATTATCTGATGTGTGACGAGTGTCTAAAGCCATTTATGGACTCTTATCTCAGCAACAGTTTTGATCTGTCTGTGTGTGATAAATGCAGGTATCTCATCCATTCTGGACGTGATCACAGTGGGTTAAAACATACTCTTAAATTAGTGTTACAGAGAGTTTATTGGCTGGTGCTGTTGGTATAATGAAGTTGTTTGTGTCTCAGTATTTCAGTTCCGTTACTTCATTGTGTTTCCTGTGCACCTGCAGTGCAACAAGTGCTCAAAACAAGCACTGTAATGTGTATGTGTACTTCATTTTATAATTGTATGTGTTTGCATAGAGACAATGAAGTGAAGCACAAGCTAATATCTCGCACTGAAGCGAAACAGAATTTCCTTCTGAAGGATTGTGATCTGGATAAAAGGGAGCCATCACTGCGATTTATCCTGAGGAAAAATCCTCACAATCCACGCTGGGGAGACATGAAACTCTACTTAAAGACACAGGTAGGTGTCATCCTCAAGCCAGAGCTGTAAATATAATCTGATCTCACACAAACCAAATATTAAACTCAATTTAAGTCATTAAAGTTGGAAGACAATCACATCTTCATTCTTCTCTTTAGCACAAAACAATCATCAAGCAGTACAAACTGTAATGTTGAGATATACAATTTCTTCACCACTAGCTACATGAAATAAACATGCATAAATACATATATTTTTTTTGTCCAAACATGTTCACAATCTTTCCTACTCCACCAATCCATCATCCTTGTTAGTCTCGTACAAAAAGCATCATTTTCAACACATGACTTAATCTTTAAGAATAACAAATCGAATATATTATGGTTCCACTTTACAATAAGGTTTTATACATTAACATCAGTTAAAGCAATAGCTAACATGACAGTAATGAACAGTACTATTACTGCATTTATTAATCTTGGTTTAATTTCTTCGTTCTGTTCTTTAAAAGAAGCCCCCGTGATCACCAAGGTTGCATTTATTTAATCAAAAATACAATTAAATATTGTGAAATATTTTTTTATTCAATTTAAATTCATTTAAAATAGCTCTTGTCTATTTTAATATATTTAAAAAATGTCATTTATTTTTGTGATGATTTTCAGCATCATCACTCCAGTCTTCAGTGTCATGTGATCTTTCAGAAATCATTCTAATATGCTGATTTGGTGCTCAAGAAACATTTCTTATTATCAAAACAGTTATTTTATGGATACTTTGATGCTTTTTATTTCAGGATTCTTTGAATAGAAAGTTCAAAAGAACAGCATTTATTTGAAATATAAATCTTTTGTATAGTTATAAATAATGTCTTTACTGTCACTTTTGATCAATTTAATGCATCCTTCCTAAATAAAAGTGTTAATTTTTAAAAAAAAAATCTAACTGACCCCTAACAATCATGTATACTAAACGTAATACATTTAAAAAATATATTAGATTAATATTAATGTGCTATGTTATGAACGTGTTATAATAATGACCATTATTTAATGTTAACCTTGATTAATAAATGCTGTAAAAAAAATACTTTTCAGAGTGAGGATACCTTATGCATCAAATGAACAAATTGAGCCATAGTGTAAAGTGCTACTATATTGCATGCAAACATTTCATGTATTCAGTTTGTTGATTTTTGTTAGTGTATACCATTTTTTTTTTTTTTAAATGAATGTTAAGGTGGAAAAACGTGCTCTGGAGGTGTGGGGCAGTGAGGAGGCTCTGGAGGAGGCCAAGGAGAGTAGAGAGGAGAACAGGGAGGTGCAGAAGCAGAAGCGCTTTAATAAAAAGGTTAAAGGTATGACAGCCGACCAGCCTGGTGCAGTTATTTTTGGACAGTCAGATTTCAAATGTGCACTAAAATCTTTTTTCACTTGAAAAGGTTGTACACTTAGAGAAATGAACAGATTAGATAAAAACTCGTGAAATAAAATTCTTTTGTGCACCTTTAAGTGAATGGATTAACCGAGACTGCATTTGGTCAGTGTGGAATTATCTATTGCTCTCCATCTTCTTCTGGCTTTCAGAGCTGAGGCGGGCAGTAAGGAGCAGTATGTTTAAGAAAGATACCAGCATTCATCAGCATGACTACGGCCCTGAGGAGCTGCTGGACGAAGAGGAAGATCTCTACAGGAAAGTGTGTCAAACCTGTGGACACGAACTCACTTTTGAGAAAATGTAAATGCGTCTTCGAGCTCTCTCAGCTGTGGCTACTGTACAGGGAAGAGGCAGGGTCTGGATCCAGGTCACCAAAGTGTAACCCTGATCTTGTTTCTGATTCTTTTACCTTGCAGTCCAGGTACCAATGCAGTTTTCATGAATGGAACTTTTCACTTGAACTTTGGTGAGCAAGTTAGAAGTATCTGACTCTCCTAACCAAAATAGTGCTGCTGTTTTGTGTTTATGCCTTCTGAAATTCAGAAGCATCAGCAGTAGATGTCACAAGTGTGCTGCACTAGATTTGATCACAAGAGGACACTATAGAGCTACTATTTTGAGAACTGCGATCAAAATGACAGATGACGTAAGGTTGAGTTCTTTAGGGGAGAGCACACTGTTGAGGCTTGAGTGTCTGTAAAACGGAGAAGAGAAAATACAAATGATTAAATATTGCACCCTTTCTACTATGTATTTAATATTTAGGATGTGGCTGACAAAAACTGATCTTTCAAGTGTGATATCATATCGCAGTATACTGTAATTACAAGGCAAAACATCAAACTTGTCCAAAGTTGAACTGGCAGCAGGATCTTGTTTCTCAGTCTCCTACCTCGTAAAGTCCGGTGCCTGTTTGTTCGGCGTGGGATTTTGATGATTCCATACGTAGATGGAGAGATTCTCTCACGGTGTTGTGTTTCAGTCTGTCTGTGTGTGACTATTGAAAGTATCCGACAAGTAGCACAAACGCACTCATTCTAAATGGCCACACTTCTTCCTCACCTTTTGTGCCAAGGTTAGCTAGATACTTTTTGCTGTATTAGAAATCATGAATTTAGTCTATATGAAATGTTTTTTTTTTTATGTGTTTGTAGTACATTTTTTTTCTCCATTCTGTGTTTACATTGTCAGCTTTTATTATCTGATATCACAATGACCACAAACATGCATATTATTATTCTTCAGGGACACATATGATGGGACTAGCGACCTCATGCCCACTTTTATCATGGCAAAGCTTGTGTATGAGAGTAAATGTGTGAACTTTACTTTTGTCACGGTGTCCACTGAGGCAGGGTTACACATGCCTTGCATTGCTGTCATTATTTGTGTTCGCCCTATTTCTTGTTGGCTTTTTCATCTCTATCCCAAACG
Organism: Zacco platypus; assembly: GCA_038088235.1. NCBI lineage: Eukaryota > Metazoa > Chordata > Actinopteri > Cypriniformes > Xenocyprididae > Zacco > Zacco platypus. The sequence goes on from CM076084.1 coordinate 8,713,817, forward strand.
ATGGACACCTCCAATTAATATTCTGAAATCAGTAGTGACACCAAAAAAAAAACATTTATTTTTAGTAACCTTTTAGTTACTAATAATATACAAATATAGTTAATATGGTATATGTGTAATATACTTCCATTCATTAAGATGTTTGAATGTTTTAAAAGAAGTCTCTTATGCTTAGCAAGACTACATTTATTTTATACAAAAATATAGTGTAAAAACAGTAATTTTAACAATATTTCACTATATAACTGTTTCTATTCTAAAGGGGGCCAATAATACCCCTCTTGTAATATCAGTTTCTGGTGTCCCCAAAATGTGTCTGTCAAGTTTCAGGTAAAAATACCACAGATTATTTATTATAGCTTGTCAAATTTGCCCATATTTGGGTGAGCAAAAACATGCCATTTTTGTGTGTGTCCCTTTAAATGCAAATGAGCTGCTGCTCCAGGCCCCCTTTCCAAAAGAGGGCGGAGCTTTAACATTTTGCATTCTGGTTGCTCAACAACAACAAAGCTGGAGAATCTCACGCAGCCAAAATGACGATTGTCAGTAATGTTGTTCAGCCTCACATTGTTCAAACCGGACACTGATAGAGAGACTCTGGAAGAAGTTACAATTTATAGAATACAACTGGATGTTTCTGAATGGTTAGTGGATAAATTTATGTATGTGCTGTCATGTTAATCTTTTGTGCAAATCCAGCGTTGAATCGACCCTCGTTTACCCACGTAAAATGACTGCATGGCAACAACACTCTACTACAACAACTCTTCCTCGTCTCTAAAGCAGCCCAACATGCCCATGCCCACTTTTGAAATCATAATCAAGGAACCCTTTAGTATATTTTTAAATGTAATTTATTCCTGTGATGTCAAAGCTGAATTTAAAGCATCATTACTCCAGTGTTGTGTCACATGGTCTTTCAGATATCATTCTATGCTAGTCATTATATGCTTATTTAAATATTTCTTATAATTATCAATGAAAACTGTTGCTTAATATTTTTGTGGAGGTTTCCACAAAAGATTTCAGGATTCTTTGATGAATAGAAAGCAGCATTTATTTGAAATATGTATGTACTTTTTTGTATCATAAAAGTCTTTACAGTCACTTTTGGTTAATTCAATGCATCTGACCCCAAACTTTTGAATTGTAGTGCATGTGCGGAGCTTGTTGGTTGGTCTTCCGCTCTTTCTCATAGCTAGCTGTTAATTTATAAGCCACATGTTCACTGACCATATATTTTCCTCCCATTGGCTTAATGGCCTGCATATTCATTTTGTCAGGCTTTGTCAACTCATGTGAACTATTGACATACTATGGATGCAAAATTATTCAACAGTGTTAAAGTCACAAAAGGGTAATGAATTCATTCCTCAAGCTCCTTTAGTGGGGCATTTTTATTTCTGTTCTCATGCCTGGTGCGTTCTTATGACCTAATTGTGAAGTCTCAGCATAGCAGTTCTGCAATTCAAAACCCTCCACGCTTTTATCATCATTCACACTGACTCAACTAATGCACACAGGGACATGAGACGAGCTGCCCACTAAATTGTTCACCTGCAGTCGCGTAAGTACTGTAATAATAGATCTAAAGAGTTTTTTGTTGATATTTACAGGCGAAAACTTATATATTGTATAGCTTAAAGAGCATAAACTACTTTTAAAGGTACATCTATTTTTTGCTGTGTAATGCTGTTGCTTTTGCGAGATATAAATTGTATAGATTGCTGAGTGCTGCTGCTGATGTCGCAAAACCGCTGCTGACCTCTGGGGTCAATGTAAGGCCGAAAGACCAGCAAAGCACAGCAGAGTGAGAATGAGAAGGACATACCCCACTAACGCCTGTGCTTTGATTAATGGCACTCATGATTTGCCACCTGCTGTTTTATATGGCCCTCTGTGAGTAACTGATCTTGAAGTACTTGCATGTGTGGCGTCCGCATTTTAAATAGCTGCCTAAATTTAACAGCTTTGTAGAGGTCGTTAAACATTCAGACACCGACATGTTTGTAAGCAATTTGCGTTCTGGTGTGAGAACGACCACTCTGAAGCATTTAATGTAGTCTGTAATATATGCAGCTGTCATGGTGGATCCATCTTTTACCCTTTTGGACACGTGATGGCAGTACATGAGATGTGTGCAGGCCCGTGCAAATACTTTACATACTGTTAGCAGGTGTCCTAAATAGCCCCGTACCCGGCTCCTCCACAGCTCTTGAGGATAGATTAACCATTGCCAAAGAGATTTATGTGCAGCGTGGCACCTTTTTCAATTTTTGATACATTTTACTCATAAAATGTTTACATCTTTTCTGCTGCAACAACTTAAAGGTGCATTCAGGAAGCTCCTTCTGCTGTTGTGCCACTGGTAGCGCCTTTTCATCCACATATATTGTGAAAGTTGATGCTATTTTTTTTTAAATTATATTTAATGGAATTAAAAGTTGGACTGAACACTTAACCATAACACTTTGTAACAACATTTATTAATCAATTAAGCTGATAAACACTGTAAAATGCAAAATGGGTAAGTTCACCCAAAAATGAAAATTATCCCATGATTTACTCAGTCATTCTAGGTGTATATGATTATCTTCTTATAGACAAACACAATTAGAGATATTTTTAAAAATATCCTGGCTCTTCCAAGTTTTATAATGGCAGTGAATGAGGGGCCTAAAAAGTAATCCAGGGGGATAATAAAGGCATTCTGAAGTGAAGCGATGGGTTTTTGTAAAAAAAAAAAAAAAATCTATATTTAAAACATTAACTATAATAACTGGCTTCTGGCAGACAGCCATAGGTATGGATTTGTGGCGGAAGAGTGACCTCTGACCCGGCGCATTGCACAATGACGAATGCGGATACGCAGAGGATAGAGCAAAACAAAACACTGGTCATGAATTAGAGGTCTAAAACGAGAAATTTTAAAGAGAAATGTCGGGTTTTGATATAAGAGAAGAGGAGCTTGAGTTTGTAGCCCAGCCCTATTTGTTTAAGCCACAAGAGGCATCTAAGCTTAAGATAAATAACTGCCAGAAGCTAGTTATTTTAGATTATAAAGGTTTAAATATGGATATTTTTCTCACCAAAACCCATCCCTTCGCTTCAAAAGGCCTTTATTAACCTCCCGGAGCCGTGTGGAGTAGTACTTTTACGATGGGTAGATGCACTTGTTTTGGCTTCAAAATCGGGCCCCATTCACTGTCATTATATATCTTGGAAGAGCCAGGATTTTTTAAACCTATGTCAGATTGCGTTCATCTGAAATAAGAAAGTCATATACACCTTGGATGGCATGAGGGTCAGTAAATCATGGGGTAATTTTACTCATTTTTGGGCGAACTATCTCTTTAATAATTCAAGTATATTAAGATGAGTAACACTTTAAATTTAGATTTTATATGTTATGTTAATGCAATGGTTAATGTGAAATATCAATAAACGATAGTCTTTGTGAATATTAATTGCTATGTGTCTTAATGCATTTTTAACATTTCAAATGCAAATGATTTAACATTTAACAGTAAAAAAAAAAAAACTTTAAAAAGTTGTTCATTGATAGTTTATGATAACATTCCTTAATGTTTACAAACTGTTCAACTAAAGTGTTGCCTAGGCTAGTAGTCTACATAATTATGCAGGATAAATAATATTTTTGCATTTCTGTTTGACAAAATGTTATCATGTCTAAATGTTAGCATACTATTTGAATGTACATGAATGAAGTAATAATTATTTTTTATTTACTGCCCTTTATTTCTGAGATTAAAAAACTTACAGAAGTGACCTGACTGAGATGAGCAGCACAGCATTGTCAAAAAAGAAAAAGATCACCATGACACAAAGACACATTAATACGAATTAAAAACATTTACAAATTGTTTCTTCCTTTAATAGCTCACAAAGAAAAGATTTAAAAGTATTCATCAACACTGGGGTCTGCAATTCCAGTACATTTGGTAAAAAATTCCAATGTAATTTTTACACAATGTTTGTGTAAATGGAGCTGAGAGGAAGTACAAATCCTGTGAGCGCAGGGAATAAACTCCCAACACGTTTGTGTTGGGTAAGAGAGTAAAGGTATGGAGACCAGACCAAAAATGGATTTATAAATAAACAGGTGCCAATGCTTACGTCTGCATGTTGATAATGATGACTGACCAACTCTATTGTACAGCTCACAGTGATGACTGCTGTAATTACAATTTAATATAAAACCAGGATACAAAATATCCAAAGAGCTTAAAAGTTTGGTAGTTGCTGAATTATTATGCCAAAATATCTCCATAATCATGGACTGGCATAAAAGTGGCATAAACGAATCTTCTTTTTGCCTCGAATGAAAAGCAGGTTTTATTTCTATAATAAAACCCCAGCTTTATTTTTAATTTAGTCCTTCATTGATAAACAAGGGATTGAAAAGATATGGAAACATCAAACATAAACCGCAGATATGTATATTCTGTCACTACCTCTATTTTGATAATGACATTTTTTACTCCAGAAAATTTCTCTGGGTAGGTTTATTTTTGAAGGTCAATTTCTTGGTATATCCCTTAGTCTATTCCAGTATGGATTATCACTTAAACTTCCTTAAATTTTACAAAAATTATGTTGCAAATAAATGATGACACCTGCGTTTTAGTTGATTTTAGATAAAAATCAACAGAAAATAGAATTAGGTGGTTGATAGTTTTTTAATTTTGTGTTTCTAACTAGCATATAAAATTACGGAATTTTGACTGATAAATGTATTTACTGACATGTATGACCCATGTGACATCTAGCCCCGGGCTATTTTAAAGTGTAACCAAAGTTTCATAATTTAACTGACTCTATTCTCCCCTCGCCTTGCATTTTAAAAATTAGGACTTCTATGTGAATTTGCAGTTATTAGACTGGATATCACCATCTTAGAGTTCTCGTCTTTCTTATTGGATGCCATGATTTCAGACTGTCATATCCCTCACACCTCTGCAGTTGTTCTTTTCTCTCTTTCTTTGTCGGGTTGTTTCCCAGAGCCAGCTTCTCTTCTGTACGGTTGGCAGCAGGCACTGGCTCTAATACGGGCATGCAGCTGTCGTGGGCCAGAGGCGGACATTGATAACATTCAGTTGACAACAAATGTTTCTATACCCGTGTTATGTGTGCGGTTATGCGCTTCTAGGAGGCGCGCGCCCACAATAGACCCGTGGCTCTTCTGAGCATACTGTTTTGCTCCAAGCTTTGAGGGGCAATGACATGATGTCTAATAATACCTGTGTAGAGTAGTGGAGAATGGGGTAAGATGTGTCGTCCCTTTGATCTAGGAAACGGCCCAGGATATTTTTGTCATCTGAATTAATATTTATTAAGGACTTTAGCTGCCTATTGATAAACGCACATGAAAACTGAAGAACTTTGTTTTGATGCTGTCAAAATAAACTTTACACAAATGTTATTTGAAACTAAATTTCTCTGAATAAAAATATATATTTCGAGTAGATTTCCAATGCATAAAACCTTGTACTTTTAAGAATTACTACATGAAAAAAAAAAAATCCCCAAAATGGTAAATGTGTCTACAGCTTTGGGGTAAGTTGTGCCAACTTGCTTTTGACGTAATAGTCAGTTCCTGCTTTTAGATACAAACTTTAATAGTACAAAACTTACTATTAAACATGTGCATGGGAACACAATTTCTTTGAATAATATTAAGGGTCAATATTTGAATTTGAATCCAAACTATCAAAGAAAACGATCAATGTTTTTCCAACAAATTTGTAATAAACCTTGTTTGTTCAGTCCATTGAAGAACATTTTTGAACGAAAATGTTGTTTGTTTTATTTAATTATTTTCAACAGTAATTTATTGAATTTTAATACCATTCAAAATATTGAAATAATAAATACATTAAATATAAAAATGTTTTTTATGGCTGATTTATGAATATAGACATTGTGAGCAAATATAATACATTTTTTCATATAGGCCTACAGGGTTTTTTTATCCCTATATCTTTAATTAAAATGTAAATAGCTGACGTAAAAGCTCAAATTATACCCTTTAACATGACACTGAATTTATGTCAGCCATGTAGTCATCATTTAGAATGACATCATTACCATAACTGATTAGCTATGGCAAGACATTCTGACTTTTATTCATTCTCAGGATATGAATTAATGATGTCAACAAATCAATTTTCACTAGTTAAACTGCTAATTCTTGATATCTGTAATTGTATTTTCACTAGTGAAAATCTTGCCATAGGCTGCCATTCAAATTCAATTGTTGATATCAAGAATTCATTTCTTACTAGTTGAAATTCCAGTTTCACATATCAGGAATACAATTCTTACTAGTAAAAATCATAATTTTTGATATCAATAATTACATTGTTACTATATTAAAAATGCTAATTTCTGATATCAAGAATTCAATTGTCACTAGTTGAAATGTTTATTCTTGATATCAACAATTGATACTAGTAAAAAAATTCATTTCTGATATCTGAAAATGAATTCCTGATATCAGTATAATTTCTGATATCTAAAACGGCTTTCTTACTAGTAACAATCACATTCATGATATCAGAAATGAACATTTTTACTAGTAGCAAATCAATTGTTGATATCAAGAATAGACATTTGCACTAATAACAATGTAATTGTTGATATCAGAAATTTGCATTTTTACTAGTAAGAATTGTATTCCTGATATGTGAAACTGGAATTTCAACTAGTAAGAAATTAATTCTTGATATCAACAATTGAATTTGAATGACAGCCTATGGCGAGATTTCACTAGTGAAAATACAATTACAGATATCAAGAATTATAGTTTTTACTAGTGGAAATTGAATTCTTGATATCTAGAATTGCCATTGTTACTAGTGGAAATCTACTTGTTGATATCACAACTTCATATCCTGAAAATGAATAAAAGTCAAAACGGCTTGCCATACATACCTGTGCAGTGAGACTGTGCACGTCTCTCTCTCTCTCTCTCTCTCTCTCTCTCTCTCTCTCTCTCTCTCTCTCTCTCTCTCTCTCTCTCCCCTCCCTCTATCGTCGTCTCAGTGTCTCACTTGTCACTTGCCCCTCGCGCACAGGACCAATTCAGTCACTCTCACCCTCACAAACCTTACTACGGTCCGGTGTCAGAAGCAACACCACTGATCTCCGTGCGGGACGCCGTTAAGAACAGATGGAGACACTTCAAACGGCCATCGCGAGCAGAGAGGACACCGGACCGTTCAAAAAGCCGCTGGCAGACGCGAAAGAACACTGCGATAACAGCGAAACGAACTATGTAGACCTGGGCAATCCATCGGACATGAAGTCAGACAGCACAAAGACTGTAAAGGTCACTTTCACAGGTGAAGGGAACCAGCTGGCAATATTTAAATGTAAAGGCGACGCATCCATCCCCGGGATTAAGAGTCCTGGGGAGCGAGAGGAGAATGGAAATACCGACAAAAGTTTACCGAAAGAATGTCACGAGGGAAAGTGTCATTCTGAGAGGCTTCATGGAGAGCGCGCTCCGCTAATAGAAGATTATGTGGTCTCGGGAACGGATGTAAAACCCGAAAATCCAAATTCTGCGTCGTGTGAAACGGAGGAGTTACAATACACCGACATGTACTTGAACAGCCGCTGCGAACCAAAAGACAGCACGAGCGCAGCAGACGTAGAGTCGCACTATATAACGACGCACGAGATTCAGCTCACCGAGTTAGATCACGATGTGGATTATGAGTTTGGTCGAGGATCCTGCTGGGATTTCGAGGATGACAATCTGGTATATTCATTTGTTGACTACGCATCATTTGACAGCGACGAGACGACTCTTGGAAGAATCCAAAGCAAGTCCAAGAGCAATAAAGTTCCGCCCGCTTCACGCGCTGCGAAGCTTTCCGCCACAGGTGCTCTGGTCAGCACCGAAAGTGAACTTTGCGAATCCGATAAATGTGCCAGCTCGGATGAAGGCGGTGGACAGCATGGAAATTCGTCGGGACATATTCACCTGTCAATCAAAACGTCTTCGCGCGCGATCAACGACCCCGCCAGTGTTTTAGGTCAGAGGAATGTCCGCTTTCACAGCAGACGTGCAGGTGAGCGGAGTCATTATTCATTCAGAAGCTCTGATTCCAAAAGCGAGACCCTGTATGACCGCTACTTTATCCCACCTCCGGGTCGCCAACACCTCGCGAGTAAACTGAGGGGAAAAGACATTAACGAATATTCCAGTGGCGCGTCCAGTTCCGTCAGCGAACTGGATGACGCTGATAAAGAGGTGCGTAATCTCACCGCGCGTTCCTTTCGGAGTTTGGCTTGTCCTTACTTTGATGCCATAAACTTGAGCAGCTCGAGTGAGTCCTCAATGTCAGAACACGGACTGAGTATTAACAAATGGTCCGCTTTCGTCGACTTAAATTACGGCAATTTGACACGTGAGGCGCACAAGAACTCTACGCCTATTTCTGAGGCAAACAAAAGCGCCGAATGTACCACCACCGTAAACGATGTGGTTCAAAGCAATACTCCCAGTCCTCAAACTAAAATAGTGTCGCTGAAAAATAACTTGAACTCTCAGCAGGCTTCTAAGAAAATAGAAATACGAAGCAAACCGGGTGAAACCATCACACTGACTGAAACCTTGAACTTCAGCTGTAATGTCGGATCAGGGGTACCTGCGCGCGAGAGGCACGCGAAACGCGCGCTGAATGCCATAATGTCACGTTCCACAGCTGATGTTACGGGCACTACGCCAACCAAGGCGGGCTGTGAAGCTGAAAGTCCGCTCGGTGAAACCTTGGAAGATGCCCACAAAAAAGCCATCTTCGCCTCTAGTATTTTGAAAAATGTAATTTCCAAGAAAATGCAGTTTGAGCAAGAGCGTAAAATGGAAAGAGGTGAAATAACCGATACTTACACTGTGTCATCAGTGTCCCCTCACTCTAAGGATTGTAAAGAGACTGTGAAGTGCTTACAAAGACAGACTTCAGAATCTACATCAGGACACTCACAAGAGGAACTCGGGGATGCCACAGAACAGCCACAAGAGAATCCAAGTTCCCATGCTTCTGAAACCACTGAGTCAACTTGTGACCCTGAAATGACCTCCAAATTAGACCCAAGCGAACCACCAAAGACTCCTTTGACCCCCAGCCAAAAAAGTGCTTTCAAAACCTGGAAAGATGGAGAGCAGGAAGCACAAGGTGATGGAGAATCTCAGGAGGAGGAGGTGCTGCCAGACACCTCAATTAGACCTGTGATGGAAAGCAGCGAATGTGTTGAGGGCGAGAGTAGTAAGATGATTAAGATGTCTCACTTGTATGTCCCTAGCTCGCAACTTATGCCTAAGGAAAAGGAAGCTGCTGGGCTTTCATTACATAATCTGAAAGTGACTGGAGATCTTGCAGAGTCAGATGGGGGAGGGTGTGGAAAACTGAGCTCTGGCCAGCTCCGCTGCTCTGCGGACACAGACCCAAGCTCACAGTGTCAAAAAGTGCCTGAAATCAAAATACACCTTCGAAGTGTCAAAGAAAACAAAAGCGATCAGTTCAATATCACCAGTCTGTTAACGCCCAATATCCATCACAATGCCAACACTAAAAAGGCGACAAGCGAATCTAAAAGCCATTCGTTGACCATATCGGACAAAGTACCGCATTTTATGGTAAGGGATATTAGAGATAGTAAATGTAAGTTCCAGACTCCTATTCATCAGGTTAGGGACGTGCGCAAATTGGTAAAAAGCTCATATCGGTTCGTAGCGCTAGAAAATGCTTCAGGGACGGCATCCACAGCATTGCGAGAGGAGAGCAAACCTGTTAATAGGGGAGCTGAGAAAAAAACATTTCCCACACCAATGGTCATAAAATGCCAGTCTGTGAACACAAACAATGCCACAAAACCCTCAGAGCCTGTTAATAAGGGTGAGAGGGTGGCTGAAACATCGAGATTATCCCTAAATCTCTCCTCTGAGTGGGCTACTAAAAGTGAAAGCGTGCGCACCGCACCCAGAGTGCCATGCGCTAAGCAGCCTCTGACCGAACAGCCAGAGTTTAGCTTAAAAATCGATGCCAAAGTGGCAAAACAAAAATCAGACAAAGCAACAGATAGCAGCGAGAAGAAACCAGAGTCCAAGGTTTCAAATCAAATAGCGCTTGAAAAGTTAAAGGCAGCTGTGAAAACTATGGAGCAACTATATGTTTTTGATAGGAATGAATGGAAGCGTAAAACGCAGGCGCCGCGACCAATCACCGACAGCCACGTGCTGTCGCTCATCACACGGGAGGAGCAAGGAGTCACGACCAAAGCGGACTTTGAGAACGAATTTGGGAAAGCGGACACACTCGCTGAAAAGTTGACCGCAACCTCGAGTGCTGGTGTCGACGAGGATAAAGTGTATATGCCAACAAGTCCTCATGGTCAAGAAGACACGGCTAAATTAGTAGCCCAAAGGACAGAATCTTTCAGTGACAAATGCGTATTTAGTCTTGGCAGTAACCTCAAAGCACCTAACCGTATAAACACAGTGAATGATAGCGCTCAACAAATGTTTTCTAGCAGAAACTATACGTTTAAATCTCATAAAGCACCTTTGTCGCTGAAAATCTGTCCTTCTAAATCAAAAAGTGAGGAAAAGCACCAGAAAGAGCACCAGCAGCCAGACTCTGACAATTACCTAACAATCCCTGTTAAAGCTCACGCTCCAGATTCAAAACCCTCACACTCATTTGGCCCAAAACCTTCCCATCAGCCCCTGCAACGCTCACCCATTGTAATGGAGTCTTGGTCCCCTGAAAGTCCGACGGCCATGATATATCACCACGCCGTGCCCCTGCCGGCTGTACCTGCCGCTCAACCCCAGCTACTCTGCCTCACGCCCCCCGCAGACCTCCCACCTCCTCACATCCAGCGCAAGCTGCTGCTGGACCCCACCACAGGCCAGTACTACTTAGTGGACACTCCTGTGCCCATGCAGCCAGCCGCCCAGCGGTTTTATCATCCTGAGAGTGGTCAGTACTTGGACATTCCTTTATCACTCACCCCAGTGCCCGTGTCAGTCTCGCCGGTCGCCCTCGGGACTGCTGCAGCCTATCCCCCTACCTACTTGGTCTACCCCTCGACCCTGCTGCCACCCCACCCGCACCCGGCCCCTCAGTCCCGCTCATCCACCTGCTCCGAGGCAGAGGATGCTGTCGAGACGGGCAGTATGTATATGATCCCGCCGGGCACTGCAGTACCCAGCAGTACCACCACCAAACCTGTCATCAGTATTACATCACAGCAAGGTGCTCGTATTGTTGCTCCTCCTTCCTTTGACGGCACAACCATGAGCTTTGTGGTGGAGCATCGATAACGGAAGGTAAGGAACCACTGCATGGCTGTGTGTGTTTGGACAGTGAGACAATTAATGAATGTGTTTAAGTCATGGAACAAAATATCAAATAAAATAGCACTTATTTAAAAGGAATATTGTTTTCTCTAAGGCAAAACGTTTTACCAAAAGTCTAAAATGCTAAAATAATCAATCTGATGTTGAAATTTTAAGATAAAAAGTAGTAAAATGTTTTACAAAAATAAGTTAATTATAAAATATTTCATTTTATGTTAAAAAAGACTAAAAGTATTTGGACAGTTTCTAATTGTTAGACTTAAGTGGATGCTCATAGTTAATATGATGAACTAAACCATAAGAATTGACTTCTTTTACAAAAAATCACATTGGGAACAGTTAAATAAATATGATTCTAAAATGCAGTTTTAGTTGCACTTAATTTAAAATATTTTCAAGTGTGGTGCAAGTCTTTCTGAATACAGTGGATTTGTATTAAATCCCAACCAATCCCAGTGTAATTGTTTAACTCCTTACATTGCAGATTGCTTAATACTTGTTTGTAAGAAAATAGCAACTATATATATATATAAAACTAAAACTAAAAACCTAAAACTTTCTGCATTTACATTTTCAAAAAAAAAAAAAAAAAAACTCATTGTGCATGATTTATAAGCTTGTTTCCCCATAGGGACCACAATCTAGGTCCCCATGGTGACACGAGTCCCCATGAGTCTGTGTGCATTCAGGTCACCACCGGGACAGAAAAACATGTACACACATACACAAACACTCCTGGGCAAAAAAAAACAAAACCAACAATTGAGGCAAGTCAAAAATTGAAAAATATATAGTTGTCTTTTAATGATGTTGTTAATCACAAATCACTGCAGGATATTAGCAAGAATTGCACAAAAACTGTAGATGAAGTAACTTAGCATGAAATAGCCTTCCTCTTTTTACAGGAAGAAGAGTCAGTGTTGTTCCACTCAATGTTAACAGCTTCAAACAGTTCATGAGTAGTGGAAAAATGCCTCCCAGTTCGTTTGAGATTAATAAAAGACCAAATATTCACAGTAGGTTCAAATCTGGACTCTGACCAGGCCAAAACATGAGCCAGATAGACTTGTTCTCAAGCCACTTCTTGGTTGTCTTTGCAATTTGGGCAGGAGCATTGTCTTGTTGAAAAATAACATTGGATCATTCCTTTTTATATAACTTTTCATTTGTGTGAAGCAAGCCATTCTGCAATATTCTCCTGTAGTCCAAAAGCATTAAATGACTTTCACAGTGAAGTAGCAAACCAATACCACACAATGACACCTCTTCTTCCTACACCCTTCACTGTGGTAGAGAGGCATTTATTGTTAAATTTCTCACCAGATTTTCAAAGACACCACTCTGGAGCATCACCTCTCAACTCGTGTGTCATTGTGATCCACCAGTCAACACACAACTACTCATATTCTGCCTAAAACTTCATTCTGTCTTTGATGTTTTTCTGAGACAGCAATTGCTTTTTAAGTAGTGCATTTGCTTAAATTTAGCTCATTTCCAGACCAATAAGACAATTAAAAACTTAGTGTTTAGCTATTTTGGGCTATTTTTGCCTAGGATTGTGTACATGGACAGATAAAAAAAGATACGTACAGCAATATTGTGTGAAAAAGTGAATGAATTTTACTGTTGATAATATCCATGTATGTGCTCGGGCATGAATAATAACGAAAAGTTGATTCTTGGTTTTTATGTGTTCAAGTTTTTATGTTTTTAATGGTTTCAGTTTGTGTGTGTGTGTGTGTGTGTGTGTGTTTTGATATCTGCATTATCACCAGTAACACATTCGATTGAATTTTTCTATTTGAATAAAAGCAGCTTGACAAAGGATAGTGCCAGGAAGCAAAATAAAGAGTGAAAAACTAGATAAGATGAGGAAGAATGAAATCTTGAGAGGAAAGACTCGCATTGAGCCAGTTGCATGAATTTTGCATGAGCTTGATTTATGTCTCATACAGTCAGAAAGTGAATGTCACAAAGATTTTGCAAATGAAAATGTGTCAGTGTTGACATAATTTTTTTAACTGTTACACTTCATCAAGTTTTTCTTACGATGCACATCGCCAAAATCATAGAAATACCAAACACTGGCAACTATCGTTGGCACTTGACAGTATGCATGTGTGAGTGTGAGCTGGAGCGTGTGTAGCTGCATGTCTGTGTGTGTGGAAAGGTCAGTAGGCGAGTAAAGTATTTGTTGTGCTGAGGCAGTAGGATGACAGCTGCTGGGGCCGATCAGAGGACCAACTAGCTGCAGCAGGGTCAAACCTTTTTATAGAGAGAGACAGAGTGAGAGGGACTTTCGTATGTGAACTTTAGAGATTCTACAGTTTGCTGCATTACTGGCTGCAACGATGAAAGCAATACATTCATTGACTGCATACTGGACATCTAGTATTCTCGTTCTTTGCTCATGTGGCGTTCTGTTTGCATTGTGCTGCATGATGTACAGTATTTATATATAAAATGTGATGATAGCATTTAATCTATGGGTGTTTCTTCAATTGCGAACACCTTTGTGTCTAAGGGGTTGCTTTAAAAACAGCTTTTCGAGTCATTTTCATCAGAACTAATAAGTTTTTAATAAGAAATTTCTGTAAAAAGAAAAATTAAGGTTAATATAATATTTGAAAAGATTTAAGTGTGTGTCATTTCCAATCTAGCTGCAATTGTGTCAAATTATGCAAAAAAAAAAAGTTATAATATTAATACACTGTTGTTACGACCGTCTAGGGCCAGCCGCAACATAAATGAATCCGTGCTCACTCAGTGATTTCTTTTAAATGAAAACATTTATTTATAATCGCTTAGACACAAATAATAATAATTAACAGAAACAAAAATGGGGGTTAAATTCAGGAGTAGACCAAGCCAAAATAACAAACAAAAATAACTACTGTTAACACCCTCTAAATTACCTGAAAAGAAAATACACAAAAGAAAGACAACACAAACTTCCCTAACTCCCTAAGCCCAAAACATAGAATAAACGAGTAAAAAAAGAAAATGGCGTCATACTCCCTACTTCCCCCTAAATTAAATTGATACAAAAATAATCTTTAAACAACAAAACTAGAAATCAGAGGAAACTGAGGTGTATTTTATTGGTAAAAATGTCATTTTCATCACAGATTCAATTAAATTCTATGCAAAATTTAAGGTTGACATTTGTTGGTTCAGAAAAAAAAATATACACTAAAAAATGCTGGATTAAAACAACCCAAGTTGAGTTGGAAATTGACCCAGCGGTTGGGTTAAATGTTTGCCCAGTTTTATTTAACCCAACTATCATTTAAAAACGACTTTGGGTTTATTTAAAGCAAGCAATACAGTTATTTTTTTACTAAAAAAAGTTTGTCCATTTTCAACCTAGTTTGGGGTTGTTTTTAACCCAGCATTTTTTAGTGTGTACAATTCCAAATGTATGAATTCAGTCTGTATGTCCACTGTAGGACATTGTTAGTAGACAAATTAAATTTAATAGGAATAGTTTTTATTTGATTTTCTAAAGGTCCATAGGACTGAAAGTGTGCGAAGTTAAAGAAACACCAAAATAAGTGAACCATTAAGATTGATATAATTAATTGATATTTATTGTTCCTTTGATTAGTCTGTTCTCTCTTTTTCTTTCTCAGGATGGTCTGTCTGTCGGAGTTTGTCAGATATGTTTCACAGTTTCCCACATCTGTCTTCATCAATTCCTGGTGTTGCCTCCTGATCTGTGACTTTTGCAACATTCAAAAGCTAAAGATGACACATTTTGAAGCAGTTTTTACAAACTTATGTAACATTTGCTGTTTATGTAGTCTGTAGACTTTTTGAGGCAACTTTTTTTTTTTGCCCATCCAGCCTTCTTGAAGCGCCGCACAATTAAGGGAAAATGTTGCTCTATCAGTTTTCATTTCATTGTATAAAATGTTTGTATTTTTACATTTTTATGGACATCTTTATACCTACCTGTAGTAGGTAGTAGCAAGTTCTGACTGAGTGAAGCATGGCTTGTGTGAAAGAGAGAGAAACTGAAACAGAAAGAAACGTAGTGTGTGGTGTCCGTGTTGTGTGTGTGAGAGAGAGACAGAACAAACCGTGTGTCTGTTTCCTCTTACTGTGATGAAAATGATGGTTATAGCCAGTGTTGGGGGTAACGCATTACAATAAACGAGAGTTACGTAATGAGATTACTTTTAAATTTACAACAAAATATCTGAGTTATTTTTTCAAATAAGTAACGCAAGTTACTTTGTTTTCCCATTTATTGACTGACACCTGCACGTTGAGAGAAACTGCGAGTAAGTGCGGAGGCGTTGTGTGAACATGATGGTTATATTAGACTACTTCTAGACTAAATGTGACCATACATTTACTCATTTACTTCTTCTCCTGCATCCTATACTTCTGTATGTATTCTAATGGCAGCACAGCTGAAAGGTTTGTTTGAACTGCGCCCTCTACTGTACAGACGAAAATTTGCATTTCTTCAGCCTGAGGCTTATTTATTTGTCTTTTGGTGTGAAAGGGCCTTTGCATTTGCCAAAAATAGAACTTTTTTTGTCGTTATAAAAACAAACAAACAGCCCAGCTCGGATCAAAAGTAACGCAACTCATTACTTTTCATAAAAAGTAACTAAGTAACGTAATATTGTAATCCATTACTTTTAAAAGTAACTTTTCCCAACACTGGATGGATCATTGGGGAGTTCTGTACAATGTCAATGTATAATGATAATCATGCTGTTATAATCAAACTGAAAACTTGTACATTTAAGAAATAATTCACTATTGTCTCAATTACCTCAGTTTGCAGTGCAGGCATGTTGCTGTCTCATGGTATTTTGCCTCCACAGTATTATTCTCCATTTGCTTCTGTTCTGTTTTACCCTTCTTTTCTATCATCTGTCCTCCCTGTTCATTTTCTTTTTGTCTTTTTTTGTTAAATTGATCATATATTAAAGGTATATGGATCTGCAGGCCAATCTATGTACCAATTTTAGAAGGCGCGCATTGTTATTTTTGTCAGTGTTAAATATCTTTATTATAAATTAATTCCATAAAGGGGATGACACTTTCGTATATAATAATCAAAAATATTCAGCTGTTCCATCATGAGAGTTGCTACCACTTAAAAACAATTATCTTTATGGAGAAGTATTAGATGCGTAGTCTATTATTAAATCAGAACACAAATAAGGACACTACAACCTGCTTAATAAATTATAATACTTATTTGATATTTGATACTTAGTCATTATGGTGCTTATTTATGATACATTCCTGGTATGCTGAAGTTTTTCTGAGTAAACTGAGTGTTTGAATGGCTCTTCATTTAGTGGAACATGCACGTCATTGCACTATTAAAATCACTTATACGTGTAGTGATGTTAATAGTACACGAGTAACATTGGAGGAATCTTTTGGCCCACTCGGCTGCCTTTTGTACAGGCAGTTGAAAGATCACCTGTTACAGGTTTATACTCTGTTATAGATTTCAGAACTTTGTTTTGATTGCACTGTATGCACTCATTTAGAGGGACATATATGAAAATCATGTGATTTTTGGCTATATATTGTGAAATATTTCGGCAGGAAACTTTAAAAATGTGCTTTATGTGGTAATATGGCCACATATGGGGTAGTCGTGGCCTAGTGGTGAGGGAGTTGGGCTTGTAATCTGAAGGTTGCCGGTTCAATTCCCACGCCGGCAGGAATTGAAGGTGGGGATTGTGAATAAACAACACTCTCTCCACCTTTGATACCATGACTAAAGTGCCCTTGAGCAAGACACCTAACCCCTAATTGCTCCCCTTGTAAGTCGCTTTGGATAAAAGCGTCTGTTAAATGATGAAAAATGAAAATGAAAAATGAAATAATATCTAAACTGAACTGGTTTTTATTAAAGTTACAGATATGAAATTGATCTTTAAGGTAACAATTGCTACTACTTCTTACAGTGAAGAAAGTAATATATGAAAGCGAAAAGAATTTGAATGTGCATAAATGGCCAATTTAAGGTGTCCACGCTTATTTCTGGCTCTAGTCCTGAGAGATACTCTTCAGGTTTTATGACGGTGGTCATTATTCCCTCACAGATTAGACACGTACCGTTTCTCACACCCTCGTGTAGCGCTGTTGACCTCAAAAGGCCTTAAATCTTCAACAGAAACAGATAGTTGTTGTGGGGCCCGTTTGATTTACACAGCTGGCAGAGGGTCGTTTGACCTGATGCCAGCGTGCTAGGTAACTTTTCCGTGAGCTCCTGAAACTTCACCCGCCAGAGGCATTAGCTCGAGCTGACAGTTTGTGCGTTTGTTTACGGGGTCGCCATGGCAGCAGCGCCAGTGACAGACACGCGCGCTCAGCTGCTGTTCGCCGCGCGATAGGAATGTCCGCGAGAGCGCAGTTGTTGGTTTTCAGTTGCCAGCCGCCCCCAAGCGGAACTCCAAGTGTTATTCAAAACGTTTGACCTGCAACTCTTGTGTTCATAAGAAGCGAGCTTTCGTAAAAAGCGCTTATTATCTTTTAATGTCACTTATCTGCTTTTAATTACAACCAAAGGGCAGATGAAAACAGATTGAGAGCTTTTAGCTCGTACTGAGGGCATAAATCCTTCAAAATAATCATTTTAACGTTTATTCACATAAAATAGACATCTTGAAATGGCATATTTTCATGGTTTTGTACAATAACCACTTTAATACAGAGCAATGGAGGATGTTGTGTTAATGTAAATGTAGCTATTTTTTCTAAACACCTGCAAAGTTTCAGTAAAAATTATGAATTGCGCAAACTGGAAAATTTGGTTTTATATATGTTATATATATGTTTAATAAGGAGATGAGTCCCTAAATATGTCCCACCTACTGTAAACTTTCAGTTTCAGTATAGGATGTAGAAAACTTCAGCTATTTATTTTGGGAAGTAGTCAACCACTTCCCAAAGTTTATTATACTGTACTAGGAATTTTATTAGAGCTATCAAAATGATTAATCGCAATTAATCGCATCTATATATACACATACACACACAGGTTAGGTGCGATTAATCATGATTAATCAATTTAACAGCACTACATTTTATTAAAAGGTTCAGTACATTTATTCAAAACCATGTTTTAAAAAATACAGATATGCTGAAAAAGGAGCTATCAAGTTAATTTTGCATTCATCCTCATTTTAGCTTAATGAAGCCTTGGTAGACAATTTATTCCAAAGGATGGACACCCTCATATAAAGATATTCATTATCAAAAGTTACACTTTCAAAGATATTTACACCTAAAAGATGACCAAAAAAAAAAAAAATCCAAAAAGACAAAAAAAAGCTTTATTCATGGTTGATTATCTTCCCATGTACAAGACTGCCATAAATATTCTCAAGAATGTAAACATCTGGTGTAATCATGGAAACCAGACAGCATGAACTGCCTGTGGAGGGATGAAGTGTGTCAGAAAGCCCTCTGATTAAATAAATAACACAGTAGCACCTCAAATACACAGTCCTGTTATAATGCTATAATGTTACAATTCATAAATATTTCACTTTTGCTTTTATGGCTTGAATAATTCTTTCACACGATGAGAGTGCCATTGGTTATCCTGACAACATTTCTATACATTCCTCTCATGAACAAAAATACTATTGAATTTGTGCTAATCATTCTTAAATGGAGAAAACAGGGCTGGACTTTTAAGGTTTCTTAAACACTCTTAAAAATAAAGATTCTTTATTGGCATAAATGGGTCCATAAAGAACCTTTAACATACATTTTTCAAAAACGTTCTTTCTAGGGGAAAAAGTTTACTTAGATTGTTAAACTGTTCTTTGGGGAACCTAAGATGGTTCTTCTACGGCATCACTGCAAAAAACAAACAAACAAACAAAAACAAAAAAAAGACCTTTTGGAACCTTTACTCTTGAGTGTCCACATGCCTGGCTGACTCGAGGTTTTAGCACATACAGCCACCACAAACAGTGGTTGTTTGTGTGAAAACCTTTTACATTTGCTAGTTAAAGCATCTAGTGCGGTCCCAGCTGGTCTACCAGGCCTGCTCAAAGACTTTCTT
The DNA here is from genome assembly GCA_038088235.1 of Zacco platypus. Taxonomy (NCBI): domain Eukaryota; kingdom Metazoa; phylum Chordata; class Actinopteri; order Cypriniformes; family Xenocyprididae; genus Zacco; species Zacco platypus. Next base: position 8,733,265 of record CM076084.1, read on the forward strand.
GCACATGTTAGAGTTCTCCTGGTGCAGAGGAAATTCTGAGCCCGGCACCAGCTGATCTCTGCTCCTCTTTGAGGAGAACGTCTGTCCTGAGGGCAGCTTCTCCTGCTTGGACACCGTCTCTCTAGAGTGCATCAGAAGCAAAACAGGTTAGTTGTGTTAATTTAACACATTTTTAGATTTGACTATGACCTAATCTGATAAATACCTGAAGGGGAAAGTGGTTTTGTCCATCTGCATGCAGACAAGGAAGGGGTACTCTGAGAACTGCACAGTGGTGATGAAGTCCAATGTGGCTTCTGTCTCAAAACCTACTTCCACTCCAGCACTTGCAAAGTCCATATCCACTGTCACGTTACCGACCACGACCAGAGCTCCCCTGCACACAGTGTCAAGGATAAGCTTAGTAAGAACACTAAAAACTCTAAAGGTCTGCAACTACAAGATAACCATAATGATAACTATATTAGCATCCACTCAAACGAACCGTAATGCTCTGTTTCAGTGTTGGGGTAATACATTACATGTAACTTGAGTTACGTAATCAGATTACTTTTTCAAGTAACTAGTAAAGTAACGCACTACTTTTTCAATTTACAACAAAGTATCTAAGTTACTTTTTCACATTTATTGACTCTCCTCCCCATGTTGAGAGAAATAAAGAGCAGAGGTGTTGTGTGAACATGATGGTTACTGCGTTCTAGACTAAATGTGAACATGCATTTACTCCTCTCACAGTATTCCTCAAAATGAATGAAAACAGTGAAATTCAGTCTCAGAATTTTAAGCAAACATGTGAATTACACAAATATACTTTATGTATTTAATCTCACTTTATTAACCTTTTATTTAACCTATTAATCTTTGCTGCTGACCTTCAAGGATCTAATTTAGTCATACTATTAAGTAAAAATTACTTTAGATTTGATTTAGAAATAAGAGTGTTGATCTTCCTTCTCCTGTATCTTATTCTTCTTCAATCCAGAATGGCAGCACAGCTGAAAGGTTTGTTTGCGGTGCGCCCTCTACTGTACAGGTGAAAATATGCATTTCGTTCAGCCTGAGGCTTATTCATTTCACTTTTGGTGTGAAAGGGCCTTGACATTTACCAAAAATAAAACTTTTTGTGTTGTTATTAAAAAACAACAAGCAAACCCAGTCTAGGTGAGAAAAAGTAACCCGAAAGTAACATATCACATTACTTTTCATAAAGAGTAACTAAGTAACACAATTAGTTACTTTTTTAGGAAGTAACACAGTATTGTAATGCATTATATTTAAAAGTAACTTCTCTTTTTATGATAAGCGCATGCTGCAGTTTTGTCATCTACCGCTTTAAATGCTCAAGCTCTTAAAAGCGGAATAGATTCGGATTGGCTGTCAGTGTTTGTTCTTTTTTTTAGCATTCATCAGCTGAACAAATTGTTCTGAAAGTGATTCCAATAATATTGTTTCTCTGTGCCTTTAGCTTTATAGTTGACTGAAATTTTTTCATTTTTTCAGAAATAGCTTTATCATTATAGTTATCATCTTTGTTGTGAACGGGCCTTAAAAAACTACACAATAAAAATGATCCTTACAATGCAGAAGAAATATTTACATTTTCCACTTTTCTAAAAGCTCTAAGGGACAGTTAGGCATCTCGTTTAGTTTTTGTTTTGTAATTGTTATTAATTAATTTATTTAGATTTTTATTAAAAATTGAACTAACAAGAGCACTACAATATTTCAAATATGTTTTTTTTGGTTCTGTCACATTCGCTCTCTTCCCAGCAGTTTGTTTGTCAGTTTAATTTAGGCATGAGGCATGTATATTCCTGATAGGAAACAAAACAATATTATATGTTTTGCTTAGATTAAGAGTTAATTAGATTGTGTTAACTATAACCAGAACTATTAAAATCAATTATTTTCATTGTTTGAAATAAAGCTGAAACATATACATAAAAAAAACATATTAGATAAAACTTAAGCTTAAAAACCAAAACAAACAAACAAAAAAAATCTTGTCTAGGCAGCTAATGCGAATAAAATAAAATAGGTTGAAGTACTAAAATTACTAAAACTAAATGCAACCGAATATAAATTATTGATAAATAGAAATATATTTTTAAAAAACAAATATGAATAAAAATGAAAAAAGCACTAAACAAAATAAATAAAAGCTCATTTAAAATATGAATAAATGTTATAATAGTGGGCTATATAAATAATATTAAAATAACACTGACAGTTATTACAGTTACAGTACAATTGTTACAAAAACAAAATATTTTTACTTCAATGTTTTACCTTATTTTTTTTCTTTAGAGTCATACCTTTGGACGTGCACATAACATGATTTTATACTGTGTCTCAGCTGCATTTTAAGCTATTTTATATCATGCTTTTACATGTTTAATGTCTCATTCTTCCTACGGTTCAGCAATTTGTGATAGATTAATATTGCCTTAGTCTCTTCCTCAGAGTCTCTGCTGAGTCAGTTTTGGTGTTTGGGCTCACATATCACATGAGACTGTCTGGCTCCATGCTTTCAACCTCCACCTTAAATGATCTTTTCAACATGGCTGTCGTGATGAGTAGGCTGAGTGGAGGCATGCTAATCTTGTGCGCCCGAGAGAGCTGTGGTTTATTTCGTTTCTAAACATAACCCGCTTGTGTCTGACTATGTGTGTCTGTGTGCGTTACTATCTTTCTATCGGTTTCCCCGCTCCGGTGTACCCGCACGCACATGTGTTTATGTATTAGGTTGTCTGTCTGTCAGTGAGTCTTTGTCTGTCTACTTGTGTGTGTGTGTGTGTGTGTGTGTGTGCTTTCAGAGAAGGTAAAGCTTGCCTCCCTGATCCATACACCTGCCCCTGCCTGTCCTGAGGGCTGGCAGATGTAGAAAAGCAGATGCCACCCAGAAATACCCATCATGAAACAAAGAACAGCAAACTCGCAGTGCTAAATGTAAGGTACAAAAAAAAAAAAAGAGACATTTCCTCATACAGTAAGAACATGGAGCATTTTGTCTGAAACTACGTGGAATCAGTTCAAATGTAAAGAGGATGATCTGAAATCTGTCACTGAGAGGATTTGGTTTCTCACAATCGATATCATAACCTAATTTTACCCTCAACCCCTGATCTTTTACTCCTACCACAGCATCTTTCCATTGCCCTCATTTACTGCCTGTCTCATTTTAGCCAAGTTGCCATTGCTTGCATCCACAAACTAATAGTAAGCAAGCAGGTGCAGTTGTGGCTAAAGATGTGGATTAGCATCGAATCTCTCTGAAGGATTAATGATGTTATAATAAGATGCACCGGCATCGTATTTACTGTCATTCGGAAAACCTAGTGAAGAAAAACATCTGGCAATGGCTTCTAGGTAAGCAAAGTAAGTAGACAATTTAATCAAAACTAACGTTGCATCCAAAGCAAACTAGGACATCATGGGTTGTTGTCCCATGTGGAGTTCATTTTAATTGGCAGCTCGGATGGTTATCTGAATGCACAACTCCATTCCCATTCAAAGTTGTAGTTTAAAAAGAAGAAATTCACCTGTTGTTGACACTCGTCTTGGACTCTCTGTACCATAAGCTGAACTCCATCCCTCCAGAGATATCGATGGCCAGACCTCCTTGGAACTCAGCACTGGCTCTCAGACCAGACTGAAGAGGAATCACCTTCACAGAAAGTGAGAAAGTACAAAATGTTACTTTAGGCAACATATTTTTATACATTAGAAAGAATGTGTGATTAAGTAGTTTTTTAATCCATTGACAGCACTATATATATATATATATATATATATATATGGGGAAAAAATAACAAATTCCAAATTAAAAAAACCTCCACATTCTTAAAATGTAGTGTATATATATATATATATATATATATATATATATATATATATATATATATATTAAATTTCAAGAGTTTGGAGTCTGTATATATATATATATATATATATATATATATATATATATATTAGTGCTGTCAATGGATTAACTACTTAATCACCTAACAAATTATTTTTATATTGTAATTTCACAAATAATATTATATAACAAACAATATACTAAAGACAGGCAGTATATTTTAAATATTTGATCTAACAGGTGGGAAATATACAGAAATTGAATAAAGCTATCAAAAAAACAGCTTCACAGGCTTAACAACATAAATTAAATATAGATCAATCCTTATTAAAGCTTATTAAATTCTGTCAACCTGCTGCTGTGACTTTAAGACCTAATGCACAGGACACGGATCTGACACACATCTGATGTCCTCAAAACTCTTTACGGTCATTTAAGACTTTTTTTAAACTCGTTTAAGACTATGCTTACAAGGATACTCGACAAAGTGGGCATACTTCTGTTTGTTTTTTGTGTTTGTGTTTCTGACAGGAGATTCACAGACAGCGTGCCAATACAGATTTAAATTTTTTTTTTTTGTGCGTCTTATTGCGCTTGAATGTAATAGAATTTGCATGAATAAGTTCATATAATGTATGATCAAATAATGTAACGGTATCTAAAGGTTGATGGGGGAAAAAAACGGATACTGTGTTAATTGCATTAAGTATTTTTAATGTGTTAAACTAAAAACCTTTATCATACACACACACACACATATATATATATATATATATATATATATATATATATATAGACATTATAATATAGACATTTTCAAACCATGCTAACTAACTATTTCAAATTATTTCCATCATTCACTTTCAGAATGAAGCACTGGCCCTGTAATCTAGCCCATAACTGTCTCACACTGCCCCCAGGCTGTCGGACTATGCTTATTGATTTCAGAACATCTGCTGCATGTATCAGATCTACTATGGAGTGATGAGTCAAGCGTGTCCACTCATACCTGTGAGTGGTCTGTCAGCAGAATAAGGCCCTTCACCACATTGATCGGATCTCCAGACATAGAGAACATCTTGGCCATCAGGTCACTGTAGCCCTTGAAGAAGGTCACTGGGCGGAGCTGAACATCGAACAGGAGAGCAGACATTCCAGCAAAAGACTCCAGTTCTTCTTCTCCTTCATCTGCTGTGGCTGCAATTAGAGACTCTAAACCCTGTGCTTCAATTGTCACCTGAAAAACAGAATGCAGGCACAAAGTACAGGTGAATATCAGCACACAAAATGTATTTTTAAGGGATATGCTGTACAACACTGTGTTGTGGTAATGATGACAGTACCTGGAGGCCATGAAGGAGGGCACTGTTGCTCTGACCATAAATGTTCATGTTGCTTCTCCTCAATACGCCTGAGCCAGAGTAGAGGATGTCCAAATTGTATGTGCAAGTGACATCAGCAGTTTCTTTCGAAAGAAAAGATATATATTTAGACTATGCTACAAGACACAAACAAGATGTTTATTTTTCTACAAAAATGTGAAAGGTTGTTCTAGGTGGTTTCTCTACAGTTCCTGGGGTATATATATACATATATACATGCACACACACACACACACACACACACATATATATATATATATATATATATATATATATATATATATATATATATATATAGTGACAGTAACGACATTTATAATGTTATAAAATATTTCTAAATAAAATATAACTTTTGGATTAATTTTTCAATGAATCAAAGAATCTTGAACAAAAATGTGTCACAGTTCTTTTGTATGGTGTTATTACACTTTAGGTATTATTATTAATATGTACATTTAAGTTACTAATATGCACCCTTCAATGGTATAAAGTACAAAGATGTACTTTTTGAAAGATTACCACCCCAGTGACAGTTTTTGTACCTTTGTTTCTGAGAGTGATGCAGACTTTGATTCAGATATCATTATATAAAAATAATAGTGTTATAGATTTAAGTTTAAATGTTAAGAGCGGGCATAGGAGATGAGCTCACTTACGTGCCATGAAGCCTGAATAAGCAGATGATGACCCAGTCTTTGAGAATCTGTCATAGTTGTTGGAAATCATGTCCTTCATCACCTGTCGTACCAATTTACTGCAAACCAGACATGACTTTTATCACACAAGTGCCACACAGCACCAGAGACAATCATTAAGAATAAAATATTAGTTAATTTAAAGTTTGAAGAATGTGATTAGTAAATGTGAAACTCACCAGGCTGGCATCTCGAAGCGCAATATGTCCTGGACTTTGGACAGCATGTATTTGTTCATCTCATGGGGCAGGTGTCCGATGGAGAGCAGAACGTTCTTCACTTCCATATAGGACGGACTGCTGCTCATAATCAAATCAGCTGCCGCGGCACGAACGTTCTTCTCATAAATACGCTGGTTCTGATGGTATATGCGGTTCACTGTCTTTTTCACCTGTGGAAATGGAGTGTTAAATGTTTTGAAGAGTAGTTGAAAAGTAGTTTTGTGCCCCTCTAGATAGGCTGATGATGTACCTCTGGTGTCATAAGCTCAGGGTCGTATCTCTGCAGTGCTGTGATGGCAATGGTGCTATACGCTCCCACCTCCGACTCAGCATATTTGGCAAGAAGAGGAACAGCCTCCGGCAGAAGAGCATTTTTCAATGCTAGCAGGTACATCTGAACCTCAGACTCCTCTTGAGTGCTGTCCGGCCCTGCCAACAGCAGCTCTTTCACCTTAACCACTGTCTGCACAAACACAAGAGAAACACTTACTTAATTTGAATTTCTAAAAGCTTAAGAGGTGAAGTTTACACAAGGTGTAGTTTATAATGCAAGCACGGTTCAATGTATCAAATGTTTTACTTTTAATCTACTTTTTTTGTTCACTTATATTATGTGACTCAATAAAATTAGAATCATAATCTGATGTGTGCAGACTCACAGGTAGTTCACATTCTCCTTTCAGACAGAGTTTCCTGAGCAGAGCTCCCATGATGATCACAACTGACTCTTTAATGTCTGTGCTGCCAATCTTTCCTTGAGACACATCCTACAGAGGAACAAAGATATAATAATCCATGAAAAACTTCATTTGTGAAAATTATGAACAGATTTAAAGGTGAAATGTAGCCTTTTTGCACCTTCTTTTAACCCTAATTGATGGAGTGTGTAGCTTTTCATTTCTTAAACAACCATGTAGGAAGACACATCATGGCCATATTCCAGGATGATAGTATCAAGATTCATCAGGCTCAAATTGTGAAGGAATGGTTGGGAGGGAGCATGAAGTTTCACACGTGAATTGGAAACTCTGAGTCCTGACCTTAAAGGGTTAGTTCACCCAAAAATGAAATTTCTATCATTAATTACTTACCCTCATTTCATTCCAAACCTGTAAGACCTTTGTTCATCTTCGGAACCCAAATTAAACTATTTTTGATGAAATCCGAGAGGTTTCTGATCCCCAAGAGAAAGCAACGCAATAACTACATTCAAGGAAAAAAGTGGAAAAACAGTTCCATGTGACTACAGTGGTACAACCTTAATGCTATGAAGCGACGAGAATACTTTTCGTGCGCAAAATCAAAACAAAAAAACGACTTTATTCAACAATTTCTTCTCTTCCCAGTCAGTCTCCTATGCTGTTTACGTTGTATAGACAGTGCAGCGCTTCCCGGTTCTACATCAGAACGCTGGCTCATTCTTAATTTGTGCTCTGAAAATGATCGAAGGTCTTACAGGTGTGGAATAACATGAGGGTGAGTAATTAGTAATAGAAATTTCATTTTTGGGAGAACTAACTCTTTAAATTTATTGAAAGTCTTTGGGATGTGCTGGAGTAGACTTTACAGAGTGCTTGACTCTTGCATTGTCAAACTCTTGTATTTTTCGAACTATGATGTATATGTCTTTGTAAGGGTGATAGTCACAGCAGGAAGGCTCTAAATTCAGATGTAAATTCAGATATGAGTGCAGTAATGCAGGTCTCTTACCAGCAGGGACTGCAGCATCGTCTCTGTAGGGTGGGAGGCAAAACCACATGCATATAGAAAGCGCTCCTGTAGCACAAAACCTTCCTTCTTGCTGAAGTCCAAGAACTCCAGAATGGCTGAGAGAGAAGATGGAGTCTGAGCTGATGTGACTGCATCCACCAGCTGAGGCCTAGAAAGAAGAAACAATGTAAACTGGTAGTTTAAAAAAACAGTAGGGACAACAACAATGGCTGCTATTTTCTGTGCATATAAGCAGCCATTACTCCAGTCTTCAGTGTCACATGACAACTGTAATATGCTGATCATAACTCTGCTAATATTACTGGAAGAACAGTTGTTCATAAATTTGAGAGAAGCTTGCCAGAAGGTTCTGAAAACCTTCCCTGTTACCTGAGTATATGCATGTGATCACAATATTCGACTTAAAGACCAAATGACTAAAAGTAGCGACACTCCTAACTGCATTTTCAATAATGTGACAGTAGTTTAAAAAAAATAAAAAATTCTAAAAATTCTATCCTTTCCTTTTTCCCTTCCTATTCTAGCTTATGTTACTCTGAGCAATGTCTGAAACTTGTATTGTGAGCACTTCCTGTGTCTATTTGCCTATTCATGAAGAATCGCTTGTTTGTATTCCTCACTTGTAAGTCGCTTTGGATAAAAGCGTCTGCTAAATGATTAAATGTAAATGTAGTTCAGCTGTTTTGAAAATAGTGTAACTTTTCCAGTAACAAGCTTTTTTCTAAGTAGAGATGTAGTAAAACAGAACGCTTCATTGCAGTGCATACAGCTTTACAGGTAAGCAAACCAAGGTTACAGTCAAACACGAATCTGATTTGTTTTAGTGAATCGGTTCATTCATTCATTATTCCAAAAAAAATGATGAAGAATCTAACACTAATTGGAGTCTTTGCACAGTCCACGTGAGTTTTTTTACAGCAACATTTTTGTTAATCAAATGTAACCCTAAGCGAAGCCCTCACTATCTTCCTTCAATCTTTTCGTGATGCAATTTCGCTTTTGACTGTCGCTTTGAAGTGTTCACTGCAGACCCAAATGACATCTTCTCTGGATGTCATAGGTTGAGCTCGACGATCTAATGGGTGGAAGGATAGAGTTATGGGCAGGGTTAGGGTATGGTAGGACCTTCTAGCTCCATCCATTATGCCTAAATTACATCCAGAGAGGGGGAACTGTTCTTCACACTTTAACCATGGCTCTGCAGTGAGGAGCCTCTCAACAAATGGGGCAGGCCACAGTCTTATGGATTTAACAGACATGCACACTTGATGGTCATTGTAAGTCCACAATGAGGAGTTTGGTCTTACAGTGCAGTCTTGCTGCAGTTGCGCAGAACTGTGAGGATCTCTGCCTTGCTGGATTTGCGCAGGCTGTGTAACAGCGTGAGGAAGCTTCTTGGGGCTTCTGCTTTGGCGAGTGAGTTCGGCTCCAGCTGAGACCTCACTGCCTTCCATGTGTCCATCAGCTATTGAGCACCAAAACAATACAATGCTTAAATAGTATGAACACAAACATAGATTTGACACATTTCTATCTGCTTTATACAGAACAACACAGACATTGCAGTAATTTTACACAGAAAACTGGCGTTATTTTCCCAGTGCTTCCTTGGAACACAAAAAGAGAGATTTTTTGGGAAAGATCTGTCAGCAAAATGTCTCCTTCTTGTGTTCCAAAAAGAAAAGCATACAGGCAGTGTTGGTGAACGTTACTTTTAAAAGTAAAGAGTTACAATATTGTGTTACTCCCTAAAAAGTAACTAATTATGTGTTACGTTACATTACATTTGCGGAAAAAGTAAATGTAAAGGCCCTTTCACACCATTTTGGTTGAATATGATCATCAAAGGTCAGCAGCAAAGTTAATAAAGTGAGATTAAATACATAAAGTATATTTGTTTTATTTAACATTTAATTATTGCAGGTTTGCATTTCACAGTTTTTATTCATTTTGATAAATACTGAATCTGTTTTTGTGCAAGTAAAATGAGTTCACAATTAGTTTAGAACTACAATACCCATCATGTTCACACAGCGCACACAACGCCGCTCCACTTACTCACGATTTCTCTCAACATGGGGACAGGAGAGCTGTCAGTCAATACATGGCTAAACAAAGTAACTTGCATTACTTATTTGAAAAAGTAACTCAGATATTTTGTTGTGAATGTAAAAGTAATGCGTTAATTTACGCGTTACTTAAAAAGTAATTTGATTATGTAACTCAAGTTACTTGTAATGCGTTACCCCCAACACTGCATACAGGTTTGGAATAACATAAAAGCTGATGAAATTATGACAAAATTTAAATTGAGTAAATTAATAGCTTTACACTAGATTTATACGCACAAACACATAGTTACTCACATTGGGGCATCCCTTGCATTTGGCTTTAACTTTCTCCACTATGACTCCAACAGATATGAATTTGTCATCCAGAGACTTCACCACACTTGCGACATCTTTACCCGCCACTTCTGCTGGCCCTACCTCAATCTTTTTAAGTGTCAATGACTGCCTGAGAGAAATGAGAAGATGCTTTAATTTCATTCATTTATTGTGTTGATCATGCATGATATGTTTTCTCATTTCTTTAGTACCTGGACAGGACTTTAGTTGCTGCTGTGTGACGAGCATTGATGGACAAAATGTGTGTTTCTTCAACATCAACAGACTTTATGATGCCATTCTCCAGATTCATTACTGTTTCAGAGGCAGACTTCCCACTGACACCCAATACCTAGAAGAGCAGAGAGGAAAGTTGAATAAAAAGTGCATGGAATTGTGTATAAATGAGGTAAGATGAGTTTTTTTCTTACTGGGCTGTGAGTGGTGAATCCCTTCTCTTGCGTTTTGCAAGTATCCAAGTGTTTTGTACGGATCACCTGATGTTTAGTAGCCTTGTATTCAATTAAACATTTCCCTGAAGCATCAGCCTGCAGATTATGGAGAAAGTTTTTTAACAAAGAAAAACTTACACACTTTACACACTTCAGTAGAGAATTTTAATTGTCAGACTGTACCTCCATCATCTTGCCGGACTTTAGCTGCATCATTAGCATACTGGCCACACCCCTCTTCAAGTTTTTGATAGTAGCAGGCTCACCCTTATGGGCATACATGCTTCTGATCTAAGTAAGCAATAAAAATCACAAAAACACATATAATATATAAATATACATAAACACTAATATATAAAAGTTCAAAATGGATATGAAACACATCTTTATGACACAAGGAAGTGTTTATTACCTTGCCCATCTTCCACAGCACCATGAAGGGCCTCTGAAGTGCCTCTAGCCTGACTTTACCCAGAATGCTTTCTGCTGAACTGTCATGGAAGATGTTGTTTTTGCGGGAGCGCTTTCCGGCACTTTCAACTTGAACATTTGAAATCTGAGAACAGGACAGGAGAATGTGATGTTTAATTTTTTTTAGATAAAACTAAAACCATAAATTTGACAGTACCTGAAATAAAATAAACATAAAATAAATTATGGATCTGCGAAACCAAATAAAACTCTGTATTATGCATGCCATGCCAGTAGTTGGCGATGTCATGTTGTAAATAAAAATACACATCTATAGACTGAACATGTATGATGCCACAAATCCACTTTTTTGCAGTTTAGACAGAGACCATAACAGTACCATTTTAAAAAATTTGCACTATGAATTCCGATTTTTTTGCATTTTCAGGCCCCAGAAATGCTATTGTTGTGTAAATGAATGTTGTCATGTAAAGGGCCCCTCAAATAACACTGATTTTCACACCAAGTTCACACAGCTTTGTGAAAAATAAGTACACTTTAGCATTTAAACACTTAATTGCAGGTTATTTGCAATTAAATGAAAATGTATTAGTTTAATTTTATATTAAAAGCAATTACTTGAGCTTAAAAGTCCTTCCATGACATACAAGTGTTAAAAATGTAATGTAATTTCTGTCATATTTCAATCAAGTATTTAATCAAGTACTTTAAAATGTTAGTCAGCACGAAAAATATTATTAAAAATTATGATTTAAAATGTACTTTTTAAGTGTACTTAAATGTGTTATGACACATGAAAGTATATCCTCTTTAAGTACGCTTAAGTGTCCTTTTTAAAATATATTAATATTATATTATCTGCAACTACAGTTTTAAAAATATATATATATAAACTTAAGGTTTTAAGTATAGTGCACATTCAATACAATTAAGCACTGTGCTTAATTGTGCTTCTTTTTCACAAGGTTATCCAATCAAAAAAAGTATCAATAAAGCACTTTTTACTCTTTACCTGCACTTGAAGGAGCTGTTCATCCTGGATCTCTGCGTTCCTCCAGACGAGGCTGATGTCCACATCACTGCTAATCCTGAATCCAGCATTCCCCCTAGTGGATCCCGTCGGCCTGTTCAGCCCGACCTCAGCGCTGTAGCTGTATCTGTAGAGTTTGTCATTATCCAGCCGAGGTCCAGCATTCGCACCTGAAAAAACACAAAAACGTCATGCTGTGACACACTCTACTTTAGGGCAGTGGCATGTTAAGACACAGCTGGATTAGAATTTGGGAGGAATGTGAAAGGAGAGAGGCAGGAAGTGGACTGAACATCTCCTAAAAAAAAATCACACAGGCTTAAACCCAGTATGGATGTGGTGGAAACACTTACTCTATCTGAAATCTGAATTTAATCCATGGGTTTTAATCCACAGGGTTTACATCCACATGCTCATAAAATTTGGTCAAGAGAAAGCAACAGGGCCAAAGGAGACACTCCAGAGGAAGTCCATTTAGCCTTTCGCAGAATAATTAAAGGTAATACAGAAGGAAAAGGAATGTAGTCCTATCTGTAATTGTAGGTGGGTCTCAGATAACGCTGTATATGAGCTATTAATCCTCAGTTATCTGTAGTCACCATATATTTTAAATAATTTTCTTTACTTAACCTTTTTTGTTGTTGTTGTTGATGAGATGCAACTACTTTTCATCTTAAACATCTTAGAGTAGAGTTAGTATTCCAGGTAAAAGTTTGTGCAAAATCAAGATACTTTGTGACGTTATGGGCAAAAACACCGAACAAATCTAAAAGTGTCAAAACACATTGCGATTTAATGCTCTGCTCAAACATATTTTATCTGAAAATGTGTTTTTAGGATTGCTGATTCATAAAGAGATTGAAACAGTAGCCTGTCTCTCTGTGTCCTCTCTACAGTCCAGTCCTGAAAACACTGACGTGTCACATTCAGATTGCATCACATCTTCTGATACAGAGATTATGCCCTGATTTTACCTCCTAAAACAAATAAATGTTTATTGAATTATTGAAATATTTATGTATTTTTATATAAACTGAATAAAATACACAAGGTTTTCAGTAATGATAATCATACTGATGAGTCTACTTGCAATGATTAGATGAATCTGGGCACAGAATGAATGAAAGGTGTGACGAGCCACAACTCAAAATGAATATTGCAGAGACCTCAGTGAACTGGCTAAATCCCTAAATCAATGTAATATTAAGAGTAGGCCTAGTTTAAAATCTTAAATTTGAAGAACATTCGCTAGTTTTCAACAATAAGCAAACTTATAGGAACAGCTTAGACTAAGTATAAATGTTTTTTTAAATCTTTAGACTTATATAAAATCGCTTACCAAGAGATGAGGTACTTAAAAAGGAGATCACACATAGTAAGAGTCCAGCAAGCCGCAGCATGGTTGGCTCGCTGTGTGGTGCGCGCGTTAGAGGTCTGCGGGCCAGAGAAAGGATGGGTGCCTGATTCCTTCAGCTCTTGCTGTGTTTATCTGGATTCGAGGGGCAGACTCCAAACTCCACGCTCCAGTACTAAGTACGAGATAACGGCTAATAATTAACCGGCAGAGCTCACTGAGATTTGGTGAATGAACGCTCATCAGAGACGAGGTTGGATTTTTATGGTCGTATCGCTCCGGTAGCGCGCATCAATCAGCGCCCATTCAACGAGTGAGAAGTGAGGAGTTTCTGTATCATGATCAAACGCTCGTGACAGGATTAGGTCATTTATTACTTTGGTATGAACCAATAATTAATGTCCAAAGTTAAAACGGACTACCGATAAAAAAAATGTTTAATGACTCCTGAAATGTATTAATGTTGGTTTCAGACATTTTTGAAAAACGTTTATACATTTTCTAAAAAAATGTATTTTATTTTTGAACTGCATATATTTTTCTTAAATATAGGCTACATTAAAAAATAATTTGAAAATTTCTCATTTCTTTTTCAAATTTCTTCCTTTTTTTTTTTTACCAAGAATTTGATTGTTTTTTTCATTTGATTGATTTAAAGTAACTAAAAATGATTATTTTGTGCAAATATTGACATAACTATCTATCTGTCTGTCTAAGTTTGGGGTCAGTAAGTTCTTTTGAGAGAGAGAGAGAAATTAAGTTTCATTCAGCAAGGAACCATTAAATTGATCAAAAGTGACATTAAAGATGTTTATAATTTTCTAAAAGATTTGTATTTCAAATAAATGCTGTTATTTTGACATTTCTATCCTGAAAGAAAAAAAAGTATCAGTTTTTCCCAAAATATTAAGCTGTTTTCAACATTGATAATCAGAAATGTTTGTTGAGCAGCAAATCAGCAATATAAAATCTTATACATATAAGATATCTCATATATATATATATATATATATATATATATATATATATATATATATATATATATATATATACATATACATGAATGACAGGTGTGTTTAGCCAACCAATAAGAAATTGGATAAAGGATCCATTATATGGATGATGTGGTCGATGATCTTTGATGCATGATTGTACATGTGCGTAACCATTTATACAGAGTGATATGCACCTGTTAGAGAGTAATTTTCATTTTACTGCAGTACCTTTCACCTAGATTGCAACTGTATTATCTGATTATACAGCAAAACTGTCACATATAATTTTATGTACTGTACTCTATTGTAGAAGAGTGATTCCTTATGTAGTATAAGACGGGTTTTAGAGCTGAAGAATGATAGTTGAGGTCTCGTGCTCATCAGGACAAACACTGAAACTGCTGGAGGCAAGACAGAAAGAGCTTTTGATTGAATCAGCTGTGATTACAAGCTATTTCTGATGCTGATTATCTTTGATTCTCTCCTGAAAACACTGTCAGGAAGTGATCAGATAAGTACTGAGTAATAGCTCCTCACTTGTATTCTGGAGTATCCTAATAACTACTATTCAGCACTTAAAGATGTTTTACACAAACATTCAGGTAACATATATTTGGTTCCATTTACTGTAAATGTGTTAAATATATATATATATATATATATATATATATATATATATATATATAAGGAAATACAAAATATTTTCATCTTTCCTTAATATCCTAATGATTTTTGGCATGAAAGAAAAATCTATATTTTTAACCCATACAATGTATTGTTGGCTATATTGCTACAAATATGTGACTCGTGACTGGTTTTGTATTCCAGGGTCACAAATATGTAATTATAAGATTCCATGCTAGTATAAAAAACAGCAATAGTAGTGAGACACTACAGTACTTCATCACCACCTTTTGGCCCTGGTTGTGAATCACAGTATACTACTGTAGAACTACTACTATCTCATTTGATAGTAGTAATTATTAATTATTTGTAGTAATTGTTATAATACCTGTTTTCTGTAACTATAATTACAAACTTGAAAAGGCCTTGAAAAAACATTTGGTCTCAGTTCAGTTTCCATTGTTTCTTTAAGTGCAGCTGTGCTGCCATTTCTTTGTGTGTTGGTTCTGATTTCCACTGTTGAACGCTTCAAGCCACCAGAACAGTTTTACCTCACCTATTATAAACATAATACGTGTAATCATTAACCTCCTAATGGTCATTTTGATAACCTTTAGGTAACCTCTGAAGAACAAAACTGAATGTGTTTTCCTAGTAATTGTCCATTTCAAACCAAGGGACTTCTACACTGCAAAAACCAACAGTGATTTTAACTGATACTTTTTAGTTAACTTTACTTAATGTCTTAACTTAATTGCAAAACTCTAGTAATCTGTACTATTCACATACTACGCCTTTTTTTTAACTCATAAACCTCAAGTAATGATTAATTGATTGGTGTGAGTATCATTTTGTCAAGTTTTGAGGCGGGGCCATAGACTTTTCCCTCATTTCCTCCACTTCTGCAGTTATCTGTCTCTGTTTCCATGCACTGATTTGCCAAAGTCATCTTAAATGGTCAATTCAACTGAAAAATTTGAGAGAAAATCACATAAGCTGACTTCATAAATTGACATTCATTTTCCTAAAATGTTTTCTGTTGAGCTCACCATTATGGTGGATGGTGTTTCCTTTGCTTGGGCAATTGAACTTTTGTATTATTGTAATGTCATTGATGCAGTGATGCAATGAAATATCACAGTTCATATATTCATATGGAACAAAAAAAAATCCCAATTAATATATTATTATATATAAATAACATAACCATTTCAATATAACTATATGATGTCAAGTTATAACTCTAATATCAAATAAAGATCTTCTAAAATGTTAATAATACCACTTATGTCACAAACATTTTATGAAACGTTTCATTGGATTGATGCAATTATTCTAAATTTGTGACAATATCTTGCAACTGACAATACGTAAGATACTTCAACGTTCATTGACGTTCAACATTTTATTTAAAGTAAATGATCAAGTAATCTCCGCAGTTCTTTTTTAGTCACTAGAACTCATGTGTAAGTCAACTAAACTTACTAAGCTTTTGTCAGTTCAACATACTATTCCTATTTCACTTTACTTAGTTTTTTTTAAGGTAATTGGTTTGCATGCTTTTTTTTTAAGTAAGTCTAACTAATTAGATTTTACAGTTATATTGTTACTTTCTTCAATCTGGTAGGCTACTAACATTATGAGGTCATTAAGTGCACTATAAACTCATCCCTAGTCACAGCTCACTCCAGCACTGCAGTCCCTGAACTGTGTTTGTAATACTGTGTTCAAGCATCTAAAACTGTGTATATTATCATACACACAACAATTTATATAATTCAATAAACCTACCTGCGCTGATCTGTTTCAGCCTGTAGATGGAGATAATGTTCTTTTTCCAATAAACAATTTAAAAAAGAATAAAGGTCTATAAAACTCAAATCCCTGATTCACCTTTACCACTCGTATCAACCTATACTTTAAAAGATGAGACCGTTTAATTAAAATTATTACAATAACACACACTCACACACAAAAAAAGGGGGAGGAAAATAAAGCAAAAAATTTTACTGCTTGCTTTTGCTTGATGTATATATGTATGGATGTATCTTGCTAGTACTGAGTTGGACCCCTTTTTGCCTTCAGAATTGCCTTAATTCTTCATGGAATAGAATCAACAAGGTGGAAACATTCCTCATATTGACATGCATCAGAATCACGCAGTTGCTGCAGATTTGTTGGCTGCACATCCATGATGTGAATCTCCCGTTCCACCACATCCCTAAAATGCTCTACTGGATTGAGATCTGGTGACTGTGGAGGCTGTTTGAGGACCAGTTTGAGATGTTTTGAGCTTTGTGACATGGCGCATTATCCTACTGGAAGATTCAAAGATGGACATGGTCAGCAACAAAACTGCAGGTCAGCTGTGGCTTTAAACAATGCTTAATTGGTACCCCAAAGTGCCCCAAGAAAATACCTCCACCCCAGAACACCACCAGCGCCAGCCTGAACCATTGATACAAGGCAGGATGGGCCCATGCTTTCATGTTGTTTACACCAAATTCCGACCCTACCATCTGAATGTTGCAGCAGAAATCGAGAGACATCAGACCAGGCAATATTTTTCCAATCTTCTAATGTCCATTTTTGGTGAGCCTGTGTGAATTGCAGCTTCAGTTTCCTGCTCTTAGTTGACAGGATTGGCTCTGGTGTGATCTCCTGCTG
Organism: Zacco platypus; assembly: GCA_038088235.1. Taxonomy (NCBI): domain Eukaryota; kingdom Metazoa; phylum Chordata; class Actinopteri; order Cypriniformes; family Xenocyprididae; genus Zacco; species Zacco platypus. Next base: position 8,751,097 of record CM076084.1, read on the forward strand.
TAGCCCTTCTGCATCAAAGTTCAACTTGCTTAGGTGTTCAGCTTAACATGTTCAGAGATGCTTAGGTTGTAATGATTGGTTATTTGAGTTACTGTTGCTTTTCTATCAGCTTTAAACAGTCGGGCTGGTTCTCCTCTGACTCACTGGATATTTTGTCTTTTTCGGACCATTCTTTGTAAACCCAATATGGTTGTGCATGAAAATCCCTGTAAATTAAATCAGCATATTCTGAATTACTCAGCCCGTCTGGCACCAACAACCATGCCACTTTCAAAGTCACTTAAATCAGCCCATTCTAATGCTCAGTTTGAACTTCAGTAGATCGTCTGAAGCATGTCTAAATGCATTGAGTTGCTTCTAAGTGATTGGCTGATTAGATATTTGCATTAAAGAGCAGTTGAAAAGGGGGGCATTTCAGAAAGCAAGGTTTACTTACCGTCACATATACCCTGCTCTCGGCTGTTTAACCTACACCTTGTTTACTCGAGGAATGCTCTCTGGAGTAAGTTCAGATTTACAAAGTGCATGTCGCCACTTAGTGGGTGGTTTTGTAACGTTTCTTAAACTAATCTTTCAATCTTTATTTAATTACTTTGATCAAGAATGTTTGATTCTAAATGTATAAACTAAAAAAAGAGAGATTGGTTAACCTAAAAAAAGCTAATATTGCTGTTTAAGTTTATTTTTATGTTTTAGCTATATTTACTTCCACATTTGTTGAGATTTATCAAATATCATACGCATTTCATTATAGAAATATAGAAAATGTACAATTTTCATTAAAAAAACCTGTTGAATGCAAAACTATGATGTGTGAGATTAAATAAGAAATTAGAGTAAAATAACATTTTTATGTTATAATATATAACTATATATTCATAGGCCTCTGAAACAAACTAACCCTGGAACATAACTTCCCTGAGCAGGTTATGTTTAAAGAGTAAGTTGCTATGGTTATTTGTATTCCCTGAAAGTTATGAATAAAGTAAAGAATTAAGAGAGGTTATCAGTGAATAAACTTAACCATCTAAACTTAACCTGCTTTCTGGAATGCCCCCAAGGTGTACCCAATAAAGTGGCTGGTGAGTACACACACACACACACACACACACACACACACACACACACACTGCAAGCAACACAAAACAGAAAAAGAAAAAATACACACACGAAAAGTAATTTAATTGAAATAACATATCACATGACTTATTACAGATATTGAGTAAAAACTGTTATGCTATTGACTAAACAAAAATGTCAAGGCTAATAAAAAAAAAAAGACAATATCAAGGAATGACAGGGAAGTTTATTTGAAACTTAATCCATCCTGCCCTGGGGGATATTCCAGAAAGCAAGGTTAACTTATCATCACATACCCTGAACTCTCGGTTGATTAACCCAAACCTTGCTTACTCGAGGTACTGAATCCAAAAATGCATTCAGGAGTAAGTTCAGCCAACCCAGAGTATGTTCCCGGTTAACACACAAGACATTCTCACCCGAGCGACAAATCAATGATTCACCACGGAAACAGACGCTTCTTTTGTTTAATGGCGATTTACATAACCTATTAGTGCACATCGCCACCTATTTGGTCGTTTTTTTAAATCTTTAATTTAATAAGTAATCTTCATTCACTAAGAATAAGAATTATACTGTTTGTTTGTTGCTGATGATTTAATAAGATAACACATATTTTATTATAGAAATTATATCATAGATAACATCCTGTTATAAAAAGGAAAAAAGCAGATCCATGTGTGAGATAACAATAAAATAAAATACATAAATTAGAATTGAATAAACATTTAAACATTACGGCTTTTATATATTGTATAATATAATATTGTATATATAACTGTAACTATATAACAAATTTAGTCACATTAATATAACTATATTAAATAACACGCATCTAAATGCCTCTTAAGCAAACTAACTCTGGAACATGAGCTGTGTTATGTGCAGAGATAGGTAGCTGTGGCTACTTACATACCCTGAAGGTTTTTTGGAACCGAAAGTTGAGGTTACAAAACATACCCAGGTTTGTCACATAACCTGCTTTCTGGACAATGTTCTCATGAAATTTGATGCTTCATACTATACTGTTTATTTAGTTTTAACCATCATAACAAAACTGATCACAAATAAAATGAGGTCACAGATGAATCCGTATGACGCTGTTTACACTCCAAGAAGTTCTCTAAAATTGTGTTTACAGAGCAGAGCCGATATTTCTGCACGAAACTGCCTTATCTCTATTAGAGTTGATCGAAGGTGTGCTTTGAGAAGTTGTGAATGTGTGTGTGTTCAGGTGTTGGAATTCCCATGCCGTCATATAAAGTCATGTGAGTGCTGTAGGGCTCATTCTGAGTCAACATGTCTATAGGAGTGCTTCTGTTCAGCTTACTTCTGCTGCTCACTTCAGGTAAAGTCAACACATAAAGCCTCCACTTATGACGAGAGTTAATTAATTCCTATTAATCATTTGATGTCTTTGTTGAATTTACTAATGTTTGTCAAGATCTAAGGCTTGTGTTGTGTAAAATAGGAGTTTACCTCACAATGTTGTTGTTCTGTTGTCTGTTAAAATTATGTAAGAAAACGAAACAAAACCCAGGAACAGGTTTAACCTCTTCAGTCACATGGATAAATTTGTAAAACTATAAATTGTTCCAGGGGCGCAAGGATCATATGGCTCAACCCGAAAGGTATGGAGGATTTTTGTTTTTTGTTCTCTGTGAATGATTAACTAGTGTTTATTATATTTTGTTTATCTTTTAGTGGTTAAAAGTATTGTAATGCAGTAGTTTAATTAGTCTGCCACATGTGAATGTTTGTTTTGTAGCCTGTGTGTGCTGAGATGGCCGAGATCCTGGCGTGTCCTATGAACCTCGCACCTGTGTGCGGCAGTGATGGAAACACCTACGGCAATGAGTGCTTGCTGTGTGTGGAAAGACTGTAGGTCACACACACACACACACACACACACACACAAACAGCTAGAGTAGATTATATATATTTTATGTAATGATCGCATTTTTGTGTCCTTTTTTAGGAGAACAAAATCAGAAATTGTAATCACAAGAGATGGAGACTGTTGACCTCCTGCAGAGCACAGATGATCATGAAGAGTTGTGATTAAAAATAAATGATCTGAAATGGAACATCTGTATTTCTATATTTCCATGTTTTCTTCAACCCTGTATGTCTCTCTGGCCTTATGCTCTAGTACCTTCCGAGCTCTTTTAGTTTTACTAATATAGGAAACTAGTTTTTATGAATGTTTTGAATTGAAATGTTATGTTTTACTTTAATGTCAATTAAAATGTTAGTGATTTTGTTGTACTTTTTAATTTTTATTATTAGTTTTAGTTCTTTTAGTTTTAGTAATTTACTAAATAAACTAAACAAAAATTAGAAATGTTGCCTTGGACAACAAAGTTTTTAATATATATATTTTTTTCAATTAACTTTTATTTTGTTTTAGGTAGCCTAACAAAAATATTTTGTATGGTTTTATCTTTAGGTTTTGTTTACACAACACCATTTCCAAATACAAGCGGAAAACTTTTTATGCGTTTTGATCATTCATTTACACGAGAGTTTTGGGGCCCTGAAAATGCAAGCTTTTGAAAACCCACGTAAGCAACAAAAACACAGATCTGTGAAAACCGTGACGGCGGAAAAAAAACGTTCCCATTTTTAGGTACATCGTTGTCGTGTAAACTTACCCTGATTACCACAAAAGAACATATAATGGAAGGCCCCGATATACTTCAAACAAAACCGAAGAGTGAACTGATGTGACGTCATTCCGAACAAAACCAGGCCGAAACGAAGTTCGTTGTGGAAGTTCGAAACAACTTCCCAAAGCGAACTTTCTGGCTGGTAAACCCCTTCCTACTACCATTGGTCTGTGGTCATTATGTTGTGTGCTGAGGCTCCGCCTTCTTTCACTCGGAAAATCTTTTCTATTTCATTTCTTACGGTGGCCCAGTAGTGTACAACACAACAAGATTTAAAAAACATACATAAGTTCACAACACAACGGAAATACTCCCGACCACTAGGGGGCTCTTGGTGCTTGGTAAAGTTAGATTTCCTTGCGACTGTTCTAGAGTCGACAGTCTTTACCAATACCATGATTAATTTTAAGTATGTAAACATTGAATATCAGCATGAAATATTAATTCAAAATCACATACTTGAACAATAGCTTCATATTTATACCTGTGAATGATCTGATGCGCTACCACTGCGCAAAATGAAGGGAACGTCTGCCAATTCCACCAAGTGGTTAAAACAAATAATTTTGTTTAAAAATTAATCATGGTATTGATATAAGACTGTCGACTCTAGAACAGTGGCAAGGAAATCTAACTCCACCAAGCTTGGAGAGCCCCCTAGTGGTCGGGAGCATTTCTGTTGTGTTGAGGCTCGATTTCGTTGTGTTGTGACTTGTTTCCGTTGTGTTGTGAACTTATGTTTGCTTTTTTTAATTTCATTGTGTTGTGGACTACTGGGCCACCGCAATTTCTCCTCTCCAGTCCGTAAAAGTTGGACGTCCACGAGTGAAAACATGAACACTGGAGAGCTGCTTTATAGTAGAAAATCTGACACAGTTTTTGTCAGTAAAGCTGCTTGATTTTAAGCAATCTATTTTATAAAGTGTTATAATAAACGCGACGTGACTTTACTGGAGTGCCGAGTTACACAGCTTGTGCAAACAAACATATCCATATTGCCATGATCAGATGCTTTTCTTATGCTTTATTAAAAAATCCTTTCTAGTTTCTTAACTTTGTTGTGTTTATTTTGAGAGGAAAGCGTGCAACATTTTTACATATTCATCTAACCGTCGTTCTTCGGCTGTGTGGGCAGAGTCAGATGTTCGATTACAGTATATCGCTGCTCACGCATTTCGAACGTCGTTTTACCCCTAAACAAAGAATGAAAAAGAACTTCACTTGACGTATATAGGGGGATTAAGGGTACGTTTACATGACAATGATGTACTAAAAACAGAAAAAAGTTTTTTACATACAGACAACAACGTTGTCGCAATGATCCCTGTTCACACAGATAGTTGATGTCACTGCGTGGCTATAGATTTTATGTAGCTCCGCCCCCTTTCAGCACTGCGCTCGTTGTGTTGTCCTCTGGTTTGTGTTGTAGCATTACAGTAAGATCTTACAGATTTATGAATGAAGTAAATCCACTTCAGAGCTACCAAAACAGAAGTTCATTCTAAAGATGTCTTCACGCTTGTTTCTGTGGCGTTTAAGGTCTAGAGACTGAACACCTAATAAATGGGCTATGTGTATGATTTACACAGATATGACAACAGTATCGTTTTCAAAAATTAGCATTTTGGTTATGTTTACACAAAAACAATGTACTAAAAACTGAAAAGTTTTCCTTGACAATCCCGTTCACACGGATCGGTGAAAACAATTAAAAATGCTGTAATATGCTGCCAGGCCAGTAGTTGGCAATGTCACTTTGTAAAGAAAGACTATGTGATTATAGACTGAACACGTCATTCGCATGTGCATGACGTCACCTGTTTTCAAAAGTTTGCGTTTTCAGGCCCACAAACCGTCGTTGTCGTTTAAATTAACGGCCAAAACGCATAAAAAGTTTTCCGTTTTTAGTTGAAAACTGTGTCGTGTAAACGGCCCCTAAGGTGTAAATAATTTTTTTTTTAGATCAGAGTGTATGATGCGAATTTCGTCTTCAGAAGAGAATGCGTGTACTGTACGCACAGTTCACACAAGCACATTGTTTTTTTTTTGTAGTAATTAGTTTATCCCTGGGTGCATCGATTAACAAGGTAGTCAAAGAAAAACTGCATAAACAGAACAGAACGCAGGCAAGCTGAAGCTGCAGCAACCATGGAGGCCTACAAAGACGAGAGATTGTGTGAATAGGTTAGAAAGTACCCTCATTTATACAACTCTAGCATTAAAGAATTCAGATATCTTTACATGGGTTGTAACTCGTGGTGAGAGATGGGTCCGTGCACGAGTCAAATGAAGTATACTTTGCAAGGCTGTGCGCTTACACTAGCGTGCGCATAAAAAAACGAAGTATACCCAGGGCTTTAGGCAACAGAAAAAACTTTGGCTTAGAGACCAATATTGCACTTTGATGTAGAAGAGTTTTATAACCAGAGTGAACTAGTTAACTGTTCTATTTCTATTTTTAGATTGCACTCTTTCTGGATTGTACAATCCAGTATCTCTTAAGATTTCCTCATTGTAAACTAACTTACTCCTCAAATGTAGCCCCATCTCTGCCCGAAGGTTCAGTGACAGAGTTCTGACAGAGACCAGCACAAGACAAGAAACAGCACTGAAACGGGTTATACAAGCATTTAAAAAAAGAGACAATTTTACATTATCATGATTCTATGAAAAACATTCTAATGATTGCAAAGAGTAGGCACTATAAATGAGTAGTCCTTTTCTTTTGATTGCATTTTGGGCCATTTTAAGATAGACGAACATTCTAATGTGGCATGATTGTATTATTGTGTAGATAAATTAGATGATATTAAAATTCCAGGCTTTTAAACATTCTTGTTTCTTGCTTTACCCGTCAAAAGTTTGGGGTCAGTATTTGTTTTTTTTAAGAAATTTAAATTCTTTTTTAGCCAGGATGCATTAAAATGATATAATGTACAGTAAAAACATTTATAATGTTACAAAAGATTTCTATTTCAAGTAAACAACATTCTTTCTTTTCATCATGTAAAAGTATCCTTAAAAAGAATGTTTACTAAAGGATCATGTGACACTGAAGACTGGAGTAATGACAGCTTTGTCATTACAGGAATCAATTAAAATGTTCAAATGTATTACAATAAACAGTTATTTTAAATTGTATTAACATTTCACAATATTTCGGTTTTTAATGTATTTATTTTACCAAATTCATGCATCCTTGGTGAGCATAAGAGACTTGAGAAAATCTTACCGACCCAAAACTAACTCTAAGTACCAATATTTTCAGTTCCTTTTTATAATTGCAAAGAGGAAAACAGCCTGAAATTGTTAATGATTTATTTATTTATTGAGCTACAGTTATTTTCCCACCAAATAATATCAGTAACAAATAATAGGACCCAGTGGCCTAGTGTGAAATATTTTTCATTGCCTAAGGCGTACACAACAATCTACCTCCACCAATCAAAATGATCTTCAATTGGGAAATAAAACTTTACAAGAGTGTCCGTTATGTATATGATATTGTAAAACAGCATAAAAAAACAATATCAATGTACTGAATAATTTTGTTCATTGATATTACTCAGCGCTCGGGTACTTAGCATAGTAACATGTAACAACTAATGCAAAGTTAGACTAAGAGCAAACTACTTTACTAACAAAATATGTCTTAAGTAAATGAAAGGCTCTGTAAGGAGAGTGCAGAGTTGTGTTAGTCATCGCAATACTCACAGTATTCAATTGTTCTCTGAGGCGTGCTCTTCACCTGCTGCTTTGCATGGAATATTTACAAGACCAAAGTTGAGCTTCATTAAAGTTTTAGGACAGACTATTTACATGCATATGATGCACACAGGTGAGTCAAAGTTCCACCATTAGGAATGTTAAAAACTATAATTCATCTTTCACTTTGAAGAATAAGAAGAACTTAAGAAGTTTTTCAATGATTTTCTTTTAAAAAAGGGCATTTGTTGTTCACTAGCTTTGAATTGATTCGGAGACGGCTGTGCAGTCTAAAGATCCCTGAAGAGTTGCAGCGGATACATGTTTCTTCTGAGCTCTATAGGGTTTTCATGGTTTGCCGATGTCCACTGCGATTTTGGTGTAGAGTTGGTGTTTCTCTATATTTATCACTTTGTATTTGAGCGTATTGATGCCATCCGTGCTCATAGTCTGTCGTGTGTGAGCAATTCTCTTAAATCTGTAACACAGAGATTACAGCTTTAGAACATCATTCAATCTGTCTTGTATTTATGCATGTCTACACCCTTAAAAATAAATGTTGACTGCAGTGATGCCAGGTAAGAACCATTTTGGGTTCCTCAAAGAACCTTTAAGTGAACAGTTCTTAAAGGAATAAATGTTATATTAGTATGAAGAGTGTTTTAATAATCAAAAGAATCTTTTTCCACAATAAAGAACCATTGTGTGCATTAGAAAGGTTCCATAAATGTTAAAGGTTCTTTATGGAACCATAAATGCTAATTTAAAGAACTTTAATTTTTAAGAGTGGGCATACTGTATGTGTGAAAGAGAGATTACCTCTGTGGGTTTGGCTCATTTTTCTTGTCTCTTGAGTGACGAATCATTCTGCATTTACCGATGTCTCCACTCGGCCTTGATATTTTCATGCCTTTCAATGACATCCTTCAAAGAGAATAGCCCTCATTAAAATATCTAGACATGAAACTCTAAAGGGCACAGGCTGATAGGTCCTTTACATGTAAACTGCAAGCAATCACATCATTGCCACATGGCACAAGCTGATTGGCCTCTGCTAATCCTGCAGCAAATGGTATTGCACTGTCAGAGTTCCTCTGAAAACCTCCACCTCCCCAGCTCCACCTGTCCAGGTCTGCTACAGGGTTTATGTATGTCTATTTATTTAGCAGCAGCATATCTTACATGCTCACAGTAGCGTGTTTGTGTATCTATTAGCAGTAGCAAGTGCATATACATGCTTTTTTAAGAGTTGCAGTCATGAAGCAAAGGAAGCAAATCATAGGTTATAAAAAACACGCATATTGCATGTTTGTCTAAATGATCTCATATATCATAGGACAGAATTTGTAATTAATAATAACAGTTATTGTCCTCACCTGTTAAAGATGTCATCGTCTTCTCCTCCCCAGCCCCAGTAGTTATTGGGAAAGCCATTAATCTTTTGAAATTGTTGTTTACTCATTGCTGATACACCCCCAAAATACTGATTATATGGCAACCTGAAACAATTGTTGAATTAAAAATTGGTCATACTGACAATGAATATATAATAATAACCACATCCTGATATCAAATGAGAACTTCCTATTTATTTATTTAAGCAGTATTGCCAATTGCTTTCAGCTGAAAGTAGCCAAAAATGGTCACTAAATGTCGCTAGATGACGTCATACTGGCGAGTCCACTGATCTATATTAATATAAATTATTATAAATATAGATAAGTGGGCAAGTCACGGAAAAAGGTTTGTCCAAGAGGTTAGTTCCTAGTTTTCTCATTAGGCTTTTGAAAAAAAGTCACAAAAGGGGCGGGGAAGTCGCTAAATCTTATGCGTATCCACTGGTGCAAAGGGAGCGTTTTCAGTTCTTTCCTATGAAAGTTGAGCCTCATGATTGCACGTGAGCGTGAAGCTCCACTTCCATAAATGAATTGACCCTTCACAAAGACTCGCCCTGTTTAGTTAATGTTGCTATGTGCGAAAAGGCATGCGCTCTCACGCCACACATTATGTTCTCACGCAGTGAAAAATACATCGCGGAGCAAAGAGTTTAAACAGTAAATAGCGTATAGTGTCTCTTTAATGTGTCGTGACAGATCGCTGTACCTCCTTCAAGCGGCTCGTGAACCGATCATCTCTTCATACTAGTTCATTTATAGCATCAAATAAACATGAATGAACATCAGAAGGAATGTTGTTTCAAGCGCGGAAAGACGCGATTTTTCAAGTTCAAAGATTTTTCAAGTTCAAGTTCACCAACATTAATCTACTAACTCCCCTGACAGCCACTGTAAACTTTATCGTTAGGCCTACATATTATATTGTTATTATAATGCTATTATATTTTATGCTGGAAATTAGCTTATTTTGTTGTAAATATAAAAGCCTGACAATGTTGTGTTATTCAATTTTCTCACTGACATGCCCCCAACTCGTAAAGATCGAGGCTTAAAGAAAATCCCGAGCTTCCCACTGGTATTTACGACTTTGTGGTGGCGTTCATGTGCATTAAACTCGTAAAAACGATCTTTTCGACTTGACTTGAACGAACTATTACATTGTTATGAGTGGTTGCTAAGACATGTTCTTGACCCCTTTCATCTTCCATATGATAGTTGATGTGCTCGGATTGATTGGATTTTAATTAAGAAAACTTTCCAGGTTAACCAAAAACAAACCTTAAAGGGATAGTTCACCCTGAAAATTTTGTCACCGTTTACTCACTCTCATGTTGTTCCAAACCTGTATGAGATTTCTTCCTTCTGTTGAGCTGAATATATTTTAAAGAATGCGGGTAATCCAATAGTTGACAGTAGTCATTGACGACCATTGTAGGAAAAAAAATACTATGGAAGTCAACTGTCAGGTTACCAACATTGTTTAAAATATCTTTTTTTGAGTTCAACAGAAAAAAGAAACTCATACAGGTTTGGAACAAAATGAGGGTGAGTAAATGATGACAAAAGTTTCAGGTTTGATTGAACTTTTAAAAAAAGAACGTTCTGACAGCCAAAAAACTAACATTCTGGGAAACAAAAATGATTTAATTGGACATCAATTAAACTTGGGTTGGATCACCTTTAGTGATTAAAAAGTGAAGTATGTAGTTTATACGACTATTAAAAATAATGCAACTTTGCAAACGCTCCTTCCACACATCGTGCCTGAGCCTCTCCCAACTCATACATCATAAACGCAGCTTGTACAGGGACTTGAGAAGACATGTCCCAACAAGTATAGACAATAGACAATAAAAGTTTCACACTTTTAGCTGTGTTGCTATGTGTCATGAGTAAGCAATTAAGTAGGCAATAATCTGTCTACAGCAAACGTATGTGTCTCGCTTAATAATAAATCCATCCATTTTTTGACATGATGTGCCACAACTATTTGAGGCTGTTCGCACTGGACACATCAAATGAGACAATAAACTGGAACATGTGTCTTTCTGAAAGAGTGCATGATGAGTTAAAAAAAAAAAAACGTTTTAAAAAAAAAAAAGTGTGATGCAAATTATTCTGGCCGAGCCACATTTTTATTTTTTCCTCATCCAGTTCCTGCATCTGGCACTGGTTACATGTAAGATTGTCTTGAGTTGACTGTTTGCTTAACGCCACGTCATAGCAGGTTATATTGTCCTTCCCTGCAAACACAGCTGCATAGTCATCAAATTGTTTATTCAAATGATCCAGGAACAACGTTCATGAAGATACTTTAAATATAAGCCATCTTTATTCTAACATAACAGAATGTTTAATGTATGTAAACCCTGAATTTGCGACCTGTGCTTGACTTTAAGTTAATTTGTTTTTAGGTAAATACATTTTTGAGGAACTGTTTTCTAAGGCTTCAATCGAGGCACTACTAGAACTTTACGATACTGAAGTCACTTATCAAATGTTACATGTCCTACTAAGTTTAAGGGTGAAGCTTCTTCTTACCTAAAACCAAATTTGTCCATGGACACAGAGAGATGGCGTGGCTGGCTGGAGCACTTGTAAGTGTTGCGGTCGTCCATAGGGATGATGTCTACATCACTGAAGATGAAACAGTCATAATCATACTCCTTTAATGCCTCTACGTAACCCACGTTGAGCAGTTTCGCCCTGTTGAATGTGTCCTCTCCTTCCTAAATATGCAGCATAAAGCATACATTAAAAGTCATGAATTGCACAGGAGAAAACACAACTTTATTTTCGGCAGGAATGTAATGTTCACAAGTAAACAAAAAAGATGGCTTTGACATTGATAAGACCTTATTACTACAGCTAAATCAGTCAAGACATACATTACCCCATTAATAAACACATACTGGCATACACACAAACCAAATAAGCAAATAAGCATGCAACTCTTAGTCTGCATGTTAGTTTGCATGCTGATTTTCCTCTCAACAGGGAAAACCGAGCATGAAAATGGGGCTGAAATGACAAAAGAAAGGAAGAAAGAGGAAGTAGCTATGTGTTGAGCCATGTATTAGGTGAAAAGTTAAATTAAACATTTCAACTTTATTAAAGATTCTCTTATTATTTGGTAGGCCTCCCTTTTGTTTGAACGGCAGCAGCACTTAAGCAGACATGAGCAAAATCAAATTTCAAAAATGTATGTATGAAAATATATCATGGTTACTGAACCCAAACTTTTGAACATTAGTGTGTATTTCAGAGCCCAGACTGACCATCTGTTAGCTTTCTGAGAAGTTAAGTATCTACACCAAAACAAACAAAAAGAAACAGGCTTTAATGTTCAATTTATGTTGGTGTTCAGAGGTTGTCCTTGTCTTTTTCTCTTTCGTTGTTATTGCACAGCAAAATTTCAAAGCAGTCAAATGTCAAACCAAACATGTTGTCTATGCAAAACCAAGCGGCCGCATTTCCATACTTCAAGGTGAAGGTCTTCTGAAGAAAAGTCTAACCTGCAATAGTATCTATGTCTAAATCTATTGGAGGTTTGTGTGGTGAGATTAGGTGTGGATTTCAGCTCAATGGAATGTGCATGTATTGATTTGTGTGCAAAGTGTGTGTATCTAAGAACCACATATCTCTTTCCCACCCTGCTGCTATCATCTGAGTAAGATAGAGTACAAGTAAATAAATAGTTTGTGAGTGCTGTACCTGTTGTACGACATAAATCCCATAATCAAGCTGCTGTCTCCTTAGGATTGGGTGAAGGTAGTGGAGCCAATACTTCAGGTGTTCATCTCTGTTTCTGAAGGGGATGATTAATGCCACTTTTTGCAGAGCTACACAATCACTGGGTTTATACCTGCCGCCCATCATTAGATGTAGATTGTTTTTATGCACCATATCCAAATTCACTGGCTCAGAGAATTCAATCCGCAATTTACCCACTGAAACGGGAGAGGGAGAGAGCATTAATACTAAGAAAGTTGGAGTCATGAAAAGTTGGAGCACATGAAAGAGGAAGACCCCTCTTATGCAACAACAGTTAACTTCCTATCTCAAACAGGCTAACTTCCTTTCTGTCTTTTTTTCCTCTTAGTCACTCTCTTTTTTTCAGATTTCTCTTTTACTCAAACTAAACTAAATAAGACAGTAAAACCTTGTTATAATAAATATAGGTGCCACCTAACACAGGAAAGTAATTTTTAAAGACAAATAAAAAAGACCTTGTGTAAATATTTAGTTCATGTCTGTTAGCTTCAGCGTCCTCTGTGTGCTAAGTGTACACCTAAAAATCTTTTAGCATTTAACATGTACAATCTTCTCTTCTGGAAAAAAGCCACCAAAAATATTAATGACTCATCCTGCACTACACAGATCATCCAATCAGAATCTTTCTAGAATAAGAATATCCTCTTCACTAAAATGAAGTAGAAATTTCATCTATGACATAAGTATGGATTATTTATATTAAAAAGTAATTTTTCGAGCTTAGTAAAACAGCGCTCGAAGCTTGCTAAACGATTTTACACTTATATTTTGACTCAAAAATGTTTTATGTTGGTTTAAACACCTAATTAGAGCATTCTGAACATGACTTAAATTCTAGCCTAATTCAAAACAATCCTATTCTGAAAAATATTCATTGAGGTAAAATGTATAGTTAAAACAAACAAAAATAACTTCAGTTTTAAGTTCAGGAAAACTTACCCAAAAGTGGTGACGTCTCAGGACACGATTCTAGAACCCTGTCATCTGTCCCAACACTTCCATTAGAATAGATGAGTTTATTTATGTCTGTTTCTACAGTTCCATTGTCAGAGATGACAAGTGCGGCTCTTCTGTGAGTTTGTGAAGTCACTATATGAGAGTCAGACGCCATTTGGCGGTAATTCGTCAATTTTGCAGAAGGTGACACTGTTAAATAAAAAAACAGAGCAACGGAGAGGTGAACCCCGCAGAGACACACGAGCACGACGCATGATTTAGTGAAGAAACCCACATTCAGCAGCACCGACTCCTGCATTCTCACAAAGTAATGGGAGCCCGAAGAATAAAACTCAGGAAGAACAAAAATACTTATGCCTTGTCGTTCATCGAATGAGCAGCATAATCCTTTTCATGAAACTTTTTATGATATTGACCGCGTCTGGCCACTGTTAATCGGTGTTTTTCAGGCATTGGTGAAGAGCTGTCTTGAAAAGCGGAGATCCACTGGAATGACAGCAGTGGGCGTTTCTAGTGCACACATTATTAGGAAAAGGTAATGAACTTGTTCCAGGACCTACAAAGAAGTTGATCCAGGAACATGTTGCATGTTAGTGAAATCAGGTTCACACACACACACACACACATAGGAACAGGAACCCTGAAAAATATAATATAATATAATACATACAAATGTATGTAGGCTACTTTGTTAGGTTACACTTTATTTTACAGTGCCATAGTTACTCAAATAAGTACTATTATTTAACTACATGTACTTACTATAGAGTTACAGTTAGGGTTAGGGTTTGGTTTAGGGTTAGTTACTTGTAATTATGCATAATTTACTGTTATTACTATAGTAAGTACATGTAACATGTAACTACGGCACTGTAAAATAAGTGTTACCCTTTGTTACATTACAAAAAAATATCAAACCAAGTGGAATTTGCATAAGAGGAAGCTGGATTTTTCCTCAGGTACAGATGTGCTACACTACATGGTAACGAGGGGTTTAGTTTGTTTCATTTATGGAAATGTTTCACTAACGTCTGACAACCTGAAAGTGTCCAAAATACATTCGGTCCAAAACAAACTGCTAAATGCTTTGTGACAAAGTGTGTTGATATTTTGTTATGTAATGCTATAACTCTCGTACACGTTTAGGCTAAGTGTTTTTAAGGCCAAAAATATGGAAAATCAAAATTGGAAAATATGTTAATCATTCAGACATTAGGTATTTATATTGTTAGGCTACTATAAAATGGCTTCTTTCATAAACTGATGTTAACATTACTTCAGGTTATTCAAAAATTCTAAGATATTTTGAAGATACAGATGCTATTAGAGATCACATGTTGATGATATTCTTTAAAATCAAGAGTCACTGATAGGCTGAACTCACCTCATCAACAGCGCCCCCGTGTGTTACTCGCCGTGATCAGCAGTATATCCTGCCATAACATGATTCTCACCTGTTATCTGCCTGCCTTTCATCTGCACCTAGTTTCAGTATCAACGTTAATGCCAAGTTGTTAATACTGATGCATTTTAAATTATAGTTTGATTTATTATAGTTTGATTTATTATCTATTGCTATTTTGTGTTATGAATTATGTGACAATATTGTATTAATAATAATAATATTAATAATCATGATTTCTCAGATGATTTTTCATGACATAAATTACATAACACTCTTTGTATACACCAATTCACATTAGTTAATGCATTAACTATCATTAACAAACTATGAGCAATGCGGTTGCTTCAGTTTATTCATCTTTTTTATTATTATTTAAAATGTATTAACTTTATTAATCTTTGTTGACAAAAATACTGTTCATTGTTAGTTCAGGTTAGCTCAGGTCAATGAAAACTGGGTATGCCAGCAGCATGTGCCAATGGCTTCTGTGCATAAGATGCCATGCCACTTAATGTTAATATCGCTGCTGTGTAATGCTGTAACCAGGGCTGGGTAAGTTACTTTTAAAATGTATTTCACTACAGATTACAAAATACATGCTTTAAAAAGTAATTTGTAACGTATTTCGTTACATTACTCAAGTTTAGTAACTTAATTTAAATACTTTAGAATACTTTGGAATACTAATAAGTGTGGAACAAACACAAAAAAGGCAATTGCAAGTTTTTATCTCACAATTCTGACTTTTTCCCTCAGAATTGCGTGATATAAAGTTGCAATTGTGAGTTATAAAGTCAGAATTATGAGATATAAACTTGCAATATTGAGAAAAGTCAGAATTATGAGATATAAACTCACAATATTGAGAAAAGTCAGAATTATGAGATATAAACTCACATACTAAATTCACAATTGCAAGAAAAAAAGTCAGTATTGCAAGTTTATATCTCCCAATTCTGACTTTATAACTTGCAATTGTGAGTTTAAATCTCGCAATTCTGAGAAAAAGAAATCAGAATGGTGAAATGCAAACTCACAATTGTGAGAAAAAAACAAATTGTGAGAAAAAGTTGCAGTGACCTTTTTTACAATTATAAAATGACTCACAAACAACTATCACAAAACATGAAAACAGTCGAAAACATGAAACTTAACTCTGCTTTTTCAGACGGTCAGAGTCAGAGAATCACCAATCGCTGTTTAAATGACATTAAAATTCAAAGTAATCACTTTGGTAATCTAAAATACTTTTCAGATGTAACTGTAATCTGATTACCACCCATTTAAAATGTAACTGTAATGAAATACAGTTACTCAAATTTTGTATTTTAAATACGTAACTAAGATACTTGTATTTCGTTACTCCCCAACCCTGGCTGTAACACACAAACAGAGAAAGAGTGAGCTCTAAATCATCTGCTCTAGTTCAACAGCAAGTCTTATCTGTGTTTGGACTCCTATTACACAGTAACAGTACAGTCAATAAAACGCACTGGCTCATCTCTCTCTCTGTGAGAGTTACTCTAGTGTGAGGCCTAGGTCAAAGGTCGCCCAGTCATGTGACTAGATATCTATATCCTCATTCATGAAGTGAAAGCTTTCCTTCAGTATATTGTAACTATACCGTTTACTATGAAGGAGAGCTACTTTAGAGTCTAACTAGTCTTTGTCTATAAGCAACAGAGCAGTAGATCGCAGAACAAGAGTCATCGCTAACCTCGGAAATCATGTGAGTTGTTTCTGCTTTTGGAACATTTCAGAATGATAGTTACTTACACTTACTTACAGAACTTGCAATGACATTCTGCCTCATAATGTTTAGGTAAAACGAGTACTGTTCATTCTAAGAGTCTAACGGTAACACTTTACAATAAGGTTCATTAGTTAACTAACAATGAACTGCACTTACACAGCCTTTATTAATCTTTGTTCATTTTAATTTCAATATTTACTAATACATTATTAAAATCTTGTTAACAGTAGTTAATGCACTGTGAACTAACAATGAACAACTGTATTTTCATTAACTAACGTTAACGAATACAGTAACTCATGGTTAGTTAATGTTAATTAACTAATGTTTAATTAATGAACCTTATTGTAAAGAGTTACTGTATGAACGTCGCTAAATTTGTATTTAAATTAAGATTATTTTTTATTAAAAGATCCTTAAACAATATTTAATCACTGAAACTGATCACAGAACAACATATTTTAGCGAATATCTCTTCAAAAATAAGTAATTAACAGATGTTCTGTGAGATAAGCTGTAGAAATTGTTCAAATTTATTCAAAACTGAATTGATTGTTACAATTATTTTAAAATAAAATAAATAGAAAAATAGTGTATTTACTGCAAACAAAACTTCTAGAATTAGGCCAAATCTTGCAATTATAATGCAGCAAAAATGATAAGAGGAAAGTGTTTTTAGGTCACTGGTGTGTGATAAATCTTATCTGTCGATATTGAGATAGATTCTGTTTTTTTAGGGCACAACATCTTATATAATAACCATAAAAACTATTAATAATTACCCTGAAAATAATGCCTACTTTCATTATATAAAATAAGTGTTTAGATCATAATGTTACAGAATTGAATCACCAAAGCTGTTTTCATTCATTCATGCATTCATGCTGTGCTCCAAACCCTTGCTCATTCTTTCTCATTTTTCGCTCTCTCTCCATTCTTTCCCGTAGGGATGAATGTCTGAATAGAATTTCTTTGGATTTGTTCCTGCATTGCTCTCTTGTTCCTGCTGTGAGTAATGCCTGCATTTGTCCAGACAGAGCTCTCTCCCCTCAGAATTAACATGGAAAACTTTCTCTAGTCAAGGAAGTGATGCTTCACTGTTAGATAAGAACTGACATGATTACATGAATATCATATTTACGGTTGATTTTAATCAGTTGGTGTCAACTGCTGCCCAAATACTTTTTATTAGAGCCACTGTACATCACCTTAAGTTCCCTACTTTATTTGAATCATTAGACTTCTCTCAGAGTATATCTATAATGTAGTTCCTTTTTTCGTGTTTCAGGTCTGCATTGTGTTTCTGCTGTCATTTGTACAGCGCAGAGCGAAGGCTCAGCCCTTTGAGGACCGCTTTCCCTATCTCAGGGGTCGATTTGGCATTGTGGTGTGAGTGATCTCGGAACAAAGCTTGAAGTTCTGCGTTTAATATTCATCTGTGTTTTTAGTTGTCTAAAGACTTTTTATGTTTGTCTGTTTTTCTTTGCAGTCCATTGGATTTCATCGGCAATCTAAGTAACCGATGGTCTTATGGTTTTGCATTTGGCGCTATTGCTCCCAGTGTGATTCAGCTATTCTCTGAGACCTACGCACCATTTAATGTGCCTAACTGGGCTAAAGGTATAGCAATGCAAATATTTTATATTTGTTGTGCACTACCGTTCAAACCTAAAAACCAAAGAAATGTAATACTTTTATTCAGCAAGGATGGATTAAATTGATCAAAAGTGACAGTGAAAACATTTATAATGTTACAAAAGATTTCTATTTCAAATAAATTATGTTTTGGACTTTCCTTTCATTGAAGGATCCTGAAAAAAACTATGATGATTTCCACAAATGAAAAGCAGCACAGTGGTTTTCAACACTGATAATAATAATAATAATTAAAAAAAATGTTTCTCGAGTACCAAATCAGTATATTAGAATGATTTCTGAAGGATTGTGTGAGAATGAAGACTGCAACAAACAGCAATAAATTAAGTAAATATATTAAAACAGAAAACAGTTATTTTATATTGTAATAATGTTTATTAATATTTCAGCTTTTACTGTATTATAATTGAATAAATGCAGATTATAAGAGACTTTCAAAAACATTTCAAAAAACCATACAGATCGCAAACTTTTGAACGGTAGAAGCAAACAATAAATGTGTAATATTTGTTATATTTACTTACATATATATATATATATATATATATATATATATATACATATAATATGTGTATATTTGTGAATATAATCTTGTCTAAAGGAGTTACAACAATGTATGGAAACTGTATCTATTCTTTAGTTTTAATCAAGGGAAAGTTACAATTAATATATATGTGTGTTTCTTTCAGCCATTGTGTACCTGGTAGGAGCGATAGAAGTTGGCGTGGCTTACCTGCCATTCTTTGCTTGTCTGTCAACCCCACACAGAGTACTAGGAGGGGTTTTAGGTCTTCTATACACACTCATCTGGTACATAAAAAAACTACTCATAAACATATAGAAAACCTTCAGGCTGAATTCTTGGCCCAGCTAACGAATGCTATTTGTTCTCTTATCTGTAGGGATTTGTATAGTGTTGTTAACTGACTGTTGAGTTTGTATATTTTGTGGGTTTCAGGCTCATTGTGAGACTGTATGACACGATAAGCTGTCCCTCTGGAATGGTTGGTGAATATTATTAATAATTAACTTTAATTTATTAATTATTAACTTTATATTATTACGTTTATGTTTGCATGTTAAGATTAGTGATCCCTCACAGTGTTCAAAGAGTGCAATAGTGTCTTTGAATGAACATAATTAATGTAAAAATTATAATTTGTAGTTGTGATAGTGGATGATTAAAACACATTTTGCTGGTTGCAGATTTTAGGTCGATATGAGAAATATATCATCCTGTGGCCGTTCTTCCTGTGCCTGTTTTTCCTGCTGGGGCGGTTCGTGTATATCATTGTGAAGGCAGTACGAATCCACCTGCAGCTACAAGCTGATGAGGTCAGATCATGAAAGTGTTGTTGTAATTTATGTAATGTTTACAATTTATAAAAATGGCTCTTCTAGACATTACTAAGAAGACCCCCTTTTGAAACCTTTATTTTTAAGACTGTTAATTTCTAAAAATACATTTTTAACATTTTAAGTTAAATGAACAATTAATGGAATAGTTCACTCAAAATGAACATTTTCCCATAATTTACTCGCCCTCAAGCCATCTTAGGTGTATATATTTGTCTTTCTTCTTTCAGCCAAACACAATTGGAGTTATATTTAAAAATAGTCTGGCTCTTCCAAGCTTTATAATGGGAGTGAATGGTACCGCTTTTTAAAGCCCAAAAAAGCGCATCCATCCATCATAAAAGTAATCCATATGACTCCAGGCCTTCTGAAGTGAAGCTATACTTATAATACTTTAAAATATCCATATTTATAACTTTATAAACTATAAAAACTGGCTTCCGGTAATGGCCGAGTCTAGTTCTGGTAGAAGAGTGGCCTCTGACCTGACGCATGATGTATTGACGAACATGGAAGCGCAGAGGATAGAGCAAAACAAAACACGGTCACAAATTAGATCTCTAAAACGAGAATTTTTAAAGAGAAATGTCGGAAGAACTTGATTTTGTTGGCCTTCCCTGTTTGTTTGAACCGCGAGAAATGTCGACTCTCGCCTAAACTTACACTACACCTACATCCTTTGTCATACAACTCACAGCCGTTACTCGAAGCTAGTGATTACAGTTTATGAAGTTATGATTATGGGTATTTTTCTTACAAAAAAGCATCACTTCGCTTCTGAAGGCCTTCATTAGCACCCTGGAGCTGTATGGATTACTTTTATGATGGATGAATGCACTTCTTGGGGCTTTAAAAAATGCCACAATTATAAAGCTTGGAAGAGCCACGATATTTTTTAATATAACTCTATTTGTGTTTGGCTGAAAGAAGAGAGTCATATACTCCTAGGATGGCTTGAGGGTGAGTTAATTACGGGATAATTTTCATTTTGGGATGAACTATCCCTTTAATATACATACTGAACTGGCATGAATTAACTTTACCGTAAAAAATTGTATATTTATCAATTAAGACTAGTTAATAAAGGAACGTTTCTCTGATATATAGAATGAGGAGGATCTACAATTCCATCAGTTCAGATACGTGCAGACTCTACTGAAACGCCCCTCTGAACGGTACACACTCATCCAACATCAGCATGTATTTATCACTGTATTCACACCAATCAGCCAAAACTCATTCTTCTATTGTACTTCAGGCCAGAAGAAAAGAGTTGGTTCCAAAGAAAAGTCTATGACTGGGATCCTCACTTCAAATTCCCAAACAGAATGATTGGCACATCCATTATCTCTTTGATTGGTTTATACATGGTCAGTTGGCACTCACTTGTGTACACAAGCATTACTGTTTTTTGTTGTTTTTTTAGATTTGAGTAACTTCAAACAATGCAAATGTGTTTGCCTATATGTAGCTGACCCTAGCAGACTATAGCTTGAGTGACTACACCTTTGACAAACTGGATGATTTGAAGAACTCACTTGCAGAGATAGCATCGTCCCTCAATTCTACAGAAAACATATTCACATCCCTCATTCCCTGGATGAACGAGTTCAGCATTGTTGCACGAAGTAAGAGCTGCCTCTTTCTTCCTGTCTTTTTGTTTATGTTTATAGTCTCTGTACATATGACACTACTATATGCATATAAAAGATTTGAAGTAAATGCTAGTTGTTTGAGCTTTTTATTCGTTGAAAAATCCTGGTTAGGGAGGGGAATCACAATATTTCCATAAAAATATTAAGTAACACATCTTTTTTCAACATTGATAATAAGAAGAAATGTTTCTTGAGCACCAAATCAGCATATTATAAGGATCATGTGACAGTAAAGACTGGTGTATAATGTCTTCTGAACATTCAGTTTTGCCATTACAGGAGTAAAATAGAAAACATTTATTTTAAATTGTAATAATATTCTACAATATTACTGATTTTACTATATTTTTGATCAAAAAATACAGCCTTGGTGAGCATAAGAGGCTTTTTATAGATAGATAGATAGATAGATAGATAGATAGATAGATAGATAGATAGATAGATAGATAGATAGATAGATAGATAGATAAATAGAAAAATGGATGGATGGATGGATGGAAGAAAATATTATTAGATTATTTATTTAAAAAAACACCTTTAACCTTGAAAAATGATTTAATGTTTTTGTTTTAGAGTCTTGGCTGGCGACAACCATTTTTTCCTCTCTTACATCTGTTACTTACACTTTTCATGTGCTTGTATGTTACAGGTATGCTTGCTTAAGCAATCTTTATATATAAAATTTAACACTCAAATTCAGTAATTAAAAAAAACTGCACTTGACTGAGCTGCACTTATGCCTGCAGGAAACATTTAAAGAGGTTGTGGAGGGGACAAAAAAATTTCCTCCCTGAGAAGTTCCATAATCCAAGCCCTGCAGTCAGTGTGGTACGTAAAGATTTGTGAAGGGATTCATTGGGTTTCCTCTAAGATTGAGGTGAACAACATCATTAGAAAGACAAACTCATCATAATGCTAAACACTTTTCTCTCTCAGGCGGCTATAACAAGATATTCAGGCTGGCAGATTGCCTTTACTCTGTGGGGTATGTAAAACTCTCCAAAATTTGGACTGTATTATTCAGTTTCCATGTAGTGACCTTCTTGTGACCTCTTGTGAAAATGTGGTGAGATCAGCAGATACACTTTACCTTCTGTTCAGAGAGGTCATTACCTTCACGGGCGTCTGTCCCTTGGCATGCTTTGCTTAGTTTTGTGTTTTTAGTCAGTGTGACATGGAATAATCTGATGTCATGGTTTGCTTTTTGTTTCTGCAGGGTTTCTGATAGTTCACTTTGTGCAGTTTATTTTTGCGTTAATGTTTGTGTATGGAGTTGTTCTACCAATACAGAAGGGACATATTCTCAGCTGGCTTTCTAATGTAGGCGTCATTCTGTGAGTTCTGACATCTCCAAACCAGATTATTTTCGTGAGCATAATCGTTTAGCCATTTTTTGAATTTGCATTTGCACTTTTCAAAAGTATGAGGTCAGTAATTTTTTTAGTAAAAATTTTTTTTTCTATTTTAATATATTTTTAAATATATAAATAGCAAAGCTGAATTGTCCTGAAATATCAAGTGTCACATGATCCTTCAGAAATCATTCTAATATTTGGTGCTCAAGAAACACTTCTCATCATTATAAATGTTGAAAACAGTTGTGCTGCTTCTTGTGTTTGTGGAATAGAAAATTCAAAACAACAGCATTTATTTGAAAAAGAAATATTTATAACATTATAAATGTCTTTACAGTCACTTTTAATCTATTTAATGTGTCCTTATGGAATAATAGTTTAAGAAAAGTCTTACTGACCGCAAACTTTTGAACAGTTGTGTTTTATAGCCAACATCCTAACAAATGATAATCTAATATTTATCAATTAAAGATGCTGTATCAGCATTAAATTGTGTTTGTATGTCTTTTCAGGCTCACAATATTCATAATTATAGCCTTGGTGGCAGGGCAGATTATTCTGGTCCAAGTGTTTTTCCTGCAGAACAAACTCTCACCTGAAGACAAAGAAAAGCCTCTTGCAATCAACAACAGGTAGGAAAAGGTGTCCTGAGTGACATATAATATATATAATTATGAATATGAAGCCTTTTTTAAAAGATATTTCTGAAATAACCCATCTCTCTTTTGTCCTTTCACAGAAAAGCATTCCACTGCTTTAACTACTTTTTCTTCTTCTATAATGTGATTATGGGGTTGAGCAACTGCATTTTGCGCCTTTTAAGCAGCTGCATTGTGGGTACATGGCTGGTGTCACGCATTGATCGGACCATCATGCAGCGCGGCTATGAGTCCATGGATCCAGGTAATAATGGCATGTGCAGGGCTATACAGTGAAAATATAATTTTCCACATATCACTTTATTTTTAAGCTCATTAATAGGAACATGATAATTATGATGTTAATCATTTTATTATTTAACCCCTTAACTGTCACCCCCCTTTTTGAGAATAGATGTTAAAATGCACTATTCAAACTTAAAAGATTGTAATTCACAAATATAGATATAAGTTTGATCTTGTTTTAAAGAAGACACTCAGATTATTGCTGAAGTGAAAGCATTTTTGTTTAGGGGCTGTACCAAAAAGAGCCACTAGGTATCACCACATTTCATTGTTTTGGTGCATTTTCTTCTAACAAATTAATACATTTCTGTCCAAGTATCTCTTCTAAAATGAAACTGTCACCAAATATGGATCCTTGAGACTTTCTGTCAATATGACACCGCCCATTAGGGGGTGGAGTTTAAATTAAAGTACCGTTTCCATTGGAATGCAATTTCCAATTTCAAAGCAGTTTTCACAGGATGAATTTTGAGTTCGTAAGCTTTCGAATGATACCTAATTCATGATGATTACTAAAATCTATGATATGAAAAACAGCGATAAATAAAAAAAGCACCCTGGCGTTCTGCTAGCGTACCACAAGGGGAGGGGATTGCTAAAAGAATTTAAAGTACTGATTCCATGGGAACGCAATGTCCAATTTCAAAGCAGTTTTCAAAAGATGATTTTTGAGTTCGTAAGCTTTTGAATGATACCTAATTCATGATGATTACTAAAATCTATGATATGAAAAACGGCGATAAATAAAAAGAGCACCCTGGCGTTCTGCTAGCGTACCACAAGGGGAGGGGATTGCTAAAAGAATTTAAAGTACTGATTCCATGGGAATGCAATGTCCAATTTCAAAGCAGTTTTCAAAGGATGATTTTTGAGTTCGTAAGCTTTCGAAAGATACCTAACTTATGATGATTACTAAAATCTGTGATATGAAAAAAGGCAATAAATTAAAAGTGTACCAGGCGTCCCGCTAGTGTACAACTAGGGGAGGAGATCGCTAAAAGAGATTAAAGTACCGTTTCCATTGAAATGCAATTTACAATTTCAAAATAGTTTCCACAGGATGAATTTTGAGTTCATAAGCTTTCGAATGATACCCAATTTATGATGATTACTAAAATCTGTGATATGAAAAAAGGCGATAAATTAAAAAAGCGCCAAACATCCCGCTAGGGATTCACAGGATGAATTTTGAGTTTGTAAGCTTTCAAATTATATTTTATGATAATTAATGATATTTATTAAAATCTTTGATAGGAAAAAAGGTGATAAATAAAAAGAGCACAAAGCTTCCTGCTAGCGCGACGGTGACAGAAAATGTACATGAATTAATCATACTTGGGTGATGAAATATATTCCCTTTACAAGCTCTAAAATGTAAGATTAATGCCAGTGTTTCTGCACAATAGTCATTTCTTTCTTTTTTTTTTACTTTCTTTGGGCAGGATATAGCACATGGATAGGGATGATATTTGCTGATCACTACCACAGCAACCCAGTTATGGTGTCTTTCTGCCATCTACTGCTTGGCAGAACACTGGAGAAACGGGGACCTGCAGTGCCCTCTTATGCAACTTTTAGCAATAACACAGGTAATAATGACAGACGTATGAAAGCACACATTTCTTTAAACAGACATCCGATAAAATAACTTTGCCTGTCTGCTGTTTAACAGGATGTTCAGTAGGGGGCAGAGTACGTGTGCGCTGGCTGCTGCTTTACACACTGCTGAGGAACCCTAAACTCATCCTACTGAGAAAGAGAAAAAAACTGACACAGAACGACAACCAAGACCCACTCCTCTTGGCCCGAACCATCACCTCACAGGCTCAACAAGCAGACGAACTGGTCAACAACAAAACTGCCGAAACAGAACCAACACAGTTAGACATCTGAAAGAGCTGGAACTCTTGAAACTGGTTCCTGGGAAGCAAAGCAGTGTCAGCGTGTCTATCTGTGTAAAGACAGACAACATGTTTGTGTCTGAAACTTTGAGGTCTTCTACTGTATATATGCTATTGCACTTCTAGCAAAAGAGACTTCAGTCTTCCTTTTTGATACAAAGAACCAATATGATTGATGACTCGTCTGCATGTCCAATTTTTTGACAATGAGAACATTCCCTTTAAATTGTAACTTCATCAACTCCTCAAACTCATCGATGCTATTAAATCGAGCCTCGTCAGCGAACTGGACTGGAAAAATGCTGGATTCAGAGTGCAGGAGCAATGTAAAGAGTTAAAGCATTTCGTGAGCTTCTGAAGCAAATTTGAATGTTTAATTTGTTCAGTGGTATTGGTCAAATAGTATTTTGTAATAAAAATGTGAAATATTTCTTTGAGTGAATTAACTTCATGGTGTATGTCCAAAAATAAATAAATAAAAATACTAGTATGGCACTTTTTTGGTATGTTTTGTAAGTCTAAATCCATGAATATTATTTTTAGTAATTGGAATTCACTTATTTGAAATAAATATGTGCGAGCTGATGTTGGTCAGATCATCCATAACATCTTTGAATAAGGTAATATAGATGAAGAAAACAGCCCTCCAAGACTGAATTGTGTTCCTTATATCCATTCCCATAATATTGTGATAAATAATATCGCATGGTATTGATTGGTTATCGTAAACAATGCACTAGTAATAGTTATTACTCCAAGGTACTTCAAAGAATACCATGCTACTTATGTTAGTGATGTGGTTGGAGGTGACTGTGACATATCTAGGCCCATTCATCCATTAGTAGGAATAGTATAATAAAATGTCTTTTCTGAAGCTTAAGCTTATTCTCCAATGATTCTGTAGTGAATAGTTTTTAAATTTAGTTATTCAGAGAAGTGGGTTGAGTGTGAGCACATGACTGTCATCACCCTGAATTCTCACAGCATGAGTTTTATTTTTCGCTTTTGCCTTCAGCACCTTTACAGAGCAAGATTACCCATTTTAATAGCCGTTTACAATACTAAATACTGAAAATTAATTTCCTTTATCTTAAAGGATTGCTGGTTGGCCCTTCAATCTAGTCTAGTCAGGGACATTTGGCTTTATTTATATATATTTTTTGTTAAGTAAATACCATAGAATAGTACATATCGTACTTGGATTCAGCTGAGTAGTTTCATTTTATTTTATTTTATTTGCTTTCTGACATTTGACCCCAGTCCTTTTTCAGATGACGACGTGTGACGTAGCTGGAAGGATAGCAAACGCACGTGGGTGTGTGCGCGATTTTAAACGGCTAAATTAGTGTGAAGGTACAAAGCAATCAGGTGAGTTTTAGCAACATTACTTCCCTTAGTAATGTTTTGGTGGTGTTTTTTATTATTGTGGGAATAAGAAGTCTCTTTACAAGTTAAAAGAAACGGAATAATAAAGTTAAATCAGTTGCCTTTCACTTGCTTAGCTAACGTTAGTTAATTACCGTCTGATGAGCGTTAGCTTCCCGCCTGTCTCCTTTCTTCTTTTTAATTATTTAGTTATTAAATGTTTTTCGTTAGTGTAAGGTTATCTTCGCGGATACCAAAATTAGTCTGGTTTTAAAATATAAAATTTTGTAAACTATTTTTGAGGGGATGTTTGTGGCATTCATATGTAAGTTAATGTTATGACTTTAAAAAAAAAACATGCATAATCCATTACTTTTTACATGAAAATGATTAAAATTAATATGAATGAAAATTAGAGTTTTGGAAGTTCATCAAACATTTTTGGAAAACTAAGTAGGGAAAAATCATGCATATCTTTTTCAACAAATAATTAAATTTAAATTAATGTGTACACCGCTTAATCGTTATTTTTAATAAGAAAATAAGTTTCAATAAGTTTTTTTTTTAAATATCAAACAGGTTTTCTTGGGGTTAATCCATTTGACCTTTTCATTCAAAATATTGCCATTGTTTTGTAATGCACAGCTTGACTCTGATAGGTGGCTCTATTGTTCTGTAGACTTTAATTAAGTTACCACAGACATAACTAACTATAAACACTTAAAGCATTTCAGTCTCACAGTAAGATGTAGATACCTAGACAGTATTTTTGTGTAGCTCATGACTCATCTGACTCAGAATGTACCTGTTATGCCTAAAATCCCATCTAGGTTGGCAACTCATTGGGTTACAATAACGCTTTCTGCAGCCAAAGTGTGTTCATTCGATTGGCTTTGTGTTTGAGTGCAGGATGAGTGACGTGGAGTTGGTGAAAAAGATGCTGCGAGCTGTTCTTCAGAGCAGTAAACACGGTGTGGCCATGGCCCGTCTGCAAGGAGATTACCGGGCTCTGACAGGAGAGATTATTCCTTACCGAAAGTTTGGCCATGGCAATCTAGAGAGCTTTCTGCGGAGCCTTCCTGGTGTGGTGCGGCTTGAACGCTCCAGTGCTGGAGAGGTGATGGATTCAGTTCATCTGTTAATAGACCAGTTATCTTTTGTTTAAAAAT
This sequence comes from Zacco platypus, assembly GCA_038088235.1. Classification (NCBI taxonomy): domain Eukaryota; kingdom Metazoa; phylum Chordata; class Actinopteri; order Cypriniformes; family Xenocyprididae; genus Zacco; species Zacco platypus. The sequence continues at coordinate 8,779,238 of CM076084.1, forward strand.
GCTGTGCATGGACTTCAGGAGGGTATTCCAGAAAGCAGGTTATGTGACATACCCAGGTATGTTTAAGAGTAAGTAAGCCGATAACCTCAACTTTCGGTTCCAAAAACGGAGGTAACTTTCAGGGTATGTAAGTAGCCATAGAAACTTACTCTCAGGTTATGTTCCAGGATTAGATCGCTTAAGAGGTATTCAGATGCGTGTTATTTAATTAATATAGTTCAGTGGTTCTTAACCCGGGTTCCATCGAACCCCAGGGGTTCGGTGAGTCAGTCTCAGGGGTTTGGCGGAGGTCAAGACACACACCCGACTCATATGATTTGTGATGACACGTCCCGCTTTTTCCTATTAAGAAGGGTTCGGTGAATGCGCATATGAAACTGGTGGGATTCAGTACCTCCAACAAGATTAAGAACCACTGATATAGTTATTAATGTTACTAAATTTGTTATAGTCACATTTAGTTTATAAATATAGTTATATTTAGAATATTTTTAATACAATACATACATATATGCAATAGTGCTTTATATATATATATATATATATATATATATATATATATATATATATATAAGCACTGTTATAATGTTTAAATGTTTGATTTCTAATATATGTATAAATTTTATTGTAATCTCACACATGGAGATGCTTTTTTCCTTTTTATAACAGGACGTTTTCTATACTATAATTTCTATAATAAAATACATATGTGATATCTTATTATATATTTAGCATCAAACAAACAATATAATTCTTATTCTCAGTGAATAAAGATTACTTATTCAATAAAAAGATTGAAAAAATTATTTCTCAACCACCAAATAGGTGGCGATGTGCACTAAGTAAGTTATATAAATTAAAAAAAGAAGAAGAAAGTAGAACTGCGTGCTTTTTCTTAGCGTCTGTTTCCATGATGAATCATTGATTTGTCGCTCGGGTGAGAATGTCTTGTGTGTTAACCGGAAACATACTCTGGGTTGGCTGAACTTACTCCCTGATGCATTTAATCAACCGAGAGTTCAGGGTATATGAGACGGCAAGTTAACCTTGCTTTCTGGAATACCCCCCAGGCTATGTGAAAACAAAAGCTTTGTTGAGGTTTTGTATAAATAGGCAATGGTGAATCGACAATTTAATTTTTGCTCCTCCTCCAACTGGGAATTTGTGTGGTTGTGATAGAAGTGACAAAAAATAGGGAAACTTAAGATGAAGAAAATGTTCAGTTATTGATTCATCTATAATGTGACAGACTTTATGTGTATGTTTGTAGATCATGTGTTTTGCCGGTGTATGTGAGGAGACGGCACACATCGCACAGCTGGTCGCCCGGCAGAAGAGTGTGAAGAAGTCCGGCTGCTCTAAATTGCTGAATTTCCAAATGAGAGCAAAGTCATCATCTTTGTTTTCATATAACGGTAACAAGCATGCACAAACAAACGAAAAGCCCTAGTGAGAGATGCTGTTTGCATGATATAATCTCCTTTTCGTGGTTCATTTCAATCAAGATTTGCATTTCATAATGTCACATATTTCTTATACAACTTGCTTTAAAAAAAATGTAAAAAATAAAATGCTTCTGTTTTCCCTATTTCCTAATCATTAATTTTCTAGCTTGTGCTATTCTAGACGATGTTTGAATTGAATTTTGTATTGCAAGCATTTCTTGTCTTATTGTCTCCTTAAGATCAATCACTTGTCCTCAAGTCATTATTTCTAAGTTGCTTTAGAGAAAACCATCTGATAAATATAAATGTAACTTCTGTATTATTCTGCTATTCTTAAATGAACGGCGTACATCTTAACGGCGTACATCATCTTTGATCACCAAAATGAAATATTTAAATGTTTTTCCTGAGATTTTTTTTTCTTCATGCATTAAAATAGCTTTAGTATACTCTGATTTATGAATATGCAAATTAGCCCCGCCTCCACTCACTCACTCACACCAGCTCAGAGATCCACTTGGTCAACTTTACTGTAGTAAATGCTGCATAATGGCAAGTGGAAGTACACGTTTAATTCAGCCATATATGTTTGAACCAGAAACTGATTCAGAAGAAGTAGAAGAGTGAATTATACAGATTCTTCTACAAAGTCGATGTGGTAATGCTTTTAATGTATTGTTCTCGTCAGACACATAGCCTTTTGCTTGACTATGTTATCAAACGGCTAATAATGGACTGCTAATGTCACACAAACCATGTTCCCGTTCGCAGTCTTACAGCTGCCTTCTAAAAATCAGCATCCTTAGAAATGCTTTGAACAACTCAGAACGTCGGTGGAGAAAGTCATATAGTTCATCATAACATCGTAATATACATCATATACATAATTCGCCCACTATTTTACTAAATATACCCAATTTTTCATATCGACAGTAAAATAATCATGGGTAACCTGGCTTCTTTCGAGACTCCTATGCTTCTCAGCATAGTGAGCACATATATTTACGTGTTTGGTTACAAGGTAGTTTGTGACACAAGGAACAACGGTGATTTCAGAGTGCGTTTTTGAGTCCGTCTTAAAGCATATTAAAAATACCACGTAGACAACATTAAAAACATGATTTTCACAATACTTTAAGCTACATTTGTGTGAGGTGCAAAGCCTTAAATAAATTTTATTATTTTTTTGTGTTACAAAGTTTTTTTTAAAAAACGCGTCACCTATTAAAGAGCATGTTAACCACATTAATCTAGTTAATGGGATTAACTCTGACATTGAAAATCCTAGTTTGTGTGCCCACGCCCCAAGAGAGAGCTTATTAAAGGGTTTAAGGATGTGCCTTTGCCCACCAAGCTTCTCTGTATATGTGTGCTGGCTATATCTGTGAGAGTCGGTCACTGTGCTAATTTCTTGCTAATCCCACAAACTGTTTAGCTTCCTGAAGACCGTCCTGTAGACCTTTGAGGTATGTGCTTGTTTATTGATGTGGTTTAACTGTTTTGGTCTTCGCAGTCAAACCTCGCTTGTCTCTGCGGCAACCGCGACATATGACTCATCCCGCTCGAGGCGCCGCATCGAAATCTAGTTTTTGCCCTAACCAGCGCCAGCTTTACAGTACTGTCCACCCCTCGTCCCGGGCTCCTACCTGGCAACTGAACCGGAAATCACCTGGGTGAGTGACGTGAGACAAAACACGTGAGCACTAAAACATTCTCAATACATTCATCCCAAGACTTGTGTGATTTCAGGTTAGGGGGGCCTACATTTGTACCCAGCAAAATCAATACAGAAATAAAGACTCACCCTACTAAGACCAGTGGGACACCAGGTAAACCTCATGTTTTGCCCTATTAAAAATATTTGAGAACGGCAAAGTTTATGTTGATTCAGAAGTTTTATTTCAGAACCGTAGCCTGAAACTAGAGCTGCATAGTTCTGGATAAATTGAGTAGAGATCACGATTCTCCCACAATTCTTAATAGACAACTAGAAAGTAACATGTAATTTACTAGATGTTCTGACAAAATATTAATTGCTGCAGTCTATTTAAAATGTTTAATTTTAATTAATTATTTTAAATTTGTTTGAATGAATGATTCAATGACTCACTCAAAGACTTCACTTGTTTCATTACTGGATGAATCAGCGTTTCTGAACGAATCTCTTTAATGAATGATTCAATAACAAATACATTTAAGTCACTTGCTGCCACCTACTGGTGTAACAGTGTAGTGATACAATTGTTGTTATTTTGTCAAAGGTTTAATAGATATATGGCACTGAAACCTAAGCATTAGGTTTAGTGATAAGCTTAACACCTAGGGTTTATTTTTCTGCCTTGCAAACAATCATAGACCGTCAATTGTAACCTCTGGCTTGGCCTACAAAAATATTTCCTCACTGCAGCACTGTATGGTCTTGAGGATTTGCTAATTTATATCAATTTAAGTGTGAGGTTTGTTTCTACTGTTTTCGTCAGCTCCTGTAAATCGCACTGATGTTGTGGTGGTTCAGGGTCGACTCAAACAGCTTTTGCAGAAGTACAGCAGTGGAGTCTGGCTGTCCAAAATCCCTCAGCTCTATAGGAATATGTTCCAGGAGGAGCTCCACATGCACAAGGAAGTGGAGACATGGACACACATCTGCACTGTGAGAGAACTGAAATACACAAACACATGCTGACTACTAAAATCACCCTGTACCCATTTGTTTATCTGCATGTTCAAACAATAAGTCCTTGATCAGGGTTATTATCGTTAACTAAAACTATTAAAACTTATTTTGTTAATTGAAATGAAGCTGAAATGAAAATATAAGTATCAGATGGAAAAACTCAAACTAAATGAAAATGGTAAAACGTTGCCTTTGGCAACTAACTAAAGTAGTAATATTGAAAAACTAATACATGTCAAAAGTACATAAAATTACTGTGCTAAAAAGTTAACTAATTTAAACTTTTAATCAATATTTTAGTATATAAAATTACACTGTTCAGGCATGCTGTCTACCAATATAATGGTATGTCTTTATGAGCCGTGATCACTATAAACATCATTTTATGAAAAAGAACCATATGACAATATTAGATTTTTTTGTTTTACAGTCGAAAGATAGTCATTAGGGCCATACAGGAATGACATGAGGATGGAAAAAATTATGACAACGTAGACTTTTGTGTGATCGAGAAATGCTGTTAAAAATTGGATCGGACCACAACACGCTTGTAGCCAATCAGCAGTAGGGGACATGTCCTCTCATGGTGGGGGTAGAGAGAGTGAGCAAGAGGGGGGTTTGAAGAAAGACTGTAGAAAGAAAGATGGCTGAAAGACATTACAAAAGAGAAAAGGTCATCTGGAGGAATATCACTGGAAAAAGGGTCATGATCAAGTAAAACTTTAGAAACCACGTTAATATTAGTAAAGCTGTCCAATGCTAGGGAGACCTGACCTGTCGTTGTTTCTGCTCCACACGTGAGTAACATTGGTTTTTGCTATGTTTCACAGAACCAAGATGCTGTTGTTGTAACAAACTCTTGCTTATATATATATATTTCTACTGTATGTTAAATTATTGTACTTCCTTGGTGTTTGTTCGTCATCTTCTCTTTATTTCCACGAAGCTATATATTTTCTTTTTTTGGGCTTCAGCTAAGAGACATCCTCTCTTGCATTACATGTTCATATATTTTGGGGGCGGAGCAATGAAGGGAGGGGTGTGTTTGTTTGGGTTGATTTCAAATATCAAGTGTGTTTCAGAAATTACTTACTTCACCCTTAATGCAATAAAGATGGTGATTATTATATGCTAAATGATCATTTTGTTTTATTTCTCTCTGCTTTACTTTAGGTTGAAAAGCCAGGGAGCAATAACATAGCGGACCGTCTGGTGTATCCTCTCTTGGACCCTGCCCCAAAACCAAGCTCTGTGCCTGCTGTATCTCCAATCAAGCAGTCTCCTAACACTGCATCGCCCCAGCAAACTGCACGCATCCTCAGAACTCTTGCTATTAACATTCCTCCTTCAACCCAGAAATCCCAAACACCCTTGACCCCAACATCACCCAACTCCACCATGATGGCTATTACTCTCCCTGAAGCTCCCAAAGCTCACCCCAACATGCTCATCACCCCTCCCTCCAGTCCGCCCTGTCACCAGCCTCTGACTCCAGAGATAAAGCAGAAGCTGCGGCAGCTGCTCAGTAAATACAGCCAGGGCCTGTGGGCTCATGCACTTCCACAGCTTTTCCAGGAGGCCTTTGGGTAGGATGCTATGCTGTATACTGTATATTTGCGTAGTGCATGCTGTTTTCAGTTTGCAATGGGCATTTCCAACAGAAGTCCATTTGATTTAAAACACTATAATTTAGGTTTAGTTTTTTAAAGTTTTAAAAGCATTGTCATTTTTGGCTATCCAAACAAAAATAAATCAAGAAAAAAAATTGCATGCTGCTAAAATAGTATGAATGTGGTTTATTAGCATGCTATTCTTAACTGCAACTGTAATTGAAAGAATTTGCAGACATAACATACTAAAAGTACTTGTGTAAGTGCAGTAAAATGTAGTATACACTACCATTCAAACTTTGGGGTCAGTACGAATTTTTTTCAAAGAAGTCACTTATGAAAGTCTGCATTTAAGTCAAGTCTGCATCACATTGAGCAAAATTATAGTAAAAATAGTGTGACTATTACACAAAAATAATGATAAAAATAATAATCCTACATATAGTTTGGATCACACAAATATTAATTTTTGTATAGATTTCATGTTTATCTTTCTATTTACATGTATAAGTAAGTTTTTGAATTACTTTAATGTATTATGAGTTTGCACTGAACAGTTCAGCTGCATTTTCCTAATTCTGAGTGGCAGTTGAGTCCATGACGACGACAACAGACAACAAAGAGGACCATTTAAGCAACTCTCGTCTCTTTCTCTTGTTTCACGTTTTTCCCTGCTTACAGTCCCCCTGACTGCCCTGGACCTGTGACAACAGTAATATTGTAAAATATTAATTTATAATAACTTCTAGTAAATTATATTTTAATGTTTTTTTTTTTTTCACATGATCCTTCAGAAATTGTTCTTGATATGCTCAAGAAACATTTCTTATTAGTAATTTTGAAAACATTTGTTCTGCTTATTTTTCTGGAAACTAATCAATTTTTTGCCTGAATTCTTTGATGAATAGAAAATTCAAAAAGTACTGTACTTATGATTAGTAAATGCACGTGACATTCATACACTGTGACAGACATGAATTTTGAACTTGTTGCTAAATTTGTATTATGCATGAGAATTTTTTTTTTTTTCCAGTGTTCGTGACGTTTTTTTTTTTTTTTTTTTTTTGGTCTTGTCTTGTTTCTCAGGTATGAGTTTCCACAGTATGCGTTGGAGAATCTGTCTTTGTTGGAAGACACATGTATGGTTGAATACCCCATGCCGGACAATCAAAAGAGAGCCATACTGTATGCACTGCCATGCCAGGTGCAGACGCAGCCCCAGCCCCGTCCTCGCCCACCACCACTGGTTATGCTCTGTGCCAGCAATCCACAAGTGCCGCCTCTGATTATCCCAACGTCAGAATTTCTATCTGTTTTGGTGATGCAGGTCAGCAGCACTAACAACGTTGTTCTCAGGTAATGTTCACACAACCAATATTTCACTATTAGGTACATGATGAATCTCTAGTTTTATTATTTGCGTTATTTTAGATTGTGGATTTATGTTGGTGTCTTATTTTTCAGGTTTGTGGGGGAAGGATACTCTAAAGCTCTAGAGGTGATGGAGGAGGCCATGTTTCAATTCTATAATACAGTTGGAGCTGGGCTTCGTCTTCTCTCCCCAAAAATTGGACAATTGGTGGCAGTTGCTATGGCGGAAGATGCAGTACTGAGAGCTCAAGTCCACCAGGTCACAGAGCACAATGTGAAGGTACCAGACTCTCCTGTATCAACTTTATTGACAACTTAAGAGCTGGTATGGACATTTGTATCTTACCTCCTGTGTCATCTGCTTCCAGTTATTTTAGCAAAATCTGTCTGTTGTGTTGCTTGATATTAAAAACTTGCATTTGTTACCGTATTATTTTGTAATCGTAATCATAAATACATTTTGCAGCTCATAGTTAATACACTTCATCTAGTGATGCACCGATCTTGATTTTTCATGACTGAGTCCAATTGTTTTTACAAGCAAATTGGCTGATTCTGATACGGTTGCCTTTTTCTTTTTCCCTTTAAGCACATTTCTTTGTTGTTTATTGAATAACAGGCAAACTGGCCTTAAACAATATAAAAATAAAAATTTTAAGCCATTTGAAATTAGAGGCAACCACTGTATTTTAATCAAAATCCAAACAAAGATGTTACACACACGTAGCATGAGCAGCTGTTTAATTTGAATTAGATAATTTCAATATTTAAAGCTAAAACAGAATGGTCTGACTTTAGATTTGGGAAATTATGCTACATAAAACACCTGTACAAAACAAAAAACAGCAGACGGACTGAATGAAAATACAAATTCACTCTCCGACAGTAGGTGGCGCTTGTGTAACAGCAGTGGTTTCTTTGGGAACCACTGTACACAAAGCAGCGCTGCACTTATAAACACTATACGGAGATAAGCGGAAAAGAAAATGCAATTGAAAGTTTTCCGAAGACGGTCAGTTCCTTTCATAGATTAGGGTTGTCAAAACAACCGACTTTGGTACCAAGTCGGTACAGAAATTTAAAAAATGTGCGATAGACACCTACTTTCGAACCCTCCTGTGTGTATCTAAGTGCTTGGTGAACAGTCATTTACAACATGTTTTTGAAGCATTGATCATTGTAGCAATCACAGACATATGTTGAGGACGTGAACACAGTGGCCAATCAGAGGTGTTTATGAATGCCCTCAACAGTGCTTTAAAATACTAGGGGGAAATACGGATGTTTCAGTGCCGACTTGGTTCCAAAGTTGATACTTTTGACAACCCTATCACAGGTACATTCATATGAGCCCCCACCCCCAATTCAATAGTTATATTTTTCTTCCGAATATTCAACCATCTATGTTCACTTCTTCGCATCCGTCTTCAGTGTGTCGCATCTCTGGCCTGTGTTAATGTCCTGTTTACAGACTTTGTAATATTTCCCCACAAATGACACTTTAGGAATGATTGCAAACTAAAAACTGTCCGGTTGCCGATGGTGTGTTTGGAGCGAAAGCCGTGAGTTTCCGATTTATGGCCGGTGCATCTCTAACTTCATCTTTCCTTTTCGTAGGTGTATTGTGTGGATCACGGGTTCTTTGAGGTTGTCAGCAGGAAGAAGTTACTCCAGCTAAGGGATCAATTCCTGACTCTTCCCTTCCAGGCAACCACATGCCAACTTGCTGGTAACATTTATCAGAGGCCTTTGTGTATGTGTGAGAGCGCAGCATGTTATGTAATTGCTCTTGGTGTTCACGTTTACTTGTTTGTTTGTCAGGTCTGGAGCTATTCAGTACAGATGCGGTAGTTCTGAAGACTCTGAAGTTATTAGCTGTTGATCGTACGGTATTGGCTGATATTGTAGAGCGAGAGGACACACCGCTTATTGTGCTGTATGACACTTCTCAGAACGAAGATGTCAATTTGAACTCTGCATGCTTGAAAGCCCTGCAGGATAAGTCCATGGAGAACCCTCTACAGGTTAATTAGAAATAGTCACAAAATAAAAATTAAATAAAAAAAAACAAACAATAAAACATCAGTTATACATTCACAAAATGAATGAAGAATGTTTTTCTCCCTCTTGTCTCCAGGTAAACAGCGTGTACACAAATGTGTGTGTGACAAATGTGTGCTCTGATGGCAGTATTTACTGTCAGCTGCCTTCTCGAGGCCAGGTCAAACTCAGAGACATAATGAAGAAAATCGAGTCGCATTTCATCTCTCAGGTAAAACAATTCAGTGTTTTTTGATTTCAGGCTTCTGTTTGGTGTATATGAATGTGGGCGCATTAAATGTCTCTTCTGTTTTCCTAAGTTAACATGGGAGCTGTTGGTGTCCAAACCGTTTTGCGGGAAAGTGTGTCTAGCTAAATACAAGGGCAAATGGGCGAGAGCAGAGGTAAGAAGACAATCTACTTTTTTCCATTCATCACTCATGTCATGTTCTAAATCTGGAGTTAACTGTCCTCACACACAGGGTTGGGAATTGAAAATTAATTCCAATTCTGGAATTGGAATCTTAAGGTCAGGAATCGGATATTTATAATAAATTCAAATTTCAATTCCACTTATTGATTCCTGTGTGTGCATTTTAATGTGATTTCAAACCATTTTCAAGTGCCAGAAGAGGCGAAAAAGAACTCAATTCAACACAGACAGCCACCCCATACTTTTAAAAATTTAGGGGTAGTTGTGGCCTAGTGGTGAGGGAGTCGGGCTTGTAATCTGAAGGTTGCTGGTTCGATTCCCACGCCGCAGGAATTGAAAGTGGGGATTGTGAATAAACAGCACTCTCTCCACCTTCGATACCATGACTAAAAGTGCCCTTGAGCAAGACACCTAACCTAAGTCGCTTTGGATAAAAGCGTCTGCTAAATGTCAAAATATCCTCTTAAACAGTTGGTTTTGTCTGAAGTGAACATAAACGGTTGAGAAAGGAAATGCATGTGTAACAGACAGCAGTATATTTGATCCTGCATTAGGTCTTAAAGCAGTGGTTCTTAAACTGCACACCTCCCTTTAAAAAAAAATCTGCCCTCCTTCTGCGATTTAATTAAATATGCGCTGAGGGTTTCAAAGTGAAGCATGGCACTGTTCATTTACACACGTACAGCTCATTATACAGTTTGCAGTACATGCTGCTCTACATGAACCTCATCTCTGTATGTTCTGTGATATTGGTTTGCTTATAATGTGCATTTGGAAATGCAAAATGCGGCACTCATTTCACTAGATTTGTAATGAGAAGCATTCGTAAACCTACAAAAACCACTCTTACCAAGTAGAGCTATTCAAGTCAATGAGTAAAAATTCCAGTTTTCATATCACAATATATTGCAGAAGAACTAAATATCTCAATGTCAGTTTTTTTACAGTATTGTGCTGCCCTAATGAAAATTTTAATTTTCCATTGGTTATGTGTACAATTTGTGTTTTCATCTGTGTGTAGATCGTTAACCTTCATGGCAGTCAAGTCTTGGACATCTTGTTTTTGGATCTGGGACTTCCTGCTTCTCTGGAGGTTAGCGAGCTCAGAGAGATCCCGCCAATCTACCTCAGAGAGCTCATCACCATACCACCTCAGGTACACACGTCTCATACTTTTTGCTCACTCATTTCCATTCATGCTCAACTACTACTACAACTGTGCAGGTCATTGTCTCGTTCGTGTCATGCATCAAGCAGTGAGCTTTTTTTCTTGTTTTTGAATAATAATATAGTTAATTTAAAATAACTAATTTAGCATTTAGTGAGCATTTTTGTTATTCAATTGTTATATATTTCTGGCACTGTAGGCTATAAAGTGCCTCCTGGAGGATGTGAATCCAGATGGAGGTGTTTGGCCTCTTGAAGCTGTTCTGTGGTTGAGAGAGACGGTCCTCAGCAAAGTCCCCAGTTGCATGAAGGTCTTGCACATTCAGTTCTTGTTTATTGAAAAACAGATATTAATGATTGATTATCTTAATCTAAAGTAGAGATTCACAATATTGAAATCGCGTTATGACTTGGTGTAACATTCAAGTCACCTTTATTTATATATTGATTTTTACAATGCAGATTTTTTTTCAAATTTGATAGCTAAAACAGTTTTTGTCTGTACTGCAGCTCTAGGAGCAAATAGTGTAATTGTCCAGCTTAAGTTTAGTATTGATTCATTTCCACTGAAAAAATCGTGTCAATGCAGGCAGATAATGTTGAACGTTAAGTAATATTAAGATTGCTTTAACGTTTTAATTAATTAATTGATAAACTAGTGTTTTCTGTGATGAAGTTGACTATGCTGACTCGTCATCTCTGCTGTAGGGCATACGGCTATATGCACATTTCGTACAGATCTCATAACCTGAGAATATTTTTCCATTTGAATTAGTTCATTTAAAAGTAGATATTTTTTAGTGGAAGTGATTGCGCCGGCGCCTCCATGTTAGCTGTCATGCAGTAAGTCCGCTATTATTCATCCTTCACACTCAGTACAAACACTTGAATAGCCCACATTTTTCTAGGTTTGCATTAAAGCAAGCGGCCATGTAAAATTGCTACTTCTTAGATGTTTCAGATGATAAGCCATATTTGAGGTCGATGAATGATAGGCGAGCATTTGGATGTCCTGCCCAATGTACTATATTTACCACATAGACCAGTAATGATCTGTCCATAGATGATTTTAGTTGACTAAGCCTCTTCTCATCCACAGTTAGCCGACTATTAGGGGCAGCTCTAATAATTTTATGGTCGTACTATAAATTATTATTATTATTATTATTATTATTATTATTTTACTGTATGATAGTTTTATTACTATGTATTACCTATATTATTATTATTACATATTAATCATAATAATAATTACTTCATAGTTATAGTGGATGTTGAAAGGAGTGGGAATGTAGCCTTTAATCAAATTTGAACACCCCAATTTTTGCTCTTTCTCATTGTTCAAATTGAAAATGATAGTTTGCCCTAAAAAAAAGTCTTCAAATTAAACCATTTTTTTTAAAAATGTTTTCGTTATGTAGATGCACTCCTCTACAAAATCAACCTAATATTATTCTAGAATGAATAATTCTTTACGAGTTGAGCTATTCAGGTCACCTAGTGAAAATTCCTGTATTTACATGTAGCAGAAAAACAAAATATTGCAATTTCCATTTATTGGCATGTTTATTGTGTGTTCAGATAGTCAAGCTTGATGAGACCAGGACTGTGCATGTCCACCTCTTCAGTGGCGATGGAGCTCATGATCTTCAGAGCAGCATTAACCACCAGCTAGCCTCATGTCCATTCTGGCAACGGAGTGCTTACATCAGCCAGATCGCCAGGGTTTCCGAAACTATCCTACCAGAGTCAGGGGACAAGCCCCATACATCTCCTACACAGTCTAATGCCCTCACACTGCCTCTTCAGATGGACTTGCCACTGGTCGGACAAAATATGGATGTGTTTGTGTCGGTTGCATGTCACCCTGGGCACTTCGTGCTGCAGCTGTGGCAGGAGCTGTACAAGCTAGTAGTGCTGATGGGAGAGATGATCCTGTTCTACAACAAACAGGAAGCAACCCAAATCAGCATCCAGAAAAATAACATCTATGCTGCCAAGATTGATAACAAGTGAGATCTGAATGGCACCTCTGGTTATGATCCCACACCTAAATAACACAACTAAATAATTTTGTCTTTTTCTTTGTTTCATATTACCTTCGTCTTGTCGCCTCTCTCTTTATCTACAGTTGGCATCGTGTTTTGGTAAAGAGCGTCCTGACTAATGGCTTAGTCTCTGTGTACGAACTGGATTATGGGAAGTACGAGTTGATCAACTATTCCCAGATCCAACCACTCATCGATGAGTTCAGGCAGCTGCCATTCCAGGGGATTTCTGCTCAGCTGGCTGGTAAGAGAGAAGCTGGAGCCAAATGGAGCTCAAAACAAAATTAGATCTTATTTTCAGCTTTTCATCTTATTTTTTCAGCTCTTCTAATATTTCATAAATGTACTGTATTTGCTCTGAAATGGCTGAAAGTATTATTTATCTTTCAGAGGAACCATACAGTATATTTCAACCAAACAATGTTGAAAAGTAAATGATTTAAAGGAAATGGGTATAAAAAAAAAAATTATATATATATATATATATATATATATGTGTGTGTTTTTTTACTAATACTTTTTTAAAGCATGTGAAATTCCGCACAGTTATTTCTGTGAACAGTTTTGAATGATTGTACAAATGAAGCGTGGAATCAGTGATTTGTAGCATCTCTGATTTAAAATCATTTCACAAAGTATATTTATCTTAAATGAGTCATGACAAAAGGTTGATTGCATATTCTCTAGGAATATTCACAACCAAATAAAAAAATGTTAAAATCAAAATAAACCAAATAAAAATGTTAAAATCATCGAAAGTCTGATGTTGTCTGTATTGGTGTTTTATGCTGTTGTCAAAATGGCAAATATTGCTATTATCCCTATTGCTAGTAACCTCAAAACTAATGCATGTATTGAAGCTTCTGATTTACATGTAAAATACTTGTTTTCAGGTGTCAAGCAAGGGGTCTGGTCTGAGGAAGCTTCTATGGTCTTCCGTAACCATGTTGAGAAAAAGCCGCTGGTGGCCCAGATCGAGTCAGTTGAGGAGGGGGAGTGGCCCTGGGAACGCAAAATCTCTGTCTACCTAGTGGACACCACACAAGAGGACAATGACATCTGGATCCACAACATTATGTTGGAGTTTTTAGATGAGATGAGCGGAGCTGCTTGAGACTTTTACGACTACCCTTTCCCAGAACTATGCTGAAACCTAGAGCTTGAAGAAATCTAGCTTCAGAATTCAAGAGCATTGACTCTAGATGTGTTTTGTGGGCTCATTTTATTTAATTGTTCACAAACTGTTTATCATTCCGAGTGCCATGGGAAAACGATTTCTTTGGCTGTTTTTGCTGTTATGATAAGTAGTAAATGTTCCATTGCCAAATTAACTAGTTATTGCCTGAACTTCCTCCCTCTCTGTCTTTACACTAGGGCCATTTGTCTTGGAATCATTTGATTTATTATATTTTTGTGAGACACTACTGCTTGTGTTGTTATAACTCTTGATTTTGCACGTTGTTTGCTGTGGTCTTATTGTGTGTTTTCAGAAAAGAAAATGGCCCAACTGTAAAAGAACATTTGTATTTAGGTTCATTTAAGTTTTTCATTTTAGTTAACTTTTGGTTCGAACCATTAAACGAAAAGACAACACGAAACACTTGAGTGACCGTCATTTGTCTCTGTAATTTGGTAGTCTGCAAATTGATTGGTTGGCTGGATGAATGGCGTCAGAGATTGGCAGGTCTGCGCGGTGGGCGGGACGCAGTTCTGCGCTACTCCGGGTTGTGGAAACTCTTTGATCGCCACCGACTACTGGACTTATCGAAAGAAGGCTCGAGCAGTGACTACTTTTAATATCTGGTACTGTCTCCGCCGTGTCAAGCGTTGTTCTTCTATGAACTTTGGATTTGAGGAATCATTGCTTGAGGCAGCAGCACATTTGTGTGAATTAGCAGCTCCGAAAAGAAACCATATCTGGTCAAAGTATTCAGCTGTCACATGCGCTATATATAGTGTGGGATAAGCGCTGTCTGAAGTAAGTGAGAATGATAGACGCTTTGTTTTCATCATTGCGTTGAGCCTTTACAAATACAAAATACGCATATTAACAGGACAGATGAAGCTCTGAGAAAATTATATTTCATAAGTAATAATTAAGCTTGCAGTGTTAAATGTATTAGGCTTTGTATTTTTGCTTTTATTAATGTCAAAAGTTGAATCTGTAGCTACACAACTTTATTCATTATTGTAGATTTATTAAGTGTGGTGGAAAAGTAATTTGTTAGAGAAACTGACTGGAAATGTGTATATAATTAACTAGTTTATTGATTTGGGAAACTAGAGGCTCACATTAACAATACATTTGCATTATATGATGGAGTTTGCTGGTCAATGTCCTTGTCTTTTGGGTTTACCTAGGACATATTATATATATGACTCAATTTATCTGTTATAAATGACTATCTTGACATATCAATAATCATGATCAAATTTTCAGTGTAACTCCTTTGGACTTTTGAATAGGCCTAATAATGGATCTGTCTCTTTTGTCTTCGCCAAGGTCCTGTGGTTGGGGGGCTCAACTGTTCCTGCTTCTTTTCTTTTCTTTTCTGTCCTCTTCTTCCCTTTTATCTTATTCATCATGCTCCGTAAAGAGATGGAGAAGTACCGGGATGTGGACGAGGATGAGCTCTTGCAGAAGCTCAGTGAAGAGGAGCTCAGGAGACTAGAGGATGAGCTCGAAGAGCTTGATCCTGATGTAAGTGCGCTTAAAATAAGGTGAAACTTCTTAGATTGGACCCTAAAAGCTGCTTACATTTACACACAATTTATTATTCATCATGAAAGGTTGACAAAACTTTTTTACATATATTTAACAAAGCCTCTCTTATGTAATGTTTGTGTTTATACTTAAAAGTAGTATGCAGTAGTACTATATTGAGTTTTGTAAGATTTTAAAGGAGGCCTATTGTATTTCCTGTGTTTTATTGTGGGATTTGTTAGAAGATTTGTTTTATAATGTTGTTTGATTGGACTTTCGTGCTTTATGTATAATGGTGTTTGTTTGACGGGACTTTGTTGCAACCTAGTCTGGTTGTTTGTCTGGACTTTGTTGTATCGGTGGTGTTTGGACTTTGTTTTAATATAATGTTTGCTTGACTGGATTGTGTTGTTATCTAATCTGATTTGTTTGTCAGGACTGTGTTGTTTCCTTGTGGTATTCGTTTTTCTGGACTGTTAATTTTTTTATTTATTTTATTTTATTTTTACATATAATGGTGTTTGTTTTACTGAACTGTTTTTTACTACCTGGTTTAGTTTGTTTGTCTTGAATGTTATTTCCTAGTCTTTGTTTGGATTTATTTATTTATTTTTATGTATGAGTGAGTTTGTTGGACCGGACTGTTACCTAGTCTGATTTGTTTGTCTGGACTGTGTTGTTTCCTAGTTTTCTTTGTTTGGCTGGACTGTGTGTGTGTAGTGGTGTTTGTTTGACTGCACTGTGTTTTACTTTGGACTGTGTTGTACCCAATTTTTTTTGTTTGGCGTTGAACATCTTTTTCGGTGCCATTTTTTGTTTAAGAAGCCTACTTTATTTTTGGGTTTTTGTTTGTCTCTGGACTGTTGTTTCATAGTTTGTTTGACTAGACGTTTTCCATTACGTATAGGCCTAATGGTGTTTGTTTGTCTGGACTGTGTTGTTTCCTAGTTTTGTTTGTTTGGCTGGACTGTGTGTGTTGTGTTGTTGTTTGTTTTGACTGCACTGTGAAAAATGACCCCATTTTTGTTTGTTTGGTGTTGAACATTGTTTTTTCAGTACCATTTTTTGTTTAAGTAGCTTTCTTTTTTTTTGTTTTTGTTTGTCTGGATTGTTGTTACATAGTCATGTTTGTTTGGCTAGATATTTTTCTATTAAGTATAATGGCGTTTGTTTGACTGGACTATGTTGCTACCTAGTCTGGTATCTTTATTTCTTAGTTTTGTTTGTTTGTTTGTTTTGTGTAATGGTGTTTGTTTGAGTGTACTCTGTTGTCCTGGTGTTGTTTGACTGGACTGTGTTGTTTTATTTTGGACTCTGTTGTAGCCCTTTGTTTTGTTTTCTTTGGTATTGGATTTGGTTTCAGTAGCATTTTTGTTTGAGAAAACCACTTTATTGCTATGGTTTTTATTTGTCTGGACTGTTGTTTCAGTCATATTTGTTTGACTAGACTTTCTTCTATTACGTATAATGGTGTTTGAAGGTACTGTTGCTACCTAGTGTGGTACGTTTGTCTGGACTTTATTTCTTAGTGGTGTTTGTTCGGCTGGTTTGTGCTTTTGTTTTTGCATAATGGTGTTTGTTTGACTGGACTGTGTTTAATTTTGGTGTCGTAGCCAATTATGTTCTGTTTGGTTTATTGCTGAGGTTTTTGTTTGTCTGGACTGTGATTTTTCACATTGTCGTTTCTGAGTTTAGACTATTATGGTTGAGTCTGTTTGACAGTGTTGTTTTACAGTGGTTGGAGTGTGCAGTTGTTTTGCAGTGTTTTTTAGGGAATTCACTGTCGTAAGGTGGCGATTCTCTCTGTTAGTGTTCTTTTTCTCGCTCAGTCCTTTTATTTGCTCTTCAGGAATCTGGTTTGACTCCACCATCTAAGCACTTCTTGACAGATTTAGACAGACTTAGGATAAATATCCAGCAACAGAGAAGAGGGAAAAGAGAATTTCTTCTCCCTCACTGAAATGTTCAGCCAGAGGTGCAGAAGTTTACCATAAATACTGGTGCTGTAACAAAAGTTAATCTGCTCAAATGTAAGAAAAATAAACGTTCTCCACCAAAGCTGAGCCTTTTCCCGAAACACTCAATTGTGCTGTAAATTTCGCAGTGGAAATCTCTACTTTAATGATTTTAAATGTCACTTTAGAATTAATTTGTCTCCATTTGCACAATTTTATCAGCAAGAATAAGAATAAACAATACTAAGGTGTCCTATAAAGTTCTGTTCTCTCTGAGCTCTCTTTGAAACACTGTGTGTTCTGGATTCTGTCATCACATTTAACATGCACATACGTTGACATTCCCCCGTTTGCTCTGCGGCCCTTTTTTGTGGATATGGGCTGATAGGCCCTGACTTAAAAGAATGTCATCATTGCTCACTGTGTTTCTGGAGGTGGTGGAGTTTGCCTTTTCAGTATGTGGTTGCAAGTAAGAAAACCTGGGTTTGTTGCACACTTCATAAATCTAATAAAGCCTGTATCAAGTTGTTGCAAAAGAAGGAAATTATTGGAAGATGGCTCCTGTGACTGTACCATAGTAAAGCAATTGTGTCAGAAACTATGGTATTTTAAGATATGGCAAATTCATCATTTAATGTCACATACTATCTTACATTCATTGCACTTTTTATGAATGTATGGTGACAAAACTAATGTTTTATGAATTTTATTGTTTTCAGAATGCACTGTTGCCAGCAGGATACAGACAGAGGGATCAAACTAAGAAATCTCCGACCGGAACTTTCCAGAGAGATAACCTTCTAGCTCACCTGGAGAAACAAGCCAAAGAACATCCAGACCGGGATGATCTTGTTCCCTACACTGGCGAGAAAAGAGGTGAGAAGCGACTTACATTTAGAACCATGGGCACTTTTGACCCTTTGAAATTTTTATGCTTTCATTAGTTTGTAATTTGTCCACTAACAATGTCCAACGGTGTATATATAGTATATCAGAGAAGAAGTTCCGTCATTTTTGTCTTTTTATCCTGAAAGTTATACACGAGACTGACATTTCCAGCTTTGTGTTTGACATTCTCTTGAGAAATTACATTAAAATAAACAACAAACTACTTTGTCAGACTATTACAAATTTCATGGCTCTTTTATGAGTCTAAATTAAAGATTCATACCGTACACCGTCAGTACGCCACTTGTATTTTACTCTTTTTGCATAACATGATGAAATTATAGTGTGAAATGATGCACAGTAACATTGTTCACAAATGTTTTTTACTTTTTATTTTTGTCTTCATTTTCTTCCACGTCTCTGTCTGATTCATGCATCAAGCTTGTACTTTGCGAAGAGAGTTGTCTCCTTAATTTAAAAGTACACTAACATGTTAAAAAAATTTTTGGGATCATGACGTTTAAATGACGGCACATGTAAGACAGTCATAATTTTAGCAGAAATAAATGAAGGCATTTTTCCCTCACGCTCTGTTTCTGTATGTGTGTGTAAATGTGTGTATGTAGGAAAAGTGTGGGAGCCTAAGACAAAAGTTGTTGACCCTCTCCTGGAAGATGTCACTCTGGAGCCTGAACTCGAAGAGGCGTTATCTAGTGCTACTGATGCAGAACTGTGCGATATAGCAGGTACAGTTTAATTCCTGAATATGCTTCTTTTGATTCTTAGGATGCAAGACACCATTGTTTTACATTATAAAATTGTCATTATAAAATTTGTTATATGGGTATGTGTATTTTCTGTAAGGCAGTTTAAAGAAGCCAGTTTTTACTGTTATTTTGTAACCTCACTTAATTATTAGGCATAATTAAATTCAGCACTCTCTGTTCACTAATTTTAATATTAATTCATTTTCAAATGAGTGAATCCATCTGTAATTTCATTGACTAATTTGAACTTCCCCTCTGTGTGTCTATATCTCACAATGTGCCTCTATCTGGTCCGTCCTTTAGTCCTCTCCACTCCATTTTTACATCTTCATTCCTAATTCTCTCTGTCCACTCTCCTGCTCCACCGTTTCTGAGCCACGGATCACTCCAGTAGGTTCATCTGCAACATTGTATGCTGCTCTAATATCTCCAGAATGTTTCTTAAACATTAGCTCAGTATTTGCATGGTATGTTCAGCATTTTATATCATCTGCATGATTATTTAAGTGTTATTTTAAGGTTGCTTTAACCAAAAAACAAGTTGGTCTAGTCTTCTTGTACTAGTCATTATGTTCCAAACTCATTTGACTGTCTTTCCTTTCCTCCTCCACTGTATAACTTCAGCTGTACAGGAAAGAGCAGCATGAACATTCTTCACAATTTCTTGTTTTGTGTTTCACGAAGAAACAAAATCATTTAGAAAGACAGGGTAAATAATTCATTCTTATTTTTTAAGTGAAGTAGTCCTTTACATGTAGCGTGCATATGTTAGTTCTTGAAACTGCGCATGCAAGTTTGAATTCTTTTTCTTTCATAACAATGACTCATCCTTGTGCACTAAGGACACATGGCTACCAAAAAAGGGGAACAAAGTTTTTCTGTTGGCAAAAAAAAAAAGAAAAAAACCCTCTCAACTGTCAGGCACTTACTTTACTCTCATTTAGCATGATGAAGTGGTTTCCCTAAAAATGAGGTCAATTGTTTTTTTTTTCCTTTGGGATCATGTTTCAAAAACAGCAGGATTTAAGGAGTTGACTTCACAGTCTGAACATCTTATATGTACAGACAGATTAGAGCTTCATATGGGAATGAGGTTAGTTCAGTTGTCTTTGGCCCACGGTCAACTATCAGATCCAGTATACATAACAGACTCATAAATTGCACTTTTCTCTTGACATGCTATTTAGATGTTCTGCTGTCCTTTTTCATTTTATCTTATTTTTTTTTTTGTCTGAACTAGTTAATTTGATGCCATTACTGTTATTCTTGAGATATTTTTCTTTAGGTAAATGTGAGTGACATTGAGTTGCTATCTTGAAAACATGATTTTTATATCTGATTTACATAAACAAGTTGTAAATAGATTAAGCTGCCTGTTTCATTCAGAGGATCATTGGACAGATGGATAATGGACATTTGCAACTATTACTGCTTTGAGTCAGGAAAACTTGACTAACATAATCAGGGAATATTATACAACTTATTCTGCCCCCCATCCCCCTAAATTGTAAAATCTTTTTCTCTTGCTGCAGCCATCTTGGGTATGCACACACTGATGAGTAATCAGCAGTATTATGAGGCACTGGCAAGCAGTACTATCGTCAACAAGCAAGGCTTAAACAGTAAGTGAATACAGCAGTTATCCTGTCATTTCTTTTGTCTGGTTTGAAGCTTTATATTTGTCTGATTGATTCTTTATGGTCAGTCAGGTTTGGTTTAGTTTAATTTATTTCAGTTTTGCATTAATATTTGTTTGCATTGGTATATTTAATCAGAAGTAACTAAAATGCAAGCTATACATTTTATATATATATATATATATATATATAAAATACAAGTTATTTATTAGAATATATTGGATAAAGTTGTGTTGAGAGTGCTTGGAAACTTAAGGCACACTGTAAAAAATATGCTGTTAAAATTAAAAAAAAAAAAAAAAAAAAGTGTCAGTTGTGGTTGCCAGAAATTCACTGTAAAAAATGCCTGTATATTTTAGAACGTATAACCATATACATTTCATTAAGTGATATAATGTTAATATACCTACTTTAACTACCAAAATCTGCCTTTTTACCTTAAAATGTATCAATAACCACCACAATAATACAGGTGGCACAATAGAAAGCTACATTTACTAAATAACATAAAATCTACACGCTATTTTTCATTTCATTTTTTTCATTTTTCATCATTTAGCATCATTTTTTTAAAGCGTAAATTATATGCTAATTCATAGTTGTAAACCATAAATGTGACAGTATTTTACAGTGTAATATTAAACTATTTACAGTTTTTCACTGTATATGCTGAGGTAACTTGGGTAACCAATTATGTTTTGTACTGTATTATTTTTTTTAAAGACCATTTTTGCAAATACTTTAAACCAGCTGCTCTTCAGGTGATTTAAAGTGTGATTATGCTATCTTTCTTTGAAAAACAAAAATTCAACTTAGTTTGATATTTAGTTCTTCATGTTGCTCAAACAGTAGAGCAAGGCGCTAACATCACATACAATTTGTATCTTGAATACATTGTCAGTTTAGATAAAAGTGTCTGCCAAATACATAAATGTAAAATGTAAATAAATGTAATGCAATGCCATACATCTGGAATGGGTCCACTTTAAATAGGTTTATACAGTGTACCATGTGATATAGTACTTAGTTATATTTGGCACTGAACCATATGATTTGTTGTAATTCAGAGTTGTATTATATACACAGGTGTAATCCAGTGTACTCAGTATAAGCCAGTGCCAGATGAACGGCCCAATGACACAGATGTAGAGGAAACACTACAGAGAATCAAAAGCAATGATCCTGATCTTATTGAGGTCAACCTAAATAATATCAAGGTACCACTTTCACTCTTTTACTTCTACTTTCTGTTAAATATTGTCTATTGCCTATTATGTGTTCTCTCTTTTTCTGGTGATATGTAGAATATTCCAGTCCCAACTTTGAAAGCGTATGCTGAAGCTCTGAAAGGGAACAGTGTTGTGGAGCGCCTGTGCATCGTTGGCACCAGAAGTAACGATCCTGTAGCCTTTGTGAGTTAAATAAGCATGGCCATTCTCAAAATTCAGATTTTTCAAAAATAATAAATTATATTTTCCATAAAGAAAATGCAGCCTGTCTTTACAAATGTAATTTTTTAATTATGCACATTACTGAAATATATTTATATATATGTATGTATGTATATATGTGTGTGTGTATATATATATATATATATATATATATATATATATGCATTTCTGTGAACTAGAGCGTGATCATATAATGCAACTCTAGCCAAATAATGATGGAAAAAACGGATGCTGCGTTAATTGCGTTAAATATTTTTAACGTGTTAAACTGAAAAAATTGCTTTATTTTTGACTTTCTGTTCATCAAATCCTGATATATTTTTAACATATTTTACCCAACATATTAAGCAGCACAACTATTTTCGAATGTGGGGATAATAAGAAATGTTTTTTGAGGACCAAATCAGCATATTAAAGATTTCTGTGACACTGAAGACTGGAGAAATAATTCAGCATGGGAATAAATTACATTTTAAAATATTTTACATTTTTAAAATACATCATAACACTTCACAACTGTACAGTTTTTATTTTTTATTTTATTTTTTTATTTTTGATCAAATAAATGCAGCCTTAGTGAGCGTAAAAGACTTCTTTCAAAAGCATTAAAAAAAATGTTAATGAGCCAAAACTTTAATATCTAATGGTCACGTAGATATTAAATAATGTGTAATGTTGTTTGGTTGCCAGGCACTAGCAGACATGCTGAAAGTGAACACCACTCTGAAGAGTCTAAACGTGGAGTCAAACTTCATTACTGGAGCTGGAATTCTGGCACTCGTGGAATCCTTAAAGAGCAACACAACACTTCAGGAGCTAAAGATTGACAACCAGGTACGTTCACACACACATACACAGAATAAAGTTATAGAAAGGTCCAGGCCACCATCCATGAGGTCAGGGGTTCAGTCTGAAGGTAAAAAGAGTCTGGTCTAAAAGAGATACTGCATTATATCCTGTATTTATATCTTGCATTTTATACTATTTGTGTATGTGTGATACAGAGCCAGCCTTTGGGTAATAAGGTTGAGATGGAGATAGCTAACATTTTGGAGAAGAACACTACTCTGCTGAAGTTCGGATACCACTTCACCCAGCAGGGCCCACGCTTGCGTGGATCTAATGCCATGATGAGCAACAACGACCTTGGTAACAAAACGCACACACTGATGCTCTCAGATTTGTTATTTGTATGTGTATTTTCAGAATTAACATTGATTGATTCATTGATTGATTGTTGTTGTGTGTGTGTATATTTGCTGAAAAGTGCATAAATGTGTGTTTGTGTGCTGGATGTGCTGAAATAGGTACACTACTGTACCGATTTCACCACTCAGTTTGAGTCAGGATTTATTTTTTTAAGTATTTTTCAAAAAAGAATCTTATTCTTACTGAAGCTGCATTTATACATTTGGTAAAAAAATACAGTACAAACAGTAATGTTGTGAAGTCCTTCATGTTATTATCAATTTTGTGAAGTCTTTCAAATTATTGTTGAAAACAGTTGTGCAGCTTAATATTTTTGTTGAAACATACTTTTTTTGTCAGGATTCTTTGATGAATAGAAAGTTCAAAATTCCAATTTAAATGCAGATCAATTTAATGCAGCCTTGCTTAATAAATACCTAGTTCAGTCATGAAACTCTAATGTGTCGCAAATTGGCTGTCTCGTGGCTGGTACTACAGCCAATCGGGCATTTCTATCTATCAAGCTAGCCAAATATATTTCAGTCCGACCAGGTAGCATTAGACTGTGTGCTCGTCTTAACCCTCCTCCTCCCCAGCACCACCTGTGTAGACCTGCTATGCGGTCTATTTGCAGCAGCACTTTAATGTCACTGGTGTCTTGTGGAGCAAGTCTTTCTGTTTTCGTAGTCTAGCAGAGTAAGTCCGTGTACTAGCCTGCACACAGCAGCAGCGCAGCAGATCTAGCTTGCCAAAACCAAACCTATTTACATTAAAAATAGTCATTAATAAAATATTGTGTTCATACTATCACGAGAGTTGTCATGACTGAAAAGTACTAATCTCTTTATGAAATAGTCTTACTGGCCCCAATCTTTTGAATGGTAGTGTATGTTTTGGTGTGTTCATGCCATGTATGTATTTACAGCACGTGTAGTTCGGTCGGACACAGATGGCGCATTCACATTCACTCTGTCGGTCCCTGAGCTGGAAAGAGCCTTCTGTAAAAAGTTCAAGTTCACGTCAAAATCCAAGTAAACACAGAGTCTTGCCCTCCTTCTCTCCTTCTGGGCACTACCTGCTGTCTTTTGGCTCTTATTTTAGCCTTCTGGCAATACCTCAAGTCTCTGGATCTTTATGAACTTTTATACTTTTCCTTAAGCTCCCTTCTACCGCTTCAGCATCTCCACTACTGCATTTTCACTCCATCAAAGTGAATTCAGAATTGGTCTCTCTTCTCTTATCTGTTTTTTTTTCTTGATTGTTTTGTTTGTCTGTCAAAGTATTGTGCTGTTTGTCTGACTGTCTTCAGGTTTAGTCTTTACTTTCTTCTGCACTGAGAGATTATTCTGATGCAACATCTACAAAAATATTATCGAAAATGACCTCTGGCTTGCTGTGCATGCATAGCTTTTTCTTGTAGGAATAGTTCACCCTATTATTATTTTGCCAAATGCATATGACTTTTTATCTTTAAAGGGAGAATTAACAGAATGTCTCAATAGAAGTGATTGGTGATTAAAGCTTTTGAGCTCCAAAAAGCATCATAAAAGTTGCCCATTTGACTCACGCTATATTTCAAGTCTTTTGAAGCCATACACAAACGGCTCTTTTAATTGAGTGAACTATTCCTTTAATTCCAGTTTCTGTCTTTGGAATCTACAAATGCAATAAGGATTTTCCAATATCTAAAGTTAAGGTTTTGTAAGCTGTTGTAAAAATGTTCTTTAATAGTCTTGGAAGAAACAGAAGAAATCAGTAATGTATTGTTATTCAGCAAAAAATGCATGTATGAATTCATAGTATTAATGCAGTTACATTTATGGTTTTAATTGCCAGTTATTATAGCACATTGTTTTATTTTATTTTTAATGTTTAAAAATATTTTACATTAAATTAAACTATTTTTATTTGATTTATACATTTTTTTAAAGAAATCATGTGGGGCTCATGAAAATGCTGACAGAGCAAATAATAGTCAAAACAAAGCAGAACATAAAATCCTTGTTGTTGAACACTTTGTAGGCTGTTATAATGAAAGTAAAATTCCTCATGTTTGTTTGTGTGTGCAGTAAGAAAGAGAAGGCTTGAAGGAGGGCCCATCTTTCCTAAATGTCGGACAAACGTGTAGCAGCAGCAGCAGGAACCCTCTATGGCCTGGGACCTGCACCAGTATACTGTACATCACATCACTCCCCATCTCATCCTATATCCTCCATACATTTCTGTCTTTTTCACAGGTAACTCACAGGGTCATCTAAAGAAAACATATTCAATTCAGAATGCTTTTTTTTTTTTTTTTGCAAAGCCTCAGATCTGGAAACCCGAAGGTACCACTCTGTTTACCAGACACATAGTTACTCATGGCGGAGTGTTTTAAAAATGTGTAAACTACCTGCCATAACATTAGTAGGGAAAAATCACCTACTTGTGTTGATGGAAGTGGTAAAGATGAAAATGACGCTCACAATGTTCTCAGCTGACATAATCTTCATGCTGTAAACAGTTTGACCTTAAAGCCAGTCATTTTGCTGTGTTTGGATGTACACCAAGAGCATCAAACTTCAAACTTGACTAATTGTAGCTGTGGTTTTGCCTTGTCCAGGCCAGTTTGTGTCTCACAATAGTGGTATTACTCGCACATGTCGCATAGAAGCATGTTTTTACTGTGTGTTTTTTGGATGTGCTGTAATTTTTGACATGTTCTTCTCTCTTTAAATGTTTAACGACTGGTAAATGTGTCGCTCTGCAAATTAATTGTTGGCAAGTCACTGTACTGTGGTTTCTAGTATGCGCATTTGACTGCAGAATCAGGTGAGCTCCACTAAGCTGCGAATGCCAATGGAAGTGCATTGTTGGTGCATTGAAAATGAATGCAAATTAATTTTGCGAATTGGTCACCTGACAACAGTACAAAATCCAATGTATTTGCACCGCTCCAGCATATTTATGAAATTATTTATAGATTTTATATTCTTTTTTTGATGAGGGAAAAGCTCTTTCATGTTCAGGACAAGCTGCATTTCCTTTTCCACAATTATCAATAATATCTCTCTTTTAACAGTGTATTTCTAGGATAACCACTTATTATAAAATGAATGTGATTGATTTTCGGGGGTGGGACTTGGGCGCTGAAGATACTGATTGATCGAGTTCACACAGCATTTTTATTGATTGACTCCATGCACCATTTTATTTAAACCACCATTTTTAAAAGTCTGTTGTGGTACGTGTAGTAAGAGTTGTTTGCTATCGGAGTCAACAATGAGTTTAAAAAATATGACTAATGAGGTTCAAGCTAATAGGACTTATAACTTATCATAAAACTACATTTATTATTGCCTATGCCTGTTCTCACAATGTAACATTCAGGTTATTCTTTTCCCAAAATCTAAATATTGCACAATACTTGCATGGTGGTTTGATATTATTATTATTATTATTATTATTATTATTATTATTAATAAACCACCATGAGAGTATGGTGCATTGTGATGGCAATTGGCCCTTCGCAAAACCCGCTATGCCCGACAACACATGCTCTTTCAAACCACACATCATGTTCTCCCGCAGTGAAAAATACATTGCGGAGCAAAGAGGACACTGACAATGTATAAAGCAGTTTCATATTTAAAATATTGTAATTTTTTAAATAAGTTTAAACAGTAAATACAGTATAGTGTCTCTTTAATGTGTCGTGACAGATCGCTGTAGCTCCTTCAAGCGGCTCGTGAACCGATCATCTCTTCATACTAGTTCATTTATAGCATCAAATAAACATGAATGAACATTAGAAGGAATGTTGTTTCAACTGCAGAAAGACGTGAGTACACATAATTTTTCAAGTTCAAGTTCACCAACGTTAATCTACTAACTCTTCTGACTGCTTTTTCGGACAAAATGGCGGATTCGGGGTTATGATTGGTCAGATCGCCTGTCAATCAAACTGTTTGCGAAGGGTCAAATAAGCACATTTTACTGTAAAAATCTACTAAATAAAATTCAGTGCAACAAACACAATTGTACTCAACCATTTAAAAAATATAATTATTTAGCAAAATTAAAAGTAAGTAATAAAAAGTAATTTGTTTTTCATACATCTTGATTTTGAGAATTGTGACCTGGTCATTTTCTTGCCAGTTTTTGTGAGACGAGGCATCATGTGCGTGTATGTGTTTCTCAGATATTTGTTGTCTGTGATCAGGCCTTACTCCTTTCGCTCTCTCCCAGCACAGTAAAAGTCAGTATGTTTTATGGATGTAAACATTTTCCTACTGTTTAAAGGACAGAACATTTATAGGACTTTTGTATAGGACTCTTGTTCAGAACCAAAAAGGGAAAATTCACTGTTGATTGTCTTGTCCCGTGTTTGGAAGCAGGCCCATAATCATTGCCATAGAGTGCCTGGGCTGGTGCACATATGTACATTTTGTTAGTGCACCTTACTGTATGTGGTTTATTGAGTTAATAAAGATTGAAAAAATTGCGTGGAAATGTTGCCCTCAGCAGAAACTCTTTTTTTATTCTCTCCCCACATTCATATCCATGCATCAAGAATACTTTAAATATTTAATTTAAATATTTATACCAAAATCATTTTTTATGTTTCTGTAATGGTAAAACCACACCAGTATGTGTAGTCACATTTGTGTATCTAATGCTAAAATATAATTATCGTTCTGATTTAATGGATTCAAAGATAGATCACACAAACGTTTCATCAAAAGCAAGTCTTTGAGAACAACTACAAGTCAACAACAACAGAGAAAAGTACATAAAAAAATGCCAGCAAAATGGAAGCTGTTATCAAGGCCAAAGGAGGCCATACAAAATAAAAATAAAATCTATATTTTTTTGGGTTATTGGTTATTATGTGTGATTAAAGACTTGAGTTGTTTCTGTTTGTTATTTGCCTAATAAATGACAATACATTTTTTAGTTTTGGACAGATTCCTAAAAGTATGTGTTTTCTCTTTATTATGACAGATGGTCTAATAAATTTAAGCACTGTGTATGTGTATGTATATATATATATATATATATATATATATATATATATATATATATATATATATATATATATATAATATGCAGTTACTGCAGTGTGAAATTTGAAATAATATGCAAGTACAACTATGAAACTATTGAAAAGTTTGAGGTCAGTAAGATATTTTTGAAAGAAGTTGCATGTGAAGGAAATTTTAATTTTAAGGGGTTGCTAAGAGTTAATGCATGCTTTCCTATCTGCTGTGAACACTCATTTGGGATGAAGGAAAGCAGCTGAAGGGAGCCTGCTCATGACCTGGGGGTCATCCTGTCCTAAATCTAGGGTGTAAGGCCTAAAACGATCTTGTATTAGGTATAGGCCTTATGTCATGGTACAGTGTCTTTTCTTTTTACCATGTGTGGAAAAGTACTGATGTTAAGAGGTGTAACCTTTAAGGGTGCGGATGGGTATAAAAGCTGGAGGAGCCCGTCCTTCTAGGTCGCACTCTGCAGTAACCTGTGTTTCTGTATGACTGTCTGACCTTCCTTGCAAGGAATAAATTCTTATAAAGACAATTTTCATTGAGTTTGTCTCTTATGCAGTAAGAGGTAAATTTCTGCCACAACATTGCACCTAGGCTGAAAATAAAGTAAAACAGTAATATTGTAAAATTTTACAATTTAAAATAACTGTTTTCTATTTTAATATATTTTAAAATGCAATTTATACCTATGATGGTAAAGCTGGATTTTCAGCATCATTATTCCGTTATTCAGTGTCACATGATCCTTCAGAAATCATTCTAATATACCTGATTTGCTGCTCAAGAAATATTTCTTATTAAGCTTGTTTCCTCCACAACAATTTAAAAGATAATTGAGACTTTTTATCTTGCAATTGCAAGTCTATATCTCACAATTCTCAGAAAAGTAGTCAGAATTGCGAGATATAAAGTCCAATTCTGAGGAAATTCAGAATTACGAGTTTATATCTTGCAATTTTGACTTTATAACTGGCAGTTGTGAGTTTATATCACGCAATTCCGAGAGTAAGAAAAGTCACTAGTACCTTTTTTATTTTTAATTCAGTGGTGGAAAAAAGCTTCCATAGAAAACAGTTGTGCTGCTTGGAAATCATGATTCTTTTTTGTCAGGATTCCTTTACTAATAGAAAATGCTAAATGGAGCATTTTTTTTAATGTAACTAACAATGTCTGTGACTTTTGATAAATTTAATGCATTCTTGCTGAATAAAAGTATTAAGTTCTTTTTTATCCAAAACCCCAAATTTTGATTAGTACAGTATTGTGCAATGATATAATGGTCATATATAATTATATAGATTTTTTTTCTTCGAATTTTGCTTAAAAAAAACGATTTTGTTCAGAATTTTTTTTATTTCATGTATTTTCTGTTGGCATCATAATAAAGATACAGAAAAATAAATATGGATGGTCATTAAAGCATTGCTAAAACAACAAAGCTGGTGGTGGCCTAAGTCTTTCGCACAGTACTGTATATCACACAGTCTCTCAATTTGCCTAACATCTGTTCATAAATGCATGGTCAACTACACATTTCCTCTTAAAATATTCAAATATTTCCAGTTGCATTCAATGCAGTTTTCAGTATTGAAACACAAAAACTAGATTTGTGTGACTGTTTTATTATAGTGGCATCAATTTTAGAGACAGACATATCACATTTCATCTTTTTTAAAACATCAGAGCCATTCATACAATTCATACGATTTTATTTCTTGTTTTACTGCAAGCCAAGCAAACAGAATATGTTGTTATTGCTGAGAATGTTGTAGATCACAGACAAAAATTCCATGGCTCTTGACCAGAGAAATTACAGTCCATTCAAAACACACAGAGCGTCCCTGTGAAACTGAGTTACAGTCTTAAAATCAGAAATTTTCATAAATTCAGAATCTGTCGTAAAGCGCAATAACGGTGCGAGAACGCATCTCGACAACACTGTTAAACTGAATTGAGGCATTAAATGTTCCAGACCGATGATACTACAGTGCAAGTAAGACAAGATTCGCCAGAATGGACAAAATGGCGTAGTGACAAATGTACAAAGATAGTTGTCGTTTAGCTTACGGCGTGGGAAAATGTTATTGCCTTCTTTATCTGATTGCAGTGACGAAAACAAGATGTCAGTGAGCACACGAACACTATGGACACACATGCAAGACTAGAATGTCTTCAAGTTAACGGCATTTTTTTCCTCATATCAAACACAATGAACATGGACAACCATATTGACTGATAATGCAAAACAGTGGAATAGACACTCGAACAATTCATGCATATATATTGCTTTTTACGTATTGAATAAGAAATAACTGCCAACGAGATGATTTGATTCAGGTTTCCGCGCAAAGATAAAATATGGCTTATATTCTGATAATTAACCCCTCTTGTTTGATTGATCTGTCACTAACATCTAAAGCTCCTCACGAATCGAAATGTGTGAATGGTGTAGTCAGGTGTACGGTGTTTTGCTCTAGTGTGCTCTCTTCTCGACGAAGTCAGTACACGTTAAAATAATATCTAAAGCCGCGTGTGTTCAAGAGAATTCGGGGTATTACTTCTTCAGCATGTCCTGCAGCGGGCCCGGTAGATACTTCATCATCGTGTCCATGATGTTTTCCTCCTCGTCGTCATCTCCGCAGCCGGATGGTACTGCTTTCTTTGGACGGGTCAGACTGCCTTCGCTCGCCTGCTCCATGGCCGCCTGCTCCTCGGCTTCCGCCACCTCTCGCTTCTTAATGCCGTACTGATACACAACCATAGCATGACATTAAAAGTGTTGAAAAATAAAAACGTTTGTATAATTAAAAGCATTCCCTGAGTCATAAAAGTTACAGAAACTCTGAGTTTGTATTAGTCTACAAAACTAATTTCAGCACTTCAGAGTTTTGAGTCAAATGTGTCCGAATCTTTGAATGGTGGGTCTATGTGATATGGTACTGAATGTTTACCATACTACAAAACTAACTTGAAGTTTTGTGCATTTTTTATTTAAATAATTTAATATCCTTAATGTCTCAGTCGAAACTTCTGAAGTCAATATTTTGTAGTCTTGTTAAAGGGACAGTTCACCCAAAAATGAAAATCCTGTCATCATTTACTCACCATCATGTCGTTCCAAACCTCTTCTGTGGACCATACTAAAAGATATTTTCAACAATGTTGATCAAACAGTTCTGGTTCCCATTGAATTCCATTGTATTTTTCTGTCCATTCAAAGTCGATGGGAACTGAAACTGTTTGGTTATCAACATTCCTCAAAATAAATTTTTATCTTCCACAGAAGAAAGAAAGATATACAGGTTTGGATTGACATGAGGGTGAGTAAATGATGACAGGATTTTCATTTTTGGCTGCACTGTCCCTTTAACAAGACGACAAATTATTGCTTGATGAGTTGACTTTGGAAGGTTTGTCAGAGTAATTAATGACAAAATTTTCATTTTTGAGAGAACTAACCCTTTAAGGATAATGATTATATAATGATGAAGAAGCAAATGAAACTAGATGGCTTTTTATAATGATGACTTTATGTAAGATGTTCTACTGCCTGCTCTGACCTTGTCTCTGATGCCCTGTCTTATATTTTCCCGCTCTGCTTCCATCTTGGCATGTTTGGCCTTCCTCTCCTCCTCCTCCTGTCTGAGAGCTTCCTGTCTTTCCTCTTCCTTCTCTTTTTCTGCTTCAGGGTCTTTGTCCTCCTCTCCTCCCAGCATTTTACCAACATCAGGGGGGCCTCCTGCAAACAGATAAGAGATGAGTTATGTAACATTAATATTGTACAGTATGTATATTGTTTATTAATAGCCTTTAATTTACGTAGGTAGTGTAGGACAGAGGAGAAGAGTATTCACTACCATGATCCTTCCGAAATCATTCTAATCTGCTGATTTGGTGAAAGAAAGAAAAATCAAGAAAAATTTAGTATTATCGATGATGAAAACAGCTATGCATCTTTAATAGTTTTGTGGAAACAGTAATACCTTTTTTCAGGATTTGTTGATGTATAGAAAGTTCAAAAGAACAGAATTTATTTCAAATAGAAATTTCTTTACTGTCATTTTTGATCAGATTAATACCCCCCCCCCCCAATAAAAAATATTGCTGACGCAAAAACTTTGCTATAAACTATGGAAGCCATTATTATTATTATTATTATTTTTTTTTTTTCTCACAATTCTGACTTTTTTTTCTCAGAATTGTGTGAAATAAAGTAAGAATTGCGAGTTATGAAGTCAGAATTCTGACTTTGTAACTCGCAATTGCAATTTTTTATCTCACAATTCTGACTTTATAACTCGCAATTCTGACTTTATAACTCGCAATTCTGACTTATAACTCGCAATTGCGAGTTTTTATCTCACAATTCTGTGAAAAAAAGTCAGAATTGTGAGATAAAAAGTCGTAATACACTTCTTTTTATTTATTTTTTTAGTTGCCGGAAACGGGCTTCCATAAAAAACACCCTGCCACTTTATCTGAAAAAAAAAAAAAAAGATGACGAAGTCAAAAAAGCCCAACCGCCCCAAAACAATGTGAACTTATAAATAAAACATTCACCAGCGCGGGTCAAATAACCTGGAGCCACACAAGACACATTCCAGAGCATCAGAGAAAATTATCAGAAGATAGGAAGTCCTGTCCGTGGCCGTTCACACAGAACACGTTTTTCCATTCGGATGCACTTTTTTTCATTGTTTTTCTATGTAAACGCGCGAGACCAACGTATGACCGTAGCGCTAGCGTCTTGCATCTTTAGCAGCGCCTCAGGCATGAGTCACGGCGTTAAAGTTAAAATCAGTTAAACTTTTAAAAAACCTGTCTCATGACCTTGTGTTTTCCGTCATTCCACTGCCCGCGTCTCACAAATCAAAAACGCGTTCTGTGTGAACGAGGCCTAACACTGCAGAGCATCCAAGGAGCAGGTATAATTCATGGACTGGTCACAGTACCACTGCCTCTGTCCCGGGGAGAGGAGGCCAGGCCAGGCCTCGACACACTTCCAAAAATACACAGAGGAATGTCACTTTGCAAAAGTCCTGGCCTCTATAGTAGTGTGCCGACACAGAGAACAGCAGTTTCAGATCTCCCAAGGCTTCTTTAGCAAAGTCTGAAATGTTAAACGAGGATATATGCGACAATGATCTGGCTTTGTGTGATATGTGAAGAAGAGGGGGAGTGCTATGTATCAAAACTCACACACAAACACACACAGATCAATATCTGTAGTCCGGCTCTCACCACCCACTGAAACACAAACTGTACATCATCAGAACATTACACGACAAGGCGAAGAATGTTCTAACTAATGCAAAATCAGGGGGGAAGAGAGAGTAAATGCATCAAGAACATGATGGATGCCTGTGGAAGAACGGGCCTTCGTTTAAAGAACCAAGATGTCCAGACTTACACACACAAGAGGTAAGAAACAAAAAATAGATGGAAAAACATTGTAATACCTTAAGTGCCAGATTGCCTGAAAACTTTCCAAGTGGTGCTCTCTGCAGAGCCAAATGATGTCCAGCTCCCCCTTTTGGGTGGAGTTTGACCTAATGTTTAATGTCTGACCTTTAGTTTGACCTCAAGTTTAGGAAAAGGGTTATGGGTTAGTCAAGCTCCACCCATTGGCTCTACATTGAGCTGCCTCAAACTTTCAGAGGATCTTCATTAGTTTTAATATTATGTTTAGATAAAAAGTATATCAGTGCTTCACCATTATAGCAGGGGTCTTCAGTGTGTTTCAGGTGGATAGAGAGAGAAGACAGGGATATTATACATTAAAAATATGTGTATTGAACCATATAAATGTATTTAGGGTACATACTTTGTGACTCTTATATTGCAAAAACGTTCATAAGTTTTATTGATATACAGCATCATATACATTGCATTTTAATTTTCAATGTAATTTAATGCGTTGTCACCAATTTTAAGTAGCTAATTTGTAGTTTGGGAAAATGCATGACTGCATGACAGCTACATGTTTTTTTTTATTTAGCCTACATTTTTAGTTTAACTAAAATAAACTGAATATCATTTCAACAGTTATGATATTACTGTATTTCAATTTTGGATGCTATGTGACACATCTGATATGTTTACAACCAGCTGTTTCATGTTGAGTTTGTTGTATGTCATATAGTAATTTTTAAAACATATCTAATAGGTCATATCTAATATTACTTGCCGTTCAATGAGTTCAGAGAAGAATATTTTCAGGTGGAAAATGTGTATTGTAAAAATGAATGTATTTGCATGCATTATTTTGATCATTAAAATCATTAGTAATCATGTATATTGCATTTTAATTTTTAACAATGCTATTTAATGTGGGAGGGACAATGAAGCATTTAGCTGAATTTGATCTTATTAGGTTAACCTTAAAGCTGCAGTCTGTATTTTTTTTGGTAAAAAATGATCCAAAATCAATTTTTGAGCAAGTACATAACCAGCCAGTGTTCAAAACTATCTTCTTACCTCAGCCCGATTCACTAACGGTAAGCTTGTAATAATGTTTTATAATAAAATCGATACTAGGAATGGCATGCAGCTGTTCGTGTTTGCATCATTATGTCACGTCTGTAAACAGAAAGGAGTCCCAGCTAGGCTATATGACATATGAGGATGTTGCTGGTTTGGGTCATTTATAGCTTTTTCTCACATCAGCTGGAATAATTAAATCATTTTGATGACAAATTGTAATCCAGAAAGCAATCATAAGTGACAACTGGAGATTAACCCGTAGTCAAAAGCAAAAGACTGGCTACAGAAATTGAAATCTATACGTAACGCTAATACACACTAAATACACATAGTCACACAATGCTGATGTTGTTACCATTAACAATTTGAGAGCAAAGTATAACAGTAATAATAATTTGCATGGTTTGACGTGATCCGAGCAAAGCGATAGTTAGTTGTAATCACCGTTGGCAGCATGATTGTAATGCTTTTTTTTTTCAGTTGGTCAGAACAAAGTGGCAAACATGTTACTTGTTCAGATGATGTTCTCCGGTGAAAATTCTTACCTTGGTCATACTTCCAAGATGTAGAATCTGTGATTCTGAAGTACAGTAATCACACTGATGTGGTGACTGACAGCAAACATTAGATTCATCCACGCTGAGGAGCCGTGCCGATGCACAACCCACATAAAGATGATAATTCCGCAAATAACTGCAATTGCAGTTTTCAGACAGAGATGGCGACAAAGAGGCAAAACTTACGGACTGCAGCTTTAAAACAGTATTTTTGTTATTTATTCGCAAATGAGATCAAATAACAATTTCAAAGACAATATAATCCTATTTGTTGTTGCAGATTATTATTTCAATCTATGCTATATTTAAACAGTTATTTTTAAAGGATAAATATCTCTAGTGAGACAAAGAACTTACTGTTATTTGAGCAGCTCAGTGAAGAATTGGGCTTCTGCTCATTGACCTTCTGCCTTCTGTGGCACAATTTTTTCTGGTGGGGGAAGGGAATATCTGTGTACGTGTCTTGATTATATATGTATATGCTCTCTGTGCCTCTCAGTGTCTGTATGCGCTCTTGAGAGCCTGGTTATTTTCCAGCGTCGTGTATGTATTTGAAAGTAATGTTCTTGACTCCTGTGAATGAATTTGGGGCGTATTTAATCCATAGTGTCCTTTTTAACCTTGAATTTCATAGCTTCAAAAATAGAGTAGGAAAAATTGAGCAACAGCAACCAGATAGATATGGTGAAACACAAAAATTCACCAGTCTGGTTCACTTTACAGTGTTAACATATGGTGTTGCATGTGCTCTTTTTCCGCTTTTGTACCTCTCGACAGATGGCATCAAAACGGTTCTCTTTCTGAAATGTTAAAACAAGCTGGTATTTTGAAGGCTCACTGTCACTAACGTACAGCTCTGAGACTGAGGTCAGTTTAAATTTTGTGTTTTGAAATATTTAGTCTTGGGAACAGTGAGGGCAGCTGGAGCTCTTCACACTGTCCTCTGCTGCAGTCAGCTGCTCTGTGGCCTCGCTCCAGCGGTGACATCAGCTCTTCAACTGTAAACACACTCCAGCTTGCGTCTGAAAGCGCTGAAGCAAATATTTGAACTGCATGGCCATTTGGGCATCCACATCACAGGACCACACCACATCATCACAGAAACAAGCTTTCACATTCAGCATACTGAAGGTGAGAGATGGTCCGTTATTATCTGAAGCAGAGCCTTGCCTCTGCATTCATGCACCATGGTATTTATATCGCATGGTATTTACATGGAAACAGGGTAGAAGAGGGGAAGAGACTTATATTTAAAGAGATTTATATAAAATAGGCATGAAACGGAAGTTATGGTACTCTTTTCTTCTCTGTTGTGATGTTTATCCGTGTGAACAGCTTCTCAAACAAGTAAAATATAAAGGGCAGGACTTGATTTTGTCCATTGGGAATTGAATGGATGGTTTGCCATTGCTGTGATGTCATGTGAGTGACAGGTTGTCCCGCCCTCACGCCAGTGAACGCATCACCAGAGAAGAGGGGAGATGTCGTTGCAAGAGGGAGGGGAAGTTATTTTGATTAAATATTACGAGGGCACATGAATTTTAAAAAATTATGTGGATGAATAAAGCATTTAAAATGAATACTGCAATATTGCATAATTGATTTCATGGTGACTTTAAGACAATTTATTAAAGTGATAAAATTAATTTTATTATATTACATAAAATTAACCCAACATGAAATGAAGCCTTGAGCACAATTGATTTTCAAATCAACTCAAATTAAAAATCAAATTTTATTGCACAAAAAACAAAATATTTAGATGTGTCTAACCCTGTTCCCACATGATTTCCCCCAGTTTCAAAATATGTAACATTACTTAAAATCGATGACACCCAGGAAGTGACATCATTTGGAACCCTTCTACGTCACAATGGGAAAACAAGCATCTTTCGATTATGCTTTTGTGCATGTGCATTTGTCAAGCTTAACCCTTCAACTCCATTACCCAAGTTATATAATGAAAAAAATATCAAATATTTTCTTTAATATATATATATATATATATATATATATATATATATATATAATTAGCTATAGACTAACCTCGTTAGCCATTCTGCCATAGTTTATTTTATAAAATTTTAGCCTATATGCAATTTTGATTTTTTTTTAGCCTAATTAATGTTTATTTAATTAGACAATAAATTAATAGAAAATGAAACAGTAAAACAAATTCTCAGGTCCTATTTTGTACCCCATTCGTAGAAAGAGTCTATTAAAGAGGATGAAACGCGAATGACATTCACTACGGGACAGTGTCCTCCAAGCAGAAGCACAAGAGTGCCTTTGACACTGATCTCCGAGAAGACAAACGCCGACTAGTGTTGCTTCAGACCGTGGCATAACGTTCTCTCCGGCGCGTGAAGCTGAACAGCGAACGACTTCCAAGGAGCGGCACGTGACCACTGCTGCAGCACTACAGCACTGACTCAAGTCTTTCATTGCAACTTTAATCTCCCAAAGGGAATATAGACACTCACCTCCCAAAGCTGCCTTCATCAGGAAATTCATGATGGCTTTTCAAGTGTTCTTGTCCTTGTAATTAGCACTTCAAATATGTGAGAGCAGAGATCGTTTTATACTGCCAGATCTGTAATTAAAATAAACATCGGTTTCAATAATAATCATTTTAACACCTAAAACTTTCATATACATAAACATAAAAACAAATGTCATGCTCAGACCTGTAAAGACAACAATAATAGCACGCGCAAAAAAGCATGCACAACTTGATCAGAACGTTTTGTCCTTCAGCTCCCAAGGTGCGATGTGCAAGCAGCTTTGCACGTCTATTTTTCTTTCAGCGCTGCTCTTCGACCAAAAACAATAGAGCAAATGTCACTCACATCTTCCACTGTGACAGATCATCAAATCCCTCCGTGCATCTGATGCTGATAGCGACAATTAGCCTGTCACACTAGCAAACCCATTGTGCTGATTCAATTCATTTGCGTCACTGCCTATCACCACCGTGCGTATTTTAGATAGAAAATGTACCTATCAACTTCCGGGG
Source organism: Zacco platypus (assembly GCA_038088235.1). Taxonomy (NCBI): domain Eukaryota; kingdom Metazoa; phylum Chordata; class Actinopteri; order Cypriniformes; family Xenocyprididae; genus Zacco; species Zacco platypus. The sequence continues at coordinate 8,817,699 of CM076084.1, forward strand.
GTCAGAGATCCAGAAGGTAACTTTTGGACCAATGACTCCCTTAATCCAGTGCAGGACAGTGCGTTTAATCATATGGCCCAAGCTCGCTAGGATCTCAGCAAAGTGTTCTGCGCGAGCAGTCGTTCCGACCTCTAGTAGTCTTGGTGCATTACCTTACTTGAACCTCCGCCGCAAAGGCTCGGTAGTATCTAGTACACACGCCGTTTTCAGCACCATATTCGCTGGACAGCGCCGGCTCGTGACCGCGCACCTCCAGTAGCCGTGAGAAATATAATGTAAACTAAATACCTGCAAAGGGTCCGCGGATGGCTCGAGCAATCGTGCCGATTCGGAAGTTGACGTGGGCCAGTTGTGGAGGATGTGTATTATTAGCCCACTATGAGCATCCCTGAATCTCCAAGCGTCTCTTCCTGCTCGCACAGCGCCTGTAAGAGTGTTGGCCACGGGAACTGCAAGACGGTGAAAGCCCTGTGCATCACACGCAGCCTTTTTCCATCAAAACATCCCACGTCCCCAGTCGGAGAGAGGAGCAATTGATTGGAGGTGCCGGTTTTGAAACACGCCTCTGCCAGTGCTTAGCAGCTGATCCTTCCGCTTCTGTTGTGAGCTTCGAATAACAGATGCTGTCAGACACGGAGAATGAAAGATGGAAGAATCTTCACCCCTCATGACATGGGCGTCGAAGTCTCTAAAGAGAAAGTGCTGATTCAGAATCTATGGCTCAGACTGGGCTTGCCCTATCCAGGTACAACTCACCCACATTAACCTTAGATGCACAGTGGCCCCAAAATGCACACTTCAGTCACATTTAATGAATGTGATTGCATGTATTAGTACAGGGTATTATTTTAAAGTGTCATTGATACATATGTTACATGTAATTACTACTATAAACTATGGAATTAACCCTAAACCAAACCAAATCCTAAAAATAAGTACATGTCTTAATATTAATCAGTATTTAAATGTATAATTACAGTGTAACAAAGACACCTTAAAATAAAGTGTAACCAAAAACAATTTATTTTAAATTGTATTAATATTTCATGTAATTCCTGTTTTACTGTATTTTTTATCAAATAAATGCAGCCTTGGGGAGCATAAGAGCCTTCTTTAAAAAAATAAATAATAACAATAATAAAAAATTAAAAACCTTGCCGACCCCAAACTTTTGAATCGCAGTGTATTCTGTTAAAAAATGACATTTTCTCAGGAATTATCAGGAGAATTTATGGCTGTAAAACACCTGTTTTTAATCGGCCTACACTGTAAAAAAGAATTGTTGGTTTAACTTAAAAAAAGTAATTTTGAGTGCATTGAAATTAAAAAATTGAGTTAATACAATGAAGGCAATTGGTTTAATCAACAGAAACTCAAAATATTATGTTATCTGAACCACATTAATTATCTAAGTTGATTTGACAAAACAAAAAATGGTGTATATGATATGAAATATTATGCATGTTTTAGATACTGTTTTGTTCTGTCAGCTTTATGCATTTCCCAATCACTTTAAGTGCTCTGCATTGACAAATTGGATACATGAGGTCACCCTTGCTGAAAAAGAAAGCTAGCTAGAAATAAAAAGACAGGTATACGTTTTATATTCACATCAGAAGCATGAAGTGGCATTTAGCAGGTGCTTTTTATCCAAAGCATTCTGCAGTACAAGTAATTAAGTAGGGACAGGAACATTGCGTTTCAGCACAGAAAATGTTTATCAAGATGGTAATGTAAAAAGCTGTCTGACACCAGGAAGAATCAATGTCCAAAAAGACCTTGGGGACATAGCCACCTTTTATCTGAGGACACGCCACATGACTCTGCATGATTCAAACACACCCTCGCTCAACACTGCAGTGCGCAAAGGTTCTCCTTACAGTCACAACACCTCCCTGTTGCTGTAGTATTATTAAAAACCGATGCAACTGATCCATGAACAGGTTTAGTATTCTGGTGCTCTCTCTGCTGAGACAAGACAGTATGTTTACCAAACTGAGACAGTTAGAACTAAAAAAAAAAAAAAAAAAGTAGAATTCTTCAGTAAAGCTTTCAAAAAGGGAGGTTTTGTAGCAATGCCGTAAAAGAACCATTTTTTTTGTTCCCCAAAGAACCTTTCAGAGAAAATTTTCTCAGTTTTAAAGGTACACTATGTTTTTTGTTCCAAATTAACAACATTAAATAATGTGTCAAAACATCACCAAAATGTGCTTTGTCTTACTCTGATTCACTAATGGTCAGGCTATATTAAATGTTTATATTGGATTTTTTTGGGGGGTGGGTGGGGGGTGGGAAGTGACCTTTAACCCACAGAGAGAAAAAAAAAACAACCCACGGTAACAAAATAAAATCTAAAGAACCTTTTATGCATTTGAAAGGCTCCATGGATGTCAACGTTTCTTCATGGAGCCATAAATGCCAATAAAGAACCTTCATTTTGTAAGTGTAATTCATAGCGTATCAAAGTTGGCAGCAGTATAGAAGCAGTTCAGGAGGACATGCTTCACAACAATCTTTTTTTTAAGTGAGCAACCATATTTTCTTCATTTCTTTCATCAGACAGATATATTCTCATGTCTGGAGTTTGATAAATGAGGTATAGTGGGTCATTATATCAAGCAATGAACAGAAAGGCCCACTGAGATCATCAGTTGCATTGATCATGAATGTAGATCAATATTGAAGGACTGAGAGAGAGAGAGAGAGAGAGAGAGAGAGGAGAGAGAGAGAGAGAGAGAGAGAGAGAGAGAGAGAAAGAGAGAGAGAGAGAGAGAGAGAGAGAGAGAGAGAGAGAGAGAGAGAGAGAGAGAGAGGGAGGATGTTTTATGGTCCAACTGTTTCTGCTGAATTTTTATTCCGTGAGCATTTATCTCTTCTGGACTGCAGCCAAATGGGAAACACTGATTTATTCGCTCTCGGCACTGAGAGCTGAGTGGACAAAAAGAGGAGGGAGTGGGAGAGGAGAGCAGACTCTGATTATTGAAGAACCGAAAGAACAAGAGAAAGAGAATTATGTGTTTGAAACGCCTTATAAATATCTTGTACAAGTCATATTCATCTCTACTTTCTCCTTTCCACTGTGTAGAACGTCCCTGAAGAGTTATTCGTGCTGGCATTCCCCATTTATGCTGGTCAGAACAATTTTATCAGGTTATGACTGCAACAGAACTCAGAAAAATAAGGAGGGACAGCATGAGAGAACACATGCATTTTAAAAATCTGGTTTAACACTAGCTCCAAAATGAGAAGAAGTGAAAAATTAACCTGTGCTTATTCCAAAGGTGTGAATGATGTTATCCGTAATAATGCACTATACAGTTATATATGTACTCTACTGTCTTGTGTATGAATTTTATGAGGTTATTTTGCCATCCAACATCAAAAGCAACTGCATATCTTAAAATATGTCATCATTGCCATTGTTTTGTCTCAAGATGCACACCAGTAATGTTTTTTTTTTCTAAGGCACATTTACAAAAGATCCTTAAATGTCCTTATTGAACTAAGACCTAATCCTGGTTTAATTGAAGCCCTGTCTATATTTTTCAGTTGATTAAGTGCATCATTCTGAGAAAAAAAGAATTGTTCTTTATAACTTGCAGTTCTGATTTAAAAAAAAAAAAAAAACCCTTCACCCTTCACTGGCGGTTTGATTGACAGGCGGTCTAACCAATCATAACCCCAAATCTGCCATTTTGTCCGACAAAGCAGTCAGGGGAGTTTGTAGATTAACGTTGGTGAACAAACTTGAAAAATTGTGTGTACTCACGTCTTTCTGCGCTTGAAACAACATTCCTTCTGATGTCCATTCATGTTTATTTGATGCTATAAATGAACTAGTATGAAGAGATGATCGGTTCACGAGCCGCTTGAAGGAGCTACAGCGATCTGTCACGACACATTAAAGAGACACTATACGCTATTTACTGTTTAAACTTCTTTAAAAAATTGCAATATTTTAAATATGAAACTGTTTCACATCAAAAGTAACCTGCTCTGTCTTGTCTGTTGGTGTTGTCAGTGTCCTCTTTGCTCCACAATGTATTTTTCACTGTGAGAACATGATGTGTGGCGTGAGAGCTCATGGCTTGTCAGGCATAGCAACAGTAACTAAAGGCGGCGGGTCTTTGCAAAGGATCAATTCTGAGAAAAAAGTCATAAAAGTTGATGTTGAAATGATCTTTTCTTTTATTCCATGGCAGAAACAAGCTTCCTTAAGAACGAGCAGAAATCTGTGAGGAATATAACCACCCAAAGACAAAATAGCCTTGTGGGCAGAGCGGCGTCATGTGACATAGCTGTGCACAAACCAAAGCTTATTTGTTCATTAGTGACGTCACAATCGCATGACTTTACATAAATCTGAGCTTGTTCAACCTCTAGTGTAGATCTTCATAAATCAATGATAAAACTGTGCAGTTGGTTACCACTGACATCGATATATTTGTCACATTTGAGATAATGTCTAAAACGAATAGCCCAGTATTGAGACAATATGAAAAAATACACTCTAGTACCGTACAAATGCAGCAAGTTTAAAGAAACACATATTAGGCTTCCTGTCATTGTGTGGTTATCCAGTGACAGATAACCTCGTTAAGTCTGTGGACTGTGTGGTGCTTGCTGTGCTTTGAAAGTGCCCTTCCCTTCTCTCACGTTTCACTGCGACACGCTGGGTCAAGAATGCTCCGTTATACCCCCACCCCTCCCGTGCATGCCTCGGGTTTTTACAAAGCGCAGTTCGTGGGACGACTCGCTCTTGATTATGCAACCTGGTCCACTTTTACGCACATCATGCCAATGCCACTGCAATGCAGCATCGACCGAGCGCGCGTCCAGCCGCACTGCTGCTGCTGTTCTGCAGTCGGGCTACCGGCACACGATCAGGCGTGTGTTGAGTATTGATAAGGCGTGATGCAGCTTAGAGGGAGCCTATAACCATCGTCCATGATCCCACCCCCCACCTTTTCTATTTTTCTGGAGAAAAGGTGCAGTGCAACTGCTTCACATGTCTGTACTGACTCTAAAATAGTTTCGGAATAGTGTTTGTGGGATGCTTTTGTCAATGTATGAGGAAGGGAGACACATATAAGAAATAATTTCAGAGAAACCAATCCGTCAATATAAAAACCCTATAAACAGCAACCCAACTTACGTAAAAAAAATAATTTAACTGTATTTTCTGTCGTTTACTGCAACATTAAACTACAGAAAATACAGTTAAATTAAAATTCCACCACATAAGTGGAATTTTAGTGTGCGTTCATTAAGATGGGCAAGGCAAATCAAACTGAGAGGTGCTGAGATAGGCTATAAATTGCCTGGCCTATTTTATTTTATGTACTGGATCAGTAATATGTGTTTTAGAAAGGAAAGTTTGCTTTTAATGCTATCTATCTGTCTATCTATCTGTCTATCTATCTATCTATCTATCTATCTATCTATCTATCTATCTATCTATCTATCTATCTATCTATCTATCTATCTATCTATCTATCTATCTATCTATCTATCTATCTATCTATCTATCTATCTATCTATCTATCTATCTATATGTTAATGTAAGCCTATCAGAAAGAAAACCAAGGTCACAGTGCTCAAGAGATTTGTTATTAATCGCACTAATGGAGATTTCCGCGAGAAATATTTAAATTTTAGTGTTTAGACCAAACATATTCAATAAATCAAGTTTTTAATTTCCAAAATTCTTTTATTATAATGTACAATATTTTACTTTGATAAAATGATTCTTAACAAAGGCACCTGTGGGTGGCAGCAGTGAGCTCTGACTCGTCCGCTCCTGCAATAGAAACAGAGAAAGAAGACTCACAGCGCTATCATCTGTTAGCTGCTTTATCTCCCTCTGTTGATGATCGATCAAGTGTATCGGCATTTGGTATATTCGATTCTATAAGCGCCTGCTATCACGAAAGGGAATGTACTACAGATAATCGTGTCAAACGTAAGTAATGTGTAGTGCTAACATAGCTTGCTAGCATTCCTTGAGGCAGCAGAGGAAACTTTTCGCCACGTTACCTTTGACTCGTCATCAGAAATATATAGTTGTAAATGTGTATACAGTACAATACTATATATCTAATACATTGTTGATTATTTGCTAAATTTTAGCAAATATATATATATATATATATATATATATATATATATATATATATATATATATATATATATATATATATATGTGTGTGTGTGTATAATATATATGTGTATATAATAAATAGTAAATAAATAAAATGTACCTTTAAAATTGTATTAAATACATGCATATATATATATATATATATATATATATATATATATATATATATATATATATATATAAAATAAATAATTAAAATGTACCTTTAAAATGTTATTTCGATAGACAAAATATTAAAAAATCCGTCACACAAGACGCAAATAAAATAAACATGGCGATAATTATTGGTTTAGTGTTATAAAGAAGGTAATGGTAAGTTCATGTAGTGAAACAGGAATGTAGGCCAAGTCTCTTTGAGCTCTTTTGTCAAAGAATTCAGGCAAAACCGGATCTTTTTCTTCTAGAGTTTATCATAATCCAACTTCTGATGGTTCCATTGTCATGTGGACCTGTTTGGTTAGATTGTATAGCCTATGCTGATTGGTTAAAAGCTATAGATGCTTTCTGGTAGGAAATCAGGATTATCATATTGCAGATGATCACATTATCAAGAGCTCCAGGAAGATCTCAATTGGCTGGCTCAGTTGTGTTTGATCAGGGTTGGAGATGAACTTTTCAGGAAGGTAGATCTCCAGGAACAGGACTGGGCACCCCTGGCTTATCGTGAAAGACTGGAAGGGATACAGCTACGGCCACTGGGCATGCACACATCAATATTGCATTATTTAAAATATTTATTTATTTAATAACTGTATTTGGAGTATTGTAAGGGTAGGTTTAGGGTTGGGGTAGGTGTAGATGTTAATAAAACACAATTTGATAAGTAGCACATTTAGTTTACAGATTTTGCCTCACTTCCAGCCGTAGCTGTATCCCTCCTAGACACAACCCTGTACTTGCCTCTTATTCTTCCAGTAGATGGCACCATTTCTCTTTGTTTTGACATACCTAGTCTCTTTTGACAAAAATGTGCCTCAGTTTCAGATGCTGGTCTGTATTATTCATATTTTTCTGTCAAGTCAAGTGACTGGCACGGAGTCCTGGAGGGGAAAACATGCATAAAACCGAATTACAGACCAGTCAATTTTCCATCTCAAAAGACGAAAATCAAAAACATGTGAACAAAATGCAAGTTTTGGGTGCTTGTAATCCATATAGCGCACCTGCTGCAGTATTTCAACTACTAAAAACAGCGGGATGTTCTAAAACGCTTAACGTGAAAAACACTTAAAAGTTCCTTAATGTGCTAAAACAGTGATATTCAAACATCAAATTCAGTATAAACCTTATTGAAGATGCATACTAAATATACAGGTGAGCATATGAGCGCAACAAGCTAAATGGTTTTAATCCTTTATTGTCTTAATGGTTTTCTTTGGAAAAACGCTTAACGAGAATATTATATATTTATATTCTGGGTTCATCTGATTGTGTGCACATAGTATGCATCATCAATGAGGTGTACATTGAATTTGGTCTTTTAATATCACTGTTTTACTACATTAGTGCTTAGCGCAAACCTGGTAAAGAGGATTGGCGGGCAATGGAGGAAAGCCTTGTTTTGTCCTCAAGGTGGATGTTCCTTTAAGTGTGAATTGTGAATTATCCCACTATTCCAGACTAGACTGCATGCACTAGCTGTTTCTGTATGGTTTGGCTTGTCTCTTACCTCTGGTTGAAGCTCTTGATCAGCACTTTGTAAGTGTGTCTCTGTGTATCTTTTCCTCATTGAGCCTTTCAAGACATATTTGTAACCCACACTTAAAGGAAACACAGTAGCGCAACATGCCATTACTGCTACATCCAAAAAAGGAGCACTGACTTTTGTATTTAAGATCAGTATGTCTAAGTAAAAAAAAATAATAATAATAATAAAAAATAAATGAATGAAATAAAAAGATAGAGAGAAAAAATAAAAAGTACATGGGGAGTCTTTGAGTTGTAACCCCTTAAGAGTTTCCTTATAGCTGATAATATCTTCACACCTAAAGTGTTATCTCTCATTTGTGACGTAGTTAGTTCAATGCAATGCTTAAATTCTGCTTTAGGATGTAACTGTTGAAATGCAAACTAACAGATCCTTGTTTGTTTAAGTTTAATGCTCAGCACACAACACACCCTTACAGATGTAAAGTGAACGCAGACACAGTCAGTCACATACAGAGACATGCTGTTACTGTGTTGTCACTCTTGTGGAGGTCAAAGTTTATGAGGACGTGGCTCTTTTACAGAGCACAAGAAAAGAGACTTCAAATATAGCTTGAGCGATTTTTTTTCTCGTTTGGTCTCCAGACAACAAAAACAAAAAACATAAGGAGCCATTGGCTTCTATAGGGCAAAAAACAAGGCGCCAACTAATTATTTTAAGAACCACACAACAATGAACTTAAATTTTTAAATCACATACTTTTACCCATCCAGTTTATTTACCCTATTTTTCAGCATTTTCATATTTTCTCCTTTCAGTTTTAGTTTTAATCATTTTGTTTAAAATTGTTTGTTTGTTTAGTTTGTATACATTTATATTTCAGTATTAACATTTATTTCAAGCAATGAAAAATGTTTTTTAGTGCTTTTATTTAGGCTAATTGTAACAACCCTGATGCTAGAAAAGCTTTATATTGAATAATGTGTCAAATAATGTTCTTAGTCTTTCCTTCCTGAAGCTACAACAGTTTACTTTGAATCAAATGAAAATAAATATATAATTATATGGAAATTTTCTTGATTTTTTTGCGAGTACCATGCTTTACCATGCCTCAGAGAAAAACAAGTAACGTTAGCTAAAATGGTATCAGATGCAGCTTCATTTTTAGGAACCGTAATATAGAATGTTCTCCACCATATAATATGTTTTAAAATTAATTCAATTTGAAATTTCATGCCATTTATCAACACAGCCCATCCAGCATTTAATATGCTATTCTAATATCGATATCGCTGTGAGGTGAAGACCACACGTCCCAAGATTCCTCGCGCAAACTTGGCATCATCAGGCTTCGCCTTTGTTTTGAGTAGGCGACCTCTAGCAGACGAAAACTACATATTGCAGCTTTAACGAACAGGCTGAAATACAGCAGGACTCTTATTTTGAAATGTATATGCTTTAATATTGCTGCTCATTCAACTTCAGATGGGCAAGATAAAAAAAATTCACGTTGTTACAACCGTTAACACATATAAATAATATAAAGTAAACTTTGTCATAATTGATCAGCATTAGTTCATAAGCAATCGGTTGACAAATGTGTGCTAATCACTTTCACAAGCAGCATCTCATTTAATGACGTCAACACAAATGATGTGATAAACTACTGGTCACAGAACAGCAAATAACATGCAACATATGTATTGTCTCCAGTGGCGATCTCTTCAAAAATATCACTCCCAAACTATTATTTTTGGCCACAAAATTTATAAAGATGCAAAAAGTTGTTTTGTAAATGACCTTTTGTCATTACATATCATAGTTTTGTCAGTATGTATGATAAACCATACAAAACATAAAAATACAATACATACAGTATATTAAAAAAACAGATGTATTAACATGATTATTATAATTAATAAATATTATAATATGTAAATTATATTAAATAATATATTATGTCTTGGATCAAAACAGTACCATTGGAAAAAAAATACTAATAAATTCCTGCTGTTTGATTGATGTTGAACTGTTTATTGTAAAGTAATTCAATGAAAGGAATAATTTATGATGGCTATAATTTAAATTTTTCAATGATCTTTATGTCATTGCATATCAGCATAGTTTTGTTTGAAAGTTGAATATTATTTATTTTACTAAGAAATTATTATAATGAATAAATATAATAAATATTAATAATTAATGTCTTAGGCCAAAACCACAGAAAAATATGCCCTTTAGTTTCAGAATCTCTAATGTATCATAATCGTGAAGTTACTGTAATGTGATGGACTGTATAAAGGATATACACATACTTCTGATTCAATGCCTATTAAAAGAAAGAGGGAGGAAAGGAGGAATCTGTGTGTAAATGCTTGGCAACTGTTGAGTGTATGTGTGTTTCCCTCTGTCCTCCCACCTTTGAACACTCCTTTCTGGACTGGAGAGGATGCAGGGGCAGAGACACCCATCTTGCCTCTCTCCCAAGCAGCCAATTGCTGTGCAAGAGCTGTTCTGACTCCGCCTTCTGGGTTGTTCCTTCCCTTGCTGCTTTGTGTGAAGCATGCAGGGGGCCGCTGTCCTCCTCCTTTTTGCTTTAATGGCTGTCAGAGACACTGAATAGAGGGAGAGCAGCTAGAAAGGGGTGCCGTTTGATTCAGAAAGCTGCGGGAAAGAAAACACTGCACACACCATGATGCTGGGACATGCTAGAAACCCACACGTGAGTCAGATGCCATTTTGTCATTTGCTTTTTCTCATTCCTTCTGCCTCCTTCCATCCCTCCCTCCCTCCCTCCCCTGTTTGTAATGATTAGGGTGCAGCTGGAGTCTTGTGATGCCTTTTAGCAGGGATGATGTGTGTGTAAGCTGGAAACATGGTGGATTTCTCAGTCTCAGAATGGTATTGGCAACATGACTTCTGGTTTTTATTTATTTCTGTTATGTAGAAAATATAACAGAACCACAGGGGTTGGTTGGAAAGATGAGGACAGCTGTGATAAAGTGTGTTGAAGTAATGAAGATTTCCAATCCCTTCCTTAAACTATGCCATATGACGTTGTAACTTCATTTATGATGCACGTGTGGGAGTTGGCCATGAAGATTTTTTGTAGACAGCACTTGGTAATAGAGCACAGAAACTGCACTGTCTTGTTTGTGTCATACCACAGCGTCAGGAGTAAAGTCATGTGCGAGTATCTGAAAAGTGATTTATCTTTAAATCAGTCATTTTACTGCAGGTTTCTTCTGCCTGATGAATCCAAATACATGTCTAGATAATGTCAGGTTAAGCTTATTTCTCATTTAAATTACTGTTAAATATTTGCGGTCAGTAAGTTTAAAAAAAAATACTTTTGCTCAGCAGGGATGCATTAAATGGATCATTAGTCAGAGGAAATACATTTTATTACAAAAGATTTCTATTTTAAGTAAATTCTGTTTTTTTTTTCCGTTTCTAATCATCAAAGGATCCAGAAAAAATGCACCATGGTTTCCACAAAAATATTAAGCTGCACAACTGTTGTCAACATTGATAAAGAATATTTTCTTGAGCACCAAATAAGCAATTATTTTTCTGAAAGGTCATGTGACACTGAAGACTAGAGTAATTGATGCTGACAATTCAGCTTTGCCATTGCAGGAATGAATTAAATGAAAGAGTTAAATTGGATAATATTTCATATTATTGTTGTTTTTTTAATCAAATAAATGCATCCTTGGTGAGCATAAGAAACTAGTTTCAAAAAATCTTACTGACCTTAAACTTTTACAAAATTAAAAGCTCAGCACACTGAAAATGTTTTTTCTTTCAGTTGCTTTCATTCTTTCGTTCATACTTTCCTTTGATCCAGTTTAACGAGTTTCATTCTCTTGTTTGATTAAATCTCTGACGTATGAAGTGTCATAGTTGAACAGTTTTATAAGAATTATAAAAAAAATATTGCTTCAGGTTTTTTTTTTTTATTTCATTAAAATTTAAAATTAATTTCTTTTTTTTTTATTATGAACTTAACCTTCCCATCCACATGCAATGCATACAGACAAGGTCTTCGATACACAATTTCCATGATAAAGATTTTGATTTCTGAATTACAATGAAAAATTTTTGTTGGATATTAAGTTAAAAATGTCAAGTGGGTATAACCACCTAAGCTTCAAATGAAGATTTTGGTAACACTTTGCAATAAAGTTCATTAGTTAAACATTGTTTGTTCATGTTAGTAAATTCATGAACTAATGAGCAATAAATTTGTTACTGTATTTACTGATCTTCGTTAATGAAAATACAGTTGTTCATAGTTTATTCATTTTAGTTCACAGTGCATTAACTAATGTTAACAAGATTTTAATTATGTATAAGTTTATTAATTAAAGTATTAATGTATTAATTAACATTAACAAAGTGTTACCAAGATTTAATAATAAATAAAAAATAAAAAAAAAATAGTTTTAAGTTTGTAATGAAGCTGTTGCATTTTATTATCAATATTTAAAAACTCAAATCCTCATATCAGAGGTAAAAAAAAGACATTGAAAATGTTTATATTCAAAAATATATTTACTCGGATATACCAAGGTCAAAGGAAAATATTAATTGTATTTGCTGGTACAGTATTTGACTTTTTTTGTATATAAATATTTTTCAAAAACAGACAAAGCCAAAAGAATACAAATACTGTATTTGTACAAATGTAAGAACATGAAACATCTTGGACATCTTTTATTTTTCATTGAATCAGTTCCATTCCACTAAAGGGAGTTCACCTAAAAATGAAAATTGTGTCATTGATTACTCGCACTCAAGTTTTTCTAAACCTGTATGAGTTTCTTTCTTCTGCTGAACACAAAAGAAGATATTTTGAAGAATATGGGTAACCATGGGTGAACTATTCCTTTAAGTATCAAGTTCTCTGGTGGAACTGGTTTGTCATGTCATCTAGTTCTGACAATTTACATTTGAAATGATGACACGGGTTTCCAGTCATCTTTGGCTTTGTGACAGAAAAAGACCACAAAATTGGACATGTTTGCATTGGCCTCAAGACACACCCTTGTGGCATTCCTCTGTGTTTGGGATAGTTTTATTTTGAGTATGAATGGTTGAAAGCCTCTAAATATCTCTCCTCTAATAATGCTAAGAGTGTCTTTGCTTTAAAATCTTTTTTATATAGTAAAATAATGTTTATATGCCAATATAAACATTAATAAAAATAATGTTTATATTGGAATCATTTCAAGATGAATATTTACTGGCTGAAGCAACTCTAATTTACTTGATCATCTATACATCATTTTTAGAAAAATCATATTAAAATGTAAGTATCAAATATTATACAACAAACTTTTGAGGAATGTTTATTTGTATCTCTCAATTATAATTATTTGCATTGCATATATGTTTTGCCCCCACAATAAAAACTACAGAGCTTTGATCATAAAACTAAGCACTAAAATATATCCTATCTTACTAAGATATATTATTGGGAGATAAAGAGTGACAAATGAAAAGAGTGACAAGCGTTTATTTCACATTTGATGAATGTTCAACATTGGGTAAAAGCAGTGCTATCACTTTTTACGCAGCCGTTCAATCACAACTACCACATCGACCAACAAGGACAACAACGAAGCAAAATCATTCAAAACGAGCCAGAGCAAATACTTTACATCGTATCGGCTTCTTTTATAAAACAAACCAGAAATTAGGAACACTTCCACGGATATTTCGCATATAGCACATAGGCCTATAGCATGTCAACTGAAAGGGAAAAAAAAAAAAAAAAAAAAAAAAAAACGCTACAAAGATTTTTCAGATTTTCGTCTTCTATTTTGGCTATATAAAAATGTCAACATCTTCACCAAGTTGCATATTTATGTTCAGTTTGGGCTTTGAATTTCATGTTCTCCTATATCATCCTATAAGGGCCATATGATGTATCAGATATGACACACAAAAAAAAACACATTGGCAAACTTTTTTTTTATTTTCTATTTTGTCTGAAGGATCAATAAGCTGTTCGATTTTAAAATAAGATTTTTCTTATTTCAACTGTAACTCTTTTGAGGCTTAAATATAGTTTGACTTTGCCTGGTTTGGTCATTTCCCCATAGTGTAGTGGGACTTTGACACTCATAATGACAGCCCCTATATTCCATGTACTTTGCTTCTTCTACTTCTTCCAGCTGTGTTGTTTGCTTTTTGCCTATAAAACAGATTTGAATTGTTTAAATGGTCAATGTCCAAATACAGGGACAAGAGTTTAAAGGTGTCCTCTGGCACAGAAAGGGCGTTTAGCGATGTCTGTTGTGGGGCAGTAAAGGATTGCAGTCATTAGTCAGGCAGGCCGTTTTAGTGACATATGCATAGTTTTATATATATCCATGAAGTGACGTAGAAAAATATACCTCTTTTCTTTCCTTATTCTGTTTTCATGCCTCAGAGTGTTCAGGTCAGGAATACTCATGTAAGTATGATCCTTCTCAATTTGGCAATTCGGCATGAAAGGCTTGCTCTGATTTACGACAGTTCTGTTTTCATTGTTTTATTTTATTTGAATACACTGTCGTTCAAAAGTTTATAGGGATTAGTAGTAGTTTTATTTATTTTTTTATATATTTTTGATAAGTCTCATACTCAGCAAGGCTGCATTTATTTGATAAAAATACAGTAAATTCAGTAATATTGTAAAATATTATTACAAAATAAAATAATTTTTCTATTTTAATATATTTATAAATGTAATTTATTCCTTAGAGATTATTAGAGATGCACTGATATATCAGCCAACATTGTAGTAGTAATTAATAGTAATTATATGAATTAATAACAGAATTTAGAAATGAATCTTCAGAATTTAGCTTAATTTGTGTGTTAATATTAATGTTTGTTCATAACTAATACCAGTTGCTCTGAAATAAGTGGATGAAATGGAGTGAATACAGTCTTTATTTACATTTCTTTCAAAATATAATAATTAAAATATGAGTAGTTATTAATTATAATGAAATTATCATTAATTTAAATGAAGGTATGAAAGGCAGAAGTGCCAAACTATCGGTACCGACAGATATCACTCTGAATAATCAGTTCCGGTATCGATGGATAAATTAAAAAATGTTACTGACACTAAACCTTTGAATGGTTGTGCATAAAACATCCAGTTCCAATCTGGCATGCAGACTGGCCAATACAGGGTTCAAGCTATGCTGAAATAAATCCATTATATCTATATAACATTAGTTTACATGTCAGGGACTATGTCTTCTAGTGGAAGGATTGTGCTTAATGAATTTTCTAAAAATAAACCATTGTAGTTTTTAATGATTTTCTTATGTTGCAACCCTTGTGTACGGCTGCACATCATGCATTTAGCCGTAACTATACATTCGCATATTCATTCTTCTTTATTCTTTCTCAGAATACCATATATATATATTATTAATCATGTTCCTCATTTAGGAGCTTTACTATCTGAAGATCCAGCAAACACAGGAGAAGATGGAGCAATTGGAGAAGGAGTTGAAGCGGCGACTACGCGTGTGTGTGGCCACCTGTAACAGAGCGGACTACTCTAAGCTCGCCCCAATCATGTTCGGCATCAAGTCTCACCCTGAAATCTTTGACCTGGAGGTGGTGGTGCTGGGTTCACATCTGATTGATGATTACGGGTAAGACTGCTGAACACAATTATTATGTTTAAGTCACATGTTTAACTAATCTGCATTAAATTGTTTAAGGGAAAGTAGATATCAGAGAGGTTGTCAAACATAACTAAATTTGTAGTTATAAATTTGTATTTATGACACTAAACAAATACATTTGGTTTTATCATTCCAAACCTGAAATGCTTTCCTTTTTTGGAACACAAAAGAATGTTCATGCATTGAAAGTTGGTGGAGTCCAATGTTGTTTTGATCCCTATTTGCTTTCAATGTAAGCACAAAAAACGTTGACACAATAGCCGCTTTTCCACCATTGGGCCAAACCGTTCTTGTTGCTTAAAGGAATAGTTCACCCAAAAATGAAAATTATAACGTCCCATTTACTAAACCTCAAGTGTTCTTCTTTCAGCGGAACACAATTGGAGTTATATTAAAAAATATCCTGGCTCTTCCCAGATTTTGTAATGGCATTGAACAGCACCTGAGTTTTTGAAGCTCCAAAAAGTACATCCATCCATCATAAAAGTGATGGGTTTTTGTAAGAAAAAAATATCCATATTTTAAACTTTATAAACTATAATCATTGGCTTCCGGCAATGTTCACCACAGAGTTACTTGGTTTACACGAGAGGCATGTATTCTTACCTAAGCTATGCTTACATCATGCATCCTACGTCATATGTCAGGTCAGGGGTCACCCTTCTGCCAGAACTTGACTGTCTCATGAACGCGTGAACGGCGGTTGGCGGGAGGCAGTGATTATAGCTTCTAAAGTTTTAACTATGAATATAGGTCCATTCCGTACTGATCGGGCCCGGCCCAGTACTATGGGGCTGGTAACGGTAAATAGTGACGATGATCAGGTATTTCTTTATTATTAACTTGTTTACATTGTTCAAATAACGCGCTTGGCCCGCTCCAGAGAAACTGGTAGCCAAGCAAACAGACAAGTGATCAATCCTGAGTGGTGACGTCACTACACGCTTTCTAGTTCAGCCAAACGTGCTGAGAATTTCGGACCAAGAGCGGTTTGTAATCGTTCCACGGCGAATCAAGCTCAAGTGGAAATATAAATGGAACCATTTCATTTCATTTTTCATCATTTAGCAGACGCTTTTATCCAAAGCGACTTACAAGGGGAGCAATTAGGGGTTAGGTGTCTTGCTCAAGGGCACTTTAGTCATGGTATCGAAGGTGGAGAGAGTGCTGTTCATTCACAATCCCCACTTTCAATTCCTGCCGGCATGGGAATCGAACCGGCAACCTTCAGATTACAAGCCCAACTCCCTCACCACTAGGCCACGACTTTTCAAGACATTTCTTAGCGTTCGTAGAACCGTTCAGCCTGACAGTGGAAAAGCGGCTATTCTTCAAATTTTTTTGTGTGTGTGTGTGTGTGTGTGTGTGTGTGTGTGTGTGTGTGTGTGTGTGTGTGTGTGTGTGTGTGTGTGTGTGTGTGTGTGTGTTCACGGAAAAATGTGAGTCATACAGGTTTCGAACAATGACATGAGGGTTAGTAAATGATGATAATGAATTCATGAAATGATAAATTTTCATTGGTCGAAATGTCTCACAGCAGTAATGTAAAACAAACAAGCCATATCAAAGTTCTTGTAACTCTATCTTCATCTTGGCATGAGAGCTTCAAAACATGAATCAGCACTATTTCTCACTGTTGCCATGGAAATGTTGGAATGTAGCTCTTGCCGGTGGGAGTTTGGCTTTCCCAGTGGGCTGCTGATGGTGGCCAGAAGCCCTTGTCTTTTATTAATTAAGGCACACCAGCCTTTATTCCTCCCTGGGTCAAATAAACTTGACATTATCATTATCGTTCTATTTCAAAGCAAATGGAAAACATGCTGTGTCGTACCATTCGCACTTTGTTTTCTACTTCATTTCCATCAGCTTTTTGAACAGCAAGACTTTTTACACTTTCTCTGTATGTTGAATACAGAAGGCGGTCTGGCCGATTAATCGAAGATTAATTAATAATACATTTTTAAAATAATCATTATTTGCAGCACTAAATGATATTTTCATGATTTTTTTGGTCTCTCTTTTTCCCAGAAACACATTCCGGATGATTGAGCAGGATGAGTTTGATATCGGCTCCAAATTGCACACCATTGTTCGTGGAGAGGACGAAGCTGCCATGGTGGAGTCAGTAGGTCTCGCGCTCGTGAAGCTTCCTGACGTGCTCCAACGTCTCGCTCCTGACATTCTGCTCGTTCACGGCGACCGTTTTGACGCGCTGGCCTTGGCGACGGCAGCGTCTCTAATGAACATTCGCATATTGCACCTGGAAGGTGGAGAAGTGAGCGGAACCATTGATGATTCAATTCGTCATGCCATCTCCAAACTGGCACACTACCACGCCGTCTGCACACTCTCAGCCGAGAGAAACCTCATCTCCATGTGCGAAGACCATTCTCGTATCTTATTGGCTGGCTGCCCGTCATACGACAAGCTGCTCTCTGCCCACCAGCGAGACGATTATGCTGACATCATCAAATCTTGGATTGGTATGTACGGTAAATGAATGGGATAAGATAACAGTAGAGATCAACAATGAAGCCTATGCAATCCACAGAGTTAAAGTTTTGTTAAAACTAATACTATCGTTTATGCTTATGTTTATGCTTGGTTCTTTCTTAAACAGGGGATGATGTGAAGGAGCAGGACTATATTGTGGCCCTGCAGCATCCTGTTACCACAGACATCAAAAACTCCATTAAGATCTACGAGTTAATGCTGGACGCTCTTATCTCCTTCAACAAGAAAACTCTCATTCTCTTCCCGAATATTGATGCAGGTCAGCTGCTTATCTCATTTTCTGTTTTTCTTTCCCACTTTTTGTGCCTCTGAAGATGATACACACATTTGCTTGCTGAGTACAGCTGTGGTTTCTCTCAGATTGAAAGTTTAATGTGACCCTCAGTGGCTTTGTCAGCAGTCTAAGATAGCTTGCAAGGGCTCTGGAAACAGACGAAAAAGCCATGGTTTGTTTTGAGTTTGGTGTTAATGACAGGTAGACACAACTGGAGGCGGCAGTCAAAGCAGAGGTGCTTTTTCTTCCGTTGAAATATAACTCCAGTCTGTTTACAGAAACAAAAGGAGTCTAAACATTAAAATGGCCCTGACACTAAGGGAAGGTGAAAACTGCAGACACAATATAATATAATGTGTTATTTTAGTATTAAATTAGCCTTTATTTTTGTATTTTTAATTTTATTTTATTAAGTTTTAGTAATTCTATTATGTGCGTTTGTCATTTTTTTCAATATTTCTAATGAACTTTTTCAGTTTTAGTACTTTTAGTACTAAATTTCAAATTTTTTAAATTGTTTTTAATCTAATGTTTATATTATATTTTTTCATCTTTATTTAAATTAATTATTATTTTAATAGTTTTAGTTAACAATAACACTGAATATATTATATGATAATTGCAGTCTGAATTGAATGTGATGAGAAAAAGTGTGTGCCTGACACAAAATTCAATTGGAATTGTGGCTCTTATGAGGCAGTAATTTTAATGAATTGTTAAAAAAAACTGGCAAACTCTTAAGACTTTATCAGTTAGTTTCTTCCCCTGCATGCTATATAGAATTGAAAATAAAAACCACTTGGCTTGACTTGGAACAGGAATCCTTCCCTGAATTAACTCTCTGAATAAATGCTATAGAATTCTGTAGTGGAATTCCACCCCAGTAACACTACACTGCTTTGTCTCATGTAGGCAGTAAGGAGATGGTTCGTGTGATGAGACGGAAGGGAATCGAGCAGCATCCGAAATTCCGTGCAGTAAAGCATGTTCCGTTCGATCAGTTCATCCAGCTGGTCGCACACGCCGGTTGCATGATTGGAAACAGCAGCTGTGGAGTTCGTGAGGCCGGAGCGTTCGGCACACCTGTCATTAACCTGGGTACTCGCCAGACAGGTCGAGAAACAGGTAAGATTAGATACGAATATGACTTACTGATCTTTAGAGGGAAGTTAAGGCATTATGGCAGGATATGATCACCATTTTACTGTTCTGTTTATAGTGTTTATTTCAATCAGTATGTAGAGTATTTAATTTGGATCCTTGAAACCAGAATGGCATGTTTATTCTTTTAAACAAGCCCAGACTGCTTTTTGTTTGAGTGTCTTTAAATATTATCCTTGATGGACCAGTTTACCAATTCATGTTATTTTGACAATAGGGGAAAATGTTCTACATGTGCGAGACGCAGACACACATAATAAAATCTACCATGCTCTGGAGCTGCAGTTTGGAAAACGCTACCCCTGGTAATGAGCTCTGTTTGTTGCATTTTAGGCATCTTATATTTGCAAGCATCAAATATGCAAGCATCAAATTGTACTGCAGTTTTTAAAAATAATAAAATGTTTTCTAATTAGAATTTATTTTATTTTATTTTTTTTTAGAAATTATAAATGTCTAATTTAGTGTTAGTATTATATACTATTATAGTATTTATTAATATAGATTTGTCCCAATCTTTTTATTGGTATTTAACAAGACAAAACCTAGCTGTACATTTATTAAATCAAAAAGAGAAAGAAAAGAAAGAATACAGTTTTCTCTCTCCAATATGAATCTTTGCTCTTCCAATTAGTTGTTGCTAGGATTTTATTACAGTTCATCCCAGCAAACCTTTAACATAGTCTAATAAAGGTTTCCAAGTCTTATGAAAAGATTTGAGGGATCCAGAAAGTTTCTCGAATCATATACAGCAAAAAAATTCTTGGATCCACCTATCATGTGACTGGGGGGGGCAACGTGTGCATTTATTAATAATTTCAATAAATTTTTATTTTAATATTTTAAGTTTTCATTTTAGTAATTTTCTTGTGCACTTTTGTTATTTTTATTAGTTTTTTCCAGTTTTAGTCATTTTAGCACTTGAACTTCAACTGATTTATCGGACAAGGTGATTGCATTTCTAAATCACATTTTATATGGTGTGGTAAATGCACTCATATTTGGATATGATATTCATAAATGAATTTTAATTCTGTATATGTGTGTGTATATACACACACACACACACACACATATATATTACATTGAGTATCAGCCCATCCTGCTTACATTTCTTTTTTTTTTTTTAATTTTGTCTCAACCTGCGTCCCAATTCACGAACTTATGCACTATTCTATGCCTTTTGTAATGAAAAAGTGTGGAATGTTGGACACTTTATGCACTCAAATGTCACAGCTGTAATTATGTAAGGAGTAATCAGATTTTTGAACGACAAAATAACCTCATAAAGTTATTACACCACAAGGTTGCATTCATTGTGCATAAGTACATAGAATGAATACTGTATAGTGCATCATTGGGACACAATTTCAGACATGTCCTGTGTGTTCTGACTCTATCCACTAGCTCCAAGATCTATGGTGATGGAAATGCAGTCCAGCGCATCTTGAAGTTCCTGCAGTCCATTGACCTATCTGAGCCACTACAGAAGAAGTTCTGTTTCCCTCCGGTGAAGGAGTGTATCTCTCAAGATATTGACCACATTTTGGAGACTCAGAGTGCCCTTGCTGTTGACCTGGGGGGGACCAACCTGCGTGTTGGCATCGTCAGTATGAAGGTATGCAGAGAGAACTTCTGGAGTCAGATTTTGAGATCCAGTAGGTCATGTCAGGAAATAAACTACAAGGTGCAGGACATGCTGTACATTGTCAACACAGCTATGATTGCTTATGACGGGATGTGTGTGTTTGCACAATTGTGACGTGTACATGCTTTTTTATGCAGCAGGATACTTGCGTCAATTTTTCAGTCATATGACACACAGAACTCTGAGTGTAAAACAAACAGCGGCAGGTTTGCTCAGAAGTAATCCGCTCTTTATGTGTGAATGGTGCAGAACAAGTTTTCTGAGTTGCAGGCTGAGAGCCATGCAATTAAATATGTAATTGGTTGCTTTAAATATTTGGCCACGGTTAAGCATTGCTGAATTTTAAATGCAGTTATTAGATTTAAAATAGATTTAAAAATATTTTAGATTTATTTTTAAATTAAAAATAGCATTTCAATAATCTGTCCTTGCTGTGGTCTGTAAAATGTTTTTGAAAAAAGCCAATGCTGCATTTATTTAAAAATAATACAGAAAAAAAAACTAAATTTTTTTAATTTAATTTATTCTTGCAATGCAAAGCTGAACTTTCAGCAGGTCAAGAAACCTTCTTCCCATTATCATTATTATCAGTTTTGCTTCTTAATTTTTATGTAGAAACCATGATACCTTTTTTTAAGGATCCTTTGATACATTTCAAAAGAATTTTCAGAAAGTTCAAAAAGTTTCTTTGAAATTGAAATATTTTGAAATAAATGTCTTTAATGTCACTTTTGATCGATTTCATTGGTCTTTGCTGAAGAAAAGTATTAAGTCTTTCTTCTCTTCCAATTTTTTGAACAGTAGTGTGTCTTATGGAACATGATTAGGGTTAGAAATCAATGATTAAGTGGTAATTGATAGTTTATGAAATTAGTTTTTAAATATGAATATATAGATATATAAATGTGTGCTTGTGTTTCAGGGTAAAGTGGTTAAGAAGTATATCCAGTTGAATCCTAAGACGTTTGAGGAGAGGATAGAGCTGATTCTGACCATGTGCAAACAGGCCATGGTTGATGCCGTTCACCTCAACTGCAGAATCCTGGGAGTCGGTATGTCTGGATTTGTCTCATGTCTCCATCTATCTGTCCATACATTCACTCAATCATTCACTGTCCATTTGTTTGGTATTTCTTTCAGGTGTGAGCACAGGGGGGCGTGTGAACCCACAAGATGGGGTGGTCCTCCACTCCACCAAGCTAATAAACGAGTGGAGTTCGGTGGACATCCGTACACCTCTCTCTAGCGCCCTTCATCTGCCCGTGTGGGTCGATAACGATGGCAACTGTGCAGCTCTCGCTGAGAAGAAGTTTGGCCATGGGAAAGGCGTTGAGAACTTTGTCACCATTATCACTGGAACCGGTTTGTTCCCTTTCTTACGTCCCTTACTGCTGTTAGTTTCTAGTGTGGTGGGTTTATTCTCTTGAACTGACTATGCAGAGAATGAGAACTGACAGTAAGTGATTATAAAACTGTCAGACTGGTGACACTTGTTAATCAGGTTAAAACAATCATAACGTCTTTTCTCATGCATCCTCCTACACCTTCATAGGAGGGTCATTCTCACAAAACAGCGCCATTTATGCCTAAAAATTCTTTTTCCCCATTTGAAAAAGTTACTGGTGAATGCTATTTATTTATTTATTTAAATGAAGTGTTTTTATATATATATATATATATATATATATATATAATACAGTGTTATTAATAATTATTATTAATAACATGTTTATATCTTTTTATATATTATTTTTAATATACTTTTTTCACTTCCATTCAAAAGTTTGGGGTCAGTTAGCTGTTTTTTTTAAAGAAATAATCCTTTTATTCAGTATTGATGCATTAAATTGATCAAAAATAAAGACAGTAAAGACATTTAAAATGTTACAAAAGATTTCTATTAAAAAAGAAAGAAAGCTCATTTTGAAATTTCTTCACTGAAGACTGGAATGATGGCTACTAAAATACAACTTTGCCATCACAGGAATAAATTAAATTTTAAAATGTTGAGTTATAATTCTATTTTTTTTACTGTATTTTGGTGAGTATAAGACACTTCTTTCAAAAACATTTAAAAATCTTACCAACCTCAACATTTTAAACAGTAGTGTATATTTTGAATTTTTTTTCTGATCGATCACTTAAAACGGAGTTATAAAATTTTATAAAAGACTGAATCGCACACTAAACAGTCAAATATGTCAAATATTGTGATTTGTTATCTTGGTAATATCATCTATAGTAAGTAATTACACCATTTTCTGAGAAAAAACCAGGAAACATTTTGAAATAATTGTGTGTGATACAGTTGTCTGTACAGTATGTGAGTATTAGAAATACAGATTTTAACTGCTATTATACCATGAGGTTCCAGATACATGTGATCGAACATGTATCTAATGCTACATGAATAAACTCTGACGCTGGTATAATTGTTTGGTAACATTTTATTTTAAAGTGTTCCTGTTACACCTTTTATATGTAGTTACTATAGTTATAACATTCAATTATGCATAGTTACATGCAACTAACCCTAATTATATAGTAAGTACATGTAATTAATTAATATTACACAGTACTTAATTGTATAATTACACGGTAACAACTTAAATAAAGTGTAACCAATTGTTCCTTATGTTTGACTGCTGTAATTATATCTGTAATTACCTTTGCCTTGTGTTTATATGTACAGGAATTGGAGGCGGTATAATCCAGCATAATGAACTGATCCATGGTAACACATTTTGCGCGGCTGAACTGGGACACATCGTGGTCTCACTGGAAGGACCAGAGTGCATGTGTGGCAGCCACGGCTGTATAGAGGCCTACTCATCCGGTCTCGCCCTGCAGAGAGAAGCCAAGAGACTCCATGACGGTGAGACAAACAGACACGCATACCAAGTGTTGCGTTAAACTTATCAGCCTCGCCCACACGAGTTTTCATCACAGGTAACAGTGGTGTAAATCCTCACTATTGTTTTTCACCTTTCTGTGTAATTATCATTTTCACCATACCAAAGTTCAAATTCCAAACTCAAACCCCCTCAAAAATGTTGCTGATTTCTGTTGTCACATTTCACCGGCAGCCTTTATCTATTCATTCTATTCATTCAACAAAAAGTGGCCTAGCCCTGATTTGAGTGAGGAATGTGGAGTAAAAGTAACAACATTATTAATGTTTTTTTCATAGTGTGACAGTAGTCTCAACAAAATATGAAAAAGGGTTGAATTTATGTTAACAACATTTTATAAGAAGGTCCACGTAATCCATTAGCTAACAATGAGCAACACATTAGTTTGTGTATTTGTTAATCTTTGTTAATGTAAGTTGATAAAAGTACAGCTGTTAATTTTTAGTTGATCTTCAATCAATGGAATTTTAACAGATAGAATTATTAATTTTAATATATTATAAATATTATATTATGTATAGTATTAAAAGCATAATATCTCTGTAAATGTTGAAAAAAAAAACATTAAGACTAATAAAGTATTTTTCATTGTTTGTTCGTGTTTACAAATAAAACCTTATTGTAAAGTGTTACTGAATGTATTTATTTATTTATTTAATGAACTTAAATAATATGAAATATGACCAAAAAAAAGCACTAATTAAAATTATTACTGTTCCCAGCAATACCTGTTCTACATTTTATGTTGTTTTCTTTTGGCTTTTACTATTTTGAGGACTGGAAATGATTTTTGTTAGCAAATCTTTTTATTAAGTTTCCTAAAACTAATAAACACTGGTGCTGCATCTGAAATCGAATAGTTCCCTACTATATAGTATGTTAAAAACAGTACGCCAAAAAAGTAGTATGTCCGAATACATAGTATTCCAAAAACAGTAGGCTAAAATTATCAGGATGACCTACTACTTCTGCCAAGATTCTGAAGATTCGATGGACACTTTACTGCCCCATGAGGCCACGGGACAGGATTCATGAATGAAAGTGAAGCGATGCAACTGACACTTGTAGATCATGTGACAGTAACAACATGGCGCATGTAGTACATTTCTAATTTCATTCATACCATATATATATATATATATATATATATATATATATATATATATATAGAGAGAGAGAGAGAGAGAGAGAGAGAGAGAGAGAGCTTACTTTTTTAATGGTCACACAGTAAATTCAAATGTAGTACCTGCCCAGTACTCGATTTCAGACACTTGATTTTTATGGTCTCTTTTCGAATCAATAATAATAACAACAGGAAAAACATCTTAATTCAATTTATTTATGAAGCACCTTTAAAATCATCCTTGGTTGGCCAAAGTGCTGTACATAGAATAGACAAATAATAAATAAATAAATCGGATAAAAATAATAAGGGTTGGGTTTGTCATAGTAGAGTTGTGTATAACGAATGTGTTTCCAAGTAAAATGTGACCGTGTTTCTTTTACATTTGATGACAGAGGACTTGCTGTTGGTGGAGGGAATGTCTGTGAATAACAAAGAACAGGTGAATGCTATTCATCTAATCAACGCTGCTCGCCTCGGCAACTCCAAAGCTGAGAGCGTACTTCACACCGGTAAGACGCACATCCAAGAACATACTTTATTCTTTAGTAGGTCTGAGGTGAAGAAAAGCACTGATAGTCTCTCTTCTCTTCCCTAACAGCGGGTACTGCGCTGGGTTTGGGCATTGTGAACATCCTGCACATGATCAACCCGTCGCTAGTGATCCTGTCTGGTGTTCTCGCGAAGTATTATGAGGATCCAGTTCGTCAGGTCATCAACCAGCGCGCTCTGCTCTCAGCGCAGGGGACCAAGATCATGGTGTCTGAGTTGGAGGATCCTGCGCTGCTGGGTGCCGCCAGCATGGTACTGGACTACACCACGCGCCGCACCTACTGACGGAGCTCGAAAACCATGAACCAATCAGTTACAGACTCAACGACCGAGGGCCAATCATGTGTGACGTCCTTGTTAGGATCATAGAGGCTTTTTAAGCCTGAGAAGAAAAAACTTTTATTTGTTTTTATTACTTTTTTCTGTAGTCACAAATAGGTGCTATATTATTAGGGATCAAATGCCTGATGAAAGGTTTGTAATTTTGAAGAATAATTTAAGTATATGAAGTAATATTTTTATTTAATATTTGTACGGTGTAAGCGGTATTTGTTACAGAGAGGCTGCTATGGTTCGATCACTATGCTTTGTGTCTTGCTTTCTATTATTTGTGTATTTTTCATGTTCTTCTTTGCGCCTTATCCTGATCTGTTGCCAAGCCTTTTTTGTATGTTTAGTTTTATTCATTGACCCAACCTGTTTGAATGAGTGGAAAATGTTTGTCTGGTATGTTCACTCTTATTTAACATTTTATTTTTCAATCACAGAACCTGTAAAATTATTTATGATTTTATGCACATTAAAATCAATGAACACAAAATTTCCTTTTATTGCCATTTAATTGATGAGTCCCACAATACATGAACTGTAGGATATCTGCAGAATATTGATATATTTATATTAATTTATTTAAAACACAAATGCTACTCTGTTTTGATTTGCACATGAAGAAAATAATGGTTTCAGAATTAGTAGTAATATAATTTTTTTTTCCATGCAGCGCTTGCTATAATGGAAGTTAGTATTTTGTTCCCCCTCCCCACTTTTTTCTTTTGTACATTTCTCTCTTTTTTTTGTCCTTCTTAAATAAACATTTGCATACAATTCGTCATCTGAACTGATTACATTATTACACCTGTAATGACACCTTTTTGTGTAGCCTTTGGTTTCCTATGCTTGGTTGATAGTAGATATCCTCACCTGAGCCACCTAGAGGCAAATGTTGTGCTGTAAGCGTGTTCTGTACCTCTGCAAGAACAGAACAAAAATTTATGTTCCATTATTTGGCCAAGCAGACATTTCACAGTATACAA
This sequence comes from Zacco platypus, assembly GCA_038088235.1. NCBI lineage: Eukaryota > Metazoa > Chordata > Actinopteri > Cypriniformes > Xenocyprididae > Zacco > Zacco platypus. The sequence continues at coordinate 8,844,704 of CM076084.1, forward strand.
TAAACAACTGAAATATTCAAGAAACCATAAACAACAGAATACAAAATGTGGCGAAATATTTTTTATGTGTCACTACACTAAACTACTAGTGTAATTTTTATTAGGTTAAGCTTACTTTATATGGTAAAACATTCAATTTTAGCCAAACAACCCACATGAAGGTGAATAAAAGGTTAACTTTTATTGAAGCGAAAAGGTCTTTTATTTTGAAAAGCATGGGCGTGTGCGCAAATAAACCCGGAAGTTCTACGTTCTCTTTCATCTAGGCATTTGACGCGTGTAACCAAAGTAGTGAGACAAACTCACCCCTGTCATTTCTAGATCTTTTTTTTGCCGTGTTTGTGCACTTGGATTTAAAATGCCTCTTAAATTTGAGTTATGCCCCGGTCGCATGATCGGAGGAAACAACCCATGTTTCATTATTGCAGAAATCGGACAGAATCATCAGGGAGACATTGAAATCGCCAAGAAAATGATCAAGATGGTCAAGGTAAGAGTTTATTTGTATTTATCAACATCGATACAGTATATTTATTAATGGCTGTAAGCCTGCAAATTAAGTGAATTGTTAAGCTAACGTAGTTTTTGCGATGTTTTGCAAATATACTTAATTGTCCAGGCTGCTAAATCTGATACTGGATATAAAATACTTGGAAATTATCATTCAGAATGCTTCATCTCAAATAACTTCCTCACACTTTGGAAGTTTGTCGTATTGTATCATAAAATCATTATGCCACAGACTACATATAATCATAAATATTAGTAGACACAGGTGCAATAAATATGGTTTAACTTGACTTTAGTGTCTTTTCCGAAAGCGAGTACTCCTTGAGTACATACTGTAAATTCCATTCATGAATGGTTGAATTAAAAAATAAGATGTTTTAATAGTAATAATAGTACATTTGCTCCTGCTCCTGTTCCTCCTCCACCAGGACTGCGGGGCAGACTGCGCGAAGTTTCAGAAGAGTGAGCTGGAGTATAAGTTCAATAAGAGAGCTCTGGAGCGGCCGTACACCTCCAAACACTCCTGGGGAAAGACTTACGGAGAACACAAGCGCCATCTAGAGTTCAGCCATGAGCAGTACAGAGAGCTGCAGCGGTACGCGAAAGAAGTGGGCATCTTCTTCACTGCGTCTGGAATGGACGAGGTGAGCAGGTTACAAATTATGTATATATTCTTTTTTTGGCTTCAGGCTTACTGTTAGAAGACAGCTACTGAAAGAAGACATGAGCCTGTTGAATTCATCGAATGTAGCCTTATGACATTCTAAACTGTCTTGACTGTTATTATAAAGAGTCTGTCGACTCTTGTCTGTCTGTCTATGAACTTCTAAGTAAAACTTAAACTATTTCAAACTTCAAGCTTTTCAAACTACTTCAAACTTTCTGGGTAGGCTTTTTCATGCCAACTTAAGTTTGTCTCGACAAACTTGTTTTATCTAGTTATTATTATTATTATTATTATTGTTTTGTCTATTGTTACATCACTTTTGTCATGTTATGATCACAGCTGCCCCAGTACCATGATATTTTCCATGGCACTACATTAAAACAAAAATAGTTCAGAACAAAGCAAAACAGTTCCACCGCCATAGAATTTAATATCTTATCTATATTCAAAGATTTATATTTAAAACACCAATTTCATGACATTGTTCCTGCAACTGTAAATGCATCTAAATAATAATAAATATTAATTTCTGTCAGTAATGGATAAGGATTTTGCTCATTTACCAATTCCAGCAACAATGGATGCATTTATTTTTTTTTATTTAAATAATAATGAAAGTAATTTAAAGGTGTTCTACAATATGTAATAACTTTTCTGGATTTTTTTTATAGTAATTATGAGAGGGGGTTCCTTTCTGCTTCTCTCTCACTTGAGCACCTGCCCCCAAAAATGTCTGTGCACAGCCCTGCTTGCCATTAATACAATGGTACGTGTCCAAAAACGAAAAAATAATTGTAAGATATTAATTGTAGTGTTTCTGTCTTGTATCTTTAAGATGGCTGTAGAATTCCTGCATGAGCTCAATGTGCCTTTTTTCAAAGTTGGATCTGGAGACACGAACAACTTCCCCTACCTCAAGAAAACTGCCCAAAAAGGTCTCAATCGTTTTTTCCTTCATTATAAACCGATATTATCAAAAAACAATCAATAAGATATTGTAAAATTATAAAATTGCTATTATTTTGCTACTGCCATATGCCACATATTTAAAACTGCATGTATACATTTTTTAAAGAAATGATTAGTTTTATTCATTTATTATTTTTATATAATATTATTTATATATATATATATATATATATATATATTATATAAAATATATATATAAATAAATTTATAATATATATATATATATATATTATTTTATTTAATATATAAAATATATATATATAAAATATATAATTATATAAAATTAATTTCCCCCTTTTTATATAGATTAAATATCCTTAATACTTAAGAAACAATTTTAACCTCTGATGTTTGTGTGTGATCAGGACGTCCTATGGTCGTATCCAGTGGGATGCAGTCCATGGAGACCATGCGCCGCGTTTACGAGACCGTGAAGGAACACAACCAAAACTTCTGCATCCTGCAGTGCACAAGCGCATATCCACTGGAACCTGAGGACGTCAACCTGCGGGTTATCACGGTACAGAAACCAGCTCCTTAAACACTCAAATATCCACTATATGTAATTCAAGTACAGCGCATGTGTATCAACATCAGAATCATGATGGTCTGCATTTCTACTATTTCTTGATGGTTTAAAACCTTACATTATAATTATATCATTAGCTAAATTAAATCAATCATATAATTGTGATTAAAAGGGTTAATTCACCCAAAAATGAAAATTCTGTCATTAATTACTCACCCTCATGTCCTTCCACATCACAAGACCTTCGTTCATCTTTTCATCGTTCATCTTCCTTACTTTTGTTTTGTTTTTGCATATAAAAAGTATCCTCGTCGCTTCATAAAATTAAGGTTGAGCCATTGCAGTCATGATAACTTTTTTATAGTATTTTTAATACCTTGAAAGTGTTAATTATTTTGCTGTCTATGGATGAGTCCTATTCCTCTCGGATTTCATCAAAAATATCTTAATTTGTGTTCTGAAGATGAACGAAGGTCTCACGGGTGTAGAATGACATGAGGGAGAGGAATTAATGACAGAATTTGGTAACACTTTATTTTACAGTGTCATTGTTACATGTTACATGTACTTACATGTAATAACTATAAATTATGCATAATTACAACCTAATCCTAACCCTACAGTAAGTACAGGTAGATACTTAATATTACTTAAATGTATAATTACAATGTAACAATTACTGTGTAACAAAGACACCTGAAAATAAAGTGTAACCTAGAATTTTAATTTTGTGTGAACTAACCCTTTAAATAAATGAATCGTGCATAACCATGAAATACATGCTTTTTTCCAACCTACAGGAATATCAAAAAGAATTTCCTGACATTCCCATTGGTTACTCAGGCCACGAAAGCGGGATCAGCATCACTGTGGGGGCAGTTGCACTGGGAGCAAAGGTCGTGGAGCGGCATGTGACCTTGGACAAGACCTGGAAGGGCAGCGATCATGAGGCATCTCTGGTGCCGGAGGAGCTGGCCGAGCTGGTGCGATCCATCCGCATTGTGGAGAGAGCTTTGGGCACTGGGCTGAAGCGTATGCTGCCCTGTGAGGTGCCGTGCCATGATAAGGTACAATAGGAACCAGTTCGAATACATTCCTTTTCTTTTTCAATTCAGTTTCAATTAGTGGCGTTTAAAAGGCAAGCATCACTATTAATATTGGTCGTACTTAGAATTGTATTATTTTTTAATAGTATTAACCATAAAAATTATGCTTCTTCAGTGTTAATTTAGAATTATTTATTCACTATGACAGTATTTATTAATAATTTGGATGGCCTTTTCATTTGTATGTTTTCATTTTAATTTTTAGTTTTAATAATTTTGTTTTGTAATTAAATATTCTGTTAAGCTTTCATTTATTTTTATTTTAAGGTACACTGTGACTTTTTTTGTTCAAAATGAACTAAATTTAAATAATGAGTCGATACATCAATAATTCTTCTAAAATGTGTTTTTGTCTTACCTTGATTAACTATGGTAAGCCAAACTATGTTTATATTTTAGATCTGACGGGATGTTACGTATACATCTTTCACCCGTGTGTCTAGTTATTTAGGTTAGGTCAGGCAGGTTAGTCGTCACAACGAGCGAGAAAGTCTGACATGGAGCAGCTAAATCTTGAATCTAGGGGGAATCACCCGTTTCAAATAAACGGGGAACATTTTCTCGTGATAGCTCGTAATAAAACAAGAATCAACGTTGGCTTGGCTTTTCATAGATGGCGAGAACTGAGGGATTTGAAATGTTGTAAAAGCGGCCTGGAGTTGGTTTTTATTACTCAACAGTTGAATAAGGTGTTTTATTGAGCAGATAAATTGCCATATGTAGCTCTTTTAACAGAGAACGTCTTCAGCTAGTCAGCTTGAGATCCTTTCCATCTAAACTGCTTATATCTTTTAAGCCTAGCATGAATGTTTTATGAGCAGTAGCATAATCTGTCTCTTTTTATACTTTATGAGAAAGAACCATATTCAGCCGCACAGAGCCAAAGCACAACCAAAACAATGTTCTTCCACAAAATGCACGCAGAACGAAAAAAATTACACAGTGAACCTTTCAGTTTTTTATTTTCATTTAAGTTTTTCATCTGATATTTTTTTCTTAGTTTTATTTGTTTTAGATAACAGTTACAACACTGTGCTACAGATATGATACCTCAAATCATGTGACTTGAGGAAAGCACACTCTCGGTCTATTGCAATGTTATTTTTCACATTCATCTTTACCCCCAACTCCATCAGTTTTTTACAGCTCCATTCTCTTTCCTTCTTATGTTGCATTCCTGCTCTAGCCCCATTTCCTCCCAAAACATCCTGCCTTAACTCTTCTTCCATTTTACTATGAAATGTATCTGTTCACTACCCATATGCCTCCATTTCAGTCCTCTGAAGTGTTTCTTTTTTTATTTTCAACATCTGTGGGATGTTATGTTTTGAACAGCACAACCACATTGTCTTCAAGTAATCTGCTCTGTCAGAACATTCCTGTAATTCTTCTTCTGTATCCTCCACTCCTCTCTAGCTCGGGAAGTCTGTGGTTGCAAAGACGGCCATCCCGAAAGGTACAGAACTAACCCTTGATATGCTGACTGTGAAAGTAGCTGAACCCAAGGGTGTAGCTCCAGAAGACATCTTCCAGCTGGTGGGGAAGAAAGTGACGATAGATTTCGAAGAGGATGATAGTATCACTGAGGAGGCAGTCGACAGCTATGGAAAAAAAGCCAAAGCCTGAGGAAAACTGGCTCCGCATGTGATTCTTGATCAGACTGGAAATAAATGTTTGTTTTAGCCAAAATAAAATGCATTATTCAAGAACCACTGATAAAATGGCACTGTTTAATCTGTCAGCCAGACAAGGACAGATGCATCAATACAACAAATGCTGTATATATCATCAGACCCAGTTTTCCATTTAAATGGGTAATTGTTTGCCAAATACTGTTACTGAATAAATAAAAATTAAAAAGAAACAATGGAAATCTGTCTCATTTTGAAGAATTATGGTGGAATCAAAAAGATGAAAGGTTTTATTTTATGCATAAACAATGCATGTCTGACCAATTTAATTGGACATTTCCTGTGGTGCTGCTACCATGATTCTTGCATTTCATGGTAGTGCAACATGTAAGTGAATGTGGCAGACTCCCTGATCAGTGACTGCTGAACTAGGGAGCTGATTCGGACACACGCTTGTCCTCAAAGTAATGTGTTAGAAGCAGGAAAAATGGGCAAGCGTAAACTGAGTGAGTTTGACAGGGGCCTTTTACATTTCGCTTTGAAACCAAATCTTCCACTGTCGTCTTATCCGTCAAGATAGAGTGAGGTGAAATCTCAGGCAAATTCCCAAACGGAAGGGAGCATCCTACGCCCTACTTTCTTTCGAAGGGCAGAGCAATTGAAGTGGGCACTTTGGAGGGAGCAGGGCACTTGCGTGCCATTATGTAGCTGTTTGGAATGCACTTTGCGAAGGCCAACGTAAAGTCTTCATTATCTTTATGTGGGATGTTCCCATGACAACACAGCACAGTGTCCATCAGCTGATTAGCTGTCTTATTATTGCTGTTAACACAACTGTTGCAAATAAAGATGCTATATATAATTTTTTTTAACTTGCTGTAGACTGGACACTGCAAGAAAACACACATTTCTTACCTATGAAACTTATTTAAACATAACATAACGTGTGAAAGAGATCACGAAAAAATTGTTTCCTGCAATGATGGAGCTAACTTCACATACTTTTGAAAGTATCTTGGTACGTTCATTGTCACAGTTGTAAACACGACGGCGTTCTTCTTCCACGAGGGGGTTTTGGGTCACTGCATTTGTTTCCAGGCGGACCATTAATGAACGTGACGCACGTCTCCCGGACATCCTGTTGAATTCAACCAACCAGATGACGACTTTGAAAACCCTGAAGTGAGCCATATGCATCCGACGATCAGCCAACGGTCCGTGAGAAATCTGACTCCTGCTGCTGATCTGTGCTGCGACTCATTCGGCTCACACTGAATTGAGCAGACGCGTTTAGTTTTTAATTGTAGTGTCTGTTCTCTAACTGAACTGAATGATTTTTATTACTATAAAAAAATCAAACAGTGAACAGCCTGAATGACGGCACTCATGTAAACTTGTAAACCCTCTGGTTACATGAACTTGTCACCACTGCATCAGCACCGAAAACATGGGGATACAATAATAACAAAACCTATTAGATATTCTATAATTAAATCAACTTATCGAATATTCCAAAATCATGACACATCCCTAATCAGTATCTATCAAAAGTGGTCCAAGGAAGGAACTGTGGTGAACTGGCGACAGGGTCATGGGCAACCAAGGCTCACTGATGCCCGTGTGGAGCGAAGGCTGGCCCGTGTGGTACGATCCAACAGACGAGCTACTGTACCTCAGATTGCTCAAGAAGTTAATGCTGGTTCTGATAGAAAGATAGTTTGTTGCGAATGGGGCTGTATAGCCTCAGACCAGTCAGGGTACCCGTGCTGTCCACCGAAAGCACCAACAGTGGACACGTGAGCATCAGAACTGGACCACAGAGCAATGGAAGTGGTGGCCTGGTCTGATGAAGAATGTTTTCTTTTGAATCACGTGGATGGCCGGGTGCGTGTGCATCATGGAGAACACATGCCACCAGGATGCTCTATGGGATGAAGGCAGTGTGATGCTTTGGGAAATGTTCTGCTGGGAAAACTTGGGTCCTGTCGTCCATGTAGATGTTACTCTGACACGTACCACATACCTAAGCGTTGTTGCAGACCATGTACACTCTTTCATGGAAACAGTATTCCCTGGTGGCTGCGGCCTCTTTCAGCAGGATAATGCGCCCTGCCACAAAACAAAAATGGTTCAGGAATGGTTTGAGAAGCACAACAGTGAGTTTGAGGTGTTGACTTGGCCTCCAAAATTCCCCAGATCTCAATCCAGTCGAGGATCTGTGGGATGTGCTGAACCAGGTGCCAGAAACCACAGCACACGTTCAGGGCTCTAGTGGAGTCCCTGCCTCCATGGGTCAAGGCTGTTTTGGCAGCAAATATTACTTTTCACTAAAAATGACACGTATATCTTGCTCTCAATTGACCTTAAAGATCCAGCATGAGCCTGTCTGTGAATGACACTAGTTTTTCATGATAAAGCCAGTTTATATTAATTAAAGACTAATACGTATGCAATCTCATTTTGCTACAACGCCCTATCAGGGCACGCTGTTGGTCACGGGACTCGCACAGCCACGGTTTAGTCATTTCATTGGTTGCCGACTGAACTCCTCGTCATTTGTATAGGCAGTAGAACTGCCAATCAAAAAAACACAACTCTGATTGGTCGAGCCTCGTTTCTTTCGCGTCCTTTCACTCTTAAGCACCTCCCCCGCTGACATTGGAGTCGTCGACGAGGAAGACTGTAGGGTGATTTGTGTTTTTCAGTTGTTCTCACTCTGAACACATCTAGCGAGCCATGGACGATTTTGATATGCTCAGTGCCCCCCAAGGAAGCGCAGGAAACGGTGTGGGGGCAGACGAGGACCCAGCGGCAGCATTTCTGGCCCAACAAGAGAGTGAGATCGCGGGAATCGAGAATGACGAGGGCTTCAGCATCCTGGACAGCGGAGATGTTCCTTCATCCCTGAGCCAAGACCAGGACGGTGTGTTTACACGACACCGACGATACAAATAAAAAACTACGTTTACAACCGAATAAAACATCTTAAGCAAAGAATTGTTTCACTCGCTCGTTAGCCAGCTAGCCTTCATTCAGAGCTCAGTGTGTGTATGAAGGAACGCGGTGTGTGGATAAATAATACGTGCTGCGCTGTTTATATAGATCACACTGCCAATGATGCATCCAAATAGCCGTTTAAATGGTTTACACACTGGTAGTTAAAGTAAGGATACAGAAAAATGGCGTTATCTGTTGTTCACCTAACGTTAGCTCTTTATGAGACTCCTTGTAGTAGACCTCGCGACGGTTTAATCGAAATTTTATTTGGTTTTAAAATGTATAGTTTCAATTTTGAGACCCATTTATCGCCTTTTGTCTATCAGCGAAATTCAAGTTCTTTTTAACGCTGATGGTTTTTTTTATTATACAATGACCTTTGGACTGAAAGCTGTGTGTGTGTGTGTGTGTGTGTGTGTTCAGTTCCTTATAGTCTTTATACGAAAGTGTTCAGGCATCGTTTAAATATTATGACACGACCACTGCCGTGTCTCGAAACCTGGTGATTTTTGCCAATTTAGTCAGCATTTTTGCGCATCAAAGCACCTTCGAACGTTATTGAATGTTTAAAAAAAAAAAAAAAATGCTTGAATGTTGGAAAAAGTGCTGATGTTAGACCGAATCCTGTTCGAACGCTTCGTGATCCAGGAAAACGAGTGATTCCAACGCTCGGATGTCCAGTAATGTTCGATTCAGCGGTTCAAACGCGCCTGTAAAATTGCCAGAAATGAATGAATTGTCATGTTCATAAATGCTGGATTATTTCGAACACGCCTGTACTGTTAAAAATAATCGGCCGGAATATGCATATAATGGCCAGAAATTATTGATTCGAGCTCGACTATGATGCCCAAAAAGATTTGTTTCTAAGATTCAGAAGTGTCTGTGTTGCACAAAAATGAACCGATTCGATCTCGGATGTGAATTCGACTTATACAGTTCAAACGCACCTGTGATGCCAAAATGATATTATTTTGCTTTTATCCAGGGCTACTTGCGTTGAATTCAAGGTATACATTTTATTAGCTCATAGTTTAAAAGGATCTGGCTCCAAGACAGTCAAATTTCCATCACAAGCATCTTACAGCTGAATGAATCTCTATACGCTGAAACTGTCCCTTTTCTAATTAATTTGAAAGCAGACAGTGACTGAAATGAGTATATTTTGGTGGCCTTTTGGTTCTATGTTCTAGGCTATAGTTAAAAAATCGGTATGCATTCTGAAATTAAATGTGCATTTTGGTCTTAATGTAGTTTAATTACAATGACGAGAATATTACCAGTCAGTAGAAGTGTCTAGTTTTACTGGCCGTTGGATTGAATGTTTCTGTGGCCGAAAGGTTTAAATAAATGATGATGGGGATGTTGTTTCACAAGCACAAAGGCACAATCTGACTTGGGTCTAGGATGACTGAAGACAACCATCTCAGAAGTACAGTGTGCAAAAAATCAGTCAGGCTTGCATAAAAAACAATCTTGGGTTAAAAATTGATTTGAATGTGATGAAAACATTTAGTCTCTTATTACTGCTTGTGTGGTAAGCATGTATTGCTTAATGAAAATGTTCAAGTGATCAAATCACTTCTAGTGAAGAAATGTTGCATAATGTTTTTCCCTGATTCGGGAAGAAAAGAATAGAAGTCAGCAAAACCAGAGACTTCGACAGGATGGCTGTATATCCTGTCCATGAATTCAACACTAAAGTAAAGTTATGTTATGGAAAACACATTATTGCAAATTAATTACTGTTCCTTGAATACTCTTATATGGCTGGTGCTTTTATCCAAAGTAATTTGCATTGCATTCATTTCCAGGAAATTGAAGCCATGACCATGGTGATGTTTTTGCCATGCTCTACTGTTTGAGCTACAGGAAGGCTAAACGGCCTTGTGATACGTTTTTCACTCAGCTATACTGAGATCGAGTCGTATGTATGAGATGCATGAAAAATTAACTGGACAATTACTATTTTTAACACATCAATGTGTTTCTTTTCCTTTTTTGTTGGCAGGAGCATTGAATGGAGATCTTCATGGGGTAAGACCTTGAAGTTTTCTTGCCTATATTCCATCAAACTCCTAATCTGTTAATATTATGGCATAGTAGCTGCATTCCTTTGATTTAGAGCTTGTATTTATATAGCTGCATTTCCACTGCAAAGACTGTGTTTGGTTATGTCTTTAGTACAACAGAACAAAAGTCTAAATCTAGACTTGCTTTGAACTTTTGATTCCTTTCAAGCACTGGTTCTAGACAGCTGTGTATATTTAGACAATATTAGATGGATTTACTACCCCTATAAAGCATATAGTTTTATATTTGATGCATGAATTTCTAAGGCCTCTAAATTATCAACATTTTCCTGAAGTATCTGTCTGTATGACTACAATGTACAATTTCTTTTATATAGCTAGTAATATTTCAAGATTACTGCACTGAACCAACATAGGTTTACTTGATTATCCATACATAATGTTTTAGAAGAATCATTAAATGTGACATCTGAAATTCATATGCATTTTATGTAATTTATCTGCTATACTGTTATAAAAATATCCTGATTTACATTATTGTATCAGAATTTTCAACAACCAAATTGTATATTTTTGTTCTTTTCTGGCCTCTGAATAAAATTTAAACGTGGTCTCTATTCTTCTACAATCTACATCATGTTATATAAGCCATGATATTATACAATACATAAAACACACTTGCCATTTATAGCTGCAATCTGTAACGTTTTTGTTTAAAATGATCCCAAAATCAATTTTTGAGCAAGTACATAAACAGCCAGTGTTCAAAACTATCTTCTTACCTCAGCCCGATTCACCAACGGTAAGCTTGTAATAATGTTTTATAATAAAATCGGTACTGGTGGGTTTCCGCGTGAAATTCGGGCATGCAGCCGATCGTCTTTGCATCATTATGTCACGTCTGTAAACAGAAAGGAGTCCCAGCTCGTAGGCTAAATGACATATGAGGATGTTGCTGGTTTGGGTCATTTATAGCCTTTTCTCACATCAGCTGGAATAATTAAATCATTTTGATGACAAATTGTAATCCAGAAAGCAATCATAAGTGATAACTGGAGATTAACCCGTAGTCAAAAGCAAAAGACTTTGGACTGCAGAGTTTCTACAGAAATTGAAATCTACACGTAACGCTAATACACACTAAATACACATAATCATGCAATGTTGATGTTGTTAGCATTAACAATTTGAGAACAAAGTATAACATTAATAATAATTTGCATGGTTTGACGTAATCCAAGCTAAGCAAACGTTAGATTTAATCACCATGTGATTGTAATGCTTTTTTTTTTCTCAGTTGTTCAGAACAAAAGTGGTGGACATATTACTTGTTCAGATGACATTTTCTAGTGAAATTTCTTACTTTGGTCATACTTCCAAGACAGAATCTGTGATTCTGAAGTACAGTATCCAAACCGATGTGGTGACCACCCTCAAACATTAGATTCATCCGTGTTGTGGAACCGTGCCAATGCACAATCTACGTAAAAATCATAATTCAAACACGACAAAGAGGCAAAACTTACAGACTGCAGCTTTAAATGGCAGAAATAAATTTTTCTGACTTATTTAATGTGCCAGGCTTTACTGGGTTAACTTTGCCTACGACGAGATGGATAGTGAAGGCCCATTTTACCAGTGACTTCTATTTTAACAAGCCAGTTTTATATTTCCAAATAAAAAATGTTTTTTTTTTTTTTGAAAATTAAAAAAAAATTGACGAATCACTGATCCAAACACTTCTTTAGTTGATGCACTAAAGAAGTTTATCAACTAAATGGTGTACTGTGATTTGTATGTTGTACTAATCCTTGCTGTTTGGGTTCTGTAGGAGAGTAATGGTCCTTCGGATGTGTATGCGGCCATCTCCAGTGTCGATCGGTTGCAGGCCGAGCCGGAGAGCTTGAGGAAGTGGAGAGAGGAGCAGCGCGAAAGGCTGGAGCAGCTTGGTAAATTGAGCAAAGACGTAGACATTCTTCTCTAGGTTTATTGAAACATTTAATTTATGGCAGACTCGTATTCCTCTCTGCTGTTTTTCAGATGCTAACTCGCGTAAGCAGGAGGTAGAGTGGAAGGAGAAAGCAAAGCTGGAGCTGGAAGAGTGGCACACCAGGCAGAATGAGCAGCTGGAGAAGACCAAAGTGAACAACAGGTACACGACACCGTTCGAGCAGCTGAAATCTAGAAGTGAGGCCTTTTTGTCTTTTGCTGTCTGGTCTCAAAAGCACTAGAAAATGTACGGCTGCTATTCGGCAAGGTATATGCTGGGTCACAGTGTATTCAAAAGGCAAAAATGAAAATTTACTTGTTCTTGCTTTCTTATGTATAGAAGTGCTTCAAGCATTCAAATGATCTCCGAAAGAGATCTCAATTGAATTGGATTGAAACATGAGTGAATAAAGAATTCCTGATCGTCTTTGAGTGAACTATTCATGATGCTGATGGTAGAACAGTGAAGATAAAGATTTGAGAGTCTGACCATGTTGAATGATCATGTGATCATGCCCTTGGACACTTCTGCTGTGTTTTGGTCACATGATCATGTCTGGTCCCATCTGAAACATTTGTTATCTATGATTGGCACCAGATGTTGTATTCAGCTATTAGAATAGAATAAGTAGTTATTTGCAAAGCTCTTTCCACTTCAGGGAGTCATCTAAATGAACTTTACAATTACATGTGCTGAATAGGATTCAATCCAGATTCAATCCCCCTGTGGTAAAAATCATGTTTTGAAAGTTGTTTAAATGTGGTGTTTTTAATATGCTTTAAGAAAAACCATGTGAAAATTCATGAGTCAACAACAACAACATTGAGTATTTTCTCCTTAAATCTGCAGTGATCTATAGACAGTCTCAAAAACTCAGTTTGAAATTCACTGGTGTTTCTTTCGTCACAAACTACCTTGTTACCGTTCACGTCAATGTGCCGGCAGGCTTTAGCATATCATTAACCAAGCAGGGGAGTCTCAAGAGAAGCCAGCTTATCCCGGTATATATTTCTGTTTATATGAAAAATCAGGTAAATTTAGCAACATAGCAGTTGTATGATGTATATTACGGTGAGATGATGCCTTTCTCCACTGACGTTCTGAGTTGGTCAAAGCGTTTCTAAAGATGCTGATATTTAGGAGGCAGACTGAGATGGAGAACAGGACCATGGTTTAACACTGTCAACACATTATTAGCTGTTTGATAACGTAGTCAAGCAAAGGGCTAATTGCATTAATTTCCATTATGTGTCCGACGTTGTAAAAAGTAGGGCTGGGACAATACATCAATTCTCGATTATTGATACAAAGAATCTGAAGAGATTCTGATGTATCACAGTTCTCTAGAATCGATTCTGAGCTTAGTTTTCAACAGCAGATGGCACTATGTGCTTTAGAAACACCTGTACTCTGCTTGCTTCCAGTTCCTTTACACACACCTCAAACCTCAAATAATCGTTCATAAAGGTTGAAGCGAATTACTAGGGTGTTCGCAGCGGGCTGTGTTTACATTAATCTAATGTAATCATAAAAGCATTCTGAGCTGAGGTGCAAGTATATTTAACCACTTGCATGACTCAGCTGAATGCACGATCGCTGTCTAGCACTATTTTTCTTGAGCGTGCGGTTAAAAACTAGCCTAGAGTGCCATTTGCTGTTTAAACTAAGCTCAGAATTGATTCGAGAGAGAAAATATCAGGATTGATCCAGATTCATTGTATCGAGGATCTATGTATTGTCCCAGCCCTAGTAAAAATCGATACCTTTGAGGAGCGTTTCCCTCTGTAAGTTGTCAGAGTGGACCTCTGAGCTCGTGAGTGGAGGCGGGGCCAATTAGCATATGCATAGACCCAGTATACTTAATGCAGCATGGGTGTAGAGTTACATTCAAGCTATTTTAAGGCATGAAGAAATTTTTTTCAAAGGAAAAAACTAAATATGTCATTTCGGTGATCAAAGATGAGTTTTAAGGAATGCATTTATTGACCAAAGGGTGACTTTAAAGAGAACACAAGTGAGTGATATTGGATGAAAAGTTAAATTTTCTCTTTTAGTTTCAAGTGCATGTTTTGTGCTTCCCAATCAGTAACGGTGAATGTTTTATGACAAATAAAAGCGACGTCTCCTTAAACCTTTCTCTCTCTCTCTCTCTCTCTCTCTCTATAGAGATATTTTATAGAGATATATATAAAATATATATCTCTCTCTGCGTTGTCCTCTTTTATATAGTTGGCCTGGTGTTTACACTGGTATGGTAACGCTGCAGTGTGTTTTGGCTCTGTATGAGTGTCATTTTTCTCCTTTTTACCACTCTCTCTGTTCTCTCCTGCTTCGCTGCTCTCCTCTGGGACTCCCAGGGTGCTGGATGAGGATTTCTACAAACAACCCTTCGCTGATCTGATTGGTTATGTGTATGTTGCTAAACTAACATCCTTTCTTTTCACATGCATTTCTCATTAACTCATTTTCCTGCATCTCATCTTTTTTCATACCCTGTTACTATTAAAAATTTCTAACCAAATACTTTTAACTCCATATTTAAAACCAGGGTGATAGTTTTTGTTGAAGACTAATTGGACAAATAATTCTGCACACTATGCATGTTGTCCATTTCCCCCCGTTATGTTTCTTACATAGCAGATTTTTATATCCGTCTTGCCCATTCAGTAGTTTTTCATTTGTCTCACTACTTTTTATTTTTATTTTAATATTTTTTCATGGTCATTTTTAAAAAAAGTTTATGAAAACCCTTTTTTTTGTCATATGTGTCATGCATTTGTCACAATGTCTGCATTTTGTTTACATTCAAGATATGATGTCTAAACATTTGTATAAATTGTGAGATTATTTAATGTTATTTATTGTCTAACATTATTATTATTAATTGAGATTATTGATTATTCTAGTGCGATTTAGTGCAGTAGTAGTGTATCTGTAATACAGCAGTAGTGACTTTCTAAGCAACTACGTCTCTGGCTCATATCAAAGCCAAGTGAGTAAACCAGCCATTAGTATAAAAAATGTACTAACCTATATATCTAGATAAAGACAAATTGCTGAATTATTATTATTTTGTTTTTTTGGCCGCATTTTCTCATAAAGATTTAAAATGTATGTTTTGGCTCATTAATTGATTTACTTACTGACACTGACCAATTCTGTTAATCCTCCTTTTGTTGGCTAGTGTCTGTCTCAAAATGGCCAAATATTGATTCATTATATTAGGGCTGTCAAGCAATTAAAATTAATTACACAATTTGGTGATTAATTAATTGCACATAACATTTGGCTGAGAAATTACTCTCAAAAGATAGTCATTGTGTTAAATGTCAAAAACATCAAATAGACATTTTCTTTGGAAAAAATGATCAAAAGCACACAATATTGTCAAATATATCACAATATTAACTTATTTATTGAACTGTTGTTTAAAATCAACATCACATTTGTATTCGTGTTATTCGGGACAAAAACGCCCCTCGTATGATATTGCACTCATTACTGTGATATTGCTGAACTATATCATGATATTTCTTACAGGGGCATTTTTGCCCTGATATCTTGAATTTTATGGGCATATAACTATTCTTTTGGCTCCATTTATAGAGTTATTGCCCTGGTTATTGTTCATCACCAATCAACTTTATTAAATGTAAGATCAACTACGTACGTCTGTGATAGGGCATGTGCTTTAAATGCGTTAAAAATACATCTAATGCGTTACATTTTCCGATAACTAATTAAGTTAAAGTGTTAAATCGACAGCCCTTTATATATTAGGGCTGTCGATTTAACACTTTAACTTAATTTAATTTTAACTTTAAATTGACAGCCCTAATAAATAATAATATTTTTTTTCCTTTTTTAATAATTAAATTTTTTCTTTTTATTTACCAAGACTTGATCCCATGGCTGGCACTTTGGCCGGACACCTAGTTGCTTCTGTTAGATGGAGTATTGTAGAGTACGGTGTGCCTAGGTTGAGCAAAGCTGTCCCAGGCTAGAACTGTAACTGTCCTCTTAGTTCTGCAGCCCTCATGTTCATCATGGACCTCTTACTGCTTCTGCCTATTCTGCAGAACTATTGTAAACATTAGCTGCTTTTCTTTTGCTTGGTAAATGTCTCTCAACTGAAGCGCCAGTTGAGATCGCCGAACGCCACAAGCGGCGCATACATCAATGACGGCTGCAAGCTAAGCGCACATAGAAGCACTCCTAAGATGACTTGGGTTTTGAACAGTGCATGCCTGCTTTGGTCATCTGCATAAATCTCATTTCTTTTGGTTTTCTATATATCTGACTTGTGATCTGTTTCTCCTTGTTTTTCTTTTCTCTATGCACCTTTAAGCACTCACATTAACCATCCTTGCTACCGCCTAGACCAGTTAAGTAAAAAAAAAAGAAAAAGAAAAATAAAGACAAGAAAACCAAATATGCCCAGGGAACAAACACCACCTATTGCAAAGTTATACACCAATGAATTGCTGTCTTTCTTATCAACATGTTTCTGCTAAAGTTAAGATTCTGGATGTCCTTTTGTGGTGATGTGTTGGTGCACTAGTCCTGTACGTTGATGTAGTTGATTGTGACCGTGATTTACCTCATTGGCTTTTCATACCCATTTTGCTGTGTACACTGTGTGATAGTGGAGAGGCTAATGCAACTCTACTGGACTGAGTCCACGGCAGCGGAAAGGGTTGGTAATGGGCCGGGAGGAAGCGGGAATAGTCGAATATGGTCTCAAAAAGCTCTGCGAAGATTTTTATGTTAAGAGCTCTTTAGCGTTTGGCTTGCCAGAAACTTGGTTTAGTCCCCCCATGCTCAGCAGAAGGCCCCGCTTTTGGTCACTGCCAACGCATGGCACGTTCAGCCTTTGCACAAAGATTTAGTGGTTAAAATAAGCTAATTGGCCTGTCAATCGCTGCGTTGAAGGCTTATTAGCGTACATGATTCCTTGACATTCCTCTGACCGCCAAGAGATGAGGAATGTCCCACAATACAAGGACTTTCAAAGTACAAAACATTGTTTTAACCAACTGAATCACTGCAAAATTTGATTGTGGCTGTTCTGGAACCTTTTCCTGCCTTCAAGATCAAGACTAGTTCTGGTAATGGTGGGTTGGGGGCATGATGCTCAAACTACCATCTGTTTTGGATGTGGTCACCTGAAGAATGTCTCTTTATGAATGTATTATTGTTGGATGGAAATGACCATTGTTTTTCACCCAGACACGGAGCTGCTTTGGTACACTGGCCTCTTACCTCCTAACAAAGTACCTCGTGAAACATTTCAACCTGTTTTAAGTAGAGACTTTTGGTGAACAAGCTATGAAAGTTTGCATAGTCATTCATGTCAATTTAGGATGTGCAAATTCTCAGCCAATAAGGTATCGCAGTTCTCGAGGCATTATGGAGGTCAGCGGTTGTGTGCTCAAGCTGGACGTGTCTGAGAGTGTTTCCGGTTTCTGTCTGAAGCTGATTGTGGTTTCTCGTCGACAGGGCGGCTGAGGAAGCCATGGTGTCGGAGCTTGACGAGAACAGCCCCGGCACAGAATGGGAGCGCGTGGCACGCCTTTGCGATTTCAATCCCAAATCCAGCAAGCAGGCCAAGGATGTCTCCCGCATGCGTTCAGTCCTCATCTCCCTTAAACAGGCCCCTCTCGTCCGCTAAGCTCCACCTCTGGAGCCTTCAAACCACAAGTCCCAGCAGCCATTGGGTTTCACGACATTGATTCCTTTGTGGTCCCATTCCAATGGCTTTGAGCTCAATTTCCATATATAAATAATCTATATTATATTATTACATAATATGATATAGCTATATCTATATATGTTTATATATATATATTCCATCTATAAATATATACATATATATAACAATGTTGAGATTGTTTTTATTTTTGGTGTCTATTTTAAGGACCAAACTTCATGTTCATTTCCATGTAGAGACAGTGTGTGGCATCGTGACACTATCTATGCATTTCCTTCCTAAGCCGTTTGGGAATACAGTACTAAATGTCTTGTGTATGTTGTATACAGATGGTGGATATAGCCTGTGTGTGTAACTATGTACATAAAGACTGGTCCTCTACACTTCATTAAGGCACAAGTTGTTGATGAACAGAGCTGTACCCCAGTAAATGTCACCTCATTTTGTCCATCGTTTCAGTATGATTAAACACATTTGAAATGTTAAGTGTTTGTGGTAATCATTTCCCCCCCAATTGACAATTTATTTAGGTTCCGCAAAAGTTTTCCAAGTGAACAAATTCTGGTTTATTTAGCTTTATAGGATTAATGTAAACAATTCTAAATAAAATGTAGTATTCAAAATAATTACCGTTATTCTCGTACAAGTAAAGACTAACTGATGACAGGCAATGGAATTGTTAAAAATTAGGCTTGGAGTCAATTACACTGACCATGTTTGCTACACAACACATTGTTACAAGAGAACTCAACTGTTCGGTTGCACCTGCTTCCATTTATTTACGATCACAAGAGAATGGCTCTTAAGGCTGTTAAATCCAGAGGCTTACACATTTGGAAAATCTTTGTTAAATATATCAAACATTTACATCACATTTGAGTATTTCTATTCATTTCCCCCCGAAATATATTTCTGCCTCATACAGTGATCAGAATCCCCATTGGATCGCAAGGACGTTGTTTCAAACACTGGTCTCTGAAAATGGTTTGAAATGTCTTAAATGTTGAGGTAGCCTGATATAATAACATGGGAAATGAGCCATCTCCTGACTTGGGTAAACTCCGCCTGTGTTCGTGGCCACTCTTCAAGCCCCAGTTGGCCCGCTTTTGACCAAGGTATTCTGCGAGCCAAATTCCCTGGCCGTTGGCCTCGGGGAAACGTGACTGGTAGGCAACCTGTGTAGGCTGTAAAGGTCTTAGAAAGAAACTGTAAATAAGCAACTAAAATAAAAACTAATTGCACAGGTTGAGCTATGAAACAATGAAACCAAACATTCAAAAGCCCTTTGGTATAAATCATTGCATTTATTGGTCAAATCTTACAGTGGCACAAGCTAACCAGTACAAAATATGTTCTAGGAAGACCATAAAATAGTCTGTATGCAATTTTTAAAACGTATTTTGCTGGTAATTTAAAAAATTTATTGGCTTGGTAGTAACTTTGACTGGCGTCTTTGAAACAAATGCGTACAGTTTTTTACATTCACCAGAAAAATAATAATGTAGTAATTCCATCAACCTCTCATTAACCTTTTTATTACAATAATGGCACGATGAATCCTGCCAGTTAAAGCTCTTGCCACTAAATGATTAACCCAGTGACAAACCGATCAGGGTGCTTCTTATTAGAAGAAGAAGACGATGTGACAAAAACCAGTTACTGTTTATCTATGATAAAGTCTCAAGATCCATCATGGATGCAGCTTTTCTCCGTTGTGACATCACATTCAGCTGAAAGAGAAAAAGCAGTTTAGAGTGCGTTCTGTCCAACCTTTGTCCTGCAGCTTCAGAGGACAACAGTTGAGTAGTAAAGGTAAAAAAATCCCATTTATTTTCTTTATAGGGGCATTGATTTTTTTTAA
Source organism: Zacco platypus (assembly GCA_038088235.1). NCBI lineage: Eukaryota > Metazoa > Chordata > Actinopteri > Cypriniformes > Xenocyprididae > Zacco > Zacco platypus. The sequence continues at coordinate 8,864,707 of CM076084.1, forward strand.
ATAATGCTGTTCAACAATGGAATTCCTGATGACAAATTACATTGATTCTACACAAAAAAGTCCACCGATCAAAGAATTGCAACAAGCACATTGCAACAAAAGAACACTTTGGTGGACATTCGTTATATAAATATATACTTTCGGAAAAGACTATGGAAACATTGACAGGCACTGTTGCACTCAATAGGCAGGAAGTGTGTAAATATCCAGTATGGCACGTGTACCTGTTGTGAAGCACTTGCTGCACGTTGCTCTGCCTGACTAAGACGCCTCTGCAGACGCATGTTTTTCTCCTGGTGCTCCGAAACCTGCCTCTCATACTAGAGGCAGAAATGAAGACATTACTCATTGAAAACCCCATAGAGATTCAATCACTTACTGTATACAACATCATTCTGGGTAGAAACAAATCTGCATGTACTGTACAGACCTCCAGCATCTTCTGATGATCAGCTTCCATCTGGATCTCCAGTTCCTGAACACGCTGTTTCTGCCTGTTCAGCTCGGACCTGTAATCGAATGTAACCTTCTTGATGTTGCAATCTACGCTTAACCAGCTTTTATTTCAATAAAGTTCACATTATATTTAATCAATAAGCCTGTTATATGGAAGTTAATTTCTTAATTTTATGGTGAAAAGACTTTTTTCCACAGTGGTGCATGAGCTTTAAAAATGTCCTGCCACGACGCTAGGGTGTTCTGGGTATCATTCACATCAGTGTAGGATGAGTTATATACCAAAGTTCGTGCGTGCCAAGTGTGTTTGAGCGTTCACCTGAGGCTGCTGAGTTTCTGCTGGAAAGCCTGTGTGAGGTTCTTGGCCTCGTCTTTGTAGCGGCTGATGGTTTTCTGTTGAGCGAGCAGCAGTCTGGTCAAACCAGCGCTGGAGTTTTTACTGCTCTCCTCCATCTCTCTCAGCCTGGACTCCAAACTCTGCTCCTTCACACACAGCTCCTGCTGCATCGAAGACACCTACACACAAAGAAAACCTGTTAAAGACACCACCATCTACACTTCTGCTTTCACCCCTGAAGTCTATATAACGTTACAGTAACATCTTATAATGTTACGCAAGGATTTTAAGACAAACCACTCGTAATTAGGTTTTCCTAAATATTAGAGATGGTAGCATTAAACAGGCTGCTATTGTGCCTTAAAGAGTTGTTCAGCTTTAAATGAACATTCTGTCACCATTTACCTTCATGTCGTTCCAAACCACAAACACTTATCTTCACTTTTGCTCTGAAGATGTACAAATTTTTTAAAACCTGAGAGATTTCTAACCTTTCACTGAAAGTCCATTCCACCAAATAACGTAAAGGAAAGCTCAAACGTACTTGCTTAAAACGAAAGAGCAAACCTTATTGGTTCTCGAGCTTTTGTTTACCATATCTGATGTAAAATTAAATAAATTTTAAATCATAAAAAGAGATTGGTTTCTTCAGAAAATAATCTATATGAAATGAAATTTCAACAGAAAGTCATTTGTGTTTAGAAGATTAAGTCTTATGAGTTTGGAACAACATGAGGATGAGTAAAAGATGACTATTTGGGTTAGGGTTATGGGTCCCTTTTATGTAAATGATGCCTGATCATTGGTTAACCTCTGCATAACAGAGTAGTTTACATTGTTGTTCATCAGGGGGGTATTCCAGAAAGCAAGTTATGTGACATACCCAGGTATGTTTAAGAGTAAGTAAGCTGATAACCTCAACTTTCGGTTCCAAAAACTGAGGTAACTTTCAGGGTATGTAAGTAACCATAGCAACTTACTCTCTGAACATAACCTGCTCCGGAGCAGGTTAAGTTTGAGGGTTAGTTTTCTTAAGAGGTATTCAGATTTAATTAATATAGTTTTATCACGGTAACTACATTTCTAAATTTGTACATAGTTACTGTTATATATATATATATATATATATATATATATATATATATATATATATATATATATATGATATTATATTATACAATACATACGTACATATATGTATAAAGTATAAAGCACTATTATAATGTTTAAATGTTTATTCAATTTATATATAATATAATATATGTAATTATTTTATTGTAATCACACACATCTGATGTGCTTTTTTTCCTTTTTATAACAGGACGTTTTCTATTCTATAATTTCTATAATAAAATACATATGTAATATCTTATTAAATATTTACAATCAAACAAACAATATAAGTCTTATTCTCAGTGAATAAAGATTACTTATTCAATAAAAAGATTGAAAAAATTATTACACAATCACCAAATAGGTGGCGATGTGCACTAAGTAGGTTTTGTAAATCGCCATTAAACAAAAGAAGAAGGAGGAAGTGGAATGGCGCGCTTTCTCTCAGCGTCTGTTTCCATGGTGAATCATCGATTCGTCGCTCGGTTGAGAAGGTCTTGTGTGTTAAGCGGGAACATACTCTGGGTTGGCTGAACTTACTCCCTGATGCGTTTTTGGAACCAGCATACCTCGAGTAAGCAAGGTTTGAGTTAATCAACCTTGAGTTCAGGGTATATGTGACGGTAAGTTAACCTTGCTTTCTGGAATACCGCCCAGGTCAGGCCAAGAACACAGATTAGTTGTTTATATATAAATGTGGGTGGATATAAACTAATGGATAATGCTAAAGTTTATTCAGTTTAATTTGGTGTTCCCCAGGGATCGATTTTGAGTCCCTTACTTTTTAGCATTTACATTTTAATTTTTTATGCAGTGGACACCCATATTTACATTTTCATTCAAAACCTGGTGATACTGTTCCTATCTTGAACACTTTTTTTCTGGGATAAAAATAAGGATGTCTCAATTTTTGAAGCAAAGTCCCATTTCAAAACATATCTTTTGAAATGACATGAAGGTGAGTAAATGATTTTATCAGCTTTGTATCAGATTGCAGTTTTTTGTAACCTGTTGTTTGGCACGTCTCTGAGCTAGCGCACACTCTTTGCGGAGTGCTTCCATGTCTCTGTGGAGCTGCTGGTTCTCTTGCTGCAGTGTGACTCTCTCCTCACTAATGGCTGTGCTCTCCTCTCTTGCGCTAGTCAGCCCTGACTGCAGCCTCCGCACCTCCTCCTGACAGCGCGACAGCTCCTCTGAATACCTAAACAAGCACAGAGGGTGCAGGAAATTATGGACGCACCCTTATATTTCCCCACTGTCTAGTTCTTGAGTGAGTGTGTTCTTACTCCATCTCCATCTTCTTCATCTTGTTTTTTGTGCTGTTGAGTGCGAGTTGCGTTTCATCCTTCAGTCGTTCTGCATTTAAACATCTCTGATGGAGAGCCTCCATCTTCCTCATCTCAGGCTCTCCAACTCGGCCCTCTTTATAGACCTGCAACACACACACACAATTTGATAAATGAATTTGAAAGTCTCTTATGATCACCAAAGCTGCTTTTTAAAAAATAATAATTTAACTTTTAAATGTAATTTATTTAACAGTAATAATGTGAAAAAGTATTCATTTAAAATAACTGTGCTCTATTTGAATACATTTGAAAATGTAATTTATTTCTAAGATGCAAAGTTGAATTTTCAGCATCATTACTCCAGTCTTCAGTGTCACATGATCCTTCAGAATCATCTGATTTTCTGCTCAAGGAAGATTTCTTATTATTTTCGATGATAAAAACAGTTCTGCTGCTTCATATTTTTGAGGAAATTATGACAATTTTGCTAGAATTCTTTGATCAATAGAAAGCTCAAAAAGCATTTATTTAAAATGGAATTTTTTCGTAAAACATTACAGTGTTGGGGCAACTTTCTCACCGTACCTTAAAACACTCCTCAAAGCAACATACAACCTTACCACCATTTAATTATGTATGAGTGAAAACGTGAGTATTTTCACCTTTTCCAGCTCCTCTTCCACAGCTTTTCTCTCCCGATGGGCTCTTTCAATCTGTGTCTCTTTATCGGCACACTCCTACATACAACCGTAGGAAATATTTTAATATACATTAGCAACAGTTGTTGCTGTATACATCTGTACATATGCTGATGATGAATGTGTCACCAGCTGCAGGGCAGACAGCTCCTCAGCCATGCGATGAATCTGAACGTTGCACTGCTTACGAACACTCTCAACCTAAGAAAAGAAGGAAAAGAAAATATTCATAACTATAAAGACACACTCAAAGATGAAATAACAATATATGCACAGTGTGATCACAGATTAGCTGGATGTCATGACCTCACTGTGCCATAACCATGCTGTGTCAGCGCCAGCAGGCTATTTCTGGCTAGGCTTAAAGAGACACACATCGATCTAAGATCTAAATCAATTCTAAAATAAAACAATCAAAATATTAAGTTTGTTAATAAAAAGTATATTTTTTGTTTGACCATTAACCAAATTCAGAGAAACCCAAACATGTAAATGTGTAGAATTATAGAAACTTAAAATCTCTGGAGGTACTGCAAGTAAATATTTTACGTCAAAGAGGTTCACCTAACCAAAATGTTTTCAAATCCTTGCATTAAATGAAGCATAAATTCTCTTTATTTTAAATTGTGTCTAATTTAATTTGTTGTCCACTCTGACTAACAACCAATAGGGGCTTCCACACTGGGAAGAACGTTTTTGTAGTTCCTAAAACTATTTGTGGAAGTACTGTTTTTTTACCGTTTTCATACTGCACTGGGAATAATTTTAGTTATAGGAAGTAGGAACACCTTTTGGTGGGACTAAATTAGATCTTACTTCAGAGTAGAGTCTAACCCAGCACAAAAGGAACAACCAGTGACAATAAGAAATAATAATTACATTTACATAGCGCTTTTCTGAATACTCAAAGTGCTTTACATTTGGAAGGGGGAATCTCCTCAACCACCACCAATGTGCAGCGTCCACCTGGAGGCAGCCATACTGTGCCAGAACCACACACCAGCTTATTGGTGGAGAGGAGAAGTGATGAAGCCAATATATGGGGATGATTAGGAGGCCATGATGGACAGAGGACAATGGGCAAATTTGGCCAGGATACCAGGGTTACACCCCTACTTTTTTCAAAAGACTTCCTGGGATTTTTAATGACCACAGAGAGTCAGGACCTCGGTTTAACGGTAGGATAATTCCTATAACAACACAATACAAAAACCTCTAATAGTGCCTAAAATACTGTCTAGTTAGGCTCACTAGGGTTGAAGCAGAACCTAATTTAACCTGAGAGAAGACCTGACACCTCCAGTGTCTTTTGTCTCCCTCCCCTTTTTAAAAAAAATTCTTTTGTCTCCCTTTGCTGAGTTCAAAAACTCAGATCTGTGATCTGTGATCACCTCTTTCCTAGTGCGTAAGGCGGCATCCTGGATCAGCTGCTTCATGGCGTCTTTCATCTTCTCCAGCTCTTCTGATCTCTGTTTCTCCCTCAGCTGAGCCTACAGTAACATATACACACACAATTATTTTTGATTATATGAAGACAGGTACATACAGGACAGTATGTATCAGGCCTGTGCGGTGTGGTTATTTGGAGCGTGACCTGTTCTCTCTGAAGCGAGGCCTCCTCAGCCACTTGGATGGAGTTGCGGAGGCGACTGAGGGCTTCAAATTTCTCCTCTTCAAGAGAGGAGCAGCGACCCTGGAGTTCTCCCACCTGCCGCTCCCACTCAGTCTGGTTCCTGCGCACTGACTCAGAATCCTGCGTCGCAGCTTTGAGTCTGGAAAACAAACAGATACACAAATAAAATAACATCCATATTTCCAACAAGATATCCAGCAAGGAAACAATATATACAAACTCCTTTTACTTGCAAAAACAATAGAAGTAATATAAAAGATTATTCTTTTTCTTTCCTATATTCTGAAATGTAGTGTTTTTTTTGTTTTAAGGCTGGGACAGAAAAAGTTGATTTATTTCACTAATTCCATTCAAAAAGTGAAACTTATTATATTCATTCATTACACACAGACTGATATATTTCAAATGTTTATTTCTCTCATAACACCTGAGCAGTGCCACAGTCTGATCGACTCCATGCCACGCCGCATTGCTGCAGTAATTCAGGCAAAAGGAGCCCCAACTAAGTTTTGAGTGCTGTACATGCTCATACTTTTCATGTTCATACTTTTCAGTTGGCCAAGATTTCTAAAAATCCTTTCTTTGTTCTTTTCTTCTTGGTCTTTTGTAATATTCTAATTTTCTGAGATACTGAATTTGGGATTTCCTTAGTTGTCAGTTTTATAATCATCAAAATTAAAAGAAATAAACATTTGAAATATATCAGTCTGTGTGTAATGAATGAATATAATATACAAGTTTCACTTTTTGAATGGAATTAGTGAAATAAATCAACTTTTTCATGATATTCTAATTATATGACCAGCACCTGTATGTATGTATGTGTGTGTATATATATATATATATATATATACAAAAAATTGAAAAGGGAAAAAGAATTGAAAGGGAAAAAATTGTCCCTTTCTATAAAAAATTGAATTAATTGTTTTGTGTGTGTGTAATATATATATATATTACACACACAAAACAATTAATTCAATTTTTTATAGAAAGGGACAATTTTTTCCCCATCAGATATGTGTGAATAGTTTTCATGTCCATTAATCGTTATTATAATTCAAAATAACTTTCTATTTAAAAACATTTTAAAATATAATTTATTTCCGTGATGGCTAAGCTGAATTTTCAGCATCATTACTCTTGTCTTATTTAACATTTACAGCACTTATAGTATATTTTAACAGCATTTATTTGAAATAGAAATCATTTGTAATTAAGGGGATTCTTGAATCCACTGCCACTTCAATATCTCTCCTTTTGGTTGGTTTGTATTCAATTTATTCATCAATATTTATCCTTCTAAATATTAAACAATCTGAATGACTTCTTAAAGCTTATGAGATTTAAGTAGTTATATGATTTATATGTCTTCTCACTGGAACATGCCCTCTTCCTTGTTTTTGAGAGAATCAGGCAACACGTTAAAACATATTTACTCTTATAACTGAACCTCACAGTCTAGGTCACTCGGGTCGCAGGGCCTGTCTACTACATGACCAATACACAGTTGAAGCACTTTATTTTCATCTTCAATCACTAGAGAACAATGAAGAATATTGTCTGAACCTCTTACCGAGAGAAAAATACATCTTATCAGCTGTGTATCTTTGTGTGTGCATCAGTATCCTTTGTTGCAGGTCCTTGCTTCTATGAGGGGAACAACTGGCACCCAAGGGAGATGAAATGACCATCTTCAGATAAACTGAAGCCTAGAAACACTGATACGTGACCTTGGTGGGTCATTTCGTGCCTAAACCAGGACCCCTGTTGTAATGTGGTAATCGATGGAGATATGCTTCGAACTATTTGCCCATATGTGGAGGTTTTTTATATGTTTATTAATGTCTTAACCAATCAGAATCACTCAACCATGAAGTAATGACGTAGTTTAGTGACCTGTATAAGAGTAAATTTGCTGTTGTATTAAATGTGTACGTAGAGCAGCCTGCAAACTCCTTGCTGAGTGTTGAAGCAGACATCTGCTGATGAAACTGCAAATTATTCTCTTCAGTAAAATCTTCTTCAATTTACTGCATCTTTGATTCCTTGTCATCATTCATCATATCTGGTCCTCGGTTCTTAACTGTAAATTCCCCTACAGTGACATTATAAATGAAATCAGAATCGATAGACTTCACCTGGCCTCTAGCTGGTTCAATGCTGCTTGTAGTTGCTGTAGTCTCCGGTCAGACGCTTCCTCTCTACCGTGAGCTTCTGCTGCGTCCTCTTCCTGCACCATCACACAGACATGGCATTATTAGAAAACACACAGTAGGGCGATAACAACACTTACATAAGGACAATTAGCAACATCTCTCACCCTCCTCTGCATCTGATCCTGGACGTTCTGCAGGAGTCTGGTCATCTCCTCCACTTTAGCCGTGGCAGATCTCTGCTCGAGTTTTGCTTGCCTGCAACATCATAGAAAAATAAAAAAATAAATCAGAGTTTTTTTTAGTACTTTCTCCATAAATTTAACTGTTTTACTACTTTTTTTATTGATAGCATAGTAGTGAGAAGACAGGGGGAAATGTACTACAATCTTTAAAAATCAGTAAGATTTAGATGCATTTCAAGAAGAACAATAAAAAAGGCCAATCTTCTGGAGTAAATGTGACTGCACTACAGCCGAGTTCAACTCTTGAGAAACACACTGAGCTGATTGAATGCATGAGCAAAACAGAACTTGAGTCAAGGTTAAGTCGTAAAGAGTTGGCCATCTGGAACACTACCTGAGTTGGCTGCGTAACTCCTCCAGCTCATTGCTCTGTTCCGCCACCGTCTTAAGGAACTGCTGATTGGTCTGAGTGTGACAAGACAGACATGAACGCCGGCCGGGCATAACACCTAACACACACTTTTTCACAAGGATGAAGGATGGAGGAGAGTACGCTGGCTCTTTAGAGATCAAGGTGTGAAAAAGGTGGGTGTGTGAGAGCTACACTGCTAATAAAATATTTAGGAAGAGTAGCGTTTCTCTCCACAACCACTACACACATACACGCTGAACAACGAAGAACACTCACTCTAACAGGTGGCGTTCTGACTAGTGTGTGTGTGTGTGTGTGTGTGTGACTAAGACAAGGATTATGCCTTTAAAACCATTGCATAACAACTGACTAAATACAGAACCCTTTAATAGCACTAATATCACTAATAAAACCCCTCCATTAAAAATAAAATTATATTGCCATCACATTTTCCAGGTAGAACAGAAATTTTAGTGGGAAATTATGTAAAAAGGGGCTTGACTTTATCCATTTATTGGAACAAGAAAAGTGGCCGATGACATAATGGCCAAGTGATTATACATTATCTCTTAAATTACCACAAAACAAAGAGGGCTTAAAGGAATTTATTTACCACATAAATCCATAAATGGATAGAGTATTGTAATTCATTTGCTTGCATTCCTCATTTGCAAGTTGCTTTGGATTGAACATCTGCTAAATGAATAAATGTAAAATGTAATATTATGTGAGAACAAAGAGGCTGCAAAACGATATGAAAGTTTTAGAAAGTTATTTCAAAGGCGCAGAAAGTTTTACATTACATTGTGAATGACCATGAAAGATTACATCATTAAGAACATAAACAATAAACCAGAGACATTAACTGGGTAAATACAGTAGATTTTTATTTTAACCAGCACCGTTCACATATGGAAAGAGGAAGTCTTACCGATTCCAGCTTCTGATTGGTCAGCTGAAGCTTCTGTGCGTGTTGTTGAATCTGCGCCAGCTGATTCTAAAACAGCACAGTGATTTTCAGTAAGAGAACAAAGTATTTCAATAATTAAATAATGTGTATTATAATAAGCTTCAAGCCATAATTAAGCCAATATTTAACAGCCAACAGCTAATATTGAATTCATATATTCAAATAATCCATCTCAGCATGCCTTCTGGTTTATGTATAATTGTATGAAAGTGCTGGGGGTCTGTTTGTTCTGTTAACTGTGACTGCATGTGGTTAAACACTGCCCTCTAGTGTCCAATAATCTTATTACATATTCTAGAAAAAAGTGAGAAAATTCATGGGTTTATTGAAAACAAATTCAAGAGAGATTCAGATAAAGCTGTCTGCACATCAAATATATGCTAAACCTTTCTCTTTTGAAAACAAACCTGCATTATAAGTAGACTGAATTCAAATGAGTTGAGTATGTAAACATGAAGGTGAGTTTGCATTGCCTACCTGCATGTGCTGCCGTTCAACTGCGTGTATTTGTCCGTCACTCATGGAGCTCTGATACTGGGTCTGAAGACGATCCAACTCCTGTGAAGCGGTCTGCCACATCTGAAGAGCCTGTTCTTTCTCCTAAAGACACAAACAACAAGCTGAAGTTAAACACACTATGATTGTAGCCTTTCAACTAAACTCCTCTGTAAATATCTTTCAGATCTGAGATGTGACATTACCGTAGAGTACGGAAGCAATGTTAATTGAACTGAAATGATATATTTATCCTGTAGCTCAGTTTGTAAAGCATGGACTTATAAAGCATAAACCTAACAATGCCAAGGTCATGGGATTTATTGGCAGGGCAAACGCATCTTTCTTGCATTTTATTCATTTTGAAAAGTGTCTGCCAGATGCATAAAGGTTGAACAGTGTTTCTGTAACTTCTGGAGCAAAAAATACCATAGCTCTTCACAAACACAATTTAATTACAGTAACTGTAGATTTTGGCGTGAATATTTATTTACGCTGAATGCAAGAGATTTGTTTACAACTATTGCAATTAAAGTTTTTTAAAAGTTTTGGCTTTGACATTTAAATTACATTGACACAAACAGACTTATTTTTTAAAAAAGTCAAATGTAAAACGGCCATGAATGCTCCTGAGTAGTAATGCAAATGAATTGCTGGCTTCAAACCGATTAATTAAAACGGACAGTTTGCAAAGCTGATTTGCATGAATAATCATATTCCCAGATCTATCACCCTTTTTTGCTAATGAGGTTTAAATTAGAGTTACTATTAAAATAATTTATTCTTAAGGCTCTCATTCTATTTGCAAGACAAGGAGTGGAAAACTAGTACAGAGCAATGCAATTTTCACGATATTGCTCTATTTTGTATTGGCAAAATCAATGTGAAACTTTTAAACAGTATTTTGGTGGATAAATTATATAATATAATATAACATAATATAATATAAATATAATATAATTTTAGTTACTCCTCTTAACTGTGGTGTATCTGTATATTACCACCCCCTACAATGAGAAAGAGCCAGAAAATGTCTCACTAGATGTTTCCTTTATGGCTAATTATTTCATTCTCAGTTAATTAAGAAATTAGTACTGTGAATATGAATTGGAAAAAGTGGAAAGTCCACAAACTCAAAAATAAGTCACTTGAGGGTTGACTTGAAATGACACGCTCTCTAGAGAGGTTTAGATGTGATTTGCAGCATGACATTCTGGTGAACTGCTCCCAAAAGGAGGGCAAAGATGTGCAATGTCGGGCTGAAAGTGGGACGCTTGATGAGTGACGCACTAATATCTCATTACTCCGTAATGTCAAGTGTTGATATATAATCCTCCGGAGCACTTGAAGCGTACTCCACGCTGATTAAACGATTCCCTCAGCACAACATGACCTGCGCAGTGGCATCACATATTAACTAAAAACAAAGCTTTAAAAAGGCAGAATAATCCCAGATCACCCCGCGCACATGTCAGAGGACAGTCAGAAAACAGAGCCAGGAAAGCGCCTGTGGGTTTATAGCTGCACAGATCGACTCATGGGAGTTGGTTATGCAGCAGGTCTGGATATTCACCTCCACTGCACACTTGACCTGCTCCTCCAGATTGCTGATGGCGATTGCATCCGATGCGGCGTCTCCTTCTGTTCCCGCGGACAGAGACTGCAGCTGCTTTTCAATGGATATTCTCTGCTCTGCATGAAGCCTGCATATAATAATTATATATTCAGTTAATGCAAAAGGTCAACCTTCAAAAACCTTTAGGAATTATTTGAAAACATGCTTTAATTTGTTCTAAAATATTAGCGAACATGCATGACTTTTAAAGTCCTCGTAATTGATTGGTAGTATTACATATAATCAAATTAAATCAATATCAGAAGGAAGCAGATAGTTTTAGGAGCAAGGTTAATAGCTTTTTTTTTTTTAAACTGACTGTGTCTGTCGTGAATATCATGAAACAATTATATTCTGTTGTAGATTTAAATGTCATTTTTCACATGCAAATATTGTTGCTTAAATTGTGATTTTGACCTTTATTCTGACAATTAGGGGGTGTTTAAACAACACTAAAATGAAAAACTATGTGATTTGGCCGTTCATTTACACAGCAAAAGTGACATCGCCATCTACTGGCCTGGCATGTATAAAACGTTTTTAGTCGTTTTTCACAAATCCATGTGAAAGGGATCATTTTGACAATATTGTATTCTGTACGAGAACTTTTTAAAAAAATGCAAAGAAAAAAAAACTTCCATTTTTAATACATCGTTGTCATGTAAACGTACCCTCAGATTATGGTGGTAGGTGCAAACGTTTTCTAGATTGAGACGTGAAAGAAAAAGAGAATCACTGAATTACAGCAAAACTCTCAAACTTTCTCCCAACAATAAAGTGAATTTACGTAAAGGGTGTCCTATGATTACCAAAAGCACCTCATCTTGCACTGCAGAAGCTGTTAGCAATGACTGACTGCTATAATAAACTAGTGTCTAGCTAGAGAAATCAGCAGGAGATCCATTTGAAGGCTCTTACCGCTCATTTTCTTTAACCACCTGCTCCAGGCTTGCTTTGACGTCCGTCATCTGCCTCTGAGTGTTTGACAGGGAGAAACAAGTGGGTGAGTGAGTGGTGGGAGGAGGGTGATTGAGAGAGACAGAGAGGAAGTGTACTCTTGAATGGCAAACTTATTATAAGACAAATTTACTTGATTTGGGATTTAACTGCAATTTATAACTGACAGCATGAAATCAAGCCCGTCAAGCCCTGACAGTTGTAAAACATCACTGTAATGCAAGCATTCATGAGGTGTGAGCGTTTGTATAGAGCAGTATAGTGGAAGCCTTCATGTGTACCTGATAGAACTTGAGCTGCATCTCCATCTGTTGTATGTGTCTGTCATATTCTTCTATTAGAGGAGCCATTAGACTGAAAAAAACACACTTAGGCCATAAACAACATTATGCAATTAAGAATATATGCTATTAACATTTAGAGTTGCATGGTATTGGATTACATGGATTATATAACAGTACACTTAAACTAATATTACAGTAATTACAGTATACTAATATAAAATAATTTTACATTTAAAATCACAATATAAATCTTGACTATAGGAATGTGTAGTAACATTGGGTTGTGTATTTTATATATATATATATATATATATATATTTCCTCCTCAGTGTCACAGGTTAGTTGTACGATGATTAGATAGCAATTTTATTGTTTATTGCTTTATTTTTATTTTGTATGTCTTCCTTTGGCCTTGATAACAGCTTGCATTCTTCCTGGCATCGTTTTTATGTGCTTTTCCACAGTCTCTGTTGTTACTGACTTCTAAATAGTTTCTAGTTGTTCTCAAAGACTTGCTTTTGATGAAACTTTTTGTGCGATCTTTGAATCCATTAACTCCCAACAATAATTATATTTCAGCATTAGAAACACTGCTGTGAATTAGAATGGCGCTTAAAGTTGCCACTACAATAAAAGAAGGAAAAAAAGTGAGAAAATGAAACGGCACGTTTTTATGCCGTAGCAAACCTCTTTTAAATTCAGCGGAAATTTCAGCCAACCTCTCAATATGAGATTATTTCCAGTAGTATGGTGTTCGTGAAAGTCCAGATTTTTTTGTGAACAAATAGATGATGCATGGCTAAAATAGCAGAAGACTTGAACCAGAGACTGTCCGTAGGGACTTACCCTCGGTCTGAGAGCCAGGGAGCTGCAGATTCCATGATCACGTCATCTGCCTAAAAAAATGAACGAATATTTTTAAGTGTCCATCTATATACAACATCCCAAGTGCTTCAAGCCGTTATTAATACCAGGAATTGTTCTGTTTTTTCCTCAGAGTTTCCTCTGTCAAAATGAAAGTTCTGACATTATTTACTTCCTTCTTGTTCCAAACTGTTTGGAAGCCATTGTATGAAAAAGACAGCAATATCAGTGACTAAAGCCATTACCAAATCTCCTTTTCTTGTAAGATAGAAGAAAGCAAGTCATACAGATTTGTAAAAAACATGATGTTGAGGATGATAACAGAATATTTCATGCATTTATTTTAGCAGTGAACACTTCTTTTAATACATAACAAAACATTCCATGTGTTCCATAAGAGCATTGCTATTAATTCTACAACTGATTTACAGATCTAACAAATAAAGCAATAAACAATAAAATTGCTATCTAATCATCATACAACTAACCTGTGACACCGAGGAGGGAGGAGGAAATTCATCCTGATATCGACCCAGGACGGAATTTAAACGATTCACTAATAAAACACAAAACAAAGTTCAAATGTTGATGAAGATGTAGAATTGTAAAACCGAACGTGTTTATTATTTCTGAGATTTCACCTTGATCTCGAAGAAACTCCACTTCTGTTGTCATTTTTTTGTTTCTGTAACAGCAATAAACTCTGTTAGGTCAAAGCAAATGCCTTGTAAATATGCATCATCAACAACTATAATGGCATGATGTGGGTCGGTCGGTGGGCAGCGTGCAACAGGGAACAATTTGCCTCAGTGAAGCAGTCAGCTGATACACAAGTGATCCCTGGAGACTGTCATTGTAGGAATATTGGTTTACCACTGAATTAACAGACTCTATAGAACCTTATCATTTTGGTTTAATCGAGTCAACGCGCAATATTAAACTAGATTATTGCACAATTTCACGTTCTTCAACAGAAGCGGAATCTGGAGTGTAATCCCAGCACTGATCTTTGGTATCCAGGTGGAGATTGGCATTGGCTCACTAGCAGGCTAACGGCTACACATACATTCGACATTCATAATAAAAGGGCTGGATACTCTTTCATTAAACCTTAATTGAATTATAAATACTTATTTTTTCATCGCGTAATATGACAAATTGCGAAATAGCTGAAAGTTTTAAATAAATATAAGATTAGAAGACCTCGAGATTATTATAGGTACCTCCAAATCCTTCCGCCTTGTAGTTTAAAGAACCTTCCTGCCAATCAGATTCATCTTCACCGACGCTCAGATTCAGCCTCAGAGCCAATCAGATTCATCCTCTGGGACGCGGTGCAACTCTTTAAAATGTTCCCGGGAAACTTCAACTCGCTTGTGTTCCGTGTGGTTTTGGAGTTCTTCTTTTACTTATGTTGAATTGAGAAACTAACAAGAAGGGGCCCATCGTTGTGATTGAATAGGGTAATACTTTACTTCATCATTTTGCTGTATAAATTCACTTTTTTTATTTACTACCGAGTATGTGCCTGACAACTGAAACGTCAGTGGGATACATTATTAATCTATGCCAGAAATCAGGAAGTGTTCTTCCCATGACATCGTCGAGTCTCCTTTATTTATTTAGCGCTTTATACAACACAATTTGTTTCAAATCATCTTTACAGCAATAAACAGGAAAGTAAGGATCAATGATAAAAAAACAACAATAGTGCCATTATTCAGCTCAAGTCTGCTCACTGTTGATTCACTTCAGTAATGGTAACAATGTCGACGTTATTGATCAATTCTGAAATGAAGCAGATTAAAAGCAGCACTGCAGAAGACAGTGGTGTTATCATACATTAGTGTCAGTGCTGTCAAATCAATATTACTGTACATTAAGTGGTCCACTCCAACCCAAACACCATCGGTGACAAAAATGCAAAAAGAAGAAGAAAAAATAAAAACCTTGGGAGAAACCAGGTTCAGTCGGTGGTAAATGAGTGAACATGTTGATCAGGTGACATCAGGTGTCATATTTATGATATCAGATGCATTGCTTATCAATGACTGTTGAACCTTATTGCATATCAGTCCTGTGTCCTGAGCTGCTTCAGCCATAATACAGCACAGAACTGTGGATCAATCATATATTGATATTTACAAATATATTGAGGACTAAACAAGAAATATTTATTAATATTTCACGTCTAGCTATTGAAGAAAATAAGATTCTGCCATGCTTAACAGTGTCTGCAGCGGCTGTATCCTCCTGACGGCCATGGAGTTCTACATCAGACACACCTGGGACAGCTTACCTGTGGATCATAAGCCGGTAAAGATTCGCTTCTCCCCTGGCGAGGAAGGTTTGTTAATGCAGGTCACTGCTCCTTTCTTTAACGACCCCCCAGCACCAGCCGGACCGCCTGGAGAGCCATTCCCTGGACTCTGGGACTACGAGGGTATGTTCATATCTTTAATAAAGGCTCAAATCTGGTTTAAAGAGTCCGTTTCTTTCTTTCATATGATTATAAAACATTGTTGGAATCAACTGATCTTGTTACTGTACATACATGTGACCCTTGGATTGTCTAGACAATTACCAGATTAATAAACGTGATTTACTTTGGTGAGAACTTGAATTAGGAATGAATAGCAATATTTACAGTTTTTGCTACTGACTTATTTTTCAGTGGTAGAATCCTTCTTTTTGAACAGCAACACTGAGCAATATCTAGAGGTGGAAATCTGCCCGTAAGTTAAGCCTACTCTGTATATCAGGCAATTTTTCATTGCTAATGTGTAATTGAAACGATATTTTGATATTACAGACATGGACAACACCTTATTCTGCTGCTGAATGGAAAACATAATGCGTTTATGGTAAGCAAATTCACACTGTTTATTTATGTTTTCAGTTTTTAATAAACATTTACACTCCCGCTCTAAAGTTTGGGGTCAGTAAGGTTTCTAGGTTTCTCTAAGTTTCTAATTTTCACCAAGGCTGTATTCGATCAAAAATATAGTAAAGAGAAAAAAATGAATATTGTGAAATATTATTACAATTTAATGCTGCTTAATATTTTTGTAATATATTTATAACTGTCTTTATTTTCACCTTTTTTCAGTTTAACACATACTTATTATTTATTAACCATTATTTATATGTATATACATGCAATTTTTTATAAAATAATTGTTAATTAATTATTTTTTGACAGTAAATAATATTAGAACTTGCAGAAAAGCCTAATATGATGAAATGGCACAGGAGCCATAATATTATGAAATGTCCTGATGTCGCTCTTAACCATTAGCTTGTTATTGTTATAATATTTTTATGCTTTAACCTGTCACAGCAACAACTCCCTCTATCATTCAAAGCCGATATAGAGGACAACACATGGAAGGGAGAAGCACTTCTGCCTTGGAGGTATTTCCCCCAGGGCATTAATAAGATGAACTCCTACGCCATCCATGGCTCTGGTGCAGGAAGGACCTACGAGGCTTTGTATCCTGTTCCTCGAGAAGACCTACAAGAAGGACAGGGACCAGACTTGTAAGCTTATATATATTAATACTATTTCGGTTTGATTTTTTTTCAGATATTAACATCACCACTATCTTAACATATCTTCTCCTATCCGAACAGTCACCGACTTGAATATTTTCAAGACTTCACTCTGCAAAGCATCATGGGAGAAGAATGGGTTCAGCCAGAATCTGACCTGTGGAATTTAGCAAGCAAATGACCAGCTGAAAATCACAAACGAAGTCAAGCCTATCTCATAACCAGCTTTTTAATGCAGCAATTACTTGTAATTTGCTTCCATGGCTATGTTGGAGCACAAACTCCACTGCAGTCTAATCAAAGTTAATGATGTGGCTTGTTTTAATGTGGGTGTAATGGCAATATAATGGCTTTTATTATCACAATTTAATAAATCTTCTATCAGTAAAGCGGCACTAATCTCAGCAGTTAAGTATTCCATCCAGCACCAAATATCTATGCAATATGTATAGCAAATGAGAATCATGTTCTTTTTTTAATACTGAAATGAAATTAACTATTTAAAAATGGAGATGGTACATGTGGAAATAGAACATTAAATAAACAAATGATAACATTAAGCTGTTTTGTCACATTTTGGAGCTTGGAAACAACTTGTTGCATGAACTATCGCATATATGAACTGAGTTATGTGAAGATTATTCAGAAATTCTCCTTGCATTTTGCATAAAAAAAAATGAGAAGGCTATTACTATCCCTTTAACATGTGCCTAAACCTATAAGATCCTTTTTATGTTTTATTAGATCTGTTGCAGAGTATTAAAATAGGTGTCTAGCTACCTAGGATTGCAATGATAGCCTTAGATAGACCTATAAAACCTCTTCTAAAAACAGCCGAGCTTTAACTCTCTCAACAAACCCATGCGTATAATCAATAGGCGCTGCGTAAACTACAAATTAGCGGCTAATAAGACGGAACACGGGTTTATAATTACAGCCGCTGTCTGTTAAATGAATATTAACAGTGACTAATTGCCGAGCCGCTGCCGAACTCTTGACTGGAGCGCGCACTGCGCGCGTGAGCTGAATGCGCGCTCTGTACCTGGAGAGCGAAGGTCACGGCTAACGACAGAAGGGCTCTATTTAAAAGATTTTGAAATTGGTTTTACTTTATTATATACAAAAATATTTCTGATATGATCACGTTAGAGTGTTTGTGTTGCCGTATAATTACTTAAACTCTTATAGTCTTTTTTTTATTTATTTTTTTATTCAAGAACCATATACAAACATCTTCAGGAGAACGTTAGCATTAAGAAATAAAAGACATTTGTATGTAAAGTTAAATAATTAAAGGAAGTGTTAAGAATCATTTACATACACATGAAGAGGACACATGAGAAAAAAAAACTTATAGTCATGCAAATAAACATGTAAGCTAATCTGTTAAACAGGCTAATTCATTTAGGGAGCTTCTTGTAAATGCTGGTTTTGTTAATCGATATTTATATTTAATTAGGCCTATATAATGTACATTATATTAACATGTGAATTAATAATAGTCGCCAATTAATAATACGTGCAACAAACGTCTGTTAGGAAGGCACTCCAGGACACATTACTAATGTATTTAGCCTAAATAAATAAATAAAAATGGGAAACAATAGAAAGAATCACATCCAGGGCCGCACTCAAATTACACACACAAGACTTGGAGTAATCGCATTTGTTCTCTCCACATGCAATCTATTCACTGGGGGAAATAGCAGAGTACAAATTGCTTCTTGTTAGGAGCAGAGCGAAGTCAATCAGATGGCCTTCCACTCATGTTTTTTAAATCAGGGAGAATTTATGCGCTGACATTTTATAATTGATAGGAGGCCTGTTCAAAACTGAATGGGTAGATTGGGCACTGGCATGTTTTCAGTGGTATTTCTACAAGCTGAACACCGTTAGCCGTACAGAAATGGAATTGATTTCATCGAATACACATTAGATACAAACCTGAATGCCAAAGGAGGGGGGAATATTGTCACTACCTTTTTTCAAAAAAAAAAAAATAAATAAGAATGAATCATGTTTGTTATTTGATTCCATTATATCCATAATGGAACTGTTTACATGTCGCTTTTGCCCCTTCCATCCATTTGTCACAGACAGGTAATATCTGCACTAAAATATTGATTCCCATCTATTCGAAAACACATTAACAAGCAAATATTTTGAACACAGAGACCTGCGACAGTGTCTAGTGTGACTTTTTTTTATATCAGAGATAATTTTGATATATATTTTTGTTTTGTTCATCACTAAAATATATCAATCATTGCGCTCCCAGCTCCGAAAATGTGTTTCCATGGCAACAAAAGCTTTTCTGGATAAAAGGGGCTGTCAGGGAGAATACTTTCCTTTATAACTCTGTCATAATCATAAACATTAGTACAATACACTCTCTCTCATGCACGCACATCAGTGAAGCCCATTAAAGGCCACTATAAAAGAAGGAGGCTTAAAAGTAAAGGATGATAAAGAGCCACACTCGCAAAGTGGAGGTTATTTTTACAGATTTTAAGGGGAGGGGAAGATGATAAATCTGAGTTGGGAGGCAGTAATAAGAGAGGATGGCAGGCAACACAACATTATCAGGCTGTTTGTGCTGTGTGGAAGTGCTGGAGGGGGGAGGGCCGCTGAGGAGAGCCTTTACCCGCACGACACCCTCTGATTGATAGTGGAATAAAGGTCGTTCCGTGTGATGAATGAATATTTCGATATAACCCAATCACGGTGCACAGGAAAACGAATGACTAGATGAGAACAAGATGAGCCGGTCCACTGAGGGCACGGCACGCGGGGCCAGCAGAGACACTAAATCACAAAATAACAGAATTGAACTTTATGTGGCCAGAAATGGGAGAGCATTTGGAGAGACAGGGTTGAAAATGTTACCTGGATACTCTCAGCTTTTCCGTCAATACTAAATCCATGAAGAAAGAGAAAGAGGCAGGGGAGAAGCAAGAGATGGAGCCAAGAGTCTTTCCACAAGACATTTAGAGGTCATGCTCTACAATGAACGTGGTAACTGTGGAGTTGTTCATAAAGTGGTTAACTCACAGCGAGATGTTTCGTTTGAGCACGAGGGTCAGTTTGATGGAATATCAGCTCCCATTTGTCTGAGAGCCACAGATGGCTGAGCTGAAGACAAATGCTGCAGTTAGACAGCCAAAACAACATTTTCGTCCTGATGTGCACGGAATTGTATTGATTAATATCACTGACAAAATGAACTAGCTAAACAACGGTTACGCTTTGATGGGAAATGAAAAGCCTGCAAGGATGAGATAAGTATCAGTGATTGTGCATTAGGTGACAAGTGAGTCATTGAATCATTCAATTCAACCGATTCTTTCAAAACACTTAGACTGTGTCCAAAATCACCACCCATCCACATCTAAGATATTTTCTACGAGTTCCAATTTATTAGCCACTCTAGGTAAATAACTACGGTAAAACTATTTGGACTAAAATCCGGCATTTATGAATACAGTACTAAATTCAAATCATATAATAAATACCAGTTTGCAATAGCAAGCAGCATGACAAGCTGTTTTGTACAATTAAATGAATGTGGATGACACCAGAAACCTCACACATTCAATTTACAAATAGCCATGGCATTCTTAGGTTAAAAATACATAGCGCACTATCAGGCTTTTCAAACTGCGCTTAAACCAGGATTATCGTCGTTCAAAACACCGTAAAGTAACGTTTCACATTTGTAATTTAGAAGCGTGGTTAGCACCGCTTTTTATCCAGGGTCATGAATGACCCAGGGTTAATTATTTCAAGTGTGAAAAGCCCGTATTTGAGGGGACAGCCATTTGTAATGGTGTCTGAAACCACAGCGAACATTATCAAGTGCACTCATTTAATCCCATAATGCACCTAAATAAAGAGTGCACAACCACTGTACACTCAACAGCTGGCCACTAGAGAATACATGCACTTTGAGTCGACGAATGATTTCATGCATGTTGCAAGAAGATAGTGTCCAGCATTATCCACTCACTCATTTTCATTCACTAATTCAGTGAACAATATTAGTGGAGTAATGAAGGGAATAGTGAACAAGGGAACAGGGTTGATTTCGAATACAGCACTTCATTCAGGAACAAAACAAGTATAAGTTAGTCATTGAATTATTCACTCAACCAAACAGTTTAAACACTGGATTCATTCAGAAACACCGGAGACACATGTCTTGATTCTGCTGAGGATACTTTTGTTGGCAGAGTATAAAAAGACATGTTAATTGGCAATATTGTGTCTAAAATGTTAATCAGTGTTAATTGCTGTACAAAAGTAATATCACAGTCGCAATCATTCTATCCTGTTATGTAATGTGTCAGATTCATCTGTTACTGCAGGAATAGCTCTGGTTCTGCAGATGACTATAGCCATTTAGAAGGATTTCAAATTAATTGTTAAATAAGGCATAATGCACTGTGCTATGTGTTAATTACCCCATAAAACATTAAATAACTATTTTGAAAAACATCAACGTAGTCAAAGGAAAATCATCAATTAGTTGATCGTCTCTTTGCTTAATTAACAGTAAATGTTTGAGACATCTTGCCCTTTTTTTCAATTAAAAAGGTCCACACAAACACAAAACAAGAGGGCATTATTTGCTTGTCAAATACTATCATATTTCATAAGGCATCATAATGCGGGTGACGGGAGAGAGAGAGAGAGAGAGAGAGAGAGAGAGAGAGTGAGAGAGAGAGAGAGAGAGAAAGAGTGAGAGAGAGAGAAAGAGAAAGGGAGAATTTTATTATTGCTTTTCCTTAGTCATTTGCTTCTTGTGATGATATCAGAATGCCAGAGTAGATATAGCAGGCAAAAGATAAAACTGAAATGTCTCACTCCAGTTAACTCTGTTTTACTTTCTGCCGACAGAAATGTTCATCTGCATGTCCAATAGGATCATCTCTTGATTAAAGTCAGAAAAGCTCAGACATATCTGCTCACTTTTAGTCCTCTTTTCTTTTTGTGTCACTTTGCTTTCTGACACTGTACCATCTGTCTCACGGCATGAGTTTCTCAGCATTATCCAATTATCTAAGCGGTAAGGCATGTACCGCTCAGGTTGCTACCTTGACAAAATCAATAAGCATGCGTAATGTCTGATACTGTCTGATGTGTCTTTGGAGCACACTATGATCCTCGGTGAAGAGAAGAAATAAAAAAGACAAATGACAATAAAGCAAAGCTGGACAAAGGAGTGCAATTCAGCTCTGTGAATCAAAACAAACAAGTTTTTTATAGAGTATGCTGAAATTATTCAGTGTTATGAACACAACACCCAGAGTACAGGAAGTAATGGACCATTACAGGAAAAAGAAATGTCCATTTACACAGTACAAATGATGGGAAAGGTCCGTGCACTGCATGCTGGCACTTTCGACAAATATGGTATACTTTTCTTTCTTTCTTTTTAAAGCATTAGAGCCACAAATCCTATGATTTCGGTTGTGGGGACTATTGGATTACAAGATGAATTTACTAGAATGAAAGGTAAAGAGTTTTCAATCCATCAAAAGTCTATACCCCCCACCCCCTAAAAATGGCTTGTATCAAATAATTGTTAAAAAATCAAAAATTCTCTTGAAGAAATCCAACTTTATTGATTAAAAAACATATAAAGTTTCTGCCATTTCCAAGGCCTTCATCAGACATGATGTCACTCACTTCTTCAAGAGTGAGTGTTGCACCCTTTTCCAATTTACCTGTATCAAATAATTCAAATTCTCAAACAATTTTGACCAAATCTATTAAACTGCTGTTCAATTTGTCAAAAAAATCTATTTTTTAATTTAAACATTTAATAGCTAATTATGAAAATAAATTATAGTGTTGACTGCATTTGTCATGCTCGACTGAGTGAATGCTCAGCTTCATTTAGACTTATTTTTCCACCTGTCGGATTTTTAAAGAATTTTATACTTTTTTAAAACATTTTTTAAAAAGTACATTAAATATTTATTGCTAGAAAACACCAAAATATCACAAATCAACTTTTTTAAACTAGCAAAAAACACATATAAGCCGTATATTAAAATAAAAGAAAATAAAACAGCTCATATAATATTTTGTTTGTCCTCCTCAGGTTGATGATCAACAGCATTGACCATTTGTTACACTTTTGTATAAAGTACTCTCATAAAAAGCAAGAAACACAGCTCAAATGAGATGAGTGATGTCCTTTGATGACTCCACTGTTATGATATCCAGTGGAAAATCTTGTTTTCAAATTTATCTGTCTGACTTCTCTTTTTTCTCTCTCTTACTCTCCAGCCCCGATTTTCTCTCTTCTCTCATCCTCCGCTTTATCCGCCTTAGGGAAATATTTCCTCCTACACCACAATTCTGACTGTTTCTCATTTATTTATTTATTTTATATTTATTTACTTGTTTATTTATAACACTCATCTAGCTTCTCAAGTTTCTTGACTTTAAATGCGAGTTGCCTATGAACTATGAAACGGCTGCATGTCCGCAATGCTTTCCTCTGCAGCAATAAACACTCATGCCCAAATACCATACTATTGTTGGTGTACTGTAAAATTATAATTTAAAACGGGATCTCCTTCAAACAATGTAAGCTTTCAGAATAGTTAATTTATTTCAAGCCTACTATGTAAGTTTTTTGTTCAAGATTAACAAAATTTAAATAAAGCTTTTTAACCACTATTAGAGGGCCAAGAGTGAACCTTTAATGAACATGGTAACAAATACAAAGTTAATGCAGCTTGGTTGAGGCAAGAAAAATAACTGGAGTAACTTTGGTATTTTGGCAGAACTTGGTTACCATAGTTACTCTTTGTAAGGGTAATTCTAGGCAACCAGAGAGACATATGGAACTAATATGCACAAATAATTGTGACACAAATCAAGCTACATAACACAAACTGCAATCTGACAGCACCACATGTCAGAACTCAAAAGTGACAAAGGGAAATAATGTTTACAGTGCTAATGAATGACAAGTAACGTGCATGGGGCAACATCTGATACTGCCATTTTATTATAGTTATAAAAACATAAAGTATTCAGTTATTGTAAAAGACTAAAACCAGAATAAACATTAACAAAATGTCATGTCACTTTTGAAAAATTCTAATTTGGCTGTCATTGAGATCAGTTGCACCAGAAAATTCCCTCTAGAGAGTAAACACTTGCAATTATCAAATATGACATCCTGACAAAAAAAAAAAAAAACACATATAAGATTACAACCATTGCAACCATTACAATTACATCGAATTCAAAATGAAATGTTTACCAAATCTGAACTAAAAACGCAGCCTTGATAAGCACAAATCTTTCAGCAAGACCATCAACTTATGATTGCTTTAGGGCATTTATTTGACATATCCCAGCTGCCATAAGACATCTGCATGCATCTGATGCCATTCTGAATTAATTACAATTAATTTTACTCAGTGCTGAGTGCAACCAGCTAATCAGGACTCCAAGTGCTCGTACGTCTCAGAGAAATTGCACTAAAAATAAAGACAAGCATGCCAAGATCAGAGGGACTTCACCATCAAGATTCATCTAATGTGTCATTTAGAATCAAGGGCCCTCCATTTGGTATCATCAGGACTTCAACTAGAATTTTAAATGCTTTTGGATCTCAATAGGAATTGGAATTCATAGGCTAAGAAGGGTTGGAAAAGAGTTCAAATCTATTCTAATACAAATCTATAACAGTGTGGCTAAAAAGATTATATATATATATATATATATATATATATACACATAAAGAAGTCTAATACAGAAATAGCAAATAGCTGCAATATTATGAAATATTATTACAATTTAAAAGAACTCTTTTCTATTGAATATATTTCACAAAGTTATTTATACCTGTCATAGCAAAGCTGAATTTTCAGCAGCCAATGTATTCAGTGTCACATGATCCTTCAGAAATCATTTAATGCTCAATTATTATCAATTATGATTGGAAGTAAATTATTAATAATGGTTCTTCTTATTATCAATGTTGAAACAATTGACGGTTTTTGCTGCTTAATATTTTGTGGAAATTTTTTTTTTTACTGTCTTTAGTAAACTTTACTGTCACTTTTGACAGTGTCCTTGCTGAATAAACCTAATTTATTTTTTTTTACTTATCCAAACTTTTGAAGGGCACTGCATCACGGTTTTCACAAAAATATTAAGGAGCAAAAACTATTTTCAACAGTGATAATAATATGAAATGACACTAGAGCAGCAAATCAGCAGCATGATTTCTGAAGGATAACGTGACACTGAAGACTGGAATAATGATGCTGTAAATTCATTTGCCATCAAAGGAATGGATTACATTTTAAAATATATTTAAATAGAAAACAGTGTTTTTTACAACATTACTGTTTTTACTGTATTTTTGTTCAAATAAATGCAGCCTTGGTGGGCATAAGAGACTTCTTTGAAAAACATATTATAGGAACTGAAGACAGAATAGACAGACAAATCCACAGAGGTCGTCAGATATGTGAGATCCCTTGTGTGTGTGTGTGTGTGTGGATTTGTCAGGGTGAAGGGTTCTCTCTGAGGTGCAAACTAAACTTCTGTCATCAGTAGATAAGAAGGGAAGAATGGAGTGAGCACTTGGGGTTTGAGAAAAAAAAATGACATTAAAAGCCTGACAGCAGTAAGGATGACCACACACTGAGCATTGCTAGCCACCAAACGGACAGCAGCAGCACCCCTTAGCAACTGTTTCATCTCCACGGTGACAGAACCACTGCTACAGTGATAGCTCAGTGACTTTATATCAGGCTGACCATAGACATGACCTTCACTCTCCCGTTAAGGAAGTCACACATCAACTCTGCTTCCGTCTTTCTATTCTGTGCTTTGACTTTTACTTACACTCACTCACACTCTCACACACACACACACACACACACACACACACACACACACACTCACACACACTCTCACACACACACACTCTCACACTTGTATGTGGTTTAGGGGACTCATAATGGTTTAAACCTACCCATCACAGAAAACTTTTGGCATTTTTTGAATTTCAAAAATTTTTTATATTTTTTAAGTCATTTGGTTTACGAGGACACTTCCTGTTTACATTGTAATCCCCATGTCATTATACAGATTTCACGAGTTCACACTTACAAATAATCAGATAGAGTAATTAGTATGCATATTTGGCGTGCTGTCCGAGGAGAGGGCTCCGAGCTCTGTATTTGGACCGAGTCCAGAGTACTCCCCCCGTATTCTGGTTTAAGAAGTAACCAAGCAAGTGTGAGGAGACGGGGTGGTGGAGGGATGCTGAAACTGTCCAAAAGCATAGGTGAGTTGATTCCGTCGATATATATAGGTTTCCGCTCATGCTGATTGGCAGACATGTTGATTGCTGATTAATGACTGCTGGTTGGAGTGATGTGATGATTAGTTAGATCATTTGAACGTGTTCCTCCTGAACCTTGTTAATAAAATATCATTTGTGTCCTCATAAAACCACACACACACAAGCAATAAAAACAAATACATAGTCATTTCTCTCATCATACACTGATTACATAGGCTACATATGCGTAAGGCCTAAAAACATTTTGCCACACCTGCCAACAAAAGAAGTATTTTAAAGAATGTTGGTATTAAACAGTTCACGGTAGCCACTGACTTCGATAGTAAAAATACTAATGAAGTCAATGGCTACCGTCAACTATCTGGTTACCAACGCTCTTTAAAATATATCCTTTTGAGTTCAACAGAAGAAAGAAACTCATACAGGTTTGGAACAACATGAGGGTGAGTAAATGACAAAATGTTTAATTTTTGGGTGAACTATCCCTTTAAGAAAACTTACCAGCCATAAATATTTTTTACAAGCAATGAAACATAGATTAATCCTTATTAAAGTTACAAGAGCAATGAGGGATTGTTGTTTGATTAATAATAAAAATACAGACAGCTGTAGGAATATTGGCGACTGGCACGATGGAGATACAAGAGCACACTGGAAACCGTAGACTTCAGCCTGACGACTCCGAGCCTGAAGTGAGAATGGAAGGAGACGACACCCCGGAGCCTGAACCACAAGGTGTGTCTGATCAGGTGCGTGAGCCCACAAAATCATGTGCTACCAAGGGAGCGTTAGTGGAGTTCAAGAGCTGGGAGAAAAGCCCCGCCCACAACCTTCCCGTAGTGGATTTCCAATGGTTGCTGGAACATTTTTTGTATTATTGGAGGAATTTGTGGACATAAATCCCCTGGCTTTCCAATCCCCACTGGTTCCGCCCAGCTCTGAACTGCCGGTTTCCCCGTTTGTCCTGTCCAACCCTGACTCTCCTGTTTCCCCGCTGATTCCGTCCAACCTTGAATATCCAGGGTCCACACTGGTTCCGTCCAGCCCTGAATATCCAGAGTCCGTACTGGTTCCTCCCAGCCCTTAATATCCAGAGTCTACACTGGTTCCGCCCAACCCTGAATATCCTGCATTCTTGCTGGTTCCGTCCAGCCCTGAATATCCAGAGTCCGTACTGGTTCCACCCAGGTCTTAATGTCCAGAGTCCACACTGCTTCCGTCCAGCCCTTAATATCCTGTATCCTTGCTGGTTCCGTCCAGGCCTAAATAGCCAGAGTCCACACTGGTTCCGCCAAGCCCTGAATATCCAGAGTCCGTACTGGTTCCGCCCAGCCCTTAATACCCAGAGTCTACACTGGTTCCACCCAGCCCTGAATATCCTGTATCCCCGCTGGTTCCGTCCAGCCCTGAATATCCAGAGTCCGTACTGGTTCCGCCCAACCCTTAATATCCAGAGTCCACACTGGTTCCGCCCAGCCCTTAATATCCAGAGTCTACACTGGTTCCGCCCAGCCCTGAATATCCTGCATCCTTACTGGTTCCGTCCAGGCCTAAATAGCCAGAGTCCACACTGGTTCCGCCCAGCTCTTAATATCCAGAGTCTACACTGGTTCCGCCCAACCCTGAATATCTTGCGTCCTTGCTGGTTCCGTCCAGGCCTAAATAGCCAGAGTCCACACTGGTTCCGCCCAGCCCTGAATATCCTGCATCCTTGCTGGTTCTGTCCAGGCCTAAATAGCCAGAGTCCACACTGGTTCCGCCCAGCTCTTAATATCCAGAGTCTACACTGGTTCCGCCCAACCCTGAATATCTTGCATCCTTGCTGGTTCCGTCCAGGCCTAAATAGCCAGAGTCCACACTGGTTCCGCCCAGCCCTGAATATCCTGCATCCTTGCTGGTTCCGCCCAGCCCTGAATATCCTGCATCCTTGCTGGTTCCGCCCAGCCCTTAATATCCAGAGTCTACACTGGTTCCGCCCAACCCTGAATATCCTGCATCCTTGCTGGTTCCGTCCAGCCCTGAATATCCAGAGTCCGTACTGGTTCCGCCCAGCCCTTAATATCCAGAGTCTACACTGGTTCCGCCCAGCCCTTAATATCCAGAGTCTACACTGGTTCCGCCCAGCCCTGAATATCCTGCATCCTTGCTGGTTCCGTCCAGCCCTGAATATCCAGAGTCTACACTGGTTCCGCCCAGCCCTGAATATCCTGCATCCTTGCTGGTTCCGTCCAGCCCTGAATATCCAGAGTCTACACTGGTTCCGCCCAGCCCTGAATATCCTGCATCCTTGCTGGTTCCGTCCAGGCCTAAATATCCAGAGTCTACACTGGTTCCGTCCAGCCCTGAATATCCAGAGTCCGTACTGGTTCCGCCCAGCCCTTAATATCCAGAGTCTACACTGGTTCTGCCCAGCCCTGAATATCCTGTATCCCTGCTGGTTCCGCCCAGCCCTGACTCTCCTGTTCCTCCCGCTGATTCCGTCCATCCCTGAATATCCAGAGTCTACACTGGTTCCGCCCAGCCCTTAATATCCAGAATCTACACTGGTTCCGCCCAGCCCTGAATATCCTGTATCCCTGCTGGTTCCGCCCAGCACTGACTCTCCTGTTCCTCCCGCTGATTCCGTCCATCCCTGAATATCCAAAGTCTACATTGGTTCCGCCCAGCCCTGAATATCCTGTATCCCTGCTGGTTCTGCCCAGCCCTGACTCTCCTGTTCCCCCTGCTGATTCCGTCCAGCCCTGAATATCCAGAGTCTACACTGGTTCCGCACAGCACATTGAGGAGCGCATCTCCATCTGTTAAACAGTCACTGCACATACTTCAGACATCTGTTAGATTTCACCACTAACTCTGTCCTTTGAACATGGTAAAGTTCTTCAAACTTTCCTCTCAGGACTGAAACTTTTCTAAGCTTACTGTCTGTTCACACTCACCTGCTTGAATTGATCCTGCACTGGTCAAAACTTAAAGGGACAGTTCAGCCAAAAATTAAAGTTCTGTCATCATTAACTATAAGACATTCTTTTTTAGTTGTACTTAAAAAGCTATATTTGCACATAATATAATATTATTGAAATAAAAGGTCACTTAAGTATGGAAGCCCGTTTCCGCCACTTTAAAAAAAAAAAAGAAGAATATTGCGACTTTTTTTTCCACAGAATTGTGAGATATAAACTCGTAATTGCGAGTTATAAAGTCAGAATTGTGAGATATAAAGTAACAATTGCGAGTTATAAAAGAAGCCAGACTTATGAGGCTTTTAAAAAGAACACTTTGTAATAAAGTAAAATTTAAAGTTTTACTTGAAACCACATTTTAAGGTGTTGTTTTAATAGTCTTCTTTAAAGTAGTATTTATTTTGATGTGCTGACTAACTACAGCACACCTAAAGTATTTGATTATATTTTAACTGTAGTGTTATTCTATATTACATTTAAATTTAATATACACTTAGAAGAAAAGGTTGTATATACTGTAGAACCTTAAATGGTTCTGTCAGGCGCTTCGCATAGAACCTTTTAGGGGTTCTCATCATAGGATCATTTTTATGGATTTTATTGATTTAATTTTGTTTTAATTAATTTTTAATTTTAATTACATTTTATGAAATATACCCTAGGGTTTTATATAGAACCCAACCCAATTGAACCTTTTTTTCAAAGACTGTAGTTAAAATGCACTAAATTACAACCTAATCACTGCAAATGTCTAACTACAAATTTATTTAATTACATGACATACAAGTTTCTACAGAGCACCTAAAGGGACATGGTGATGGAAAAAATATAAGCTAAGAGGAAAAATTATATGTCAACGCTTTTGCATTTTCATAAATATTTGTGTTCCTCCGAGACATTTTGTGCAAAGTTTCTTGAGGATACATCAAAAGCATTCCTCCCTTCTCGTTTTTTTCCCCATAATCATATCCTTTTAGGGTCTCTATAAGTTTCAATAGATATAATATTAAATTATTTGGATACTATTACTAAGGTAATAAGAGAAAATTAAACATTAATTTAAACAAAAATACAATTAGCATGCGATTAAATGTCCAAATACATTACATTCAGTTCACACTTAGTGTATTATTTCCGTATCAAGTACTTAAAAAAAAAGAAAATTATGCTAAAGGGTGTCATGTCCTTGATGTAAAACCTGGCACTGACATACCACATCTGAAGGCAATAACAGCCCCTGTTGACTCTTGTTGAATGGAGAAGAGCTGCATGAACATTCTGCCAATTTTCTCCTTACGAGTTCCCTGTAAGAAAGAAATTCACATGGGTTTTGAACAACATTACAATGAGTAAATAATGCCCGAATTTTAATTTTCCAGTGAACTATTCCTTTAATAACTGCAGGATTCAGCAGTAATATAATTTCCATCCTTGGTTTACCGTGGCCGGGCACTTCTTCAGTCTGATTGGAATTTTTTTTTTTTTTTTTGCGTGTGCTGCCATATGAAACCATTTGGAGAAGTGTTCTGCTGACCCCACACATTAAGCACATTAAGTCTTTAGGGGGGATTATTACACGCCATTAGCTGGTGTATTGTGTATGAGATGATGCAAGACCTTAAAGAGGACCCTCTGGCTGTGGTAAATGGTCATTCCTCTTTCTCTCTATCTCTGCCTATCTGTCTCTCTATCCGTCTCTCTCTTGGGAGGGAGTGCAGCTATGTAAAGGGCTAAATGGATCCACTCACAGTTCTGATGGTCTCTTACTAACAAAATGGATACGGGGTCCTGACCTTGACTCAGCCATCTATGTTTTCCTTGGGAACATCCCAGCGCTAGAATGTGTGAGTGTGTAAGTTTATAGGAGGAAAAATGGTCCAGCGAGGAAACTTGTCTGTTTTTGTATTGAATGATTTTGTGAGTTTTGGAGTCTTTATAGTACTTGTCACATCCTGTTACGGAAGATGTGAATAAGAATGTTGAGTGTGTCTTTTAGCTGATCCCACCTGATCTTCCTTCCCCCATCGCTCTGAACTCCTGACAGCAGCTAGTACGGCTGTCTGTGTTTCCTTGAGCACATATTATTTTTATTTAAAATGGTGTCAATCCTCCCACACATACGGGTTATCATCATTACTGAGGATGTTCCAAAATCTGGTGAGCTGCCTGTATAAACAGCATTTTAAGGCAACCAAATGTATCCTTTGAAAAGGATGCAATCACACAATGCTTTGCGCTAAAGGCAAGATGGCTAATGGTGATCATACATAAATTTATATTTCATTCAGCACTGAAAAGCTTGAATATAAATCAGTGTTGTTATTGTTAACTAAAAAATAATTTGTCAATTGAAATTAAGTTAAAATGAAACTGAAATTAAATAAAATGAAGTCAATTGCAACTGAAATTAAATTAAATAATAAGAAATGTACTAAAATTAAGTACTAAAATTACGAAACTGAAATATTAAAAGTAATTAACACTAAATAAAAACTAATAAAATATCAAAATTTCAAATGAAAACAGAATATATACAAATTAAAAGCTCATTCAAAAATATAAATACAATAGTAAAACTGATATTATTAGATTAGTTTAATAAAAATTAATTATTTTACCAAACATTCTGTGTGCTATTTATTTGTATATATTACCGTATGATGGCTGCTTACTTAGAAGGCATCTCCCTTTGTAGGCAGTAGGCAGTATACAGTGAGGCTGCTCAGCAGAAAGACCTAAGGTATGGTAGAACTGTAAACCTCTCAATGACAGTACTTGGGCCATATGTATCAAATATAAGTTACTTGATATTGACATCTTGCTTCGCTGACAGTTAGTTGTAAACATTCTGAAGTGACATGCAGATTTAAAGATTCCAGTGTAGACATACTGTAAGACCTAGAGAGGATGAAAAAGAGAGAAAGTTTTTAGACCACAAGTAAAAATGCTTCATATATTCATTATATCATGATGATTTTGCTACAGTGTAATTAAGTACAGCTCATATACAGGTGCTGGTCATATAATTAGAATAACATCAAAAAGTTGATTTATTTCACTAATTCCATTCAAACAGTGAAACTTGTATATTATATTCATTCATTACACACAGACTGATATATTTCAAATGTTTATTTCTTTTAATTTTGATGATTATAACTGACAACTAAGGAAAATCCCAAATTCAGTATCTCAGAAAATTTGAATATTACAAAAGACCAAGAAGAAAAGAAGAAAGAAAGGATTTTTAGAAATCTTGGCCAACTGAAAAGTATGAACATGAAAAGTATGAGCATGTACAGCACTCAAAACTTAGTTGGGGCTCCTTTTGCCTGAATTACTGCAGCAATGCGGCGTGGCATGGAGTCGATCAGTCTGTGGCACTGCTGAGGTGTTCTGAGAGCCCAGGTTGCTCTGATAGTGGCCTTCAGCTCTTCTGCATTGTTGGGTCTGGCATATCACATCTTCCTCTTCACAATACCCCGTAGATGGGGTTATGGGGTTAAGGTCAAGCGAGTTTGCTGGCCAATTAAGAACAGGGATATCATGGTCCTTAAACCAGGTACTGGTTGCTTTGGCACTGTGTGCAGGTGCCAAGTCCTGTTGAAAAATTAAATCTGCATCTCCATAAAGTTGGTCAGCAGCAGGAAGCATGAAGTGCTCTAAAACTTCCTGGTATACGACTGCATTGACCTTGGACCTCAGAAAACACAGTGGACCAACACCAACAGATGACATGGCACCCCAAACCATCACTGACTGTGAAAATTTTACACGGGACCTCAAGCAACGTGGATTGTGTGCCTCTCCTCTCTTCCTCCAGACTCTGGGACCCTGATTTCCAAAGGAAATGCAAAATTTACTTTCATCAGAGAACATAACTTTGGACCACTCAGCAGCAGTCCAGTCCTTTTTGTCTTTAGCCTAAGCGAGAGGGTTCTGATGCTGTCTGTTGTTCAAGAGTGGCTTGACACAAGCAATGCGACAGCTGAAACCCATGTTTTGCATACGTCTGTGCGTAGTGGTTCTTGAAGCCCTGACTCCAGCTGCAGTCCACTCTTTGTGACTCTCCCCCACATTTTTTAATGGGTTTTGTTTCACAATCCTCTCCAGAGTGTGGTTATCCCTATTGCTTGTACACTTTTTTCTACCACATCTTTTCCTTCCCTTCTCCTCTCTATTAATGTGCTTGGACACAGAGCTCTGTGAACAGACAGCCTCTTTTGCAATGACCTTTTGTGTCTTGCCCTCCTTGTGCAAGTTGTCAATGGTCGTCTTTTGGACAACTGTCAAGTGGACTGAGAGACCATTTAAAGGCCTTTGCAGGTGTTTCGAGTTAATTAGCAGATTAGAGTGTGGCACCAGGTGTCTTCAATATTGAACCTTTTCACAATATTCTAATTTTCTGAGATACTGAATTTGGGATTTTCCTTAGTTGTCAGTTATAATCATCAAAATTAAAAGAAATAAACATTTGAAATAGATCAGTCTGTGTGTAATGAATAAATATAATATACAAGTTTCACTTTTTGAATGGAATTAGTGAAATAAATCAACTTTTTGATGATATTCTAATTATATGACCAGCACCTGTGTGTGTATATATATATATATATATATATATAGTGCAAGTGCAAACTTAAACATTTCTTCTTCATTTTATGTCATCATATAATTACATATTTGAGTTATATGAAGAGCCTGGTGCGCTCAAACAAACATTGACTTGCTCACATTTTTTTCTCTGTTTTTCACTTCCAGGCACTTTCACTGACTCTTTCCCCTCCCCAAACATTCACAGCCTCACAATAACACAAACAAGTTCTCTCTGCAGTGTAGCACTGCCATGTCTACCTGTTATTGATACGAGGGGCACATGATGGAGGAGGCTGTCTTTGCACATACCAGAGAAAGAAAGAGAGAGAGACAGAAAGAGAGAGAGAGAGAGAGAGAGAGAGAGAGAGAGAGAGAGTAAAGGATGTGTGATCAATAGATGGCACTGTGGCTCTTTCTTTCATAAGTTTAAGTGTATGTATACGTATGTGTGTGAGTGTATATGCATGTGTGCCAAGGTCTGAGCTGTACTTAATTACACTGAAGCAAAATCATCAAGATATAATGAAGCACAGGGGTTTAAATACGAGCACCTTACTCACACACATACACACACACACACACATAGCCCTTGAAACTTGATACTCCTGCTCAAGCATCTTTTTTAGTTTTTCATCTTGTCTAATTGACAATTTTTGACAAATCATAATAAAAACATTAAATCATAATCAAAACACAATGCTCAGTGATGTAATATTAAAATTAAACATACCAAATCTCGGTTCATGAAAGCACACATTGAAAAAAAAAACCCACCCTTAAAATAAGATAAAATTACCTGAACAATATGAGCAGATGTTTTTAATTAAACAATCAAATGTTTATAAATTAATGTAGTAAATATATATTAAATCATTAAATTAATATAAATATGCCACTAATCCCCCCACCCCCCAAACAAGGGGATGTGTAACAAAATACATATGATTATATAAATAATATTAATATATTTAGTTTGTTCTCCGTAATGTTCATGTATATACTGTTTTGTGTTACATTTTTGTTGTTTAGGTTGAAAATTATATCACTTAATAAAATATATGGCTATACAGGCACTAATATGCAATCCCATAATACTTTTAAGGTGAATTTCTGGTGACCACAGCTGCTGTTTTTTTTTACTGTAAATGTAAGACATTTTTAACGTCACCAGAATGATCCAATCAATTCCTGAGAGACAAACATTTTTCATTTTCATTTTCAAGTCACAACAGGGAAGAAAAAACTATTGTAACTTTCATTTAAATCCGACTCTATGTAGTGTAGAGTGTACCTTTATGACCTTTTTGGAACTTTTGAACTGCTTTAACTTTGATTGGTCAAAAAAGCAGAAACATTCTCCAAAATAACTTCTTCATAGTGTGGAATGACATGAGAGTGAGTATTTATTGACAGAATTTTAATTTTTTACTATCCCTTCAATGTGTTCATGAATATTTGTGTGATGGAAACACTGACTAGCTTGGCAGTCTTGAAGTCGGGCAGAAACAGAATTTTGCGTCTTTCATTGTCAGGTCTAGATGAGTCCATCCCTGTGAGAGAGCGAGACGGGGCGTTTATAGAGCCGAAACTGTCTAATGACCGAGCGACGGAGTGACAGAGCAACATGGGCCTGGGCTTTGTTCAGATTTATGGATTGACAGTGACACCCTGCGTGGATGAATTTTGTGTGTGTACGGCTCAGAGTGTAATGACACAGCTGACGACTGGCTTAGGGCTGACATGCCAACACCTCCCACAGACACAACATGCTTATGGTTCATCTTGTCGCCACAGGAGACCACATCTAATGGGTAAACAAACGCAACCATTACCAGGTCAGAGTCGGAGAGTAAATATATAAATGACTGTGGAGAAAAGAGAGAAAAAAAAACCTCCAAACACAAGCAATTTCACATCAGACAGCAAAGGCCCGGTGTATATATCGCAAGTAATTAATTACAAAGAGAAAAGGTCGGTGCGTGTGTGTTTGTGCCCGTTAAAAGCACGACAGTGCTGGGATCGCTGAGTGACGGGGGAGATGGAGGGGGAACTTTGTGCAGAATTCAATTTGGGTTGCGGTGCTGGGGAGACAATTAAGAGTGACGCGCAGAGGATGACAGAGGAAAGGAATAATTACATGAGAGCAAGAGGGAGAGAGAAAGAAAGAAAGAAAGTAGTTGAAACATGGAAGGTGGGATGAACTCATGTGGAGAGACAGAGGGAGATGCGCTGATGTGTGACGGCCCCTCTGTCAGTATCTCTCTCACACACACACTACACAGACACCCAGATTCTCATGCACACACATTGGGAGAGTCATGCAAAGCCCATGAAATAGAAAACCGTACTGTTCATTCAGACTCTTAAAAAGTCACACGTTGATATAAAAGAGTTTGATGTGTTGTGTAAACATGCATGAAATGAGATGCAACTTTGGGTGGGGCTACTCAGCAAAATGCTGCATAAACTGAGATAGATCACTCCACTTTTTATTACTTTATAAAGCTTTGCCATCACATGATCCTTCAGAAATGCTGATTTGGTGCTCAAGAAATAGTTCTTCTTTTTATCAATGTTGGAAACAGCTGTGCTGCTTAATATTTTTGTGGAAACCATTATACAATTTTTTTTTGCCTGATTCATCATGATAAATGTGACAAAAGTGTCGCATTTATAAAAAATGTTTTCAATTTAACGCATCCTGTCAGAATAAAAAGTATTAAAGGGTTAGTTCACCCAAAAATGAAAATTCTGTCATTAATTACTCACCCTCATGTCGTTCCACACCCGTAAGACCTTCATTCATCTTCAAAACACAAATTAAGATATTTTTGACGAAATCCGGTGGCTCAGTGAGGCCTCTATTGCCAACAAGTTTATTTACACTTTCAGATGCCCAGAGAAGTACTAAAACATATTTAAAACAGTTCGTATGAGTACAATGGTTCAACCTTAATATTATAAAGTGACGAGAATAATTTTTGTGTGGCAAAAAAACAAAATAATGACTTTTCATCAATATCTGATGGCCTACTTCAAAAAACTGCTTCGAAGCTTTTCGAATCTTTTGTTTCAAATCAATGGTTTGAACTGAACCACGGATTCAAATCAAAAGATTCGTTTTCATTATAAATGCTCTTAAGGAAAAAAAATCAATGTATTTATGTGACCATGTCCTAAACTAATGTGTAGGCAGAGTCGGGGAGTAAAGAAATAGAAGTAACTTAGTTACGCATTTAAAATACAAAATTTGAGTAACTGTATTTCATTACAGTTACATTTTAAATGGGTGGTAATCAGATTACAGTTACATCTGAAAAGTATTTTAGATTACCAAAGTGATTACTTTGAATTTTAATGGCATTTAAACAGCAATTGGTGATTCTCTGACTCTGACCGTCTGAAAAAGCGGAGTTAAGTTTCATCAACATTTTTAAGAGGGATCATAAAAATGTCGTTATTTTTATTTAGTACTGTCCTGAACAAGACAAAATGACTGAATTTATAAAAAAAAAATTGCCCAACTGTCAACTTAACTGTCCTGTCATGACCTGGATGATCCACGACTGTTTTCATGTTTTGTGATAGTTGTTTGTGAGTCATTTTATAATTCACTCGTCACTGTTTTTCTCACAATTTGTTTTTTTTCCCCTCACAATTGTGAGTTTACATTTCACAATTCTGACTTCTTTTTTCTCAAAATTGCGAGATTTAAACTCACAATTGTAAGTTATAAAGTCAGAATTGGGAGATATAAACTTGCAATACTAACTTTTTTTTCTTGCAAGTGTGAATTTAGTATGAGTTTATCTCTCATAATTCTGACTTTTCTCAATATTGTAAGTTTATCTCTCATAATTCTGACGTTTCTCAATATTGTGAGTTTATATCTCATAATTCTGACTTTTCTCAATATTGCGAGTTTATATCTCATAATTCTTACTTTATAACTCACAATTGCAACTTTATATCATGCAATTGTGAGATAAAAACTAGCAATTGCCTTTTTTGTGTTTGTTCCACACTTATTAGTATTCCAAAGTATTCTAAAGTATTTAGATTAAGTTACTAAACTTGAGTAATGTAACGAAATATGTTACAAATTACTTTTTAAAGCATGTATTTTGTAATCTGTAGTGAAATACATTTTAAAAGTAACCTACCCAACCCTGCGTGTAGGACATGGTCCCATAAAGCAGGTGGTATACTGTAGGGAAAAAGCACCTGTACAAAACATGTGCAAACCTCTCCAACATTTATGTCTGACATTCGTGTAGATTTTGTAGAGTCCCAGATGTCTAGGTATAAACTCTCACAGTTTGTAACTCACATGGTCCGAGAGAATAAGACAGAAAGATAGACTCAATGAGGAATAGGTACATTTGATGGAAGGATTAAGAGAGAGACGGGAAATGGACAAAACGTGAACAGTAGTGTCTTTAATGCGCACCCACACACACACAGAGCTCCTCCAGTCAGACAAGGTCGCAGACATTCAGACAGCCAAACTTGGAAAAGTCTCTGGGGTTCCAACGGCTGAAAGTCTGTGAGTGTGTGTGCCATCCAGCTGTGATCTCTCTGCTCCTTGTCCAGTCAGCCATAGACAGCTGCCCTACTATGCTCAGAATTGTGACAGCCTGTCCAAATAGATAGCGATCCCACACTGTGTGTATTTCTGAGTGTGGGTGTGTGTGTGTGTGTGTGTGTGTGAGTGTGGGTGACCAACCTCTAAGGTGGCTGACCACTACTGGACTAACCGTCTGACTTATCTATGTCAGGCAATTATGGTTTCTTGGTATCTAGAGAGAAACACTTTCCAATGATTGTTATACATCTCGAATTTAGTAGCCTATTTGCAAAGTGCAGTAATATGACAAAAATAATGTTTGCCCTATTGCAAATAGGGCAATAAAAACAAAATATTCTGTCATGAAACCTCTTGGAGGGTTAGGCATGTTAATGAATATGACAATTTTGAAATATTTGGTCTTGGCAGAATAGATCTGCTCCGCTGCTGCTGTTATTGCTGCTGCTGTACGAACTTGCCACTGCCAATACATTCATAACACGCTGCTGTGAGCAAGTAAGACATGCTGCTGCTGTATAATATAGAATAATGATTTGCCTGTAGCAGATCTGGTGGAGCTGGAGGGTTTCTGAAAGTGCACTGCAAACTGCTCACCAAGTATCTGAAGGTTAAGCAGCGAGCTCATTGGCTACTGATACAGCAGGAACCAATCAGCTGTACCCTGTTAGAGAATGATGTGATTGCAAGAAGATTGAGTTAAGGACCTATCAGCCTGCGCCATCTAGAGTTTCATAACAGAACTTTGCATTTAATCTGCAATTTGCAGTGTTTTTTAAAGCAAAAATATAAGAAATACAAGCAGTTTTCACATAAAACAAAAAAGGTAATAAAAACAAAGTAATTAAATATTTAAAAAAAAAAATTAAGTAAATTTAGCTTGTTTCAAGGACTCTGCCAAAACAGATGGACTTTGATCTCAAGAATACGCAAGGTTAATTTGTCGTCTTGGTCAAAAAAATAAAAATAAAACATTCTAGTGGTGTTTTTGTGGCCAGAAAGGGTGCTCTAATTGACAGCGAGAACTACTTGCGAATGTAGTCCTCATTTTTGAAAACACTACAATTGTCTGGCCTGCATGATTTCCCCATGGTTCAATTTGACGAGAGAAACCAAGACGAAAATGAGAGAGGGAGAGAGAGAGAGAGAGAGGAGTTAAAATGAGGGCATGTGGCAGGGTCTTTTTAGCATATGTCACATAACAAAATTCTCTCTCATTTCCCTTTTTACCTCTGACTGTCAGATCCACAGTAAATCTGAGTCGGACTCTCACTAAACTACAACCTGTCAAGGTCAAAAGAAACGGTGGCTACATTCACCACACTTTTCTTGTGGTTGTTGCGTTTTTTCCCATATGGGATTTCAGTAACTCACAAAGATGGAGATGTGAGCTGTGTGTTGTCTTTTAGATTCAGTCATCGTCTTTCCATTGGAGACGCTCTCATCAGTTTTGACCCAAATGCTGCGCTGCACACTCAAGTAATAAATCAAAAAGCATTCAAAGCCACTTTCGGTCAATTAAGGTTTGACAAATGAACCCATGTTAGACTCATTTATTAAATAACATTGACAAGACTTCTGCGTTATGGAAGTCACCTTTTGATATTTACTTTCGTCACTGTCACTATATGTTTTCAGGCATCATTCATGATTTGTATCGTACTGGATTTGTGCAACAGGATCTTATCATACTGTATAATCTTTCGGAATTTCTCGGGGACAAGTATGAAATGTGTTTATAGTGCTTTGGCTATTGCAGAGGTCTTGAAAAACGGTTCTACAGCAGTTTATGTCTCTCAGTGCAGTTCAGTGCAGGCCTAAAGGCTAATATTGTGTGTGTGTTTGTCTAGAAATGGCAATTTAATGCACATTCACATCTCTTTTAGTTCACCAAGGAACTATTTCTCTCCGTTTTCATATAAAAACGTGTTTATATCGAAAATGTTGAGCTCATCAAAGCAAATGTCATTCTGCAATGTTCCTTAGCTCGTGAAAGCTCATGGGGTTTGTTTTTCGAAGGGATGTAGAGAGTAAGAAAAGAACAAGATGGACCGTTCTGCTGCTGACTTGCGTGCTCTTTATTCTCAAACACATCAAATCCTTTCTTTGCTCATCCACCACACATACAACATTCAAAACAGTCAAAGTTTTTGTTTACCATTTTCATTTGCCACCACAGGGTGTGAAAGCTGAAAGTGAATAATTTCTGCACCACTTGTGTCACCAGACAGAATTCATTAGTCCAAAAGTCATTACTGTTTTCAAACAGGTTTCTCCTTGTCAAACATTGTTTGTTCATGCCAAAAATCTTATTGTTTAAGCCAATGATCTGGATGCAATGATGCAAAGCAATGTTTTGATATTTGCACCACAGAGCCACAGTGTTTACACTTTTCTGAGAAATCAACTTACATGGATACTTATTATTTTTTAGGGTATTTTTTCCATTTGGCACAGCAATTACTGCAGCTTCGAAAAACAGTTTAATTTGGCTTGTGACTTTTCATGTACTGTCTTTCTTAATAAAAAATTTAATTCTAAAGACCCACTGAGCTGAAGGTGATTCTCGCTCACTACACTGTGATCTGATATTGTAATTAAATAATTTGGGAATTCTCATGAATTTACATGTGGGCTGAGATTCAGAAATGTCAGTATATATTAAAACCAAACCAGAGGGAATAAAATGAATGTCCTCGAAATGCAACAAAGTATACTAATCATGGCCTTTGCTGGTCACATCTGCAATCAAAAATGTGTTATTTTTGGTCTTCTATGTTCCCATTTACCCCACAAAATCTATACCTTTTTATTAATGTTATTACATATTTTTTGTACCTTGACAACCTGGCAGTGTTGCTTTCGTATTATTTATGTATATGTTTTAGTAATTATTAATATCTTGAATTAGATTTTATTTTTCATAATTTAATTTTTTTTAAATTATTTGTTCTATTTAGCTTTAATACATTTTATTTAAGTTTTAGTTATTCATTTAATATTCATGTTTAAATTAATTTCTAAATATACAATATATCAAAAATAAATAACAGAGCCTCTGCATTTAAACATTGTTATCAACACTTGAATGTGGTAAGTTTCATAATAAGATTTTGAACAAAATGCTGAGAAAATTACGTTTTGTCAAAAACCTAATTCATTAGTCCAAAAGTCATTACTGTTTTCAAACAGGTTTCCCCTTGTCAAACATTGTCTGTTCATGCCAAAAATCTTATTGTTTAAGCCAATGATCTGGATGCAATGATGCAAAGCAATGTTTTGATATTTACACCACAGAGCCACAGTGTTTACACTTTTCTGGGAAATCAACTTACATTGGCTTAAGAATGGCTTCAGAACGATGACGAAAACATTGACTGACTAGAAGAACAAGTCCATCAACAACCCTGAAGTGTTAGCTAACATGAGCGGAAGCAATCTTCTATCGCTTAATCAGAGATGGTTTTATTATTGGGAGATACAAGGGTCAATGGCTCTACCATTGGAGAAAGCAAATACCACTAATAAAACAAATGTTTATGACTGAAATTTGAAATGTATTCTCTAGTGCTGAAACAGAAGTGAGGAGTATTGGGGGAGACAGATGAGACAAGGGAATATGAGAGAAAGAAAGAGGAGATCCAGAAAGAGGAGAGAGAGAAGCTCTTTTCTAAAACAGTCCATCCATCACATAGCGTATGGAGCAGTGAGGAGGAACAGATTTAACTCAACGAGAGGCGTGACGGTCA
The DNA here is from genome assembly GCA_038088235.1 of Zacco platypus. NCBI lineage: Eukaryota > Metazoa > Chordata > Actinopteri > Cypriniformes > Xenocyprididae > Zacco > Zacco platypus. The sequence goes on from CM076084.1 coordinate 8,906,953, forward strand.
TACACCCACATTCACACACGCAGAGATGCCCAACTCACAAGCACAGTAAGGAGCAGGACTGTCCGCACGCACAAACAGATACACACCCTCAGCGGCCCAGTGGGAGTGGAAGAAGGCCTTGCCAAAGACTGAGACAAGGACACACACCAGCGACTGCCCTCCACGTGCTGGTCACGGGTGAATTGTGAGCGTGTGTGTACGTGTGTCTGGTAGACCTCTGGAGTGTGTTTGCATGGCCCTGAAGGTGTCAGAGCGTGCTGGGCTCACAGCGTGTTGGTTTCCCACCGGGATTGTGGTGAGGGAGCGTCCCACTGGGGTTGTGGTGTTTAATAACTTGACTGGAACATGGGCCTCACACATGAACACAGAACAACACAAACAAGCTTCACCCACAACAGATTTCGAGTAAAACTCTGTAAACTAAAACCAGGCCTAGTTTCAGACTCTGAGACTAACATTAACTATGTATTCATTTATTTTCATAGAATTTCAAGGTAATTAATACTAACAGTCTACATTCTAATACTTCATTCTAAACCTGGAGCTTCAAACAGGCACAAACACACATTAAGAGTTTCATAATAGTAGTCCATATGACTTCTAAATCCATTATAATTTACCACTCCAGTGAACTCATTTATTCATTTGGCACTGCCAGCAGAACTTTGAGCCAGAGAGTTGAAAGAATCAGTCTGATTTGATTCATTCACACTGATTTTATAAACAGGAGCAAACGATTCGCTGAAAAGATCTGAGACAAATGATTTGTTGATGAATCAGATATAGCTACTTCTCAAGCCTACATTGTTGACTATGGCGGCATCTGAAATCGCATACTTCTCTACTATATAGCAGGTGAAAAACAGTACATCCAGAAAGTATTCACAGTGTGTTATGTTACAGCTTTATTCCGAAAGGGATTAAATTCATTATTTTCCTCAAAATTACCCCATATTGACAGCGTGAAAGAAGTTTGTTTGAAATCTTTGCAAATTTATTAAAAATAAAAAAACGAAAAACATGTACATAAGTATTCACAGCTTTTGTCATGACACTCAAAATTGTGCTCAGCTGCATCCTGTTTCCACTGATCATCCTTGAGGTGTTTCTACAAGTTGATTGGAGTCCACCTGTGGTAAATTCAGTTGATTGGACATGATTTGGAAAGGCACACACCTGTCTATATAAAGTCCCTCAGATAACAGTGTGTGTCAGAGCACAAACCAAGCCATAAAGTCCAAGCAATTGTTGTTCACTAGCCACATGTAGCTGGTAAGTCTAGCTGACCTTGTCTTCGTACTGGTTAGGCTAGTTAAGCAGCACCCTAGCATATCTCGATGGAAGCTATAGAATCCAAAACACTGTTTTTCAGCAGGACTACACAAGATCCATTTTCGAATCATGTCAGCAGACTGTGAGAAATGGTTTCTTATGGAGTGAATGAGAGTATTTTTTTTCAGGAGGGCTGATGCAGCCTATGCTGTATTCTTGATTCTCCGTCGAAGCATTTTTCTGTGGAGAAAGCTTCACTAGCTATTGATCACAACCTTTTGACCCATCCTCCCCATGTTAACTAAAAACTATATCTCAAAGCTGACACCAACTGCTATTGAACATAGAAACACACCATTCAACATTCTGTGCTTTACAGTGGTCAATGTCTCACTATGTCTCAAGAACATCAGGGACAGAGTGGAAAGAGACTTATATTTGTGTGTATATATATATATATATACACACAGACACACACATACTGTATATATACCTGTACACACACACAGGTTCATGGAATAAACCAAGACCACACACAAACAGAGAACATTTTAGATGTCGAATGTCGATCCAAGATACTTGACTTGAACGCTAGTTTATTAATTTCTTCAAAGAATTTACTTCAGCCAAGTCATTCTTTATTTCTTTATTTATTTTTAGTCTGTCTGATTGTATGGAACTGTGTCTTTTCTGTGTCATGCAAGTGCTTATTGTGCTGCCCTGACATATCTGTTGGCCAGTTTTTTGGCTGGGTTTTCAGTGGATCAGTGACACATACAAGCCTGGTTTAACCACACTTTCAGTTCAAAGCCACATTTAACCTGGACTCAGACTACCCGACGACAGCCTCTGTCAATTTGACCAACCCTCCGTCCTCTGCTCTTAATAAAGCAAAGAATAGATGTAAGACATCGTCTAACAATATAGGCTAATAATAATGCATGCAAATTTGTATGTTGCAATGTGTTCAACCACATCTTTCAAAACATGCAAGGTTGAAACTGTTTTAAGAGAACAGCTACATGTCACTATAAGGATTGTTCAAACAAGGACCCCTAAATATGATGATTTTTCTTTTCAAAATATTATTCAGTGAAATATTTTAATTTATAAAGACTAATTATATTGTGTGAGAAATACTAAGTGTGCCATTAAATTTATATTGTCTTTGCACTAAAGTCAATTGTTAAAATATGTGAAAAATCAAATAATTTTGTGGAAAAAAAAGAGAAAAAGAATATATATATATATATATATATATATACACATATACATGTAACATGTCTCTGCATGTGGACTCTTCATTTGTGTCATGTGTTCCTTTGTTTGATTTTCCAGATTCTTAGTTTCTGTGGTTACCGTAATTAGTTCATTGTCGCCAGCTGTGTATCATTAATTAATTCCATTATCTCCTAGTGTTCCTTGTATATAAGCCTTCTGTTTCTGTTCCTTGTCGGTTCTCGTTTGTATTAGATGTTTGTGTGTACTTGTTTTCCCTAAATATATATATATATATATATATATATATATATATATATATATTTTTTTTTTTTTTTTTTTTTTTTTTTAACTTTTTTTCACAAAATTATTTGGTTTCTATATAGCATGCTTGTGCATACATAATGGCCAATTGTGTGTGTGTGTTTTTTTTTGCAGACTAAAAAGTAAAGATACAGTAAAAAAAAAAAAGACAAAAATGAATTTGACACAAATTAATTTTTTAATTGGAATAATTAAATTACTTTTTCGCTCATGACACTAACAAAGAGTATCATGGTGTGATCAAGGTTTTTCTTTAAAATATCTTATCCATAAATATTAATTCTGTGACATAGTATGTCATATATATAGTGTTACGGTATTACCACAAAGGTGGTGATCCAATGACTGTAGGTTTACTAAGTTACCACCTACAATGTTGTTGTTTTGATAAGGAAAATCCAAACAATAAGCATTTTCATCTCTATTTTTATTTCTTTATTGGAAGCTTGACACGGCACGACTCAATTTCGACTTCAACTTCAACTTCAACCTCAGATTTGGCTGAAGTCAGATACACTTACACACGCTCTCACACACATAAAGTGGAAAGTTATATAAAAGGCATCACGTTAAAGCACACAGCCACAAAAAAACCCCTACATGCACAGTACTCTCAAACAGAAACAATGTGAACTGTAATTAGTGCCGTCTCTACTTCACTGCACCTCATCACGTTCATGCTTTTTCTCTCTCTCTCACACACACACACACACACACACACACACATCTTTATACACAGTAGGATGTGCAATTAGAGGTGTCCTGCTAAGCTCTGTAGCCACACTCTAGTGCTGCCATGTAACATCACCTCATGTTGCAGCTTTCTCTTACTCGATTGCAACTTTTTTCTTTCTCTAATTTGTCTAATTCTTCCTGAAACTTCACATTTGTTTGCATGCTCTCTTATGAGAATCTGTTAATATTTGTGTGAATCATAAACAGGCAAGTATCGCAGAAGTGTGTGTGAACTAGGCTATTTAAATGTTGAACAATCTCACTGCCTGCAGGATCAGCAGAGGCTAATCAGCCTGTGCCATCTAGAGTTTCAGGACTGGACTGGATATATCAAATATTTGTATTGTATTGTATTGTATTTATTTATTTTAAGAGCACTTTTCAGGCTACACAGTAACTCCAAAGTGCTGTACATTACAAGTAAATAAAGCAATGATAAAATGAAATAAAAACAAACAAAAACAACAACAAATGATATGACATCCAATAAAAGGTTAAAATTGAAGAGATAAGAAGTATGAGGTAGCGTAAGGGACGATCTAACCTCGAAAGGCATGTTGTTCCCTCGGGCCAGCAACAGCAAAAGCGTCTTCACCCTTATATTTAAGTCGTACTCTTGGGATCGTTAATAATAATTTATTTGAGGATCTCAGCATTAGATTTGAATAATATGGCTTAATAAGCTCAAATAATGATGCCATTCCATGCAATGCCTTCAAAAAAAAAGCCAAGACCTTGTATTGGATCCTGTAATGTACTAACCAGCCTAATATAACAGTGGTGTAATGTGATCAGCCTTCTTAGCCTTCATAAGCAGCGGCATTTTGTACTAGCTGGAGACGTGCACCATGAGTCTGGCAGGACCTGGAATAAATAACATTACAATAATCTAAACGTGAAAAGATTAAAGCATGGATGACTTTTTCTAAGTCACTAGTTGACAGAAATGATTTTAATTTGGCTATAACCCTCAGACAAAAGAAAAAATTCTGAACTACAGTTTTAATAATTTGTTTATTTTCAAATTTCAGCGAGGAATCGAAAATGACTTCCAAGTTCTTTACTCTGCCCTGTTGGTAGCAAGTTCAAGGACCTATAAGGTGTCACTTTCAGCCTTATTAAAAACTGAACAACCAAAAGCCATAGTTTCTGTTTTATGTTCATTTAACTGAACAAGAATATCAGCCATCCAATCTTTCACTTCATCCAGACACCTACGGAGTGTTGCACAGGATGCTTTACAATTAGGTCTTAAAGGCAACTAGATCTGCATGTCATCCGCATATAAATCGCCATAAATACCACAATTTTAAAAAATCTTTCCAAAGGGGAGCATATATAAAGTAAACAAGACAGGGCCCAAAATGGACCCTTGAGGGACACCACTGGTGAAATGAGCTGGATAAGAAAAACAATAATCAATCTTCACTGTAAAAGATTATTTGCTCAAGATAAGATTCAAGCCTAAGAACCATTCCTTGGATTCCGACAGCCTGCTTTAACCGGTTCAAAAGAATCAAATGATCAACGGTATTAAACGCTGCAGAGAGATCCAAAATAATTAGGGGTTTGTTGGTAACATTTGTGATTTTCGGTAATCAAAGTAATTGACAAACTTATTTACAGTACAGTGGGTTCACTCATTGAAAAGAAGATATAATAGGCACATTACCTTTTGGAAAAGCCTTTGTGTTGCACACACCCTAACATTCATATAGTGCAGGCAGGTTTGGAATAGAGCTTCCGTGTCATTCTCTCAGCCATTCTGGGAAAATAGGTTTTCTAAGAGGAAATACGAGGACGGTAACAGGGTAGGGACTGAAGCAGTACCAGCGGAGGTGCCTCGCTCTGTTTTTCACCAAATCTCTCTTTTTTCCCCCTGTCTGTATTGGGCACAGTTGTTGTGCGTATTAGTGTATTCAGGCTCTATGCTCCTAATTGGCTGTTAGCACTAAACTGCAGGCAGGTCCCTGGGAAGCCAATCTGCCTCAGAAAAGAGTAAACACAAACACATAAACACAAATAAACACATAAAGAAAAGGTCTGCCAAGCACAAAGGCACAGTGGGACTTCACTTTCCCAAACGTCACGTAGCACTGAGCCATACATCATTACTTTGACGGATGTTTAAACATATCTGAATGAGGGATCAGCAATGGCAACGGGAGAGCAACAGGCTATGTTCGTAATGGAATACTACCAGATACTGTGTAGTGTGCAGTACATATTGTACTGGCTACTTAAAAAATATTCCAATGGGAATGATGTACGGTATATATAACAATAAATGCTTTAAATAGTATTAATCTACAATATTGCCACTATGTTGCATATGCAGTTTAGTGAGTGGCATCCAGTTAATATCTCAGAAACAAATATGTTTATTTTGTATTTTTAACCCTGTAAAGACTGGCATATGAAATAAGTCAGCAAAATTATTATTATTATTATTTTTTAAATTGAACAGTTTTATTTTTATGTTGAGTATTATATTTGATACATCAGGATTTTAGGGCTTGCATTTACATGGAGCTCATATTTGAGGAAGAAAAATATCAATATTATTCAGATGCCCAAACTGAGCAAAACTATGGATTTGGATCAGGCTGTAATTAAATAATAATAATAAAGGTATAAAAGTAAATAAAAGTAATAAAATCTTCAAAAATTACTGACAATATATAATTTATTCATACAAACTTTTTTTTAAAAAAACATTTGACAGCAAAAAGGACCACAACTTGAATAGGGACGTTTTTACAATTATAATAAAAGGCCTTTTACTTGCTAAAAATAATAAACTATCAATCAGATGGCAGAAGGCATGTGTTAGATTGTATACAACAAGTTTTGCAGCAAAGTTTTGATGAGGTTGATAATTTAGAAGCTTCATAGATTTAATTTAATTAGCCCTAACATGATATTCCGAGCAAAGTCTAACAGTCTTTTTTGCCATTGCACAGAGTCTGGTCTCTGTCCACTACCTGTATTCTCAAGGAGCACAGAGTCTGTGCATGAAAATGTGCCCTACGTATGGATCTCCTCTCCTCTCCTATCAGTACTCATTACGCTGCTGTCAGTGTCTCAAGGATTCCAACCGAGCCTGATTCCTGAAACATGCCTCATATCCATCATACCCCCCCCCCCACACAAGACCCCGACCATGAATACTTTTTCTTTTATGTTTTATCTAAATATCCTCTGTTAGGAGGAAGCCTTATCTAAACTACCCGAATTCATTTCAACACTTCACGCAGACAAAAACAGGGACAAGTAAATGACGACGGCGTTACACCCCCGCACTTGTGCCCACACACACATACACACACGTCGGATTTCTGTCTGCCTACACTGGGGACTTAATTATTGGCTCAGACTTGACTGGAGACAGACTTTTTATATTATTAACATCACTTCATTTCCATATTAATACTGGAGAACGTTTCTTATTAAAGAGAAAAGAGCTCATCTTCAAACACAGAAGAAAAAAGCACCTGCTGAAAAATACATCACTTTGTTCAATGCGCTCAAGTCAAACTGGGTGCAGCAACGAAAAGCAGAAGGTCTCGTTTTTGTAGAAATAGGAGATTATTCTAAAAAGAACATGATGACTTTTATATTCCAATAAATCCATTTGTACTTCTCTCTCCATCATACCATATCCCCTGGGTCCTTTACATCCATTTTTTTTTTTCTGGGTTCTTTCGTTCGTCTTTTTCTTCATCTGACGTGCTTAATTCCTGCAATATAACAGGGATGTTGCAATAGGGTAGTTAAATCAGTCGTCTATGTCTACTCTTTGCTGTGTGAAGACTCTTGCAGTGGTGGTTTGGCTAGTTTGTCTGCGAGCGAGCTTTGTTGAGAAGTCTTCCGTGCTGTTTGAAGAGCTTTCAAGGCTTTGAGTCAAAGGTTGTTAAGACTGTATGTCTTAAGGCATTTCAAAAAACTGTCAGGCCAGTTACAAGACTCCTCGGGTTGTTTTCAGAGATGACACAATGATGAAATGCAGGTGGGGAGAAAAATAAATGATATATATCATGCATTACAAATGCATACATTGGGGGTAATGCATTTCAAGTAACTTGAGTTACGAAATCAGATTTAACTAGTAAAGTAGCGCACTACTTTTTCAATTTAAAACAAAATATCGAAGTTACTTTTTCACATTTATTTACTGACATCTCTCCTGTCCCCATGTTGAGAGGAATAAAGTGCAGAGGTGTTGTGTGCGCTGTATGAACATGATGGTTATTGTAGTTCTAAATATGACTTTGCAATTGAATTTGATCATTGAATCAGTAATGCAATGCACTTTTCATAAAAAGTAACTAAGTAACGCAATTAGTTACTTTTTAGGGAGTAACACAATATTGTAATGCATTACCTTAAGTAACGTTCCTCAACACTGTGAGTGTGTGTGTGTATGTATGCATATATATATATATATATATATATATATATATAATATAACTTTTTCAATTCACAACAGTGTATATATATATATATATATTTCTTCTTATTATCAATGTTAAAATGTTGTGCTGCTTAATATTTTTGTGATAACAGTGAAAAACATGATTTTTTTTTAGCATTCCTTGATGAATAGTAAGGTCAACAGCACTTTATTTCAAATAAGATATTTTGTAACAATGTAAAAATCTTTACTGGAACCTTTGTTCAGTTTAATGCATCCTTGCTGAATAAAGGCCCCGAAATACTCATAGCACAGTTCTTTTTTGTTGTTCACTTTGGGGTAAAAAGCAGTTTGAAAGCTGACAGTGGCATTTCTATTAATATGTATCCTCTCAATAAAAAAATAAACACAACAAAAATAACAGCGACAAGAAAGCAGTAGTTATGGAAGCATCTGATCATAGCGATGTGGATGTTTGCAAGATCTCTACAGTCAAGTCACAACATGTTTATTTATATAGCACTATATACAATAGATTGATTAAAAGCAAGCAGTATTAAACATGAAAAAACAGTGTCAGTGTCTCTTTCAATTAAAATTACAACAACATTTTCTACTATAAAGTGGTTCTTGTGTTCATGTTTTTACTTGCGGACATCCGACCTCGAGGGACTGAACAAATGAACAACAAATGAAGAAATGAACCGGAGAAGATTTCCACATCAAAGACGGCGGAGCCTCAGAACACACCTATAGGTATCGTTAGTATGTTTTAATTATTTTAGTCATCTAGGATTCATTTACAATCGATCCGTATTTAACCCAACAGATGGGGTATTACTAAAAATAACCCAACGATGTTAAAAATGACCCAACATTTTTGGTAAATAACCCAAGACAGTGAACCAATATGTGTAACCCAGCGTTAATTACTGTGTACGTATTACGCGATCACCATGGACCAATGATAGTTCGAAGGTCCAACTTCGTTTGAGCTGATTTTATTTGAAATGATGTCACACTACTTCATTCTTTGATTTAACTTGAAGTATGTCGGGGGTCTTAAAAACAATCATTTCTTTTAATATAAAAAAATATTCTTCTGACCCCAAAAGTTTGAAAGGTATTATATACATATGTATCTCAGTCTTTAGATTATATAACATTTATGATATTTGCTTTACAATGGATTTTAATTCGAGTAATCATTTCAACCAAACTGTCATTGCTGCCAATATAACTTCATGCAATTATTTTAAAAATAGCTTAAAATAATCTAAGCATGTTTTCCTTGTTTTTCATTAATTGAATACAACAAAGAATAATATTTTACCATTTCCGTCTCTCTTACACCACTTCACATTCGGGACCCGATTACAGGCTGAACGTATACTATCCCTCACCTATTTTAATACATAAAAAATGCCACTCTGAGACTTTCATGGCAATTTATGAGCGCCTTTGAATAAGACTTTTACATCAATTCATTGAAACGACATTTTGAAACGATTCGTGGAAATTAATCAAATTTTCCACCTCCAAAATATAGCCAATACTGCCAGCAAATCGTTTATCTTGACACTTCGATATATCTCCCAGTCCTACTTAATGCCAGTGTAGTTTAGTTCACACAAATGCTGAAAATTCCTCATGCAATGCAGAAGGAGCTAAAAAACTAAAATGCGTGTAAATGTTTGATTTAATGGTTGATTCAACATTTTCAGAGAATAAGACTTGTGCAGAGCATCGAGTTTTTCCTAAATCTCCCACGATGAGTAATAGATTGATGAAAAATTCTATCACAAGACTATAAACATGTTGGATTATAATCAAATTCCTGTCCTGTCACTGTAAAGCATAAATAATAATAATATGAGCTCATTCTGTCATATCTCTGATGAGTTATCACACAGATTTGTCTCATTCATGACACTTTCCATTCAGAGAAACATTTGGTATTTGTTCGCCAAGGGCAATTATGCCTCATCACAAAAACATAAGACATGCCACATTCACACAAGACATATGTAGAGCATTAGAAAGCTCTTCAGGATTCAATGATCTCCATGAGCGTATTTATAAATGATCATGTACACACAAACCTAAAGGGGATTCACCCTGATGACAACTCCACATGTTATGGGGGTACGCACTGCAGGCGGCTGTCAAAAAGCCGGATATATACAAACAAACACACTCTTACCCATAATCCCTCACTGATGGGAGACTGACATGAAACACAATGTCGAGACATAATTAATGAGACTGTTTCACTGTCTATCTCTCCACTAATATATTCACAGGCTTCATCTGCTCGATGTGACAGCCTGTTGGTTTAGACTGCAAGAGTCGATCGTACCAGATTTTTTAACACTTCTTCAGCCCATTAAAAGACTTACCAGAAAAAAGCTGTAAAAGGTAGAGCTCATCGAAAAATAAATTATTTACTCACCCTCATGTTGTGCCAGACCCTGTTATTTTATAATACATAATGTATATGTAATAAAGTGATTCAATCAGGCTAATTGTGTTCAGTTTTATGTGGTACTGCTGGCCTGAACTGTGCAGTTTCACTGTCTAATGTAGTTTGAAGCTCAGTGAAGTCAAAAATGCAAAGCTTCTGGTGTAACTTGATGAGGAGATCCTCTCCATAGTCCAATTACAATCAACCAGATCTTCTCGTTTCATTTGGTTCCATTGTTGTTCCTTAGTGACATTTCAACATGAGTACGGCGCCATTATCATCAGTTATATCACCCTCCCTGAACAGTTTTTGGACTTTTCAAAGCATCTAAATTTGCATGTAAATAGATTAGCTTCTTATAAACCCCTAAACGGATCATATTACCAAGTTGCAAGAATGGCTGTAAGAAAATATGAAATAAAACTAGATTTCTAAATCTAAAATTTCAAGTTTCAAATATAAGGATTAAAATATTAATTTTTATATATATATATATATATATATATATATATATATATATATATATATATATATATATATATATATCAAACAAATATAAAAAATATAATATATTGTATAATAATATGTATTATTTGAGATTTTGGACCATATTGACTGTGGAGGCCATTTGAGTATAGTGAACTCATGTTCAAGAAACCAGTTTGAGATGATTTGAGCTTTGTGACATGGCGCATTATTCTGCTGGAAGTAGCCATCAAAAGATGGGTATTCTGTGGTCATAAAGTGATAGACATGGTCAGCAACAATACTGAGGTAGGCTGTGGCATTTAAACAATGCTCAATTGCTAAGGGGCCCAAAGTGTGCAAAAATATATATATATATAAATACATAAATAAATTGAACCAGCCTGAACTGTTGAACAAGGCAGGATGACTTTTTAAAAAAAACTGTTATTTTAAATTGTAATGATATTTAGAAAATCACTGTTTTGCACTGTTTTGTTTTTCTGTATTTTTATGAAATAAATCCAATCTTACATTAATGCATGATATTTAAGACAGTCTCTTACTATATACTATATATATATATATATATATATATATATATATATATAATGAATGGAAAAGACATTCTGATAAAAACATGTAATTCTGTGGAATGTTCTGCAGGATTAACATGAGAAATTCTGTTCTATTATTCTATTCTATCTGTTCTATTCAGTCCCTGCAGCCTCTGAGGCGGAAGTTGAGACAGATGATTCTGATGCCCTAATTACAAACAACACAAGCAAAGCGTGACATTTTATCAACTGTGCTCTCGAATCAATAAATGATTATGATGGGGAAACACAAGGGTGACGCGCTTCCAAGTTTCTCACTTCCACAGCATTTGAAACCTGCTCCACACTCGACTGAAAACAAGGGAATGTTGGAGCTCAACATCTCTTTCTTTATACAGACACATCTATGGACATACATTGTCCTGGTACATCTTAGATCGTACCCTCACTATACGGCTAATAAATTGCAGTTTCAGTGTTGCTTCAAAGCGTTCTACACGATCCCATCCAAGGAATAAGGGTCTTGTCTAGCGAAACAATCGGTCATTTTCTAAAAATATCACAATTAAGCACAAATGCTTGTCTTGCGCTAACTCTGTGATATGCCACGCATTATGTAATCACGTTGGAATTTAAGGTCATGTGTGACGCAGGCGGAAGTACCGACCCAGCTGACGAAAAACTCCATCTCATTTTCTCCTCTGACTTGAAAATCATTCGACATCATTGTTTTACCTTTTTTTGTAAAGTGCGTTTGACTTGGACTTTGCTCAATCACTTTGTAAACACTGGGTCAGTACTTCGGTCTATGTCACGCGTGACCTTTCCAAAGTCATTATGTAATGTCAAACTAGTGATATCGTGGACGCGCATCACAGAGCATTGCAAGACGAGCATTTGTGGTTAAAAAGCATATACATTTTTATATTTTTTAGAAAATGATTGATTGTTTCACTAGATAAGACCCTTATTCCTTGGCTGGGATCATGTAGAGCTCTTTGAAGCTGCATTGAAACTGCAACTTGTACCTTTGGAAACCACTGAAGTCCACTATATGGAGAAAAATCCTGGAATGTTTTCCTCAAAAACATTAATTTCTTTTTGACTGAGAAAAGAAAGACATGAACATCTTGGATGACATGGGGGTGAGTAAATTATCAGGAAATTGTAATTCTGAAGTGAACTAATCCTTTAAGCAGCACAAATGTTTTTAACATTGAAAAAAATCCCCACATTAGAATGATTTCTGAAGGATCATGTGACACACTGAAGACTGAAGTAATAGCTGCTTAAAATTCAGCATTGTCATCAAAGGAATAAATTACATTTTAAAATATGTTAAAATAGAAAATAGTTATTTTAAATTTCAATAATATTTCACAATATTAATTATTAAATATGAATTCTTTAATTTAATAAATGTAGACTTGATGAGCATATGAGACTAAAAAAAAAAACTTACCGACCCCAAACTTTTGAACAGAACTATACAAATTAGGAATTGAGTTGTGTACTTTTTTTGATTTTAGAACTTATGTAATTTTAATTAAATATCCATATCTTTATGGAATATCTGTAAATATGAAATAAACATAGAATATATTAAAAACTTTTTACAAAGTTTTACAATTTTACAAACAGGGGACATTTTTGTTTTGCCTCCATTTCCCCTAATTTTAATTTTTTTTTTTAAATTCAAGTTGAAATTCTTTTTGCAGGTCAAGATTTTTATGCAGGAAATGAGAAAAAGGGAATATTGTTCATGCTTCCTCCTTCCTCCAAACATCCATTTTGTGCGCCATGTGACTGGTGAGAGCTCAGATTTGGCTACAATCTGGGGGTTTGGTTACAGACCTCGAACATTAATCTGCAACAGAAAATTCAGAGCAAAAATCATGTAGTGAGGGCATGGCCTTAATGATATTTATTGTCTACACCACTGAAGTGTTGAAAAGCATGTGATGGTTTAACATTAACTCTACAGCACCCACACTGTGCCTGCTACTCAAGCGATCTGCTCTAATCTGTTTTACCCAGCAGGCCGTGGGGTAATCCACTTATAACACATATGTGCCATCATGTGATGTCTTCCATGCTCTGCCATTGGCTGCAGGGCATCGGTTCAATGTGCCAGAATGGCTGCCAGTCAAAGACCTCCAGGGGCTCAGGAGCATCATTTTAAAGGTTAACATTTAATACAGTGAATTGGGTGCAGCTCTCTAATATTGATTCAGACCGTGTGTCGCCTGTGTGTGTATGTGTGCTGCTGTGGGGGAGAATATGAATTTCCTCATTGCAACCTTTTCTTTTCTACTTTCCCTTCAAATACCACATGCATGCCAAATGCTTAACTGTTTTACAGCGATTAATACTTAGTATCATAAATGATGGACTTTGAGAGAATGAAGGTCAAAAGTTAAAAATTAATAACAATTCTCATAAAATGCTTCAAGGAATACATTATCTTTATATCAACAATGTTCTAAAATTGACAAAAGTCCTAAGTACGTATAGCCATATTATAGATATAATCTAATATAATAGACTTCCCTTGGTAAAAAGGGTGCACTTGTAGTGTACTTCAAATCTTAAATGATTATTTAATGATAATGAATTATAAAAAAACTGTACTTGCAGATAATACTGTATTAATGAAATTAAAAGGGCTATATATGTAGAATCCCATTGTTACTAGTGACACCAGTGGCCGTTAAATGAACTGCATCCACCCACTTATTGCTCATGTTCATGTAATGTATAAGAGAATGTGATTCAAATACATTCCAATACATTCATTGTAAAGCTTTTTTTTAATCTTTGCTTAAAAGTAAAAAGTTAGACATACCTTTACAGCAATATACTGTTGACACCATTCATACTGTTAAGAGCAACGTCTAGATGAATATGTAAATGTACTGTGCACTTTCCTCTCAATAACAAAATAAACACATAATAAAAAAGACAGTGGTGAGAAAACAGCAGTTAAGAAAACGTAATCATAGCGATTTGGATTCGTAAATTCATTCAATTCAATGGCATCATTCACTGGCATCAAGGTCTCATTTTTAAAGTTTGGTTACAAACCGTTCACACATTGGCAAAAAAAAAAAAAATAAATAAAAGATTAATACATGAACCTCCTTACATATAGCCCCTTTATAGCCCCTTAAGTTCATATAAAGCGTGATAAATGTCATGAACTATGACAGAGCGGTCATAGTTAATGATATGCTAAAGCCCCCCAGAATGTTAACGTGATTGGTTACAAGGTAGTTTGTGATGTAAGAAACACCAGCGATCTCAAAGTGTGTTTTTTAAAACTGTCTTTAGATCACTGCAGTTTTAAAGAGAAAACACTCGCCAATGTTGTTGACTTATGAATGTGCATAGTTTGTCTTAAAGCATATTAAAATAATCACCACAGAGGGACTAATAAATATCTAATTTGATCTTTGATCTTAATCTTCAAAACTTTACAATATACTATTAAACTATAATTAACATTTTTATTTAGCTTTTATTTTTAAATTTCAAGTTTTAATTTTAAAATTAGTTCATGTTTTGGTAACTGTTATGTGCTTTTGTCTTTTTTAAATTATTTTTTATATTTCTATTTAGCATCAATTTTTTTATTTCAGTTTCAGTCATTTTAATTCTTCAATTTAAACTTATTCTGTTTCAGTTTGTTGCAGTGACAACATTTCTAATTTAAACATTTTAATTCTTCTGAAGTTCCATCTAATGGCCGTGGACTCCTTATTCTTCAGAACTTTAACTTGAGGTCATTTCCATTGTATACTGTAATCATAATATGAAAAAAACGCTAATTAACAACATTTATGTTCCATATTATATAGACAAGATAGTGCAAACATTTTAACTGAACATCTGTCTCTGCCTTTCACACACACCATCAATAGCTGTGCTCCTATTCATTTGACAGTCATTGTAGAAAAAGTACACAGCAGGAATGCAACCGTAAATTTCTGGCAATATCTGAGGCTTCCCTGCAAAGGCTAGTTATTGAACATGTCATACTAAGCAATCAAAGACTGCTGATTTTTCCTTACAAGAATAGAAATCTTGCCAAAATGTGGTAATAATGGCAAAATCAAACTGTGCATGCCAGATTTAAACAAAAGTTTAAAAGTCCCCATTTGCATTTGACCTCTCTTCGTGTCTAAGAAACAACTGAGAAGCTGAACCACACTGTGACCCGCATAAACACAAAACCTAATCAAGTGTGCATTATGAAACTTTAAAGCCTAATATCAGTTCACTGAATTAAGCTACTGTTTCTGCTATTTGTTTTAACCTTAACTTTTAATTTGTTGGAAATCTATGTGTTGCAGTACTTTGATATCATAACTTTGGCTTATTAAAAACTGTCTATGATGATCTTATGACATTTAAAAAAAAAAATGAATTCATATATGACACATGCTTACCTGTATTTGCATTGCTCGGAGCTAGGACTGACGGCAATATCGCGTGACTGCTGCTGAAAATTTCATATGCCGATAATCTTTCCTCAGGACATCACTAAGCCATCAGAGAGAATGCTGGGTAATTAATCAGCTGTCCTTGACTCTGTCACAGCATACTAATCACAATTCACATGGCTGGGACTCAGCCCTGACATTGAAATTTTATCTGAGATAGCCAAAGACTGATAAAATTGTACAGTTTAACATGCAAACGCAGACTGCATACAAAGTAACACCCACAAAACTAGGCCTTCTATAGCCTTTTATGTTTTTAAATAAAGATATTTATAATTATTACACTCTAAACCTAACCTTACGGTAACATCCATTTCCCCCCATCCAATTAAAGCTAAAATGTTTCACTTTTGTTACACACACAAACACATATTGGTTTCCATGTTTAAAGGGGACTTTCCATAGACATAATAATTTTTATAATGTAAACAAACCGTTTACTCTATCCCCTAACCCTACGCCTAAACCTACCCATCAAACTAAACTTTGCATTTTTAGATTTTCAAAAAACATCACTTAGTATGATTTATGAGCCGTTTTCCTCATGGGGACCAAAAATGTCCCCACAAGGGTAAGGATTTTGGATATTGCCATCTTTGTGGGGACATTTTGTCCCCATAATGTAGGGTATACCTGGACGGACAAACACACACACACACACATATTGGTTTCCATGTTTTTGGGGGATTTTTCCAAAGACATAATAATTTTTATAATGTAAACAAACAGTTTACTCTATCCCTTAACCCTATGCCTATACCTAGTATGATTTATAAGCTGTTTTCCTCATGGGGACCAAAAAATGTCCCCACAAGGGCAAGGATTTTGGACATTACCATCTTTGTGGGGACATTTTGTCCCCATAATGTAGGGTATACCTGACCACAGACACACACACAGGTTTGTTTTGCTATCGTAGTGAGGACATTCCATAGACTTCCATTGATTTTATATCAGGTCAATGATATTTTCTATCACCTAACCCAACCCCTCCTCCTAAACCTACCCATCACAGAAACATGTGACCATCACTAGATTTAAATAAAAAGGCTTATAAACCAAAAGTTTTTAACTAGTGAGGACCAGTCAAATGTCCTCACTAGTGGGTTGACAAAGTATTTCACAATATAAGTGAGGACATTTGGTCCTTACAAGTATAGCCAAAACAAGTACACACACACACACACACACACACACACACACAAACACAGATGTCAGAGACAATGCTGTTAGATTAGTGTTGCTGCCCTGATTGGGACCTTGCCAAATCTTTGATGTGTAGTCATTCAGTGCATATCTGCCAAAAGCATTTCATATTTTCTTTTTCCCTCACATCTTTTTTTCTGTTCAGGGAGCATCAGACTGAGGCGAGTGCCATGGTGACAAATAGACACACATACACACACATAAACACAGCATATGCCAGGCAGGAGTCTGACAGCATGAAAGGTGATGGAGAGAAGGGCACAGCCAGGGAGCCTTTTGATCAGGATATAATAATTGTTTTATTTAATCAGTCAATTTTCCACGCTCTAATATTTCAACGCTTGTTCAAGAACAAACAACGGCCCAGCAAATGAGAACAAGTGTGATAGACAGAAAGAGAGAGAGAGATCCAGAACGTAGTTGCTTTCCTTGAGAATGAATTAGATTAGTTGAGGTAAGGCCTTATGAGTGTCAGACTGACAGCTGGTTCACCAAATAATAACTGTCGGAATATGCCGATAATATACCAGAATAAATGCACTGCCACTATATATTTTCATAATATTGACTATGAAATTGGAGTAGAATACAGGTTCATCACAAGTTGAACAGGAGATAGACTGCTGCAATAATCCATCATGAAGATCTTAAAGAGCAATATTGTTTGAGCTTTACGTCAGCATATTGATTTTCATATTTGAAGCCTTCTTTGAAGGATCTAAGACATAAAACGTTTTAGATTCTGATTGCGTATGGGCTTTAAAATTTGAAATTGCACAGACATTCTCCAATGAGAGTTTTACGCACCACAAGACAATAATACAAACATTAAAAATTGACATTCAGTAAATGTTATTGCAACAGTTTTGTCAAGCATACAGATGCAACCCAAAATGCACCTTGGTCATGCTTTATATGCATGCACTCCCAAACACCCTAATTAATATATAATAATAATAATAATTTAATCTCGCTAAATGTTTCAAATAGAACAAGTTTTCTTGGAAATATTTCTTCATTTTTCAAGTATCAGTTTAACTATTGCCTAATGACATCTTCCTCAACAAAGTGATAGATTTTCAATTGTGGACTGTCTATAAAAATTGCCTGTAATTATCTGTTAACTGTTGAGATCAGATCATTCAGTCAATGAGCTGAACTTGAGAAACGGATCAGTCCGATTTCTGAATTAATCACTCTTTTCTGAATGGAATCAATAGCTTAATTGAAAACTCTCAACAGAATGAATCGTTCCGGAATTAGGCATTACTACTTCTAACATGAATTCCTATGATTGTGCCAATCAAGTTTTACTATGCATTACAAGGCGAGAGGAGAAGAATTCTGTTTATTACCTTTATTTACAACTAATCATAAAAAATTGAACACAAATGAACACATCAACTTTTTCACAGGTGAAATAAAGGACATACTGAATAATTCTCTGTTATTTTCCTCTCTGTTTGAGTTCTTGTAGCACAAAACCAAGGAGAATTAAAAGGTGAGTGGGTGAGTTTGTGGTTGTATCCGTGTGTATTTTGTGTGTACGTGTGATTTCCAAGGTCCCACTGCAGGATTAATGTGTTAGCATGTCTGTGCTGCACATGGTCGAGGCCTCATTGCACTAAAGTGTGTATGTGTGATATGTTTGGTTTCGAATTGATTCTTCTGTTGGGCTAAATGAAAGCTTATGTTGCTGCTCCAGGGCTGTATTTTCTATCACATTTAAACACAGGCGAGATTAGCATGGCTTTATTTTTATTTGCAACTAAAAAGCCTCTGGGTATCGAGTCTAAAACGCTCCTTTTGTTTCCTTCCTCTCATGGAATCGCTCCTTCATCTGTCGTTCTCAGCATTCTCTCTCCCTCGCCTTCTGCCTTAGTTTGATTCCTGTGCTCTGGTGGGTCTCATAGCACCTACAAAAGTTCTGCAAGAAGTTCTGAATAAATTCTGCTTACTAGTCAACAAAGTTCAAGTCAACATACACGCACTCATAAATATATTCTCAAATCCTGGAAACTTGGCAACACACATATACTTATACTTATGCTAAAGTTCATGCATCCCGTTGTGAAAAAGAAGTATACTAAATTCTATAATTTAAAATGCACTTCAAATCCTAAAACCATGTTTTAAAAAAAACTGCACTTGCAGATAATATATTAATTAAATAAAAGGCCATTTAAGAGTTCTTAGAGTGTACACATTCCTAATTGTTTCCTAACATACTTAAGTAAACTTTTAAAAAGTCCACTTTGTATAATGTCAAATTAAAAGTTTAAGTACATTTTAAACCATTATGTTTAAATAATCTTTTGGCTTGCTTTAAATAAGTTAACTTATTTGA
The DNA here is from genome assembly GCA_038088235.1 of Zacco platypus. Taxonomy (NCBI): domain Eukaryota; kingdom Metazoa; phylum Chordata; class Actinopteri; order Cypriniformes; family Xenocyprididae; genus Zacco; species Zacco platypus. Next base: position 8,926,457 of record CM076084.1, read on the forward strand.
CAGTACTTGATTATAATTTTAACTGTAGTGTTATCTAATATTACATTTAAAGTTAATATATTTTAAAGTCTTAAATTGCAAGGTTATCATTACAAAGGTGTATTTACAAAAATTTAAATACGTGACATACAAGTTTCAATAGATATTTTGATTTACTGGAAATGCTTGTGGTACATTCGGCAGTGTACTTTAACCATATTTCAAAGACAATAAGAGTAATTATGAAATTATATAAAGAGGTACTTTAGTCTTACTCAAGTAGATAAAAAGTACTCTTAATTAACTAATTGCATTTAACATAAATTTAAACTATAATGCATTTTAATCTCATTGTAAATAACATGCAGTTGAGTGTCCGAAACATTTCACCATAATTAACACCATTAAGTTATTTCCATAATAAGCACTCTTTTAAAAGTATGTTAAAGTGTACTTTTTTCCACAAGGGTTAATCTTCAAAATAGTGTTATACACTGAATTACAACAATAAGACTGCAGGAGGTGGTTTAGAAAATAATAATAATAATAATAATAATAATAATAAAATGAACACACTAATTCTTATGTTTTATAGCAATGAAGAAATCTTAAAAGTATGACTTCCAAAGAAATTCAATGCAATTGGTTCTTGCATATCCAGAGACATGCAAGCATAAATGAGATTTCAGCGAATAATGACTTAAATTGTTGTTTGTCACACAGCACTATACATTTATACAAATTATGTTAAAAATAGAGTATATTATCATTTCCTTTTCACAGATTGGTGAACACTGAGTTTAATATTTTATTCAATATTAAAAATATTAAGAATGTGATTTGTAGTGAACACACACACACAAATACACACAAAACAAAAATATGGAGGGTTTCATAGGCTGCAACAGAAAGAAATACAAAAAGACAGACAGAAATTCATTTCCATCAGACAAGTCTGAGCCTAGGGCCTAATTAAACATCAAACCCCTATCACTCCAATGGGCGTAAGTTGCTCTCCATCAACCTGATGCAAAAAGTGTGCAACCCCTACAAATACACACACTAGCACACACACAAATGCAATAACCATCCCCTCACTCGAACCTGACATCCAGTCACACATGCATCCCTTCAAAACCCAGCTTCAAAGCATATCACTGATACCTCCTTTCACTTCTCACAAATAAATATGCAGGGAGGCCTCCTGCAAGCCATCACATCAATAGCAGCAGGACAGAGAGAGCGGAGAGAGTGGAGAGAGAGAAGCATGTGATGAGGGAGTTTAAACCAAGATCATTGTGCACAAGGGCTGACAGGGATGCGATAGCATTGACGCCCTATGCATCTGAAGGACAGGCTTTGTGTGCAAGTTTCAAATCACTCTGCATCAAGGTAGAAACAAAATATTTTTAATTAAAGTTAATTAAAGAGTTACATAGACAAGAGAAAAGTGCCATTTTTGGACCTTCATGCTGTCTGCTACAACAAAAATATATGTAAAATAAAACGTACTGATCCCAAACTATTAAACGTTAGGCTATATACATTCTTAAAAATTATGGTTCCAAAAAGGGGGTTTCCACAGCATTGCCAAGGAAGAACCATTTTGGGTTCCCCAAAGAGCAATTCTTGAAAAATTTCTTAATGTGAAGAACATTTTAAAACCTAAAGAACCTTTTGAGCAATGGAAAGGTTCCATGGATGTTAAAGGTTCTTCACGGAACCATCGACACCAATAAAGAACCTTTATTTTTAAGAGTAGGCTAATCATATAGTAATTTATTTTCACCATTATTGCAAAAACACAGAAATATAAAACAATTTTTTTGACCAACAATTTGTCACACTGAGGTTGCAGCAAGGATGAAATAGAGTTTGGATCTAATCTCAGCATTTTAATAAACACTAAATCAATATAAAAGAGTCTCAGAATTTCAGATTACAAAAAACATAGCAAACAGAACAACCACGAAACGCAGACAGAGATTGAACCAAGAGCAGTTCAAACTCAGGGCTACATATACAAAGGATAATCAAAGGGAGGAAACAAGAAACAGCTGTGCAAATTAATCACACAATGAATCACTATAGAAACTAATGCAAACATGAAATCCAAGGAAACAGAAAGGGGAAAATCAGCTCTGGGACCGATTACACTTTTTTCAACTAAAAACTGAAAATGTATGCATTTTCGGTCATTCATTTACATAACAACGTTTTGGGTGCCTGAAAACACAAACTTTTGAAAAATGGGTTTCAAAGTGCAAGTTTTTGAAAATGATACCGTTATTGTCACTGTGTAAACTATAGACCCCTAAATGATTTTAGTCTATCCCTGAATGATTTTTTGCCTTAAACTGCTCAGGACTTTAGTGGAAATGTGATAGGAATTATGTAAATGTTAGTGGTTTAAACTCAGGGCACTATTGTGGCACTATTGTGCTGCGTCTGAAGTCGAATACTTCCCTACTATACAGTATTTGAAAAACAGAACGCCACAAGAGTAGTATGCCCGAATACATAGTACTTAAAAAAACAGTAGATGAAAAGTCCCCGGATGACCTACTACTTCCGCCGAGATTCTGAATTGCGCATTTGATGAACACTTTACTATTCCATGAGCCCACGGGAGGGGATTTATGAACTGAAGTGAAGCAACTCAACTGATGCTGGTAGGTCACGAATTGCATTCATACTAACCATATTCATACAATATCGAGTGTACTTTGTGATTCAGCCACATTCATTGTGTAGTCTGTTCATAATGATTCAATGATTATTCACTGATTATTTTCCAGTGAGTGCACTCAGTCAGTCATGCTATAAAGGGAGAGCTCGTCGCTCGCTTTCTGTATATAATCCACAAACAATTTGAAGAAAAGTTTTGTTTGTCATGCTTCTAAGAGGAACAAAGTCAACATATACTGCAAAGTTTTCAGGAGTGAAAAATGCATTTTATTAAAGGAGTGAATCAGCAAAATTGTTCCGTAAGTAATTGCTATGATTGACAGTGTAGGACTGAATCAGGAAATGAGAATTGGGAAATAGGCAAAATAAGAGATCTGTAATGCCTCCTCAAACCCTCATATTAAATTTTCGGTAAACTTTGTCTCAGTACTGTGGCATTGTCCTTGTATAACAAAATGTTTTCCTTATCTTGAGAGTAAATGAATATGGCTTATAAATATGAATATGAGCAGGTTATGTTCAGAGAGTACGTTGCTAAGGCTACTTACATACTTACCTGGGCATTTCACATAATCTGCTTTCAGAAATAGCCCCTGGTGTAAACCAACCCGAAGAAAATGAAAAACTGCACTCAAACTCAGACATAAGGTGACACACTATATTATAAAACTTATAAATATGACAAACTTAATGTGCAACTACTTGCCCCAATAAAAATGTGACCTGATATTTACTGAAAAATCTTTAGAGTAAAATGGACTTTTATTATTGACACTGGCCAAATAGTACGCTAGTGCAGTTAAATTGTATTCACTTTATATAACACAAAATCACATTAAAATATCACAAAATACTTCAGAGGAGAGAATTCACAAAACAATGATTGTAATTAAGAAGCGTTTGGAACCAAGTGTCTGAAATGAACCTCAGCATCACCATTTGTGTAATTGGACTAATTGCACTGTGTGACAACATGCCCCGGTATCTCCCATACAAATATACACAAATAAACAAGCACAGTATAGATGACAAATTCCTTCTTAGAGCACTGGAAAGGACATAAAGTAGAGATCAGAGATGGAGAGAGAGGGTAAATGAAGAGCTGGAGAGAGTGGGATGCTCTTGACATGTGAGCCAGGTGAGCAGGATGATGCAATGAGTGTGTGAGTGACAGAGGGGAGTTCAGATAATGGCCATCCAGTGGACCAAACACAACAACACTGACAGAAAAATACACAGAGGTGTTGAGTTAAAGGGCTCATATCATGGATAACAGGATTTTCTTTGCCCTTTTCAAATACAAGAGTTTGATGTACATTGTGTAGACAATCACAATGCAGTGCTTCTCAACTGATTTTGCTTCAAGACTTTGCTTCAAATTACACACGACATCAAGTGGCAACACAACACAGTACCAAAACATCTTATCGTACAATGTCAAACCAAAAAGTCCTTAAAATAAAACACCAAAATGCAGTAAAATCTGAATCTGCTGCCTTCTTCAGTAGTAAGTACACTGCCTAGTGCACTGAAATGTTCGCTCACTAGAAAAATCGCAGAACGCACAACAAAAGCAATGCCAGTGACAATCTTTTAATAGTGACTATTAAGTCATCTTTGGTTAGGTCTTGAACAACAACCTTAACCTGTAAATTTAAGGGTTCTTAAAGGATTAGTTCACTTAAAGATTGTCCTTTTTTTAATTGATTTTTTGTGGGAGATATTAAAAGACTTTCTTTGAATGGAGTAAAAAACTGACTGGCAGAACAAAAACAAAGACATTTTTCCAAATATCCTTATTTTTTAGCCCACAGATGACCTGTCATTATTTGGAACAACATCAGGGTGATTAAATGATGACAGAAATTCTGAGTGAACTATTCCTTTAATGGTTAATGTTAAAAGTCTGGGACTGTTTCTTTGGCAGAAATATAGTTTCACAGCCAACAAAATATGTTGCTCAAAATATGTTTAAAACATTGTGGTTGGCAAAACTACAGTCTGTTGTAAAAAGAGGTCATTTACAAATCATCATGGTATTGACAACCAGGGGCACATTTACATATGATTTACATATACATGCATATTCAGAATTGAGCAACTTGGCCTGCAATGATGAACTACAGTGTCAACTATGCAAGTGTTTGGAGGTTGGCCAATCATACCAGAGGTCATTTACATACAATAAATCTTAAAAATATAAAAGTAAAAAACAGCATAAAGCACAGTGTATAACAGAGGTAGGATATTACACCACAGTATCAACTAAGCCATCTTCTATGAGGGATGTTTCAGAGTGTGTGACAATATGATTTACGCATGTTTATGTTTTATATCAACCACCATTCTGACTTCTGTCACTGATTCTGGAGAACCATACTGGAAAGATAAAAGTGCCATATTTATGGACCAGAAAATCATAATAATCTTAGTTTGCTAGAGACTGCCAAACCCATTTAATTATGCAATGCCTTCTTTCTCTTTTATTCGTTCTGTCACCACGCTCCGGCACTTTCTTCACCTCCACACTGCCATGCTGATTATAGACCCCCTCCCCCCACAGCCACCTCATTCCTCGGAGAGCGCATTCATTCACTCAGCTTTGAACATGAAAGGCAAAAGAGAGACACACACCTAAAAACACAACAGTGTGTGTGTGTTTGCTTGGGGTTGCTGTTTGGGTGTCAAAGAAAAGAAAAGAAAAGAAAAAGAAAAGAAAAGAAAGGTTTCTATTTCAAGAATAAAACACAAACACGTACATCATTGCGCACATAGAAAATATTATCCTAGGCTTTGTTCCAATTTGCATACTATCCTAAATAGTACGCAAAATTGGATTTAGTGTTCCCCAAAACATAGTACAGTTCATAGCACTGAAGTTCCCTGAGGTTGTACTATTTTTGGTGGATGTTTGCAGTGTTAAAGTGATTAATTCATGCTTTTTGGGTTTTACCCATAACCCCTTGCACTAAGAAAGGAGTTTGTGATGTATACATGCCCCTCCCTCATTAACTTCCCTCCTTCTCATGGACTCAGATGTACATCTTTGCTTAAGTTGTGCGAGTAGCCATTACTGATTGAACCAGTGCAATCAGATCTAGACGTCTGTCTTTCCCACCCAATCAGACTTTATGCAAAGATGGCATCAACAAACAATAACAGGCAGAAATATTTGAATGCTAATTATATGCGTTTTACGGGGAATTTCAAGCATATCTTCATAAAATAAGATATATATCTATTCAATGTTTAAAACATCTAGGTGAAGTTTTTGCCATTGAGATGACTTGGAAAAAATGTCCCAGTTATCCTGAATTAATCATATTAGAGCTACATGATTTTTGATAAATTGAGAATCATAATTTTTTTGTTTAAAATAGAGATCGCGATTGTCGCCACCTATTGGTGTAACAGTGTAACTGAACAATCTTTATTTAATCAGCCAAGTTACTTTCAAAAGGTGATTTACTCTGTTTTTAAGGGTAAGACATCAGTGTTTATATCCAAACTTGAATTAATCTAACAGAAATAATGATACTGTGTGGAAAAGACTGTTGTGAAGCTGTTTCATCATACTTATATGTGACAAGTGCTCTCTCTGGGTCAGGGGCAGCGCCAACACAGATCTGGATCAGATCAGTGATCGTACTTGTCAAAGGTTTAATAGACATAGCCGAATCGCTGTCATTTAGGAATGAGATCGAGTGGGTGTTTGAAACGAGCTGGACTTTTCGTATTTCGAAATGTGCAAGAAGAAACATAATATCGCTTTGCAGAAATGTCAGCACAAGTACGTTGTTCCAACGAGCCTTGATTGATAGCTTTTCAGTGGAAGAAAGGTGATGAGAAATGCAAGGTTGGTTAAAGTACGCTGTCAAATGGTTTGTCAGGTAACCTAAATGTGTCCTTCATTTGCTAACATCTAAATTAACTGGTTTTATTCAAACTAAAAATGGTGTTTAATATGAACGACTGCACCTAAATACATTAGTTTACACTAACAAAAGCAAAAGCTTTTTGAGGGTCAGATAAGATAAAAATAGCTTCTTAATAACAACTATACATTTTCACAGATTAATCATGAATAATGAGTTGAATGAATGAAGGTAAATGCTCATGTTACATGCAGATACAGTTCTATGACATTTATGTGACGTTCATGTGTTTATTGATGTATGTGATGTCTTACTATACAAGCGCAAACATATGTACTTTCCCATGACAAGTAAAGTACATACTTTTAGTGTGTTGTATGCAAATTGAAATGCAGTCTCAGTCTGCTTCAGAACATGCCAATATGGTTTTAATTCAAGCCAAGGGGACAATATAAAAATACCTGGCTATCATTCTCATTCATTAGTACATGACCTGCATCCTGCCATGCTAATGGTTACTTGGTTCTGAAGACAATAGCTGCATCTGAAATTGCATACTGTCTGAATGGGTACTAGATTTAATGAGGAACAAACTTGGCAACTATTAAAAAAGTATGCTGTATATAGTCTGAATGGTCATGTAGTGACGCAACTGATGCTGGTAGGTCACATAACAATGTAGTATAAATGTTGGATTGCATTAATACTACACACATTCACACTATATAGAATGTACATTATTGGTCACAAAGTAAGTACTTACTCAAAATAAGTAACTTACAACGGAGACTTACATTGCTGCAAATTTACTACGGCGGCCTCAGAGGGACAATACTTCGGCTATCAATCTCAGCTCTGTCAAAAAGCTTTCAAAGAGAACTAAACCTGAATGAGTGCAAAAACATCCATCAATCAAACACAGAAAGTACAACTGTTATAAATCTAAGCATTCAAATGCAGACAGGTTATCAGACAGAGGCATAACAGCTACATAAACTCATCAGATATGATTAGTTCCACACATTATTCTCAGCAATTTACTTTGCGCCTGATTATTCAGGCTGAATGATGACTATATTAACTCTTGCAAGGGAAATCCTATTTGTGTATATCATGGTTTATCTAATCTACTGACCAAAATTGATTTTGTTAAAATGATTTAGCAGAATGATGGCGGTGATAGGCCCGTATGAGAGCCTAACAAAACTAAATAAGATCTATATTATAAAATTACTCTATAATTTAACTTGTGCTTGACTGACATAACATTTTACCCCCAATAATCCACTTCATTTCCCGTTCACCTCTGTCAGAGCGCTGACAGAGACATAAGACACAGAAATAATGTGAATAACATTCATTATGGTATAACCGAGGCCAGAGGAGACCATCAGAGAACTTTTGTCTTTGCGTCTGTCCCTCACTCTCTCAATAATTACAGCTAACGCTCATGCAGTGGAAGACGCCTTCCGGTGTGTGCACATCGCTAATGAGGCTGCTATCCATATGAATAGCAATTAGCCCAAATTACCTTATCTCTGCTTTTAGAGGGGAACTTGTATTAAACACACACACAGAAGAGGAGAGAAAGGTACATTAATCCACTCTGTGTTTAACGAATCACCTGTTGTGCGGGTGTAAAGCCTGTGTGTGAATGATGATGTGTTGTGGAAGCACTCTGAAACTTGCCAAGCTACAAGCTATTCACAATTTAAAGTTGATAAACTACCATCAAGAAAAATCATTTAAATCACTACAAGATAAGAATGAGCCAATTAAACGTAATCATTTCATTTAATAATTAGAATATTTTTATGTGTACTTTAGAGCTACAAAATATTTTGCAACAAAATTCTGTTTTATGCAAGTTTTGCTGAAATATATTAATTTTAAATGTATCATATTAAATATATCAAATATTTATTTATAATATATTTATTGTATTTTTTATATATATTTTACGGGAGAATTTACAGCATTTTTCATGTCTCTATAGCTAGCCATTTAACTTTTTTATGTATTTCTTATGTAAAAAATGGTAAAACTGTAAAACAACTAAAAAATGGTGATGACATTCAAAAATACAATAATAATCTCTTTTGTCCATGACTTATAATAGAATTATCATAAAAGTCATTGTGAATTCTAGTGAAAGGAGGCGATAATGTTGTTAAAAGTGAAAGTGGCAGCTATTTTCATTTTCAGGATATAAGCAATTTTTTAATTTATGTTTAGCTTGAGATGCACAATGCAATTTATAGTAACAGTAAAAGACATTTTCTTCTTGATCCAAAAATAAATCTCTTTGAATTACCTGCAAAATCATCTGTCCTAAATTTTAAATAATGACTCTCAAATGTGTCTGTGAATCTTACTGTTCGAACTGGTTCATTTAGTGACTAAATTATATGAGAGAGATGACAGTTTAGGAGAGTGTGTCTTATTGCCTTTGTTCTGGCTGTAGAGCTGCATGTGCAATTTATTGTGACATAAAAACCAGCGATGTTGTGTTTTGTCATGCTGCGACTTGTTTAAAAAAGTTGCTTGTTACTGGAAAAGTCACCCTGTTTTAAAGCAGCTCAACTACTGTCACATAATTGAAAAAAGTTAAGTTAGTAGAGCCACAGCTTTTAGTTAGTTACTCCATAACTGATGATAATGCATGACAAATACACACAGCCTCAACTTCTAGTCTTCTCCCTCTCTCTTTTTCCTTTTCTCTCCCTCAACCATTTTTTTTCAGCCACACAAAGGCAGGGAAAGCAAGCATTCCTCTCGACATCCCCACTTTCTTCAATAAAAAGACATTCTTGTTAGCCAATATCTCCAGCAGTGGATTTACATGAATCAATTGTACAGTGTTATTCTATTCCTTTCATTCACATTTTACACCTGCATATAATTCCTTCACCAGCTCCTTCATTAGAGTGAGAGGGAATGAGAGAGAGAGAGAGGCAGAGTTGTCATTTCAGACAGTGATGTGTGTGTCTCGAATATGTGTGTGTAAAGTGGAGTTAATGCTCAGAGACAGGGCCAACAACTGCCTCTTTCATGTGCCAAGTCAATCCTATTAACACAAGCCTGCATCTCTCTGCCTCTCTCTCTTTTTTCTATTCTTCTTTCTGCTTTCATTCTGAGTGAACGAGGTTAAACACATGCCTGATATTGTTATGCTACACACATCCATTAGTGAACATTTACACAACAAATGTACTGTTTTATTTTCATTCCTCTCTAAGCAAAATTTCATGGTCCACGCCCGGCAGAATGAACACACACAAACACAAATACAATCACATTAGGAGGGACTGTCTATTGTTGCAGAAACCCCATTTTACCATTGCATTATTTGAATTACCTTGGCCATGGAATATAAATATGGTAATAATTCAGTATCATGTTGAAGTATACAATACTACTGTACCAATGAATGAAAATAGTATTAATAACGTAGGTGCACAAACACACAGCAGGGTTGAGTGTGTGTGCCATTAAGAATTTGATTGCGAATGCCTTTTACACTCTAATTCAAATGCAGAATTTGAATTTAAGGAAGAAGAATACAAATTGAATCAGAATCCATACTTCTTCACAAAGCTCAAACATTTAAAGTGACAGACGACAAAACTGCAGCATGTACTTGTAATAAACGCGATTAATCACATCCAAAATTAGTTTGCGTATTATGTATATTATTATGTATATTTAAATACACACACATACATGTATATATTTAAGACTTGCATGTATATACTGTGTATATATTTATATAATTTATATTCTATATAAATATAAATATTTTATATATTAATAGAACAATTTTTTCTTAAATATATACATGCCTGTGTGTATATTCATATATACATAATTATACACAGCACACACACGTATATTATGTAAACAAACTTTTATTTGGGATGCGATTAATTGCAATTAATCATTTACCCAGCATTAATATATATATATATATTCTTTAATAGACAGTGTGGTGTACTCCAACACAATTTCAAAATTCGCATTTAGGAGATACAAGCATTCAAAACTTACCGTCTCCCACTTCCGCTAAAATGGGCCACTGATTTTCATGACATCACCACAGACTTCAGCTTCTTTTCAGATCTTCTGTCCAATCAAATGCTCTCAAGAATCTAAAGCGTCTTGCCCCCTATATTATAAATAGACACTGAAGCTGCTGCTGAATTCGGTCACTTGTTCGCACATTTACTATTTTCTACATGGTGAATGGGACATAGTGCACTATAGAGCTCCGGATGTCACATGACCCATTCATGAGTTACAAAGCAACAGAGTTCACTGTACAATTTAATTAAAAAACATAGACCTGCACATAGCAAAACTTATTAGATTAAACATAACAGATCCCTATATTCCCCCGGGGTGCTTCCGATGTGTATCGATAAAGGAACGGATAGCTTTCCTGACCTGCAGTATCCTGATACCTACAGCTACCTCATCAACTTTCCCTCGTCCTACTCCGGAGACTCTTTAAAAGCCTACAAAAGCCTGGAGGGGTACAAATGGACACAAACTAATTTTGTGATGAATATTTAACTTTGTAGTCTTCTGGCTAAAATCTGCTTCATTGTCATTGGAAGAGTAAAGTCAACTGTGCTGTTAGCTAACATAATCGACCGTAGCTGTCCTTGTTTATAATGTAGCCAGCAAAGCTATATCACTGAGGACAGCAGACATTACAAATGTCATGAAATCCCAAATTTTTCCCAAACATGAAAATATCCAAAGAGGTGTCATTAGTTGCCCCTTGAAATAATAAATAATTATTTTTGGAAACTTTTATGGAAAAGTGTGTGGAAAATTGTTTTATAATGTGTATACTGAAAATTCTTATAATAACCTATATCAGCCTAGTTATTCTACACATTTTAAACTATTTAATGCCATTTTAGGGTTACTATTAAACATAAAAATCTACAACACTTCTACAACACTTATAGGAATACTGAGATAAAAGACAAAAAAAAAAATAATAATAATAAAAATACAACCATCTGTTGTTTTGTTGTGTTGGTTAGCAGGTTTTATTGCAGTGAACCATTTCAGTCGTCTATCGGGATCCTTAAGAATACGATAAAATGATTTCCCCTTTGCTTTCCCCCGCCTGTTCTGACATCCTGGCGCACAGCAGCTGTCCACCATGTTGAAATAGTAAGGTCTAAACAGTCTGGTTTTAAATTGTTGTTCAACCACTATCGATACCAATGCTATAGCCACTCTAGCGCTCTCCTGATGGCCTGCCAAAATGGCCGAGTTTAGATTGTGTGACGTCAACCTCCAGTTTGGCTTCATGTCACGTAAACTGCCGTGTGTCCAAATACACTAGAGCACAGAGCAGATCATACGTGCAAGTCGACGCAGACCAGAAAACGTATCGGACAATTAAACAAAATGGTATTTTTGTCTTCCTGTTTCAGTTGAAATTACATAAATTCATTGTCAAATACATTGACACATTGAATAATGCTGCTGTGACGAGCAGGGCGGGCGAGAGCCGTGAGGGAACGGTGCGAGGATAATGAGCGTAAGCTGCGCGGCGCACCGGTCTCGTATCTCTCACGGAGGAGCCGTGAGGAACTGCCGCCCTTTTACTTTCGTTTTATTGTTTGTTTACTTTAATTGATAATTAAAGTTACGTTGAATGTTTGCCGGTTCCCGCCTCCTTCTTCCCGTTCTCATTGAACCCCGTAACAGCTGCATGTTCAAAGTCACTTCAGCAGGCCTTTAAGTTTGTATAAACGTCTAATTTGTTGAGTAAAATGTACTCTATGAATCAGGGCAAAATATGTCCACAAATTCATTAATATTTCAATGCCCCACCCCCTACACACACACAACTCTCTCTGGATTTATCTTCCACTGGCCTTTCTTTCCTCTACTGCACATGGTCACCTGTTCTGCTCTAAAACCCTCATAGCTCAGAAAGTCTTTCAGAAAGACTCCACCAACCTCTCAAACCCTTCTCAGATTCTCATATACCTGCCAACTTGACATTATAAATTGCCTGTACATTAATAATTATGTCAAAGTGTGTGTTATGTCAAAGTTCCTCACTCTTTTGTGTATATAGGGTATACTGTACTCTGTCACAGACTCCATCACAGCACTTCAGTACCAAAAGCAGAGCACAGGGATTGATGTCATGGTGATTCTAGGGAAAAAAGAGATGGCAATAGAAAAAGAGAGGACCTGACCTCAAACAGTTCTCTTGCTTTGAAAAAATATGCCGCTTTTGTTAAATTGATGTGCATCTCTTAGTCTCCCTCTCTCTATTAAGTGTGGTCAACTAGGTTGTGCTACTCTAATGTAGGAATATGCCTGTACAGCACTAAAGCACAATCTACTCTCTCAGAGAAATCACTCATCCACACTTAACCTCCGCATCAGCCCCGGCAACAGCGCATAGAGACGAGCGCGCATGCACAAACACAGCACTGCTGCTCCTACCTCGACAGAGATAATCCAGAGACGGGTGTCAGTTCCATCTCTGCTCAACTGTTATGCCCTGCATCTGACAAATGGATGCGACAAAATATATGCAAAAGTGATTTTGCAAGGGGAAAATAAAACGGCAGGATCAGAATGTACAATCACTTCCCGCCAAAAAAAGAAGTCGCTGTTTGGATTTTAGGCAAATACTTAAGAGTCTATGACTGGATCATTATTACAGTGATTATTATATTTCCATTAAGACGTAATCAGTTTTTGGTCAAGATCTTATATTGATAATGCAAGAGGTGAGCAGAATATTGGCATTTTCATTCAGGATTATGTCCATGATACGTCTTCCTACATGGTTGTTTAAGACATGAAATGCTACACACTCCAGCTTTTAGGGTTAAAAGAACCGTTTCCAAACATAAAACATGCTAGAAACATAATAATCACTGTAATAATGATCCAGTGATAGACTCTTAAGTATTTGTCTATTAAAATCCAAACAGTGATTTCTTTTTTTTTTTGGCCGGGTAGTGTTGATACTGTCTATATGTATTGATGTATATATAGTTTTTATCATCCATCCATCCATCCACACTGTTAAAAAAATAATTGTTGGTTTAACTTAAATATTTGGAGTTAATCCAATGAAGGCCACTGATTTAATAAACAGAAACTCTATTATGTTATCCGAAGCACATTATTGAAGTTGATTTGATCGATCGATCTATCTATCTATCTATCTATCTATCTATCTATCTATCTATCTATCTATCTATCTATCTATCTATCTATCTATCTATCTATCTATCTATCTATCTATCTATCTATCTATCTATCTATCTATCTATCTATCTATCTATCAGATTGCATGCAAGATGTAAGGCAACATTTATTAATCTAGGTTAATGTTATCAAATTGAACATTATTGTAAAGTATGTCTCTCTCTATATAACATACATAATACTATATATATGCCATAAATCTACTTTTTATAAATTGGAAACTGATTGAAAAACCCATATCAGTTGACCCATAGTGCCAACCAACACAACTAATTATATATAATTTTTCCTAATACTGAGGAAATACTGTAGCTGCTCTGTTCAGTAAGACCTTACAAAGTACTCGAGCGGGTGACAGAGACTGTCAAATGAGACGATTACATACTTTTTTTCGTGTTAATTAAGCTATTAATTCAAATCTCAGTAAGACCCATATTATCATTTCTGAGCTTTGAAATACATTTAACCTCTCTTTTCGGCTCTCTGAATATCATTTGCTTCTTTTGACCTTGTGTTTTCCTGCTTTGCGAATGGTCCATTATTAAAGCGGATGTCCCACTGTAATTTGTGTTCTTTTAAATATCATATAATTAGTTGCAAATTATCATTAATAACATTATGAAAAAAAATTATTCCCAAGGTCAGCCTTACGGGTATGTAGGCTGATAGAAGGCATTAAAAAGCTCTTTACAGACACACACTCAAATGATGTGAACAGTTAGTGCTGTGAACAGAGTAATTATGCCCAGTAAATTGGTGTCCAGAGAGAGGGTTTGATCTCAAATAGTCCCTGATGGATATTTGTGAGGCGAGTGATGCTGTTATAGTGTTACAACACAACAAACCAAGTGCATAAACAATGTTTTGATGTTTAAAAATAAAAACCTCTCTCAGTAGTCTGACACACAGCTATTCCTGCTTTTAGAAGCAATTTCATTAAATGCTTTCTGAACAAAAGGAAGAAGAAGAAGAAGAAGAAGAAGAAGAAAAAATTGGTAGACACTGCAAAAAATATTTTTGGAAAATCTTGAGCATGTCTGAGTTTTGGTCATTTGAATATTTTATGTCTTTTTGGAACATTCTGCAGCACTTTAAAGTTTCTAAATTACCAGCAGAAGAGTAAATTAGCAAAATTGCAATGTCTACTGAAACTATTGTTACAATCCTGTAAAAGACTTCTTAAAAGAATATTCCACATTCAAAACAAGTTAAGCTTTATCAATACCATCTATGGCATGCTGTCAATTACCATAGACAATACGTTCCATTAATGCACATTCATTTATGAAAGTCTATGGGGCAAAGATGATTTAAAAGCAGACATGTGCTGCTTGTTTTTGGTAAAGCACTTAAATTTATTCTTCTGTATTAAAATGTGCAAGCTGCAAAGTTGTCTAAAGCATACTGTAAGTGCTCTAATAACCTCACTTTCTGACATCCTTACGCATCTCATGCTAAAGTAACAGGCTTTACTGGATTTACATGACGGGCATGAAAAAATTGAGTTAGTGCGGGCAAGGTTATCACACTTGCTGCATGTTCACACATTTACTATTTAAGGCTAATGGCTGTACTTTGATACTGAGTATTTTATCATTTATCCTGCTGCATTGCCTATGCCCCATAGACACCTATTGTAAATTCTTTACCATAAACTCAAATATTTGTTATATTAAATTCATTGGTAACACTTTACTATGAGGCTCATTAGTTAAAAACATTAGTTAACACGGACTAAAAATGAACTGCACTTCTATAGCATTTATTAATGATTGTTAATGTTAATTTCAGCATTTACTAATACATTATTAAAATCAAGAGTTGTATTTGTTAACAGTTAATGCCCTGAAATACCATGAACAAACAATGAACTACTGTATTTATTAACTAACGTTAACAACGATTAACAAATACAGTAACAACTATATGTTTAGTTCATGTTAGTTAATACATTAATGCAAACAAATGAACCTTATTGTGAAGTGTTACCAGTTTATTTGACACAGAACTTTCCTTTGAATAGGGTAATACGCAGCACATTTTAATGCTGTTGTACGTACAGCTTGATTCTCATATTCAGGAATGCCTCAGTTAGAACCTCAGGAAAAATCGTTCTACCATAAAGTGATTCATAGTCTTTCTCAAGGAATTTTTAAAAATATTTTTTAATTGAATGTCATGGACTTGTGTTAAAAAATGGCTCACTATTACTAATCTAACATTAAAGATTAAGAGTTGCCATTTAAAACCCAGAAATGCATGAGTTAATTCAAGAAACAAGACAAAAACTTTAATACTCCTAAGTGTATTTGTGGAGGTTATTTTTTACTGTATACATCTGTCTGTTATGTATGGTTATAATGAGAAGCTGTGAAGTCCAGCATGGCAGTTAAGGCCCAAGTGACAGAACACTTCATAAATCTCTCATCACCTCATTCCTCTACCATCTGTACAGCAGAAACACAAAGCACTATTATGCTTACGCTAGGCTACGTGCATACATATACGGTCTGTCTCTCTCTCTCTAGATCTTTGTCTTCATCTCTTTCCCTCTCTTTAAATTCTCTTCAGACTTGATTAAGACCCATTCTTCCAAAGCCTGTAAACTTGACTAGGATTCCTGTGCTTTGCATACGTTAAGCCCGGCTCTGCTAGCGCTGATATGACTTAGCGCATTAGCTTTGAAGCTGCTCTTATTGCTGCAGTAATACCCCATCCAAGGCTCGTTAATTCTGTTCGCTTGCCCCAGTAGACTGACTGACAGATGCACTGATTAGCGTAGCTTGATAGAAGGGAGTTTGGAAGGATACGCATGCTGGGTGTGAGAGGGCAATATGGGATGCAACGTTTCCAATGTTCTTATAAGATTTACACAGTTAATCACTTCGCTGATAACTCAAAGTTACATGGATTTGCTTGATGGCAAACTGCAGAACGGTTCGGGTTGAGAAACACTGCAACCCTAAAATACAGTATGGCCTAACCCTTGTGAAAAATAAGAACACTTATTACAAAAACAATAGACGGACACTTAACTGTATGTTATTTAAAAGTATATTAAATGCAATTTTTTCACCCACTTAAGTAGGACTTAAGTACTTCTTTATGCAATTTCATGATTACTTCTATTGTATTTGAAATATGGTTAATATACATTTGAAAATATTTGTAAGGATGACATTGTAATTTAGTACATTTAAAATATTAAATATTTAAATATGTGGGTAACACTTTACAATAAGATTCATTAGTTAACATGAACTAATAATGAACTGCACTTATACAGCATTTATTAATTTCAACATTTACTAATACATTATTAAAATCTTGTTAACATTAGTTAATGCACTGTGAACTAACATGAACAAACAACGAACAACTGTGTTTTCATTAACTAACGTTAACGAAGATCAGTAAATACTGTAACAAATGTATTGCTCATGGTTAGTTCATGTTAGTTAACTAATGTTTAACTAATGAACCTTATTGTAAGGTGTTACCAATGTGTGAAATAACACACATTATAATCAAGTACTGTCAGCACCTCAAAAAAAGTGTACTTCTTTAAAGCACAACAAAAGGTCATAATGATTTATAATGTACTTTAAAGTAAAACTTTTAATTTGGCATTTGTAAGGACTCTGTATGTTTCATGTTTACCTGTCAGTCTGTCTGCCCTGTCATGTGATCCTCGTGTGATCCAGTTTCCCTTCTTTGTCTTATTAGTTAATTATCGTCAGCTGTTCGTCATCATTGGTTATGTCTTTCACCTGTGTCCCTGTCATTAGTGTCTGTATTTAATCCCTATGTTTCTCTCACTCCTGGTCGGTTCTCGTCGTTATGTGGTATGGTTGTACGTTCTGTCTATGTCTTCGAAATTAAAGCTTCAATGTTGCATTCCCAAGTCCGTGTCTGCCCGTTTCCTACACGTACCGTGACAGCATTATTACAAAGACCACTATTAAAAGTGTACTTAAGTGTGTTAAGAAAAATAGTCATGAAAGTGTACTCTCACATTGGCTTTTTATTTCAATACAATTATAGGCCTATTATCTGCAGATTTTAAGTTTAAGTACACTACCAGTGCATGTTTGGTACAATTGAGTACACTTTTTCACAAGGCAAAGTAACAACCTTGAATCTTATAAAGAAAGTTTGTGCTAAAGCACAAGTATGACTATGTGAGGGCTGCAACTTTTAACTGTATGTGAACAGACAAGCTTGTTGAGGAAACTTTTGAGGCAAAAAAATGGAAAAGGGAATTGCCGAGGATTGGCGGAGACCCTAATTAGTCTAAAACAGTTCTGTGAGACACCGGGGAATTAATGTGGGCTTGAGGATGGCATATTTTGAGCAAAAGCACAAGGTCCTGTCAGAAAAATAGTTGACTCCACCTCTAAAAGGAGCTAATTGAGGTGTGGGAGGTGAGAAGAACCGACTGGCAGCGAACATTGTGAGATGTGTATACATAGATTGGGGTGTCTGGCCTCTGTGTAACCTCAAATCACCTCAGATGTACCCCTTTACATGTGATTTAGTGTTACTATTGCGTGCTAAAGCTAAAAGAGCAAGTATTTAATCTGAATTACCATACCGTCATGTAATCTTCACTATAAATACATCTATTATGTCTAAGACAAGAAGTTAACGAGTAAAGTAGCGAGACACCATCTCTTCATTATGTCCTCTTCATACACAAACAGCTCACAGACACATTCGGCAATCAAAAGCTAGATTCCGTTTTGACATGCTGCCTAATTGCCTCCAAACTTGGCACACATGCCGCGCTCCACAGTTAGCTGCTCTGTTAGCGTCTGGCTAACAGTGTCTGGCCGTCAGAGCTTCCCTGCAGGGCTCACTGCTCCCACCCTTCAGCGACCGCTAGTCTCTCACAGATGCTACATTAATAGTGAATTGACAGGCAGTCTTTGGGTGTGCGTGGACCACTAATGAAGCAGCCCGCAGCCATTGTAAGATTTCGCACTAATGTGCCACATGCACAGGCCCGAATCAGCGTGATGCATCACAGCTGCTTCGACAGGGAGGGAAAAGGTGTAAATTTGGCCTGCCGTTCATTTACGTGAATGTGATCCCTTTGTTTCCTCCGGGACTCAACACATGGTGGAAAGCCCCTCTTCTCCTCTTTAGCCTGTACTCAAAGCCCAGGGCACCTAGCGTCTTCATATCACTACAGGAAATAACCCCTTCTGCTGTTTGGCATTTCAGTGCGTGTTCCCATCGGGCGAAGTCGGCAGAACAGACTGGAGGCTAAAGAGACAGAAAGCGAGAGAGAGACAAGAAAGGGGGCTGCGGGAGCGAGGGAGGGGGCTCCTGGCGATGAAAGAGTAGAGTGAAGGAATGGGGAGAAGATCAAAGCAGACTCCTCCACTGTGCTTCTCTGCATAAAGCAATCTCTTTATGAGCAGCCAAGAGAGGGGACACGATGGCCAATAAACACACACACATACAGTACACACACTTTACAATAAGGTGGAACATAAAAGCCGTACATGCAATGAAATGAAACATTTTTGCAATACCATGAATGATCTAGTTATCCCAGAAGAATTATGGATTGTCATGCATTGATAATTCTTCATGACCTTTTTTGTATTTAGAAATGTATATATTTCTAAGTTACAGGTGTACACAAGAATTAGAACTTGATGCAAGCAGCAAAAAATAACTATACAAAATAAATAAATAATATATAGTAAACCATAAATTACACAAAATAAATAAATAAATAAATAAATAAATATTATTAACTTTTAAAAATCATTTCTGCTAGTTGAAATAAAAAATAAATACTAGTAGTTCACAGTGCATTGACTAATGTTAATAAATACTACATTTGATTTTAATAATTATTTACTAAAAAAAGTATTAGTAAATAACATTAACTAAAGCCCTATTCACATGGGATTAGTTTTACCACTAGGTCCACTAGGACCACTAGTCATTTGTAATAATTGCGAAGGTTGTCTGACCTTCCATATTTCGCTGAACACCGAGGCCCTGTGATAATATTAGTCCCGTGTGAATTGGCATCTACGTGATTTGGAGGGGTCGTATATCATTTTTTTCAAGGTTTTTGTTTCAAGGTTTTTGTTTCCTGTGTGCCTTTTTTCCATCTTTTGCTAGAGTGTTTTGGTAGCACTTTGGGTACTGGGTAATATTTCTATACATCATACAACTATACAATTTGCAGTAAGAGAAAGCTGAAAACCATCAGAAAAGCGAAAACAAAAAGAATGATTAGATGGAGATGGATGACATGTATAGCAGCATGTGGTAAGTTTATGATATATCATACAGCTAGACCTATAACGACAAGACACTTCCAAGCAATTCTAAGTCACATGAGATCCCCAGATAATCCTAATCCCATAAGAATAGGGCTTGGAAGTATTGTTAATTATTCATGTTAACTAAAGTAGTTATCTAATGTTAACTAATGAAACCTTACTGTAAATTGTTACCAAAATAATAATAGAAACTATGCCTTGGCAACTGAAATAAAAAAAATTGGAGTTAAAAACAGGTACACTGTAAAACCGAACAGTGAAATGAATGAAATTAAATGAGTTTGTTTCACTCAAATAATAATGAAAGTTCATTGTACTTAATAAAAAAAGTTGAGTGAACTCAAAATTTCATTGTAGTAAGCTGTACTTTATATGATTGAGCTGAGTTGCAGCAGATGTCTATCATCAGCATGCTTTGCATCAGATTATATGAATGAATGTTCAAATTAAGTGTTATTTTGTGTGTTTTTGCATAAGATTAACATAGTGAGACATAAGTTAGTGTTTAATGTTGTGTTATGTTGGGATTTACAAGGGGTTCTGTTAGTTAGTTTTGTAAGGTTATTTTTTTAGTAATTTCACATATGGCATTAAGTAAACTCTACTTAACTAAGTTAAGTAAAATTAACAAAGAAAATAAGGAATTTTAACTAGGCTAAAAGGCTGAGTAATTTCAACTTAGTTGAAGTTTCCTTTGCAATAGATTTTACTCAAACAATATAACACTGAATTAAACCACGCTTTATAGTGAACGCTTTACTTAGAAAGATCTAAGTAAATAATACAATAGATATTGTGTCGACACCAACTACATATCAGAAGTAATGCGACACGTGAACACAGAGACCTCAATACTTGGTACACAATACATTCGATGAATCATTTTTGAGTATGAATGTGCCATTTTGAGCAGAAAATGAACTCCAAATGTCACAAAAATGGCAAGTTACTACACCTAACCATAAAAGAAATGAGTGTAAATACAGCTGGAAAACAAAATATCATCCATATTGATTATTCAAGGCCCAGTGCATGATGGGAACACCAGTATAAGAAAAGTTTAGTTTTACTTAATTTTATAATGTTTGCACTTTAATTTCTATAAGCTTGAATTGAGTACTAAAATAGACTTTACTTAGTTTTTTAAACTCTTGCCTGAACTAACTTTTTCATGTAGAAATTACATGTGTTTTTTCTGTAGTAAAATCATTTTTATCAGTGTAGAGCCTGTGGTTAGGTTGAGGATGGGCTGCAAAACATTTTAAAGACCATATCCTGTGTGTTGTTTGATTATATACATGCAAGTATACAATGACAGTCTCTTTGATAGATGTAATAACGTGTTATTTGCTATCTAACATTTAACCAAAGTCTGAAAGTGATGTTTATGTAAATGAACAAAAGCACATAACACAATTACAAAAGCACACTAAATTATAAAGAAAATGAAAAATATCCTAATTCAAAATATTAATCAATACTATAATATTATATAAATAATCCTAAAATAACACTGCACAAAATCTCATTTGTAAGCTGCTTTAGATGAATGGATTTGCTAAATTATTAAATGTAAATGTAATCCATTACATACTAAAGAAGTGCATCTTCAATCTCCTTCACGACCTCTCAGAAGATTTAAAATGGAGCAACTAACAAAGACAAATATTTCAGTGCCTTGTGATCATCACAATCAATCATGTTTGTAATTTTCAGGCCTTCTAAAGCTCTCACATAAGATGTTCTTTTGTTGTCAAGTGGAGACACCTTCTTCACCACAATACAAGGTATTCAGTCATTAAAGCTAGTCTTTAATGTTGGTTACCCTTGAAATGTATGACAGGTCAACCTGTGTGCTGTAGAAATCAGAAGCATGTTGAAAAAGTTTGAATGTCTCAGGATGGTGCATCGCTTCAGTGCATTCGCTGAACATTTCTCTGCGCAAATTATACATTTTTGACATCAGTCTTGTTTAGATAATCAGAATGAAAAAACAGGAAAGCAGCATTTTCTGTCAAACATTTTCCCCCTTTGTTGACTGATGAACACATGCAGCTTTTGTCTTTGGTGCATAATCACAGAAGTTCAACAAAATGTGTGTGTGTGTGTTTTTGTTCTGTAATTTCCAGACAACTCCCGCTAAGTTAAACAAAAGAAAACCAATAAGCCTCTTCACGCTTTAGAGAAAACTAAGATGTCTAGCACTTCTACAGGGAGAAGCATGCAACATTTGGTAACAAATGAACTGTTCATATCATCAGCAAAACCATAGTAAAGTGAGAGTTTAGCAAGAAACACCGGTCTCACAGAGAGCGCTTTTGCGAAGTGATTCTGAATGTACCAATGTAATTTGAGTTAAAGATGTAATTACCGCCGGAGCGCTGCTGATCTTTGCTGTGAGGAACTAGCGATGTGAGCAATTAGTGTGAGATTTAAGTCACTATCTTCACAGTGCCAAAAATAGCATCTTCAGACACAAACACACACACTTTATTCTGGGAGCTTGTATAATTTCTCATTGTCTTCTTTTCTGATGAATTTATTCTGTCATGAGTAACACTTTCTCACAAAAAGGTAGTGGTGGAACCACGGTACACTGGTGGCATTTGACCAAAACTGCTCTGAAAGGGACAAAAATGCTTCAGATATTTAATATGTGGCAACAAATTTGGTTTGTATCTATTATAATAATCTAGTAAATTAAAAAGTAAATATAAATAATATAAAATTACACACACATAGAGTGCCCTCCATAAGTATTGGTACAGTTAAGACAAAATTGCTCTGTTAGCTGTGGTGTCAAGACATCTTTAAATATGATTAAAAGATTAATATGAGGCAGAAGTGCAGAATGTCATATTTTATTATTGGCTGTTTCAACCAAAAATGTTTTACCAACTTAGAAGAAAAGCACTTCTAAAGTTTCATCCCTCTACATAATTTGAGCAAAAGTATTGGGACGGTTTAACTTAAAGCAAACGTAAAAGTGCAAAAGCTAATATTTTGTTGTAAATCCCTCACAATCAATCAAAGGAGTGAGTTTGTGACCCATAGACTTCACCAGACTCTTGATTTCACACTTTAAAATGCTTTTCCAGGTCTTTAATACAGCCATTTTCAACGGTTGCTTGTTTTGGGGAGTTTCTGCCTTTAGTCTCCTCTTTGGTTGGTGAAATGCTTGCTCAATAGGATTTAAATCTGGAGATTGAATTGGCCAATCTAAGAACCAAAATTTCTTTACCATGATAATCTAGATTGAGTTGGCAGTACTAGTGTTTTGGGTCAATGTCCTGTTGCCATTTGAAGCAGTTCCCATTGAGTCTGGTGGCATTTTCTTGAACACTTGTAGACAAGATTCTTTAGCACACTTCTGAATTCATTCTTCTGCTGCCATCATTGAATAAGTCATCAGTAAAGATGAATGAGAATGTTCCAGAGGCGGATATGCATTCCCATGACATGACACTACCTCCTCCATACTTTCCAGATGAGGTTGTATGCCTTGGATCATTTACAGTTTGTTTTTTCTCCACACGTTTTGCTTTCCCACTTTGTTAAAGGTTAATCTTTGTCTCATTTGTCCATAAAACTCTGTGCTAAAACTCGACTGGCTCATCTCTGTGTTTTTGCAAATTCAAAAATTGTCTTTCCTATTTTTGGTTCTGATCAGATGTTTGATCTTGTTGTGTCTTCTGTAATTCTGTTGGTGAAGTCACCAGCAAACAGCAGATTGCTGTTCGCAGCAGACAGCAGGTGATTTTACTGACAGTTATTTTAGAGGTTTTTTTTTCATAGCCCTTGTCAATTGTTTATCATTAACTGCTGTTGATTTTCTCAGCTGAACTGGTCGTTGTTGGTTGCTGAAGCTTGCCAGTGGAATCTATCTTTTTCAGGACATTCTAAACTGGACATTCTAAGTCAATCTCCAGATTTAAATCCTATTTAACAAGCATTTCACCAGCTAAAGAGGAGACTAAAGACAGAAACTCCCCAAACAAGCAACTGTTGAAAATGGCTTCATTAAAGGCCTGCAAAAGCATTTCAAAGTTTGAAACCAAGAGTCTGGTGAAGCCTATGGATCACAGAATCACTCCTGTGATAGCTTGCAAGGGATTTCCAATTATTGTAATTTAAACCGTCCCAATACTTATGCTCACATTAGGCAAAGGGATGAAACTCTAGAAGTGCTGTTCTTTATTGTGCTGTTCCTAAACTGTTCTTAAGCTGTTCTTTAGAAGTGATGTTCTTAAACATTTTGTGTTGAAACAGCCAACAATAAAATGTGACATTCTGTCCTTCTGCATATTAACCTTTTAATCCTATTTATAGATGTCTTGACACCACAGCTAACAGAGCAATTTTGTCTTTACTGTCCCAATACTTATGGAAGGCACTCTGTGTGTGTGTGTGTGTGTGTGTATATATATATATATGCACTTTTGTATATATTGTACGATTTATATTATTATATTTTAAATTTTATTTGATTCAATATATATTTTATACTTTTGATACTTAATACTTTTATGTATACAACAACTTCATTGTTGTGACACGTATAAAATTACCAAATATTTCTATTTTAAATAAAAATCTTTCTATTAATCAAAAATCCTGACAAAAAATATTAAACTGTTTTCAACATTTATAGTAGTAAATGTTTCTTGAGCACCGAATGTAAATGATTTCTGAAGGATCGTGTGACACAGAAGACTGGAGTAATGACGCTGGAAACACATTCAAACATTCTATCAGTTATTCTATCTCAAAATATTAATGTATTAATAAATAAATTATGTAATTTGAATATACAATTTTATCAAATAAATGCAGCCTTGGTGAGCCTAAGAGACTTGAAGGTATAGAACAAATCGTAAATACCCCAAAATACCAGAAACTGTTATGTTACATAATCATTGGCAAAACAAACATGGTACTTCTCTGTCTGTTTCGATAGCTGCCCCCTCTCTCTAAACACAGTGAAGAGAATGGCATAGTGCCAAATGTACGTTCCAAAGTCCAATGTGAAAAAAACTTAGGTGCATAAATCCAGCACAAAATCAAATTAAAAGAATTGATCCGCACATACAGATTTGGGCAAAAATATCTACTTTCAAATTTACATAGGCCACAAAAAAGTGCAATAAAGTGCAAAAAAACTCCCTCGAAAAATGCATATCTGCCCTTTCTGTCACTCACCAAGTGACAAATATCCCAATTCCACCCTGTTGTGTTGACGTTCTCTCTCTGTATGTGCAGATGGTTGGCATGGTGCCGGTGGCATGTCAGTGTTGTCAGTCTGATGCCCTCTTGGAGGAGGGTAAGTGGCAGCACACACTCTCACCCTGGGCACTTGGGCTGATGGCATTTCAGTGCAGCCCACGGGGAGCACACATACTGTATACACACACACTGGCACGGCCCTTAAACGCTGGTCTGTGTGCTTGTGATAACCGTCACTGCCACCACTCTTCGGCCCCCTGTGCCAGCCATTTTCCATCTCACACTATGACAAAGCTAACACACATACACACTCAGACATGCAAATACACAAGCAAACACATTCCCAGACTCACACAAACACCAACATACACAAGTCTGCAGGATCTTCACATCTCTGAATACATGTGATTGACACTTTCTCTCAAAGATTACAAAGCTAAAATCTTCAGTATAAATTAAATGCAAAAGTTTACAAAGTCTTTCTTTTTCTCAAAGTGTCTTAAGAAGATTACAGTATAACCTTCACAAGTTTGGGGTTGGTAAGTCTGATGTCTCTTATGCTCAACAAGGCTGCATTTATTTGATCAAAAATACAGTAATATTGTGAAATATTGTTACAATTTAAAACAACTGTTTTCTATTTGAATATATATTTCAATATATAATTTATTCCTGTGATGACAAAGCTGAATTTTCGGCATCATTACTTCAGTCTTCACTGTCACATGATCCTTCAGAAATAATTCTGATATGCTGATTTGGTGCTCAAGAAATATTTCTTATTATTAATGTTGAAAACAGTTGTTCTACTTAATACTGGGAATGGTGATACATTTTTTAGGATCCTTTAATGAACAAAGTTCAAAAGTCCATAATTATAGTGTTCTTGTAACTATGTCTGTAACAGTCACTTTTGATCAATTTAACATCCTCCTTTCTAAGCAAAAGTATCAATTTATTTAAAAAAAAATCTTATTGACTCAAAACATTTAAACAGTAGTGTACATCAGTAATATTTTGCTAAAGTCAAAATTATGAGAATACAGTTGTAACTATGTTATGGGTAATAATATTTTGAGAATAAAGTCAAAATTACAAGACTAAAATTATAGAATATTAAGATTAAAGTTCAAATATTACGAGAATGACATTGCAGTGAGTTGACCCCTGGTTGCCATTTCAGATTGCGCAAAAAAGGCAATTTCCTGAATGTCTGTTTGGTTCTTTCTAATGAATAAATTTAATTTCCTACAACAACCGCAAGGTCCGGTTACTCAAGATAACTGGGTGCTGATGTGTGAAAAGACGAAGCATTTCTTTGTTGGTAAATCCTGTCATAAAGTATAGTTTAACTAAACCCTATTCCTATATTGTGATAATTATGCCTTTTCTCATACTGTTGTATGAGCACCCACATTTTATTCAAACAATACTATGCCTATTCTCTATTCTCATAACATTATGACTTTAATCTTGTAATTTTAGAACTTTATTCATAATCTTTTTTTTCTTCACAACACTTATTTAAAAAAAAATAAGTCGTTCAATATATCCTGCCACAACTTTCAATAGGAAAACTTCATTTTTAATAAAATAAAAATGCATCTGTCAAACAATTTAATTGGTCTTTAAGATTTTCTATAGCCATTGAAATCTTATGTAGTGCAACATGTCCTTAAATTAACTGAGTTGTCAAATTACTGTTATTCTACAAAATTATCACCATTATTTAGTTTTTTTTTTTCCTGGAAAGGTGTGAAACTATTAGAGCGATCTGAAATTACTATTGAACACATCTGACAGAGAAAGTACACATCACAGTAGTTAGCCACATAGGGTCAGGTCAACATAATTGAATTGTCATTTATCATTGCTGTGCACACACACACACACACACACACGCACACACACACACACACACACACACACACCTGTGCATGCAGACACACCTATTTTCTGCGATAGATTCCCCTGATGCTAAAATGTCTATAAATATAGCGTACGGATCCCTGGTGGTTTGAAGCCATTTCAGCAGGAAATAGGAAAACAGCAGAGACGCTCAAGCTGAACTTTATTAAAATTCATAAACTGTGAATAACAGCCGCCTCACCCATCAGAGAGCACTGCCAGAGCTTTTTGGGCCCTTTGGGATGCCATACCTGCCCTGTCTCATCACACTCAGTTAAAGAGTGAAATGAGAAACATAAGAAAAGAACAAACACAATAAGAAGAGTGCAATTGTAATGGAGACCGTGCGCATAGAGAAGCCCTTCTCAGTCATGTCAATCTCTCTGAATGTATTCTGAAAGTGATGAGTTGTTGCGTTCAGTCAACTCCAGCAGAGAGCGGGCTGGACAATCTGATTGGTGGAGATCTGCATATGGCCAACCATCTGTATTGTCCTTCCCAGTCACGTCTAACGATGAGCTGCGTGCGTACATTTAAACTCCCTTCAGCAGGACAAAAAACAGAAGAATCAGAATGTGTAACACCAGAAGTGTGTTTAGATAAAATACACTCTCTGACCAACACTTAGGGCATTTTTAGACCTGTAGATTGTTTGCTTTGTTTCAAAACAAGGAATAAAATTGTTACAAAGTTACAATATCTTCTTGGTTCGCTTTCACAAGGCGACATTTCTAAATGGATTAAAATTTGTAAATGTAAGTCATGTGCAAATAAACGGTCCTCTCATTGGTCAGAGTGCACTTTCTTTTCATCTCGCAGGCAATTTGACAGGCGATCTAACCAATCATAACCCCGAATCCACCATTTTGTCAGATAAAGCAGTCAGGGGAGTTAGTAGATTAACGTTGGTGAACTTGAACTTGAAAAAATTGTGTGTATTCACGTCTTTCCGCGCTTGAAACAACATTCCTTCTGATGTCCATTCATGTTTATTTGATGCTATAAATGAACTAGTATGAAGAGATGATCGGTTCACGAGCCGCTTGAAGGAGCTACAGCGATCTGTCACGACACATTAAAGAGACTTCTTTAAAAAATTACGATATATTAAATATGAAACTGTTTCATATGTCTGTCGATGTGTTGTCAGTGTCGTCTTTGCTCCACGATGAGAACATGATGTGTGGCGTGAGAGTGCATGGCTTGTCGGACATAGCAACAGTAACTAAAAAGGGCGGGTCTTTGGGAAGGGTCAATTAAAGCCCATCTCTTTGCTCATCTCGCTAAATGCTAAACACCTTGTAAATTTTGGTACCTTCATGTGTTTTAGAGAGTTGCTCTGAAATATGTTCATCTGACATTTCCCTTCGTCTTTGCTCCAGGTTAACCTACGATTCGTTTTGAGAGGAATTAATAAAACAAACACTTCTGCTTTTCACACAGCGTACGTAATTATTCATCATACACTGTGTTACAGCCTGGTTTGTTAGTCCAAAGTTTGGTTTCAAGCAGTCTGAGACCACCTCGTTGCAGGCAATCTCGGATCATTTTTTTGGTGCGGTTTCGAGCATGATTCCTGTGTTCATATATGCCCAAATGAACCAACCAAAGAAAACACACTAGGTTCAGAAACAAACGCTCCAAGCAAGTTTGCATACAGTGCGTAGCTTTTATGGATTTTTTTTTTTTTGAAAATGGAAAAACAAAATAATATAACAAAATATGAGACAGAATAAATGTAGAAATCAGTCATTTTAACTAAGGCAGATCTAGAAAATTATTCATGATGTAGAAGGAGGAATATGAGGGTTTTGTTACACCAAATCAAGCATGCATGAAGAGCTCTTGTGGATTTATGACCTGACATATGCATTCATACCCATGAATATGCAAAATTTCCTCTGAGGAACAACAAAGTAATCATCTTAATGTTTAAAAATAATTAAAAATAAATAACAAAATACCTATATCCATGTCACCCAAACACTGTCTTTTAATCACATCAATAGGTTCTAAATGTGTATCATTTCTACGTAAAGCGGACAACTTCTTTTTAGTGTTTAGATGATAAATCAAAAAGTTTTATTACAAACAAAAACAATCTATTAACATCACTAAAATATTTGGGAGTTGGGCAATAATTTATACCTTGTGAGAACAAGTTATTATTAATATTATGAATGTTATATTAATCTACTTACTTGGATGAAATATAAATCAAAAGTTTTAAAGTTTAAGCAAGAATCTATTTAGTCAGCAAGTCATTACAAATGTCCAAACATTAGAAAGAAATGACAGAATATCAGTGTCCAGAGACGAAATTCCTGCTTAGAAAAACAAGCTATGGGCTTTACTTATTATCTGTGATTTACAAATTACAGTAGGTTATATTTACAAATGATCTGTTAACCAATGATCTGAAAAGCGACTATTAAAATTCTAACAAGTTAGTAAGAAAATATGCTTTTTATTGAAATAGCCATTTCCAAGCAATGTAAAAACACAAATATTTTAGTGATGGTTATTTGTCACACATGCAAAGTAAATGATGTTTTATAAGCCTTAAAAAAACAACAACTCAGGTTCAAGAGACCTTTTCTCTGTTTCAGAAGTCCACCACATACCGCTGTGCTTGATGTACATCTATGGTATCCAGCTCCAAATAAACATCCATCTAAACCCTTTCAACTTCTGGGGTAAGTGATCAAGCCACTTCTTTTCACTTAAATAGGTAATTAGTGGAGCCACTCATACACAAAATTTAGCAATATGATTTGGCTGTCCGTCCACAAACCTTTAACAGTGCATTTCATCTCTGCACCGCGTTTAAATAAATCAATAACCCCGTCTGGCCCCTGTGTGGCCCCCAGGCGTAAAATTGCAGTACATCATCAGTAAAATTGTCTACCAGCAGTGCTGTAAAACCTATAATGATTCTGCTATTATACAGAGGTATGTTGAATAATAAAACGCTTTAAATTCACATCACCAGAGCTTCCTGCCATGCATAACGATCACAGCAGGAAAAACCACCACCGTGTTTGAAATCACTGGGTTGTCTGGCAAGGAAAGAACAAGAGAATGAGACTCCCCTAGGAGAAATATAGAATTCGTTTAAAATAATTAGTGGCTAATAAACAGGAGAATTGATTTCAATTAAATATTTCTATGAAAAAGATAAGAGGGGTATTCTTCAGACTGCTGTTGTGGGCAAATGGTCTACTTTTTTCCTATTTGTTCTATTTCTCCACAGTCGGTAATAAAAACAGTACAAAGGCTTAATGATAAATTTGAAAATTGCTAAAGATTTGTTCAAAGCCAAGCTTTGCCCATGTTCTCTTTCTTCTCTTATCTTAACTTCTTTACCTTATGAATGATTAAGCACATGGTGAAGTATGTGAAGTGAATTTTTTTTTCATTGAGTCACTGGTTTTTAAATCACTTTGCGATCCATTATAGAACTGATTAAAGTTAGAGGCCACAAAGCTAAAGCACTCCCATCATGGACCCAAACACCACATATTTTGAGCAAGACATGTCCACCCCAATCATTTTCCCAGAATAATGGTTGTGTCAGTGTGTATTTTTCAATCATTTGTTCTGAACCTTTTATATTTGGTTCCATCCAGTCTTAACCCTAACACATTCTTGGTATTACTGTTTATGATACATCAGTGCACATTATTCCAAAGCAGATTATTCACATTATTCAGTATGTGCATCAGTTTTGTTATTGTGAACTAAAACTAATAAAAAAATATATCTGTAATGGAAATAAACCTGAAAAAAAATAAAAATAAATGAAAAGCCTAAAACTAAATACTGCTATTATGTAGTGGCAGGAAAGAGGACAGACAAGCTTAAACTTACTGAAAAAACACAGTAATGAACAGAAATGGTATTTAATATTAAGTAAGCTGAGTAAACTGCAATTAATAAATGGTACTAAAAACATGTGTTGATAAAACAATTGAATACAACAATCAAGCATTAATGCCGCAATTTTAATTTTAATCACACTTGGATACATAAATAATTTACATTTTATTGCGGTCAATATGTAAGTATTTTACGGTTAACTGCTATAAATACGTCACTATTGTAAGTTTTTGTGTGTATGAAAACCTAAGTAAATGTACGTGTGGTAGAACCACACTTACGTAAAAATACACACGAATTCTAAAGAGATCCCGTTGTATAACAGTATATGGGACCTGTGCTGGCAAAAAAGTGAAAAATTTTGATCGAATTTGAGGTTTTCATCAAAATCAGTTCATTAAGCCCTCGTCTAGCGATCCCAATGCTCCAAATAGCAATGAAACATCTAAAAGAATCTTTATTTGTACATTTTGAGAGGACTACCTTTCCTTTGACCATGAAAAATGCAATTTTTACTACTGGCCCTGCCTCCTCAGCACAAGTTTGGTACCATTGTAAAGCTCTGCATTCCAACTTTGTGAATATTCATAGACAATTCTCGATGGTCTGAAAAAATTAAATGTGATTTGTAAAGTCAAAAATCATAGTGCAGAACATTCTAGCCCTGGGTTTAAGCACGTCAAATTAACTATTCAGAGGAGACAAAAAGTGCCAGAATTACAGTGGAATTTTATTCTCGGCTTGCGGTAATTTCATCACCTCGTGATTAGTGTAGGTCACGGTGTCTCTCAGAACTTCACAAAGTGTGTTAGGACCATTTCTGTCTGCTCATGTACCTCCTGTGAGACATGAAAATCAGAGCTCTTGACTGCTTAACTCAGTGAAAAAGGAAAATGTGCTCCGGTGAGAGGTCTTGCTGGTGTGATTTGAATGCCTACTCCTTTCAGCACTCTCTCTTGTATTAGTCAGATGGCGAAAGGCAAAGAAAGCATGACTCTTTTTAAAGCACCTTTAATCACACTGGGCGCTCTCCCTGAGGATTTAAGCAGTTTCAAATAGAACTTGAGTGAAAATATGTCCGTGTGGCTTTGGGTTAAATGGCTCTGTGCAATTTTAATCAATGGTAATAACACCATGAGCATTGAAAATGCTCCCCTGGTACAGAAGCTCTGTAGTAATCATGTAAAAAATGTTCTGTATGTGTCAGTGTGGTCCTGGGCATGTGCTGTGAGAATAAGGGTTCTCTGATGAAGGGCAACTGTTCAGTTCACTTCCGCTGTTCAAGTATTTAAGTCTAATGTGAGGTATTAAGTGCAGAAAGTTCAATGGCACAATGTAAGAAATGTAGAGGTGAGAGAGGAAGCTCTCAGAAGTATCGGAAAAATCTGTAGGCTCAGATAATGCTTTTTAAGTGGACACAGACCTTGAATTTTTTAAGCATATGAAATGTCTGTGAAAGAGTGTGGAGACCATCACATTATATTTCAAGCATAATTTTGCACATGTAAAAAGAGTACTATAAACATCAAGAAAGTATACAATAGCTTTTAGTCTCTTGTAACCTTGTTTAAAGCCTTTTCTAAAGGATTTTTCATGTGCACTATTGCAAAGGAAATATTATTTTCTATCGTGTGTTCAATCAATGCTATGGCTCATGCATGATTAATTTTGTTAATCTTATATGAGTTACATGGATTTCCTTATATGATCTTTTCATAATCTTTAAACCATGAGAAAAATGAAATTTGATTATTGACATATATATATATATATGTGTGCAACCATTGCATATATAAAACAAGATATGATGTTTTCAAAGAGTGTTAACTATCTAAGAATGTGAAGTGATGAACTGAAAGTTTGTTGAAGATTATTGCCCAAATGGAGGTTAAACCACACATGTAAGGGTCAGATCCTGGTTGGTGAGCACGAAGAGGTATATGTGTTACCTGTTAGTTTTATGGCTAAGTAAATGGGTTACCATTACCTTATACGTTGCAAGGTTAGTAAATAGTTTCACTGAGCAATGACTTGAGAATAATGACTTTTCTGCCCTTAAGGTCAGTTATCTGGGAAGAAGTTAGGGGTTTACATTTTAGTCATTTAGCAGAGGCTTTTATCCAAATAACCTAATTAGGGGTTAGGTGCCTCGCTCAAGGGCACCTTAGTCGTGGTATCGAAGGTGGAGAGAGTGCTGTTTATTCACAATCCCCACTTTCAATTTCTGCCGGCGTGGGAATCGAACCAGCAACCTTCAGGTTGAAAGCCC
The DNA here is from genome assembly GCA_038088235.1 of Zacco platypus. NCBI lineage: Eukaryota > Metazoa > Chordata > Actinopteri > Cypriniformes > Xenocyprididae > Zacco > Zacco platypus. The sequence continues at coordinate 8,959,846 of CM076084.1, forward strand.
GACTCCCTCACCATTAGGCCACGACTATTAGTTTATGTCTCTAACTAATAATTATTTACATACATTAAGCGGACAACTATTATGGAATGTCGATGGACTGAAATTTGTACTTGTTTGGTAAAAGGAAGTAGGATGGCTTTATGGTAATTTACTGATTTGTTTATCCAATCAATCTTGAAAATCTTTGTTAGGCTGAAAAATGAATATGTATGATTTGACTGGATAAATACTGTTCACTTTGTAGTTCTCTGAAAAGGGACTACCCTGAATTTCGATTTTCAGTAAAGTTGGTTTGATAATTTTACTATTGAGTGGCCTGAGTTTAATCACATGGATGAATTTCCACCACACTATCCATTAGCCCATTAAACATTATGCGTATTAAGATTAACAAGTATTAGAGTAACATTACATTAGATTTAATAAGTATTACTTTATTTTATTTTTTTCATGTTAGTGTGTTAAATTAAGAGAGTAGAGTAAACAAAAATCAAACAATCTAATGTAATTCATACATTATTGCCATTAAAAAAAAACATATTGTTGTTCTAGTGACTTCCACAAATACTACACTTACAAAGGTTGACAATGTAATTGGACATGTTAATATATACATTTTGTTGACTAGACATGTACGTCTAGAAGAATTTGAAACTGATATCATGTAATTCTGAATCAATCAGTCAAAAGAAGGATACTATTGCGTTCATAAAACTTGATTTGTTAATGGTTAATAGAATAAAATCCTTTTTTTCCACCTTTTTAGGGGCCGCATTAGTTTTAGTCACTTTTTTCAGTATATTATAAAGGTGATACTTGGCTACTCTGGAAAGTAAAATATACTACCATTCAAAAGTTTGGGGTTTTTCTTTCTTTCTATTCTTTTTTTAAATATCAAAGACATTAATATTTTTATTAATCAAGAATGCATTAAATTGATTAAAAGTACAATGAATAATTATTATTTTTTTAAATCATAGTTTCCACAAACATATTATTTGAGCATCAAAAAGAATATGCGATTTCAAAAAATTATGTGACACTGAAGTTTGGAGAAATGGCTACTAAAAATTAAGCTTTGACATCACAGGAATAAACTACATTTTAAAACATTAAAATAGAAAACAGTTCTGTTAAATTGTTTTGATATCTCACAAGTACTTTTCATTTCCAGAGTTGTCAAATACCACCTGGGGCACTTTGTGAATCATTCATCTACACATATTGTGATATGGAATATAGTTAGATGAATAATACTCAAGAATACAAAAGCACGTCTTATTTGGAATGTAATAATTAAATGTAATTATAAATCAGTGACCCTGAAACCTCAGCTGCCTACACATGGAAAATAACATACAGTCACATATCCATTGTGAGTACATTATTTGGCTGTTGCAGGAATCTTGTGACCATTTAAGATTCTGTTTGCTGATCTCGTACTAACCACTTCCACCCCCAAACCCTCCAAAACGCTCATTCTTTGTCCTTCACTAATACATATGCTGCAAAGGCAGGCAATCTCTCTCTTGCACACACATATTCCATTAATATTCAGTCTTGTCTCCCACAGAGCATCCAAACAAATGTTTGTGTCACACACACAGTGCAGAAGAAATATGAAATATTAAATATGTACTTATAAACAGTGTGACTCAGAAAGCTTTTTCACTGACTATCCATCATAAGCACTATTTGACAGCCCGTTCTCTTTCTCTCTTCAGTTATGGACAAAAGTTTGCAAAGCCTATCATTTTTGACCTTGCTGTTCTGAACCTGTACTATACACACGTTCAAGGGCCACCAAGGTCAGCATGTTTGCTATTTCAGGCATATAATAATGTGTATCACTCAACACATTAGCTGACAGAAAGTGTTATATGTTTAAGAAAATTAGAGAGGTGACAATGACGTGAGCACATTTACAGAAGTTCTAAAATCATTCAGTGTGCTACTATGTAACAAAATATCTTTACTTCATATTTTATTTACAAATATTTTTGAAAAAGCAAGAAACGCTGTCCTTACTATTTAACAAGTAGATTAGTCATACTAAATGCGTGGTCAAAAACAAAAGTATAAAAAGATAAATCACAATAAAAATATCAAATGAAACATGAATTATTTTAAAATGAAGTGGACATGTTTTTATCATAAAGAAAAAACTAAAAAAGCCTATCATATTTGACCTTGCTGTTCAAGAATTTATAACAAATATTTTTTGAAAGAGCAAGAAATTTCCTTCTATATTCTGAGTTTAAGAATATACTGTATGTTGTTACGGTATGAAAAAACACAAACATGGAGCTGTTTTGGTCCCTGTGCAGGTTTATGTGTGAGTTTGATTGCATTAAGTGCTCCTCAAGACTCTTAGGCCATGTTCAGACTGCCAGCAAAAATCAGAATTTTTTGCATATCCAGATTTCAATGTGTTTTTGAAAGTCTGGACTGCAAAAAAACACATGAATTCTGATTCAAACCACATTTTGAGGTGGTTTGAAATGCGATTCCAATCAGCTGTTAACGGATTTGTCTTTGACCGCCTTCCGTATTCAAGTTGCGAAGAAAGTTTAAAACTCTCGCAGTTCAAAAAGCTTACGCTACGTCCTATGCCTTCCTTATTCAACTTACAGAAAAAGTAACTTTCTTCTTCGTAACTTGAATATGGAAGGCGGTCTGGAGGAAGCTAGATATTTTACTTTTATAAATTGTTAAATATGTTCTTTTTTTTACACAAACGTATCGTTTCGCCTCAGAAGGCCTTTATTAACATGTGGAGTACATGTTTATGATGGATGGATGTGGATGGAAGCACTTTCTTCAGCTCATACTTGTGACCCCTGTTCATTTATTAAAATATATCCGATTGTGTTTATCAGAAAGAAGAAAGTCATATACACCTAGGATGGCTTGAGGGTAACTAAAGCTTGGGCTAATTTAAATTTTTTTGTGATACACAAAGAAAACATCAAAACTGGTGACAGAAATGCTGGAAGTACTCATACTGTGTTCAAATGATATGTCTAAAGATTTCAGCATTTTCCTGTGCAATGGAGGAGTTATGCACTCGACAGTGCGCTGATTTGGAGAGCGAGAAGATGCGCTCCTGAAAAGTGAAGCCAAAGCGTCTTGAATGATCAAGTGTTCGTTCTTTAAATATATTTTAAGTGGTTTTATTTAGTTATTTGATGCTATAAAAACGCCGGTTTTGACATCATGATTGACAGCTGAGATTGACAGCTTCTCTGAGAAATGTAGTCACTGAAGCACAAACAGAACTGTTTATTTCACACCAACATAATGAGCTGTTCTGCAGTAAACTGTACTAACTGATTCTGTGGGAGTGTGGACAGAACCTTAATATTGCGGCTCCACTTCGCACTCACTACAGCACAGACTTGAGACTCAAGATGTCAGCGCCATATCAGGACACTGGTGGTTTCAGTTACTACAAAGGAAGAGAGTGAAGGTGTGTCGTCTATCTTTTTATACAGTCTATGGTCTGGAGACACAAATCTCCAGACAGTCTGAACATAGCCAAAAACTGGTCTAAATGGAAGTTTGTGTACGTGTTTTTCTGACGCTCTTCCCTTTGAAGTGTTCTCCATCGAATAATACCACAGTGACTTTAAGCAAGTCACCTTCTGTAATTTTGGTTTGAGTCTGAGAGCTTTTCAAATCCATTTCAAGACTTTTTTTTTTGGACTAACCAAAGCAAAATAAGGTTTGTTAAGAGTTAAGACAACACTCAGTTTCTTAGTAAACCATGTTGCTGAAGAAAAACAAAGTGTTTATACTCCAACAGAAGAAACAAATGTATCCTTTCTAGTATTCAATTTGCCAAGTCTGGCCTTCTAACATCAAACAATTTTGCCTGCGGCTGCTTGAAAGAAGAGCACACTTTAGAAACATTAAAACATTGATTTTCCTAGAATGTTTGCTCCTCAAAAGTCTTATAACAACATCAGTTATCCAGTGGGTAGGCACACGGAACATCATTTGCTTTTGCAACACAACGTTCGCTCTAGAACGAAAGGTAGCACATACTTCTAACCTAAAAGTGGGAGTGATTTTCTCTGTTCCTGACTTCTCTTTGTAGTTAAACCTCTTCCCCCGGCCTCTCTTGCTCTCCATCGGATCGGAAGGAGCTTTTTTGAGAACCATTTAATAAATCAGAAACCTACTTTACACTTTTCAATTTCCAAATGCATCCCCAACCCTCACCTCTCACCGCCCCACAATAATTATTCCCATAAGAGAGCAGAGACTGGGGCACAGTGACGGTAAAGGGCCATAACTCGAAGGCCGAACATTAAAATTGTCAGTTAGCAAATGAATACTCATTATATTCTGCATAAAAGCATCGCGCCCATTTATCATATTTCTTAAAGAGGCTTTTCCTTACTTCATAATACAGCTCCAGTTTGCATAAAATTTGAGTGTACGCTGTAAAAAATATCAGTAATTTCAATGGCAAAAACTTGGTGTAAAGTAGATAATTTAGATCAATTGAATTATTGTGATTGATTTTTAAATCAAAATAGTATTGAAACAGCTTACTACTTGTGGTTAGAATAAAACAATAAACATAAAACTTAAAAGCAGGCCTAAAATTGAACAGTATGCATGAAGAATGTAGTACACTAGCATTCTATTGCAAACACCGCCTATCTATGCCATGCCTTACATGATGCATTTCTGGTTTAAATATATATTGGAAATGATGCATATAAACACTGGTACTGATACAGAGATTTTAAGGCAGAGGCATATTGTGCACGCAACATATACTGCTACTAAAATGTTGCATCAGTGCATACATATGCCGCATCATTGGGTAAACGGCAGTTTAAAAAAACGTGGGCTGATATCTGTCTAGCAAGAGGTTTCAAAAAAGTTTCAGTGTCCATGTTACTGAAATACTGAAATACAATCTAAGCTCATTGGAAAAAATGCCTCTACCTATATTTTAGCAAAACAACAAAAACTGTAAAGAACCTTAGTAGCGGTAAAACACCAACTACCTTCTATTCATTTTCACACAAATCATGATTACAGGGGCACATTATTGATTAATAAAATACTTATTTTTGTGTGGTTCCTTGCACAATACTATTTTATGAGTTCAGTTTTTTCTGATGTAGAAAACGTTTGTGGTAGCTCACCAACCACATTATTGCACTTGTGATGTGGAGCACTTAGGTAAGAGTCCACTGAAACACGAGTCATGTTAAAAGAGCTTGAGGCCCTGTTTACACCTGGTGTTAAGGTGCATTTTGGTCAATCAGGTGTGAAATGTTTTGAGCTTGTCCACTGTAGACGTTCGTGTGGTCGAATGGGTTCGAACAGCCACAAACATGACCTAACATTATGGGAAGCACGTTAGCCAGACAGGATTTAAATGTTGTTAGCTGAAGACCTGAGTTTAGTTTGAACAAGAAAAATGTACCATGCACAATGTTCTCTCACAATTCCTGATTTCTAACACGCACTCACATCTTTTGGCGTGGTATTGTGGCTATCAGAGTAGAAACAAAAGCTGATGCTCTGCATGTGTTTTTCTATCGTTCATATGTAAATTGAGCAAGCTTATTTCATCCATTAAAACGAAAGATCTGAAAAAGCCCATAGATTTGCCCTCCTATAGACCCTCTCCTCAAAGAAATCAGGACAGAAGTGGTTGAAAGTGGACAAAAGAGATGGATCACAATACCAATTGTAAACAGGAATGTGTCTCCCTCATCCACTTGTGATCTGATCCACCAAAAGTCATCTTAATACTAGGTCTTAATACCAAGCTAAAATGGCATGGTTGCTTTAGCAGTTGTGTTTTTATTTGACTTTTGCTTTTATTAACACTATCGTTCAGGTTGAGGGTAGGGTTTAATGTAGGTGGTACATTATTTTTCAACTCCCCAACAATAATAAAACATTGTTAAGTTCACGTTAATCTGTTTCAAATAAGACTGATCATAGTGCCACTCACTGTACATTTTACATTGAAAGTGTTACAAAATGTGCAAGAAGCAACGTAATATCATTTTAAAGATATGTTGCCATAGGCTCGCATAGGCTTCCAATTAGCCTGGGTTGTGATTTAAGCAGGAAAAAATTCTCTCATATTCCCCTTTAACTAAGTCTGAAAACAGTAACATGAAAATAATGCATAGATTTCACCAAATGTAAAATGTTCACCTGTTTTGCTTTTAAAGGGAGAATTTTCTAAAAGGTGTTCAACTATAGAGAGAAAATGCAAATAATATAAATGAGAAACCAATTCTGTAAAACATATCACTAACAAATGAGGAATTTGGCCAAATTTGTGATGCTCTGCAGGAATCTTTTTGTGTGCCATTATGGACCAATGACAACCAAGTTTTTAATAACAAGTTAGGCTTATATAGAGATCACATACTGAGCTAAAAATGTGTGAGAGAGCGACAGTTATTATGTAACTGTCCTAGTTAGATTTTGATCTATTGTGTGACAATAAACCCTGACATTGTACGTCAAGATACTTTTGAGATTGTGAACCTTTTAGGCCCATTTTGTGACTGTTCTGTATCTTTATCTACCTATTTTACATTTATCATATACAGCCAAATGGTTGGAAGACAATGGAAAAACAACAGAAATTTTTTAGGGAACACTTAATTGAGAGTTTGCTTGAGTAACAAAACCTCCTGGTGCACCTATCAGCGTCACCCTGGGCAAAAGGGATCAGCCAATCATGAGGGCAACTGGGGAATGCTTGCAGACACCTGCACCTGATTAGAGACAATTAACAGAGAGTACAAAAGGAGCGTTGTGTCAGCGAGGTGAGCTTACACTCCACTTTCCATTAATGACTTTCCGCTTTCCGTGCCAGGAAGTAGCTCTCTGCTGCCAAGCACTCCTCATTTCCCCTGCTTGCCCTTAACCCAGATTTCAGAGAAGCACTAATCAACTACTTCTTGGATTACCACCTCTAACCCCACATCACAAATGTCCATCGTCAGAGCTCTGGGTCATATCCCATCACTGCCTGCTCATATACACCATAAAAGTTTGAGGCTTTGCCCAACCTCCCAGTCTTAGTTTAAAATGAAATCTTATATATGAAAGACAGAAACAAACCTTAGTAAAATAAAAAACACACAAAAAACCCCCACTAAAAACACTCTGTAGATACTTCTGCACTTATACCCATTCTGTAGATACTTATGCATACATCCCCTTATATTGTATATTAAAACAAGCTCCAATTGTCCAAAGTTTGTGTTTTGGAAACATTGAAGAAACAGTCTACCTTTCATTGGTTTGATTTGAGGTTTTACAGGATGAAGCTCCTAAGTTTCAATAGAAGCTAGTTGTACTACAGCACTCGATCTCATTAAAGTTTTTGCACATTGAAAAAAACAGAAACAACAACAAAAGCATTGTTAAACATTTTAAGTTTAAGTATACTTCCTTTTTTCCCTCTGTGTAAGATTTAAAATCATATGGGTTTATTACACGAGTGAATAAATAATGATTATTGATGTTTAGATTTAAGTCACTATCCTTGGAAAAGCTGCAGATCATCACGGTTAGGGGTTTTAAGGTTCATGACATACAAAGTAAAAATACTAGGCTGACTGCTGTGAGAGTAGGATTGCATTGTGTTGCTTGTTAAAAGAATAAATTTTCTTTTGAAAGCAGGACTTTCTTGCTTTTCTTCACATTGGTTCATGTCGAATGTTGAAAGGTAAATTATAAATATTTAAAACCCTACCCTCACATCTGTGATTTATGTGATGTTTAGAAGTTGCTATAATAACCCCTATAAATGGGACTGGAGTTAATTCAAAGGTATACAAATAATTCTTTCTTCCAAATGGTTTGTTGCTGCACCACAAAAGTTAATTTCTATAGTTTACTGTACATGAATTAAACTTTGAAAGGGACTTCTCCAGAAGTTTAATTTTTGAGAGATATATATACCTGCAGTTGCCCATTAACTATGAGTCGACAACTGTGGAAAGCAGGGCTGGGCCGAGAGCAGTGGGAACGGAGCTGCGCGCCACACCGGTCTCAAAACCCACGGAGGAGCTCCAGATGGATAAAAGGAGTGACAACAGTGAAGGATGAGAGAGGACCAGGCCTGGACTTTATGTCGTGTTTTATTTTAGTTTAAGCGGCAGTCGCCACTTTACTTTCATTTTGTTTATTTGATGAATAAAGTTGAACGCTGAACATTTGCTGGTTCCCGTCTCCTCCTTCCCTGAGCCTTTAACATTATTACATTGGTGCAGAGAAATTGGGAAGAAGTAGGAGGGAACTGGCAAACAATCAACATAAAGTTTTAATCATAAAATAACAAAAAGAAAGTAAAGTGGCAGCCCCTCAAGGATGACTTCGCCATAAATTAAAACAAAATACCAACATAAATCTTCCTGGCCTTGCTCCGTTCCCATGGCTCTCGGCCCTGCCCTACTTGCTGTAACAATTTTTTTTCTTTTTTTAAAAAAATTATTTCAAATTCATACAATAATTGTGAGACCAAATATTTCAGAGATTTCTGAATGTCGTGGTTTTTAAAACACCATCTAGGATTTATTGTACTGTAATGCGCAGTAATTAAACAGTGCAATCAAAGTAACTTCCTCAATGTTTGCAGTTGTGTTAATAGTAAAATCTATTAGTAATTAATTGAATAAATTACTATAAATATTAGATCATACTATTGTACACTGAATAATAAATGGTTATGAACTAAAATACGGTAACCAACATGCCGTGACAAATCATTACAATCAAATGTTGACACTTTTTTTTTAAAAAATATGTGAGCTGTATTTTTCTCTCTTTTTTACAAAGTGAACATACACTAACATATACTGTGCATGTTTTCTGAGCTATCTATATGAGGAGGTGCCACAGACTATTATTTTATATAAATCTAATTATAATTACTACAGACCAAGGGTATTCAACTGAATTATTTTCTCAATAACTTCATCTTACCATTTTAGACTGTGGTTTGCGTCTCAAACAGTATAGCTATATATTTATAATATAAAGGATCCGTAAACATTTTTACATTAAAAATGTGCATAAATACTTAAATAACATTTTAGATGCTGCCAATATGTCCATATTGTATGTTGTACCGTCTCTTCCCTGCTTATGTGTAAATATAGTATATGCAGCGATTAGAATCGAACACAAGTGTAATTATAAGAAATTCCTACAATGTCCTTTTAAAAAATGATGCACTAATTGTCTGAGCAGAGCGAAAGCAGTTAAGTAATGATAACCGATGCATCAAAACTCTGCAGATTGATTCTGCTGTTTAAACAGGCCTCCATTAAATCAAAAGATCGAAAGGTGAACATGAAAACAGTGAGTCTATAAATGCCAAATGGAGTCATTTACTGTAAACGTGCAGCAATGTGCTCATATTATGAGACATAGTTAATGCCACGGGTATATTTAAATCAAACAGATGCAATCACTCATAAATGACAAATGTAGTTATCATAGGCTATAACTATTCCACACAGTCTCTTCCCTCATGCTGGGTTTAAAATATGAATGAGAGTCTTCTCTGAAAGTGAAGTATATTTAAATAAAGGAAGTCAAGCTCTGCTGAGGTGATAGATGAGAATAAATGGAAGTGTGAGGTGACTGTAGCTCCTTCATTTCAGATCACAGTATGCTCAATAACATCAATAGAGATAATACCATTTTAAAAGTGTCTATCTCAGGAAACCCCAGGGAGAAGTGGAGGAAGAGTGAAAGAGAAGAATCATGAAAAATAGGGACCGACATTGGAAGTGACTGATGGGTAAAGAGAGTGTGAAAGAGTAAATGAATATTGCCTGTGTTTGTGTGTGATGTGTAAGTCTTCACCTCTGTCAGAGAGTCAAACGTGTAAGATTCATTTTGAGGGTGTGGAAAGAACCACGGAAGTGCAGGAATACAGTGAATTGGATATTTGGAGCCTGCTCTTTGGAATTCTCATTGGTCTCTTATATCAGCAAGTGGATTCCAGCAAAAACTAGTCATGATGAAACAGCAGTAGTGACAGTTCTTTTCTTCCATATTGAAACTTACATCTATGTGTAACAGATTATCGAAAAAGAATTCACCAAAGAATCCTGAAAAAAAAAACACCATTTCCACAAAAAGGCTTTTCAAGATTGATAATAATAATAATAATAATAACAATAATAATAATAAATGTTTCTTGAGCACCAAATCAGCATATTAGATTGCATATTAGCATATTAAATTGTATTTCATTTTTTTTTTAAATAGATACGTTTTTTTTTTTATATTTCATAATATTACTGTTTTTACTGTATTTTGATCAAATAAATGCAGCCTTGGTGAGTATAAGAGACTTCTTTCATAAACATTAAAAATTGTAAAGTTTCTAAGCATGACATATTCCAAACTTTTGACATATACTGTAGTTATCAAGTCACCTTTATAGTTACAGTTCTTGGTATGAACAGCCTTGAAGGGTTAGTTCACCCAAAAATGAAAATTCTGCCATTAATTACTCGCCCTTATGTAATTACAAACCTGTAAGTCCTTCGTTCATCTTTGGGAAACAATTTAAGACATTCTTCATGAAATCTGAGAGCACAGTGTCGCGCTTCCGTATTCTACATCTGAACGCCGACTCCTTATTGGCCGGCTCCTGCGTCATGCTACTCGCGTGTGCAACGTCGACCAATAATAAGCAGGCGTTCGGACGTAAACACGGAAGCGCTGCACTGTGCTTACTACGTCAACTGTGAAGGAGGCTGACATAGAAGAGATAAGGTTGTTGATTAAAGTAGTTATTTGTTTGTTTTGTTTTTGTACACAAAAAGTATTCTCACCGCTTCATAAAATTAAGGTTCAACCACTGTAGTCGTGTGGACCATTTTAACGATGTCTTTAGGTTCCTTTCTGGGCCTTTACAGTGTTAATTAAATTGCTGTCTATGGAGGACACAGAGAGCTCTCAGATTTCATCAAAAATATCTTAATTTGTGTTCTGAAGATGAACGAAGGTTTTAAAACACCATGAAGGTGAATAATTAACTACAGAATTTAAATTTTAGGGTGAACTAACACTTTAATAGATTGTCTGTTCAGGTTAACTAAGATTAACAAATGGAAAATTATTGCTTCCTACATAGATTTAAAAATTTGTTGATTCAAATAAACTTGGCTTTTTGTCAAATGAAAGAGCATTTACATTGCCAATCTCCTGTGATACTCCATCCCCAATTAAATCAATATATTTGCAGTGTTCTCTGATGCAGCACAAACTCTAGTGCGTAGGTGCCTTGGAGATCTGGAAAAATCTGCTTGTGTGGAAAAAAAAAAAAATAATAGCAGAGTAAAATAGAGGTTGAAAGGCATCCATCACATTTCCTGAGATAATTGATGGGTGGGTGTGGTAGGTACAACATGTCTCACTCTGGAAAAAAAGTAGAAAATATACCCAGAATGCCTGTGGACCTTATTGCACACACTCCCTCAACTTCACAGACACACAGGGTATGTGAGTCTCAACATGGTAGCCAACACAAGGGAATAAATTAGAGCAAGAGCAGCCTCCCAGCCCAATATCTATAAGGATGTGTGTGTGTGTGTGTGTAGCCCAATGAAATCCCCAGGCTGAAGAGATTTAAAATGGCTGCTAATTAAGAGAGCCATCAAAGGTAAGTTCTAGCACCTTAGTGTGGCTAATGAGAGCGTTAGTCCTGTTACAAGGAGTAAACACATTTCAGAAAGAGAGAGAGGGAGAGAAAAAGAAATGGGTAGGAAGGAAGGTAGAAAGGTTAACGCTAGTATGAGATCCAGTTGGTATTCAGAGCATCGCAGGGCTTTGACCTTAACCACAAGTTGGTTTTTAGTGCTAAAGAGGCTGTAGGGCATAAGAATGGGCTTTGCTTGGTTCAAACATCTTCACTTTCGCAGCTACAGGATTAGAGTTGCTGTTTTTGTCTCTACTACTCATACTCTTCACTGGGTAAAGGAGGGGGTGTTTTGAAGTGGGACAGAGTTTTAATGTGTATGTGGGAGCAAATCATAACATTTGGATGGCTTTGGAGTGAGCACCCTTATAGAAAGGTACTGCAAAATTATAATGAACACTAGAGACCATTGTTATGCTAGGTGAGTGGCATTGCTAGAGTGGTAGATAGCAGTGGTGGACAGTAACGAAGAACTTTTACTTCGTTACTGTACTTAAGTATATTTTTCAAGCACCTGTACTTTACTCAAGTATTTTTTATTTTGAGCAACTTTTACTTTTAGTTCACAACATTTCAAAGCATGATATACTTTTTACTTCACTACATTTCATAAATCATATCGTTACTCATTATTTTAAAATGAAGAATTCAGAAAACAGATCAAATCAAATTTTAAAACTAACTTGGCACTTCAAATAACGCTTGTATCGATTACATCGTTACGGCACTAGGAGGCGACAAGTGACTGTTAAACTATTTGACATTGAATGATTCACTGAAAAGATTTGTTCAAAAACATTGATTCATCCAGTAATGAAACAAGTCAAGTAGTTATGAGTAAGTCATTGAATCATTCATACAAAACCATTTTTAAATACTTCAATTGAAATTAAATATTTTTAAATAGACTGCAGCAATTAATATTTTGTCCCCTAGTAAATAATTATGTTATTTTGTAAAATTTTATGTACTTAGCCCTATATGTTATATGTATCAAACAATTAATTGGCGAATTAAACTGATCGTATTGCAGCTGTTCTCGAGTCAACAACTCACTGATTCAATGATCCGTTCAGAGAGAGTCTCCAGTGAACTGAATTTACAAATATGACTGAAAATCATATTCACGTCACAACTGTCAGTTGTTTATGAACTAAATCTGTTGTAAAGGGCAATCTACTAAAACCAGGAAATATGACCATATTAGCCTGGCTCTGTCAACACTGCATTGAACTCCCTATCGAACATTGTATATGATTTTAAAATCTTGCTAATTACTTACAAAGCACTAAAAGGTTTAGCTTCCCAGTACCTGAGTGAGTTCTGAACTAGTAGATCCTTCACATCTATTACAATCTCAGAATTCTGGCCAGTTGTTAATACCTAGAATATTAAAATCAACCACAGGTGGTAGATCGTTTTCCTATTTGGCACCTACATTCTGGAACAATCTTGCTAGCATTGTTCGGGAAGCAGACACACTCTGTCAGTTTAAATCTAGACAAAAACACATCTCTTTAACCTGGCATATATATATATATATATATATATATATATATATATATATATATATATATATATATATATATATATATACATATATATGTATATATATATATATATATACATATATATGTATATTAATAAATAAATAAATACATAGATAGATAAAGACGTAGGCCAACCTCAGTGTTCCTCCTCAGCTAAATTCAATTCGACCATCAGTTTCCACAATTTCGTGTGGAAAAAAGCATCAACAATTAACAATTCAGATTTATTGTGCATTTTAGTTAGATTTATTGAATAAATTGACTGACAGCTTCTGTGATTACAAAGGGAAAGCGCGGTGTTCGTTTTCTGTGCAATTAACTCACAAGAAAAGTTATTGTTTTTCATGAGATTTTATGATTACTCCCCTTGACAAAATGTTTTTTTTTTTTTTAACCTAGTGATTTTATAACGTTTAATATTTATTCAAAAGTGAAACTGAGTGAAATAATATTACAGAAATGGCTAATATATGTGCAGATATATGCTACTCTGCCGTCAACTGCTGGTCATAGTGGTAATTCATGTTTTTTTTTTGTTTGTTTGTTTGTTTTTTTTAAATAAAAGTGTTTTCTATCAAAACATGTTGGATTTCCTACATTTTGAAACATTCAGTTTTACAAATGGGGACAATCTCAGAAGGATGAACAAATAATGTTTTTGGTCATCACATTAAAAATAACATTTGAAGTGCTGGATAAATGTTGAGTGTGTCTAATTACAGACACAGCGTTTCTTATTCAAACATTCCTAATAGCTTCATCTTTATTGCAATCAGTAGAACTGGTTTATTGGCAAATTAGGCAAGTGTGATAACTGCATTACAATATAAATACAAGATTAAAAAGTCAACCATTGATAGTTTTGTGTCGATGTACAGCAAGTACAGAATGACAGATAACAGTTCACCAGAAATGCCCAAGCTGGCTTAAGGAAAACAAGGAGATAACCGTGCATATGGTCAATTGAGGGACTCAAACACAACTATTAAAAAAGGTTCAAACGTTCACTGAAGCTCCAGATTCATTAAGAGCCAGGGGGTGAAAATTATTTAGGTAAATTGTACTTCATTTGTCTTCCGGGAAACATGCAAGTCTTCTTTTGCTTCTGAAGACAGTATTAAAAAAAAGTAAAAAAAAAAAAAAAAAAAAAAAAAAAAATGAATATGGACATCTTCATCATGTTCAAAAGTGATTGTTTAAATCTTTTTTTAATAGTTGTGTTTGTCCTCAGTTGTACTCAGTGTGAAAAGATGGATCTCAAAATCATAGTGTCACTACTGGAAAGGGTTCAAATATGCAAAAATGCAGGTTAACTGAGGTAATGACAGAGTATTAATAATCAAGGGTATGTAAACTTTTGAACAGGGAAATTTTTATGAATTCAGTCTTGTGGACTATATGTAAATATCTTATGTAAAATATCTTATTCAGGACAGTACTAAATAAAAATATCATGCATTTTGTATGATCCCTCTTATTTTGTTAAAATTATTCACATTTTCACATTCTGGATGTGAAAATGTCAATCACATCCATGCTGATAGAGAGCAATATCACACGGCTACTCGTGTGATACTGCTTATACTATAAACTACGCATTCAAACGCCTTTCACACTTATGCATTCAACAGAACAAAGTTATAATGACCAATCCCACAGCGCTTGACTCTACAATCCATCACTGTTTTCCAGAACTCACTGCACATTTAAAACTTCACACTGCTTTTAAAACCATCTCTTTTAATGATGTTAGGAGTGTATAGAAATACTGGGCTGGTGTTGATGTGAATTACTGCAATCTGGCCTTTTTTTTCCATAAAGCACCCCTATTTATTATCACATCTGACCATAAAAGAATTACCTTCACTGACCCTATAAATATCGTTCAACAGCTCACATACTCACACACACAGCACAGCTTTCATTATATCAGGCTGTAAGTCTCTGTCAGTGCTGTGATCGAACTGGTAGCGAATGAGGGGAGTAAACAATGAATGAATAATAGTACTAGTATTCAGTAATATTTCAAAACATTCAGAGTTCTGAATATTCTGAACAAGATGTCCACATCAGGACGAGGAAAATGACAGTGTTAACCTGTATGAAAATGAGCCTCAATTATGTATGATGAAAAAGTGCTTGAACGCACATTTTCCGATATTTTTTTTGCATAAGAATGGACTGTTAAATCAAGGCACGCACTTCTGACAGTTTATTACCGACCGATACTCTTGAACCACGCTAAATCTTTAATGCCACGCATCATCTAGATGGCTTCACAGAGCAGAAAGCAAGAGACACTGTTATCCATCCCTGAACAAAAACAAAGTGCTTTTTGCGATTCACAAATGCATTTACAAGCACTTCAGTGCAAATACTGTGAATAATTCAAGTAAGCCATCCTCGTATTGCAATATTACAAGGAGATCACTTTGTCTGGGTTTATGGGCCTTCACATAGCATATGCTGCCAAATGAACCTTTTCTACTGAAGATACTAAAAGAAATCCTTTTGTAGTACTGAAGTCTTCTTTATTGATAAATTCAATTCAATCACATTAACCATTTTGAATAGTATAGCAAGTCACATAATATACTGAGGTGAATGATGAACTAGCGGTTACAACTTTTAAAGTGAACTTCACAAGATACCCTTCGCCGGCAGTTTTGATACTGAACTAATCATAACCCCGTATCTGCCATTTTTTCTGACAAAGCAGTCAGGGGAGTAAATAGATCAACGTTGGTGAACTTGAAAATTGTGTGTACTCACATCTTTCTGCGCTTGAAATAACATTCTTCTGATGTCCATTAATGTTTATTTGATGCTATAAATGAACTAGTATGAAGAGATGATCGGTTGAAGGAGCTACAGCGATCTGTCACGACACTATACGGTATTTACTGTTTAAACTTCTTAAAAAAATTACAATATTTTAAATATGAAACTGTTTCATATCAAAAGTAACCTGCTCTGTTTTGTCTGTCGACGTGTTGTCAGTGTCCTCTTTGCTCCTGGATGTATTTTTCATTGCATGATGTGTGGTGTGAGAGCACATGCTTGTCGGACCTAGCAACAGTAACTAAAGGGGGCGGGTCTTTGCGAAGGGTCAATTAAACTATTGTGAATTAACATAAATGCATTAGGATGCATCAGTCAAATTAAAGTTGCACTACATAATTACATTTAAGTTGTACTGGCTTTTATTCAACTTGCCATGTTATTGATCACTCAACATTCAAGGTCACGAATGCACTTTGCCCTTCCTTTATATTTAAAAGGCAGAATTTTCATGTACAGTATAAAGCAAAAGATTAGGAGTAATATTATAAAGAAAACATGTTTCCGGAATGTAATAATTGCTTTTCAATCACAATACATCTTTGTTGCAATCTTTCAACAGAATGTAAAAAATTGCCCTGCCTTTGAAAAAAACTTTCCCTTTTGGTCAAAATCACCAAGGCTTTTTTCTTTTCTTTTTTTTTTAACCCACATCCTGAATGATAATAACAAGAATTGTTTAAAAAAAAAAATATCCAGCTAATTTCAATGTTATCCCATTTTTAGTCTTGCTGTCAAACATTTTTACAGTGTATTTTCATTACAGTTTCTGTTGCTATGGTAAATCAACATCATTAAATTTCTACAATTAGTCATTATTGATTAATTAGCACAAAACTAATTTTCTAGGTTACCATTTACATTTACTGCCTGTTAAAATGAGTTATAGCTGAAAAAAGATCGCAATTTCTTGATTGTTTAATCTCTTTCACTGCTTCACTTAATATGATTCCCTTTTATGAAACAATAACCTTCAAGGAAAATTATGTACTTCTCTATGGCATAAAAAGTAACATACTCATAAAAGAGTCATGTGCGTTCTTACACAGCTTCCCTTCTAATTATTTTGAGCACACACATACACAAACACACTCTTGCAGAAAGAAAACCAAATACATTAATAGCCAATTAACTGCAGGCCTAACCAATAAGAGGAATGCGAATTTGGCCCTGAAATCCCGTGTTGCTAGGAAACAGAGACAACACAATAGTGAGGGCACTGGTTTGTTTGGAATTGGCACGCTGCTCCAGAACTGTTAATATATGATCTACCCAAAATCCAACCACTATGCACTAGAGAAAAAAACTGACACATGCCTTTCTAAGTAGAAAGGCTCAATATAAGGGCCACTTACTCTTAAAATCCAAAAACAGAGTTGTGAATGAGGGTCACTTTGTCAATTAAGATGCTGATAAACTAGAATAAAGAGCTAGTGGGTGAAATAAAATCCAATTTCATTTTGAACAGGCACATGTGAGGATACTTCTTAAAGGTGTTAAAATGCAACTGCAAAACAGTCTTAAATCTCCAAACATCCTCCATCTCCACCCACATCAATGACCTTCATTTTGACAAAAGTCTGAAGTTCTTTAAAAACTATTTTAGAGAGTATTATGGCACTTGAAAAACACTCTTCAGAATTTTTGGGGGGACATTACAAAATAGAAAGAATTTGAAGAAGAATTTTCTTTGCAGGGTCACTTGCTTTTCAGGGCTCTGGGAAACGTATTAAATTTTAGGAGTTGACACCCTGATGCCTGTGAGTTTTCAGCTATAGCACATATTTCATCATGTACAGCCTTAGAAATTAATAAACTGTCAACGGTGGCGTAGTGGTTAGTGAACAGGTTTCGTCACACTGGTGCTTGTGTGTGCTGGCATAAAAAAAAGTGTTCTCTTTGGAAACTGATGCATGACCTTAGTACCACGCGTATTAATTTATTAAATATTTTTGGCTAATTAGTCTATGCTTTCAGATACCAGTAATAATGACGTACTCTTTAAATCCATTCCACATACTGTAATTCTCGGATTTTCCCTCAAAATCATCTCTATATACACCTAAAATAATCAATGCTAATGCATTGTGGGTTCAAATCTAGCTTGTATTATTTCCTTATCCTGCTTTTTTCTCCCCATCATTTTAGGCAAAAATATTGTTTTATGTAACTTAAGGCCAGTTTTTTTGTAAATGCCGCATTAGAACTGCGTTGCGAACATGACAGGGCTTTCTTCTGTCAGCTGTGTATGAGTATCAGCAAAATGCAAGACTTTCTTTGCAGTGTTAAGGCAGTTACAGATGGTTGAACAGATGCAAGAAAGAAGAAAGAAGAGATCAATCACAATTCATTATGCAAATTAATGTAAGGAGGAAGACCAATTGGAATTCAGCATGCAGTTATGATGACTGTCGTTTAGATCCCGAAATGTTAAACTTTCTATCAATGCCAACCAAAAACACACAAATGCACGAGTAACTAGTTAAAATGTTTATTCTTTCTTTTTGTTACTGAAGGGAAAGATTTTTCCTCAACCTTACACACTATATTTGTTGCCAGTGGTTACCGGATTATGAGTGAGTCAGTGTGTTTCATCAAAAACTTGCTACTTTACGAACAGATTATTCGCCGCAGATCTTGACTAATTCAAAAAGGAAATGAACCAGCTGTCACTATGTATTTTAGGCATTAAAAAAGGCAGGGATGTCCAATTTGAAGAAGGATTAATTCAGAAAATGAAAGTTCTGGCATCATTTACTCACCCTCATGTTGTTCCAAACTTGTATAATTTTTCCCCATAGACCAGATGTTAGATAGGATGTTTAAACTTCTTTTTTTTTACCTAGGATTGGGTTTAAAAATGAAAATTTCTGAATTTTAATCTATTAACATTTGTATGAACCAATATCGATTAAATTTTTAAAGTCCATGTAAAGTCAATTCTGAGAATTGTTTCTAAACACATTTGTATTGCTGAAACACATTACAAAGACTGGGAACTATGTAGTGCTGAATTGTGGAGTTAGACTGTTAAACAGTTTTTAACCAATTCTGTTTAACTTTTTTTGGGTGGGGCTAAAACGGTGGCTCGATGACGCATTGCACCCGAGCATGGCCCCGCCCCAACACTATAATAACTACCGCGGGTTACTGTCATTACAGTTACAGCCTACATTTTGCTAGCTAGCTATACCTTGGTCAGGTAAATGCATATGCTACAAACTTTCATCTGAGACACCTGGGATTCAATGATAATCTGCTTTTATTGGTGAATGGGGCCGAACCGACCATCTCCCGGCCTTCATCCTCCTGTCCCGACGACAACCGATGATATGGGGCCAGAACGACTGTCTCCTGTCCCAGCCTCATCGTCCCGTATAGTGACACCGACTCTGGTGCCACAGTCGGCAGTACGTGCCCAACAATGAGTGTAAGATGCCTTGTGTGCTTATATAATAATTAGTAGGTAGTCCACAGTAACTCTACCAAATTTTGCAACCCTCTAACGTGATTTTTTGTTAACATGCATCAGTATGTTTGACTCATTAGACAAGTAAGTTGAGAGATATCATCTTTCTTGTGAGTGGGCGTGGTTTCAGCACCGACATCAGACACGCCCCCAGCGTTTGAGAGCAGAGAATTAATATTTTCAAGATTTTGATAACTTATTTCATTTACTTGGTGTTTTTTTTAATCATTTAAATTTGTCTGGGTGGTTAATAACACATTTTTCTGTGGCGTGACAAACTCAGAACACATATTTTAATATTGCATTACACAGACTTTAAATTCCATGAATTGATCTTTTATTCTGTGCTGTTTTCAGTTGATGAATGAACAAAATGTAGCATGTCTCCCATCCAATAAATCGCAATTAGCTTTGTGATTTTACTTTTGATATGAAAAAGTTTCATCTTTCAAATTCTGCAAATTTTATTATGAAATTCAACCGAACCGATCATCTCTTCCTCTTTACTACTAGTTACAGCACGAAATAAACATGAATGAACATCAGAAGGTATGTTGAAAGAGTACAAGTTGTCGCATGTAATCGCTCAGTGTTTCAACTGAAGACATCAATAAAACAGCTTGTAAACAAAATGTCATGTAACATCCATAAACTCTAGAGAGGAGTATGTTGCTAAATACATAGACTATTTGCATTTTGTATTTTTACTTAAACTGATCTTCAATATTTAATGCTTTGAACAAACCCAACCCATCAAACCCATCTTGACAGCCACCATTTACGTTTATATTTCAAAAAATTTGTATAGATGTAATTGTCATTAAAAAGTTGCAATAATAATGTTATTAAAATGTTAGTAGCCTATACAAATAGATTATTTTTAACCAGTAACACTTTACAATAAGGTTCTTTAGTTAACATTAGTTAACTACATTAGTTAACATTAACTAATGTTGAACCGGACTTATACAGCATTTATTAATCTTTGTTAATGTTCATTTCAACATTTATTAATACATTATTAAAATCTTGTTAACATTAGTTAATGCACTGTGAACTAACATGAACAAACAATGAACAAACAATGAACAACTGTATTTTCATTAGCTAACATTAACGAAAATTAGTAAATGCTGAAACAAATGTATTGCTCATGGTTAGTTCATACATTAATGTTTAATTTATTAACCTTATTGTAAAGTGTTACCTTTTAACCTTTAATATTATAGTAATGTACCAACCTCCTTGACAAAATATGCAATGTAACATACCTGATACATATCCCAATTAATTGATATTGAATTGAAAATTTGCATCAATACCCAACCCTTTTGCCTTTTTCCCCCCATACAATGCAAATTATTGTAATGAAAAAAAGCACCATAAAAGTGAAAATGTCTATAAAAATGTCAATACGACTGTTATTCTAAATTGTAACAATATTTCACAATATACTGTTTTATTTTTCATCAAATAAATACAGCCTTGGTGAACATAAGAATGAACTTTAGATTATTCTTTCAAAAACATTTAAAAAAGCTTACCAACTCCACACTTTTGAAGGATTATACAAAGAGAGAAAAGGTTGGGGTTGGGAAAAGAGCAAAAATTTATGCTTTCATTTAATTTAGGAACTGAGGCTACACTTACATTAATCCGGAGACATTTGAAAACAGTTTTCATTTTAAAACGCTCCTTATCCACACTAGCGTTTTCCAAAGCTCCTCCACACTGAAACGTGTGAAAACACTTAATTCACCTTGCTGCGCATGTGTATAACATACTAAAAGCTCACAAGATGATGCAGAGGGAGCAGATATAATGAAGTTCTCATGCTATCCTTCTGGCACAATCATTTTATCAGCATAATATCACATCACTCTATGCTGCGTCCTGCTCGTGCTCAAAATAGGGTTTAAAACGCAACTGTCAACATATTTTGCCACGCAGGACAGCAAATGTAAGTAAATTAATGTAAATAACAGGGACAACAACGCCGGTATAACTACAGATATCTATGGGTACAATATGCATCACATGACTAAACATGCGTTAGTGTTTCCAAATACCTCCATTTTCACCATCCACACTACAACAAGAAAACATCACTTTCAAATTTATCACTTTGGAGAGCGTTTTCGAAAAGCTCAGTTTTCCTTGACAAAAACGCAGTCTCAGCATGGACGGAAGGCAAAAATGGAGAGAAAAAGATGCATTTTCAAACAAAAACGTATTAGTGTGGACAAGGCCTGAGAAGAGAACAGGTTCACTCACACACACACACGCTCTTGAATTTGATTGTAGAGCATCAATCACCCCTGCTTGCTCTATGTGTGACCGAGTCCCTTGTCCAGATTGATGTGCTGAAATGCATCCAACTTTACCTCCTGCTCTTCACATCTTTCCTCATTCTCTCTCCATTTCACTTCCTTCCATCCCCATCTTCTTTTCTTCCACTCCTATAATTTCATTAGCCACGTGTCTCCTTATTTTCATCTGTTCAATAAATAAAACTTTAGTTGAAGTTCAAACTGTCCTCACTTATAACAAACAATACTGTAAAACTCAAAAACAGTGCATTCAGCCCCCCTCATTTGACTCTCACAAGTGCAATATTTATGAAAGTAAAAAGATAAAAATATTTTAACACCCTACAGCATGTTGTCATTACCCATAACACACTGTGCCTTCAGCAGGCTCAGAAGCCCCCACCCCTTACATTGCTAGTCAAGCCGCCACTCAAATTGAGAGCAGATCCTAGACATGATTATGTTTCGAAGCCTAATCCATGTTTTAGCACTGCTGTTATCGCCCTCCACAGAGAGCTTCTCTTGAGATCCCATCTCAACAAACAACCTCGCATTCATTAAGCCCAAAATGCAACACCGCAACAACATAAAAAAAAACACCAAAGAGGAACAACGATGTACTTTCTCGAACTGCCAAAAACACATCATCGCTAACAGAATCGCAATCTTCGCCTCCGCATTCTTGTTAATCCTAAAAAAACAACACACAGCTTAAGATGTTAATCACAGGTTTAATGAGGCCGAGGGTGTGACGGAGGAATAGAATCAAACCGAGGTGAAACGCAGAGATGAGGGGAAGGAAAGATGAAAAAACGAAACTGTGCAAATGATGGTTCTGAGGAGCATTTTTAATAGGCCAGTTTTTCTATGCGAGAGAGCCGCTGTTTTGATACTCAGACACTCATAAATCACAGTGACCCAAAACAATGACTGATCTTCCTGAATCTCTCACGGCAGCGTTTGGCTTTCTTAACCTGTGTCTGCTGCTAACTTTGGCAAATGGAACGAAAGGAGTGAAAGATGGAGGAAAAAGAGAAAGCAGGGCCGTCTGTTTCAAGTGCGGCGAGATGTGTCTGAAATAGAAGCGTGTTGTTATTCCGGAGCAACAATGAGTTTGGCTGTTTTTGTACGACCTCTCGTCCATCACTGTTCACTTCGTCACCTTCTTAGAAAAAGCCAACAAAAAAAAAAAAATCACCCAGAGGAACACTGTATTCCTCAGGGGTTGCTGCTTCAAAGCTCAGGAGATGTTTCATTTTAGGGTAAAGTGTGTAATTTCCAAAATCCAAATTTCAAAAATAATGATTGCTTTCCCAGAACAAACAAACACGTCCCAAAATCATGCCATTGGTTGAGCCACTGCCGCTGTGCCAAAGAAATGACAGAATTGTCGACATATAGTAAAAGTGTAGACTTCTAAAATTAATGTGGACAGATCTCAGATCATTTTTTCTTTAAGTACTGGACAGGACTGAAAAAGCTCTCATTTGCGATTTTTCACAAACGTTTTAGAAATGGTATGTACTATTTAGCAAGTTTTTCACTGTTTGAATGTTACAGTATATCATCAAAATTTTGATGATAAATACATAAATACATATAAATACAGTATACTCAAAGCAATATGTACATTTTCCATTTTCTGTATCTCAAAAATGCAAAATGATACTGTATCTCAACTGCCTGATTTTTTTTATATTTTAAAGCAAAATGTAATCTATATTTTCGCCCAGCTCAAATCTGCTAAATGCAATTATAAGGCATGAAGATATTATTAAACATCAACATCTGTAAAGCTGCTTTGAAACGGTGTGTATTGTGAAAAGCTCTATAAAAAGTAATTTGACTTGACAATTTTGTCGACAATTGCTGGGTTAAAAAAAGCTAATTTCTTTCAATGTTTGAAGAAAATTACATCTAAAATCTACATTTAAAAAAAGTGCAGATGCAAGGCAGACAGAAGACAGGTATTTGAATGCAATCTAAATAAATATTGCTCTGACTATGTTTGCGTACAAGTTATAGATTTGCAGAGTCTATTTAAACCCAGCTCTGTGATGTTGACGTAAACTGTCTTTTGTCTTAACACGTCAATCCTTTTTCCAACTGTATTTTTTTTTGTTTCGTCTTTGATAAGGCTCTCTCAGCGAGTTCTCTTTAGTTTTCTCTCATCCCTCTGTTTTTTGAACTTCCACATCTTTTTCTGCCTTCTTTTAAACATGAAAGCTGCCTCTCCCTTCCCACCTGCCAGTCTCTCATACATTCTGACTGAACATCCATTTTTCTTTTTGTTTCTTCACTGTTTTATATGCAGGTCTCTCTTCTCACGTCCTCTCTTACTTCACCTCTACCTCATTCACCTCCTTCACTTCATTCCACATTTTCTTTTTTTCTTCCATTCTTGCTCTTATGACAGGTTTACCCATCTTAAAATTCTCAGTCCATGCACATTGTGCGCTCACTCAAGCAGAGCCATTACTAATGTGGGAATGATGCCAGAGACCCACAGGTAAAGTACAAGGAGATCATAACAATAACGGTAGAATTGATGCAGGATCAGATATAATTAATTCAGTATATTTTTTACAAAGAAAAATTACCTACTTGAAAGGAAAGCATGCAAGAAGATTTTTTTTTTTTTTCAGGAATGTTACTAATGGGTTACAATGGTTACAATACAAACTAAAAAGTTTTCCCATTTACTTCCACTGTATGGACAAAAAACAACCAAACAAAAAATATCCTTCAAAGTATCTTCTTTTATGTTGCACAAAAGACAGCTTGGTTCAACGTGAGGGTGAGTAAATGATGAGAATTTTTTGGTGTGAACAATCCATTTAAAGTTGCCATTCCTTAAATACCATATTTTCGGTTAATTAATTAAATTTGTTAAATGCTAAATATGTTACATTCATATGTTAAAAATGCTTATTGAACATCTTGAACATGCCAAAGTTAATACATAAAACAGAATTAAATTTTTTTATTAATTATAAGTTTATTTCATTACAGCTATTGGAGCTCTTTGGTTTATGTAAATAATTGAAGTAGAGTTAATAGAAATTATAATAAGAAATGAGATCAAATATAAAAGAAGTGAGATTAAAGAATCAAAGAACAAACATGTGACCAAACTTACGAGATAAAGGAATAGAGATAAGATGAGGAAAAAGTCAGAGCTGCGAGATCTAAACTCGCAATTGTGAGAAAAAATCTGATCTGCGAGTCTGTATCTTTTGACGTTCGACTTTACATCTCACAGTTCTGAGAAAAAAGTCAGAATTGAGAGATGTAAACTTGCAATTGTGAGGGGAAAAAAGTCAGAATTCTGAGATAAACAGTCGCAATTTTTTATTCTGTGGCAGAAACAATCTTCCGCACAGTACTAATATTTATGACTCAGAACAGATGCAGAGATCAGGGCTTTGAACAGGTTCAAGGGATGAAAACAAACACTAAATGAGCGAAATTTTAACAGGAACACAACCTAAGTTTAATTGTTCTGAACAGAAACACTTATTTGAAATTACCATTAACTGGTTAATAAAGTTATTTTATTGTTCTGTTTAAGCAGTCAACCAATCATGAATTCAAAAAGTATGGCCTACACCTCGTATCCAGAGACAACGAACCCAAACTCCATCAGGTTAACCATGCAGCCCTAGTTTACTGCGTTAATACAAATGAACTAGCATCTTATAAATTTGATTTTCTTTCCAGTAATAACATTTCAAACACTGTGCCATACACTCTGCCACCAATACAGCAACACCCAGAACACCCTCAATTGTACACGGGCCAGCACCGCTCACATTTCTCTGTCTAGTTTAATATTTATTATTACCAACACTGGGCTAATGTGAGAAACCACAGTGGGTAATATAATTCACTCAGCACTGAATAGCTCACAGTAAATTCCCAGATATAAACGCTAACCATCCCCTCTCTCTGAGTTATAATGAGGGTCACATTCAGCAATGAAATGTTGTAGAACTTTGAAGATAAGAGTCTGGAGTTGTATTGCTGCATTTGAGATAAAGTAGTAGTGATCTGTTTGATCTAAAGCGAGCCTGTAATGTGAAATGAGCGTCTATCTATTCTCCCAACTGAACGTGCCACATGACTGAATAAAGGCATATACATCAATTCACACACACACACAAACTATCATACACAGGCCTTGCTCACTGCAGAGATGAGGAAAGAGGGATATCTGGAAAAGAAAAGAATGAATAAATCATATTCAAGCACAGTTTAGAGCTGATTTGGAACATATTGTTTATTCATACACAATAGGAAGTTCAGATATAAATATGACCTCACTGTATAAACATCAAAAGATGGCCAAAGAGGAAAGAGCATGACCCACAGCAGCTGAAGGGTGTAAAAGCCATGAATATTCTCGTGGGAAAAAATATCACTCTCTTCGTCTTATAGAACTAGATTAAATGGAGAACAAAAGGAGACACAATATGACCTGCTTCCAGCAACAAGCAATTTATCTCTTCACACAGCTACGTGACACAAGAACATATTTGATGTTTAACATACAGTTGAGGAGTGGGATTCTGATGAAAAAGACGGAGTAATCTAAAATGTGTTTCAGAACTGAGGTTTCAAACACACTAAGATCACAAAGATGCTGAAGTCTGCAATCAGACATTTTATTATGATCTCAAAAATGTTGAATTATTTTACTCACATTCATTTTAAAGCTCTAAACTGTATGTCTGACTGATATAAAAAAGCAACTTTGCAACAGTGACTTTTTTAAAGCAACATGTCCTCATTCCATATGGTTAAAGTGTCTCTTTAGAGTTATTCTTAGTTTGAGGTGGAGAGTAGTGTCCGGTCTGAGTATCCTTGGTGATGTTTGTGTGAGTACCGGCTGGTTTTCTGATAAAAGTGTTATTGAACTTTAGCCCAGTGTAGATTAGATTAAATCTCTGCCTAATTATCTCAATGATTGCACTCAACAGGCAACAAAGCTCTTTGTTTTCTGTTTTAGCACCTTGTCTATGGGTTAGAGAGAATTTGGATATAATAGATAAAACACAAAGAATGCAAAGATGACATTGTCCTAAAATAATTTATTCATTCCAGGATGTCATATTTCTCCTGTCCGCTCTGTTCTACTGGGTCTTAAAGAAAACATTAGAGAACATTACATAAGACAACACCCAAGTGCCTTTGCCTTACTTTCAATTAATTAAATACTTTTATACTTATAATTATTAAAAAAGCATTTTCATTAAATAAATAATATATTAACTTTCGAAGTTACTTTTCTTTATCAAGTTTATTCAATAACTTATTTTTTCCTGGCATAATAATGCAATGTCCTTGAATTATGTGGGGCCTTTTTCAGCAAATATTCAAATATCAAATGCAATTTTGTGACTAATTTGTTCAACATATGTAATTTAGGATTGTGTGTCATTCCGAATTAAATTGAGATAGATATTCAATTAGATAGATAGATAGATAGATAGATAGATAGATAGATAGATAGATAGATAGATAGATAGATAGATAGATAGATAGATAGATAGATTGCAAAATTACAATTCAAATTTGAATAGAATTAAAAGGTAATGAAATGCAAAGAAATCAAAATATATTTTTAAGGTAACACTTTACAATAAGGATCTTTAGTTAACATTAGTTAACTACTTTAACATGAATTAAGAATAAACAATACTACTACAGCATGTATTAATCTTAGTCAATGTTAATGTTCAATATTTGCTAATACATTATTAAGATCAAAAGTTGTGTTTGTTAACATTATTAAAGCACTGTGAAGTAACGTGAACTAACACTAAAGCAACACCATGGAGCATTTGCACACGGTTCACCCATGTGGTTGATAAGCGCAATTGTCTGTTACCAGTGTCGTAAATACTGTCCCTGTATAAACTTTCCCGTGGGCCGCGCAATACACGTGAATTTGACTAAGCTGATGGAACCGGCGAATGCAAAAACCGTGTTTGGAAACCATGTCCACCGATCACGTAAAGTGGCCCGTGTTACACTATGTTCTATCTCTTGCCTACCTTACGGTTATAAATTGTTAACCAGTAGTGCGCCAATGAACAACCTGAACACAGCCTAATAACGAATAAGCTCAAAAGTACATGACAGTAAGAAAAAATGTACAAGACTTACAAATCCAGAAGCAGAAAGGCTAGGTCTCCATCCATTTGGCAAGGTTTGGCAACCACAGAGTGTAAGCCTGTCCGATAATGATTCGTGTTAGGGCTTGTGTCCGATCACTTTCTCTCCTTTTTTCTTCGCTTCCTCCGTCAAAACCCTTTTTGGTCTCTTTGATGGCTCTGCCATGGCTTTGGTTTTGAGACGTGCATATTAGATCGTTTCATGTTATAGTTAGGCTACGAGTAAAATATGTGACGTATGCCGTAAAGCGTGTACCGACCCGAACACGAAACTTCCAGAGTGAGGTTCTAGCCGCAAAGAGGCTGTTCAGGGAGTAGCAGTAGTAGAATTTGTCCAGTTAAGAGTTGTTTTACCACTGAAATCATTTTAGAGACTTTATTTTGAGGTCGAAAAACTACATAGTGTTGCTTTAATCAAAGATTAATAAATACTGTAAGAAATGTATTGCTCATGTTTAGTTTGTGTTAGTTAATACATTAACTGATGTTAACAATGAACCTTATTGTAAAGTGTTACCATTTTTAATATTAATAATAATAATAAAGCATCAAGACAAACACTGAATAGGCTTGACAAAGCCTAGTTTGAAATTTCAAAAAAAAAAATTCAAAAAAGCAAAAAAATCTTAGAAAGAACAAAATGACAACAGAAAAGCAGGTTGATGAATGATAGATGATAGCTAGATAGACAGACAGAGAGATAGCTAGACCTACAGAGAGACAGTCAGAGAAACACAGATATAGAGACAGACAGATAGACATAGACAGAAAAATAGAGAAAAAAATAGAAAATAAAATCACATTTTTTCTCTCCACAATCATGAAAAAAGGTGTAGATTCCACGTGAGCCTACTTATACCTACATAAAATAATTCTACACATTAACACCACAGGAGTAAAACCTCTTAGTGCGTCCTGTAATAAAGAGAGAAATTCAAATGTGCTCTGCTCTGTTTGTATCTGTCCAACAGCATCTCCATGTGTTTATGTTACAACTCCCCTTCTGAGAGGCTGAATTCATGGATTCGACCCCCAGATGGCTGTAGCATGCTGAGCCTATAATTATTAATGCTCTGGTTGACGTGGGGTTTGTGTTGCACTGTTAATACACCTTGTAAGAACACACACACACCGCATGTGGTTCACTACATCATACCAATAAACATCCAATTATATTCAATCACCCCTGAGAGACTTTCACGCACAATGGCTATAAACAACAAAATACGCCGTGAACAACATAAGAACATCCGTCTGCGCGTGTCTGCTTGTGTTCAACATGATTGTCAGTTTCTCCCGGTAGGGAAGTAATCAAATAAACAGGCTCTTAACAACAACGTGGAGAACTCACAAAAACTCTCACTCTCTCTCCCACACATGTATTTAACAACTCTCAACAGAGAGAGAGAGAGAGAGAGAGAGAGAGAGAGAGAGAGTCCATCAGCAATGTTTTCTCTATCCCTCTTGCTGTCTAAACAGATGCTGCGTGTTCGTTGATAATTTAGAGAGAGATAAATAATGTTGTGTTAGACAGGCTCTGAGTGTGTGTCTATGCATGTGTCTCTTTGGCCCTTTGCTAATTTGTCTTTATGGTCTGGACAGCAGAGATAACAGCAGTCTGGGCTGTTTAAAAGTATTAACTGACCTGAGCTCTGAGAACAGACAGATCGCATCCTTTCACACGTTCAAATGAACTGCGGCTACTGCGCTACTGGACCCGTCAGGTTGAATGTTTTTCCCCATGATATCAGAATGTGTGGGTGAATGTGTCACCCTGACATTTTTGACCTAATGCATCCCCAAAAATATTAAAAATGAATTTTAATATATGAATTAAAAACATGTTCATCATAAAAGAGATGTACTCAAGTGATTACAGTTTGTACACTACAGCTCACAAGTTTTCTGCAAGTTTTTTTTTTTTTTAAAGAATTCTTTTAAAATAAGGCAGCGTGTATTCGATCAAAAATACAGCAAGACAATAAAATAACTTTAATTTTTTAATATATTTGAAAATTAAATGTATTCTTGTGATCTAAATGAATGATAAATGTTGAAATCAATTTTTTTTAAACCGTGGTGCATTCTTTGATTAATAGAAAGTTCAAACAAGATTATAAATGTCTTTACCTCCACTTTTGATGAACTGAACAATTTCTTTAAAAAAAAAGTTACTGAGCCCAAACTTGTACATTATTTTATGAATTGCATTTTAATTTATTTTTGAATAAATAAACAAAAAATTGCAGCGTTCATCAACAAATTTCCATCATGTCCAGAAAACAAAATATCAAATAAAATGGCATAAACGGTCACTTTCACATGCAAACAGTATATAGATACTTTTTTAGTAGGAGGCAAACATTAGTGGAAAATTGAATGAGAACGGAATTCATGCATCCACTAAAAATAACCTTGGGTCCAGTTGGTTAAAACTAATTCCAAACATAACAAATGGTTTCATATTTCATTATCTAACGCAATGAAATTCAAATACAACTGTGGTTTAAGTGTCCAAAAACTCTGGGGCCACTGTACATCAATTAGGGCATCTATGTTTTGCAGGATTGCTTGGATTATCTGAGCTCTGCGTATGTGTATGTGTGTGAGAGAGCAGAAGGGAAGCATGAACACTAGGTTAATTGGTTGGGGTCGAGTAGGTCTGAATTGTTGTTTTGTAAAAAATCTCAGAGCTTTACCAAGGCTGTGAGCACCTACAAGTGTGAAAAGAGTTTCTATCAACAGACCCCTCAAGGACACAATTCTCTGGTTATTATTCCAAAAATTCATAATCAACATGAATAACCTGTTAAACACTTGTATCTGTGTATTTCTAAAGGCACTTTGCATGTCTAAAGGCACATTTATATTTCCTGAGGAGATGCTGTTGATGTCTGTCAGTCAAACAAACTGAAGTCAGCTATGAAAGGCGATATGCAGTAACGTTGTCAAGTTTGAATTATGACAGAAATTGCATCTCTTGGGTCTCAACTGTCCTGTGACAAAAGGGTTGGCTTGAATTTAAATAGTGCAGTGCAAACAAAAGCAAGCAAATGTGTTATACTTCATCAGAGGCTTTACAATGAATTCAATCTAGCAAAATCATGGCAAAAATGTGTGCACCTGGGTAGATATTGTCCCACAACAACCCATCCTACCCTGCCGTCGTAAAACACGGTTGGCAGTTATTACATGAGTCTAGGGTCTAAAGCAGTGCAAACACTATCTACCGTCTCTCTTACAAGTAGACTGATGGTTCATTGAAGCAATAAGCAACTTGAGGTCATGCATTATAGTGATTTATCAAGCTTAAGGGGTTTTGTTAGAAATCCCTTTACGGTAAAACCATTATAATGCATACACTCAAGGGCTTGTGGCTTTTGGTAACAGCATCATGCTCAAATGCAGTAAAATATAAAATTGCATATATTATATTAATAGCCTAATCATTTTTTTAGTATTACAATAACATGTTTCTAACATGACTCATCAAATCAGATTTTACAATAAGAAATTTTGCCATCCAAACTTCTATTGCATCTTAATAATGTTAATCTGACCTTACTCTACTGGGCAATTTATTCCTCAGATTAGTTCAGATTACTGTGAAATAAAAACATTTTTATTTACTGATATGAATACCTCATATGAGCACAGTGTGATTCTAATAGCAGCATAAAAAAATGGAAGACTTTATGAGATTGTTAAAGAAAGGGTGATGAGAAAAAGTGAGGGTGACTCCATCTACACTATAAGAGACAAAATGAAAATACTCTCTTAACAATCAAAATGCTCTACTGAGTTTTTTTAGTAATAGTCTCTCTCTTTTGCCTTTAAATTTGGCAAATATTCATTTCATTACGTCTTACTGTATTCAACCATTTTAGACTTTTACTAAAAGTCTACATTTACATTTAATCATTTAGCAGACACTTTTATCCAAAGCGACTTACAAGTGAGGAATACAAACAAGCGATTCTTCGTGAAGAGGCAAATAGACACAGGAAATGCTCACAATACAAGTTTCAGACATTGCTCAGTAACATAAGCTAGAATAGGAAGGGAAAAAGGAAAGGATGGATTTTTTTTGTTTGTTTATGAAGGGGTTAAGTGTTCACGAAAGAGATGTAGAGTAGCACATAATTTTACTTAACTAAAAACAGACAAATACAGTTTCAGATCTTATTAACATTTCAAAACTATTAAAGGTATCAAACTTATAAGAGATGTTTATAAAATCTAAATCTGAGCTGCTGAAATAACAGCATTTAAGTGTACTGAACTATTAGCTTTTTGGAAAACGACTGGGATGAACACTGGTGCTTTAAGTTTGCACAGCTTTTGTCACTATCGCGACAACTGTTGTCACTCTACGCACATCTCCACATGTTTCATACTCTCCATTGTATGCAGGGTTCTACTTGATTAGAATTAGTCCATACCAAATCATAATACACTGAAAATATCAAATGTTTCTATGTACATATATGGTTTACGTGCAATGTAAATCAGCAGAAAAAGAAAAGTGCCTTTTTTAAGATACTGTACTTTAAAGATATTTTTGTAAAGTCTAAATAAGCTTTACATATCTTTATTGGAAAGGGTTCAAACAATGGTTTTCATGCTTGTTCAATGAACCATAAGGAATTATTGTCTTTAAGACAGTAACAGTTTACAGAAGGTAGACAATTAAGATCAGAGTTGTAATAACTTAGGACATAAAAGACCCCGATATAGTCACAGCAAAGTTCTTCTTTGTACTTCGATTAGGATTAAAAAGAAGTATGAAATACGCGAGTAGTGGTATACTGTTAGCAAACATCCCAACGCCGCCCACACTGCTGGGAGCTGTGTGTAGATGAATATGCAAATGGATCATTCTGGAATGATCACTTTAGCAAGCCATTTCGAACTTCTGATACGAGCTGCAAAAGAACTGATTTTGTTCGAAATGAGATCATACCAATTTGTTCTTCACTTGAAGCATATCAGGGGCCTAAAAGAAACCTTTCTACTGCCTCTGAAAAACACCAGAAGATGCCCAAGGTCCCTGCTAACATGTGTGAACATGCCATAGTTCTGCTGCAGGGAGGCATGAGGACCGCTGATGTAGCCAGAGCAAGAAACTTCAATGCCCGTAATGTAAGACGAAAAGACAGTGCTACAGGGAGACAGGATGGACAGCTGATCATCTTTGCAGTGCCACGTGTACCCCGTGTCCGAGAACTTGCAAGTGCCTTAGTGGAAGAGTGGATTAACATCTCACAGCAAGAACTGGAAAATCTGGTGCAGTCCATGAGATGCCCTGTAGTACTTAAAACGGCTGGTGGCCACACAAGATCAATTTGAGATACCCTCTTCTGTGAAATTTGTTCAGTTTATGCCATAGTTGTTCAATCTTTTTGTGTTCATACAAATATTTACATGTTAAGAAGTTCATATTTTCCCATCATCAGTGCATTACACAGTATATGTTTGTGTAATACAAGGATTAGACATGCAGGCAGAAAGAGAGACATAGGCAGAGACGAGGAAAGATAAAAGATGCTGTGCTGTTCAGCGGTTGGAGATGGAAAGTTGTAATGTTTTGTTGCGTAATGTGCTGTGTGATAGACTGGGGTAGGCTTTTACACAGAGGAGCATTATGGGACAGCTCTCCCCTGGAGTCAAAGACCCAATCTAATACCCCGCTGAACTCTGACCATTCTCTACACGGGACCTCAGGGACCTTTAGCAAAGAGATATGAAGTGAGACACATTTACACAAAGTGTTCTATTTATCTCCGCTCACTCTCTCTTCTCTCCATCTTTTCTTCAGCTGCAAAATGCCAAATGGGACATGCTTAACACACCCACACCCTTTCTCATTCTCTTTCTTCCTCCGTTCCTCTGCGTAGTTGGCAGACAGCTGCAAGAACTTTAACTCTAACTAACAGTTTTATTTCCATGTGGATTATAACATACAGAGGCCAAATGGAGCTCCAGATATTCCACTGTTTGGCAAACATTAGCGAGAGAGAGAGAGAGAGAGAGAACAGCCGAGAAAAGCAGCAAGGTCATGTGTAGAGCAGTTCTCCATCATATCCAATAAGCTTATCTCAGAATATAACTGCAGCCCAGAGCTTCACAGACTTCCACCGTCTATTTAACTGTTAAAATGAGCCGTTATTTACCCATCACAGTCTTGGAACCTGGCCTGAAATATGGATTTTAATATGAATATGCCAGCCATCTAAGGTATACACTACATAATCATACTCTCGCCATGAGATCTCAGCTCACGGCGGTTTGGAGTTGGTTCCTGGATTCAATGTGATGTAAATTTTGCTTTTGTTTGCACATGAATGGCATATGTAAATAATTTGCTAATTTGCACACCCCTACAGGCTTGATTCACCTTGAATATGCATCAGATAGTGATGTGGGGGGACATGTTTATGGATTTACTGGGAATTCTGCCATGTTTAAATCCAAAATATTCATTTTTATGTTTTTCTTCTTCTATGTTTCTACATTGTCTGAGGTCAAACGGAATGAAAACGTTCTGTCAAAATTGAGACTATATTTGTGTCAATGGGTGGTGACGATGTGACATTGACTTGCTGAAGTGTAATATTGGTTATCGGCAGGTGTCAGTCAACTGGTCAGATAATCAATGAGACAAGATAATCAACTGAACACATTTAACCTTGGCAATACACTACTGTCGGAGAATTCCATTGTCCGTTTGTGCAGTGTGGGACTGAAAACAAAAAGCAAACACACATGCACAGACATCAGAAAAATAAGCCAATAAGAACAAAGCTAGAATGGATTTGGAAATAGTGCAAAAATTCACAGGACTATCTTACATTGAACAAAATGTGTATTCTCAACAAAAAAAGTTAACGTGTATAGTCTTATATCAAATGGGTTTATTTTACGATAACCAACTGGACGTACATTATCCAGCTTATTATATGACTATTTGCCACTTATTACAATTTAAAGGCACAATATGTCTTTTTACTTTTTCTCTGCAAGGGGTTTTGCTAAACTCAACAAAACAATAACAAAGGTGACGATTGATGACATTCCTATGGATCTATTAATGTTTAAGGGGAAATAATGTTTATGGATAAGTGAATGCATGTTTTTTTAATATGACTAGACATACGAGAGACAGATACCAATAAGTATTCCCACCATGAATCAAGTATTTTAGAGTACTGTGTAATAATATTAAGTAACTTACATTTTGGACACAATATTGACAGTTAAGGTGCGTCACGTTTTCATGTGCTTGGTGAAATGTCGTCAGTGAAACCCAATCTCTTCAATATCAACCTGTGTGACCAGAAATTTTGCATGAGGGTGAAGGATTACACATATTTCTCAACGGGCAATTGTGAGAGTTGGTCAAGCATGAATTTGTTGAGTTAACCAACATAAAGCTGCTTGGTTTGAAAATGACTTCTATGTGATGACTTTTATTATTTATTTGAAAGAATTAAATGAGCAGTTTCATGCTTGTCCTTGTATTGGTTGAGGTTGAAATAGGATTTAGACAGTAATTAATAAATAATGCAATACTTTTTAGAGAGAATAATTACTACAGTAATCTAATTACACTGTTGAATATATAATTAGCAATTAGTAATAAATGACTTTTTTAGAGTAACCGCACTATTGAAAAAATAAAATTATTTTAAATTACTTAATTTTGTGACCACAATATAACTCTGTTTTTACTGTTGATGGAAATAATTCAACCAAACAACAACATATAGCGGCTATGAAGCAATCCACTAGAAACCAGTCAAAACACCTTAGCAACCAATAAGAAGTTTGCATACTTTCTTCAGAAAATGTAAAAAGGCGATTTTATATTAAATAAATAAATAAACAAACAGCCAATAATAAATAAAATTTTTTGCAGCGTAAGTGCTGAAAAGACTGTCTGGTTCTAATATAAGGTCTCACTTCCTTTATCTGAATGCATGAGTAAGAGTTTTTTCCTTTTCCTATCCATTACTTGTCACATTCAACCTCGTCCCATTTCTCTCTCTTTTGCAGTGGCAGAGGTTGAGAGTGGTTATTGCAGGGCAGACAATAAAGGTTATTGTTAAGATTTAAAGCACTAACCCTGTGGCAGCACTTACGGCAACCCTTTTCTCCTTT
Source organism: Zacco platypus (assembly GCA_038088235.1). NCBI lineage: Eukaryota > Metazoa > Chordata > Actinopteri > Cypriniformes > Xenocyprididae > Zacco > Zacco platypus. The sequence goes on from CM076084.1 coordinate 8,996,070, forward strand.
CTCCTACAGTACATGTGTGCTGCCTCTCTCAGCTCCTTCCATTAGCGCACCCTCGTCTCATTCCTCATTGACCTTCCGTACATTAGCATATAGATAATGTATGGAGAGCTCATAAAATTACACGTCAGCCTTTCTGAGCTGGAGGAGAGAGAACCAGCTCTGTTGTCGGCCCATAAGAGGATGTGTAGGATATATGTAGGCGTCTTTTCCTCACTTCAACTTGTTTTTTTCCTAAATTGCTGCTAAATTTAGTCCATTGTTTTATGAGCTGGCCTGGTTTATGTAATTGATTGGATGAGTCAATAATTTCTATGAATAAACATATCTTAATAGAAAAGAACTCTGTATTGAGTGTTTTGTAGACATTTTCTGTCTAGAGAAATTCATCTTCTAGGTGAACTAATGAGCACATCTGAACATGCTCAGCGAGTTCTGTTTTGTCGTGTCAACTATGTGTCACCCTATTAATTAGAGTCATCAATCATAGATTACATATATTTGGTAGTTAATTAATTACAAATATTTGGTAGGGATTCACAAAAGAATTCAATCTGTATTTTAACTGTCACTCTGTATTTTAACTGTCACAGTATCTTCAACCAGAGAACTATATTGACAGTTGTTGGTAACAACTGAAAACAGATGCACTGTACACAGTGTACGAAAAAATCTCGGGCACACAGTACATTAGTTATGAATGATACTAGTCTGGCTCTAAGCCTCTGCAGACTGCAGGATATGCAACAGAGATGGAAAATTTCTCTTTGCCTCTAACTTTGGGAGACAGTCGTAATGATGATTGAATATAGCGGAAAGAAAGGAGAGGGAGAGTGAGAAAGTGAAATGAAGCATCGTTTCTTGTTCTCAAAACTTCTGGTGCGAATCTTCACAATAACAACTTTTTTCTTTCTCTGTCTTTAATTTGCTCATTTTCCTCTCAGGCTCCTTGTATTTGTCCTTTCCTCTTCTCTATGTCTCTCTAAACATGTTCCAAAACCTAGTGAGCTTGCCTACATAGGCAGCTGCCTTCTAAGACAGCATTCAGACTTAAATGGATGTCTCAAGAGTAAGTGAACTGAAATACTCTGGACATGTATCAGAGTGAAGTGTGTTCGCTAACACACAAGCAGCTCGTGATTCAGTGTTTTCAGCATCTCAGAGCAGCTTGGTTTCACACAAACTCATCGCTCAAGTCTTTTAAAGTCAGTATAAAAAGGAAGATGCGATAATCTTTTCTTCCCTATTGTGATGTATAGCCAAGTGCAACAGCTTCTGGAACAAGAACTGTAGGGCAGGACTTGATATTGTTTGTGGTAGAGATGCTATCGGCCAATAAAAGCAAATTTTCATACTAAAAAAAATAGTTGGGGTGATATATCCCGTCAATCAAAAGAGGGAAGGAAAATGCACTGCATTTGGGGCTTTTTGTAAAGAAAATGCTAAGAAACCAGTTTGATGTTCAATATTAATAGAATTATATGAATTAATAACATTCAGAAAGTTGAGAAATATTATTTTAATCTTCAGAATTTAGTTAGTGTGTTAACATGAATTTGAGTAATATGTTTGTTTATAACTAATACCAGTTACTCAAATAAATTGATGAAATAGAGAGAATAAAGTTTTTATTTGCATTTCTTTCAAAATATAACAATTAGAAATATAATGATTAATTATAATGAAATTATCATTATTTTAAAAGAAGTTATAAAAGGTAGAACCCCCAAACTATCTGCAATGTATTGTTACCGATATCGACAGATATCATCGGCTATCTGTATCGGTGGAGAAATTTAGTATCGGTGCATCTCTAGTTTGCGGGAATTGATTGGCTCAGAGGAAGTTGGGCTTTGCTAACTAAATGGAAGCAGATCTGAATACCAGTTTGCAGTCAGTTGTGGAGGATGTTTAGTCCCACCCTCCACCTGTAACATAGTTCAATTTTCTTTGACTTTTAGTTTGTTTCTATTCAGTTTGCTTTTGGCTTTGTTCTAGTTCCCACCAATCTTTAGTTGTCATAGTAACCGATATTATTTGTCATTCTGTTCATCTTTTTGTCATTATCCTCGTTTGACTATGTATTTATCTGCGTGTGTTTTCAATACTCATTGTCGGGTGTCCTTAACACTTGCACTAAGTTTGGTTACAGTTTTTCATTCTTTTAATGAAGTAAATTGTGCATTCTTCATTTTCGTCCTGTCTTCAACCAGTACCTCGCTTAGAAGATGTGACAACAACCAAATCTAAAATGGATTATGCAGCGAGGTTTAGCCCTCTAGCCCAAGAAGGGCTTCCTTTATTGGATTACACTGCCAGCTAGCCCAGTGGACAGCCATGGATGATGAGACAATCAAATTTCTGTATTGGATCAGGGTAAATTATTACCACCAAGTAGACCTCCCAGACATGCAAGGACTTTGCTGGAGGGAGGCTATTCTTCGATGTCTGGAGATGGTCTACCCTCGATCCATATCGGACCCAGAGCTCAGCTCACAACCTCCCAGCAACATGAAGACTATGCCAGTGCCAGCGCAGATGGGGAGCTGCCGCGATGAACGTGCCTGTAAGGAGGACAGCGCAGAACATCTCTCCAGAGTGTGAGCGCCTTAGTGAGTCTGACCAGGTGTGAGCAGGCTCCACCTGTGACTGTGGGAGTTTTAGTGGAGCTGGACATTGAGGAGAACTTAACTGACTGGGAAACAGAGGTAATGATTCCCACCCTGCCCACCCATGAACACTTTTCATTACCATTCAGTACCAATATAAATGCCTGATCATTATCACTGATCCTGTCAAACTCTAAATCGTCAGTAACTTTATTGTCACTGGTCCTGTCCAGCACAAAACCCGTTTCATCGCCCGATATTGAGACTGTATCATCATCGCTGGTCATGCCCAGCATAAAACCTGTGTTTTTACCCTGTATTGAGATTATGGTGTCGGAGATTAATGTTTTTAACATTAAAGATTATGAGTGCACATGAATTAAAAACATTTATATTAAACACTTTTGTACAGTCATGTTATATGTTGATACTCTGATAACACTACATACCTGATACACAAACTCTGTTGAAAGAAACAATATTTTTAGTAAAAAAAAATTAACTAAAGATTATTAGTAATTGATTATCAAAATAACTAAATGAAATATTTTTTCACAGAGCTCTTTGCACTGCATTCTGGAAGGATACATGCAATACTATCAGTTCGCTTATTTAATCTTTTATGATCATTCAAAATCAGCCTTGCATTCTTAAAAATATTTCTTGCAGTGTCAGTCAATTAGCATTGTCATGATGTCATTTACCTGCAGCTCATACTTTTGGTTAAATAAGTTCTGGATTTCCATGACCAAAGATGCCAGATAAACAGCCTACTTCCTGTGCCAGCTGTGCAACTGCCATTGAGATGAATGGGAATGCTAATGGATACTAGCTTTGGAACAACTTTTGCTGGATTGTGCCTATGATGTTGTAAAATGTCTTGGTAGGCAGCTCATTAGGTTTTGGAAGAGAGCCTCTGTTTTTGTACAGTTTGTACAGTAAAGTTATACACCACCGCCTGTTCCCCAGCCTGACAGCTTCAGGTATGAGCCTGAGCAGCAGACAAGCGTGTTACAGATGACAACTTGTAGTGTTGTGATTAATAGTATGTGGCTGATTTGAATTCTGCTGCGCAAATAAAGTCTACTTTTCAAGCTATATGGTGATTATAATAAAATAAAAAAAAGCAAACACTAGAGTTCAAAAGCTTGTGCAGAGTAAAAAGATCAGACATGATCTGTTTTCAAAGCAAACGTGATTAAAGATGTACTTTCAATCAATTATCACATTGTATAATTGTATCAATGGAGCAAAAGAACTGAGTTTAATAAACAAACATACATTTGGTACAGAGTAAAACCCACCTTAGCTATAAAAAATGAAGAAGTCATATACTATAGATACAGCGAACATCTTATTCAGCGTACAGCAGAGATTTGCATTGGGAGGAAATAAGCACTTAACCATTGGTCTAATCTGGAGGGCTAGCAGCACTCATCCAGCTCAACATAAGGGTAAACACTCTCTCTAAGTGTAGAGTAGAGGTGATTCATCTCCTTATCCTAAGAGACAATAATGTTTGTGTGGTTACTTATATATCCAATTTATGCAGGTGAGAGTTGGGCTTTTGCACTACCTATTAGCAGTACCATTTATTTTTACAGTATATTTACAGTATTTATATTTTAAATGTAAAGTTAACATATCTATCTATACAGTTTGTACAGCATAAAAATTATTATGTTGATGGAAAGTCCCCATAAAGCATGCTTCCAATTATTATAAGCACTTTTAGATTTGCTTATAAATACAGTTGCCAGTTGTGTATTTTTGGGCATATTTCCAGACTACAATAAAACATTTGAACTTGCGTGTGCTTGGGCGCTGTGGCACCCTTAAAATATGACAAATCACTAACAGCTGCTGTCAGATACATAACAGCATTATTATTGGCCAAAGTTTGTTTCGCCTTTTCCCAGTTCCAGTCCCTCTCCTACCTCAAAGACATACATGTGTTTTATTCAGAATAATACGCTGTGATGGAGTTAAACGGTCAGTGTGCTGCTGAGCTGTTTTGGACTAGCAGAGGCAGAGGAGGATGTAGACAGGTTTTCCCTTTGAAGAAGTAAACAATGCAGTACACCATGCAGTTGTTCAGAAAACACAGACCATAGAGAGTTTAGCTGCAAATTTATAGAAAAAAATTCTTTGGAGTTTCTGTGAGAGAGTTTTCCAGAGTTCATGAAGGTAGCTACAAATCCAGCTTTTCTCTAAAAACTGTCATGGTCCTCTTTTTTAAATTTCATTGAAAGGAGAACTCTGCCTGGTGAAAATCTGATGCCAGTGGCTCTGCTATGTACAAATATTGTTTTACAATAGAATTAAAATATGAGCTTTAACAGACAGACTTAAACTCAAGTTCAGTTTGGGGTCTGAGATAGCCCAAGGCTTGAAACTTGAAAAATATGCTCAAAGAAGTCTTTTTTTTTTTTTAAACTAAATTATTTTCTCGTAACCATGTTTTATTTGCAGATACTATATATACAGTTGTGTTCAAAATTATTCAACCCCCCAATGCTGTAAATGGTTTTAGAGAATTTAGAGTACATTTGTAATTGAATTCAGAATGAAATCCTACAAGGACTTCTTAAAGAAGCATATGCAACTAAAATGACATCAATTGGTTTTGTAATACAGTAGTAAATGTTTCTTTTGTGAATTCTTCATTGACACAATTATTCAACCCCTTAAAGACTACCACTCTGAAGAACAGAGGTCCATTGAAGTGTTTTCAATCAGGTATTGAAAGCACCTGTGGATGTCAGGGAGCAGCAATAAAGCCTAATAAGCACCAATTAGGCAGCTTTAAAATGACTGTGATACTCAGCTCCTTCTAGACATTTACTGGTGTGGTTACAAACATGGTGAAGTCAAGAGAATGGTCCAGGAAGACAAGAGAAGAGGTGATTACTCTTCACAGGAAGGGCAATGGCTATAAGAAGATTGCAAAGATGTTAAACATACCAAGAGACACCATAGGAAGCATCATTCGCAAATTCAAGGCAAAGGGCACTGTTGAAACGCTACCTGGTCGTGGCAGAAAGAAGATGCTGACTTCGACTGCTGTGCGCTACCTGAAGCGTAGAGTGGAGAAAAGTCCCCGTGTGACTGCTGAGGAACTGAGAAAAGATTTGTCAGATGTAGGTACTGAAGTTTCTGCTCAGACAATACGGCGCACCCTGCGTAATGAAGGCCTCCATGCCAGAACTCCCAGGCGCACCCCCTTGCTGTCTCCAAAGAATAAGAAGAGTCGACTGCAGTATGCCAAAAGTCATGTGGACAAACCACAGAAGTTTTGGGATAGTGTTCTGTGGACTGATGAAACAAAATTAGAACTGTTTGGGCCCATGGATCAACGCTATGTTTGGAGGAGGAAGAACAAGGCCTATGAAGAAAAGAACACCTTGCCTACTGTGAAGCATGGCGGGGGGTCAATCATGCTTTGGGGCTGTTTTGCTTCTGCAGGTACTGGGAAGCTTCAGCGTGTGCAAGGTACCATGAATTCTCTTCAGTACCAGGAGATATTGGAGGACAATGTGATGCAGTCCGTCACAAACCTGAGGCTTGGGAGACGTTGGACCTTTCAACAGGACAATGATCCCAAGCATACCTCCAAGTCCACTAGAGCATGGTTGCAGATTAAAGGCTGGAACATTTTGAAATGGCCATCGCAGTCACCAGACTTAAATCCGATTGAGAACCTCTGGTGGGACTTAAAGAAAGCAGTTGCAGTGCGCAAGCCTAAGAATGTGACTGAACTGGAGGCTTTTGCCCATGATGAATGGGCGAAGATACCCGTAGCTCGCTGCAAGACACTTGTGTCAAGCTATGCTTCACGTTTAAAAGCTGTTATAACTGTAAAAGGATGTTGTACTAAGTATTAAGATTGAATGTCACTTGGGGGTTGAATAAAACTGATAATGATGTGAGCAGAGAAAAGACATTTGTGGTTATTTCATTATAAATGTTATGTTATATTTGTCTGACCTACACGTGCCTCTTTGATTTAATTGTAAGCAGGATGACTGAATGATCAAAATCAATGTCAAACCGGCCAAAACAATCAATTTCAGTGGGGGTTGAATAATTTTGAACACAACTGTAGATATAGATTTTATAAGTGAAAGTGAAAGTCATGGCGTATTGTCAAGTATGGTGACCCATACTCGAAATTTGTGCTCTGCATTTATCTCATCCAAGTGCACACACACAGCAGTGAGTAGTGAACAAGTGCACACACACCCGGAGCAGTGGGCAGCTATTGCTACAGCGCCCGGGGAGCAATTAGGGGTTAGGTGCCTTGCTCAAGGGCACTTTAGTCATAGTATCAAAGGGGACGAGAGTGATTGACAATCCCCACCTTCAATTCCTGCCGGCGTGCGAATCGAACCGGCAACCTTCACGTTACAAGCCCAACTCCCTCACCATTAGGCCACGACTACCCCGACTAATATATATATATATATATATATATATATATAAACTAAAATCTCTCCCTTCAGTTTATCAAATAAGCTATTTTATGTTCTCTTTTTTAAATGCTTGTTAACGTTTTTTTTTCGCCAGCAGGAATTGAAGGTGGGGAATGTCAAACACTCTCGACACATTCGATATATATATATATATATATATATATATATATATATATATATATATATATATATATATAGTCGGGGGGTAGTCGTGGCCTAATGGTGAGGGAGTTTAATATATATATATATATATATATATATATAAAACTGAAATCTCTCCCTTCAGTTTATCAAGTCAGCTATTTTATGTTCTCCTCCTTAAATGCTTTTTCCTTGTTGTTAACCGTTTTTTTTTTTTTCTTTACAAAGACCAAAAAGAAAAAAGATGAAGGACATCTCTTTCTAGAAGTTCCATAATCTATTTTGGTGCTGTCCTTGTTTAAACTGTACTCTTCACCAATTCATGTCTCACAATAATTCCCTGATTTAACAAAGTGTTCTGTTGTTGTTTTTGTAGTTTATGTTTTATTTTATCATTCACCCCATGTTCTGTTGGCTAAGCTGAAAAATAAACCTTTAAAAAACCTCTCCATTTCAAGGCTGAGGGAAAATTTTGTATATGAGGGTTTTCAAGTGTTTGTGTATGAAAAAGTGCACAGCATTCTGATGACATGCCACTAACCTATAGCACTCTAAAGTGAGTAAACAGAGTATGCTTTTATAGTGTCCATATTGTGTAGAGCCTTTTCTGAAACCCTTCAAAACCTCGTAACTTTCTGAAGACCAGTCTTGTTGTGATTGTACAGAGGAACTTTGATTTTACACACATACTCTGTGATTTTACAAACTATGCTTTTAAAGGGATCATACACTATCAGGAGAGATCAAATCATGCTACTGTCATTCAGATGAATACAATTATTATAGACCTCTTTAACTTTATATACAAAAACAAAAAAGACTAAAACTGAAAGTATCTACAAAACAATGTCTAAATGGTTCATACAAAAAGAAAATTGAGCTGAAGTAATTGGAGAAAATTGTGCAGAAGCAGAATAAAAATAGAATAGTTGAGGAAACAGCACTGTTTGCAAGTACCACAATAAAGAAAAGAAAGACGGAACAATGGATGGAAGTAAGAGAGGAAGGGAGCAAAGAAGGAAAAAGGGAAGAGGAGACAGGAAGGAATTACAGAAGTAAATAATGAGGAAATGAATTCCAAAAGCGGAAACGTAAGGGAAAATCTGAGCATATATGGAAGAAAGGAAGGAACAATGTAAGGGATAAAGAATTAAGTAAGTGGAAATTACAAAAGAGGTAAAGCACATTTCCTGTTTATAATCATGTTAAACAGGAAAGAAGAATTTAGGAAGGCAAGTATGGATGTAATTATGGAAGACAGAAGGAAGGAAATCAATAAGGAGGAAAAGAATCACAATAGAGGAAAAGCACATTTCCTGCCTAAATCATGTTAAACAGGAAGGAAGAAATTAAGAAATTATGTATGTAAGTACGGAAGGAAGAATGATGTAAGGAAATATGTAAGGAAGTATGGATGGAACGAAGGAATGAATTACAAAACAGGAAAAGCACATTTCTGCTTATAATCACACATTAAATAGGAAGGAATGAACTGAGAAAGGAAGTATGGAAGTATGAACGGAATGAAGCAAGGAGGAAAAAATAAATATGGAAGTAAGGAAGGAATAAGAAAACAGGAAAAGCACATCTCTACCTATAATCATGTTAAACAGCAATGTAGAAAATAAAGTCACCGAGTTGTCAATAATTTTGTTCACCAAAATGACATATTTAAACATTTTTTCCTGTAAAAAAAAAAAAAAAAAAAAAAATCCTCATGCATGAATGTATCTCTACACCTTTGCTTCATTTAGTATCCGCGGATCTATGAATATGCTTATTAGTACCGCCTCCACCTACTCGCACGAGCTCAGAGATCCACTCAGTCAACTTACTGAGGTAAACATTGCACAATCATTTAGCTTTTTACAATGTTGGACACATAACGGCAACTAACATGATTAGCCTTTTGCTTAGCTAGTTATCAAACAGCTAAAAATGTGTTGTTCATGTTACACAAACCATGTTCCCGTTCGCGAGTCTGGCAGCTGCCTTCTGAAAATCAGTATCCTTAGAAATGCTTTGAACAACTCAGAATGTCAGTGGAGAAAGGAAAATAGTTTATCATATCATAGTAATATACATCATATGCCAGATTTCTCATATCAACAGAAAAATGGCTTCTCTTGAGACTCCCTTGCTTCAGAGCGGTCAGTTAATGATATGCTAAAGCCTGCCAGCACGTTGACATGATTGGTTACAAGGTAGCTTGTGACATAAGAAACACCAGTTTCAAATTTTGTTTTTGAAACTATCTGTAGATCATGATGGATGGATGGATGGATGGATGGATATAGTGCTTTCTAATGTACTACTGTACAGCCAAAGCACTTTACAATCATATCTCCCCTCAACCACCACCAGTGTGAAACATCCACTTGAACGATGCAACAGCAGCCACAGTAGAACGGCGCAAGATCACTCAACACACACCAGCTGTAGCTGGAGAGAAGAGAAAGGCAGAGCCAATTCGATGGATGGGGATCATTAGGACGCCGTGATTGGTAAGGGCCAATGGAGGGAATTTGGAATTTAAATCTCTCTAATCTGAAGCACGGTGCTTGGTACAGTAGTGTCCCCGTCACTATACTTGGGGCATTAGAACCCACACAGACCACACACTTCAGCTAAGAGAGTAACCCAGCCTGGTCTCTTCATTTACAGACCAACAGAGACTGAGATTTCATTTCATTACACTTTTACTCTTCTCAGTGAAGGACATAAAGGTGAAATATGCGCGTTCATCAAAGCTTAATGCCCATGAATAAACTAAAGCCATACTGCTTCACAGCCACAGCCAATAGCACTGGAGGATCACTAACAAAGAAAGAGGAACATGATCTGTAAATTATTCTTTATTGATGTGTCTCACATTGTTTCCTACAGCATGAGTCTCTTTCCTCAGCTTATGGGGAACCAGAACATGCTGGAAATGCCTCAGTGACCTAAGGTCAGCGCTATTCATGGATGGTAGTAATAGAGTTGGCGTTAACTTCATTGGCGGCTGCAGCACCAGTAATGTCACGAGGAAGAAAAGTTCTCGGTCACTGTTGAGGTGTTTCATTCACTTATACGGCCTTTCCTACTATGGGAAGTAAAGGAATGGGAAACGAGTGAGACAGATATAAGGAAAGTAAGATAGAGAGAGGGAGAGAGGAGATTGGGGTGAATTGTGATAAAGGCCCGTTCTCCTCATCCTAATGGAAATGCTCATTGGTAGGTCACATGAATCAAACCTTATTCGCCTGCACTGCCTTCCTTCGGCTGATTGCTTTTTAATTATCCCTGTGACATCATCACTCGCGTATCCTAGTGACTATCACCTGCGGTTACCATAGATCATGGGCCAGTAGAGGAAACAGAGGTTTGAGTCCACTGCTTAATTTAACTCAGCCATTACTGCAATATGTTACAATTCCTGTCTCATCCATTCAGGTCAGCGAGCAGAGCATTACTGTGACGACATCGCTGTGGGAAGTCAAATTGTAAAGTTTTAAATTAAATCTTTACCACATGATAGAGGTCAGAGAGATCAATGCAGAAAGGTTGTGTCATTCAGCTCTATCTAGAACAGTGGCTCTGCTTGGTGAATATGATTTCACCAAGTACAACATGTTCCTGGATCAATGTCTTTCCTGATCCTAGAACAACATTCCAATCAACCAATCAGACTTGAGGGACAAGTTCATGTCAAGTTCAGGCTTACAAACAGGATTGGGCACTTCTACATTAGTGTTATTCAACCATTATTTCCCTCTTATTTTAGGGATAAATTGTGGGTAGGGTGAGGTTTAGGGTAGGGATAGGGTTAAGATAAAATTTTCGGAGAGGAATGTTGTTCCAGGATCAACAAAATATGTTGATTAAGTTCTACTGCCTTTAATTATCCTTTGTATATATAGCCCCGTGTTTATTATGTTCTTTGTCCAATTTTGTCTTTTCTAAGTGGTTGTTCTGTTTGCCATGATTTCTATCCTGAAATCTGAGAAGTGTTATTTTGAGTTTGCTTTCATTAAATATCAACTGCTTGCGATTAGATCCAGCTTTTATTTCATTGAACTGCTGCTGAATTTTTAATTTTTAATTATTTCTTTTTAATTAATACTTTTATTCAGCAAGAGCGCATTCAATTAGTAAAAATGACAGTAAGGACATTTGTAATGTTACAAAAGATTGCAAAAATGTTCTGTTGTGAACTTTCTATGGGTCCTGAAAAAAATGTATATATATAAAGGCAGCACAACTGTTTCCAACATTGATGATAATAAAAAATGTTTCTTGAGCACCAAATCAGCATATTAGATTGATTTCTGATGGATCATGTGACAATGAAGACTTTTACTTTACAAATCCAGACATGGCCGATTCGCACAGGATTAAGATCACAGACAACCTCCACAATTATTACAAATTACTAGAGGTCACCACTAATCCCTTGCGAATAGGATTTAAGACATAAATTTCTGCATTAAATGGTTAGTTATTTTTATTTACTTGCTATTATCTCTTTTTCTTTTTTTTCTTCATAAGGGTTAGTTGCTAGTGATTTAGTGCTAATAATAAAAATAATGCAAATAAAGAACAGCATAACTAGGTCAGGGAACTGCTCTGCCACTAATCAGCTGCCTCAGGGTTTACTGAAGCTACTTTCTAACACGGTCTACACTGGAAGCAAAGAACTACCAACACTGCAAGCCACTGATGTTGCATGTCACAGCATGCATGGTGTTGAATGACACTTGTTCTTATTGGATGCATTGTACTAGCTTTATTTTCTCGATTCTTCTGAAACTAACTTACATTATTTACAAATATAATAAGTGTGATTTTTCTCACCAGCCACTGTGGCCAGTGTTTTCCCAAATTAACTAACCACTCAGCATTTTCACTGGCCACAATTTTGACATTTACACCATGTGGAAAAACTGCCATATAGATATTTTTAATATAAAATGTAACATTTGGGAGCAGGTATATTAGGCTGCTGTCACTTTAAGACCTGACACATGTATCCATTATATTGTTACACATGCGTGTTTACGTTTACTTAAAACAATGTTTACGTGAATACTTAACAAGACTGGCTTTTTTTGTGAGTATTTGAGTGCAATATAAGCAGCAAAAAGGAACTCAATTTAGTACAAGTCAGAACTATGAGGATTCAAAGTGTGTGTGCACTTTGAGTGTGACCACAAAATCTGCGGGAGTGAATAAAATTATGCGCAATAAACACAAAATCCTATTCCGAAATTCAAGCCCTGTAACCACCGATATTCATCCGGTGTATATGAAAAGAGGGGAGGTGGGTTTGTGTATCAACTCCCTGTCGGAGAGAGAGAGAAAGCGCAGCTGATATTCTGAGGAAAATGAGCATTGGAAGCACCACTTCAGTATCGATATCCATTGAAAAAATTATATCTTTGACAACACTACATTTCACATAGTTTCCAGTGAGTGTTGCGTGTTTCACACCACTGCTGAAATCCCAAACTTTACTCACCCTCAAGCCTAACCCTAATCCTAATCTAGTAGTTAAGAAGTATTACTCAGTACTTCAATGTATAATTACTGTAACACTGACACCGTGAAATAAAGTGTAATCGATATGTGCTATGAATTTTATTTAGCTTGTGATGTTTTTGGTCTCTGGCTTGATAATTTAAATCAATTTTTTTTTTATTAATATACATTTCCTCACTTTCTGTTTTAGAATCTTTTCAGTGGCAAAGCAAATGGACGTCTTTCTTTTTCTGTTGATTCTAGTGTAATATTAGCACATGTTGCCAAGTTAATGATAATATAATTACTAAAAATACATAACACACACGAATATTGAGGGGAAATTAATTACATCAGTGCTATTTACTTCAATGCTTGGCACAGCAGTATATAATATATATCACCTTAATTTATAATCAATATACAAATATTCATCCAACTTCTTGGATTCAATTTTCACTGAGCTGGCACTCATTCTGGGATTACCTTATCATCTCATAAGCAGCATTATTTTGCTGCCCACTGTTTGGAACATGGGAATATGCCTATGATGCCTAAAAATTTGGAACACAGCTTTAATATTATGGATGAGACTGACTGCTCCCAAAAAATCTTCCTTATCGATGGCACATAAAATAGCATTATCATTTAGCACCTCAAAATCAAACAACCCATTCCATGACAAAAGATCAACTGAGAAAATACATAAAAGCATGACTGGTTAACTGTGAACACAAACAGAATCTAACACCTGACACTGGAACAAATACTGACACGTGTAAACACAACGAACTATTACCATGCAAGTTATTTTTGCAGTTTCAACAGATCAAATAAACTGAACCTTCTTAAAATGAGCAGAATCCATCCTTTGAACGATAAGACACACACACACACACAATTTAAAAAAAAAGTGTCAAGAGATGCAAAATTGTATTTAGCAAGCACATTTCTTGAGTGAAGAGAGAGTTTGATCACTACAACAGTAATATATTCATGTGGCAAATAAAACTATTCACTTTCAAAAAAAACTACATGATGGAGTCAGAAATGTGTCAAACATATCAACTGTCAAAATCACACGCTCATCCAAGTTTATGTGATAGTGTTTTGAGAACTTTACACCTTGACTTTCAGACACAAGATGCCAGTGCTTCTTATTTATTTCATTTTGCGTGTCATGTGTTGTGTTGTGTTTTACACAAGATACAAGCAATATTGTTTTAGGGTTTTTTCCACATATCACGTATAAACACCTGGCTGTGAACCTTCCCCCTGTGGCAATTTGTCGGTTTCAAACAGAATTGAACTTCAGATGGATCATATCAACAATGACACTATCACATTTTGACAAGCAGTCAGATCTACTGAAACCTCACACACTTAAAATATATTTTACAGTGCAGTAGCGTCAGCGGAACAAGAGTTACAAAGAGAAAGGAACCAAATATACACAAGTTGTTGCTTTTTATTATGCCACCCTATAAATAAATAAATCAATGAATGCCTCTTCTCTTTACTATTGTCCTTACATCTGTGCCCTCAAAAAAAAAAAAAATTTTTTAATTTTGGTCATGTGAACAGCCTCTATTAAGTGGCTGCATGCCAAATGATTTAATTAATAGAGTAAAATGAATGATTTCCTAGATTTAACAAATATGACCAAATAAGCTGTGCTCTCATTAACAAGAAATGCAGTAATGATTTTGAGTCATAACACAGGTCAGACTGAATAAATGAGCTCTACTAGGAAAAGATTAATTGATTAGTGATCTCACCATTGAAGTTAACATGAAAATGTTTACTTTCATAATACAGAAAATCTGATTGGATGGGTCACACTCGAGGCTATAAAAATAGTCAATATGCTCCCGTGAATGCACATAAATTGAATTCTACATTAACAGAATAATCTTTGATCTTTACATAGCTTTTCAACCATAAATACTGAACAGTTGGGTTCCCTACCAAGGAAACTAAATTTCCTAGGAAAATTATTGTATTCTTTATGGCACACTGGGGTGTTATTGTAATGCTTTTGTCACTGTTTTATAAATGCAATAAGCCACTTCAGGTCATTCAAAGCAATATTGCTTGCATCACACATAACAGTCTAAACTAGTTTTGCTAATAACTGCATTGTTACATCATCATAATTCTAGAAATATAAATGTATGCAGTTCTCTAACTCAAAAGTAAATTTTTAGTGACCTAAAATGTATTTTTAAGCAGCTTTTTAAATTAAAAAAGCATCAAATTAGATGTTTAGCCATCATTATTCCAAAAGTTCGACACTACATTAACCAGCTTTTCATTCCATTGATACACGGACCACAATGC
Source organism: Zacco platypus (assembly GCA_038088235.1). Lineage (NCBI taxonomy): Eukaryota > Metazoa > Chordata > Actinopteri > Cypriniformes > Xenocyprididae > Zacco > Zacco platypus. The sequence continues at coordinate 9,011,128 of CM076084.1, forward strand.
TGCTGTTGTCCAATGGAGATGAAGGACTGAACCATCTGGCCAAAAGCACCTTTCATTACCATCATGTCTCATATCACAATTCAGAAACTGCCAGAGAAAACAATAATCTGTCAATCGGCTTGAATGGGACTTGGGATAAGACCGCAAACAGGGAGATTATGTTTTCAGGGGGCCATGGATTTTCTGCCACTGTAATGTCCTGAATTTTGACAGGTAATTACAGATTCCTCTGTCCTCTCCTTTCCGTAGAATAATTAATTCATCATTTGCAGTAGATTAGTGAAAATCCGTCTGTAGAAATGGCTGCTCATCTCCAGGGGCTTTTGCATGTCTGCTCTGGTTTTTGTAAATGTGAGAGGTGTGCACGTGCACTTATGCTCTATTGCCACTTAAATCTGTCTGAGGGGTTCGGCCTTAGATGGAGAGCAAAGCTCAGCTGAAGTATATACGTGCATCTGTGACAGGAAATGAACAGGGATTTTGAAACAAAACAGAACGTAAGACCAGAGAGAATCTGTTATACCTCCAAATATCACAGACTTCAAATTTCCGTGCATGTTTTATCCTGTCTTTTCATCTCTCCTCTCTCCGAGGACTGGTGAGCGAGCATAATTAACCATGTCAGTCACATCTTCCCGATGGAATACGGCATATTTGAGTGATTTGTAGAGCACGTCCACAACTATGCACACTTAAATGCAAGACTTTTGGATAATACACTATTTGGTTAGGTATGTGGAATCTCCCCAATGCCCATGTTTTTTTATTCAAATTAAAAAGTTTAACCACAAAAAAGTGCAATGTACTCACCTTCATATTGTTCCCTCATAGCATTATTTCTTCCACACAACACAAAATGAAAATTGTACTGGTCTCCCTTTTCCATGCAATTAGGGTGCTTTTACACTAACACCCAGGTTTGTTTGACGTCAGAGTTTGGTTTGTTTGGATAATGCCAATGATGTTTTTTTTTAACCCATTAACTGTACCCAAATCTGCTTTCAAAAGATGTTTTGCTGCTAATATGAACGCAATCACACTCTACTGCTACTGATGATGTGTGTTTTGGTAAAACTGCATGTGTGAGTTCTCACTCACTTTCCTGACATGCTGGATTGATGCACTGATGCACAGAGAATGTATAGCTCCTGTGTTCTTGAGATCATTTGCTCTACATTCGCTGAAACACAGTACATTTAGAAAAACTGTCGGATTTACTTTGAAATGATTTAATTTTCAACTTCAAAAAATCCTTTTCTACACTGTAGGTCATGTGGTGATTTGGAAAGAAAACCAAAGGTTGAAAAAACAAAAAATAAAAGTGAATCAAGCAACATGATGCATTTTTGCTGCTTTCTCCTGTGTGTTCATTACCTAGCAACAAGGGTAAACAGTTGTCGCTTTCATACCAGGAAAATACTGCATTTTCTAATGGATGACAGGAATGAGGACAGCAACTGAACTTTGGGTCGGATCAAACCAAGTGTGAAAGCACTAGTAGCTCCCACGAGGGACTGAGGCTTGCAACGATGCAAAAGCACTATAAAGCTGGACATTCATACGACTCTGTTTTGAGTCAGGCCAAATTTTAGCTGTGTGTGTGTATATATATATATATATATATATATATATATATATACACACACACACGCACACACAAACACACACGCACACACATAAACATCAGTGGCGAGCGGTGAATTTTTTAACCAGGTATGCTGGCCGGGTGGCGCATTGTCAAAAATGCACCTGGTGAAGATACATTTGATGGAGAGAGTGTTATAACTGCTCCGTTGCTTACTCTCATGACACGTGACAACACAGCTGAAAGTATTCCTTGTTTGACCTTTTACTGAAAATAGCCTACATTTACCTGTTGATGCTTTCATAAGCACCTGTGTGGGGTTCAAGTTGAGTCAGGCGAGACGTGCGAAAGGGCCATTTGCAAAATATGCTGTATTTTTGTAATTCTGCTAGGTGGCACTAATGTCACATCGGCTGAAGACGACAAAAAGTCTAGTTGGTTTTGTAACAAAAACAATGTGATTTTGGTTGATTCAGATCTGGGAACAACAGCACATTTTTCCACTTGTGCGAACAATGAAAGCCATATACAGTGGGTACGGAAAGTATTCAGACCCCCTTAAATTTTTCACTCTTTGTTATATTGCAGCCATTTGCTAAAACCATTCCGGTGTGGGAATTGGACCGGCAACCTTCAGATTTCAAGCCCGACTCCCTCACCACTAGGCCACGACTACCCTACACTGTTAACAATTTTTTTAAGTATTTTTACAGTACAGTACTGGCAGCACGGTTGCCAGCAAGTTACTGTATTTTCATATACAGTAATCATACTGTAATTTAATTTACAGTACACAAGAAGAGTGCTGTAATTCTACAAAACAGTATTTTAATGTATTTTTACAGCATTTTCTAATTTTAGTCTGCTTCTGCAGTAATTAATAATACAGTATAGAACTGTAATATATATATTGATCCATTACTGCAAAATATTACTATAATTTTCAAAATAATTACTAATAATGTTAATATTATAATTATATATGTAGTTATTACAATATATACATTTACAGGAAGTAATATTATAATGCTATGTCAGAATACCTGCAAATCAAAAGACAATCCAATCAATGTTCTTGTCAAAAATATGTTTTATTCAATCAATTAAACTATTAAAACTATTTTATTTACATGTTCAGTGAATCAGCAATTTACAGGTATTAACGACTGTTAAAGGGATGGTTGACCCCAAAATTAAAATTCTGTCATCATTTACTCACCGTCAAACAGTTCCAAACCTGTATGAATTTCTTCCTTCTGCTGAACACAAGATATTTTAAAGAATGCTGGTAACCAGACGACAGCTGATGGTAGCCATTGACTTGCATAGTAGGGAAAAAAAAACATCAACTGTCTGGTTACAAACATTCATTAAAATATCTTATTTTGTGTTCAGCAGAAGAAAGAAACTTGTACAGGTTTGGAATAACTTGAAGGTGAGTAGATGACAGAATTTGTATTTTTGGGTCAACTATCCCTTTAAGTGTGCACAAATCGGTAAATAAAACAAAAAACATATGAGAAATGATAACTTGAGGATTGGGTTGGGAAAAAGAATGACAAGTGAGCAACAACAACTAAAAAAAACAATAAGTGTCCCACTAATGGTGGGTGCAGGCTTCAGTTTGAAGTTTTCCATTCGAACTCCATTAAGGACCGAATAAAACTATTGGCATGTAGGTTGATGGCCTTCACCTTCCTCCGCACCACCCTCTTGGTCCTCTTTCTCTCTTGGACTCCCTGTCTGGCAGTACACTTCTTCTGTCTGGCATTTCCATCGTCAGGGTTGATCAGGAACCTGTTAGCAATATCATACCAGTCAATTAATATACATTTCATTTTTGGGTGAACTAACCTTTTAAAACATTGTATTAAAATGGCTAATACTTACAGAAAACTCATTCCCAGGCTGCAAAGATAACGGTCTCACACTGTAGAGCAGTAAGAAATCGAAATACATTTTATTCAGTTATGTGTTGCTTGTTGAGGTCGTATAAGCTACACATCACTGTATTTCATACACTCCAACAACACATCTATAGTAAAAAATGATAAGCTTCTGCTTCTAAAAATTCTAACTTACTTTTTTGACATGCATCGGTCTTTGTTGACTAATAGATCATTATTAACTATGATAAAGGTAATTTATACCTTTATTCATATTTTTAATTAATCAATATTTGTCATTACAATCACAATGCAAAACTGGGTCTTCCGTCTAAGTTAAATCAAATGAAGAAAATGCGAAACTGGTACCAATAGCCAATCTCTCTGAGCCCAAATCACCCCTTTACGTGGCAAAGGAAAGTATATTAGTGTAACGCCGGGATGACAGGAGACGAAGATAACAATAAACAGACAGGTTTATTTCCAAATAGGACAGAGAACAAGCGACAGTGTGCCATGCACAAACAATTACTGACAAAGGATGAGACTAGGGGAGGAACTTAAATACACACAGATGACGAGGGTAAAACGGAAACAGGTGACGATAATCAAACTAATTACACAAGGTGAAAACTAACAAGACAGGACTAGATGACATGTGACAATTAGCCTTGTTTTCACGTATTTTTGTGTCTAAACGACTTATTCGAACAGGTCCAGTTTTGAACGCGACCGCTGCAGCCGTCAAGCGGGAAACTGACGGCAAATCTGTTTAGGTGTTTGTGCAGTCAATGTACGTCTATTATAATCAGTTTATATCAGCTTTTGCTGACAGAGTCGGATCGAACATTATGGAAAGGATCCCCACAGAGATAGACATTTTTGTTATCATATGATCCTTCAAACCTAACGTTACCAGACTCCATTAGCAAACGCAGTAAATTTACTTCGCAGACCATCGTAAAAAAAACATATTCAAACTTGACAGAAACAAAATAAAACTCACACAAACCATCTTGAATTAATCTTTTCATCGTTTTAACAATCACCAGGTCTGATTTGGTCGAAATAAACAAGTGATTCACAGAGTTTTGATTGAGATTTGAAAATGTCGGGACAAGCGGGAAACCGTGAGTAACACCTAAGTTAACTTCACACTGAAAGCTACGTACACTATAGTGTAAAACACTAAAACCTAATTATAAAAATTAAAATTAACTTACCAAACTTCCAGATATCCACCGAGTGAGACGTCCAGACATCCGTGAGTGAGCTGCTGCAGTTGTGCTCTGACGTCAGTAAGGGGGCGCTGTTTACAGCAATGCTGTATTATTACATGGCATATTACAGCCAAGTTACAGCTAGGTTACAGCATTACTAAAATGTACTGTAAAATGTTCCCGCTCAAACTAAATTACCCAAAATGCAATGCAAATTACAGTATTGTACTGTATTATAAAATGCAGTATTGTACTGTTGGTTTTTACAGTAATGTGCTGCTAAATCTACAGCGACATTTAACAGTGTAGGTTGGATTGTAAATGTTTGTGTACAGCCATTTTAGGGTCTCTCGAGAGATGCTCAATTGGGTTTAAGTCAGGGCTCTGACTGGGCCATTCAAGAACAGTCACGGAGTTGTTGTGAAGCCACTCCTTCATTATTTTAGCTGTGTGCTTAGGGTCATTGTCTTGTTGAAAGGTAAACCTTCGGCCCAGTCTGAGGTCCTGAGCACTCTGAAGAAGGTTTCCGTCCAGCATTCATCTTTCCCTCGATTGCAACCAGTCATCCTGTCCCTGCAGCTGAAAAACACCCCCACAGCATGATGCTGCCAGCACCATGCTTCACTGTTGGGACTGTATTGGACAGGTGATGAGCAGTGCCTGGTTTTCTCCACACATACCGCTTAGAATTAAGTCCAAAAAGTTCTATCTTGGTCTCATCAGACCAGAGAATCTTATTTCTCACCATCTTGGAGTCCTTCAGGTGTTTTTTAGCAAACTCCATGCGGGCTTTCGTGTGTCTTGCAAGGAGGAGAGGCTTCCGTCGGGCCACTCTGCCATAAAGCCCCGACTAGTGGAGGGCTGCAGTGATGGTTGGACTTTCTACAACTTTCTCCCATCTCCCGACTGCATCTCTGAAGCTCAGCCACAGTGATCTTTGGTTCTTCTTTACCTCTCTCACCAAGGCTCTTCTCCCCCGATAGCTGTTTGCCCAGACGGCCAGCTCTAGGAAGGGTTCTGGTCGCCCCAAACATCTTCCATTTAAGGATTATGGAGGCCACTGTGCTCTTAGGAACTTTAAGTGCAGCAGAATTGTTTTTGTAACCTTGGCCAGATCTGTGCCTTGCCACAATTCTGTCTCTGAGCTCTTCAGGCAGTTCCTTTGACCTCATGATTCTCATTTGCTCTGACATGCACTGTGAGCTGTAAGGTCTTATATAGACAGGTGTGTGGCTTTCCTAATCAAGTCCAATTGGTATAATCAAACACAGCTTGACTAAAATGAAGGTGTAGAACCATCTCAAGGATGATCAGAAGAAATGGACAGCACCTGAGTTAAATATATGAGTGTCACAGCAAAGGGTCTGAATACTTAGGACCATGTGATATTTCAGTTTTTCTTTTTTAATAAATCTGCAAAAATGTCAAAAATATCTGTGTTTTTCTATCAATATGGGGTGCTGTGTGTACATTAATGATGACAAAAATGAACTTAAATGATTTTAGCAAATGGCTACAATATAACAAAGAGTGAAAAATTTAAGGGGGTCTGAATACTTTCCGTACCCACTGTATGTCGGGGTGTGTGTGTGTGTGTGTGTGTATGTGGTGCTCAGGTGTCCACATACTTTCATCTTGGTATTACTGACAGTTTGCTGAATAGTCACATCAGCTTTAAGTTGAAAAGGCACATACATTTAAAAACCAAACACATACACGGACACTCATGCTTTTATTACAGCTTATACAGGAACAGCTTTCCTTCCTAATTTACATCAACCAAAGGAAAAGTGACAGGTAGTAAAGTAATCGTAATAAGAAAATACAGCAGGTAGTTAAAAACGGGTGAAAGATAAACAACCTGCCACGATACGGAGTAAAAAGCAGCACTTTGCACACACACGCTCACAATGATGCTAATTTGCATTACATTCTAAACACACCCCTCGAGTTGATTTATATAACATTTGTTCTTTAATCTCTCAGTGTCAATAAACCATCCTTGTTCATCATTCTGACTCAACCGGAGAGGAGAAGTCCCTTTCAAGTCATAGATCTTTTTTGTGTCACTCGCACCGTTTTCCTCACAAACACAAGAGTTATTTTCAAGCGCTTCTCATACAACAGCTGTCAAGATGCCCAGTCCATCAGATCTAAAGTTCACATTCTACATTTCACTCCAATCCAATATGATTTGGATCATTTCTTTCTCTCCCTCGCTCTCCTGTCCTTGGTGATCGGTTTCTCGCTTCATAAGAGAGTGTGTTGGTTTGTGTGTGTGTAATCTCCCTCTTGCAGGCTGCAGGTTGTGCGCCGCTGCCATTGCGGTTGATATTTACCTCACAAAGCATTTGGCAGTTTTGGGTTCATGAAGCATTCACATTGGCGCCTGGAGGAACAGAACTCAATTCACACCACCATACTCCTCGTCCTCTGATTCTCCTGGACTTGAACGGACTATATACTTGATTATGACTGTAACCAACATGTTAACAGCACATGCAGAGGTAGCTCAAAGGCAGTTTCACTAGAGAACAAAGAGCGGATGTATGAATAATTAAAGACTAGACTAACACAATACATCCAGACCCACCCACTCCACTCTCTGACTGCCTAGCAGTGTAACGGGCTTCAGAGACACCCCCTGGCCCCTGTCCTGCTTTAATTTCTCACTTCCTCTTGGTATCTCTCTCTTAAAGGGGCTTTAGATGTTAGAAAGGATTGTGGTGAAGTGGAGCAGCTCATGTAGAGTGTGGCGTGAACCTATAGCAGCCTGCTGAATAAGGATGAACCTAGATAAAATTCACTATGCTACAGACATGATTGATAACTCATAGCTTGCAACTTTTGAGGAGGGGTATGCTGTTAATTTTCTATGATCTGATCCATCTTGTGTGCATTTACACCAGAATTTTAGAGGGATAGTTCACCCAAAATGAATGAATTCTTTACTCACTTCATGTCGTTCCAAACTATCGATACAGATTTCATGATACAATTTGATTTCGATTCAGTCAATTCGAAACTTCAGTTTGACTATTAAATATTGATTCATTTGGAGATATATGCATTACAATTTTTCTCAAGGAAACAAATCTCTCTCAACTAATACTATATAGGGAACCCAAGCTTTGCTTACCCTCAAGCCATCCAAGGGTTATATGACTTTCATCTTTCTGATGAACACAATCAATATAAATTAATAAATATCCTGACGCATCCAAGCTTTATAATGGTAGTGAGCGGGATCTTCGAGTATGAGCTGAAGAAAGTGCCTCCATCCACATCCATCCATCATAAACATACTCCACATGTCTACATCCAACGTCTTCCCTATTCAACTTGCAGAAAAAGCCGAACTGCCGCGATACCAATTCTGTTTTTTTTTTTTTCGTAATTTGAACTAGATATTTAACTTTAAATATGGATTTTTTTTTTTTTTTTAACAAATGCATTGCTTCACTTCAAAAGGCCTTTATTAACCCCCAGGCTCACACTCGTTCAGCTCATACTCGTTGATCCTGCTTCAGCTATCAAACTGCTATTATAAAGTGCGGATGCATCAGGATATTTATTAACGATTGTGTTCATCAGAAAGAAGAAAGTCAAATACAACTAGGATGGCTTGAGGGCGAGTAAAGATTGGGGTAATTTTCATTTGAAAGTGAACAAATCCTTTAAGGAAAAAGTCCAAAATATTGAATTTAACTGCTATTTATTTATATATAATAATCAAGACTCATGAACTGAGTTGTATACAAACAATTAAATTGCATTTACACATGCTCCAATTTGTTGCTGAAATATAAACATTTAAACTTTTTTTCATGAAGCACGCACTAAAAAAATGAAGACATCACTAACTTAAGTAAAAATATAACAAATATGTATTATAGATCATATGTTTAGCAATAGAGTTCTTTTTCCTAGCTGACTAACAAGCTTTGGACATTAAATTGCTTTCCTGAGGTAACAAAAAAAACATTGTGTGACATTTTGTTTACAAGTTGTTTTATTGCTGTCTTTCCTTACGTTGAAACACTGATTAAGAGATTACATCAAACATTTCAGTAGGTTGTACTGTTTTTTTCAAAATACCTTCTGATGTTCGCTGATGTTTATTTTGCACTATAACTAATGCTATTATATTTATTGTTTGAATTTTGTGATGACAAGATTTTGATAGCTGAAACTTTCCTATCAGAAGTAAACAGCACAAATCCTATTGCTATTATTGGATCGAAGGTGCACTGCAAATAATGTTTAATGAAGCTTTGCTCAGGCATCAGCTAAAAACAGCACAGACTAAATCTGAATCGAAATCAGTTCATCAAAATCAAAATCGACTAAATTAATGAATTGATACTGTTAACCCAGTCCTACTCCGAACCTCTGTGACTTTTGTTCTTTCTGTCACACAAAGTATGACACAAAGTATGACAGATATTTTGCAAAGATGTCTCCATGTATTTTGTCCAGTGTTGTTTTGTACCCCTTTGTCATTCACTTTGTGGACAAATACAGTTCAAACATTCGTCAAAGTATTTTCATTTGTGTTCTGAATGTCATACAGGTTTGGAACAATTTGTGTTAATCACAAAGCATTTATGTTCATTCTCAAAACTTTTGCCTTCCCTCATAAAACTTTTGCATTTATCAAAAAAGTATTGCTTTCCCTCAAGAAACAGTTTTGATAGCAAATGCAAAGCTTCTCAATTTTTTTCCATCACCATATCCCTTTCGAGGCTCTTTACAGGTGTGATCCGGTCGCTAAAAGCATGTTGATGTCAGGTGTAAAGGGGCAAAAAAAAAGGTTTTTCAACAGAGCATCTGTCTTTTTCAGCTTCATGCCATTTATCTTGCCAGTACAAATCATCACACGATCATATTTCATCTCCAAACAATTATTGATCAGAAATATATCCACAACAGCCCTGTGCTTAATCAAGTCCTTTCTGCTGCACCCTGTCACACACAAAACCAACAGAGCATGTATTAAATAATAACTAATGAACAATCAATCAAATCAAGATTCCATCATCTAATGCAATAATGCTTGAGTGTTTTCAGTGGAGGAAAAGGGTCATTTCAATCAAGTCACTATAAGAGGGAGAAAAAACAAGGGGAAAGCAGCAAAGAAGGACAAGGGAGAACAGTCTAATTTGCTGGTGGGGGATTTCTTTAAGAAAATCTGATTTTTGATTTATGGAGTCCATTATAGTGGAGGAAAAACAAACAGCGTTATTATAGATTATATTAGAGCAGCACTGAAGGCTACGCAGGAGATAGATAGGGAGATGGAAAAAGAGAGAAAAGACATTCATGTTTGCTTCTGAATGTTGCAGTGATGCTGACTTCTTGTTTTTTTGCATATTTTTATAGAAAACGTTTAGTGTAAAGCTTTGAAGTTTTGCCATAAAAGTCTTTGACATATCAGTTGTCATTGTCCATGCAATTAAATATATAAATTACGATGAATGAGGATTGAGTAATGGAAATTTCAAGCTTCTGACGGAACAACAACAACAACAAAAAAATCATAAAAATGTCATAAAAGCGGCCCATAAAACTCGCGCTCACCAAGTCTTTGGAAGCCACACAACAGCTTTAAATCATACAATAACCAACTGAATCAGAGAAAAATGTCTCGTGAACGAATAGGTTCAGCCTGGTTTTGTAGTCAGACGGACCAAATGATTTATTTAAAAGATACAGAGCCGCAACATTTGATCACATCAGAGTAATACATTTTAAAATGAACCCCAAAGAGACAAATTTTTAATTGCATAATGAGTAGTTTAAAATCTACTCCTCATCACTTTAATATTAGCAGCTGCTTCTGGAAGGCTATTAGAAGGCAATATGTGAAAAAGTCTACTTGTTCCTGATTAAATGTGGGTGTATGTTTGTGTGAGTATGTGTTTGCCTGTGTGTGTGCATGTTGGAACTGCATCTGTGTCTGTTCTAGAGGTCCTCTTGTTTGTACACTAATATTAGGAGCCATTGATACAGACCGCTTTCCGGCCGTGTTCTGTGTGTCTCTTACCATGTTGCAGCCTTCCCTTTTTCATTCCCATTTCTCACGGTGTCTCAGAGCAATAATGCCACATCCCTGAAGACTAGCAGGGCTAACAGATGGCTATGAATCTTTAACCACATGAAAGAACATATGCGTTTTTCAACTATGGCAACTTTTGGCCCTGTGGACTTTTCAAAAATACACTTCTTTAAAACACTTTTCACACTCGCACTATTCATTTCATTTGTCTAATAACAGGTATTTGGTCATTTTTTTAACAAACAAAAGTAATTATTTGACACTTTTTGCTTATAGGTTTAACAAAATCACCCAACATAGGCTTATTGGAAAAACACTCCTCTACCTACAAATTTACAAAACTCCAAAAAGTACATACAATTCACTGCAGTTTCCAGTTTTTTTTTTGTTTTGTTAACTTTTAGCGTCACATTTACCTCAGGAATATTTTCCAATGCTCACAGTTCCTTAATTATCTATAAAAACACTAGAGAGGAGTTTATTTACTGTTAATTATATGTTTGAATAAATTTGCCACGAAGACAAGTGCTTATGAAAGCTACCTTATGTGCAACTTTTATACAACCATTTGAATTTTTATTTGAGTGCAATTATTATATCTGAAAATAAATAGCAGTTGAATATAATACCTCGGTAGTTAATTGTAACCTCTAATATTATAGTGTACCAAATGAGAGGTTCCCTGTAAATTTTGCCTTATTTGGGAGAGATTTTTTTCCCTAACTATTGGTGTCGGCTGATATTCAAAATAATCGGCTAACTGTATCGGCAGAGAAATTTAGTATCGGTGCATCTCTAATTACGATAATTAATTAAAATAGTATTATAACAAATAACAGTTTGCAATATCAAGCAGCATGACAGAGGCATGACAGCTAAAATAAATGGAAGTGGATGAGACCAGAAGCCTTGACACAATCAAGTTACAATGGCCATGCATGTCATTAAAATAAGAAATAATAAGGTAATGTGAGGTGTAATATGCAAATGTATGGGGCTCCACCCCTTATCAGTGATGTCATAAATGAGAGTTTGTAGTGGTTGGTGAAATTCTGGTGCTGGAACCATATTATTTTGGTTAGTCTAGCGCCATCATAAACAGCTTTCTCTTTATTTTGTCTTTTCGTGCCACTGAGGTTTTTTTCTTTTTATCTTTCTGGATGTCTGTCATTTTGAAAGATTAAATATGGTGGACTACAGCAGCTCTCCAGCAGGCTCGCTTGAAGGCTGGAGATTTACAGTATGAATCATTCAATAAACATTTGGCAGGAACATTTTACAATGGCGCTCCAGTCTAAAATATTTGCTTGCATCACAGGAACGCAGTTGACTTGGCAAAGGCTAGTCATAGCCAAATTGTACTAGATTTTAATCACTCACAAGTACCGCTCATTGGTTGAGCCAATGTTGCCAAGGTCGGGCTGGTCGGGATGCTGAAATAAACAGAGCAACAGTTTAACTGTTAACAGTTTTCTAGGAAATTAACTTACAAATGATTTACTTATAAATGTCAACATAGTAAGCTGATGTGTGTAAGTGATCTGTGATGTCCGAAGGCAATCGTGGTTTGCTTTGCAGTTTTAATGAAACATGGCACATGAACAACTAGAGCAACTGCAAGCAGCGTCACACTTTTACCCAAAAAACTAAGATTGCATCAGCTAGCGGGTGGGCCGTTTCCATTTTGCAGCCAATCACAGACTTTCAACATTCAACAACCAATTACAATTTACTGTCAGCTAAGACTTGGAAATCCCCTAAAGTTAACAATTTAGTCTCATAATCTAAAAAGCAAAAACACTTTCTTGGTAAATAAACACCACAGGATCGTCTGTATTTGTTTCTGTTTAAAGTAGGTTTGTTACGTGTTTTAGTTCTGTGTCTTAGTTTTCAATTAGTTTCCATGATTTTTCTTTGATTTTATTGAGCACCTGTTATTCATTTTCGCTGATTATTCTGTCTATTTAAACCTTGGGTTTCTTCTGTTCATTGTGCGGTCTCGTCATGTTATGGTTGTTCTGTTCGTGTTTCGTGTTATCCTGAGAAGTGATTTTTGCGTTTGATTTCATTAAACTTTCACTTCAACAACACTTTGCTGACAATATGTTAAAACACTGAAAAAGTTGAAACACGCCACTAAGCACAGGCAACACCATACTTAACATTTAAGTGTCTCGGTTGAGCAACAGAATCCAAATAGAAAAAAACAGGACACTTAAGCATATATTCATAAATTAAAAAACAAATTTCTACATTTTAGACACTAAAATAGTTACATTTAAGTTTTCTTAAATTTTACACAATACCAACATAAAGTAATAAGCAGAAAAACAAAAAACAAAAAACCAAATAGATCCATTTTATATATTAGTTCAGGTGATTAAACGGTCATCAGCCTTTAATAACGGAGGAATGAAATATGAATAATTCATCAGGTATTTTGCAAGTCTGTGCACAAATAACAAAATCATTATTAACGCCAGTCAGCCTGCAAGGTTAATGAAAGCACTGAGCACATACATATGTAAGTTATGGAGATGAAATTAAGCAAAGTGATTGTCTGACAGCTCGCTTAACGCTGGATAAAAAGACTATTAGCTCTGTGGTCAATGAAAATGGCACCAAAAAAAAAAGGAAAGAAAAAACAAAAAACGGAGATAAAAGCTTTCTCGATGGCTCGTTCTTTGACTGATGTTGTATTTGCTAATGGGTGGAAAACACGAGAGATGCAGCCACCTATAATTTAGTCAATTTATTTTAATGCAGATGCTATTTTAATGCTCTTTATGAGTTGAACCTTTCAAAAACTGCAGTTTGTGACCGCTTCAGTTAAATGTTTCGCTTGGAAACACGGTTATATGTTTGAAGATGGAGGGCTCGACAAAAAAGCCTGTTGACTATTTAAAAACAGGAGGGAGATGCGAGAGGATATAATAGATAGAGGATATGAACTGAGTGTAATTACCGTTGTCTGAGACAGATATAGTTCTAGCTCATTTCCTTAATGGAGCATCTTCACAATGGCAGCTCATGTATCCCACAGACCAGAACTTTGTTATCTAAATAAGAGCCTTACTGCTCTTTGTCTCTCTCTACATCCTTCTCTGTCGCTTTCTTTCACTGTCTGCCAAAAAAACTTGCTTCCCACTGCTATGTTGCCTTTTAGACATTTATACCCAAAATCAAACTCATATGATGCCTCTCTATTCAACTCTTAAACACTGTGCCCGTTCCTGCCACTACCCCTTTATTGACCCCTAACTCGCCCTGCCAACGAGACAGATAATGCCATTCGGCAGGCAGCTACTGCGACTCTAGAGCATTAAAGGAATGTTGTTCCAGATTCAATATAAGTTAAGCGCTACGGAAAGCATCTGAGGCGTAATGTCCATGAGCACCGAAAAAAACGTTAAAACTTTTTAGAATAGCACAGATTGTGGTTAAAGTAAGGCACTGGTCCATGAATTAAAGAATAAAATACACACAGTTTTAAAGAATTGCCACAAGACTTTTACACTGGAAGTAGTGTGTCTGGCTCAGTTTACTTCATTTGCAAGTTATTGAATTATTTGTTAAAGGATTAGTTTTTCATTTTTTGGGTGTACTAAGTGTGATTTTTGCTGAATTTAAACCCCTGCCACCTGAAAAAAAAAAAATTATCTACTACAAATTTGTCCATTGAAGAAGACAATACATCCATCCAAGTCATTAGGGGTGGGGGGAAATAATCAATTCACATATGAATCTTGATTCTAACTTCTGCAAATTTAAATCGCTTCACAAATTTTGAAAATCGATTGCTCCCGGAAACATAATATCGCAACTACCAGCGGAATGAATATAAACCATTACTGTTACATTCTACAAAGTTAAAAGGCAGTAAATGTAATGTATTATGAATATAACAGTTCAATAGCCTTTAAGATGTTTACATATTATAAACCGACTGAGAATAAGATTGAAAATAATAATTCAACAAAACTTTCAAGTTTAATTACACCTGCAAGTTGTATAAAATATCAATTGAGGGTACAGGATTTCTTATACATGGAATCGAATCGTGACCCCAAGAATCGAAAATGAGCCGAATTGTGAGATTCCAAAAGATTCCCACCGCTATAAGTCATATAGTCTTAATGAATTATGTGTAAAGGGTGGTTGGGGTGTAGTATCAAGATAGCTTAAACTATCCGTCTACTGTAGTGGACACCATCCTTGGGATAAAAACAACTAAGGTTAAAAACAACTAAAGGAATATTGCTTTCAGAAAATGGTACCAGCAGGAGGAGCAATTAAGAGGGAGTAAAGGGAGGCATGTGGGCGGAAATGAAGGTGGTAAGAAAGCTTGAGACAAAGAAGAGAATGAGAAACAGAGGGTTACTAAGAGATTCCATTGTCCTGCAGAGAATATTCACAAGCAAAGTTGCTATACACTCAAACTTTCATTTCAGAATGGTTTAGCTCATGTGTAGCTTTCAGAGCACAGAACAGGTTCTGTAGGTTACAACAAATAAACCAGGTGCCAAGACTTAAACTAGCCGGACATGTCCTCTTTTTGGGCCCCAAAAAAAAAAATGCTTCCAGCCGGGTTTTCTAAATCGCCCAAAATGTCCGGGATTATTGTATAATATTTTTCATATAATAAATTATTTGCACCTCAGAGCGCGCAGATGAAACAATAAATTCTGTCATTTCATGTTATCCAGCTTTCAGATGACTGGTTTTTGTGAACGCAATCGCGTGAGGCGCTTCTGGGAGGAAATTATACAGAACCTCTAACGAAAAACTGCGCTGAGGCATTACAGAATGACCAAAATAGCATTAAAATAGATGCTGTGCAATGGTTTCCATCACAGTTTGCGCATGTTTTCGTGACGCATAAAAATTTATACAACTTAGTTGAGCATATAATTTTTTTATGTGCATTTTCAGAATTTTTGTGCATCTTGGCGTTTCTATGTAGCATTTTTTATTGGATATCCCAAAATGTGCATCTGTGTACTGTACACAATACAACCTTAAACATGTTTTTCATGTTAAATAACTTTCATGGCTACTTGATTGGTAATAAAGGGCTGTTGGGAAAGATTCGATCTGGAAAGTATACCAGTGAACATAAGGTGGACTGAAAGCATTTATGACTAAAATAGATTTTTATGGCAACTGATTTTTGTATTTTATTTTTAACCTATGGCCATGAAAAGAAACAATGTCATGTAGAAGGTGTTGAAAGCTAAACTATTTTAATTTATTTTATTTGTTTGTTATTATTCTATTGTTGAGGGCCAAAAGTTGAATGGAAAGGTTGTATTACTTTATGTATTCCAGTTCAATAACATAGTTGCACGGTTGTGAACGCATTCCACCCGAACATATGTGTCTCGGTCTGAAGGACAGAAGCAGGTATTCGCACGCGCTCAGTCAATCTCTGTCTCATTCACTGTCTGTTTAGCAAATCCACAGAGCCTCTGTACAAATCACCATGGTACACATTATGTTATAATTACCAACTTATTTAATATTCAGTACACATGCAGGAAGTGTAAAACGAGAAATGCTTAACCTTACAAAGAAAGGAAAAAAACACCAATATCACCAAATGCGGTAACACTTTTCATTAAGGTTCATTAGTTAACAACATTAGTTAACATGAACTAACAATGAATTGCACTTATACAGCCTTCATTAATCTTTGTTAATGTTAATTTCAACATTTACTAATGCATTATTAAAATCTTTTTAACATTAGTTAATGTTCTGTGAACTAACATGAACAAACAATGAACAACAGTAACTAACATTAACGAAGATTAGTAAATGCAGTAACAAATGTATTGATCATGGTTAGTTCATGTAAGTTAATACATTAACTAATGTTTAACTAATGAACCTTATTCTAAAGTGTTACCCCAAATTCTTTCATGTTTCTTTTAAAAAGCTCAAGATTGCATTTTGCATAGAGACTCACCCACATTTTATAGCTAGAGGATTTTCTGTTGACAATGTATTATTTTTCATTTCCTGCACCTTATCCTTTAGTACTTGCCTTGCATTTTTATATGCTGTGCAGTGTATAAGGATGTGTTCAGGATGATGATATCATCAAGGAACTACCTTTTAAACAGGATATTGCAAAAACATTTGAGGACCAAAAAAAAAAAAAAGATTAGTTAACAATTAAAATAATATTTTTATTGTTTCCTAATTTTACCATTCTGTTTCTATTTATTTGTATTAAATACATTTTATTTTTAATAAAATTAATATTAAATAAAACTAGAAGTGAAGTAATGGAAAATATGGCAATATCCACCAATATTCTTTTTAATTATTTGATAGCTATAAAAGATAATAGATAGCTAAAATAATTTCTTTTTTAAAAAAGTCCAATTTTATCGAAAGACATTAAAAAATGAGGGGGACATGAAAAGGTACTGCCTAGGAATGACCCAGCTAACAAGCACAGATCTGACTAGCTTTTTTCTCAAAGTGATTTTTGATGTTGCTTTTAAAGATGCTCTTTATTTCAAGCACACTTCACTCTGCAAACTTAGGAGACTTATATTCAGCCATTTTTGCACTAGTTTGTCAGAGAATATGGGAACAGCCCACACAGTGTTGGGGAGTGAGTAACTAAGTAAAAGTAGTGACATACTACTTTAAAAACATTTTTCAGTATGACAGTTTGACAGTTCAATTCAAGAATCGTAAATACATACGTTTTTTTTTCCCAAAGTTCATTTATATAACTTTTTTTTTAACTTGTTGTTTTTGTAGACGATAACCACTATGATTAAATTATAAACTATAGAATTGGATAATTATATATTTAAAAAGACAATGCCCTAAGTGGATTTAATTTGTTAGCTGCTTCTTGTTAGTAACTTGAAGCTAAATATCTGGCAAGACTTTAAAATAATATTTCATTTGTTAACATAAGTTAACAAACATTACAAACATGAACTAAAAGCAAGCAATACTAACATTTATACTATTACCAGGACTTGAATGCTTGAATCTGATTGGTTGATGAACGTTTTAACACAAGTAATTATTTTCTGGGAAACACGCTGCAGAAGTAGTTCTAAGCATTACATGTCCATATTACTTTGCCAAATGATTTCAGTTATTTCAAAGGTCCTTACAGTCACAACAGCAGAAAACTGTTGAGAAATGCACAGACTCAGGTAATTCACATATGCTTATAGGGTGCTTTCACACCTGCCTCATTTAGTTCGGTTGAATCGCACTAGAGTTCGTTGTCCTTCTTTGTGCAGTTTGTTTGGGCAGGTGTGAATACAGCAATCGTACTCGGGTCCGCACCAAAAGTGTACCAAACAAGCGTTCGCTTGAGATGTGAAAGCAATCCGAACAAATGGACCAACAAACCAAATAATATCAAAATTCATAACGGGAAATATGTTTCATAAAAAGCAGTAGTGTCTGATTCTGTGAGTGAGCACATTCGTTACCGTAGTTGAAAACCAAAGAGCGTTTCTTATCTTAAATGTTTTGTAATTGTGCTTCTCTGTGCTGTCCCGACGAAGCCTTGATTCCGGCTCTACTTGCATGATAACATTCACATATGGTCTCGACACAGTTAGCTTACTAGATAGTACTGGATATCATTTAACACCGCGAATGACATTTGTATAGTGTTTGCGTGTGTCTCGACAGTTACAAATAAAGTCAAAATAAGCTAAATAATAACTAAATAACTAAAGTTAATAAATGAGATCTTATTGTAAAGTGTTTCCAAATATCCTACCTTAAAAAATTCGTAGCTTTTAGCTTAGCAATCTAGAGTTGCCTTCCAAGTAGCTTGTGGATGCAGACAGACGTCTCATATCCCCTATATACTGGCATTTCCCTAAAGACAAGTTAAACTTTGCAAACACACACACACACACGCACAATATTAGATGATGAATCTTCATAGTGTCAGACTAGCTGTGCTATTGAGGGCTAAATGCTAATGCCGTCAGAGGCAGGATGGATAGATCATTATAGAAACATCTGTCATTTTTCTGAGACAGTGCATGAGGCGTCTGCACAAACGCTGCCTGAAAAAGACCTTCGCCATTAGGGTTAACATTAGCATGATGAACAACATCTCACGCCAGCTTCGTTTCTGATGAAGAAAACAAATGCAGAAGGAACTGCACTTCATTAAAGATAAATCTATATTATCTTACGATTACATCACAGACACGTGAGCAGCATGTATCATGAGAACGCATCGGTTTTATATAACATATTGTGCTGAGAGGTGGGAGATGTTTGTGTAACAACTCATTAGAATGTAAAAGCCCATGCGTTTTTGTCTGACTCTGCTGTGCGTTTGATGGAGGGATATGAAAGAGGGATGAAATGAGATGGAGGAAATAAATCTTCAGGAGAAAGAATGATAAAGGCATGATGGTTTTTTTGTGAGGAAGGATGGAGATTGGACACATTTGTCAACCTATGGTATTCCACGAGCGCGTGTGCGTGCATTTGTAAGTGTGAGAATGTCATCGCTGGCCAGGTTTGTGAGTTTGGGGTGTGAGAGATGCCTCTGTAGCTAGATGACAAATATCTCAATCTCTGAAAAATATGCTCACGTGTTATTCCATTCTCCTTTTTCAATGAGAAACGCATTCTGTTTTTCTCGCTTGCTGATAAACCTGAGGGCGGTGATCTGAGACGTTAAGACGAAAACAGCTCTGGCCACATCATCCATTTTACAAGCCGTACTAGTATGTATTAACGCCAACAACGCTGCTGTGACTCCACCCATCAGCTGTCAATCTTATCACACACTGGCCTTCATTTACTTTGATGACATAACAGGTATACCAGAAGTCTGATTCCCTCCTAACACTGGTTGTTGACGTTAACCTAAAATAGTGGAATCAATATCATCATGCTGGCCTCATTATTCAGTCCAGTCACTTTAACAGTAAGGGAGATGACAAAGCAATCAACTGCAGACAGCTCCAACCAGTCATTCTCTTATTTACCCTGCCGGAGCAACAGGACCGCAGTGAACCCTGCTGAAAAATTACTATTGCCGGGACGAGAACCTCACTGAAGAATTAATATTGCCAACAAGGGCACCCCAATGAGATATAAACATTACCAGCCAATTATAAGACTGCTACATAAATCCGGCCGAAATTCATTTCTAGATCTATTCTACACACCTTAAAAAAAAAAAAAAAAATGACAAACTTCAAGAGAAGAGGAAGTCTAACTATACGCTTGTGCTTCCACATTATATGAGTCAGTCTGACTCATTTCTGCAAATTGGCTCTTTCAAACCAATTCAGCGATTCTTTTACGTCATTACCTAGCATGCTATTTAGTCATTTGAAAGGTCAACGAGGGCATAATGTAATGTGTTAAAGTTTAGTATGTCACTTTCACCTTGTGACAGCAATTGCGGTACAGAAGTATTTCGCCACTGTTAACTAAATATGTGATTGAGGCATTTATTAGGATACTGTTATATTTACTATATTACATCTACATGTCAAGTTTTACAAGTCCAAAAGAGACAATTTCAGTTCAGTAAGTTTGAATGACTGATTCTTTGATTGTGGATTGTTAAAAATAACACTTTACAATATGGTCACATCGGTTAAAGTTAACTAACATTTACTGAAAATGAGCAATACAATTGTTACAGTATTTATTAAATGTTCTTTAATATGTTGTTAATTAAAATACAACTGTTCGTTGTTAGTTCATGTAAACTCAGATCCAATAAATAACACAACTTTTGATTTTTGTTATACTATTAGTGAATGCTGAAATTATAATTAACTAAAATTAATTTTTCATTGTTAGTTCATGTTAACTAATGTTAACAAATGGAACTTTATCTGTGTTACCTTGTTGAATTGTTCCAAAATTTGACATTGAGTTCAGACTAATTCAAACAAATCATTTTTATTAAAGTGCAAACTGATTCAGTGAAAAGAGCCAGTTCAACAGAATGATTATTTGTAAATTGGATCACATAGCCTCTCATGACCACCACTCACAGTCCATTCTCTGATTTTATTTTCACGGTTGAGTTTGTAGAAATTCTACACTTTGAATCTAATTGGCTAGTGCTATGCATTTTTTTAAAGAAATGTGGTGAACCATTCTGCCTGGAAACAAAGATACCCAGGTGCTACAATGAGTACTTGTGAGGAAAAACTAATCTAAGTTGCCAAAGTTTGCAGAGGTCATGCGGAATCATAGTATTGAAAGAGATTCACAGTTTTGTTTATAAAATAAATATTCATGAGCAAAACCTTATATTCTTATTTTGTTTTCTTAACTTACTTGTTATTTGCAGTTATTAATTTTGGATAACATTTCTGAAAAATAAAATGTATTTTATTGGTGTTTTCTGTGGACTGACACAGCTATTTAATTACTGGATGCTTTTTTTTCTACACTGATGTATTATTGTGGTATCATGGCACGTAAAAAGAAACTAAATTTGCTTATCCACATTACATTTCGATTAGATAATCTCTTTCTGTCCAAGTGGGTGGTTCTTGGCAAGAAGAAACTGAAAAGTGCATCAATATCAAGTCAGGCTAGACATCACTATAGCCTTAAAAGGTTTGGTTTAGTATGGTCTGGGAACTCACAAAGAGACAAACACACACATTGCTCACGTTAAGAGACTTTTCACATAATATCATACAACCATTGTGGTCAGATGGCAAAGGTGTCATCAGAATGACAGAATGACATAATCCCAGAGGGAGATACTGGTGAGCCGGGAGAAAGAAAGAGAGAGTTAAAAAGTGAAGAGGATAATAGAGACGATCCTTTGAGACTCTAACACACACATCAGGATCACAGGACCCATCCCTTTTCCTCCCAGCATGCTTCAGGCCAGCTTCATACTGAGGGCGTGGACGGCCAGGCCGATCTGTGCACAGGCCAAAATGTCAGAAGCTCTTTATCTACCACCCCCTCACTTGTATATACTCCCAAAAACTCTTTTCCCAGGGCTATAGGTGTACCTCTCTGCTATCTTCTATCCCTCCCTGTCTCTCTCTCTCATTCGGTTAAATGTCAATGGTGTGAACTGAGATTGTGTGCCTGAGGCCTGAGAAAAAGGGACAGAAGAGGTGAGAAGGAGACAATGAAGGTATGATGGGAATTCAACAGTTTACGCAGACTGAGTAAATGTGCTGAATTAATGCCAAACGTGTTCAAAGAATATTTTGGCATAAACTATCACCTCAGTGCATACCTGAGAAAAACAAACTAAAATATTTAAAACAATACAATTCAATTTTATTAGAATAGCACATCGTTATTACATGCTGACTTTATGTATCAGATTTCACTGTCAAACAAATGAATAAGCACATAAATTAATAAACCATATTATGATCCAAATGTTTTTACTTTGCTTATAAGAAATACGGCAACACAATATTAGTAGCAGGTGAATGCAACTGCAGTAATGGAATGAGTCTTTTTAGTTCTAATGTGTGTGCTGGTGAGTTGAAGGAAAGGTTTGCATTCATTAACACCTTGTGCAAACAATTAATGACTGTGTGTTTGCTTATATTCACATGTTAAAGTGAGAAAGGAGCTTGTCTTCTACATTAGCATTGCTCAGTTAAAAAGCAAAACACTTGTTCTCCTGCATTAAAGAGCTTTTATTAGAATTTCCTGTAACAGTGTGAAAGCATGAAGATGAAGTAGGGTTTTCATGGCTTGCACTTGGCGCTAGTGCAATAGAACTACTGATAAAGAGGACAGTAAGTGTGTGAACAGTAGATATAGTTTGCAGTATTTATCTCTCTCAGGAAGAGATCTAAATTCTGATACCAAAAGAAAGGAACAGAGGAACGAGCACCAAATGGAAGCAATATTGAATCTGCCTTATATTTATCATAAAATGCATGTGTGTATTGTGTGTATATGTGCATATATATGTACGTATTATGGGTGCTGAATGTTGCTCCTGGTACAGTCTTTGATAAATGTACTCCATCGTAGACAATAAAGAATGAATCTGAAAATGACATAGTTATCATCTTTGGTGTGAACAGGGCTTTTCAAGGATCTATAACTAGGCTCAGCTTTTTCTGTAGTAATTTGAGGGAAAATCTGCAAAGTTCCCTGCAGACAAACTTTGGTGGTTTTATCTGGTTTAAGCTAGGCTTCTCTCAGCCTAAACCAGCCTATCTATCCAGCCTGGCCTTATTTAGCTGGTTTAGATGGGTTGCCTGTTGGTCCCCCAGTGTGATCATTTAAAAACAAACGCCTGTAAAACCAGTTAACTGACAAGTCTGAGAAACCAGCTAAGAGCAACAGACCAGTTTAACCTTGTTTATAGTCACCAAGAATATTAAATATAAAGGAACAGGTTAAATAAAAAAAATATATGTTGAATATGTAAGAGAGCATAAAACATTGATTCTTGGGATTTAAAATCAATATTGATTCATTAATGCTAACAATGACAACAACTTACTAAAAACCTTCAGCTCAACTTTTGCTTTTTTCACGTACAGATGATAGCATAGTAAAAGCAATCCCCGTTTACAAAGTTCCATGAAATCGACTAAAACGCTGTATTATGCATGCCAGGCCAGTGGTTGCCGATGTCACTTTGTAAAGAAACATTACACATCTATAGACTGAACACATAATATGCATGCGTTTTCACATTACATCATTTTAAAAAAAATTGCATTTTTTGTGTTTTACATGGAGAATGTAACAGTTTCATTCCTAAAAACTTTGAAACCTGACTGAAGTTGGTTGAAAAACCAACCAAAAGTTGAAAAACACCTTTTACACAGACCCAGATTACAAAATATACATAAGATCTATAGCTATGTATAAAATTTAACCATAGCGTGTTTATAACGCCACCCGGGTTATGTGATTTTAGCATACTAGTGGTTTCAGTTGTTCCTATATTTTTTCTTAAATTTAAAATAAATTTTAAAATAAATCAACCTAGCCCTAGTTAATGTGATGAGCTACTCCTGTGTTTGCTCTTAGGACACCTGCATGAACTGATTACATCTACTAAAAATTATCTTGAAACCAGTTTATTAAAAACAACCCTTACCTCATCACAGTTTACTGAAACATTCCCATGGTATACAGCAGGGATGGCAAACTCCGGTCCTGCAGAGTACAGCTCCAACCCTGATAAAAACCTCAGCTCTTCCTAGTAAACCCCTAAGACCTTGATTAGGTGTGTGGAGCAAACTCCTGGTTCAGGTGTGTTTGATTAGGGTTGAAGCAAAACTCAGCAGGACTGTGTCTGTCCAGGACCGACGTCCACCACCCCTGGTATACAGCCTTAAACAAAATCATGACATTAATTTGAAGTGTTTACATCTGACAAATTATGCATAATTCTCTTTTTCCACTCTACTGTCTATGATTCTCCAGTTTATTATTTCACACGAGTGAGCCCACATATGTAGGTTAATTCTGCTTACATTAGCTTTATTCGTCTACAAGACACAAACAGAGTCGCAGAAAACTGTGCAGTATGACAGCGCTACATCTCAGACTTAAAAACGGGCCTTATGCTATCTACGCTATCACTGCAGACTCAAAGCCGTGTTGGCATAGTAGCCAGTTTCACTGCAGAGCTGTAACAAATACACACATTAGCTAATACTCTTTACATACTCCCATGACACTTAAAACAGCTTTTAGCTCTCTTTCTCTCTCCATCTCTTACTTGTTCATTTACTTGATATCTGTCACATTTAAATATGCGAACACAAAGCGTCGGGCAGGAAAGAAGCAGTTTAATTACCACAGAACTTTTTCCGGCGGCCTACTTTAGACAACTTCACACGCGTGCGGAGATGAGAGGGAGCGAGCAGGAGATAAAGGGAGATACAGGGTGGGAAAGAGAGATATAAGATGGATTAGTAGCGTCTCTAATGACTGAAGAGGGACTGTGGGTACAGTCTCTTGGGAATATTGCTCTGGTGTTCTTCCTGTAAAGGACGATAGACTGTAGACACACAACACGGCGCTGACGATGTGAATTAATTTGTATATATGCTGACAATGAACATGAATTAGAAGAGGATGCTTGAGCATGGGAGAGTTTCTGTATATGTTTGAGAAAATTATTTTAAAGGGAAACACTTTTGAGTTCTTACATTCGGTTAAAACCACTTGGTAACAGCAAGCCTCACTACAAATAGCCATTCTTAAACAGCATCTTTTTCCTTTTTTCTTTACAGAAAGAAATGGTTCACCAGAAACGTGTTGAGGAGGATGTAGACAGACCATAAGTGAGGAAGATTATAACTGAAAAATGACAAGAACTGGCTACAGAGTCTGTTAAAAACTAAGCCCGCCCGCACGTTGACTTGATAAGTTACAAGGTAGTTTGTGAGGTAAGAAACACCATCGATTCCAAACTGCCTTTCAAACCTAACAATGCTGTTGACTTATGAATTTGCCACCACATGCGGTCTATAAATACAGGACCGGAATTAACACACATCACACAAAACACTCTCAGATCTGTGGTCTATGTCTCACTCAAGTCCAAAACTTATGACTACAACATTTAGGCCAACAAATAAAACTTCATTTTTATTTCATTCATACATTATATATACATATATACACACACACACACACACATATATATATATATATATATATATATATATATATATGTATGTGTGTGTGTGTGTGTATGTATGTAAACGTATAAATGTGTCTGTCCGTCTAAATGTATATAGGACATATATAGATATACAAACAATACAAACAAATGACATATCGTAAAGTGGTCATTTATTTTTTTGTTGAAACTGACATACCTGCAGGCCAGGAATTCACACGCATCACAGAAAACGCTGTCAGTTCTCTGGTCTCTGTGAGGAGTGTGAGAAGAAAGAAAAGTGAACTCCTAGCCACCATTCCAAGTAATGTTACACACGGGGCTATAAAATACACAATTTCTAGACATAAAAGTCATTGGCAAAGTCAACTCCATGATATTTTTAGAACGTAATCCACCATTTTAATTATATTTAAGAACCAATATTCCAAAAGAAATCCGCCGTTTCAAATTGAGCGCGAGCGGCAACTTTAAACAACTAATAAAGAGATCATTAACACAAAACTTTGACTATACACATAATTAACCACATGCAAACACACCAAGTGACTCAGTCCGGCATTAAAACATTTCATCCACCGATATTGATCAAAATCCTGATTTAATCTGTTATATTTTAATACTTTAATACAACAACCGTTTCACTCAAGTCCAATAGCTGTTAACGCGTTGAATTCAGCAAGTGGAAATGACGTCACGCAAACATAAACATCAATACATTATTTCAAAACAAAAATTAATAATTTTCACATACTCTTATAGGGACATGAGCATCAATATGTGCATAGAGACAAAATAAATACATAAAATAGCAATAGATTAAAAAAAGTTTTGATGGCGGGGTGACAAAGTTGGTCACAAAAACTCAAAACACTTCCTTTACTACCTCGAAAGTGGTAGTAAGTTGAGGGACAGAAAGCGCTCAGATTTCATTAAAAGGATCTTCATGTTCTGAAGACAAAGGTGTAAGGCTGAAACTATCACAAGCTCACAAGTTCTGTGTCTATGAACTCAGTGTTCTCTTGAAATTGATTTCTGGATATCACAGTGATATCATAATTTTCTTCTGCAAATGTTATTGTACATATCTGATATAGCATGTACACACACACACACACACACACTCCTGTCCCACCCACTTTTTAAAACCAATTTACTGCTGCTCATGCATGTGATAACGCACATACTTGCACCTTTCTGGCAGCAGTTCTGTTGTCCTCATTTGTAATGTCTAATGAAGTCATTAAGGCTCCTTCTGAGTGTGTTTATTTGCTCTTATCTTCACTTCAGATTCCTCCAGATAAACATCCCACTATAAAAAGCACCATTCTTCACTAAAGGAAGCAGACAGTTTAGGTGGTTAATGACTCTTTTTTATTCTCATGGCTACCGAACTGCTTCCGCAAACTTCTCCCTAACAAATTAACATATGTAGAGACAGTTTTTTTTTTTCCTGATAATAAAGCACTGAAATAGTACATGGAAGTCATACAGCGATCAAATTCATGTGAGCAGAATAGGAATATCCAAAACAAATAGAAGCAGAAGTAGGACAAGCAGATGTTCATAAATTGGAGTTAATTTCTAGCAACAACTTTTTGTTTATCAAACTCAGCCTTGAATAAGTAAACAAATGAACTTGTGAGCTTTAATTTGTATTTTTTTTCTATTAAAGCCAATTATGTTCGTTTTTGTTTGTTTGTGAGTTTGTAAAAATATCATTTAATTTCACAGTTTTATGACAGGGTTGCTTGCGTGATATATAAGGCAAAAGTCACCCACTCTTGCAACATAAAAAAAATGTAAAACTCATTTTTGACTGGTTTTGAGTGTTAATTCCGCTTTCTTTCTTGCTGACATCACCTCAGTGACATGCACAGCACACACACGGACACACACATGTGCAGGTGTCGGAGGCGTTCATTATTCTTTAAACATTTGCTTGAACTCTCTGTCTCCCACTCCCTCACCGATTATTACATCTTTGCATCTGGGCCTCTCTCTTCATTAGCACCAAGTTATGTTACATATTAAAATTAATTACCGTCTTACTCACCACTAAACCTTAGCCCTGACCCTGTCAGACCCTCGCCCAGACAGACAGACCACGTAGTCACTCCAACCCTCTTTCATACAGAAGCCCTCATTAACTCCCACATTTAATCAACCTCCCTCATGAATCCGAGGGAGCCTGCCTCCGTGTCTCATCCTCTGACACATGCAATCATATAGCAAGACTGCATTTAAAGGAATACTTTACACAAAAATGACGATTATGTCATCATTTAGGCTACTCATGATTTAAATGTACATTTTAATAATGTGATTGTACCTTTCCATGAAATCCGTTAATGCAAACTGGAGCTTTCAAGGTTCAAAAAGCACCATTTAAATATCATAAAAATGTCTTTTGAAGCCATATGATATATTTCTGTGAGGACCAGGCCGAATTTTAAAACGTTTCTTTGGCACATACGTGATCAAATGTCTGATTCAAGAATTCTTTTGTGTCAAATCTACATCAAGTTAAATGAAAATTGAATTTCAATTACTGATTCGGTGTTCCAGCAGCTCATTGTAAGGAAAGATGATTTGTAAATAATTAAAGGTGTTAAATCAAAATTTATTTAATCTTTTAATGTATAAGAGGTCTTTGTACCATAAAAACATCCTCCAAGTATCTCACTGCTTAAAACGTCCTCCTCAGTAGAAAAAAGCATTTATGTAACCAAGCTTCAAAAACGTTTTACATCATCACACCACTGACCACGCCCACTGGCGTTCAGTCGCGTAATGTTTATCTGATAGCAGCTACATCGCAAACCGTAAGTAATCAATTTCATAATGCTTTGTCTGTAAATGACAGTATTATATCAATAATGTTTTCAAAAATCGTAAACATGATAGTGTAGCCTACACATGTAGACTACTTTTATTTGTATGCCTAATATTGAAAACACAAAACATTTCTTGTCTTGACACACATTCAGTTAGGAATTATACTTCACTATTTAGATCTTCTTTCAATATTAACCTGATGCTTTGCGCTGGAATTGACCCTTCGCAAAGACCCGCCCCCTTTAGTTATTGTTGCTATGTCCGACACGCCATGTGCTCTCACGCCACACATCATGTTCTCACGCTGTGAAAAATACATCCTGGAGCAAAGAGGACACTGACAACATATGAAACAGTTTCATTTTTAAAATATTGTATTTTTTTAAAGGAGTTTAAACAATATATACAGTACAGTGTCTCTTTAATGTGTGTCCTTCAAGCGGCTCGTGAACCGATCATCTCTTCATACTAGTTCATTTATAGCATCAAATAAACATGAATGGACATCAGAAGGAATGTTGTTTCAAGCGTGGAAAGACGTGAGTACACATAATTTTTCAAGTTCAAGCTCACCAACATTAATCTACTAACTCCCCTGACTGCTTTGTTGGACAAAATGGTGGATTCGGGGTTTTGCTTGGTTAGATCGGTTGTCAATCAAACTGTTTGTGAAGGGTCAATTCATGCTCTGATTCTGAGTAAACCCCGCCTACTTTGATTTGATTTGCCATCTCACTCATTTTGACACTGAGGAACACTGTTAGACTGCTGAAGAGACCAGACTAAAAATTTAACTTTTAAGCCTTTTTGTCATCATACAGAGTGCTGCGTAATGGAGTGCAACAGAGCAGTGCAAGAATTTCATTGAATTTTCATTTCATTGTCCTCCTCAATTTTTAATTATTGTCCCCCTCGTTGTCTATGGTGGCTATGGCCCTGCATGTACTGACATGCCTTAAAGCAAACGCCTCCTTAAAACGAATCATTTCAAACAGAGGGTTGGAATGAGGGATGAAAATATATATTTTTTTTGCAAATATGTGACTGTTTTTATGGAAACATTAACATAAGTGAACCTTAAGGAATATATTAAACTAAAAATCCATGTCATGACCCATTTAAGATTTTGCTTTGTTTGTCACACAAAGTTTTCATAAAACTTGGAATATAGCAGAATAAGAATATAGAGCTCTACCTTTTCCACCCAAGCGTCTGGAACAGCCTGAAGCTGGATGTTGGAAACAGAATTTCGAGAAGGAACAGATAAAGGGACCATGAGCATGGATGGATGTCCAAGTGAGTTTTCAAAGGTTAAGGGAGTCATTTGAATTAAGGTGTGCTGTCTTACCAGCTTGATGGTTGGAAAGTGGCTTTCTGGATGCTGAACTTTGTTACCAAAAAAAAAAAAAAAAAAAAAAAAATGAATGCACGAGAGGGAACATCAAACTGCCAGCGCTAATGAAAGAGAGTTTTCTCACTTTCACAGGCTCTGGCTATGCCAAAGTGTGTCTGTGTGTGTTAAAAACAGAAGACTTGTTAAGAATGGTGTGATGAGGGTGTATGCATGTCCAAGTGTTTTGTGTGTATGTGTGTGTGTGTGTATACGTGCATCAGTGTTTGTGTTGAGCTGTGTGCAACAGTAAAACAGTGACGGTGTTTGAAGTTGACAGATACTCTGATTAACGCACTGACTTTCTTCTTCAAAGTTTCCGTCAATTCCATCGCTCAGGTACATGCATCGCCAACATGAAAGGCTAAGTTCAATTAGCCAATCAGTGTGTCTGAGGCATAGGCTTAAGGAAAAGAAAAAGTCCCTATTTGACAAGAACAAAAAAGGAAATGCAGAATACTTTTAAGAAGTTAAAGCTGCTGTCCCCCCATAAATTTCATGAGATAAAGTTCCAGAAGTTCACAAGATCCTTCAGACAGAGATAGATTCTTTCAGATTCAGTTCAGACACAGTTCAGAATTCAATCATTAATAGTTAAAAACAAACAACACACAATATTTTCTTCAATACTGCTGTGATTATCATTTTGCCCACACGTTTGTTAATTTTAAGTCAAAGATTCAGTTTGTTTTAAAGTCTAAATTTAAATATTAAAGGGCCATATCATGGGAAATTGATTTTTCTTGATATTTAGAAAAAGTTTGATTAAGTATGCAAGTCATCACTGTAACTTTCAGAATGTCTAAAACGATTCAAGTTTCAGTTTAAGAGAGAATTTTCCCTCCTGTTCCCAGTTTATTAATGCAGCCCATAGACCATATCTTTCTCGCTTTCAATCTGCAAGAATCTTCAAAGCATTTTCTTGCTAAGATGATGATGAAGAACTTTTAGAAAATGGAGAAAACAAGAGAACTGGAAAAAGTAAAGACGAATGAGACAGAAGCTTTTACACAAAGACAGACTTGTGTCAAACTCAACACTGGAGTATTTAACATGGAGGGATTCATAAAAAATCTATATAATGAAATAAAACATCTATATAATGAAATATTTATAATTTGTTGCCTGCAAAAAATCTCATATGGTTGAGGCTGTTGAGGACAAAAACTGAAAAATTTAAATTTATATTAGAGATCTATCTTTATTCACTTCATGCTTTATTATGCAGATTCACCCAGGTGAAAAAAGCACACTTCCATAATGTACTTACCGTGTTGCCTCCAGGCCTATTTTAGTTTGTTTTTAATAAAATAAGACACCTAGCCATTGATCAAACCTATCTCAGGGCAGAAGAACTTGAATACTAATCAATGAAAGTGCCAAAAAAGTGATCACATGACCCATGGGGTCCATTTTGTGTCCTGTTTCAGCACATGTGCACATGTCACATGGCTCCATATTTCTCCAATGAAAAGTGCATTTTTCACTTATTTGTGTCCAGCAAATCACTCTCAAAAATATGAGTCACCTTCACTGGTAAGTAAAGAAGTATTTTCAAGAACTTATGTATCATTAAATGTTTTAGAAGACGTAACAAAAAACTCTGTGTTGCCTCAAGGCAACATTGTACCATAATGGAATCACTTAAGGCCATACAGGCATAATAGGTTTGAATACAAATGCATAATATTTGTAAGGAAAAGAGTTAGAATTATTTATTATGGATGGATGCACTTTTTTTCGAGCTTCAAACAGATGGTTTCCGTGCACTGCCATTATAAAGCTTTGGAGCATCAGGGTGATTGCTAATATAATTCCGATTGTATTCGTCTGAAAGAAGATAGTCATATACACCTCGGATGACTTGAGGGTGAGTCATTTTCATTTTAAAGTGAACTAATCCAACTAATCCATCTAAGTACAAAATTGGTCGAATGGTCAAATGGAGCATTTTATGAACATTATAGAAGTGTACTCTCTCTTTCTCTCTCTTTCTCTCTCTCTCTCTCACACACACAGGTCTGTTTTGCTATCTTAGAGAGGACATTCTATAGGCGTAATGGTTTTTATATTGTACAAACTGTACTTTCTGTCCCCCTACACTAACCCTACTTAAACCTACCCATCACAAAAAACGTTCTGCATTTTTACATTTTTAAAAACATTGTTTAGTATGTTTTTAAAGCTATTTGAAATATGAGGACTCAAGAAATGTCCTCATAAAACATGTTTACATTGAAATACCAGTGTAATACCCATGTCATTATACAAATTTGAGTCTGCATGCGCGCACACACACACACACACACACACACACAAAAGTATGCTCAAATGAATAAACAGACTATAAGTGTACTCAAATGAGACAGGATAAGAATATAGTACTGCGAACAAAACTAATGGTCCATTTACACACCCTTGAGGCACACCCACATAAAATACACAGAAAGAGACACTCTTTGCATGAAAGGAGGGTCAAGCTTTTATTTAATTAAATACTAGAAACTGATATCTTTAGAACAGCTTAGAATTTGATTTAATTAACCTTTGTTTAACCACACAGTTCCCTATATGAAATAACCACTGATGATTTCAGTGCTGATGAGTTTGCTATTATTCTAAAATGTATAAAATCCATTATTAAAAAAATTCAAATCCAAATTCAAGCCCTCCAAAATCTGTCACTCATTAAAACATTTGTAATATAATTAAATATTTGTGGTTTACTGTAAAAAAAATTGTGTGGTTTATACAAAAATTAGTCAGAACATACAGGTACTTTTGAACCTTCAGTGGAGAAAAATGTTTCCCCCTTGAGAATGGAGCAGTTCTAAATAGTTCAGAATAGCATTTTAACCCCTTGATTTCAATGATCAGTAAAACAATATAAAGGAAGAACACTCATAAACACTCATAGAGCTGCAGCATGACAACAGATGAATCAAACATATTATCGATTGACGCTTTGCCGACAGTTTGATTGACAGGCGATCTAACCAAGCAAAACCCCGAATCCGCCATTTTGTCTGACAAAGCAGTCAGGGGAGTTAGTAGATTAATGTTGGTGAACTTGAACTTGAAAAATTGTGTGTACTCACGTCTTTCTGCGCTTGAAACAACATTCCTTCTGATGTTCATTCATGTTTATTTGATGCTATAAATGAACTAGTATGAAGAGATGATCGGTTCACGAGCCGCTTGAAGGAGCTACAGCGATCTGTCACGACACATTAAAGAGACACTATACGGTATTTATTGTTTAATCTTCTTAAAAAAATTACAATATTTTAAATATGAAACTGTTTCATATCAAAAGTAACCTGCTCTGTCTTGTCTGTCGATGTGTTGTCATTGTCCTTTCTGCTCCTCGATGTATTTTTCAGTGTGAGAACATGATGTGTGGCGTGAGAGTGCATGGCTTGTCGGGCATAGCAACAGTAACTAAAGGGGGCGGGTCTTTGCGAGGGGTCAATTGCTTATAATATGCTAATAATTTGTATGCATTTGTGTAATTAAAGAAGTGAATCTAGGAATTTATTTATTTGTTAGAGTATTACACCTGTGTGTGTTAATGGAGGGTTTACCCAACTCACATCTTCTACTTCTTGATTAACTCTCGCTCTGGGGAAAACTGCAAGTGAACCATTTTATTTACAGATTTTATATTTTTGTTCTCTCCCAGCTAATACTTTCTCCAATCAGCACCTTAGAGGGCTACAACAAAATAGCAGAATAAATAAATAAAATACTAAGAACGCTTATGTGGTGAAAAAAGCCTTTGAGTAAATTTTAGTGAGCAACAAGGGAATATGGCCTCCAGAGAATTTCAAAAACTGTGTGAGCGTGTGTACGTGTGCTTGCCTTTTCAAAGCATCCAAGCAGCCCAGAAAAGTAATTACTCTCTCTGCAGAACAGAATGAGAACAGAAGAGTGTGTGTGTGTGTGAGAGAGTATGTGTATGTGAATATCTGCTTTTCAAAACACTGTTCCTATGCAGGCAGGCACACACACCCCCACACACTTAGACAGAACAGAGTGCTGATCTTTAAACTTTTAGCATACCTGAAGGTGATAAGGCTTCATAATAGCTATAAACTGCAAAATGTGTGTGTGTGAGAGGAGGAGTGCAGGAGAGCGAAACAGTAACGTTCAATCCCATCACTGTAAGTTGCTAATTTATCTGCAATACATCACTGTAATTTAATGTGATTTGCAGTGATGTACAACATTTACAACAAATACTATGTATAGTATTTTTTTATGTATTTATGTATACTATGTGCGCATACAGCACACCCTATACAAATGTTGCATGCAAATTCTGGATGACCTACTCTAGTTTCCAAAAATACAAAGCCAATGTACTGTACGCTGCATGAAACATTGTATAACACAATGCTATGTGCTCGACTTGATCTTCCAATTACAGTGTGACGCATTAATAATAATAAAAATATTAACCCTGATTTTTAAAAATTCTTTTTTTTCCCTCATGTGGTCAAGCTGCCAAGACATTTGAGCATACTGCATAATGCTCACACATAATTTGCACAAAAAAAAGTATAAATACTATAGTATGCACATATAGGCTATTATTGTAGCGCGTGGTGTATGCAGGCAGACGAAGAAGAGTAAATTCCAATACAAGTTTAATAATAAACATCCAACAAGCATACACTCATATCTGAGACGAGACCAGACAAATACACACCTACTGAACTGAACTTATATACACAGACGATTAACTCAAATGATATTCAGCTGTGGTGATTAATGTAGTGTCCATGGTGACAGATAGTGGCGGGAAAATAGAACAAGGGAAACATGTGACTAATGAATAAAAAACAAACTGAAAGTCCATGTGGTGTGGGCATTTATGCTACTCCAAATAAAACCTCTAAAATATATTATCATACTCCCAAATTTGGTACATTTTGGTATAAAAATACTGTTTAACATTTTATTTTTGGTTAACTTTGACAGCCCTAAAAAAATAAATATATATCTTTCACAAGGTGCAAATGAATTGGGCATTGCTTTCAAAATCCCAAAAAATAAAATAAAATAATCTGAGGGGGCGCATGCTTTAGTACTACGATCAAGACTCTCCCACCCTCTCTTACATAATCCTCTTCTCCTCCTCTCTTTCAATCACAGCTTTCATTCGAGTGACATCGAGTCAGCCTTCTGCTCGTGGCTCAGGTCTTAATATTAACCCAAACACATAGCTGAGTGCCAACACATGCACTTTTTGAGTGTTCAAAAGCAGCTCATGTATGTGCACTCACACCAATACAAATGCACTCGAAAGGGGAACAAAAATGTGTTAAATTTTGCACATTGGATGCTGCAACTAGTTCTTTGGATGTGTGTGAGAAAGAGAGAGAGAGAGATGCTTTGACAGCGCTCCATCTCTGCCTCTGACATCTGCAAATTTACCAGCTAGACCCTTAGAGACAAGCTTTAAATATCCTGTATACATATACACTGTGACACACACACATAAACTCTAATCGTTCCTGTGCTTTATACGGCTGATTATACAGTAGAGATCAAAAGAACACTCTGTCTAAGAGTGAAGAGGGTGTCTGTTACTGTCAATCTCTCTCTCTCTCAGGCATATATTGTACATGCAGCCTCACATCACTTTTACATCCAGAAAACTTCCAAATGCATTATCAACAATGACAACAATCATTATTCCATGCATGAAAAGTTGACTAATCTACCCAGAGACTAAATTTATTGCTCAAGGATGAGCTTTCACAACTAAGGAGAATTAAAGGGACAGTACAGCCAAAAATTCTCTAATCATTTTCTTACACTTATGTCATTCCAAATCTGTATTGCTTTCTTTATTTTGTGGAAAACAAACAAGGATATTTTGAAGAATGTTTTAGTTGTTTTTATCCAGACTGTAAAAGTATAATGAATGACATGAGGGTGAATAAATGATTTTGGGTCCATCCTTTCAATGGAGTTCCCAATTATGTTTTATTTAAGTTAAAATGTCTCAGATGTTTCTTTAAGAAAAAAACTACAGTTGTTGACTGACATTCTGTAAAGAGGCTTTCAGCAACAGGGACAGGAAGTCACAAATTTCAGTGACAGTTGGCAATTTCTGGCTACATGATGTCTTGTGAAAAGTTTAACCTCATACAAACAAGCAGCAACATGACACAGCGAATACCAATGGGAGTAAAGACACATCTCCAGCGAGAGACCGAATTTGAGTCATGATAAAGTCAATGTCACTTTGACTCATAAAATAAATAACAAATTAAGAAGACTGAAATTTTTCGTCATGATGTCTGAGTTTGATTCATGCATTGAAAATGCATTCTTTTTCGTAAAGCCTTTTGCACTGCAACATTTTTTTTTTTTACAAAGTCTTTCCTATCCAGAATGTCAATTTCAGCCCACAAGAAAACTGATCCCTAGTCAAAATAGAATGACATCTTATTTTTTAGTGTATAGAGCTATAAAGAAGTGGTGCTTATTCAAACTGTGGCATGAGGCATGTGTTCCCTCAGGATCTTTCTCCATTTTCACTCAGATCAAGTATTCTAGGACTGCCACTGATGTCCCTTCAATAAA
Source organism: Zacco platypus (assembly GCA_038088235.1). NCBI lineage: Eukaryota > Metazoa > Chordata > Actinopteri > Cypriniformes > Xenocyprididae > Zacco > Zacco platypus. Next base: position 9,047,325 of record CM076084.1, read on the forward strand.
TAAATAATAAAATGCCCTAGGATCTATAAACCGAATGTGGATAGGATAGCTCATATTATTTAGCCTTGGAAGAAGTTGATGAAAATGTTGAGTTGAAATCTCACACTTTTGATGGCAAAGAACTTTAAAAAGATCTAATTTGTGATTTCTCATGGACATGTCACCCAGAGTCACAGAGCAAATGGAGGGAAGAACAGAGGTCAGGCCATATCACCTACCCTCCCTCGTCTCTCAGTTAGTTCATTTCTTTAATAAAAAATTGGCAAAAAGAAGATGGTCATTAACACTTCTTAATTACCGTTTCCTCTAGTTTTTTATATCTGTTAATGACTGACACACACACACACACACACACACACACACACACATACTTGTGTTTTCATGTTTTATGGGGACTTTCCATAGGCGTAATGATTTTTATAATCTACAAATTGTACATTCTGTTCCCCTACACTACCTCTACCCCTAAACTTACCCATCACTGAAAATGTTCTGCTATTTTAGATTTTCAAAAAAGATAATTCTGTATGATTTATAAGCTTGTTTCCTCATGGGGACCAAAAAAATGTCCCCACAAGGTCAAAATTTACTAGTATTACTATACCTGTGGGGACATTTGGTCCCCATAACGTAGGAAATACCCGCCCACACACACACGTTGTGTTTATGTGTTTTGTGGGGACTTTCCATAGGCGTAATGGTTTTTATACTGTACAAACTGTCCATTGTCCCCCCCACCCCTCACCCCTAAACTTAACCCTCACAGAAAATGTTCTGCTAGTTTAGATTTTAAATCAGTAAATAAAGTTATAAATGTATTGCTCATGGTTAGTTCATGTTAGTTAATACATTAACTAGTGTTTAACTAATGAACCTTATTGTAAAGTGTTACCAGATAAAGTTACAACTTATTAGAAAGATTTTGTTTTTGTTCGTTTCTTTGGCAATGTCCAGTTCACTTTGTCCATCCCCAGACTCTATGTATTCTAATTATTGCCTGTGCGATTAGAGATATTTTCCTTTGAAAATATTCCCTTATAAATAATTATTTTTATCTTTTCCACATTTTGTTGATCCTAGAACCTAGAAATAAACAATTTTTCACTTGCCTTGGTGGTAAAACACTCTCACCTCCAGTTTCACAGCGAAGGCTTAAGCCTAGCCCTTGACTAAAATGCATGTCTGAGCTGTTTTAGAAACTTGCACTGAAATCTTAAAATATGTCACTGCCAATGTTTTGTCTCAAGATGAGCAGCAGTAAAGAACTTATAAGAAACTACTCTAAAAAGCCCCCCTCCCCCAAAAAATAAATGAATAAATAAATAAAATCAACAACTTGCTGAATTTGAATTCATTAACACTTCCAGTATGTGAAGTCCCTTCCTGCTTCAAATGCTCCACCATCATCCCCATCATTAATGACTACAGACCCGTTGCTTTGATGTCAGTGCTCATGAAGTAATTTGAAAGAGTGGTGCTTGCACACCTGAAAGACATTACTCAACCCCTGCACTTTGCTTATGGGACTGCACTACATCTTGCAACATCTCGACAGACCTGGGACTAATGTAAAGAACCTGATTGTGGACTTCGGCTTGGTTTTCAACACCATCATCTCATCTTCCTGACTAAATTAACCCACCTCTCTGTACCCACCTCCATCTGTCAGGGGATCATCAACTTTCTGACAGACAGGCAGCAGCTAGTGAGGCTGTTCTACTCTGCAGTCTGTCCTCTGCACATGTGGCTCGGTTCGGCTACCAAATCAGGCCTCAGAAGACTACAGCAGGAGAGAATCATCTGTACAACCCTCCCCATTCTCCAAGAACTGTACTCATCCAGAGAGAGAAAAAAGGATTGGCAAAATCACTCTGGACCCTCACATACAGGCCACTTCCTCTTTGAACTGTTGCTGTCTGGTCAGCAGAGACAGAGCACCAAACACCAGAACAGTCAGGCACAAGAAAAGTTTCTTCCCGAACAGGGAACAGTTAAATGCCCCCACTGCAATAAACATGTGCAATACAAACATCATTTATACTCATATTTATTTAGTACACTATGACTCTCATTCACATTGCATATAACATACCTGAACATACATACATACAGTATGCCATACATACAATATATTATATACATAATTATAATAATACATTTTATATATATATATATAGCAGACGCTTTTATTTTGTTTATTTAGATGCCTTTAGTTACTGTTGCTTTGTCCGAAAAGCCATTCCGCTCTAATGCCACACATCGTGTTCTCACAGTGAAAAATACAAAGAAGAGCAAAGAGGACACTGACAACAAGTCGACAGACATATGAAACAGTTTTACATTTAAAATATTGTAATTTTTTAAAGAAGTTAAACAATAAATACCGTACAGTGTCTCTTTAATGTGTCGTGACAGATCGCTGTAGCTCCTTCAAGCGGCTTGTGAACGGATCATCTCTTCATACTAGTTCATTTATAGCATCAAATAAACATGAATGAACATCAGAAAGACGTGAGTACACACATTTTTCAAGTTCAAGTTCAAGTTAATCTACTAACTCCCCTGACTGCTTTGTCAGACAAAATGGTGGATTCGGGGTTATGATTGGTTAGATTACCTGTCAATCAAACTGTTTGTGAAGCGTCAATTGAACTATGGCTTAATCCTGGTTTAATGAAACCAGGCCCCAGTAGCAAATGCCAAAGAGTGGTTTAATGTTGCCCTTCCCACTTCCTAGACCTTCAAAGCCTTGTAACAGTCATACATAAAACCCTCATAGCGTGACAATGGCAGTCAGAACAAAAAGAACTTCAGTCTCTCATAAGGAAAAAACTTTTGTTTATGGAAAAAAATTTAGATAAATTAAACTCATTAATTTTGCATTCCTTACATGAGTCATGTTTTATTATTATATTTTACAATGTGACAATTTATGTGAACTATTATGACTTAATATGTTTACGTGCCTGTGCATCGAACATCAACATTTCCTATAGAATTGTGTCCAGTTTTTACTCTGTACTAAGACATCTGCATTTTCTGGGCCATTTTATCATTACTCATCCACATCTCTCAAAAGTTATGTGACTTTCTATCTTTTATGGAACATAGAAGAATATTCACATGACTCTTTTACATCTGACAGTTCAAAGTGAGGACGACTGATAAGCTTCAAAATGACAATAAAAGCGCACTATAAAAGTAGTCTAAAAGAGACAGTGAGTCGAATTTTGATTCATGAACAAATCAGTCAGATTTCTTATGGTGACAAATCAAATATTTTTTGCAAAACTACAAGAACAAAAACAACAGTGGTGTGTGTGTGTCACTGTGGTATTTGCAGTCACCAAGTCACTGCTTGTTAATGCTCAGGTGCAAATGAACCGCATCAGAGGTTGTGTCACCACGGAAACAAAAGTGTAATTGAGGTGACCGCTGGAGGTTAATTAGCCCAATAAAAAGCTGGTGATTCAGTGGGTGGGTTGAGAGGAGAAGACCTGATGTCAACTTCCTTGTTAGCAAGTTGGAATTTACTTTCCAGATTAAAACATAAAAATGCATTTACACAGCCATCTAATTTCACACATACACAATTCACAAATATTGCTACATTATGAAATGCTATCTTACATGTATACTGCCTCCTTTTATATAGCATATGAAACAGAATGCATTACACCAAAATAAATATTTCGAACAGTAGTTAGCTACATTGTTGTCACACAGCATTTTTAATTCAGCAAGATGCATCATCTCAGAAATGAACACTGACATTTTGTATAGTAATCTAATTTTATGCAAACATGTCTTAATTCTTGGCAGTTCAGTTAAATGAGTGTGCTATTCTGAGCCATGTCTTGTTCTCAGAACTATTTGAAACTTACAGTTTCTGTTTTTAACTAAAATTGGAAAAAATTTATCCATTTTGGCCGTTCATTTGAGGCTGAAAACGCAAACGTTCGAAAACGGGTTTCAAAGTGCAAAACAATACCGTTATTGTCTCCGCCTAAAGTACAAAAATGCATATATGTGAAAACGGTGATGTCATGTGCATGCATATTACATGTTCAGTCTATATAAGTGTAGTGTTCCTATACAACGTGAGATCGCCAACTACTGGCCTGGCAGCACAATACAGCTTTTTTTAATCGTTGTCATGAATCCATGAGAACGGGGATCTTTTGTTTTTTTGATAATTCTTTTACATTTTTAGTACATTGTTGTCGTGTAAATGTACCCTGTGAGGACCATAAAAACTTTTCAGGTTTTTACAGAGCATTACGGAGTTTCTTTTGTGTTGCACTTTATTGGATTTTTCATTAAGCAAGGCATTTTTCTGTGGATATCTAAATCTCTATAAGGTAGAATACTTTGTGAACTGTTTACAATGCAAATCCTTTCATTTGATGATCTATAAATGGATAGAATTAACACTGGGATGATGTTGTGGAGGACAGCTGATTCATGGTGGATAACTTTTGTTGTTTCCTTGCAACAGGGTACAGATTTCCTGTCCAAAATCACAGATTTTCTGAAAATCAGCTCAGGCTAACTGGTTTACTGTTCTCAAAGGGGTTTGTCTTTCTGTAGTACAAAGTTCATCATTTCATATTCATCTATCCATAAATCCATCTATTTTTATACACTTACCCTATATGGGGTCACGGGGAGTAATGGTTATGTGACTATCTCACACCACGTAAAATGGAAACTTCTGATGTTGTTATTGGAAACATGCTGAAAGTCACTGCAGAAACAAAATTGTGTTGTGGCAAAGTGCCGGAGAAGCAGAAAATAACAATATAACGGAGACATGTTTTGCGACCAGCAGAGAGACAGCACAGAATAAAATTTATTTTGCCCGAGTTCATTGGTTTCCATGGTTTTTCATTGATTGATTGAGTTGTATCACCTGTGTCTCGTTTCTTTGATTTTTTTTTTTGTTTGCTTGTATGTTCCTTATTAAACACCAACGGCTGCATTTAGTTCCAGCTCTTTTTCATTCATTGCTGCAACCAATGTGTCACAACTGTTATATCAGCACTCAGAATGCTACTCGTCAGATTCAATAACCAGAACTATATAACCTTGCAACTGAATTACATTGCAAAAACATGTAACTGAATTTAATCGAAATCATGACTGTTTTCAAAGAGGTTTTCTCTGCATTCCCTCTGTTATCCTCAGGTAAAGCAATAGCATTGCACAAACTCTCAGCAATACTGTTGCTGAGCAGATACTCACATGCTCAAAGTTTTTATTATTTTTATTAACTCAAATAACTTATAGTTGCTTCTGCATATTAAGCTGGGATAGGAGAAAGTATTTAAAAATGACATGCTTCACCTTTTGAAAAAATGTCATACTTTTTCTGAAATTATCTGAAAATATAAATGTCAGTGGTTTCCTTTAGATTGCCTGGGAAATGGTCCTTAATAGTCATTTTCCTGGTTGTCTTTTATTTCTCTCTCTCTCTCTCTCTCTCTCTCTCTCTCTCTCTCTCTCTCTCTCTCCGTGTAGTGGTGTAAGTGCAAGCCCTTTTGCTAATTTGTGTTTAAACACAAGCATGAAGAAGTACTGAAGTTCTGGCAGAGATGGAGCGTTAATCAGCTCAAAGGAATGTGTAAAATGTGAAATGTCTGTTGGCTAAACCTGATTAAGCTTTTGAGCACCATTATCACTGTATGTGACAAATAATAAAGTATATAATAAGACTAGCTTATAGTACAGTCCATTCTTTCTCATAATGACTTTCTCTTTGCATTCCATGCAAATACACACATGTAAGTGTCCTTCTTTGTGACTCACTCTCCTATTCTGTTTTTCCTGCTCAAAAAACAAAACAACAACATACAAAAACATAAATAGTCACCCCCCCTCCCCAAGCATGAAATGCATCGTTTTTAGGCATGAATCTGTGTGTATGTGTGAATCTGCCTGTTAAATATGGCAGGACACAGCTCAAGCTGTTGCAACATTTCAAGAATTTATTTATAAGACATTAGAGGCACAAATCCCACATTTGTTTTACAAATCCCAGGGAGAAATCCCATTTTCTCAATTTCACAAATTCAACCCTGTTACCCAAATTATTGAAAGGCAAAAATCTAATATTTTTGTTTGATGAATTTTTGCTGTTGTTGCTGTATTTCTCTTCATTATAAGGTAACCACCATTTTGTTGTAAGCTAAACCAGTAGTATTGTTTTTGTTTAAATTTACAATACAGTGCAAATCAGGGTTTTAAATTTAGCCCATGTAATATTTAGAATTTCTTTGAATATTTCATTTGACATTTTCTGAAGATTAAGCTCCTTATTTTACTAACTAAAATGCTTATTTCACACTCTATTTTGTGTCATATTGGTGAAAATGTCCTTCTAGAGCTCCAGGAGAAAGTGCAAGAAGAGAAAGGAGCTTGTAGAATAATGGCATGTTAGTTTTAACAAAGCCAAATATTTAATACTATTTAAATAAACTTTTACCAGCAATGCAAGAACTGCAAGAGGGAAGATATTGAACAGTTTTGATGCTGTGTGTGAGAGTGTGTGTATAAACTGAACAATTCACGCAATCATATATAAGAAGAATGTGTATAAAATGTCCTAATGGTGTCCTTTGTAAGTGTCAACAATATAGCCCAGCTCTCACCTATTAATCTTTTAAAAACAGTATATAGCAACAAATAAAATAACCACCTTGAGTGAATTAGTGAATTTACAGCAGGATGCACGAGAAGTGAATTTCTTGTTTAAATTGCAATAGGATTTAAGAGTAATATGTTTTTTTTTTATAGGATTAGCACTACAAAAACGAACTAATCCTCCATCGATAGTGTTCTCTACCTTTTCTCCCTTCAAGGAGAACAGAAAAGGGGGGAAGAGAATGGAAAATAGTGTGAATGTTCTTTGATGCCAATTCAAGGCTTATTTTAGCAGTTGAAGAGGGGCCGGAATGAGAGAATGAATGAAATAAAAGCAGGTTGAGAGAAAGAAAAGCTACATGCAGAACAAGGCCACCTTTCACGTGTGCAGCGTCCTTCACGCAGTTTAAATGGGCTGGCCACTCATCCATACCAACACGAGAGAGAGAGAGAGAGAGAGAGAGCGAGAGAGAGAGAGAGAAAGCGAGAGAGAGAGAGAGAGAGAGAGAGGTAAAGTAAGGTAGCAGCGAGCATTTTTACACAGAAAAAAGGATTGCATTTTTGGCAAATAGCAGATGACCTCTTCTATTGTGCAATGTTCATGTTTTTTTACCCTGTCATCTCAAGGGAAGTAGAGGACGTGATATCAATAAGAGAGAGATAGCCGAGCCACTTTATACACTCAAGCTGAAAAACTATTATACCATATTTACATGATAACACCTCTTATCATCCATCACAAGCTACCCATAGCAGCCTATAATCCACCCAACATACATCGCCAGAAACGTCAGCTACCCCTAAACATTCATCTGATGCAGAATGCCGTCAGTTTGTCATCTTTAGAAGCTAAACATTCAGGGTATCATAATGCTGCCATATCACTTTATGAAATTACATGTGTTGGAGAGCATTTACAGTGGCTTGTGGGGTTTTAATCTGTTCCTGAAAGCATAATTATCCCCACGGTTCTTATTCACTCTCATTTTCTTCGGTAGGTGTCGAGGAATACTCCTGACCTGAGGTAGGAAACTCTTTTATAGTTTGTTCTGCAAACTCACTTGGTAAGAACCTTAAATTGGTCATCTGCTGTAGTATAAGTAGGTGGTGTGCACAATCTGTAATGCACTCAAATGACAGATTATGGGACTCAGAGACGATGATGTTGACAAAAGCTCTGACAGAAGCATTGTATCGAAATGTCCTTATGAATTTTTTTTTTTTTTTTTTGGCTTTTAGTACAAGTTTTGGGGCTATCTAAATGCTATTGTGTTCCTACAAAGTAGACAAATTGAACTTTTATCAGAAATAAATATAGTGGATATATACTACCCCAGGTGAAATTATACTATACTGAGTGCATATTAAATGTATTATTTTGAAACAACTTTAAGTATGCATGTTTAAGTGTTTATTGAAGTGTATTTCAACTTGTACTTAAGTTCAATTTTAAGCGATTTGCAATTTATTAAATACACTGAAATTGTGTTAAAATGGACCCACTTTAATTATATTTAATGCAATTTAAGTGTACTTCTTTAAATACGTTTAAAATGTACTTTTAATACTTCTTGAATTACAGTTAGAGTATATTTCAACCATTATTTGAAATTGTATATTTGAATTTTGAATCATATAAATAAAAAGCTGTTTTTCAGTATATATACACACACACACACACACACACACACACACACACACATATATATTATATATATATATATATATTCTTCTGTTGAGGAAAAAGACATGATTGGTATAGGTAACCAGTTACAATTGAACACTTACATTTTACAGACATTTTAAGAAAGAAATAATTTACCTGTTGAGAATGTGTTGGCAGTCTGTAGTTGGATGGTTGAGCTTTTTAAAGTGTAATACAAGACATCACAACAAAATTAACAAAAAACATCACAATATAAACAGCTACGAAACCCGAGTATTTAAAAACGCGCTATTTCTTCATGTATTCAAGATATAAAATTTAAAAATTTCAAAGATATACAATATCTTTATGCTTCAAATAAGTGTTTACAGTCATGTAAATGACTGTAAACTGCATTTGAAACAAAAGATCTAGAGGCTCTGAAAGTCCTCCACTTGGGCACTCTATATCGTCTGCCTGAGAGGAGCAGTTCAAATTCAGAGTACAAGATATGAGATGAATCAAGATAGATAAAGACTTCCTAAGAACATTTTTCTCGTTCAGTGCAGACAACCACAACTGTACAGAGCCTGTAATCTTTGACCCCAAGTTAACAATGCTCTGCTGGAATCTACTTTTAACATTTAATCCATAAAACCAACAAATCATAGCAAAAGTTAAAAGAGTTTAAAAAAAGAACTGTAGAACATTATCAATATAGATTTATTCACATCAAAGAACTTAAGCTTTCTCAATAACCATTTTTGTGCTTTTGATTCAATAAGATTTGTATTTTCCACCCAACTTAACTTCTCATCTATTACTATACACAGATCCTTATTTATATGAGACTCTGGACCACAAAATCAGTCATAAGATCAATTTTTTGAAATTGAGATTTATACATGATATGGAATCTGAATAAATAATCTTTCCATTGATAAGGTTTGTTGGGATAGGACAATATGTGGCTGAGATACAACTAGCCTAATTGAAAATCTGGAATCTGAGGGTGCAAAAAAAAAATCTAAATATTGAGAAAATTGCCTTTAAAGTTATCCAAATTAAGTCCTTAGAAATGCATATCCACTCACAAAAATAATTTTGATATATTTACGGTAGTAATTTTACAAACTATCATCATTTAACATGATCTTTACTTAATATCCTAATGATTTTTGGCATAAAACAAGAATCAATCATTTTGACCCATGCAATGTACCGTTGGCTATTGCAACAAATATAACCATGCGACTTATGACTGTTTTTGTGGTTCAGGGTCACATATGAGCTGACCTTTCAACTTTAACGGTATTATCAAAGTCTATCCTCATATTTAGACTTGGAAACATTAATTTGTAGATGATGAGAGTTAAAAATAGACCCATTCCATGTTTTAACAGGCTTAGTACCATATCATTGGCCTATTTAATAATGTGCCTGCCTGGATATTGACTTCTGCACCTATCAGTGTATAGAATAAATAATCAAGGTGAAAGAATACAACATTGGGGGCAGCCCACTGAAGAGTAAAGCTCCCGGGAATGTTCTCCATTTGCTCGTAATATTTGAGATCTTCTGGTCGGAAAATCTCAAATCCAGGCCACCAAGCCCTTAGGAATATCAAATTCGGACACCAAACGTTCAGCTAAAAGAAGTGGTTGAATGGTTTTAAATACTGATGAAAAATCTATAAATAACAAATGAGCATGAGTCTTATCAGTGTCCACGTGTTTGTATATGAAATCTAACAGAGTGACATGCTCCACACTCCTATGTCTCCTATAAGCAAATTGTAGCGGATCAATTATCTGACTATTATCTGAGGCTAAATATTTCTCTTAAAACACTTCATTAATAATGACGTTAAAGCAATTCTGAAATCGTTCTTTTGTCTAGCATTGGTCTTTTTTTGGAATGGGTACAATAATAGTTTTTTTTTTTTTTTTCACAGTGCGGGTACTCTCTGTAATTTCAATAAGGTCTGAAAAATGAAATGACTGATGTCACAGAACCTCAAAACTCTCCCTCTCACTTTTTAAATAAAAGCCCAGGACTTTTATTTTGTAGGGTGGTTTATAAATCTGCAAATATTCCTCTGCTTGTGAACTAATGTGAAAATCCATCTATCATTAAAATCATGTGTATCAAATTGCCTAAAGTCATTAAATATATCTCTATTTTCTGTCAAAAACTCTCTTTCTGTTGGTTCCTTATTATTTACACCAGCCATTGCTTTAATTTCTTCCCAGGCTGACTGAATAACTGAATTTGTGAAAACTGAATTTGCGAAAACATCCAAAATTTTACTCGTTTTCTCTTGTGGGAAAAAGGGCACAAAATACCGATGACTCATCTAGTTGGCAAGAGTGTATACAAATATACAATGCTCTCAGAAATAATACCTCCAATAGCAAGTGGCTTAGCCAAGCTATGACATAAACTAAAGAGTGTTGGCTATTCAAATAAAGAACAAGCCCATCAATATGTTTGTCTCACCCTAACTTCCTTCCTCAACAGGACACACAACAAGAAAATAGGGTTCATTAAATAATTTTATACAGTCTTCAATGATAATATCCACACATGCTTGTAGAAGTCAACCTTAAATATGACTTTTACAAAACATCAGGGGTAAAATGAAGAACTTCTGTGATAATGTCTCCCCAATCTAAAGCTCCACAGAGCTGAGAAATCATAGGTTTAGTGGGGTTTGTCAGAAATGAAAAATGAAATTGATGCCGATATTCAGGTGCTGCTGTAAATGTGTATTTGTGTATTCAATGTGTGGCGTGACACACAGAGGAGCTCAACACTCCAACTGCTTAGCGAAGAAAAAGCGAATTTGAGTCTCACGCGTATACTGTTCAAAACACACTCTTGAAGATAATACAGTGTGCCTGAGGACAGCCACATCGGGACAGAGTTTTCTTCTAAAAATGTGGTTATCGATGTGGGGATTCGTAATACTTTCAAATAATCCACATAAAAAGAGTACTTCGAGAAATCTCAGAGCCAAGTGCTTCAAAATACCTAATACAAAAACTTGCAGGCACATGGTTATCATGCCCACATTTGTATTCACTGCAATCTGTTGAGCCTAATTCATTTCTAATTCATTTCAAATATGCTGAACATTATATTTGCATACTGTAATCTGTGTCTGTCTTGCACTTTGCACAATGACTTATACAATTACGCGTTTAAAATTGCACTTCACATTTGATGTTGCTGTTGTTCAGCACCTGAAATTCCCCTCAGAAATCAATACGATACAATACAGCACAATCCCCACACGTTAGTTAGTGTGCACTTCTCTGATATTCTCTGTGTGAGAGTTACCTGGTCTGACCTTCGAGGAAGCCCGGGGTTAACCGTGATACAGCCACTTTTTATTCTTTTATTCATAAATTGAATTATTGCTACAGTGAATACAGTGTGCTCGGTGTGCGCTGCCTGGATTTGTTCATGTTGTGTAAGTTACTGTGTGCGCCAGCACTGTTCTTTTTACCACGGTCCACCTACACACCACCTCTTCATACTGTGGGATCAAAGGACTTCCTCTCTTTTTTTCCTCTCTCTATCTTCCATATTTGGCAGAGAGATCTTCAGTGCTACCAAAGAGGATCTTCTCTGACTACATACAGTAAATATTGTCTGCTTTTCTATGACTCTACAGGCATTTCCATCTTGGCTCTCTGCTAAAATAATCATTCGATGAACTCTTCAGTAAACTTCACTGCACAAATGTGGCAGTTAATAATAAATGGCGAACAAACAGTAGGCTACTTGCTGGTTCTGTTGAAATTTGGCACAGCCATGAGTGACGTGCTTAATCATACTGTGACACCTACACCACATGTAAAACGTATGAATGTCATTTCATTTGAATGAAAGCATCGAGTGCCATTTATAATTGTAGAACCTGTCCTTAAATGTTCATAGAGGCATCAAGTGTTTTTTTGCTCTTGAATATGCATGAATATTAGCTAGACTAGTATGAAAACTATTTGAGCTAAAGAAGCAGTTCATGATATCATTTTTGTTTAGAGTTATTTATATGTAACATTGACAGTTTCATAGATTTCAATCTTTCGCCAGTGGCATATTGACTTTATAGGCACTAAATGAGCTCACTTTCCTTAAAGGGATAGTTGACCCAAAAATGAAAACCATCATTCCAAAATGGCATGACTTTCTTTCATTTGTGGAACATAAAAGAAGATATTTTGAGCAATGTCTTCTTCTCTCTCTCCATACAATGGAAGTCAATGGTAACCAAAACTGTTTGGTTACAAACATTCTTCAAAATAAATGTAGAATACAGAAGAATGAAGAAAGTCATACAGGTTTTAAAGTGTCAATAAATTAAGGTGACAGAAATTTCATTTGCGTGAACTATGAACTGTTTTGGGCCACTGTATATCTCTTTCAAAGTCAAGTTTAGGATTTCCTTCAGTTCAATATATGGATTAATGTCACTGATTTACATTTCTGTTAATAACTCATTGCTAGGAGTTAAATATTTTGCACTGTGACTTTAATCTCCGCTCTCATGTTGTCCAAATCCAAAAAGTCCACAATGTACTGTAACGGGATGTTTCATCTGTTTAATTCAGCGGCGTATCATGAGGGAGTCTTTTACATTATGACTGTACTTAGCAATAGGAGTAAATAGGGATAGGCCGCGTAGCACGATGATCTATGAGTAAATTAAAGAGCGAGTCTCCATGGGCCAAAGATAAGAATCGTATTTCCATTAAGTCGATTGCTTAGAGTTCCAATAGCATGAAAAATGTGTTTCACGAGCTCTTCCTGCCTCCCCTTCTCTCTGTCTTCCCTGCAGCGCACAGGATCTGGACGCAAAAATTGCATTGTTTCAACATAATGGAGATGTTAAACTCGCTGAATATGTTTGTATTATGCGGATGCATTTAATCCACCTCCATGCCTACGTGGGATAATTAAACGGTGAGGCGCCCGGAACAAAAGCTGGACACAAAAGGACTCAAACTTCTTAATGACTTCAGCCAAAAGCTCTGCATCTCGGGGTCGCGCATGCTCGAATCGATCCATTCCCCTGCTGCTCCCGCGGCGCGCCCCTGACCTTGTCCAAAGTTAGTGTAATTAATTAAAATCTTGAGAGGCGTTGACGCTTGATGGATTGTTCCTTCTTGTTTGTTACAGCTGCGGCGGTAATCGCAGAGTAGCGTTTCCCCCTGAAGCTGACTGCCGCTCTATATATATTTATTGTCACGTCAGCATCGAAGTCTCTAAGAGACTTAAAGCTGGAGTCACTTCATTAAAGAATAACAAAAAAACAAAAAACAACACACACACACACACCTGCCGTTTGGTAAATTGTATGTCCCTATGCAACTAAAGGTTACTTATTTTACATAAAAGTTAACTTTCATGCCACGTGGTTTTCCATGCATAAATGAACCCCATTAACACACATTCAAAATGAATAGTAGCTATATGAATGATAAAGGGGGGGATTTTTGAAGCACTTGACATTCAGATAGTTTACAGTTTTAGTTTATTTACATTTTTAAAAGCACGTTTAGAGTACATTTAGTATATTTACTTATTCTCTTTGACATGAAATACAATTTATTGTGATCGGCTCTACTTGCCTATTAAAATCTAATATGCCTAAATCACATGACTTGCTACATCATTTCCTTGGAGGGATAGCAACCACCTATTTAGGATACTTATTTAGTGTAAACCATAACATGTCCATTCTGTTGTGTTAATTTATACTGGAAATGAAAATGTTTATTTAAAAAAAAAAATAGATTTGATGCATCTATTAAAATTCGTCCTAAATGTTAATCATGTTGTTCTTTCCTAGCTAGTAATGGGCTTCATTAGCTTAAAATGTCCCCCCTGTTAGACACTGTAAAGATGTCATGCAACAGGGTGGACAAATGACCTAGAAATATAAGGATTCTTAGGTTATATAGCTTGAGCTTGACCAGTTTTTCTGATAGAGAAACATTGATGATAAGACTAAAATTATTTAAAGAAATTATTTTCGCTCAGTCCCAAATCTACCAAACGTTATGACTTGGCTACATTATTAAATTTACAGTCAGAAACTGTTTTCAAATAATGAAGACCACTTGAAATGAAATGTGTCATGCATAAAAACTTACCCTTACCGTCTTTTTTTTTTCTTTTCACATGGCATGTTTGTGAGACGGCCTTGAGACAAATGTTAATTCATTGGTTATATTCATTATTGATTCAAACTAATTCAGCTAATTGTTGTGTTCAGGGTCACTCTGTAGGAATCACAATGGTGCAAGAGTCATGTTGAGCACGAAGATCACCCACACTCTCACCTTAACCAGCATGCATCCAAAAGAGGACTCGCTATTCATCAACATCTCACTTATGCTGAGCGAAATCACAGAGAACCCACTTCAAAAGCCAATTAACCCGCACATTCATGCAATCAATGACAGCTATACAGATCCTACACCTTGGGCGAGAATGAAATCTGTAATGAAGTCTTACCCGGTCAAACACTCGCTGGCTGTTGTGTGTGTAATAGCCCATTTAACAGAGAATTGGTCCGGCTTAGTGTCAGTAAACTTTGACTTCAATCTCATTGTTCTCACATCATATTTGAACAACACCGTTATTCCACGTTGAGCAGTGTGAGGTGGGATTTGGGAGGGATGAGTGAGGTTTAAATCTTTTAAAGAGTTTGATAGTCGCAGCACAAAATCAAACACGCCAAGGCCCATCTCATTCCAGACATCGTTCTCGGAATAATGTTCCTGAGAAAGAGAGACAGAGATGAAAAGAGAACAATTATTGGTTGGCTGCCGGCAGAATCCGCAGATGCTCATCATGTCATATCCTGGCAACCATCATTTCATTTCTCAAAATGGCACAATATCATTACCTCTGTCCTCCTCTCTGATAGAAACACACACGCGCACTGATTTTAAGTAATAGATGTGTTTAGTGTGTAAGGTCAAGGAGGAAGAGAAAGAGTGGTATAGTCCGACACCCATCATCCTCCCGCTGTGACGTGCTGATTGATGAATGGAACACAATCACTCCATCTGAGAGAAAGATAGAGTGAGAGAGACAGAGACATGTTGTAAACCAAAGAAAACCTATTTCCATTTTAAGATCTTAAAGACATAGTTGACTCACAAATGAAAATTTGATCACTGTTGCTCACGCACATGTCTTTCTAAACCTGTTTGCTTCTTCTATGAAACGCAAAGAAATATATTTTCAAAAAATGTCTCCGATTTTGTTTGTATTTTGTCCATACTATGAAAGTCAATGGTGTACAGCGGTGTTGTGTTGGACCCCATTGACTTTCACTGTATGCACAAAAACAAGTTTGCACAGAAAGAAAATCAGACATCCAGCTCTGACATGAGTGTGATTAAATGATTAAAGAATTTATTTATTTTTTTTTTTTTGGTGAACTGTCCCTTTAAATCTATATGTAGTATTTTTTAATTCTCTCTGAAATACTAGTTTCTGATTGGTAATATGATTGATAATGATAACTTTTGTCAAAAATGACTGCTCATGTGGGAAAGCTATATGTTTTGCTCTTTTTTTTTGTCTCACTGTGGTCTCTAAATGCAAGCTAATAAAATAATTCAATATTTCATGACAATTTATTAATTTATTTGGTAAGTAGCCATGTAATAAGTGGTATAAGTATGTGCAGTCAGCAGGGTATACATGATACACCCCAACAAACCCCTCTGTTCACCCAGTCAGGGTTTATTATGTCTTAATGACCATCTGACTGTACATTATTCATTAACTACTTTCTGCAAATTCAAATCCCAGCTGAATTACTTTGGAAAGAAATAACTCATTATTTCCATCAAAGAGTTCATGTATCTGTTTCTCTCTTAAAACTGTACTATCATCTCCACACTGGCAGAGTTACAGTGTCAGTCATAAATGCTTATTTTACAGCTCCTCAAAATTACTTTCGCATTAAAGCTTCTTAATTATACACATCTCCTTATAGCCCAGATAATCATCTCTAGCAGCATGACGGATGATCAGAAGATTTAACAGACCGCTTGGAGGCGCTGTTGTTTGCGGAAATTCATCTGATGTCGAGAAACCGACGCCTGTGAGTGAGTTTTCTAATGTGAGGACAAATTCGTAAATTATAAAGAGCAAAAAGCAAACAATCGTGTCATGTTAGACGCTAACGAAATACAGATGCTGTTTTTGAATATTTCAGTGTCTTGTTATTGAGAGCTTCCAGTCAGAGAGCAAAACACTGTCGGTTGTCAACCAAACCGAAGCTCAAATCAATACAACATTAAAATACGTATTATTTATTAAATTTGCCATCGAGCTAACGATTAAAATACATAATAAAAAGCTATATGTCTTTTGTCTCCGAAATCTCACATCTCTCATTTATACACGACAGAGCAGTAGTTCTCTGTGCTTCCGCTAGAGGGTGCATAGTGCACGCAGAAGAGGCGAGAGAGCTTTCAACTCATTGCGACACGAAGAGAACTTGGTATCCGTGTGACGAGAGCTTAACACAGCACCCACACATTACCGTGTTAATAACAGAAGAAAGAAAGGAGGGCATTCTGAAATGAGAGTTTGTTTCTTGATATCAAACAATCAGTTTAGCCCGTCGCAGGCATACAGCAGTCTAGAGAAGGAGATAAAACGGAAGGAAAGACGGAGAGATAAATCTTGTTACTGATATGAGGCTCGCTGGTAAACAATCGGATGCCAAAATCTCATTAGCTGCAAACGGGTCCGCCACAAGAAGCCACACTATAAAATGTTACATTTTCGTTTAAAAATCTGTCTTTGCTGGAAACAGAGATGACATATATTTTGTCATTAAATTGTGTAGGCTAGTTAATGCCCGTATAAACCCCAATTTGAACTGTTTTTGTTGTTGTTGTTGTTGTTGTTAAATTCACTGATGATAAAGCTGGTAGAGGAAGACGACGTCACTCAAAGTCGGTCTGAAATCAGTAATAACAGAGTTACTCAAAAACACCATCAGGGTAACACACATGACGCTTAAATAATGCAAAACACTAACTATAGAGCATTAACACTAAATGTAGGGCCTGCTAATAAAAAACAAACACACAAACTTGATGGTTCACGCAGGGAATTCTGGGAATGCTATTTGCACATCATATATAAAGGATAGCCTATTTCATACTTTTTTTTTACTTAAAAGCATATGCTTTCAACAATATAGGCTACTGTAAGTAGGACTACTATACATATGCATACACTATACGTCTAAAATATTTTCACCGTAATAAAATGTAGCCTATTTTGCCTTATACTGTAAAGTGACTTCCAGTAAACACGCTTTTACTGAAGATTTTTATCCTTTTTCCCCCCCTTTAAAAATTACTATCGTGTTTTTCAGAGATTCCTCCACATACGCGCGCTCTCAGCATGCGCGCGCGTGAACTGCATACTAAAGAGTGCACTTTCCGTGCTTCAGATTCCAAACATTCACATGTCATCATTAAGAATTGGTTCTTAATTAAGTATCGCATTCGTGATTTTGCCAAATACGGTCAAATACATACATTCTACATATAATAAAACACTAAAATGACAAATGAATGAATTGGTCAGGACTAGAAACGGACAGATAAAAACAACGCTAGAAAGATTTCAGAACGCCGTGAATCGTGTTCTCCCGCGCTAATATTTACCTTGAATGCGACTGTTTGACTTTAAACGGAGAATGAGAATTGATTCACATGTCTTATAAAGTGAGCTGGAGTGGGGATGTGAGGGCGCACCGAGGAGGGCGGGAGAGTCTGATTGACATCCCCACGGTCTAATCAGGTGACGCAGCGCTGGCCGTCCGGAGCGTCCATTGGCTGCTGATGGCAAGAGCTCTGCGCAAAACAACGCACTGATGCTCACTCTCCTTGCAGAACTCGAGAAGAGGGGACCTACGGATTTCTAAGCATCCCGCAGTTATTATGGACCATTAGACAACTACATGTAGAAAAGTGTTACTTGTCTGCAATAGGTCGCAATCAGGATTTGATTTTAAATTGATCTATCCACTTTATTAAGCAAAAGAGTTTTGGTAGGGTTTTGCGTCTCAGTGTTAAGGATCGGGGTATCCGTAGGGTCTGCAATGTCTTTCTGTGACGCACGGACTACTAAATTCTGCTCTCCTTGAGACAGCATTATATCAAATGGCTATAGATCTTGCGCATGTGGCGACATGGTTTCAGGCTGACACAGGAGCTTTCTTGTTCGTTTGGGAAATTGCACAGTGCATATGTTTTCTTAGACCAAAGCGATGGGTAATTCCTAACCTGTGACTGGAGAAGAAACGGTGTCAAGACAGAGCGAGGGAATAAAGAGGAGTGCACTTGTTGTTTGGAGATGATTTTGATATTTCTCTTTTTCTCGATCTTGGATGGAGGGTTATCGCAGCTGCACTTCTCGGTTCCGGAGGAGCAGGAGCGCGGGACGGTTGTGGGAAATATCGCAGAAGATCTGGGGCTGGACATCACCAAACTTTCCGCGCGCCGTTTCCAGACCGTGCCTAGCTCGCGCACGCCGTACCTGGAGGTCAACTTAGAGAACGGCGCGCTGGTGGTGAACGAGCGCATCGACCGAGAGGAGATATGTCGCCAGACCGTCCCGTGCCTCCTGCACCTCGAAGTGTTTTTGGAGAACCCGCTCGAGCTGTTCCGCGTCGAGATCGAGGTCATGGATATTAACGACAATCCACCGAGTTTCCCAGAGACGGACATCACCGTGGAGATCACCGAGAGCGCCACACCGGGCACCCGCTTCCCGGTGGAGAACGCCTTCGACCCGGATGTGGGGACTAATGCCTTGAACACATACGCCATCACCACCAACAACTACTTTTATTTGGACGTACAGACGCAGGGCGACGGCAACCGTTTCGCGGAGCTCGTGCTGGATAAACCCTTGGACCGAGAGCAGCAGGCGGTGCACAGGTACGTGCTCACAGCCGTGGACGGAGGGCAGCCTCAGAGGACCGGCACCGCACTTCTAGTGGTTAAAGTACTGGACTCAAATGACAACGCGCCTACGTTCGATCAATCCGTCTACTCTGTGAGCTTGCGCGAGAACTCTCCAGTTGGCACGCTCGTTATTCAGCTCAATGCCACCGATATGGACGAGGGCCAAAACGGAGAGATTGTTTACTCTCTAAGTAGTCACAATCCGCCGCGTATTCGGGATCTGTTTAACATCGACTCGCGCACCGGGAGGATTGAAGTGACCGGCGAGGTGGATTACGAGGAGAGCAGCACGCATCAGATCTACGTGCAGGCGAAAGACATGGGGCCGAACGCCGTGCCCGCGCACTGCAAAGTTCTGGTCAAACTCATCGACGTGAACGACAACACGCCAGAGATTAGTTTCAGCACGGTCACGGAGTCGGTAAGCGAGCAGGCTGCCCCGGGCACGGTGATCGCTCTGCTGAGCGTCACTGACCGGGACTCCGGCGAGAACGGCCAGATGAGCTGCGAGCTGCACGGCGAGGTTCCGTTCAAACTCAAGTCGTCTTTCAAGAACTATTACACGATCGTTACGGACGGTCCGCTGGATCGCGAGAAAGCGGAGTCGTACACGCTCACAGTGGTCGCCAAAGACAAGGGGGTGCCCTCTCTCTCCACAAGCAAGTCCATCAAAGTGCACGTCTCGGACGAAAACGACAATGCGCCTAGATTCATGCAGTCGGTTTACGACGTGTACGTGACGGAGAATAACGTCCCGGGCGCTTACATTTACGCGGTGAGCGCAGTGGACCCTGATGTTGGACAGAACGCCTATGTCACTTACTCCATATTGGAGTGCGAAATACAGGGTATGTCCATCTTAACCTACGTGTCAATCAACTCTGAGAACGGCTACTTGTACGCTCTGCGCTCTTTTGATTACGAGCAAATAAAAGAGTTCAGTTTCATGGTGCACGCCAAGGACTCCGGTGCGCCCGAGTTAACTGCCAACGCCACCGTTAATGTCATCATAGTGGACCAGAATGACAATGCCCCGTCTATAATTGCACCTTTAGGCAAAAACGGCACCGCGAGGGAACATTTACCCCGCTCAGCCGAGCCGGGATACCTGGTGACCCGTATTGTTGCCACGGATGCTGACGATGGTGAGAACGCGCGCCTGTCGTACAGTATCCTCCGGGGAAACGAGCTCGGGATGTTCCGGATGGACTGGAGAACCGGCGAGCTACGTACCGCGCGCCGGGTATCCAGCAAACGGGACCCACCACACCCGTACGACCTGTTGATAGAGGTGCGCGACCACGGCCAGCCGCCGCTCTCGTCCTCCGCCAGCATCAACGTCGTGCTCGTGGACAGCGTAGTGGAGGGCCGGAGCGGCGATCGGGGGTCGGTGAAGTCCAAAGAAGGCTCGCTGGACCTCACACTCATCCTCATCATCGCTCTCGGCTCCGTGTCCTTCATCTTCCTCCTGGCCATGATCGTGCTAGCGGTGCGCTGTCAGAAAGACAAGAAACTGAACATCTACACGTGCATGGCCGGAGACTCGTGCTGTCAGTGCTGCAGTCGCCAAGCGCGCGGGCGCAAGAAGAAGCTCAGTAAATCGGACATCATGCTCGTGCAGAGCACTAATGTGGCCAGTACCGCACAGGTGCCGGTGGAAGAGTCGGGCAGCTTCGGCTCGCACCACCAGAACCAGAACTACTGCTACCAGGTGTGCCTGACACCGGAGTCTGCCAAAACCGACCTGATGTTTCTCAAACCGTGCAGCCCATCCCGGAGCACAGACACAGAGCACAACCCGTGCGGGGCAATCGTTACCGGATACGCTGATCAGCAACCAGATATCATCTCTAACGGGAGCATTTTATCGAGCGAGGTGAAAACACATTTTATTACCTATACGAGCATCACTTGATCTGAATTCAGTATGAAATGCTTGCAAACATCAATAACATCTCATTACCACATACATCATTAACATTCATATAGGAATAAATGAATGAAATGCTATTTAATGAATTGCTAAGGTGTTAAGAATATATATATATATATATATATATATATATATATATATACACACACACACACATATATATATATATATATATATATATATATATATACATATATATATACACACACACACATATATATATATATATATATATATAGATAGATAGATAGATATACACACACACACACACACACACAGTATGTGTGTACTCGTTTTGGCTATACTAGTGATGACCAAATGTCCTCACTTATATTGTGAAATACTTTCTAACCCACTAGTGAGGACATTTGACTGGTAAAAAAGCTTAAAAACTTATTTTGATTGATTTATAAGCCTTTTTATTTAAATCTAGTGGTGGTCACATGTTTCTGTGATGGGTAGGTTTAGGAGGAGGGGTTGGGTTAGGTGATAGAAAATATCATTGACCTGATATAAAATCATTGGAAGTCTATGGAATGTCCTCACTGAGATAGCAAAACAAACCTGTGTGTGTGTGTTTGTATGTATGTATACAATTAAGTGTTGCCATTTATTGCTATAATGAGACAGACTATCAAATTTCACATTCTAAAAAATAAGTTTAATTGATTTAAGTAAAATCAAAATGGAGCCGAAGTTGCAGTATTCACTTTTAAGTTCATTGCATTTTTCAACCACTTCAACTTTACTTACTGATGCTGAAAACTCTGAAAACTCATAAAGCTTAGGAAAAATGATAGAAATTATTGTGACAAGTTCATTGGATGGACACAGTGCACTGAAATATCTCTCTATACATACATGCACCTTAGAAGTCTATTCAGTCGTGATCTTTCAGCTTGCTGTGTTTGTAATGTCAGATTGTAATCCTCTGCTTATGACTCACACAGTGCTTTTAAAGGTAGCTCAGAGCTGTACTGCTTCATTCAGATCCTTTAATTACACTACAGCACTTTAGGGTCAGCTACATACAAGGATGTAACCACAAATTCAGTACTGGAGGGAACCCATATGTAAACATTTCAGAAAAGATCAATGAAAATACTATATCAATTGACTAATAATTGGAATATAGGAGGAAAGCAAATATTGAGGGTGGTTATAACCTGCTATAACATTTCTACTCTTATTCTAACATCTTTGCTTTTTGCCTCTGAGACAAGCCATTTTTATCTTAAGTGTGCCTCCGCCATCCAACAAGGTATACTTTACTACCCCCTGGCATTCTCTGAAAGGGTGTAGCCCTCTGGAATCAAGACTGAGGGAGGGAGGGGGGAGTGTATTAGACAAGGGTTTAAGTATGCTAAGCACACAGTCGCTGGGTATCAGTGGAACAAAGGCGGTTCTATGGTTGAGGTGCTCTAGTGCATGGACAGAGCAGAACAGAGGCCTGACCAGTGTTTTAATGACAAATGTAGAATGTCATACTTATAACGTCATACTTGATTATTATTATTATTATTTATGTCTTTTAGACCAAGCACCAGAGAACTGAGCTCAGCTACCTGGTGGATAGACCCCGTCGTGTTAACAGGTGAGATGACTGCTCAAATTCACTGTACACACACACACACACACACCCACACACACACACACACACACAATTGTATGTGGTTAACGGGGACTCTCCATAGGCATAATGGTTTTTATACTGTATATTCTATCCTCTTACACTAAACCTACTCTGAATTTCATAACTAATAATATGTTCTTTCAACATAAAACAGCGAGTGTTCATGTTGCCTTAAAATCTTGAGTTTAATCAACTTGGATTTTTGAGTTTTCTCAACAAAAAACACTAAATTTTAAGTTGTGATAAAAAAAAAATACTGTTGCAATTAGTTAAGTCATTTGGTGTACGAGGACACAGGAGGTGTTTATGTGTTCATGTTTACGTTGTAATACCAGTGTCTTCATAAACCATACAAGAACACACACACACACACACACACACACACACGTTCCCATAGGGACATTGCATAGACCTAAGACTTTAATAGAAATCTTTCTGCATTTTTATAATTTTGAAAACACACACACACACACACACACACACACACATTTGACTCAGTGCGGCATGTGTCATTGTAATACTTCAAACTACACATCACAAGTCTGATTCAGAATTTGATATTGAATTTAATCAGCAGTCTAAAATGTAAAACTGTGCCAACAGTGTTAAATAACCAAAACAATCAATACTTCTAATGGAAAAAGGCAGTACAAAGCTCCAATTCCCATATGACTACTAAACAATGAAAATTCCCTTATAGTTCAGCATTTCAAGAGGCAGATATCGTCAGTTCTAAAGACAGCGGACATGGAGACAGCGAGCAGGGAGACAGCGACCATGACGCCACCAATCGGGGCCACACAGCAGGTGAGTTGATTACAAGTTTCTCACCTACTGTCGACCTCACTGTAGATCTGAAAGAAGTGTAGACGGGTGAATGGTCCCTGGGGAATGAATGCTGAGGAGAAACATAGGCAGCGATAGGCTTCGGGAAATTGTTCTGATTGTGTCTTTGAAAGCGACGCGACAAGCTTTTAACCGTTTCCAACAGTGGATCAATATAGGGACTGCGTGAAAATTATACATCTGTCAACAGAGCTAAACGGATTTCAGTCAATGCCGCCTGACTTGTCTGATGGACAGGCTTTCTGAGGCATGTAATGAGTATTTGAAAGCTTCCACGGTAAAAAACCCAAACAGCCACACACCACCCACACAAACCGAACACAATTATTTTTCCATTCATATCAAATGTCATAAACGTTTGAGTCAAGCACGGCGAAATGGAAATAGTTTGTCGAAGATGAATTTGATTTCTTTTTGTTTATTCTTTCTTTATATTCAATTTGATGAGCTTTTTGACTTTCAAGTTCTACGCTTCATTTCTGCTGGTTTATTGATCAAGGTGGAGCCTTACGGCTTCGACTGGATAAGGCTTTGACCTTTCTCTCCAAAGAATCATGACATTCAGCCTTCGGTTTGGCAAACAGTTAGATGACGGGTTGCCAGATATTACGTATGCGCTGCACACAATGGAATACAAATTTTTTGAAACGAGCATGGTTTCGCATTTTAGGTAACTACAGTATGGAGGAACTTTACTGGGGGGGCATCACAGAAGAAGGAAGGGCAAGAGACAGGACAGAGGGATTGAGATTTTTTTTAAAACTTATTAGAGTATCAAATAGGCAAAATGAGAAGATGTGCGTGTCCTTTCCCTCCCTGCTCTCCTGTGGGTGTGTGTTGGCAAGCTCGTAGTTTCTGCACTCCCATTTCAGTGCCTGTCTCCGCATAGCCAATTATCACAGCAAGGTTAAGATGAAGGCCTGGGACACTGACAGGGGTAGCACCACTGCATTAACAACCACTTACACACACACACACACACGCACGCTATCTCCTTCACACATCCCTACCTCGCCTCCTTTTGTTCATACAGCATCAATTTGGAGATATCAGTCTAAATTAAGAGAAGCCCAGCCAAAAGATAGAAGGGAAAGAGAAAGAAGCATTTTAACCCTCATATCCTGTTGAAATTGACTCTAATGCTCTTATATATTCCAGAGATCCCAATAATGTAAATATATAAAAAAAAATGTAACACTTTATAATAAAGTTCCCTTTGTTAACATGATCTAACAATGAAAAATTTGTCTAATGCATTTATTAATCGTAATGTCACCATTTAGCAATACATCAAATTATTAACATATTTTTAACATCAACAGTTGTATCTGTTAATAATTAATGGATTTGTGCTAACATGAACTAACATTTTTTTTTATTTATTAAATAACAAAGATTAATAAATGCTGTAAGAAATGTAGTGTTACCAAATAATGAGAGTAATTTACAAAAATCTTTTTTTCAAGTTCTTTAATGTACAATTGACCTCAAACTTAAAGCAGACATTACATTCTTAAAAATAAAGGTTATCTATGGTTCTATGAAAAAAGCTTTAACATCAATAACATCACACATTGTCATTTCTGAGAAAGTAGTTTATACAAAAATTAAAAATATTACCCAGAATGCATTGTTTTATGGTATATTACTTTCATCAGAAAATGTTATTTTTCTGTGCAAATTTGTTTTGCTTTTTAGAGTCCACTTTTAAAAAAAATGTGACTGGTATCCATTTTAGTAACATTGTCTGTTTCTGTTTGGGGTTCATTCAATCTCTTCAAAACACATGACAAATAGAACAAGCTGTACATGTATATGCATTAATGTTTGAAGCACATTCAAATTGTTGAAATTTTCTTTATAATCAATTCATAGGAGATTAGAAAAGCCTGGTACTTTAAAGTTCATCTTTAAAGCGTTTTAAACGGCCTTGGGGGTCTCTCAAACGAGCACGAGGGTCAAGCTAGAAGAGAAGGGGGTCAGAGAACAGTCCTTTTACATGATTTAGACTGTTACATCTGCATTTGTTTGCAAAGAGACAGAGGCGTGACAAATTGCACAATTAGATTAACATGAGTGAGCGATAGATTGATGATTATCTATAAATGAGGGATGTGTGGTGATGACGTTAATCAAATCACTCCTGTCGCTGCAATTTAATGCTATCAGATCCCAATCAGAGCAACTCCATTTGCTCTGCATGCGCGCACACGCACACACACACACACACACACACACACACACACAAACACACACTAATAGTTCTTAGCTATAGTGAAAGTCAGTGCTGGGGGAATAACTTTGCTTCAAAAAAACAAAAGCTTTGCTTCAAGCTACTAACAAAAGGTAACTAAATAAACTATTTCAGGGAGCAATATCTTTTTTAACATATCAGATAATATAATTTATTTAGTAATTTATACAATAAAGATCTAAATTTAAAGTAAGACACATTATGAAATAAATACAGTTCAAAATGTAGTCATAAACAACAGCACTAACCATGTTTTGCTACGAATAAAAATACCATGCAACAACTCAAATGATTCAGTGATATTTTTAAAATGATTCGTATACATGAACCATCCGAACAGCTGTTTATAGTTTGGATTATTGCCTCA
Source organism: Zacco platypus (assembly GCA_038088235.1). NCBI lineage: Eukaryota > Metazoa > Chordata > Actinopteri > Cypriniformes > Xenocyprididae > Zacco > Zacco platypus. The sequence continues at coordinate 9,073,669 of CM076084.1, forward strand.
GCTCGCTCAGTATGAAGTTCTGTGTTCAAAACAATGTGACAAAAAGCAGTGATGCAGTGTTTTGTCACACCACTCATTAGAAAAAGCTTGTTACTGGAAAAGATGCAAAACTTAGTAACATCACTAGTTAAGCATCCCCCAAGACATTAAACTAAATAGATAATTTCATACAGTGGCTAGTCAGTTCTGAGTAAAAGCCCAACTGGATGTTCAGCAAATCGTCCTCACTTCCACTCTTATTCTTCAAAACAATTTTACCATAGTTTCCCCCCAGCCCTGACAAAAATGCTTGTCGTCAGCATGTGAGCTCAGGTCTTTGGTCAGCCCGACGACAGGTGTTCTGAAGGGAAATTCTGCTCATCAGGGCTTTGGCAGTGTTTTTCCTTTTCATTCTGATGCTTTTGCACACCATTGATAAAAGATGTGATGAGGTCTCCAGAAGAGAAAATGCAAGAGAAGCGGAAAGAGACGAAAATAACGCACACAGTGGGATGCAGAGCGCTTCCTGATGGAGAACAGCTTAGTTAGTCGGTGTGTTTGTACTCAACGCAGCATCCCTTTTTCTCTCGATGTCTGCAACCTCAGAGTCCAGCATCTACTCAGATCATTGATGGGTTCGATAAAGCTCCCTGACGCACTGAGGATATCTAATGTCTAATCGAATACAGGTCCGCAATTATAGCATTTCATGAGCAATTATGTAGATATTTTTATTACTTTAAATATGTATCAGCCAGGAAGTGCAGGTGTTAATCTATAGCATACAACATGCTACACTACATTGTCATTGTGAGGACGTATTGTATTGCAGAACAATGGAATGAACTGTGAAAATGCAGTTTGCTGAACCATATCGCTTTTAGGTTTTTAACACAATTATTCTGACAGCTCAAATTTCTCTTGACGGCTAAAATATCATAAAATCCTTGAGGTCTACTGCTTGCTATGCATAATAGATGCCACATTGTCATGTTCTTTTTATCCAAAGAGCACAAATGCTGAACTATCAGCCCAAATTTCTACATTTAACTCAGATTGAACCATTTAATGACTGCATTCAAACATTGTTTTCTAGATAATTTCAACCTTAATCCTCATTCGAATAGGGCTTGTTTTCCCTGAGGATGTTAATTTTGTGTTTCACAAACATACTTTGTGACTTTAATCCCATCCAAATTGAAAATGGCTGTTTTTCTTCCACAACCATTTCTGTTTTTAAGTGAACTCAGGGTCCTCTGAGAAATCTAATCTTGTTTGTATAGGAACATCTGTGATTGCAGTATATTACTCTTCCACAAAGTTTCTCTACATTTGTTTTTTTTATTTTATTTTGAGCCTCTTATACAATATCAGTTTTCAGCTGCTGACTAGGATGTGATGGTTAAAGTCTGCATTAAATAACATTATTCTACCACTAAACATGCTAAAATCATATTTGTTCAGTTCATAAAACATTAATACTATTACTAAGTCTGGTTTCTGATTTCTGTCACCTGACGGAGTTTGGGTTCCTTGCCACTGTCGCCTTTTGTTTGCCGGGTTGGGGTTTAAAAGACTTTTCATTCTTAAAAGACTCTATTAAGCATCTTCTGAAAGAGTACAGAATCTCTGGATCAAAACACAGGCGAAGAAAAAGCAGAAACTAACAATAGAAGTATTGCTTATGCACATTAAACAGCATATAAATCAAAACTGCCTAATGTTACCAAATGAAATGTGGAACCCAGGATAAGGCGATGCGATGCTTTGAGGGTGTTGATGGAGTTGATCTACTCCATCTATATTTTGATCATCGTTCTGAATCCGATCCAGAACTACTAGTATTGCATTCAGGACATGCAGGTCTAGTAGTTTTTTGTGTTATTCACCGGTTGATTCATGTACAAAAGCATATCTCAGTCATATTAGAAGGTATCAGGTCCTACATGTTCAACACGAGTCTCTGCATGCGACTACGATATCGATGTGAAAGTCATGCTGTGAGCTTCTGTCTACGTGCTCGGTTGGAGCTATTTAGAGACCTCTGTTCTAATTACATTGAGTTTGATTGTATGCAGTCAGGTTTATCTGTGTACTTGATATTGATGATGTCACAATGGCCTCGGATCCCTGCTTTAACGAGATTTATGCCTCTGTGTACACCCGCATATCTCTGTCCATATATATCACCCTGATATAATGGTGAAATAACAAAGTGGACAGCTTGTGGAAGTGATCTATGGATTTCACAACACATCTGAGCAGAGATGTGAGCTGAGTTTGGATTCAGATGTTGAGTCTGTAAGATTAGAAGCATTGAGCAGCACGTAGGAAAGAAGAATCACATAAGAAACCTCTTTAACTTTGCTTATCCTTGACAGCAATGATACATAGAGCAAACGGAGACTTTTGCTTAAGCTCCTCAGATCTCTCCTGAGGAAAATTTTTTTCTAGAAATCTCACTTGTCTGAGAAGAGTTTCAGAAGAGATTTCAACAATGTCAAAAACTGCGTAGACACCAAAGTCTGCATTCAAAAACCAAAGATTTAAAGATGAACCAAAGTATCTTAATTTTACAGCTCTATTCTTACTTATTTAGGTGATCTGAGACAAAATTGATAAATGATTTGATACTTTGTATATTCTTTGTTGTAGCCTGAGCTTTACAACCTATTAAGTAATAAAAAGCAGGTAGAGGTGTATCACATCTTGCTCTAAGTGTACTGTTATGCCTGGAGAGTAAAATGCAACATACAGCATTAATTGACCGGCAGTTTGATTGACAGGCGATCTAACCAATCATATCCCCGAATCCGCCCCGAATTAACGTTGGTGAACTTGAACTTGAAAAATTGTGTGTACTCACGTCTTTCCGTGCTTGAAACAACATTCCTTCTGATGTCCATTCATGTTTATTTGATGCTATAAATGAACTAGTATGAAGAGATGATCGGTTCACGAGCCGTTTGAAGGAGCTACAGCGATCTGTCACGACACATTAAAGAGCCACTATACAGTATTTATTGTTTAAATTTTAAAAAATTACTATATTTTAAATATGAAACTGTTTCATATCAAAAGTAACCTGCTCTGTCTTGTCTGTCAACACGTTGTCAGTGTCCTCTTCGCTCCTCGATATATTTTTCACTGAGTGAGAACATGATGTGTGGCGTGAGAGCGCATGGCTTGCCGGACATAGCAACAGTAACTAAAGGGGTCGGGTCTTTGAGAAGAGTCAGTTTTCTGTGCCATCCAGCAAATGAAAGAGGCGTTACAAAAAAAAAGCTGGTTTCTCTGTGCCTAATATAACCAGACACTTTGATCACTAAATAATGTTTCATCATCTATCGACGTCTCCTATAGAGATTCTAATAAGCACAGAATTCTGGGTCAGTGCATTTAATCTACGGCGTTATATATGTGCAGGTCCCAAAGCCACACTAATAACATGTTTCCTGGTCACTTATGCAAATCATAACAACAGCTCACTAGTAAAACAACATTCCCTTGTGTGTTCATTTAAGCATCAATACACACACTTATACTATGGTCAGGTTTATCAGTAGCACAGATTTGTCCTTTGATCTCACTCAGAAAAGCTTCTGTCACAAGGAATTAGAGATTAGAGATTGGCCTGACATGCATCCACCCCCTTCCTATCCTTCTTTGTGGGCCTTTGTCTTTACCTTTGTCTGAAATTTTCCATATACAGACTCTTTCATCCTCTCCTCTTTTTCCTTCACTTCATAAGTTCTCTTTTTTTTTATGATTGCTCTCCTTACTTGTTTGAATCTGACTTTCGTGCGTCACTCTACCAACAGTACTGTATCTTCTCCCTTTCGTTCACTCTTATATGGGTCATTCCTGTTATGGAACTCTGTAACTTTTACAAAATGAATAAACTCATGTTGCATTGTTAGAAAGAATTTCTTTAGGCATATATAAGACATATATTCTCTCTGGTCAGGCTCAGGCACATTTATCAATTATAACTTGATTATTTATTACGCAACAGGATGGAAAATTAGCCATTTCTCGGAACTGAGAGCTAGCTTACGCACTCATGCATGGTACTTTTGATGTATTCTTTTAAAAATAATCTTTTAAAATAATTTATCACAATGGTTTCAGTAATGTTATCAAACAGAAAATAATATTTTAAAGTGAAACAAGCCAGTTAATGCCACAAAACATCACAGAATTCCTTAAATTCATTGCTGTATACTGTATATATTAATGCTAATACTGTACTTATTGATGTTTGTGTTACTGCCGTCCTACCAAAATTATGTCATTTTCTGGAAGATAGTATTATTAAGGACCTGGCTTTTTGTAATTGACTATGCATAATCACTTCCACTTTGGTCACCACAACTTCTGGTGCAGTGATATGTATGAAAATTGTGAGAAAATTAAGCACAAAATTAAATCTTGAGGAAGTATCACATGACAGGATGAAGCAATATTGAAACAAAACACATTAACACTAAGGTATTTAAAGCTTCTGGATCTTATGACCAAGTTTTAATGTAGTAAAATGTTTACTATAGTTAATAATATTTAAAATATACTATATTGTAATATAATTTGTTGAGTTATATATTATATATATATACACTTATTAGAAATATGACAGAACTTGTTTGCTAGTACCACAGTTGGAAAAATAATGATAAAAATGGAAAAATACTACGTAGCACTGAGATTTTAGCAGAAACACGTAAACAGTAGGCATAGAGTCTAAAGGGATGAAAACTGATATTGTGAACAGAGGCAAAAACTATTTAATAATTCACAACTGATTACCTTTAGACGTTAGTGCAGAGCACCTAGTGACATACATAGTAATGCCTTATTTAATTGTGATAAAAGAACTAATAAGATTTCCATCTTTAATAAAAAATTAGGAGTTTAATATTTCATGTATTATATTAAGACTGGGCATGCAGGTGCTGCATAATAGATCATACAATACCATATTATGCTGCTCACCTTGACTTCGATTTTACTGATGATGACATGCTCCTGTAATATTTTGTTTCAGTATTATCAAGTAAAAAAATGTGCAGACCAACAGTAACATCATTACAGTGCTGATGTGGCAATCCAAACTTGAGGTTATAAGAAGATAGACGTGTGTTGGATTTTTTGAGGCAGATAATTTTATCTGCACTGTGAAATTGCCTGTTACATGTTCATGAATAAAAATAATACTCTTTAGCAGAGAATCGTGCAATGCAGTGTACATGAAGTGTAAACGTTGATTTGCACGTGCATCTGTGATGTTTCACGCCAGGCTGAATGCGTCACTGTAAACAAGGCTTAGCCCTGATTCCAACTCTTACCTATTCTTCAAGTTCAAACCTCCAAATCCCTAACCTTGATTCCAAGCTAGCACACGTTTTAGTATAATACTGATCCTAGTCTGTTGATTAGGACCCACAGGTAAGAACCATTTACTACCCCGAAAATCAGTAGGAAATGAAAAATTTGTGCCCTCATGAGCACCAAAGCTCAATTTAAGAGGTGGTGATTTCGTGTGAATTTGTACAATGTGAACTGTATGATTTTTTGAAAAAAAAGCAAGCATGAAGGTCCACCCCTAAACATAACTGTCGTGGCGTAAGCAGATCATATAAAAGAGTATGAATGAGATCATATGAATTCAAAATAATTCGCCATCAGTTCACCAAAATGTAAAATGGTTACAAATTGTCATGAGATTATGGGCCAGATTTATTAATCAGGGCAAATTAGCATGAGAGTGCGATCTCCCAAAAGAAGCGCTGATGGGAGTGGATGACGCACAAATTAAAGAACACAGCTGGATCATTTCCAAAATGACAAACGCAATTCTCCAAGAGTGGCGCAAATTAGTGTCTGGTTTAAGATATACTTTTTTGGGGCGGTAAATAATGGTGCAAATACCAGTAAAATGACTAGCGTAAACTTTAGTAAATCACCTTGCATGATCATTTCAACACTCTAAATTTTGTGTCTGAAAGGGAACTCCTTCAATAAGGTCAGCCGCAAAAATGCCCATGCCTTTTCAGCGCTAATTTTTCACTGAAAGTCTTTCAGTGAATCCTGACAGTAGTTTTTTAACGTCAAAAGAGGGTTTGCGCTGGCGCAAGCTGTTAGTAAATCTGACCCTATGTTGTCAAACACATACATAACCACTAAGCCATGATTTCTTTATTCATGTGGTCATCTTCTCCTTCCTAATTCTGAACTGGTCTTTACGCTCATTGAAACACTGAGCCTCATGTTGGGGTTGTATCCAGAGGCCTTTATTAGAGTTCAGTGTGACGCCACGCTGCTCTCTGGCCTTCTCTTTCATTTATTTCCCTTTCAAGCTCTCCTCTCGTTCTTTTCCTCTGAAACTGGCTAATTATCATGCTCTGTGTAGTCATTAGTCAGAAAGCAAGAGCGTGTATGTGTGAGCGTGTGTGTTTGGAAGACCGTTTCTCTCAGTGCTGTTAGTTTTGGTCCTAGTGTTTGTACGAAGGACTTGAGAGACCGGCCGATGAGAGACAGTGAAATTAACAGCATGAAAAGAGCATGAAAACATCAGTAGATTCATTTAATATCGGTTGGTGGGAGGGATATGAAGAGGCAGAGATGGAGAAACAAAGGGCTGGAGAGTTCACTGCTTTGTGTATATAACTATCCTTCTTTCAGTGGGCTGCCTTCCAGTCAATTACCGTGCTTTACTGAAGCCTGACAATGACGGCAGTTGATTATAAAACGAGTAAAAAGCTCGCAATCTGTCTTGTTAAATAATCATCTTCATTCAAATATGAATAATTTCAGACTCCGCGCTCTGGATAATTCATAGTAATTTTGCCTTTGTGTTACTGTTGACATCGGATTGTTACACGGAAGAGCAGCGGATAAAGTGAAAGCAGAAGATCTCAGAGTGTGAAGAAATGTGTAGCCTCCACAAAACATATTTTTTTTTGTTAAATTGATCTTCTAATGTGAACCCAAGGACATTGACGCTTATACACACACACAGGTTTTTTTTTTTGCTATCTTAGTGAGGACATTCCATAGGCGTAATGGTTTTTATACTGTACAAACTACATTCTGTCCCCCTACACTAAATCTTCTTAAACCTACCCATCACAGAAAACATTCTGCATTTTTACTTTAAAAAAAATAAATAAAAACATTGTTCAGTACTTTTTTAAAGCTTTTTTAAATATGAGGAATTCTGAAATGTCCTCATAAAACATGTTTACATCGTTATACCAGTGTAATACCCATGTCATTATACAAATGTATAATGCACACACACATACATAATACACAACATAATGATATTTATACTGTACAAACTGTATATTCTGTCCCCCTAACCCTAGTCTCAGGCTCAGACGTCACGCTCACGGACTGCAGACTGAATGTCTGATGTATACGGCACAATTAACACTTCAGGAGTTTCGACGTCGTCATCTGATTGTTTGAATTCTACAGGATTTCTGGGAGACGTGTGTGTCGCGTTCTTTAACGGTCCGTCTGGAAACAGAGATGCCGTGACGCAAAACCGCCTCAAGGGAGAAGAACGCTGTCGTGTTCTTGGCAACTGTGACAATGAGCGATTATCAGGATCAACTAAAAGCTGAATTTTCAAAAGTATGTGAAGTATCTAAAATTCGCGGCATAGACTCTTTAAAATATGTCCAAAAGTTTTACACACCGGTCTGCTATTGTAGGGACATCGGCGTTACATTTTCACACCCCGAAACACGATGCGGAACAAAATGAACTGTTATTGGTTGCTTTACATGTCAGTCTGACAGCTTCTGGGCAGTCTTTGGCCAAAGAAAGTTGCTATGGAGTCCAGACCTGCTGTCAGTCTGAAGGCAGGAAACATTTTTACATTAAAACAACAACAACAAAAACACAATTTAGCATGATTTTAAGCCGTTTTCATCATGGGACCCAAAAAAAAAAAAATCCGCCACAATGTCAAAAATTTCTGGTATTACTGTCTTTGTAGAAGACAGTAGCATACTATAGGGTTTATCTTACTCATGGCTTTTTTGCTTTTATATCAAAGATAATCTGAAAAATTACAAAATTCCTGAAGAAGATGTGAGTGATGCTTACATGTACAAAACTCACCACCATATTGCCCAAGAGTTGCGTGAATGTTTTGCGTGTTTGCTATGTGGTTGCTTCCTAGCTCAAATCACAAGAGATTATCTACAAGATATTCTAGTCCCTTCTAGATATGGCTCATGTCTCTCCTTAAATGTATGGATTTTTTTCACCATTTAGTCCACTAGTCCAAAATTTGTGCATCCAATTGATTAAAAAGTAGTAAATATAGAAATAAAAGTAATATTAAAATACTTCATTTTAAAAAGTTTCATCATGCAATATGCAATGAACACACACACACACACACACAGACACACACACACACACACACACATATATATACAGGGCTTAACATTAACGATTTTGCTCACCAGTCACCATGGCTAGTGGTTTTCCAAAATTACTAGCCACAATTTTGACATTGGTACTATGGGGGAAAACTGCTATCTAGATATTTTTAATATTATCTCATAAATTGGCAGCAGGTATATTAGGCTGCTGTCACTTTAAGACCTGACACACAGATCCATTATACTGTTACACATGCATTTTCTTTCTCAGCTGTTTACGTGAATGCTTGCCAAGACCGGCATTTTAACATTATTTTGTGTGTATTTGACTGTATTAGCAGCGAAAAAAACCCCTCAATTTAGTACTGAGAGGTGTTTTTATGTGCACACACTTTGGGTGTGACCACAAAATCTGTGGGAATGAGTAAAACGATTGCGCAATACGCAATCCCACGGCAAATTTCGAGCCTGTAAAATTATATAGTAACATTATCAACTGTATATTGTTCTACATTCATTTGACTAGAATAAAGCTAACATTTCCTCCTATCTTTCCTCTGTCTTCCACAGGAGCTGATCTTTTCTCCAACTGCACTGAAGAGTGCAAGGCTCTGGGTCACTCCGACCGTTGCTGGATGCCCTCCTTCATGCCTGGCGACAGTCGCCAGGGAGCCGATTACCGTAGCAACCTGCACGTCCCAGGAATGGACGCGGTGCCGGACACTGAGGTACAGGAGAGCGTGGTTCCGGGCGATGCGTGCAATCGGGCCGATGATAGATCATTCTCTACGTTCGGCAAAGACAAGTCACACCACGGCACGCTCACACGCCACGAGCTACACACACTCTTACCAAGCGCCCGAGCGCCTTACAAACCCAACTATCTGTGTGAGTACTCACTCAAAATGTACGATTTCTGAACTCCCCAGATCTGATCCACTGCCATCATCTGTTCCAAATCTAACCCCATGGCTCTCTTTGTATAGAACTATTTATATTTCTAAAAAAGAAAATATGTAATCCCATTTCTCAAAACACCCTTTCTTGACCTATTCTCTCACTTTCCAATTTGCTTTCCCCTTTCCTTGAAAAGCAAAATGAGAAAAAAAACCCCCAAAACAATAAATGTATAATATATGGACAAATCAATAAAGGATTTTTTGAGTGAAATTGTGGAGTTGTGTTCAACATTTTGTCCTTCCCCTGCCCTCTAAATTCTCCCACCCAAAGCATCTGAAGACACTGGTGAATACATCTTATTACAAATTTGGCAAATCAATGCTGAATTTGCAACTAATTTGTCATCCAAACCTACATAACACATACTTTTGTGCTGTGACTTTTCCTTAAGCTGAAATCTATCTTCATCATAATCATGTTACACACATGGCATGTCTATACAACATGCCTATATCTCATCACATGCTTCAGCATCTCTTATAATCACGATTTAGGACATTTCAGCCGTTTCAGCACGTTTATACCATAATAAACAGAAATATACAGCATGCCATATTGGAATGGCAGCGGTTATTTCCCATCTTTCATCTACATCATACAAAATCCTACATTATCTACCTGTGTCTTTCATCATGCACTGTATCCAAGCTTGTTCTAATCACCATATGCCACAGCTCTACTGTAATCACGCTCATAGCGCCCTGCCTCCTCGCCTCTGATTATAGCATGCAAACTGTGCTAGTGTAAACGCTCACTGTCACTGAAACATCCAGCACTTTGTTACGCCTGTTTTAATGCAGTATTGCTACTACTGCACTAAAGCAAGGGCAAGTGTACCGCTGTGTGTTCTCCTGTGGACGGAGACTAAGTGTGCATGTGCATGTTAGTATCCTTCCAGACATGTGGATATGAGTGAACGTGATTTCACCAAGTACAACATGTTCCTGGATCAACATCCGTGTTAATCCTGGAACAACATTCAAATTAACCAATCAAATTTGAGGGACACGTTTATGGTTTATATCAAGTTTAGGCTTAAGGCAGATTTATACTTCTGCGTGGGACATACACCGGAGCTATACGTCGGTTTTCATTTATACTTCTGCGTCATTGTCCACATTGACATGCATGCAGACCGTTAGTAGGCAGTGACCGCGGTCATGTTGAAGATCAAGGCAAAAGCCATCTATGTTGTTAGAGAAGCTTCAGCAGTGATGATAGGCAACGACTTTTGTTGCAGCTTGTTGGCCCGTCTGCTGAAACATGAGCGAAAAATGAAAAATGAGCGTTTTTTAATTTCTATGGACGTTGAATGCGCTCGCTCTTTTCAGCTTGCTCCGCGCCAGTTTTTTGACCTGAGGGAGGGTTCTAGCAGACCAATCACGTCAGGCTACGTTGTAGGCTAAGCGTGCTACACACAGCCTATGCCGTACACTCGACGCAGAAATATAAATCAGCCTTTACAGACAGGGTTAGGCGCTTCTACCTGAGTGTTATTCCCCTATCATTTCCATCTGATTTTAGGCATAAGTTATGGGTAGGGTTGGGTTTAGGGGTAGGACTAAATTTTCGGACAGGAATGTCGATCTAGGACCTTGGTAAAATCACTGGGTTCCTCGATCAACGTTCTTGTTGATCTTGGAACAAAATTCGAATCAACCAATCAGTTTTGCGGTAGGTTTATAGTTTATGTCAAATTTAGTCTTAGGCTTCTACACCATTCTTATTCACCTATCATTTCCTAGTGATTTTAGGGATAAGTTATGGGTAGGGTTATGTTTATGGGTTGGCATAGTTAGGTTAGGAACGTAGTTAGGGTTAGGGACCTTATATCCACAAGTCCCGCCTCTATCCAATTTACATAACTGCATTTTTTTATACTTTACTACTTGTATTTTGAGCAAAACTCTCACAAGAAAACATTATGTTTATCAGCGCACCACCAAAATGTCGCTCTAGAAATGTTTTGCCTTGTTTTTTTATGCCAGATTTGGCTTTTCATGTGATATGATTGTCTTTTATTATATAAAATGAAGAAAATTAAATTTAAAAAAAATGTATTATAATAGATACATTTCAATCAAATTTTCCATGCATGTAAATTTGATTACAGTTACATTTAATTTAATTTAACTTGTGTTAAAGTTGCTGTAAATGATCATAATGTCACATTTTACATGCTATATAAAATGTGCTATATTTAATAACTTGATTTTATACTGTAACTCAACTTTATTTTAAGCTATTTTGTCAGGATTTTACATTTAAGCTCAATTTTCCTACAATTCATGTCCCAGTAAACAAATCTAACATTCACACAAAGATCATTTATACAGTTCGCACTCAAATGCAAGATCTAGAGATGTAATTGTCTGAAAAATGAAACACTAACAGAGCGATATTTTTGCAGTGCATGAATAAACATAACTACAGCAACACTTTTCCTTGTGAGATCAGACTCTATCTGGGAATATAAATGTAAGGATTGATCAGAACATGATTTTAACGATCCATATGTTCTCTGCCTGTTCCCTATAGCACGCAAAAGGATTTCCTAGCACCTTCCGTGTGGACATTCCTGAAAAAGCGTGAGTTTGCACAGTAACGCGACCGGCCAAAAGCATCAAGGGTTTCTTTTTTAAATATCCCTTCGTTTCTTTTTCTTTTTTTTTTACTGAACTCAATCACGGCCTATCTGGTCGTTTCCAGCTCTGTTGGATGTCTGAAACAGATTAAATCGGATGCGATCCGATGACGTAAGGACCCTGAGAATTCTCAGCGGGACTGAGAAACCTCGCCAAATCTCCTCCGAAAAGCTGGATGAGAAGAGGGAAGAACAGAGGGAGAGAGCTCAAAAAGCGGATTAGGAGTGATGGAGAGACAAAAGGAGAAAAATGGATGATCAATGGACACGGTTGTTTCCTCATTCTCTCCGCTCTGTGATCAATGTGTCTCTGTTTACAGTCCACTGTAAACTATACCAACTATCTGAGCCCTTTACCCGTTTCGACACACGCGCACACACACATACACACTGTACAAACGTACTGTACAAAGAGCAGCCCAAACTATGTGCATTATAAACTCAACTATCCGTTTTAGACTTGACTGTTTTATATAGTCGTTTATTTTTTTCTTCTTAATCAGTGTGGTCAAGTGTTCTTCTGAAGTTACTATCTTTAGAAAAAGTGTGGATGCAGGGGACAAAAAAAATGGAAAAAGTAAAAAAAAAAAAAAAAAAAAAAAAAAAATAGACGATTCTGTCCTCTCATTGGCCTACGGATACTTCATCTGACATTGTGGTTATCTTCATGTGTGCAAGTGTGTACTGTTCTCTTTTAAAGCTTCAAATAACTATAAATCTATATATATATATATAAACATATATATATATAATATATATAAATATACTTTTTTTCTGAACCTGTGTAGCCCATTGGATAGTTTCCTAAACACCATATTGCCATAAACCAATACAAAGTGCTGAAAAGACTTGCATTAAAATTGGGGCTTCAAATTGTGTGGCCTCTCTGTCTATAAGTGGAGAATCATTTTATGCTGTAGTCATTCGACAGAATTCTCTCAAACACATACATAGCAGATTACACACAATGTATTGGTGAGATGGGGACTAGTTGTCAAATCCGACTTTGTCAAATGTTAACTACCAAAAACATTATTGTACATTCCATTCACACGGTTATTTGCAAGAAATTCACAATTCATGAAAACTACGGAACTCACATTAACGTTTTATAACAACAAGCCCCTACAATTTAACCAGTAAAACCAGTGAAGAAACAGAAAATGGTAAATTTTTTTAAACTTACTCAGAGTCTTTTGTGACAACTCACCCGGTCTCCTCTCTCTACATATAACACACATTAGCTCACAGGCTTCATAGTTTCATTCAAAGCAATTGAGAACATCTTTTACTTCTTGGCCCGAAATGATGAGCGCGAGTATGAAAGACTTTGATTGCGGATGTTTATTCAGTCCTGCCACACTGACTGTGATTAGAGAGCTGTTTTGAACATTAAACTTCTCTGGCCTTTTCTCCAGTGTTCCTGATTGGCCATTAGAAAGAGAGAGGGGGAAAAAAACCAAAAAAGCAGTTTATGTCATGGGTAAAACCAGCATGCAAAAACAAGGCTTTGAAATGAAAACTCCCGCATGAATAATCAGCAACAGAAAACATCAAGTACTCCTTTTACGAAAAGGATAAATATGGTAGAAATGTACTTTTCACAAAATGGACACAATGAGTCCTCTTAGCCCAGAATGAAGGCTTTTAAGTAAAGATGAGGTCTCTATTTAGACCAACATCCCTGTGGGGTTTATCCACACCACTGAATAATAAGATCTTTAATAATTTAGTAAGTTTTTTTTTCTTGTTGTGGTAATTTTTTTTTTTTTTTTTGCTAAATATTTGTTTTAATGCATATATTTTACACTACAGTGTATTATATATATATATATATATATATATATATATATATATATATATATATATATATATATATATATATATATATATATATATATATATATATATATATTTTTTTTTTTTTTTTTTTTTTCCCACAAATTGTAATTTATTCCAGTGATGGCAAAGCTGAATTTCTAGAACATTTTAATATGCTGATTTGTTGCTCAAGAAACATTTATTATTATTATTATCAATGTTGTAAGTAGTTTTTATTTTTGTGGGAACCGTTTTTTACAGGATTCTTTGATGAATAGAAAGTTCAAAAGAACAGCTCTTATTTAAAATAGAAATCTTTTTGTAACATAATAAATGTTATGTTTTAACTGAAACTTTTGAGCTATTTAATGTGTCCAAGCTGAATAAATTCTGAATGGTAGTGTATCACAGTTTATACAAAAAATTAGGCGGCACAACTGTTTTCCACATTATTAATATAAAATGTTTCTTGATCACCAAATCAGCATATTCAGAGATCTGAAGGATCATGTGACAAGTAAACTGAAGACCAGCTTAGCCATCACAAGAATAAATTACATTTTTTTAAAAAAATATTAGATAGAATGAATAAATAAATAAATAAATAAATAGTACATAAATAAATAAAGTACACACACACACACACACACACTCATGTTGTGGTTTCATTTTTTCTGGGGACATTCCATAAGCATAATGGTTTTAATACTGTACAAACTGTATATTCTGTCCCCCTACACTACCCCTACTCCTAAACCTACCCATCACAGAAAATGTTCTGCTATTTTAGATTTTCAAAAAAGATAATTCTGTATGATTTATAAGCTTGTTTGCTCATGGGGACCAAAAAAATGTCCCTACAAGACCAAGATTTACTAGTATTACTATACCTGTGGGGACATTTTGTCCCCATAACGTAGGGAATACCCACACACACACACACACACACACACACACACACACGTATGAAAAACTACAGACCTGAATATAGGTTATCCACCTTTTTAATTTTTTTTAGTTTTGTAAAATTCCATAAGTAGGCACAATTTATTAAATGTTGTAAATAGAGGTATGCAAGTGAAATAAATAAATAAATTTTAACTATAGTATAGATAATGGGTTATCCACACTTTGAAATAAAATTTATAATATTTGTAAATTATTTCAAATTGAAAATAAATGTAAATATTTGGTAAAAATCCATATTTAAATAGAAAGCTCATATATAATTATATTTAATTTATCAATTAAATATACTAGTAATTTAAATAGGCCAAGAGAGCATGAAATGGCCTTTAGAATACTGTGACACATCTTTCAGGACATGCCTGTGTTGATTTGAGATTCTGGCCATTACGTCCCGAGGGGTTTCTGTTCACATCAATGTGATTTTGAAAATGTAATGGTGACCAGAGCAAATCACTGGGTTTGTTTTCAAAATTCTCCAAATACCAAGAATAAGATATCTGCTTTCTCTCAAGTCACATGGCAGCCGGGGGGTTGAGGGGTTAAAGAGGGGGTCGGAACCATGAAATGTCAGACAGGCACAGCATCCAGATAAAAACGAGGTCAAAAGATATCGGCGAAACACTGAATGACCACAGACAAAGACGTGTTATCAGCCAACCTGCCCCCTCCTCTGGGCCCGACTCCTCGACAGACACTGCCAGAGCTGGAGAAGATCATGCCAACAAGTAAGTGACTGTAGGAGGTCGAGCTCTTCTTATCTCCTTTCATTCTGGAGTTGGTCACAAGACAAATCACTAACCAGAAAGACTATCTTCAGTGTGAAAGCATGTGATGGAGGGATAGGGGGAGGAATGTGAAGGAGAGCAGATTTGGCCTGTATAATGTCCCATTCCCATTCCCCTCCCTCTCCCCCACCTTCTTAAAGACAAAAAGGTTCTGCAAAAATATTTCACAGGTCAATAGTACTCACAAGCCCTACCACGGTCATTCTCAGCAAATAGGGACAACTGTGGCATCATCCTTTGTACATTTTTTTATTAATTTCATTTCAAGAAAAAGTTACCAATGAGAGAATTTTTTTTTTTTTTTTTAAATAATACAGTGGGTACGGAGAGTATTCAGACCCCCTAAAATTTTTCACTCTTTGTTATATTGCAGCCATTTGCTAGAACCATTTAAGTTCATTTTTTCCTTAATGTGTACACAGCACCCCATATTGACAGAAAAACACAGAATTCTTGACATTTTTGCAGATTTATTAAAAAAGAAAAACTGAAATATCACATGATCCTAAGTATTCAGACACTTTGCTCAGTATTTAGTAGAAGCACCTTTTGCTCTAATACAGCCATGAGTCTTTTTGGGAAAGAGGCAACAAGTTTTTCACACCTGGATTTGGGGATCCTCTGCCATTCCTCCTTGCAGATCCTCTCCAGTTCTGTCAGGTTGGATGGTAAACGTTGGTGGACAGCCATTTTTAGGTCTCTCCAGAGATGCTCAATTGGGTTTAAGTCAGGGCTCTGGCTGGGACATACACATGCAAGTTTACAAGCACACTTGTTGGTTTGGTAAACCCAACTTGAAAAAGGTTCAAATTACTGGTTTTGTTGTGTTGGCTCAGCAAAAATGTATGTAAAAGTCAGTTTAACTATGTTTAATACATTTATTCAACCTAAACCAAGTTTCTTTCCATAAACTTAAAAAGTTTAGTTTTGTGAACAAGGTTTTGCAAGTTCTAAAAAAATCCTAAAAAACTTCTGCCAACTTATTATTTAAGTTAAGTTAGAAACTGCCCTCCCACTAGTAAATACTAATTTTGGAAAATAAAATGCAACCATTTGTTCATGGGACAGTGTAGAAAATTTTTTTTTTTTTTTTGAACACACCATTTTGGTGGATGGTGTATCCTTTGCTTGGGCACTTCATTTATATTATTGTATTGTATTGAAATCACAGTTCATATATTTGTATGCAACTGAACTTCACAATCCATATATATAATTATATATATGAATAATATGACCATCTTAATTTATGCCAGTTAATGATCATTTAAAAGTTAACGGTTAACGGTAGAACTTATAAACACACAAACAGTTGGAAACTTAAGTGGGTTGATTATCAATCAACAATTTGTGACAATATTGTGTAATTGACTATACTTGAGTCACACAGACTTCAACATTCAGCAGGCTAAACACAACGATGGTAACAATTAAATTACAGTGTACCAATTTCCAATAGTATTTTTTCGTTCACTCAACTTCAGATATTGAGTTCTACAGACCAAAAAAGTTGAATTGGCTCAACTTAAAAAGGCTTGTTAAAAAACAGTTGCACCTCTCCGCAAAACTAACAATCTTAAGTTAACTCAATTAAATATTTTTTGTATGACTGACAACTTAATTTCAGTCAGTATAACTGTTTTTTACAAAAGTTGAGTAAACTCAAAAAAGCTGTGCAGCGAGTTGCCTTGAGATTTTAAGTTAAGTCAACTTTTTATTTTTTACAGTGTTCAAGAACAATCACAGAGTTGTTGTGAAGCCACTCCTTCGTTATTTTAGTTGTGTGCTTAGGGTCATTGTCTTGTTAGAATGTCCCAGCAGCTGAAAACACCCCCACAGCATGATGCTGCCACCACCATGCTTCACTGTTGGGACTGTATTGTACAGGTGATGAGCAGTGTCTGGTTTTCTCCACACATACCGCTTAGAATTAAGGCCAAAAAGTTCTATCTTGGTCTCATCAGACCAGAGAATCTTATTTCTCCCCATCTTGGAGTCCTTCGGGTGTTTTTTAGCAAACTCCATGTGGGCTTTCACGTGTCTTGCACTGAGGAGAGGCTTCTGTCGAGCGACTCTGCCATAAAGCCCCGACTGGTGGAGGGCTGCAGTGATGGTTGACTTCCTACAACTTTCTCCCATCTCCCGACTGCATCTCTGGAGCTCAGCCACAGTGATATTTGGGTTCTTCTTTCCCTCTCTCACCAAGGCTCTTGAATATATATATATATATATATATATATATATATATATATATATATATATATATAAATAATATTTTTTTTTAAAAATAGCATCACATAACATTTTTGTGTTCCTTTGAATAAATCACATACCATACGAATGAATAAATATATAACCTATTACTTTCAAAACATATTTTGTGCCAACCTGGTTATATTAAAATGTTTCTGGGTTGAATATGCCAAACTAGTAGCAAAATTAATAGCAACCTTAACATTTCACTACACCACATATACATACTTTTTCAGCAAGAATGCATTAGAATGATTTAAAGTACAACATTTACATTATAATAAATAATCGTGAAAAAAACGTTCACATCATTGCTAATAATAAGAAATGTTTCCTCAACACTAAATCAGCATATTAGAATGATTTCTGAATGGTCATGTGACACTGAAGAATGAAGTCATGATGCTGAAAATGCAGCTTTTACATTATAGGAATAAATTACATTTGAAAATAAATTCAAACAGAAAACAGATCAAATAAATGCAGCCTTGGTAAGCACAAGAGACTTTCTCTTACCAGTAGTTCAGTATGCTGCTTTTATCAGTATCTTTCTAATAACAGTAACAGTGACAAACAAATAGCAGTGTTTCCAGAGAATAACTGAGCACTAGCGGCTCAGAGCTATGATGAACAGACCTCAACTTACTTGTATAATTATATAGACATCGACATAAGACATAGCTCACAGGCATACACACACCTAAACAACAGATAATTCAAACACAAATGCCCTATGGCAAGGACTGATGCCTTCATCATTTAATGCTACAATTCCCAATGAGTATGAGTCAAACAAATCTGACCCTGTTTTACTTTTCACCACAACATTATTGACAGAAACTCGGTTTGTTATACAGAATTCCCTATCAGATAGCACAGCTAGGCTCTGCGCATATTTTTAAAGCAATATCACATCGTTCATTATGCTGTACTGTAAGCAGAAAAGGCTCCTGCTGCTCCTCATCCACATCTACACTATTCAATAATGCTGCTCATCAGGAGCACCTTCTGAGGGAAATATGATATGAGCTTAGCCAGAGATGAATCGATCAAGCATTAATGAACACCTGCAGGGTGGACCTCATTTATACAGAGAATAAGCGAGAGTGAGAGATCGAGATGTTTGGACTTATATCAAAATATATTCTAAGTACCTGCATAAAGAATGAATAAGGAACCACATTTGCATTTCTTGAAGGAAATAACAGAGCTTACAAAGCAGCAAACATTAGCAGCTAAAGGCACACGGGTCAAAGGCCACGTATCCAAACACCACTGCCGGTGCTGAAAGCTCTATCCTTGCAGGTCAAAGACATTTTAAAACTAATTTTAGTTTGTTAAAACGCCTAGAAAGTTTACAAAAATACATAAAACATAAGGCTGAAATGATCTACATAACACCAGATGGAGATTACTGTGAAGTAGAAGAAATATGAGAGATTTCAATGTTTTCGTAGCAAGCACTGTATTAATAATAAAAAATGTGCTATTAGAAGCAAATGAAAACATACTCATCTAAGAACTTCAGGAATTGAAGATTTTAGAGGAAACTGAGAACTGGAGAACATAAACTTAAAGAAAGAAAGACCGAAGCCTTTGTAACCACGGAAGACTAACTAGATAAATGATTTATGAATACACATATCTGGAATACTCATATCTGACTGGTCTAATATTTTTGCATAATGATTGTTAAACTGTATAATTAATAGTTGTTTTTTTAACTTGCATTTGCTGTGCTAGTATCATGTCTCTTGTATCAACCTACAGTCTCTGTTTTCTCTTAATAAAATCATTTTGACTTCAAATCAATATTTCATGTCCATTTATTTATTTATCAGCTAAGTAGCTGTGTAATAAGATAGATAATGCAGTCAGCTGGTCAGTATCTCAAAACAAAACCTCATCTCAACACCCGTTGGGGTTTATTTTGTGATAATGGGTGGCTGACTCATTGTATATAAAATTACATTTAACCTAACATATACAACAGAGTGTATATGTATATATATGTATGTGTATATATATGTATGTGTATATATATGTATGTGTATATATATATATATATATATATACAGTATACATATATATATACATATACATATATATATATACAAATTTCAATAAAAACTGGAAAAATTGGGGTGTTCTAAAACTTTTGACCGGTAGTGTGTATATACACATATACACTCTGTTTTAATGTAACGTATTCTTGTGGCAGTCAGTACTCCAGCCTAATTTTAACATGATAAATATATAGACATAATGTTAACAATCTTACTGACCCTAAACTTTTGAATGGTAGTATATATATATATTTATTTATACACTGTACATACTTGCATTTCAAATGGATTTAATGGTATGAGTGGCTATCTTGTTGTCACTTTTCCAAAAATATCAATTTGTTTGCAATGTTTTTGCAAACCTTGACTGGGTACATGAGGGACAGAGAGGCAAAGAGCTATTCAGGAGAAAGACGAACCTTTTGAACATTGTATTTTAGCTATCCCATGAGGAAATACAAGCAGATCCATGATGCAGTGCCTGTCCAATGACAAGAATAGCGAGCAGGCAGCAGAAATAAGCCCTGTAGCAGCAGCAGCAGCTCAGAAAGAGTGCCGACAGAGTCAGTCTGCGGCCCCACACATCAGCTAATTCACACACACCTGCTGGTGAGCGCACAGTCGCTGAACATTGATTCTGGCTCCACCTAGTCACACTCGGTGTAAAAATTTGCTATACAGTCAAAATGAAATTACAACACTAGCCCACTGTGCTGTCAAATTAAAATACTATAAAAGGCAGTGCGTTGTGGGTGAGCAGAGCCTCCTGCAGGGTAAAGGCTGTTGCACTGTGGATCACTGAAATAAGCGGTCTCTCTTGTAAGACATCTGAACTCTCACTGGGACCAACCTGGTTAAATAATGGCTTATTTCAAAAGTAAAAGCTGTTAGATGAAACTCTGAAATTGAGTACTCTGTGTTTGCCAATCGGGGGGGTCACAAGGTCAATCCCAGTTGGAATTGACATTGAATTATTCCTCCGAGCTATGACAGAAAAACGGAAGATAGAGAAATGATCCACCTTTTTATATACTCTCTCATGTATACGATTAAATAATATGGTACACTTTGTGTCTATAGTCCACTTTTGATATTCTTCTAACTAATAAGTAACTTTGCAACTTCATGGGCTGGTTTCACAGACAAGGCTTAGATATTAAGCCAGGATTAGACCTTAGTTTAATTAGGACATTTAAGTAGCTTCTTTTATAAAAGTATTGTACATATACTGTATATATACACTATACACAAATACACACACACACACACACACACACACACACACACACATAACTTTTATAAAAAAGCTACTTAAATATATATATATACATACATAAATACATACATACACGGCAGCCATATTGTGCTAGAACGCCCACCACACACCAGCTTATTGGTGGAGCGGAGACAGAGTGATGAAGCCAATCAGTATTTGGGAATGATTAGAAGCCCATCATGGACAGAGGCCAATGGGCAGTAGTGGCCAGGATGCCGGGGTTACACCCCTACTCTTTTCAAAAGACATCCTGTGATCTTTAATGACCACAGAGAGTCAGTACCTCAGTTTAACATCTCATCCAAAGGACGGTGCTTTTTGACAGTAGAGTGTCCCCATCATTATACTGGGGCGTTAGGACCCAGATAGACCAATGGGGGAGCACCCCCTGCTGGCCTCACTAACACCTCTTCCAGCAGCAACCTATAATTTTCCCAGGAGGTCTCCCATCCAGGCTCAGTCCTGCTTAGCTTCAGAGGGCAACCAGTCTTGGGCTACAGGGTGATATGGCTGATATGGCTACATATATATATATAAAAAACATTATCGTTAGCAGGGGGACCTTGCAGGTGCTGGATTTCAATCCATTGAGACGTAGTGTGTTACCAATGGTTTGCTTGGTGACTGTGGTCCCAACTGCCTTGAAATCATTAAACTCCTCCTGTGAAGTTCTGGGCTGATCACCTCACCCCTCACCTTTCTCATGACCATCCTTTCCTCATAAGGTGAGCTCTTGCATGGAGCACCAGAGAGAGGGCGATTGATGGTTATTTTGTATTTTTTCCATTTCCGAATAATTTCACCAACATGGTCTTGTAGCCCACTCCAGCCTCCAAAACAAGATGACATTAGGAGTACTATCTTCAAGTGGCAGGACTAATCTGTGTTCCACTTGGGCACATAACCAATCTGTGGGAGCCAGAATTCTTGTTGGTTGGTGGGGGATCACATAGTGATCTGACTCACTTCAATGGAAGTCAATTTATAACATTTTAATTTTTAATTTTTTTGTTGATACTTTGTGTCTATCTGTTAAAAATAAACCTACCGTAAAAATTAGACCATTTCTTTAAAAGTGGTCAAACTCACAAAATCAGCAGAGGATAAGATAATTATTTTCCCAACTGTATGTACGTATATATTTAATTTTTTTATTTTAAGTTTTTGTAATTTTTGTGCTTTGTCATTTTTATTAGTTTTTTTTTCTACATAGCATCAATTTCTATTTCCGTTTAAGTTTTAGTAACTTTTGCACTTCCACTTCAAGTTTTTCATCTAAAATATATATTTTATTTTATTTAAGCTTGATTTCAGCTACTTAAAAATACAGCAGTTTACAACAACAAAGCTGGTCAGTAAACAAGGTACAACCAAATACTGTCTTGAGAAAGGCAGAAACTGGTGTCCTTTTGGGGGCGTGAATCTGTTGGGCTTCCCAACCATTGTAGAGACATGGGAAATGTTTACATTTTCATTTAACCAGTTAAGATTAAGCACAGCTTGACACATGGACCAAACAAATAAACAAACAAACAAACAAAAACAGCTAGAGTTTGTTGTGGAGTCAGTATGATAAATGCATCTGACATCTGCAGTGGATGATGAGAGAATCTGGCTGTACTTGTACTGATGTTTCCTCACTGTGGAAGGTGACGGAGGAACAGAAAGTTTTCTTTCCTTCTCCTTTTATTACTACTGTAGTCAACAGACAGATAACACATACACACACACACACACACACACACGCACACACAAAAGGAAAAACTAAACATTAGCTGAAAGAAATGTATGAGCCACTCATGAACAAAAATAAAGCATTTCTGTGACACAAACACGCAGAGGCGCATCTGTAAATGATCAGTCCGTGCAGTAAAATCGACAACATGCTTTAATGAGCAGAAGGCTTGTTTGTGCCAGTTAATGTGTTATGAGTGTCTGACGGCTTTGGTTCATACCTGTCCTGTGTTTCTCTCAGGAAACAATTACTGGTCATATCTCTCTCTCTCTCTCTCTCACACACACACACACACACACACACACACACACAGGGTTGGGGAGTAACGAAATACAAGTATCTTAGTTACGTATTAAAAATACAAAATTTGAGTTACTGTATTTCATTACAGTTACATTTTAAATGGGTGGTAATCAGATTATAGTTACATCTGAACAGTATTTTAGATTACCAAAGTGATTACTTTGAATTTTAATGTCATTTAAACAGCGATTGGTGATTCTCTGACTCTGACAGTCTGAAAAAGCGGAGTTAAGTTTCATCAACATTTTAATACTTTTACGAGAGATCATAAAAATTTTGTTATTTTTATTTAGTACTGTCCTGAACAAGACAAAATGACTGAATTTATAAAAAAAAAAAAGTCAACTGTCTACTTAACTGTCCTGTCATGACCTGATGATCCACGACTGTTTTCATGTTTTGTGATAGTTGTTTGTGAGTCATTTTATAATTGTATTAAAGGTCACTGCAACTTTTTCTCACAATTTGTTTTCCACTCACAATTGTGAGTTTGCATTTCACAATTCTGGCTTCTTTTTCTCAGAATTGCGAGATTTAAACTCACAATTGCAAGTTATAAAGTCAGAATTAGGAGATATAAACTTGCAATACTGACTTTTTCTTGCCATTGTGAATTTAGTATGTGAGTTTATATCTCATAATTCTGACTTTCCCAATATTGTGAGTTTATATCATAATTTTGACTTTTCTCAATATTGCGAGTTTATATCTCATAATTCTGAGGGAAAAAGTCATTTGTGAGATGAAAACTTGCAATTACCTTTTTGTGTTTGTTTCACACTTATTAGTATTCCAAAGTATTCTAAAGTATTTAGATTAAGTTACTAAACTTGAGTAAAGTAACGAAATATGTTACAAATTAAAAGCATGTATTTTGTAATCTGTAGTGAAATACATTTTAAAAGTAACCTACCCAGCCCTGCACACACACACACACACACACACACACACACACACACACAGGAGAGGGACAGAGATGTGTGAACAACATATGCAAACAAACCCACGTATACAAACACTTAAGCAGTCCACTCACAGTAGCTGCGATTTAGCAAAGACACGTGGCAGAAACCAAACCTAAAAAATGTAGCTTTAAACTGCACAAATCAGCCTGTGGCTGCATTTAAAAATTCCATCAATTCCAAAGCAGTGTTATGGATAACGGAAACTAAAACTAAAACTAAAATTAAAACTAAAACTAAAACCATCCATCCATCCATCCATCCATCCATCCATATACCCAATCTACCCATCAATCCCCCACATACCCATCAATCCATCCCCTCATACCATCCACCCATCCATCCCCTTATACCATCCATCCACCCACCCATCGATCCGCACATACCTACCATCCACCCATCCATCCATCCATCCATCCATCCCCACATCCCAACCCATCCATCTATCCATCCATCCATCCATCCATCCCCACATCCCAACCCATCCATCTATCCCCTCATACCATCAATATATTCCCACCCACC
This sequence comes from Zacco platypus, assembly GCA_038088235.1. NCBI lineage: Eukaryota > Metazoa > Chordata > Actinopteri > Cypriniformes > Xenocyprididae > Zacco > Zacco platypus. Next base: position 9,098,346 of record CM076084.1, read on the forward strand.
CACCCACCCATCCATCCATCCATCCATCCATCCATCCATCCCTCCCTCCCTCCATCCAACAGCTTCTTGAACAAGAAAAAAAATTTAGATTTTGTCCATCAGGAATTGATTGGATGGTTGTGGTTTGCTACTGCTGTGATGTCATGTGAGTGACAGGTTGTCCCACCCTCACGGCAGCAAACACGTCATCGGAGAGGCTGCAAGAGTGAGGTGAAGTTATTTTGATCTTTAAATCTGATATTTAAAATGTGATTTTATCGTGACTTTAACTTTTCTAAAATTTAATGCCACGAATTCATAAGCCTGGTCTGTGAAATCGGGGGTAAAACAAACAAACAAAACTAAACTAAGTCAGACTAAAGTGTTTACACAACATAAAAAAAATGTTTCTTTAATTCGACTGAAATCTAACTTTTAAGGTACATATAAACGCATTTAATGTTTATGGAACTGAATGCCCACAAAGCAAAAATGGCAGCATTGTTGATCCAGAAACATCCTAATTTACGAAACCATGGCAGGTTATAAAATGCATAGAAATATATAAACATTACACACACACACGCTATTTTTATAACGACATCCGTTCCACATGCATACTTGAGCAAATTCCAGTATTTCTATTTATTTCCATAAGTGTGACATCAACAGGAACTACATCTTCACACATGCATACACACACTCACAAACAAAGGGAGAATAAACAAGAAACAACAGGGGAATAGAGGAAAAAGAATGTGAGAGAATAAAAACCGGGAGTCTTGCCTCCTTGTGAAAGAATAAAACAAACTCCAACCACCTCTGACAGCTTTCCACAACGATTACACAACAAACAAAAAAGATACAAGACTTGTCTCTCTATTTAAACCTAATCCACTCATGCAATACTTTCACACACACAGCACATCTCCCTAAGAAAGATGCGATGTATGAAGGCCTGCCTCCGACTGTTAGCCTGACCAAAGTGGAGATTGTGGAGAACAGCAGTTCTGTGGGAGATACAGCAGGGAAGGGCAACCACTGCGCTGCTGTAGAAACTCTCAATCTGTTGAATGCCCTCACATCATTTCTTGCATACGTATTTTCATAGGAAAGGAAATGCACTGTGATACTGTCACAAAATGCGCACACACACACACACACACACAGTTTTGTTTTGCTATCAAAGTGAAGACATTTCATAAGCGTAATGGTTTTTATACTGTACAAACTGTATATTCTGTCTCCTTACACTTCCCCTACCCCTAAACCTACCCATCACTGAAAACATTATGCATTTTTACATTTTTAATAAAATATTTGTTCAGTATGTTTTTAAAGCTATTTAAAATATGAGGACACATGAAATGTCCTCATATTTAATGTTTATGTTGTAATAACGGTGTAATACCCATGTCATTATACAAATTTGTGTCCTCATAAATCTCAAAAACGGGTGCACACACCCATGTTGTGTTTTAATTTTTTATGGGGACATTCCATAGGCATAATAGTTTTTATACTGTACAAACTGTACATTCTGTCCCCCTACACTACTTCTCCCCCTAAACCTACCCATCACAGAAAATGTTCTGCTATTTTAGATTTTCAAAAAAGATAATTCTGTATGATTTATAAGCTTGTTTCCTCATGGGCACCAAAAAAATGTGCCCACAAGATCAAAATTTACTAGTATTACTATACCTGTGGGGACATTTGGACATTTTGGTCCCCATAACGTAGGGAATACCCACCCGCACACACACACATACACACACACACACACACACACACACAAATAAATGCTGACTCAAACACACAATAACACTACAGTAGTCATTACAATAACATTTATCAGTAGATTTACACTTAAAAAGCAACTTACAGTGCATTCACAGTACCTGAACATTTTATCACGATGGGTTTCCTGGGAATTAAACCCGCAGCTTTGGTATCACTGGCACAAGATGAGTTACAGAAACTTTTACAATTATGCATTTAGTATACACTTTATCTACTGCGACTTTTTTTCTGTGTGTTGTGGTCCCATGGGAACTGAACTCATGACCTTAGTGTTGTCAGTATCATGCTCACTATATTTGCTATTCATATCAACTTGTAAAATTTTAAAAATCTTAAACATAATGATGTAAATTCATTTTAATTTTGGCAAAAAAAAAAAAAAATGTCTTTCTGCACCCAGTTTTGTATAGAAGGTTATTAGCATTTGAGCACAAAATGACCCTCCATAAACTGTTGCAGCTAAGTAGAAAGTTAACATTTGACCTTATCGAAATGACTGGAATAGCTAATCCCATTAATTAGAAAAGGGTATCCACATCCTTTTGACCATATAGTGTATTTTCACCCAGCTTCAATACACAAAGATTCAAAGCGAACAAGAGCTGCGGCTGTAACAGACAGACCAATTTGAATTTTATTGACTTATCGCAGAGTAAGTGATTCAGCCTGAATGAATCAAGGCGAGTGTCTGTTATTGCATGCATTGTACACATTTTCACAAAGTTAGCACTAACACACATTTACACTTGAATACTTTCAAGTCAATCCTATAACGACAATACAATCTAAACTCCACCAATCAACAAAACACAGCCCTCTGTGTGCGTTTACTGTAGCCTGAAGTGGATTTTTTAAGTAAATTAATTTTCCCACATGTCAAATGAAGTTTTGCCCCAAGCAAACGCGTGAGTTATTGCCTCGTGCTTGCCAAACAAAAAACAACACAACACGCTAGAAGCCATTTTGTGAGTGAGATCTCTACAGGCCAATCAGAGATGACTGTATCAGTGAAGACTCATGGGTAATGACTGCTGGGGTACTTCCACTTACCCTGTCATTTATTCAACCTCCTTTTATTTCCCGTCCCTCTGACCTCACACCAAAACCTCTGCAGGGTCTGTGATGCTGAAGAGAGAGAGAGAGCGAGCGAAATGGTGAGAGAGACTGAGAGAGAGAACGAGGGTGTAAATAAATGAGTGGAGCACCTCATATTGCTCATTAGTGGTTAGCCAGAAGTAAGTTGCTGTGTCAGGTTAGGACAGGACTGTCTCATTAGGGATACAGAAACACAGCCAGGCCAATGACTGAGCGAGAGAGCGAGAGAGAAAGAGAGCAAGGACAAACAATTTAAACCTCCCAGAGGGTGTGTGTGAGAGAGAGAGAAAGAGGTAACAAGGACAAAGAATTTAAACCTCCCAAAGGGAGGGAGCAAGACAAAGAGAGAGAGAGAGAGAGACAGAGAGACAGACAGAGAGAGACCCTTCACCTTTGTAATTATTATGCCAATAAACAAGTTTTCATTTAGGGGAGACACAAGTGTGTCGTGTTTTCATTGCTGCATATTTGCTTGGGTTATTATTTGCGTATTGCATCATACCATAAATCTGTTTTCTCTCTGTGTGCTTTTGTACTAAATACTTTAAAACTATGTATATGTGTGTTTAATGTGGTCCAGAAAGTAAGGAAAACAAAAATTATTATATTATATTATGTGTATGTTATTTTTGCATTTTAAACCATAAGATGAGAAGAAAATGAAAACATTGTAAATGTGGTCTCAGACTTCTGAACGCCACTGTACATCCAGGTGGTGACAGTCCCATTACGTGTTACAATATATAGGCACCCAAAGGGATGGCGGGCCTCTGATCCGATTTATGGAACTTAATTTGCTGCCTGAGGTCAACCTTGTTAGGGGGACTGATTTGACCGTCGCACCAGAAGGCTAGGAGTCCTCCTGATAGGCCAGATGCTCTCCCTCCCCTCACAATGTCCCTGTAAACCAAACCTTAAGCCCTTTATCTTCACCTCAAAACATTTATACTGACCCATGCCCCTCAAAACAGGATATTAGGATCATGCTTCTAAAACAACCTCAAAACACAGATACGCACCCAAAACAAACACCCACACAGGAATGTTCCTGGGTTAAACATAGGTTAAGCTCTAAAGCATCTGTGGTGTCCTGTCGATTATTACAGACAATAAAATCCTGTGTGCAAAATTAAAGCATTTACAGTAATACATTTACAGTTAAAGTCTGTTGGTAAGGCAGCATCAAGGGTTTAGAGGAAATATGCAGCTTTTATTTATTTTTATAAGCAGTCTTATTTGTTATTTTAAACAAAATTGTGTTATTTGAGCTGCTTATATAAAGCAGTACAACTACAGTTCTAGGCCAATTAACGTAATCCTTGTATTCTGGCAAGTTACATGGTTTATTTGTACATGAAACAAGTTGAAAAAAAATGGATATAATTTTCCTTAAACAAGGTTAGTAAACAATTTTCTAATTTTTGGCTGAAAAGTCAAAAAATGTTGTGTATTTTAATACTCATTCTCCTGCTGTAATCCCTTGTGCAAAATTCATATTAACTTTTTAAACATTTAAAGAGAGATTGAGCATATAAAAAAAAATGATATAAAACATTCAGCCCACTATAGCAGCTTCCACAAAAAGTGACAAAATTATATTATATTATATATATATATATATATATATATATATATATATATATATATATATATATATACTTAAGCCCAACAATGACCCAAAACAATATTACAACAAATGTTTAAAGCCTACTTCAAGTGTATAAAAGCTTGTTCTGAAAAGTGCAATGCAAAGTTAAACGAATAAATCTAAATTAAAATAAAACTAAACCATTTAACAAAACACATTCTAGATACATTATTTCACATTCAAGGTCATTTAAAACAACTTAAATGTGTATTTCTAATGAAACTTGGCTGCCTACAGTAGAAAGGCAATTTTTATGATTTTTGTTATTTATTTTTAAATCTTTGCTACCTGACTAGAGAAAACAAAGAGAGAGAAAAAAAATTGTCTTCCCTTTTGCCAGAATGGTAGGAAAATTTCAACACCCATAATGTACTAGACATGTTTGCCATCCAAGGCCACTCCTTACCAGTCTGCTATGGATACGCTTACTAGAGTCAAATACCACCTTGCTTTAGTAGGAAATACCTCTTAGGAAACTTTTGGTTACAGTGGTGTCGTCTTGTATTGTTCCCGGTGCAAGATTTCAAAGAGTAAAATGTTTAGTGGGAGTTACTTTCGGGTTCCAGAATCCAGGACGTTGTAGGCAGTGGCTAAAGGCTGTAAAGAATTTTAGACAAGGTTGCAACGGAAAATCTTGTTTGTAGTACAAACTGGATGACCACGAACACAGTGTTTTAGGCCAAATTAGAGGGGGGGAAACTGAAAGAAACTGCTGTTCTGTCAGGTCTGCCCAACCTCCTGAAGCAAGCTGTTGCCATGATGTTCCATTTTCCCATAATGCTGTTTAAAGAGTGGACAAAGTTCAGTACGATACAATTTGCAGTGATAAACTGCTTGCAATGACTCTTTCTGTTAATAACTGTGGCGAGAAGCAGGGGAGGGCCGAGAGCTGTGGGAACGGAGCGAGTGTTCATGAGCATCACATGCACCACACTGGTCTCAAGTCCCAAGGAGGAGATCCGAAAGGATAACAGGAGGAAAGACAACAGTAAAGGACGAGAGGACCAGGCCTGGACTTTGTTTTAGTTTGTGTATTTTATTATTAAAGGTATGCTTAATATTTGCCGGTTCCCACCTCCTCCTTCCTTGAGCTGGTTGAGGACCAAGATGCAGTGAGAGTTCTAATTCCAGTTCTGAGAACCGGACCAATTATTATTATTATTATTATTATTTTTTGAATGTTAAAAATAATTTTAATAATACAATAAACATAAAGAACAAAATGAAGGTAAAGCAGCACCCTCTCACAGACAACTGCCTCATAAACCAAAACAAAACACCAACCAGGCCTGGTTCTCTCTCATCTTTTGCATTTGGCACTCCGTCTTTTATCATTCCGGAGCCCCTCTGTGGGTCTCAAGACCGGTGTGGTGCATGTGACGCTCATAAACAGTCACGCCATCGGCCTCGCTCCGTTCCCACATCTCTCGGCCCCACCCTGCTTCTCACCACAATAAACCTTTGTCAATCCAACTGTCTGTGGGTGGTGATGCAATAATACGGAAGTATCTGTTGTTTTCAGGAAAGCCCTGGGGCTGATAAAAGTCTTTTGCTGACAAATAAATGTAAATTTCTCGGCCCAGGTAACATGGAGAAATTGGTGAAGTTACACTTTTAATGTTAAGGTTAACAGATCTACAGATGGAAGGTCTAAATATCAGCTATAGAACTGGAGGAAACTTTTGGCAAACCTCGCTCATTTTCAGTCTAAAAGTAATTAGCATCCACAGGTGACTATATGCTAATTATTTTAGTGGACATCTGCACATCATGTGTGAGAATTTATATAAAATTCAGAAGGGAAAACACTAAAAATCTGGAGCACTAATTGATTTTCACACATCATTATGATTCAAGGACTCTTACGTTCAGCATAAATTAAAGCTGCTGTCCGTAACTTTTTTTGGTTAAAAATGATCAATTTTTTGAGCATGTACATAACCAGCCAGTGTGTTCAAAACTATCTCCTTACCTTAGCCCGTTCACAACGGTAAGCTTGTAATTATGTTTTATAATTCAGATGGTACTAGCAGGTTTTCGTGGGAAATTCAAGCATGTTGCCGTTTGTCTTTGAGTCATTGCGTCACATCTAGATAATTTATAGCCTTTTCTCACTGCAGCTGCAATAATTAAACTTATCATTTTGATGGCGGATTGAAAGGTATGACAAATTAACGTACAGAAATTGAAATCTACAGGTAACGTTAATACACACTAAATACACATAGTCATGCAATGGTGAAGTTGTTAACGTTAACATTTTTAGAAAAGTATAACAATAATTATAATATAAATGGTTTGACGTGATATTTTTTAATTGGTGATTTAATCCCCATTGGCAGTGCGATTTACTGTAATGCTTTCCCCTCAGTCAGAACAAAAGTGGCAGACATGTTACTTGTTCAGATGATATTCTCTGGTGAAAATTCTTACTTTGGTCATACTTCCAAGACTACAGTCTGTGATTCTGAAGTACAGTATCCACACTGATGTGGTGATTGACAGCAAACATTAGATTCATCCGCACTGAGGAGCCGTGCTGAGGCACAACGCACGTAAAGATAACTCCACAAACAACTGAAATTGCAGGTTTCAAACAGAGATGGCGACAAAGAGGCAAAATTACAGACTGCAGCTTTAACTAATAGTGACAGAATTTACCTCAAAGCATGCCCAAAATTGATCAAAACTGACTACAGATTCATTTAGAGGGTCATCAGAATCTTGGCTGGATGATTAGGTCAGTGTTTCCCAACCCTGTTCCTCGAGGCACACCAACTACACTCACCTCAAGGATTATTAGGAACACCATACTAATACTGTGTTTGACCCCCTTTCGCCTTCAGAACTGCCTTAATTCTACGTGGCATTGATTCAACAAGGTGCTGAAAGCATTCTTTAGAAATGTTGGCCCATATTGATAGGATAGCATCTTGCAGTTGATGGAGATTTGTGGGATGCGCATCCAGGGCACGAAGCTCCCGTTCCACTACATCCCAAAGATGCTCTATTGGGTTGAGATCTGGTGACTGTGGGGGCCATTTTAGTACAGTGAACTCATTGTCATGTTCAAGAAACCAATTTGAAATGATTCGAGCTTTGTGACATGGTGCATTATCCTGCTGGAAGTAGCCATCAGAGGATGGGTACATGGTGGTCATAAAGGGGTGGACATGGTCAGAAACAATGCTCAGGTAGGCCGTGGCATTTAAACGATGCCAAATTGGCACTAAGGGGCCAAAAGTGTGCCAAGGAAACAACCCCCACACCATTACACCACCACCACCAGCCTGCACAGTGGTAACAAAGCATGATGGATCCATGTTCTCATTCTGTTTACGCCAAATTCTGACTCTACCATCTGAATGTCTCAACAGAAATCGAGACTCATCAGACCAGGCAACATTTTTCCAGTCTTGAACTGTCCAATTTTGGTGAGCTCGTGCAAATTGTAGCTTCTTTTTCCTATTTGTAGTGGAGATGAGTGGTACCCGGTGGAGTCTTCTGTAGCCCATCCGCCTCAAGGTTGTGCGTGTTGTGGCTTCACAAATGCTTTGCTGCATACCTCGGTTGTAACGAGTGGTTATTTCAATCAAAGTTGCTCTTCTATCAGCTTGAATCAGTCGGCCCATTTTCCTCTGACCTCTAGCATCAACAAGGCATTTTCGCCCACAGGACTGCCACATACTGGATGTTTTTCCCTTTTCACACCATTCTTTGTAAACCCTAGAAATGGTTGTGCGTGAAAATCCCAGTAACTGAGCAGATTGTGAAATACTCAGACCGGCCCATCTGGCACCAACAACCATGCCACGCTCAAAATAGCTTAAATCACCTTTCTTTCCCATTCTGACATTCAGTTTGGAGTTCAGGAGATTGTCTTGACCAGGACCACACCCCTAAATGCATTGAAGCAACTGCCATGTGATTGGATGATTAGATAATTGCATTAATGAGAAATTGAACAGGTGTTCCTAATAATCCTTTAGGTGAGTGTATTGTGGATGTCTCCCTCATCTGACCCCTTTATTTTCCATCTTGGAGTTTCTGCTGATGAGCTGATGAGTTGATTCAGGTGTGTTTGATTAAGAAGAGTTGCAAAATGTGTAGTGTTGGTGTGCCTCCAGGAGCTGGGTTGGGAAACTCTGGATTAGGTGATTCATTAATTAATTAATCGATGACATTAATACAAGCAGCCTCATTAGTTACAGCTTATTAAAAATCCTCTACGATCTAGGAGCTAAAAGATGGATTCTTCTCTCCACACAGCTCACAACGAAAGAGAGAAACTCTGAGTACAAGTAGGTCCTGATCTGCCGGTCTCACCCTCCCTCTAGGTGAAAGCAAACAAAATGTCTCATGCCAGCTCTATTAATCTCTGGGATGACTTCCATTTAGCAGGGTTAAGGCAAACTGGCTGCTGAATGAGCACTGGCCTTGCTCGTGCAGTCTGTTCTGTAATAGCTCTCAGATTGATAGATATGATTTAGCATATGATGTGTAGGTGGCCTATTTGCTGGGGCTTTGAGTCAATACCTGAAGCCACATATAAGGAAAGAACATGGGCAATTATGGCACCACCGAAAGTCGGTAGGAACTGCTGGAGGCAGCCAGTGTTGCTTCCCTTAAATTAATAATGTGAAATTGGTTGTCAGGTAACTTAATAACAGCCCCGAATGCTTTAAAGAAACAACTGTGAGCCAAAGTTGAAAAACTTGGCAGAAGGTCACAGACGTTTACAATTATGGAGTTGCATTAGGAAGAATAATTAGTACAATTTTGTTTCAACCGGGGGACGGAAATATGTTAAGATTACAAAAGGCAAAGGAAAGGGGCCCTCATATCTCAACACCCTTTCTAAAAAAAAAGGCCATCTAAGGGCTTTAGAATAAAACAAGCCTTTGAACTTTGTGTCATAAATATATCACAATGCAACATAAAGGAAACAATGTAAAATCGATAAATCTCACGTACAAATGGACCTAGTCTGTAATCTGCATTTTAATTAAAGATACCATACAATCATTTATGTATACATGTACAGATTTAAAGGGATAGTTCATCCAAAAATTACAATTCTGTCATTCACTCACGCTTGTGTCGCTCCAAACCCTAAAGACTTTTAATCATCTTTGGAACACAAATGAATATATTTTGATGAAATCTGAGAGATTTCTGTCCCTCCATTGGCAGTCTATGCAACTACCACTTTGATGCTTCAAAATGATCATAAAGAGATCATAAAATTTGAATATGAATTAAGTGGTTTAGTCCAAATTTTCTGAAGAGACTCCATCGCTTTATATGATGAACACATATAATTCAAGTTTTTATTCACATATAAACATTAATCAGCGAACATACACAGAAACCCAACCTGATGTGCGAGAAAAAACCTTAGGTTGCTGAGGAAGCTCAAACGTGCTGCGTAGCACACAAGGATGAACCTCATTGGTTCTCACACATCAAGCAAACATGCTTGAGCTTTCATTTACCATAACCGATGTGGGTAACACTTTACTTGAAGGGGTGTGCATAAGACTGACATGGCACCTTCATAATCGTAACATGACACGTCATGAATATGAAGGAGGGTTTATGACAACTAACATGAAGTGTCATTCGTTCAATTATGTCATTTTTAATGCAAAGATGACATTGTTTGAGATGTCTTTGTTATGACAACTTGACATAAACCAAAACATCATAACCTGTCATACATTTGTCATAAACATGACATAACAGATTATAAAACATAAGTAACTACTTTTGGGTTTTTTACTTTACATTAAACTGTCATGTGGTTGGTTTTGACACTGGCTGTCATGAGACCATTATAACCGTGTCATGAATATTTTTCTGAACACTTTTTTTTTTCAGTGGTACAAATTGAATTTGTCATTAAAATGTCATTAAGTGTTGACACTCTGTCAAATAATTTTATAACAGCATCAAGAATATTTTTTCTTGATCTAAACTAGAGTGGTACAAATTGAATTTGTCATTAAAAGTTGATAGTCTGTCAAATAATTTTATAACAGTGTCATGAATAGTTTTCATTTCATAATTTCTTTTTTAAATACCCCTGTAGTTGAGGTCAAGAAAAATACTCATAACGCTGTTATTTAAAGATATTGACAGGTTATGATGTATTGGTTTATGACAAGTTGTCATAACAAAGACATCTCAAACAATGTCATCTTTGTATTAAAAATGACATAATTTAGCAAACGACACTTCATGTCAGTTGTCATTAACATGCATAAAACCTCATTCATATTCATGACATGTCATGTCACAATTATGAAAGTTTATATGGGAATAAAAGCCTAAATTCACCTTTTTCATCATATAAAGTAAATCTAACAAGCTCAATTCATATGGATTAGTCTTACGATGTCTTTATGATCTTTTCTGAGCGTCAAAGTTTCAGCTGGGTAGCCGAAGCTCTCATATTTCATCAGAAAGATATTAATTTGTGTTCCGAAGACGCATGAAAATCTTACAGGTTCGGAATGATATGATGGTGAGTAATTAATGACACAATTTGAGCTGAAAAGATATAATTGGTTTCCACAAAAAAAAAAAAGAAAATTCAGGAGGAATAAATGACATTTTACAATATATTAAAATAGAAAACAGTCATTTGAAATTGTAATGATATTTCAAAAATATTTTAAACAGTACTGTATTTTACTGTACTGTTTTTTAACAAATAAAAGCAGCTTTGGTGTGCTTAAGGCGAGACATGTTTCAAAAATGATATGTTGGAATAGTACTGTGTATATTTATAAATGTAAATGTTAATATAAATTATATTCATGTGCAGTCAAGTTCCTGTACCAGCCTTTTTTTTTTTTAATGCATCATATCTGGACAGTGTTGTCTGAGTGTACTGTGTGTACTGATGGCTCTGTCCGACCTCCGTGCTGTAGAGATTACTCATCATCCTACTCAGTGAGGTCAGCATGGCTGATCCTGATGCTGTAAAGCCTGCTGTCCTGAGATGGACCTTTGAGACAGACCACAGCAGAGGTAAGCCGTCTGTTTAGACCATATGCACCATGAAGGTTGCTGGGTTACCAAAAAGAAAACCCAGAACATGTACGGCAGACTGCAGGCCAGTAGCGGATAATGGACAAGAACATTGTGTAATTGGCCCTGTGATTTACAGTTCAATTTGCGGGCACAGACAACTTTTGTGGATTGAAGACTTTTGAGGGAATCTAAGACAAAAGCATTAAGCCACTCAAACAACATATACAGTCAGATGTCTGGTTATATGGCCTACTGTAGGCTATTTTCACGGCAAAATTAATGTTTCAAAAACTGACATGATAAAAAGAGTTCCAGCGTCAGAAGAACAGGAACAGGGCAGGTATGCTGAGCATGATAATGATAATGATTAGATATAATGGCAGATAACAACGGAACAGAAAGTGGATAATGCACCGATCCGTCGTGTGCACACATGGGAAACTGAGATAAAAGCCTTTCCATTTAGACATCCTAAATTCTGTGCTTCAAAGCCACAAAGAGACCATGTTCATCTCAACTACAAGTTCTAATGAACCGCAATTGATAGAGATAACTGCTGACATCACAAAAGTAGTCTTAAAAAAGAAACTCTTAATCAGTCTGTTTGTCTTGTTTTAAAGAACAGTATTTTAGGATCATTGAGAAACAGTTTTGAAATACTATTTTTGCCTTGCCTTTAAAATGTCTGTATGGTTTAATTTTTATTTCAGTTTTAGTTTCATTTAGTTATTTTACTACTCCATGCTATGCTACATGAAAATGAGCAGCTCTAGCAACTAGCAGAAATTTACTTTTTTAATATTTTATTTTAGAAAATGTTTCTTTAATGTTCTCTAATGTTTCTTTTATTACATTATTTTTATAGTTTTAATTTTAGTTAACTATAACAACCCTGGTATAGAATTTAGAAGATTATTTTTCGGTAACACTTTACAAATCTGTTAATGTTAGTTAATGCATTAACTCACATTAAAGGTGCAATATGTAAAACAATTTTGCAGTAAAATATCCAAAAACCACTAGGCCAGTGTTATATATTTTGTTCAGTTGAGTATTTACAATATCCCAAATGTTTCCAACCATTTGTAAATCATGATAAAATTGCGCTTTTAACCTAGACTCCGGGACGTGTGCGGGAGTAGTCTGTCAATGACGTCATATACGTGTTACCCTGGTTTCTGCTTTTACTGCCGTAGAAACCATGACAGCAGTCTCATGGACAAATGCGTAAATAGTAGCTGTAGCGTCTATCAAGCAACTAGCTTGTTTTGCGCAGTACAATTATTCTTTACTGTTATTAGCTGGTTCTGTCAACAAAGACAAGTCCCATGAACGTAAGCATCAACGTATGGGTACGTCAACCAAATGACCCAAGAAGATTCAGAGACAAGAGAAATAAAACGAGGATCAACATCGGTGTGGCATTTCCTTAATGGAGAGAACATCGCGACAAACTTCAACTAGACAGAGATGCCGATCTTGCATACTTGTCATTACATCAGATGTGCCTAATGCCAAAATTGCGTATGAGTTGCATTTTGTATGAGTGATGTTTATATAAGGTCGGTGTTATTGCATTTGGTTTGCGATTAGTTTTGTTGACATTGCCATACACTTCACCCGAAGTGATGAACAATGTAAATTAATACAGTATGTGCTATACATAAATATTAATCAGCCTTTTTGCAAATGATGTGGGTACGTTCAACTGTACTTTTCCAATGATTGTTTTGAACACATAAAACTGTGCAGCGTTATCACACCAATGAATTAGACAAATACAGTAACATCTATGACAGACTAATGACCCTCTAGTGGCCAAAAATTTTACATATTGCCCTTTTAACAAGTAAAACATTTGTTATAATAATTGTTAAAGTTAGTTAATAAAAAATATAACTGTTCATTGTTAGTTCATGTTAGGTCTATCAAATAATACCAACAGATACAACTTTTGATTTTAATAATGCATTAGAAAAATTTTAGAATTAACATGAAGATTAATGAATGTTTTAAAAGCATTTTTCATTGTTAGTTCATGTCAACTACTGCATACTTAGTCTAATATTAACAAATCGAACCTTGTAAAGTGTTACCTAATTTGCCTACACAATGGACAAATAGTCATATTATTTTAAAGTGTTAGTTCGTCCAAATTAAAATTACTCCCTAATTTACTCACCCTCAAGCCGTCCTCTGTGTATATGACTTTCTTCTTTCAGCCAAACACAATCAGATTTATTTTCAAAATATCCTGGCTCGTTCAAAGCTTTATAAGGGGAGTGATTAGAGGAGTTTTTGAAGTCCAAAAAAGTACATCCATCGATCAAAAAATGTACTCCACACGGCTCGGAGGGGTTAATAAAGGCCTTCGGAAGCGAATCAATGCGTTTGTGTAACACAAAAACTTTCTAAAGTAAAATAACGAGCTTCCGGCGAGACAGCCATACGCATTCGACTTACATCTAATAAGTATTAACTTCCGCAACGTAGTACACAATCGCATGACGTTCTACACTATGCCATGACGTACTATGCGTTATAATGTAGGACATAGTGTAGTACGTCTTGGCATAGCGCAGAACGTGCCATTGTGTACTATATCATGGAGGTTAACGCTTTTTAGATACAAGTCGAACGTGCCTGCATGTCAACACATGAATTTCCATAACTCTGCGCACCCTGCTCGCGCAGACATTACACGTCATCAGAGCGTTTCATGCTATTAAGCACATCCGAAACAGCAGCCTCATTTTACAGTTCCTCCTGCACCGAAACAATGAGCTTATGTTGTGTTCATGCCATGACTACAGTAATTTGGAATAGATTGAAATCAGTGGTGTTATACTCAGAGCATTTTGTGACTCACATTTATGTGTTTCAATGGCAACACTATCAACGTCGAAATGAATATGTGGCGGTCAGGTGGTACAGGTCAGTGGTCTTTAAGTTATGTTTATTATTATTGCAATGTCATGTGCTAATGTCACCTCTTGACACTTTTGTTCGCTCCCTGGTGTTCATGTGTTTTGGAGGAGACAAGTGGGATCTTATGCTTTCAAAGCTAGCTCACTATTGCTCGCCTCTCCGGAAATTGCCTACCCTACCTTTAATTCTTCCAAATCTAATATTTGGAATGTTTTAGATAGACAGAACACACACACTCATGTTCCCTGACCTGTATCACCAAAGCGCATCACCAGCTGCTACTATACTTTGCCAAACCACATTTACAGAGAGCAAACAGCACAGAATGAGCGAGGAACTGTTCGCTCACAACATGTGCTTGTGTTCAGAGAATAGAATGCAACAGAATGTTACAGCATTCAGAAGTCTAGGGATACGTTTTTTTTTAAAAAAAACAATAAAACAAACAATACTGATGTCCAAAGACAATGTCTATTTAATGATTTACTTGCCTGCTTCAGTTTTCAATGTTTTGTCAGTTATGCCATTAAAGCCTCACCAATTACATATAACAATTTACACGGTGTTAGAGAACATTTCAGAAAGAAACAATCTTAACTTTTCCAGTGCACTTTTGCTGACCAATGAGAATTTCACTGGCTCCAGTTGTGCTTTCGGAAAGCTTATTATCTGTATTCCGGCTTTTTCCACCCCTTAAATTGAACCTTGTGCATTGCTATCTGTCAAACGCTCCGTTGGAGATTCCTTAATGTTAAGGCGCTCACTGTATTTTTTTTAATGTTATATATACTTTTGTATATTACTTCAATCCATATCACTTAGGTGACAATTCGGCGACATTCAACTCCATTTCGCAGTGGGAAAGGTAGTCGGCGGAGTTATATTTTCCCCATGTTTCCCCAGGTACACAAACACACACGATGGCTTGAGCATGACTTCACAACACTGAATATCAATAGCTATAAAGTGAAGGGCTCTTTGTGAGAACACTGACAACACACACTTATAAGCCCCAAACGCACAGGCAGAAAGGCCTTTTCCATGTCACATGGTAATGATAGTTTTTGAACAAATTAAAACATTTACTCCTGTAAAGCTCTTCCTTTCTGTTTCTATGCAAGTCAACCCTCGGGCCCTCTGAAAAGAAACCTGTATTTCTGTCATGTTTCTAGCAATTTTCTAAAGAACAAGGGGAGGGGAGTGATGGGATGGAGAGAGGGAGAAAAACAGAGAGGGAGGTTAAAGGAATCTGCGGAAGCTGGCAGGTTGGAAATTGGCGAAGTGATTTTATTCAGCGAGAGAACAGAACATTTCACCTCTGCATAGCCAATCACTTTATAGAGAGATACGCTGCTTTTAAGAGAAATGTCAGTTTGCTTTCCAGCTATCCTCTCTCTTTCTCTCCCTCTCCCATTTCTTCCACTGCCTCTATAAGTATCTCTCAAAATACTGTTTCCACCGCTTCAATCTACTGCATCTCGTTTTCAATACGCTGCGCAGATCTCTCTTGCAGCCCTCTCTCCGTACATTATCCTCTATCCTCCCTATAACTTTCATTTTCCATAACTATTTTCCTATTTCACGTTTTTATCCTGACTTTGGTGTTTGATAGTTCTTCTTACAAAAACATTTGACAGTTGGTGGTTAATTGTAAAACACCTCACAAACCCATAGTGATATATTAACAAGTAGTCATACAACATGATTACCAACAACGGATGCAAAACAGATTTAATATAATCCTATAGCCTAAAATATTTCTATTTTTAAATTATTTATACTGTATGTGCACACTACCTCAAAAGTTTGGAATAGTTAAGAGACTTTTTTTTTCCAAAAACATGATTTTATAATGTTATGTTCACCAAGGTTGTATTTATTTGATCAAAAATACTGTAAAAATATTGTGAAATATTAATATATCTTAACATTTTGTTCTATATAAATATATAGGTAACACTTTACAATAAAGTTGATAAAGTTATCATTAGTTAACAACGTTAAATAACAATGAACTAATAATGAACTAATATTTATTAATCTTTTTTAATTTCACCATTTACTAATACATTATTAAATCAATTGTTGTATTTGTTAACATTAATTAAAGCACTGTGAAGTAACATTACTATGAACAAATACAGTAACAAATGTATTCCTCATGGTTAGTTCATGTTAAAAACCAATTTATATATATATATATATATATATATATATATATATATATATATATATATATATATATAAAATGCAGTATAATATACAATATAATATGTAATGCAGCAATGCACTGATGGCAAATCTGAATATTCTGCATTCCATTACTCAAGTTTTTCAGTGTCACATGATCCTCAGATATTTGGTGCTCACTGATCAATTATTATTGGTGGTGAATTAATAATAATAGTTCTTATTATTATAAATCTTGAAAACGGCTTTTGTTTTGCTGCTTAATTTTTGTGGAAATAGTAATACATTTCATTCAGGATGCATTGATGAATAGAAAGCTCAATGAACAGCATTTATTTGAGATGGATTTTCTGGATTCATTTAACGCGTCCTTGAATGTATACAGTTATGAATTTCTTCTTTTTGATGAAGAAACAATGATACCAGAAAGCTCCATAGATTTGGTACGCAAGTCATTCAGAAAGAAAGAAAAAGAAAAGGTCCTTGCATATTTTGGCTGAATTGAATGGTCTTCAGGTACAAATAAGAATGTAGTGGTCTAATCTCAGTTATTTTACAAAAAAAAACTATACAAAAATATTAATTCTAGGCCCAGGGATAGCATATGAAGCACTTACCAATGCCTTTTAACCCACAATGTTTCAGTTCACAACCAAGAAGCTTAACCACTGCAACACACTTCCCACCAAATCAAAAAGAGAGAGAGCTCAGATTCAAACCCACACCTTCATGGGAGCAGCTCGCCCGGTTTTGTGCCATGTGTTTCTATCATCTGTTTCTATCACTGCACCGCAGCAGAAGATTGTTGTTAATTACTCGTGTTAAGACCATTCATCTGGGTTTGTAATCCTACAGCAGATGAGTACTATGCATTTTTTTTTTTACTTTGACCTGTGTGTTATTACTGTGAAAGAGGACTTGTCATCTCAGTGTTTCTCTACTGTTATTCTGTCTCTGTAATGTATCAGTAATCGACTAGCTTTATGCTAGCTCAGTCCTCTCGTCCTCGCTATTGGATCTCTATCAACTCCCGTCACCACTGTGACCTTTTCAACGGCAAGTCAGTGCATTTATATGCTCCCCATTTCCTGTTTACTCGGCAGGTATACGTGGAGACGCATAGACAAGATGGACTGAGAGTAAGTGTTAAGAAAAGATATATATATATACAGTGCCCTCCACAATTATTGGCACCCCTGTTTAAGATGTGGTCGTGGAGTTCTAAAAATTCTCCTTTTTTTTTTTAAACAACATAGAACCCAAATGCAAAAAAGAGAAAAATTCAACCTTTCATTTAAGTACATTGGTGGTAATAATAATAAATAAATAAAAAAAATCACACATTTCACAAGATTGGAGAACACAGAGAGAGGGATCTTTGACCATTTTTCTTTGCACAATCTTTCTAGATCATCCAGTGTCCTGGGTCCTGGGTCCTCTCTTATGCACTCACCTCTTTAGCTCGCCCCACAGGTTTTCGATTGGGTTGAGGTCTGGGGACTGAGATATGGCGACGGGAGGACCTTGAGTTTGTGACTGCTGAACCATTTTTGTGTAGATTTTGCCTTATGTTTTGGATCATTATCCGGCTGAAAGACCCAATGACGACCCATCTTCAGCTTTCTGGCAGATGGCATCAGGTTTTTATTTAAAATGTCCTGGTAGTTCAAAGCGTTCATAATGCCATGTACTCTAACAAGGTTCCCAGGGCCTTTGGAAGAGAAACAGGCCCACAGCATCACAGATCCTCCACCATACTTCACGGTGGGGATGAGGTGCTTTTCGGCATACTCATCTTTTGTTTTACGCCAGACCCACTTTGAGTGTTTTTTGCCAAAAAGCTCAATCTTAGTCTCATCTGACCAAAGCGCACGATCCCAGTTGAAGTCCCAGTACCGCTTAGCAAACTCCAGACATTTACGTTTGTGAGTGTTAGTGAGAAAAGGCTTTTTCCTTGCATGCCTCCCAAACAGCTTGTTGGCATGTAGAGAGCGTCTGATGGTTGTTTTGGAGACTTTGTGACCCCAAGATGCCACTCATTGATTCAATTCTGTGACAGTGAGCTTAGGAGATTTTTTTACTTCTCTTACCATCCTCCTCACTGTGCGTTGTGGCAAGATAAACTTGGGACCTCTTCCAGCCTTGTTTGTCACTGTTCCAGTTGTTTTAAACTTCTTAATGATTCCTCTGACTGTATATATGGGCAAGTTAAGGCGAGTGGCTATTTTCTTGTAGCCATCGCCTGACTTATGAAGGTCGACACACATCTGCCTTACTTGAATGGTGTGTTCTCTTGTGTTTGCCATGTTGACAAATGGGTAAGAGAATTAGGCCTCTGTGTCACGTCATATTTATATCCCAGGGAAACAGGAAGTCATGAATTACTAATTAAAAATTCCTAGATACCCTGACCAACTTTAGCAACTACAGAAAAATATATATATAAAAAAATCTATTAAATTTTTCAGAGGAATTGTTAGGGGTGCCAATAATTGTGGGACACATGATTTCAAGTTTTTTTTTTTTTTTTTTTTACCACCAAAGTAATGTACTTAAATTAAAGGTTGGATTTTTCTCTTTTTTTGCATTTGGGCTCTATGTTGTTTAAAAAAAAAAAAAAAAGGAGAATTTTTAGAAGTCCACGACCACATCTTAAACAGGGGTGCCAATAATTGTGGATAACACTGTATACATATACATATATATATACACAGAAGAACAGCAAAGAGTTTAGTCAATAATTAAGATCTTTGTGATATTTAAAATATCCAAATATCAAACATGGAATTAAATATGAAGAAAAATAATTAGGTAAAATATGTACCCTTTCACCTAAATTTTTTTTATATTATATTAGATTATATTATATACACACCCAAAAAAATAAAATCCACAAATAGCGAGTTAATAAGAAGCACAATAACAATGAATACTGAACAGTATCAGCAATATTTCAATATGTGAACAAGTTTGTAAACAGATTAATGCTCTGTGATTGGCTTGGTCTCTGAGCTCTGATTGGACAACAGCTGGCAGGCTGATCCAATGTTTTTAGAGACGGCATAGAGACTCCCCTCAGGACAGCAGATTAGAGTCGCTTTAAGAAGATTCAGCAGCTCACCAAGCAGCACAGTTTAACTACCACATTCAATGTGTATGCCTGTGTGTTCCTAAATCTGATCGTGTGTTGAATATGCATTTGTAGCTTTCATCAACTATTTAAGAAAAGAAACCTAATGAATTTGAAAATACAGTATGATGCACTCTTAAAACTAAAGGGTTCCAAAAGAGTGGTTAGCAGTGATACCAGACAAGAAGCATTCTGTTCACCTTTCAGTGAACAGTACATGTTTTTCTTAGTGTGAAGGACTTTTTTTTAACAACCTAAAGAACCTATATATATAAATATATAAATACATATAAACAGTAATCAAAAACAGTAACAGATGTTAGTTAAGCATATATGGAACCTGTTTGGAAAAACTAAACCCCAGAAGAAAAAACTTATTTTTACTTCTTTTGCTTGCAAGTCCATGCTAGGATAAAAAAGCATAATATAAACAAGTTATATTTTATCAAATATAGGGAGGGAGATAAAGGGAGGAAGTGATATTTCAGATACATTCAACCTTGCAATGACTGTCATGCCTTGTTACAAATGCATTTGGCAAAATTGTAAAGATGACTCGAGCTAATAAAACAATAATGCACTGCATTAAAGATGTTCAGAGAGGTTTGAAGAGTTGGCTGAATGTGCAGCATACAGTATGGCCAAGAACAGACCCAAATCTGAAATCACTCATATGTTCTTAAAATTTAAATATTAATATATGCATTTGTATTATACGCTCTCAAAAAAAAAACACACACACACACACACACTTTAGACGCACACACACCTGCAGCTAAATACCTTCTCGTTTGAACTTGTATTTAAACAGTTCACTAGAACATTTGTTGTACCTGAAAGTTTAAAAATGCTTCCTTCAGTGGATGTATTTCAAGGTATCAAAGTATGTCCGAATCCAACGTTAACCTCACTTCCTTTCTCTTGAGATACCTTCATCTGATCGATTTTTTCAAGGAAGCATATGTATCCTTCCCTGACTTTGATATCCCACAATCCAGTGTGCTCCATTCTGTGACAGTTAAGCTAAAAAAAATAACAAAATAAAGATAATGTCTGAAAGTCACAGTTGGTGGTCAGTTTGTGTATAAATGTACACTTTTGACCAATGTTTTCCACCTTGTATTTTCTAGAGAGAAATTACTATTAGTAGTAATTGAATATTTGCTTAGTTATCACTGAAGCTCACTGTATTTGGCTGTAGAACATTAAACTGCGTTACATTGCCTCTGAAGTCTGTCCGAAATCAGTTTCATGTTATTTGTTACTTGTACTCACCTTTTTGCTATTGTTCGTCGGAAAAGAACGACTTTCCTGTGTTTATGAGATAAGTGACTCTTTAAACCGTTTTGGATACTTATCCAAATTGCTTACCTGTGCTTTGTTTTTTTGGATCTTGAAGACCTGTTTCCTGTGGATAAAGTTTTTGTTGGCCTGTTTTTACAAACAATATTGTAATAGTTATTGTAAGCTCCAGTTTGAGAATGATTTACTTGTGAATACTCACCTGTGTGTTCCTCGACGTGATCTGGGAATTGCGTTCCGTGTATGATCCACGATCTGTTGAAAAACGGCTTCAAGGACTTGCCTCACACTATTCACCTGTGTATATATATATATATATATATATATATATATATATATATATATATATACATAGTACTGTGCAAAAGTTTAGAATATAACCAGAAACTGCAGGAAATTTGTATGGAGTATTAAAAAACAGCTTCTATAGGCTAAAGTGGTGAGTATTTGGTGACCTGCCCTTACACTTGAGCAATAGCAGGAACCTGATTCTCTTAAACCTAAATTGAATAGAATAGAGTGGTAGGCCAAGAAAACTTTCAAAATATGATGAGAATTTTTTGAGACTTTCTTCTTTGACAAACTGGATGAAGTTCAGGAGGTCACACTAATTGTTAATTACATACCCTGATTTAAATGCAATGTTATATTTGGAAATACTGTCAAGTTTTGAGACTGATTCCTATAATATATAATCCACCAATCACCATGGTGACAAAATAAAAGGCTATTTGCTTTATAATGTATCAGACTGTAGACTGTAAGCACAGAGCTCGTTACAAAAAAAAAACATGGCAGCGTGTCAACTCTGTGTCAACAGAT
Organism: Zacco platypus; assembly: GCA_038088235.1. Classification (NCBI taxonomy): domain Eukaryota; kingdom Metazoa; phylum Chordata; class Actinopteri; order Cypriniformes; family Xenocyprididae; genus Zacco; species Zacco platypus. The sequence continues at coordinate 9,120,281 of CM076084.1, forward strand.
AACAAGCTCAAACAGCCAAGAACACAACTGTCAGTTATATTCATTTTAACCAGAGGCAATCACAGCAATGAAGGTGCCTGACAAATTAATGGTCATAGATGCCAACATTAAAAAGGAACTAACATAAAATAAGTCTTAAAAAAAAGTCTGGGGAATTGTCATTAAATGATACGTGTTATTCCTTTAGATATTTATTACAATTCAGGAGCTTTAATGTGCTGTAGAAATATGACAGACTGTCTTTTTTAAGGGAATGTTTCTTTACTGTCAAAAAAAAAACTAACAAAAAAAAATGCTCCTCATAACTGTCAATGCAATTAGAGATATTGCCACTGAAGGAAAAAAAAACCAAATAATTTAAGTTTTTAAAAAAAAAAAAAAAATCTAAAAACAGTATTTTTTTTATTACGACATTTTTTAAAAATAAACTAGAATGAAAACATGAAAACATATATCAATCCACCTACCCTCCCTCCCACCACTTTCACCCAACTTTAATCCTGCAGTCTTTACAATGGGGTACAAAATGGAAATAGTTAACATAAAAACAAAGCCAGGAATCATAAAAAAAGAATTTCAATTAATAAAAAAAAGAAAAAAAGGGGGAGAATAAAGTATTAAGACATTTATTCCGAATCCTGATCATTGCTTTGTGCAATACCCAGAGATCTTCTCAGCAGCTAGTCCAGATCTTTAATGTAGAGATTTGTGCCGAGTTCACCCGAGCCGTGGATAATTCCAACATTATAATGTCCCAAAGTTGAATCAACCACTTGTATACATCCTGAGAAAGTGGTGGAAGCCAGTGTCGCGCTAGCAGTTTTTTTTTGCAGACGTTAAACTGGCCAGCCAATTTTTTTTTGCAGCTTAGAGAAACATATATATATATATATATATATATATATGTGTGTGTGTGTGTGTGTACTTGTTTTCCTTACATTGTGGGGACCAAATGTCCCCACAACGTAAGTAAAACCAGAAAATCTTGACATTGTGGGGACCTTTTGTTGGTCCCCACTAGGAAACAAGTTTATAAGGGTTAAGTTTAGGGGGTAGGGGTAGTGTAGGGGGACAGAATATACAGAATATACAGTTTGTACAGTATAAAAACCATTACGCCTATGGAAAGTCCCCACAAAACACATAAACGCAACGTGTGTGTGTGTGTGTGTGTGTGTGTAGAACAGAATGAAATAAATTAAAGGTCCTTCAACATGTTTCATTCAGAAAAATCGTATTCATTGAGACGGCAGAATAAAAGTACAGTCCTAAAGGGAGTGTTATTTGTAATAATCTATTATCCAACATCATTTTTTTTCCCCAAACCAAGCCTCTCTTTTTCATAAAGGTCAAGACTATTTCTCACTGATTTAGCTAGAGGTGCATATACGTGAGGAGCAAACAGGACGTAAATGCACTGACCATGAGATGATGTTCATTGCTGAACTGTTATTCACCCTGTAATTGCCCTAAACTAATTTGCTTGGACAGTATAATAGCCTAACAAAACTTCCTCAAACACACTGATACAGCTGCTTTGTGTTAAGATGTGTGTCAATGTATTTGTCCTCTGAATTAAATTACACTGGAAAGACAGAAGAAGATTAGGAGCGAGTTTGTGCTGAAATCCAATTCATGATTACTCTGTGAAAAAAAATCTCTGTCTGTCCCTCTTTTAAGTCTTTTCTGTATATATTTGTCTCAGTATACTATATCTGTCTCCTCTTTCACCCCCCCCCCATCCCCTTCTCTATTATTTACCTCCCCCTCTCGTCTCTTTATATCCCTCCATCACGGAGGTCAACCCCCCTGTGTAGGCCCTACCATCTGTGACTGGGATCTGCAAAATTCCTGTTATTTAAGTGTGCACACGCTCTCTCTCTCTCTTTCTCTGTGGGTGTGAGTATAATCTTGCCAAAGCCTGTGTAAACAGGACTAATGCATTCTAAACTTTGGAGTCTGGTGTGAGCCATAGCCTAATCCTTTATAAACCTACATTTGACAGCTTTTCCTGCTTTTTCCTGTTTAGAGCTCTCTTTCTTAACGTGACATTTTAGCTCTGTTCCAAAACCCAGTGAGCTGTCCTGCTGTGTACTGCCTACATAGGCGTTGTTCTAACTGAAATGGAACCTTATAAGTGATATTTCATAGGCTACATCAAACAATTAACATTTTTTAAACATAGTAGCATTTCTCTAATGCACAGTTATTGCATAAGTTATTTTTACAATTAATATTTCTCCCACTTTCTCCATCTTGTATGGATTTATTTTACTGAGCTTGTTGCAGTGTGTTCTGGGATCCTTAGTGAAGGATACATGTAGGTGGTTTCTAAGGTCTTCTGGGTGGTTATTTGCTGGTCCAAGTCAAAAGGGCACATATGGCTCAGTTCTCCATTCCAAACCATTTTTTTTATGTTGCAAGAACAGAAAAGTATAGCACACCTCTAATCACACAGTTTGAGATGTCATTCATGTTTGTAGCAGAAACAAGTGAAATCAAGTGAAAACAAAAAATGAACTGGTGTGACGTTATTTAGAACAAAATCAGGCCAAAACGAATTTCATTTGAAGTTTGTTTCGAGAGTTTGAAACAGCTTGCCAGAAAAGCTTGCTACTGCTAGTAAACACCTTCAAACTACCAATTACTGTAATTACTGTGGCAATTACTGTAATCAATAGGTAGGTGTGTTCTGGGCATAGGCGTAATTTGCGGTCCACACCACTTTTTGCCAGAGTGGATATGGTCTCCACCATTTTTTTTAAACATCTCGCTGCATGGAGATACCTAATGCAAATGAAACTTATCCAGTTCACATTCATTTGAGTTAAATATGAGGCGATTTGGCGCTGAAATGTGTTGTTTTGAGTGTTTACTGCCAATTTTATCAGTTGTGGAACGTTCACTTTTGGCTTGTACGCAGTCTTCACACAGATAAGCGCTGACTTTCTATTCTGTCCGGTGAAGTCACAAAACAAATTGCACACAAACTTGTCCCTGCTCTTGATATATATGATTTTTCTTTTTCCACATTAAGATCAAAGATTGTATATGTAGTACATGCAACTCACACACACACACACACACACACACACACACACACACACACACACACACACACACACACACACTTATTATAGTAGATGTAACACACAAAAACACACACTCCTGTCATATACATATATATACATATACATGTATAATGGGGCCTTTAGTAATTTAGGTGTAAATTTATGACACTGTTCATTAAAAAAGACAGCAGTAGCAGTAAGAAGTAAAAGTAGCAGATTTTGTTACTTCAATAGAGAATTTTACTCGCACACCGTGATCAAACTGAAAACATAACAGAAAAAAGAACAGGAAAGCATCCTATAATAGTAACTAGTGAGAAACCGAGCACAAAATGTGCGCGCGTGTCCTTCCTGGATGCTTTTGAGGTGTCGGAAATAGATTTGCTGCCTTGTGCGATGACCCCTGTGGTCCTTCAAGAGTTCTCTGTTGGACTCGGTGTTCTTAACTCTCACTGAACACACACAGGTTCGTTTTGCTATCTTAGTGAGGACATTCCATAGGCGTAATGGTTTTTATACTGTACAAACTGTACATTCTGTCCCCCTACACTACCCCTACCCCTACCCCTAAACCTACCCATCACAGAAAACATGCTGCATTTTTACATTTTTAATAAAACATTGTTTAGTATATTTTTAAAGCTATTTTAAATATGAGGACTCATGAAATGTCCTCATAAAAAATGTTTACGTCGTAAAACCAGTGTAATACCCATGTCATTATACAAATTTGTGTCCTCATAAATCATGAAAACAAGCACACACACACACCTCAGTTCACTTACACTGATAACGAGTTTTTTAGCACCTTAATATGAATCTTAAAAAATATTGCATCTGGATTGATTCCAGATACAATTTAGTGGAGCAATAAAATCCAATTTTTTTCTTTTCCTACAAGAATTTAACATCGCTGTGTACTGCTTAAACTGCTGTACTTCCAGTACATAATACACTGTGCATGTGTGAGTGAGTAAAAACATGTAGGACTACAGTCATTATTCTCTGATAAAAAAGCACAGGCTGTAATGATTTCTATAATTATAGCGATTGATTTAAAGCTCGTTACAGTGCTAGATCGTTTAAGCCAATGAAATGAGAGTCTGACTAACGGTTAGGAGTTTTCAAATTGACACTAAAAGCTCAAGCCCTGGAACATTTCATGTAGTCTAAAAGCCAGCAGTAATTATAAACAGAGACAAATCTTGCACTCTCTCACACATACACAATTATAGTCTCTGGGTTTATTTTCATTTGTCCAGAGATTAATTTAAAGGCCTCATGTAAAAAACTATCTTTTTGCAGCATTTAGTTTTTTCCCAAGCCTTCACTACTTAATTCACAGATTTTGGCTCTGATTTTATATTTCTCTTTATGATTCCTGTTGCTTAATGATAATAGTTTTAAGGAATATAAATCTGAAGAAATGTTCTATTGCATTTATTGTCTTCAGAGATCTATTCCTAAATGATGTAATTTCTGAATTCTGGGTTTTTCACACTTGAAATAGTTAACCCTGGGTCATTCTAAACGCTGGGTAAAAGGAATCCTGAGTCGCCTTGCTTCATGTTTCACATTGTACATTCCTAAACCCTGGGTTAATGTTCTAATTTGCATATTTACCGTGCCAGTGTCATCTATTAGATAAAGGCAGCACACGACTTGCTTACAAAGCTCTAACATTGCGCATCCTTGTATTGCGTATGTCTGTACTATCGAGTTTATACTGAATGGACATTTTCAGACTATAAAAGCTAAGAATGAAACATTGAAACATGAAACAGAATGACATTTTTCCTCTCAAATGCTGAATTTACTGTTTATATACAATGCGCAGTGTTTGCGTTACTAGCAGGGAAATATGAGTACGCGTTTGGTTGTCTGTTGCTAAGTGAATGTTACTAGCTGTAACATTCTAGCACCGCATTGTTTCACACTGTAAACGTTTGGCTGGGTAAAACACAGGGTAAAAAGCTGTGCTAACCCTGCTTCTAAATTACAAAAGTGAAATGTTCCTTTACCCAGGGTTAAAAGCAGTGTTTAGAACGGGGTTAAAGGATTAGTTCACTTCAGAATTAAAATTTCCTGATAATTTACTTGCCCATGTCATCCAAGATGTTTTGGTCTTTTCTGTCTCTTCTGTCAAAAAGAAATTAAGGTTTTCGAGGGAAACATTCCAGGATTTTTCTCCATAGTGGACTTCACCAGGGAAAAACAGGTTGAAGGTCCATTTTGCAGTTTCAATGCAGCTTCAAAGGGCTCGTCACAATCCAAGCCGAGGAATAAGAGTCTTATCTAGCAAAATGTCATTTTCTAAAGAAAAAAAAAAAAAAAAATACATAAATAAACAAATAAATAAATTTAATGACAAATACTTGTCTTGCACTGCTCTGCGATGTGCCACACATTACGTAATCACATTGGAAATGTCACGCGTGAAGTAGGCGAAAGAACAGATCCAGTATCTACAAAGCGAACTTGCAAAGACAAGTCAAACGGCCTTTACAAAAAAAGGTAAAACAAAGGTGTTGGACGATTTTGAAAATGAGATGGAGTTTTTCGCCCTACCGCGGTACTTCCGCCTAAGTCACGTGTGACCTTTCCAACATGATTACGTAATGCGTGGCGCAGAGCAGAGTATTTGTGAGGCTTTTTTTGTTTCTTTAGAAAATGACTGATCGTTTTGCTAGATAAGACTCTTATTCCTCGGCTGGGATCGTGTAGAGCTCTTAGAAGCTGCATTGAAACTGCAGTTTGGACCTTCAACCCGCTGTACCCTAGTGAAGTCAACTATATGGAGAAAAATCCTGCAATGTTTTCTTCAAAAACCTTAAATTTCTTTTCGACAAAGGAAAGAAAGAGATAAACATCTTTAGACTATCTTGGTTTGGTTTTCTGTCCACTTCGCCTAATAATGAGCTTTACCCACCCTCCGTACCTTTCCTTCCAAATTGTCTGGCCCACTCTTAGTTCCACTCTATGTTTCATCTTAGAGCAGGAGTCAACATTCAAGAGCCATTAACTGAAACTCAAACTATGAAAATCCTTCAGAATTATAAAAACAGAAAACAACAAAACTGCGTGAGTTCCGCAGTTCCTTCCCGATTCTCACAGTTCCTCACACTATATCAAAACATAGGATGCTCAGCCCTGACAAAAAACACCCAGAACAGTCCTTTGGGCAAGCTTTGATTTGAATAAAAGAAGAAAAGATGGCTGGAAAAGTCCTGGCCTGTAAAAACAGGCTTTTGTGATTGATAATGTTTTGGGCTTAAAGGCGCAAGATCAGCAGTACTGGCCAGGGAACAGTAATTTTCATTAGTGTAGGACAGGAACGATAATGGAAGAGTATACACACTCGCACACTCACATCAGCAGTAGTAGGAGTCACTTCTGCATGTGACGTGAAACATTTTAGAGTAGTGCAGGCCAAAAGGACATGCCCGGCTTGAACTGTACACATAATGACACAAACAGTGAGGGTACCATCAACATGACATGCAGACTACACAAACTTGACACATGGACGAGATAAGAGTGTCATTAGCCAGAGATTATGTGAGCAGCATACTGCAGGTGGTAAATAATGAGGGGTTTTTCGGCGTTATGGATGTTGAAATGACAAATAATACCACAGGCTAGTCGGTATCTCACACGGCTTCTGCTCTAGGGTACAGCAGATATAATAGTGTGGTGCCAAAAGACGACAAACCCAAAATCCACAGGAAGAGTGTAAAACAAGAGAGAAACTAACACTAACGGAGCCTTAATGAATAAGCTTTGTGTAGGCCAAGTTTTTTGTTTCTCTGGATGAGATCTTTTCAAAAGCATCCCCTGCTTTAATAATCCAAAAACTATAAAAGACATTTAAAAAACAAGTAAACAGAAACAAAAAAAAGTACCAACACAATTTATTATTACTACTATCATTATTCATTATAATATTTTTATATATTCCATTTGAGTATGCCTAATACTTCCCGGCATGTAAAACTCTCAAAATGTCGTTCTTCCATTTGGTTTTCCATTTATGAGTTAGATCCCTCTCAAACACCAGCTGAGCCAACTGGGCCTTTCAATTGTGAATCACTGAGCGTCTATGGTCCGTTATATTTCAACGAGTATAAAGTCAATTTTCGCAAGCTGTGCACTAGTCATAAGCAGTTTTTAAAAAAATACATGATTTTTAAAGAAAGTAATCCTTTAATTCATCTAGGATGAATTACAGTGATCAAAAGTGACAGTATGTATGCTGTTACAAAAGATTTATATTTCAAATCAATTAAATACTGTATTTTCATCAGATAATATATAAAAATGTATCCCAGTTTCCTCAAAAATATCAAGCAGAATAAAAATTTTTAACATCAATAATGAGAAGAAGAATAAGAAGAACCATTATTAATGCACGAGGACCAATAATAACCATTAAAACTGATCAGCAAATCATATTAGAATCATTTCTGAAGGATCATGTGAAACTAGTAGTGATCCTGAAAATTCAGCTTTTCCATCACAGAAATTCTGGTAAATAACAATTATTTTAAATGGTAATATTTCACAAAATGATTGTTTTTCATTAGTAACAATACTTCACAATATTACCGTATTTTTCATCAAATAAATGCAGCCTTGGTGAGCATATGAGACTTCTTTAAAAAAATATTTTTAAACTAATATTTTTAAACATTTTTGACTAGTAGTTCACTATAAAGTTTGAATATTAATAATAAATAAATGAATAAAAATAATCAGTCAATATATACTAAATTCAACTGTAATGCGTTTTTAAACAATAGTGCTACGTCATTCTTTGAAGCATCTTTGAAGTATGAATATGGTAATCATTCAGTACTATGCAATATAGTATCAGTAGTATTAGTCTGACAGCATGGTACTTGCACCGTACATTTTGGTAAAGGACAGTACGTTATGAGAGAGGAATCCAGCTAGCTCGTAGCACTGTTAGAAAGCAATAGTGACCTTTAAATGTTAGATGAAATATGTTTTGGCTTTCTAGAAACACTACATAACTCTCAGCATGTTATGAAGGATGTGAATTAAAATTTCCTGATAATTTACTCTCCCCCATGTCATCCAAGATGTTTATGTGTTTCTTTCTTCAGTCGAAAATAAATTAAGGTTTTTGAGGAAAACATTCCAGGATTTTCCCCCATATGGTGGACAACAGTTACCAATGGGTTGAAAGTCCAAATTGCAGTTTCAATGCATCTTCAAAGGGCTCTACACGATTCCAGCCGAGGAATAAGGGTGTTATCTAGCGAAATATATATATATAAATAAAAGAAAATGACCAATTGTTTTGCTAGATAAGACCCTTATTCCTCGGCTGGAATTGCGTAGAGACCTTTGAAGCTGCATTGAAACTGCAATTTGGACCTTCAACCTGTTGGTAACCATTGAAGTCCACTGTATGGGGAAAGATCCAAGAATGTTTTCTTCAAAAATCTTAATTTCTTTTCGACTGAAGAAAGAAAGACATCAACATCTTTGTTGGAATGGGGGTGAGTAAATTATCAGGAAATTTTAATTCTGAAGTGAACTAATCCTTTAATGAAGGTAGCATGCATGGGTATGTGTTTGACCATGAAGTCGTAATAAACGCATTATGCCTGTCTGTTTCCTGCCAGCTCTTCCCATCACAGCATATTTCCAGTCTCAAAGGGGACAGAGGAAGGAACACACGTACCTGAAGGAGCCATTCCTCAGGGTAAGAACATCTACATATTAAAGCAGCACATACATGTTTTAATGTATTTACCAGCGCTACACGACACGCACACACCTTGAACAAGTGCAAGATAGCATATGGAGAGCTTGTATCATCAGGGAGCTGTAGTGAAGGCATGTTAAACTCATGACTCCCATGCTGAACATGTGCACAGACATCTACCGCCCAGGGCTGCGTTTCCTAAAAGCATTGTGAGCCACCAACGATCAACTTGGCTCATAATGCTTTTGGGAAACACAGCCCAAAACAGATACATCAGAGCCTCCTGCTACATGATTTGAAGTTTTAACTTCTGTTCAGGATGACATATTACCCACATCCAACCAAGCAGAAAAAAACTGTACCCAGGACGGCACTAAGGAAAAAAAAAAAAAATCTCACGTTGGAATGTCCCGCTAGAACGACACCACTAGGAAATGTTGACTTTATTCCTCTGTTTTTGCAATTCCTTCTGCGGGTTCCTTTTTCATTCCTGTCCAAGATTGGAAGAAGAGGACTGGAACATCCTTCTGCCAAAAGACTCCATAGAGAAGACACACAGACATGAAACTGTCTTAAAGTTGGATACTTTTACATGCACATGTATCACCTATGACAGAAGCAGTAAAGATTTCCATTAGATACATTACTAGCTGAAGTCATACAGTATCTGTGGCTTCTTAACAATTACATAGACTGCAAAAATCCCATTGTTCCAAAGTAACATTTCAGCATCTTTAAAAACAATATAATTTGACCTCAAATGTGAAATTTCATAAGTGCATAATCTCTGTGCCACTAGTGGCAACAAATGGAATTGCAAAAATAATGACTATTCCAAACAGGTTTCCTGAACCCTGAATACTGGAATGTCTGTCATTGGTTGAACAAGTAGCTAGCCCTGCCCCAATATTCACACCATTGGTTGAGTCAGTCTTGCTGTGTGTGGCTGATCAGAATGAAATATTACTTTAATAAACAATGCAGCAATTTTTTTATAGCGCCACAGAGTCGCAGTGTTTTAAATTTCTGGGGAAATCAACATACAAATGGCTTACTTACTGTACATATTAACCTAGGATAGGAGAAAGCATTTTAACATTTTAGAGCCCCCTAGAAACCACATTCACTCTTAAAAATTAAAGATTCTTTTTTTTTTTTTTGCATCAATGGTTCCATGAAGAATGTTTGGTAACACTTTATTTCAATGGCAAACTTTAGACATTCTGGTTACACTATTTTAAGGTGTCAGTATTACAGCGTAATTATACATTTAAATCCTGAGTAATGACAACTACATGTACTTACTATCGGGTTAGGTTTAGGATGAGGGATTGGTTTAGGGTTAAATGCATGTAATTATGCATAATTTATAGTTATTACTACAGTAATACATGTAACATATGTAACACTGACACTGTAAAATAAAGAGTTACCGACATACTACTACTATCATAACTATATATTTAACTACATGTCAACTATCAGTCATTAGAGTATTAGTAGTCCGTCTGCTTAATATCTGCTAGCTCTTTATTTTGATGGTTCAGAAAAAGACATTTTACTGAATTAATGAATTAGTGGACAATCGAAAGAAAGTGTAACCGAAAGTTTAACATTCATGATGGAACCTTTCCACTGCAAAAAAATTTCTTTATAAGTGGAAATAGATTCTATAGATTATTATTATTACTATTATTATTATTAATTATAGCTATTATTATTTTAAAATCGTTCTTTTAAAAACTGTTCACTGAAACATTTTTTGGTAAACCCAGTGCCTTCTATGGCACTGCTGTGAAAATCAAGTTTTGTACTGCATATCACCACTTCTAGTTTTCTAACAGCTTTTTTGCAGAGCATGAGAATTGGAAAGACAAATAAAAACTTAATTTGCATTGCTATAATTAGATACTTCATTACACTAGATTGAGTGTGTTAATATGCTGCAAGTGTCAAATAATAAAAGAGAGCATTTAATTAACCTTACAGTAAAACAATGAAACTCATCTTACACTGTAAAGAAAATACAGTTCACAAAAAAAATCTATTAAATTTACAGTAATAAACATTTTATTAAATGATATAATGTTATCAACCAATCTATTGAAGTACTAATATCTGGTATTTACCTTTGTAATACACTGACAATCACCAAACACAGTGGTGAGGAGAGTCACATGATGAATCAAAGCTCATTACAAGCGGTTTTTCCAAAAGCTGAAAATAACAATACTAATATATAGAAGGTTCACACAGTGTCATTCAAATAAACACTAAACACCATCATGGTAACACACATACAATTTTAAAAATGCAATAAACATTAATTTAACAACATTAGATGTAACATAAACCCCTAATGTGTATAACTGATTAGAAAAAGGAATTGTGGGAATGCGAAATTAATAGGTTTTCACTGTAAATTATACAATGACTTGTTATTCTTCACTTAAAAAATGTAAATTTAACGGTACCTTACTGTAAAATGACATTAAATGTACCGTTAGATCCAGTAGTTATTCACCGTATATAGTACAGAAACTTTCTGTAAACCAATCAACTGTTTTTCACCATTGCATTTTTACAGTCTTTTACCGTTAAAATCACAGTCATTTTTTACAGTGTTTATATACTCATAACTTATTATTGGTTGGAGGTGTGGTGTAGTATGTTGCATTGAGCTGTGGAGCTCATGTGGGGAACAAGAACTCAAATCCAACTTGTGACATTCTTCAATCCACCTCTTCTGGTTCTTTCTGCATTATTATATCAATAAAAGTGGCAAACAGCCAAAAGCTAATAATATGGTACTTTTCAGAAAGTGAGCTGTGGAAACCTTGACTGACAATGACAACAATCAGTGTTTTTCAGCCTGTGGTCAACAACAAGCGTTCTATCATTCACTGTCTCTTTCTGTTGAGCAAGTTTGTTTATGAGGGACTGACGGCAAACAGGCATCACCCTGTTAGTGCATTAGACTGAAGACATATGCCTGGATAATGAACACCTCTTTTACCAGGACATTGACAGCATGCAAGAGACGCACCCCACCATCACATTCCACATAAATAATGCGGTCTACTCCCTGGTACATGATAAACAGTGTGGGAGAGCCGTCACATGAATGTACAACAAATGCAGGATTTGAAAATTGTGCCATATTTCACATCCCGCTTCATCAAAGCTTAATAAACATCAAGATGAGAATTTGCTAGAGTCTTCCTTCCACTTCACAAGGTTCTTTACAGTAAAATTAACTTTTAATGAGACTCTAGGAGAACTTGATTTAAACAAATGCTTGACAGGGAAAATTCAAACAACAAATGTCCTGTCTCAACATTAAAAGGAAAGTTCACTCAAAATTCCAACCTGCGGGACTTTCTTTAAGAATTCTTCTTTTCAAAGAAGTAAATACATTAAGCAAGCATGCATTAAATTGATTAAAAGTGACAGAAAAGAAATTGCCACAAAAATTTATATTTCAAATAAATGCTGTTCTTTTGAAATTTCTATTCATAAAATAAATTTGGAAAAAAATATATATATAATGGTTTCCACAAAAATAGCACTGTTTACAACATTGATAATAATAAGATATTTTACTTGAGCCCAAGATCAGCATACGTATTAGATGGTTTCTGGAGGATCACGTGACACTGAAGACTGAAGTGATGATACTGAAAATACAGCTTTGCATTTTAAAATATATTAAATTAGAAAATTGAAGTCACTAAAAAACTGGTTTCAACCATGATCACAATACAGAAAATAACTGCTTGAAAAATCTGTATTAAATACATCTTCAAAATTCATGTATTTTTTTCTAAACACATGAGAATGAAAGATGACAGAATTTTCATATTTGAGCAAACTATTCCTTTAACACAGCATATAATGCAATATGCCAATTGTGTGAATTCTGCTAAATAAATCAGGTCATTCCAAATAAGCACAGATTGTACACAGGCACAAGACTTTGCCCGAGGAAGCCACAAAGAAGCAGATGCCACTGAGCGTGAGAGAGAGATTTGGAGATTTTCTGACTTCACCTCGAATCATCTTTGCAGAAAACTGTTCATTTTAAGCTGTCCAGGTTGTAGGCTGTGCTTAATGACGAGAGTTATCTCCCATGAGCACATGGTGCTCGGATATGGCTTAAACACACAGCTGAACACTGAATGTTGATGACTGCGAATCGAAGGGTGTGCCAAAGGTTAACAGCTAATTTATTAGAACACGCACACTTACATAAACACACAAATATGCTTGTGCATAGTCTAAAACTTTCTTAAAACCAATGCCATCAAGCCATGACCATGATTCTAGATTACAGACCATACAGGTCTGCATCCACAGCAGGTCCCGTGAAGCTGATCTTCAGGCCTATGAATGCTAAATAAGGTCTGTTCCAACCTCTGTGCCATCAAACATCTGCTGTTGAATAAACATTGTTTACCTGTGTAATCGATGAGGGAGCAATGAGAATCCAGAGAGAGTGAGCAGTCAGTGAATCCCAGAGTATATCCCAGCAATTCAATGAGAGAGCATCAAATCCATGTCACTCCTGGGTCTGCAGTTGCAAAGGTAACCTTTCCTCACCTAGAGTTTTGAAGAGACTTTACAACGATACACAGATGAACAGAGGTCTCAACAGACTGTTCATGTGGCTCAACTGGTGGAGTGTGGCACTAGAAATTGCTAACATCATGGGTTTGATTCCCCGTGAAATGTTTATGTTGAATGTCCTTTCACTTTGTATTAAAAAAAAAAAATTAAAGAAAAAAAAAAGACTGAAATGTAAGAGAAGACCAAAGACCAATGGCCAATTTTCTCATGAAAACTCAGTTATAGACATAATTGCCACAGGAACATTATATAACAATGCTAATTTTCTTAAATCGCCACATAAAAGCGTACAGTTGCAAACCCTTCACTATCAACAGTTCTTAGCAATGTCGAAGGAAGCAGGCAGATGTTCCTGCTCATTAGTTTCCCTGACTGTTAATTAATCCGACACCTGTTTCAGTTTTACTCAGCTCTCCCTGTTATTTAAACCCTTAGTTTTCTCAGTTTGGTAGGCTGATTCCTCTTCGTGCGAGACTTCTGTTGATCCTCAAATTGTGTGTGACATATATTTATACATACAGCCATATCACTTCGGATACGAGTATGAACTGTTTATACAACAGTTCGACAGCACAAGTGTGTAAACAAATTTATAAAACGGATAGTTCCAGTGTTGTGCCGGAATTTTGACTCCCTGCCAAATTATTACCCCCCTCGTTGAAGTCGCTATTTTATTGCCTAATCCTAACCCCACCCCTAATCCTAACCGCTCCCCCACACCTAATCCCAAACCTACCAATACTAGGGGGGTAATAATTTGCCGAGGGTAGGATTTCGGCACAACACCGTCCCTTGATTCTGATTGGTTGAGCCTGTTACTAGATTGGAAATATCCAAGTATGGTACCAGACGCTAAAAATAATTGTATTTGTTAGAAAATTATCGTGCACAAGTTTTTAGTATAGATAAATTAATTACATTGATGACTAATGATTTTTACAATGGAATGAATCAATATTGAACTTACTTAAGCTGAACCATCACACTATTTTCTTCTAGAGATGCTGTGCAGCCAAAATTATGTTCCCTATATCTCGGTAAAGCTAGGCCTACCTTGACACAATCTGCATTGTAAGAAGCGCTACATAAATTAAGGTGACTTGACAAGTCAACTATTGCCTACAGAATACAGCTATTTATCTAACTTTTTGACATGGCCTGCAAATTACCACATTAGATAAATAATTAGGCGTACCTTTACAACGAGCAAGTTTACATGTACGTTTACAACGACAATTATTTGAAGAGTCACAAAATTATGAATTTATCGGAGATTATGGGATACATTTCATTATTGATCGTACAGAGGGCAAAATTATCGTACAAACACGACAATTATCGTACGTCTGACAACACTGGTTCAGCCGCTTTCGAAGCCATTGTAAAATTCCCGAAAACATACAGCTGACCGCATCACATAAGTATCGACGCGCCACTGAATGTGTTGCTGCATCTGTTTTAGCAGCCACTCTTAGCAATGTAAACGTGTTTGTTTTTTATTGATTTTGTTCATTCAAGCTGCATGCTTATGTAGAAGAGTATTGTGAGAGAGATGTCGAGTGACCGAGCGTATTACCTGCATTCAAATTTAGCATTTTCCTTCAGGTCAGTCCTATGTTCATAATAATAATGATGAATCCGTTAGAATGTCCGCTGCGATCTTGTCCTTTTAACATTTAATGGGCTTTCGGTGCCCTGCTGACACTGACAGCGCAAGTCATAGCATAGTTTCAATATAAAAGTCTTTTAGACTGAGTCACTCACTCATAAAGACAATCTTTGCCGCCATCTAGAGGCGTAATAAATGCAACTTCTGTTGCTGTTCATGTTCCGGGGCTATTTTTTCCAGCGGAAGGAAGGCTTTAAGTGATTTTACCTTATGAAAGTTGCATTGATACACATTTTTTTTGTCTTTAATATTGTATTATGTGGTAACCGTTTTATAAATGCAATAAGCCCTGTGAATTTATAACAGCCGTTAAGGGCTGTATAAGGGCCGTTGTTAGGCACAACGCGGAGCGAAGTTGGGGTTTGCTGATGAAATAATCGATATTACAAAAATAAAATAACGCTATATTACAAAATGCAACATTAAAAAGTGTATAAGTCACCTATTTTCTAAATGTAACAGTGTCCAACAACGACACCAGCAAGTAGAGTTACAGCGGGAGGCCGCGTCTCTTATGCCTTCACTCAGTCCATTGACTTTGAACAGACCCCCTAAAGTGTGTGCTGGGTTTGGTGGGGTTAATTGAGAATCCATCGCACCTCCATCACACTATGATTGAATGTGATTGGTTCATGAGATAAATTCCACCTTTTGATTTGGAATTTTGTAAAAGGGATATAAATTTACATTTGATATATCATATAGACTTTGCTTCCTCATTTTAAAACACCGCAAGCACTCTACTGATACACAGTGTATTTAAAGTATATTATACCTTATATGTATAACATGATTTTAAAGTGCAAAATTATAGAACAAAATCTCCAAGCTTCTCTATTCCACACAATGAAAATGGCTGAGAGCAGTGGCTGTCAAGCACCAAAATGACAAATAAATAAATAAATAAATAAATAGTAGTAGTACACAGCATGGAGAACAGTTAGAATCTTTGTCTACTTTGCACATTTTTGAAAGTTAGAGATCTTAAATATTATGAGTATTGGCCATTAAAATGTTAAATTGTAAAGCTCAGCATGTTCCGTTGTTTACTGATGACAGTTCGCCTTGACCACACGCACATAAACTGACAATGAACAGCACCATGCACAGCTTGCTCTTTAAACTCAAGTTTTATGCACCATCTTTCACAGTTTGGGACAAAAACAAATTCATCAGTACTTTTATCAGCTGACACGCACGCAAGAATTTCAGCCTGAATATTCTCTGGAGTGAGAAGCACGCACACACACACACACACACACACACACACACACACACACACAGGTCACAAAAGGGTCAAAGTTTTAGACGGTGAGATTCAAAAATTAGTTCTTGTTGGTAGATGCAACTACACTATTATGTGGGCACAAAGCATGCTTTTCATTGGCAAAATATTTATCACAAAGTGCTAAATTTTGTTGGCAAAGGCAATTTACACATGATTTCTCCCACCATTGTCTGGTTAACTTAGGAAAAATTATAAAAGAAATCTAAGTGATTATTAGGACAATGGCAATAAGGAGAGTAGATTTAGATTTTAATGTGACCGGTCCAAGTTCAAATCCACCTTTCCCAATCTCATTCTGCCCTATATCAGCTCCAAAAATGATCTTAAATAAGACTTGAAGAAAATATTAGACAAGTGGAAATAATGTGCATAACAGATATTTAATAATGGGAATAAAGTGTTTAATGGGTATTTAATCGGCTTGTAATTTAAATTGGATGTGGTGTCTTCTCCTTTTTCCTATTGTATATCAGCTCTGAAAGTCATTTATATTAAATATTAATGAAAAAAATATTTGAAAAGTGGACATAAAGTGCAAACAGGTATTTAATAATGGGAATAAAGTGTTTAAGAGGTATTTAATAGGTCTGTAATTGAAACTGAATATGGTGTCTTTGTGGACTGTGCTGCTCATATTGTTACCATGCTGGAGGACATCTTTACTGATTAGCAGGTTTGATATAGTTATGGTTAAGGTTAGGTGAAGGGGTAGTTTTTAGGGATAGGAACAAGTAAGCTCTAAGTAAGTTTTTTTTTTTTATTCCATCAGCCAATCAACATAATTTAACATAATTATATCACCGCATAATTTTCCTTCACCTGTTAAAATGAAATATAACTTAATAAAACAATAATGAAAGTACAAATGTCCGTTTGATTTATTACAAATAACCTGATGACCATAATAACAAAAATGACAAAAGGAACCCATTTTTTTTATTAATTCACTTTTTTTATGTGTGCATCAATAGTTCATATAAATAGTCCATTATTTATACCATCTCAAAAATAAAGATTCTTTATTGGCATAGATGGCTGAAGAAACTCAGTTCCATAAAAAACATGGAATGCACTTTTCCAATGCACAAAAGGTTATAATAGAAAACAGTTCTTTAGATTATTAAAATGTTTTCAACACAAAAGAAAATATCTTCATTTTTAAGAATGTATAAGATTAAATTGTGTGTGCAAGTTTGATATGGGCACTTTCTGTATAAAATTGTTACCGATATTACAATTATCTCCGCTTTCTCCTACTTCTGGGTGTAAAGAAATTGTGACCACAAATTCAAAACAAAGCTTCCACTGTGTAACTTTTTGAGAAGATTGTTCACTTTACAAGTTCGATAGCCAGCCTATTCTTGTCTAAGTGAGCAGTTCTTGGCCAGAACAAGCAACAATATGCACCAAACTTCATGCCAGTAATCGAAGGTGTTGTTTGCAAGGCTACATTTGACGAGGCAACCAATTCAAAATTATACAGAGACACTATTAGGAGAACTGAAAGCTCTATTACTGTAAAAACCCAATCAAGCGCAATCATCAGACATATTTTCCCAAATGTTTTAGAATTAAATTAAAATATTAATCCTTTAAAACATTTAAGATTGAGAATATACAACAAATAGCAGAGCATTAACCTTTTGAACGTTTCTACTGATGACCCAACAACAAGCGTCTTCATTCAATGCTAATGCCAGCTAATTTCCTATTAGCTAATTTATCAGAAGAACACAAGCATATTTCAACTGCTAATCCATTATCCACTAGCATACTGATGTTTGAGTCGGCCGCCATTATTGTTTTGCTACAAGGGCCTCTAATGTTTGACCATGTGGCATACAATAATCTTTATCCTGGAGCAGTGAACTGGTGCTGTAGCGCTGGCTAGCACGTTCGTGTTAGCAAGCAGCGGGTTTGCACTGTTGCGTGCAAATTACACCCCGAGGCCAGTGAAAGAATGACAAAGGTTAACAGTCCCCTGAGGGGAGGGGAAGGGAAAAGAGAGCAAACAGGGCAGAGGTGAAGAACAACCAAAGAGGCAGAATGATAAGAAAAATGAGCGGAAAGAAAACAAGGACCTTAAAATGGGGCGATGCACTCTAGCACATAACTCGCAAATACACGCACGTAAGCGAGAGCTGTGCAAACAAAGTGAAATCTAAAACAATTACACAAAAGCACATGCACAGAGATGGGCCTGCACACAAATAACTGACAGAAACACAAATGCGAAAACAAATCTGTGCCAATTTAATTCTTTAATAGGTCTACTCAACTGGGCTTTACATACCGGGTCTATAGAGTGGTGCAGGAATGATGCATTTTTGTAGGCCAAACCAGAAGTTAGCATCACACTGGTTCCCTCGACAAAAACCCAATAGGTTTTTTCCATTAGCGTTTGGATTATTGGAGAAAATATGGTCAATGGCTACAGACAATTCTTGTTTAAGAACAATTTCACTGAAAGTTCGAGTTAATACACTATCAAAAAGGATGTGTTCATTCTAAACATTTTTTTTTGTGTTATGACTATTTTAACACATTTTGTTTCATTTTGTGTAAATGAGTGTTAAAAAGAAAAATGCAACAGTGTACAACACAATGTGTTAATTATCATCTAATCAAGTTGCTGCTTGTGTTACTTCAAGAGCCATTATTCTTCTTATGAGCAAGTTTCCTTGCTCTTCAACTTTTCAGCATCATTGGATATCTTCAATGCGTGGAGGAGGAGAAAAATATTAGTTTTCTTTTGTTAGATTTATTGTGAGTGGAATCGCTTAAAAATATCTGTTTTCTTTTGTTAGATTTATTGTGAGTGGAATCGCTTCTAATTAATGAATGACACATTGTAGCTATGCCGTGATTCACATCAGGGAATTTCACAGTGTCGTTTACCGCACCTCTCTCGTGGTGCCATGTGTTGTGTAAAATGCTCTGAGAAATTAACATTATCTCTGACGCTTAGAGGTGCACTATGTGACTCAAGAGGGGTGCTAGCCACTAACGCTAGAGACTGAGGTTCGAATCGGTTCGAATCCCGCTTGGAGTGCGTCGAGTAGGACTGGTTACATTTGGTGCCGTGACCCGGATGGGAGGGAGTTTTAGGGGGGACTAGTGTAACAGAGGCAAGCTAGTAAGAGCTGTGCAAGTAAACCTCACTCCCTTGGCCTCAAGAGGTGCGCTAATCACTGATGCTAGAGATTGCGGTGTTTAGCATTCCCTTGTTAGCGTGCCCGTCTCCCATGCCGGAGACACCGGTTCGAATCCCGCTTGGAGTGGGTCTAGTAGAAGTGGTTACATTTGGTGCCATGACCTGGATGAGAGTGAGGTTTAGCTGGCAAGTGTAACGGAGACAAGCTAATAGGAGCTGTGCATGTAAACCTCACTCCCCTGGCCTCAAGAGGTGTGTTAGAGTCCTTGTTAGTGCGGCCACCTCCCATGCCGGCGACGCTTGGAGCGGGTCGATTAGGACCGGTTACACAGGCAGATGTTCGAGTGGCTTCATCTCATCAACCCTCACCATCACTTAGAACAAATACATAAATAAAAAGATTCATATTTAAGATGCTTGAAATCTGCTTGGTTTGAAAGTGACTTCTGTGCTACACTACTGACAATGGACAAAAGACGTTTCTTGCTAAATGTTACTGAAATAAAGCTAATGTGACCGCACCATTTGTTTCATTCTGTTTGGTAAAAAATAAGCTAAATTAAGATGTTAATTTTCTTGCCATTGTGCAAACAATCAAGTTTAAGTGCTTGAGCTTGACCAGAGCATATTTCTAAATGTACAGAAAGAACACAGGGACCTTAAAATGTGCCGATGCGCTCTGGCATGTAACTCGCAAACACACACACACACACACACGCAATGGAAAGCTGTGCAAACAAAGTGAAATCTAAAACAATTACACAAGAGCACACGCGGCGAGACGGGCCTGCACGCAAATAACTGACAGAAACAAGAATGCGAAAAGAAATCCGTGCCACTTTAATCCTTTAATAGGTCTACTCAGTAACACACACACACACAATTACTGAAGAAACAAACAGATCCTCAAAAACGCTCCAAATTGCTGGCACAAACAAAGCCCTTATCATGCGAGTTTAAAAAGCTCTAAAAGCATCCTCATTTCTTTCTCTCCCTCACAGACTCATTAGTTGGATAACAGCAGAAGTACGGCTCCCCCAGTCGGCCCTCTATCCTCGTTAGCGCCTGCTGGCCACTTTCCCCTGTGTGTTCGCAGAGCGCTCTGCTAAGTGAAGGGAGAAAAAGCAAAAGTGGCATACAACAAATTATTTGACCCCTCGGGCCGCCCTCTAGTTCAAACACAACATTTTTAGGAGCACCGTCACCCAACCCCCCACCTCGCACCCTGCTCGTATAGCACCCTGCCTGGGCATCAGGTCTGATCTCTCTCCTGCCTGGTTCCTGGAGCGTTATTAAGTGAGAAGGCTGTGGCTGATTGTAGCCCACGGCGCAAAACCTGCTCTAACGTCTATACGCACGCTGCGAATGGCCTACTTCTACTCCATCAAGCTCTGTAGCACAAATGCACGCTCACATACACCAAATAACATTTTGTGCCAACCTCACGTCACCTTGCTTTTAATGTGACCCAACACTGGCAAAAGAAAGAGAGAGTATAAGACGCCAGAGGGCTAAATTTTTTTTTTGCCATTTCATGTTTAAAGCTCTGTGTGTACTGTATGTGTGTCTGTTTGTGAGGGTTTCTTTAAAGATATACATTTTGACAAGCTTACAAGCTGAAGAGACGGGTCAGGCAAATTACAGGGTCAAACTAGTCAATCAGATGCTTTTAACCAAGTCAACCCAGCTTAGTCAAGATAGTCTACCAGCTCTAAAAACGTTTAGCAAACAATTAAACCAGCTTGGGCCAGCATATGACTGGTTTCATGTTAAAAACCATGTAAAACTAGGAACTATTAAAGGTGGATTATTTATAAACACAGCATGACTCACCAGAAAATTCAACACTGAGAAGATTTTTATGTTGATAGCAAAAACCTAATGTTAAGACCCCAAGATATTCTGTCTGTTTTCACCTGTCTGTCTATTCTCTCTCTCCATGTGTGTAGATGTGTTTTTTGTTACAGGTGGGTGTGGCCTTCATTTGAACCTCCTGATTGGTCCAGCGGAAAACCTGACACGTATTTAAGGAACGCCCCAAACACTCATTCTTTGCCATGTGCCTCGTTGACTTTGTGCTTCCGCCATTGTTCTTCGCAAATTCCGATTATTATTGTTCGTTTCGTCATCGTTTGTTTGAGAGTGTCGTATCAGAGAGATTGTGAGTGTTTGTTTATTGTTAATTCTGACTTCCTGGTTTACTTGATCCTTGCCTGTTATACAACTACGAGTTGAATGCGGAATTTGATATTGTTTGCCCAAAACTGTAAATATCGCTGTACAAAACTCTTGTAATATTTTTCACTTTAAGGGAGGTAGGGGGTGTGACGCCAATTTATTTGATATTATTTTTCACTATGTTTATGGTTGTAGGGAGGTAGGTAAGTTAAGTTGTATTTTGTTTTCTTTATTTTCCTTTGAGGTAATTTAGTTTCTAAAAAAAGATTGTTTTGTTTGTTGTTTTGGCCTTGTCTGCCCCTGACGTTAACCCCTTATTATTGTTGTAAATAAAAATCTTATTATCGGAAATCTCTCTGGTATTGAGACTCGCTTTCTTTCTGTTACGGCTGAACCCCTAGCAGTCGTAACACTAACTAGAACCTTTTGGTTTTGAATCAAAGAAGCAAAAAAGACTTGTTCATTGATTCATTTTCTGTAGGTTACTTCATTCAGTACAGTAGGTGCTGATTATGAAGTCACCACATACATATCCTTTCTCTTAGCAAGCTACGGAAGAAGGACAGCATAGGCTTAAAAATGAATTACCTAAAATAAATAAATAAATAAATGATATGCGTAAACAGCCAAACTAATATGACTGACTTCATTTTGTGGAACACAAAAGAGCCTTTTTTGAATGCATTTTTGGTCATGCTTTTCCATGTAATTACAATGAACAAGGACTGGAGCTTTTATGGTGAAATGATTTGACTAAATATTGCACGCAAGTAATATAAATCACTTTCATAATTTTTTTTTTGGCCAGGACATTTTTGGATGAGTTTTTTCTTCTTCTTCAGTTTTTTGGATGAGAAGGCTATAGCTGATTTTGTGATCAGAATCACATGTAACTAACAGCACAGGTCCTCATCTATCTGAAATATCATTCTTCATACACACTTAGCTCTCATTCTCTTTGTTCATGTTTTTTTTTCTCCCTTTTGAAAGCTCTAATCCATTCCCAGAGTGAATAAAAGCCATCTTTAATTAGACCACAGCACCTCTGAAAATTCTATTTTTCTATCTTCCTTTTCTTCTCTTGTGTATAACATGGAAAAGACATTCATAGTTCTTCATTAACCGTATGGAACATGTTATTGTACATCATTAGTGGAGCGGCATGAGCAATCCTTCAGACAAGACACACAACCAGATGTGATCTATTAAGCTGAATAACAATGAGCAGTTAAACCATTTATAAGTTGAACTAATTGAAAGGTGCACATGAATGGACCTTTATTTGTGCTTGATAGAGCTTTTAGGATTCTTTACGTCTACACTCTAATAAATGCTGGGTTAAAAACAACCCAAAGTTGGGTTGAAAATGGGCAAACCCAGCAAAAGGGTTTCTTTTAACCCAGCAGTTGGGTTAAATGTTTGCCCAACCGGCTGGGTAGTTTTATTTAACTCAACTATTGTTTAAAAATTACTGTATTGCTTGTTTAAAATGAACCCAAAGTATGTTGGAAAATAACATTTAATAAGTTTAATGAAAAATACAAGGAAGTTACCAGGTTGCCTTCAAATTTTGAGTTCACTGAATCTAAAAATATGAGTTAATACAATGAAGGCGATTAGTTTAATCAACAGAAACTCAAAATATGATATTAACTGAACCGCATTAATTATCTAAGTTGATTTGACAAAACAAAAAAATTTCTCATAAATCATGAAAATATTTTTTACAGTGTAATTAAACAATAAACATTTATTAAATTGCTTAAATAAAAGTCCACTTTTTGAATGAAAATTATTGTTGCTTCTAGTAATTGTGTGTCTGATTTTTAATTTCCAACCAACTGAACCAACCCATTTTAACACAACATTTTAACCCAACCGCTGGGTTAAAACAACCCAATCACTAGGTTTGTCCATTTTCAACCCAACTTGGGTTGTTTTGACCCAGCAGAGTGTAGGTGGAAAAAAAACCCTCACCACCCAAAGAATGTGTTTTGAAAGAAATGCCGATTTTATGTCTCGATCTCTCATTTCTGCCACTGAAACCATCTTTTCCTTCCCTCAATAACGGTGCCCACATCTCCCCTCAACCATCCTCAATAACCTCAATTTCCCACTATTACTCTGTCAAAAGCTCCCAGAGGATGACAGCGGAGAACAGCGGAGCCGAGAGCTCGGGAGCAGGTGCCACCGCATCTGAGGTCACAGATTTCTCATGTCAAAATGACCTACAGTGAGGGCTAGCTCTGTGACAAGAAACAAAAGAGAGACGAAGAAAGAGAGGCTGAAAGGAGAGAGGAAGCTATCATATGACCGAGTAGGGTGGTTAATTTGCTCTAACAAAACGAAGAGGCCTATTGGGGCACAGACAACCCTAGTTAGGGGAAGAAAGAAAAACTTTGTCTGTGTGATGATCTGAAAACAATGCCGTCTTTGTGCGCTCGGATGGGAGCTTTTAAACGCAGCTGAAGAGCGTGCAGGCAGAAGAAATAGCGATGAGATGAGATGAAAGGAAATTATTAACATCCAGAGGTGGGGAGGAAAGCAGCAGTGTGCCATGAATGCAAAGAACACAGCGGTATGTTGGCATAGCGATCTCTTACACACATTATTCAAACAGAGCAGAGAATCATATCGAGAATAAACTTTACTTAAAATATCTTGCTATAATTAACATAAAGCAACCTTTTCTCTTTCTTTTCTCTTTTAACCCCTTAGCATTAATGTCTCTTTTGAATGGTTTTTGTACCACGGGAGGTACAGTGGAAGGCTAATAGTTTAATCAACCATTTCTCCTTCTCAGTATTTAAATGGTGACAAGTGAACCATGTGGCAATTAGTATACATAGATATACATTGGCAATTCTGACTTTTTTTCTCAGAATTGTATATATATATATATATATATATATATATATATATATATATAGCAATTCTGACTTCATACCATCCAATTTCGAGTTATAAAGTCAGAATTGAAGATATAAACTCACAATTCTTTTTTCCCCCCACAATTGGACGTTAAAACACACAAATTGAGCTTATAGCTCACAATTCTGAGAAATTTGCGAGATATAAACGTGCAATTCTGACTATTTTTGTTGCAATTGCGAGTTTTTAATCACAATTCTGACTTTATATCATGCAATGCTGACTTTATAACTCGCAATTGTGAGTTTATATCTTGCAATTTTGAGAAAAAAAAGTCAGAATTGTGAGATATAAACTCGCAATTGCAAGATAAAAAAAAGTCAGAATTGTGAGATAAAAAGTCGCAATTACCTTTTTTAATTTTTTAATTCATGGTGGAAACAAGCGTCCATACCAACGTGATGTCAGTGAAAAAGGAAAGTGATTTCGGAAGACAAAAAAATTGTGTATTACATTTTGACGAAAGTTTATGATTTTCTTTTTTCTAAATAAAATAATGTAACATGGAGATACCAAAACTCTCAGAAAAATGGTACGGTGGATTGTGGTATTAGTTTGTTTGTACCACCAAAAAACATCCTGATAAAAATTAAGCTTATTTTTTTCCCATTGTATACTGTAGATAATCAAGTTAAAATGCCTGATCTTCACTAGAGCATTTCTGAATGTCTGGCATAAGAGTTTAAAAGATACTGAATAACAGAAATGACCTAGATATTAATGAGGGTGGCTGATGTTTTTAAACAAATGCACACTCCGGGGGAAATTTCACTGTTTTAAAAAGTTTTTATCAGTAAATTAGAAGTGCTTTAATGATTATGTTCATAGGAAAAATAATATTAGTTGTTTTATCAAATGTGAATGGTATACCTCATTAAAATAATAGAAAATAAATGCTCCGCATGTCTGCTTGATCTCTCGAGAATCAAATTTAGAGATTGCAATGAGTGTGAACTGTGTGCTTTATAATAATGAAAGCCTCATGGAACTCATCAAAGGATTTATTCTGAAAACCCACAGTGGCACAAATACACATGCACACACTCGTTCGGCTACACACACACACACGCACAGGGGTTTTTAATTACTCTTAGTCACTGAAATTGGGATCAGTGTCTAAACTAATCTTCATGCATGTCTGGTTCAGGATGTAATATCTGTAATAGAGCAGTATGAATACTGTTACACTGTCTCCCACTGCTGAAATGCTTATAATTCAAATGAGACTGCTGGAGTTGTTATATTTAATTTAATCTACCAGCCTAAAAAATTATCTGCAATCAGAAGCAGATTGCGGTGATTAAAAATGAAATATGGTTTTAAATGTGCATTAATTTTAATGTGACAATGTGTTGTGCCAGAGATTTGCAGTTAATCCGATGACGAACGGATTCATTTTTAATAAAGTAACACAAAACTTTAATTACTGCCGCAGAAAAGGTAAAAGTGACTTATAAAATATAAAAATCATATATTTATATATTTAGAAAAGTGTTAGATCAAAATCGCTCTGTAATCACTGTGGGATCAAGGTTAATACCTTCAAGCACAGCATGCTCGAGGTGACAAAAAAGGAAAAAAAAATATTACAAAAGGAGAAGTGACAGATTTTAAATGATGAAAGTTTTAAAAGTTTTGAAAGTTAATCATTACTTCATGTGAGATTATATCAGCTCACACTTTACAAAAGAATATCGTTGAAAAAAGAAAAATGAATCTAATGTTTAACAGACATGAAGCGCATGAACCAAGTTTCTGTTCAGTGGCTTTTTGCAGTCAATGCTTTAAGCTACATACCTATAATTTATAATACCTATATTCACTGGAGCGACAAGTGTGACAACTAGCCACTAGTTACTCCCCAAAATATAAACCCATACTATGGAACTGCATTAGAGAGAAAAAAGCAAACAAACAAAACAACAACAAATGGTTTAAAGAAACAGTTAAAGCTCAAGTTTCAAAATAAAGATTTTCCAAAACAAAAAGTTTTTGATAATATGAAACGGAACTCGCTACTGCCAATACATACACAACACGCTGCTGTGAGCAAGACATGCTGCTGCTGTACAATATAACATACGTGAATTGCCTGTACCCAATCCATACACGTGGAGCTGGGGAAGGTGCAGGGTTTCTGGGAGGGTTTCTGAAAGCACTATGAACTGCTAAGGCAAGTGCTAACCAAGTATTAGAAGGTCGATCATGTGAGCTCATTGGCTACTGATACAGTAGAAACCAATCAGCTGTGCCCTATAGAGAATGATGTGATTGCAAGCATGCTGATTTAAGGAGCTATTAGCCTGCGCCATATAGAGTTTCATGACAGAACTTTGTATTTAGACTCACCGGCCACTTTATTAGGTACACCTGTTCGACTACTCATTAACGCAAATATCTAATCAGCCAATCACATCCCGAAGCTCAATGCATTTAGGCATGCAGACATGGTCAAGACGATCTGCTTAAGTTCAAACTGAGCATCTTAAAGGGAAAGAAAGATGATTTAATAGACTTTGAACGTAGCATGGTTGTTGGTGCCAGACGGGCACCAATCTACTGGGATTTTTGCACACAACCATACCTAGGTTTTACAGAGAAGGGTCTGAAAAAGAGAAAATATCCAGTGAGCGACAGTTATGTGAGTTAAAATGTCTTGCTGATGCCATAGGTCAGAGGAGAATGGCCAAACTGGTTTGAGCAGATAGAAAGACAAGTAACTCAAGTAACCATTTGTTACAACTGCAGAAGAGCATCTCTGAACTTTGAAGCAGATGGGCTACAGCAGGAGATCACACCGGGTGCCACTCCTGTCAGATAAGAACAGGAAACTGAAGCTACAATTTGCTCATCAAAACTGGACAACAGACAATTGAAAAAATGTTGCCTGGTTTGATGAGTCTCGATTTCTGCTGCGACATTCAGATGATAAGGTCAGAATTTGGAGCAAACAAAATGAAAGCATGGATCCATTTTGCTTTGTATTAATAGTTCAGGCTACTGCTGGTCATGTAATGGTGAGGGTGATATATTCTGGACAAATTTTTCCCTCCTACCTCATATACTATATGAGGCTGGCTATATAGAATTATGGGTAAAGGTCAACGGCTAAAATTAATACAAAACGTATCTGGACACATTCCTGGCTGTTAAACATTAGTAGTTAATGTCCGTTGTTAATGTGATGAACTACGCCTGTAAGTACTCTACGAGGACATCTGCTTGAACTGACCACTAAACATCTTGGAGGGTAAAAGTCATAGAAAATTAAAAAGCACAGAATATTTCTCAGAGTGTCTATGTTTGGATCCACCACCATCAAACCAATAATTCCCATGTGAAAGAAATAAAAACACAGTGAGCTCTCTGTGTCAGATGAGGCATATGGTAGACGATCGAGTGTCATATGACAAAAAAGAGAAGGGCGTCTGCTAACACAAGCTCAAACACACTCACATCTCATGACCGCTTTGCCTTTCCTGACTGAACTATTAAACAGTGCACTCTTTCTTCACCCGTTCAGATTCTAGTTAAACTTGTGACTAATTTGTCTCGTACATATGCAGACATCATGCATTCTACGCCCCTCGGGACCAGAGAGAAATGAGATTATTTCTGCGCCCTGTACACAGAGAAAGGTCTTTGTAATGAAAGCTGCACATAACTTATAATGCTTGATGTGGATCATCAATCAGGCTGTAGTCTGTGAAAGGTCTTCTCCACGCTGATCCATATATCATACGTTTACTTTTCTTGCAAAGAATTTAACAAACAACTCTTGTCTCATGCATATTTAAATCTCTTTACTTTTTTGATCAGGTGCTGAAAAGTTTCAAAAAAGGAAAGCGTTAAAGAAAAAGCATGCCTAACTATTTCATTCAAAGCGTTAAAATAAGGACAAAGGAACAGATGCTAATTTCAGAGGATACGGTCTGCTTTAACTCGACTCATCATGTTTTAGCTCATATTTAAATAGGCGTAATTCTGAAAGCTCATTGATGATTTCCATTTAACTTTTATACGGTGGTCCATTTTCCTTTACCGAGCGAGATGAAACACTCAAATGCTCTTTAAGGAGTTCATTTATCACGCCGTCCATTGAAATTGAGTGGCTGATTTCTGCAGGTGCGTAACAATGTGTTTAGCATCACAAAAGCTGCGGTAATGCAATAGATCAGCACTCTGCATAACTTTGGCTGCCGCACGACCAACAAAATCGACTTTGTAGCATGTAGTTCATGATGATATGGAGCGATAGCCAAAATGAGGACGGGAGAAAGAGAGAAGCTTTGAGAGAGAGAGAGAGAGAGGTGTAAAATACAATTCACAGCTATTATTATGCATTTATTTTTTGGTCACACTTTATATTAGGTATCCTTATCTATGTACTTACATCAAAAATATAAGTACAATGCAATTTTTGTGTTCATACTTTATTGTAAAAAAAAAACTTTTGCTGCTATTAAGGTAAACCTGGTGTGGATAGATTTATGGTGTAAGGGAAGTGTCAACAGTGCAATAAGTAATTACAGCTATAATTACTTGCAGGTATTTTTAAAATATACTGCAAGTGCAATGTAAAAACGTACATACACAATACGTGCACTGTATCAAATGATTAATTTAAATGTTAGCATATAGTACTTAAATATTTATATATATCCTATAATAATCATATAATCATCATTTTAAACAAACACTGACAAAAACTACACAAGTTTTAGGACTGGATGGTATATTAACATTGATATAAGTGATCACCCGGATTTAGACCTACCTATATTGTATTCATATAAAGCGTTCACAGGCAAATTTGCTTTATGTATTTCCCCAGCGTTGAAATTAGGCACATGTAAATGTCTGGAAACATGATTTCTGGCTGCGAGACAATATCCATGGATTACTGGATCTGTGGCAAATTGTAAAAAAGAACACTATCGAGTCCAATCTTTAGCTTAATCACTTGTTTTACTCGTGTTTTAGCACTTTCCTCTATTCGA
This sequence comes from Zacco platypus, assembly GCA_038088235.1. NCBI lineage: Eukaryota > Metazoa > Chordata > Actinopteri > Cypriniformes > Xenocyprididae > Zacco > Zacco platypus. Next base: position 9,149,932 of record CM076084.1, read on the forward strand.
CACCAAGACGAACGGCGGCAAACTTGTATTTCCCAAGGAAACCAACCCAAAATTGGAAAACATTATTACAAGCTTACCGTTGTGAATCAGGCTAAGTCAATGAGATAATTTTGGTTATGTACTTGCTCAATAATTGATTTTGGGATAGCAATGTTGAAAACAGTTGCACTGTTAAATATTTTTATGGAAACTGTGATACATTTGTGTGTTCAGTGGCCGTATTCATAAAACATTTTATCTTACCACTAAGAGTTCCCCTAAATGGCATTTAAAGTTCTTAGTTAGGGGTTTTCTCTTAAAAAATATTCAACACGTTTACTATTATGTCAACACGCTTACTCTCTATGCACACAGTGATTGGCTGATGGGGGAGGAGTCTCTGTCAGGGATTTAATCATAGAAATATTGTAGAATGACATGTTACCATATTAAAATAAAGGTTTTAAAATATAGGCTAAGTGTCACTAATAAAACTAGTTACATTTATTCAGCTAATTGTCAGCCTCTTATATGTCTGTGTCTCGAGAGAATGCAGAATTCAAGTGACAAATTACGTTTTTTTAAACAAAGTTTGGGAGGAGCACATTCAAATGGTCAATCTAATCAGCCCGAGTGGAGGTATATATGCACAGATGAGAGCCGACTCACCTATAGTTACCTCGGCGGTTTTCTGCATCCCTCCGCCACCCCATTCCTCACTCTTGGCTGGGGATAAGGAGTGAAACTTGGGTTTGGGCTAAATTCCAAGCTCGGAGCCCTCGATGCTGCTGGACAGCACACCAAATACGCTTATTATATATTTTATACTCTAATCGAACAATTGTAAGTGTGAACTCATGAAAACAACTGTCACAGGTAATCAGACATTATTTATTTATTTATTAAAGATTTATTTTTGGCATTTTATCATAGTTTCAAATCTATACATCGAAATATTTTTTGCATTTATGAAGAAAAGGTTCAACACCCGAGGCTCCATCGTCTGTTGCCTCATTGGTGTACCTTGTCTTTGGGTGGATTGTTTGTGATTGTAGCTTAGGAGTCCTAAAGTTTCACAAATTTAGGAGCTATTTTCAGAGCTAAAATGTTTTGTGAAATACTCTTAGAGCAAAAACTTATGAGTTTCCTAAAATTATGATTGACATGCCCATTATTTTTAAGTTTCTCTTAAATTGGCAAGTAAGCAGCTACTTTTAGCCTTAAGATGTTTTGTGAATACGGCCCCTGGATTCTTTGATGAATAGAAAGTTCAAAAGAACAGGATTTATTTAAAATAGAAAATCTTTTGTGAGATTATAAATATATTTACTGTACATATATATATTATACTGTATAAATAATATATAATATAATGTTAAATATTTAAAAATTAACATGTTACACTGGCAGCATGAATATGCAGCAGTCTAAAAAAAACCCCAACTGGTCTGATCTAGGCGGTGAATAAAAACCTCTCTCTCATTCCCACCGCTGCCTGCAGCCAAAGGCTCTCATCATAAAATACGAAGCTGACAGGAGGTGTTCTGGATTAAACCTGTTTAAACAGGAGACCGTGGAGAGCAGGCGTGTCTCTGCTCATGGGCCGCTTAGGTTCACGCTGTCTGGATTAGACCCCGAACAGAGCCCACTCGCGCACATCAACACACACCGACATACGCACACAGACAGAGCTTAGCAAGCAATAAAGCATCTCACACCTGACACCACTTTAACCTGCCTGGTGCAGAGAGAGAGAGAGAGAGAGAGAGAACAGACAGGTAGACAGATTGAAGCGCTGCATATGAGCGCAGGTTCATCAACAACATGAGGAGCGAATGAGGCAAGCGTGGCTAATGTAAAATGAAAATGAAAGCGCCAAACGAAACACTCCATCATGGTATGGAAAATAAGACATGAGGTGTGAGCAGACCTACGTTATGTGAGTGAATAGACACATTCCTTACAAAACGTGCTTAACACATTGACAAAAAATTGAAAATGAATAAAAAAATCATCTGGGTCATTCTACTAAATGGATGCCATTTGGGCCCTTCAAATACATGTAAATATTTATAAAAATTAATATATAAGAATACATAAAAATATAATATATGTATACCAGCTTTAACTATGTAGTAATATAGACATTTTTCAATACATATCAGCAAAAAAAAAGAAAAAAATATGTATATATAAATATCTGTGTGTATCCTAAACATGAATTACTTTAGCTTGAGATGACAAAAAAGTGATTTATTACCACACATATACCTGGTAAAATGTAATAATAATTAATAATGCTAAAAGTATAAAATATTTCACAGAATGGCTCAGTTGCTGTTGAGCTGGTGATAGGGTTTAGCTCAGCACTGTTTATAAAGCATAAGACATATTATAATGTCAGTTCTCTAAAACAGGTCAAATAAAATTATAAGAGTAGTTTCTGGATTGAGAACAGTAATGATTTTACCTGGAAAAGTGGCTTTCAGTCTGGTTCAGTTTGAAGAGGCTTTACAGACAAACATTCTAAACTTTTACTAAAGGGTTTTTCAGGACTTGGAGTAGGCAAGAAAATGGAGGCTGTTCAGTGATCAATACGGCTGTGCACCTGTGTGTTGACTGTTGAACTGGTAATACATTGAAAATACAAATTTCCATATATATCCTCAGAACAAAAAAACTTTACAGTTTTCACTTTCAAGTTTTAATTGGAAAAATGAACACCTACTTTACTACAGACCTGACCTCAGAATCAATAAATCACAAAGACTATTTATAAAGGCAGTAAATTATATTTGAGCATAAACTAATTAAAATTCTTGTAAAAAAAAAAAAAAAAAAACCTTCAACATGTCATAGACCTTAGTCAGGGTAGATGCCATATTGAATTATACAAGGATGGAAATGAGACTGTGAGGGATAGTCTTTACAATGGCATGCACTGTAATGGTCCAAGATTACATAAATAATATAATTTATATATTATATATAATTGATAATTTTCATATCTCATTACACTTTCAGAACTTTCTCATAAATCTTTCAAAAACCATTTGACATGTTGTTAAACGACTACAAACTTTCAAATATGGTGCTATCCTGACTAAGGCCTAAGGCCTGACTAGTCTCCAACTCTCTTTAAACCAAAGTGAGAAACAGAATGTTTCTTTCCCACACAACACCCAAGCTTCACATTAAATAATTTGATTAAAATATACATTCACAAAGTGTCTGTAACTTTAGACTTTAATGTAAAATTTTTCACTCTTTGTTATATTGCAGCCATTTGCTTTTTCCTCATTAATGTACACACAGCACCCCATATTGACAGAAAAACACAGAATTCTTGACATTTTTGCAGATTTATTAAAAAAAGAAAAACTGAAATATCACATGGTCCTAAGTATTCAGACCCTTTGCTGTGACACTCATATATTTAACTCAGGTGCTGTCCATTTCTTCTGATCATCCTTGAGATGGTTCTACACCTTCATTTTAGTCAAGCTGTGTTTGATTATACCGATTGGACTTGATTAGGAAAGCCACACACCTGTCTATATAAGACCTTACAGCTCACAGTGCATGTCAGAGCAAATGAGAATCATGAGGTCAAAGGAACTGCCTGAAGAGCTCAGAAACAGAATTTTGGCAAGGCACAGATCTGGCCAAGGTTACAAAAAAAATTCTACTGCACTTAAGGTTCCTAAGAGCACAGTGGCCTTAAAATGAAGACGTTTGGGACGACCAGAACCCTTCGTAGAGCTGGCCGTCCGGCCAAACTGAGCTATCGCGGGAGAAGAGCCTTGGTGAGAGAGGTAAAGAAGAACCCAAAGATCACTGTGGCTGAGCTCTAGAGATGCAGTCGGGAGATGGGATAAAGTTGTAAAAAGTCAACCATCACTGCAGCCCTCCACCAGTCGGGGCTTTATGGCAGAGTGGCCCGACAGAAGCCTCTCCTCAGTGCAAGACACGTGAAAGCCTGGATGGAGTTTGCTAAAAAACACCTGAAGGACTCCAAGATGGTGAGAAATAAGATTCTCTGGTCTGATGAGACCAAGATAGAACTTTTTGGCCTTAATTCTAAGCGGTATGTGTGGAAAAAACCAGGCACTGCTCATCACCTGTCCAATACAGTCCCAACAGTGAAGCTTGGTGATGGCAGCATCATGCTGTGGGGGTGTTTTCAGCTGCAGGGACAGGACGACTGGTTGCAATCGAGGGAAAGATGAATGCTGGACGGAAACCTTCTTCAGAGTGCTCAGGACCTCAGACTGGGCCGAAGGTTTACCTTTCAACAAGACAATGACCCTAAGCACACAGCTAAAATAATGAAGGAGTGGCTTTACAACAACTCTGTGACTGTTCTTGAATGGCCCAGCCAGAGCCCTGACTTAAACCCAATTGAGCATCTCTGGAGAGACCTAAAAATGGCTGTCCACCAACGTTTACCATCCAACCTGACAGAACTGGAGAGGATCTGCAAGGAAGAATGGTAGAGGATCCCCAAATCCAGGTGTGAAAAACTTGTTGAATCTTTCCCAAAAAGACTCATGGCTGTATTAGATCAAAAGGGTGCTTCTACTAAATACTGAGCAAAGTGTCTGAATACTTAGGACCATGTGATTTTTCAGTTTTTCTTTTTTAATAAATCTACAAAAATGTCAAGAATTCTGTGTTTTTCTGTCAAAATGGGGTGCTGTGTGTACATTAATGAGGAAAAAAAATTAACTTAAATGATTTTAGCAAATGGCTGCAATATAACAAAGAGTGAAAAATTTAAGGGGGTCTGAATACTTTCCGTACCCACTGTATATACATATATAAATATATACATACACACACACACACACATATATATACATACATACATACATACATATATACACATATACACATATATATATATACACATATTTACATATATATATGTCACGTGGATGGCCGGGCACATGTGCATCATTCACCTGGGGAACAGATGACACCAGGATGCACTATGGGAAGAATGTTCTGCTTGGAAACTTTGGGTCCTGCCGTCCATGTAGATGTTACTCTGACACGTACCACATACCTAAGCGTTGTTGCAGACCATGTACACCCTTTTATGGAAACGGTATTCCCTGGTGGCTGCGGCCTCTTTCAGCAGGATAATGCGCCTTGCCACAAAACGGTTCAGGAATGGTTTGAGAAGCACAACAATGAGTTTGAGATGTTGACTTGGCCTCCAAAATTCCCCAGATCTCAATCCAATCGAGCATCTGTGGGATGTGCTGAACAAACAAGTCCGATCCGTGGAGGCCCCACCTCGCAACTTACAGGACTTAAAGGATCTGCTGCTAACTCACATACTGCATCATATTCAAAATAACACCATTAAAGTTTGCATGAAAAATTCATAGCAACACAGCTGCAGAATTTGCTGACAATGAAATGTGCTATAAATGAGGCATTGCAGTAAATTTTGACAACAATCACTCTGGCATCATGGACCGGACCTTTTTTGCCAACAACACTTGCCAATTCGGTAAAGTTTCATGGCATACAGTCTTTATTATATATTCAAGTTTTGTTTAAGGTCATTTGGATCAACAAACTGAAAAATAATTGATGTCCTATTGTCTTTAAAGCATTTTAATGGAGACAGCTGCACCGTTATTAATTGTAACAACTTTACTGCACGTCATTTAAATAATATATTAATGTCATTTTACTGACCCCAAATGTAGTGTACATAAGGCTGACTGTGGATTATATCTAATTGTCCTGTTAGACTGAGTTAGGACACAACATAAAATGTTAACATTGAGGAGAAATCTGATCCAAGACCAACCTGTATCCTCTGGGCTACATGTGGCATCCAAGCCTGAACATTTCCATACTGACTCCAGACCAGCGATGAGGCTATCCCTGTCCCACCCAATTCACTCACACTAGCAGACGGTGGCCAGTGAACCAGATGCTCCTTTTTCGGCTTTCTGAACAAGGGAACTGTAAGCGGACACAATGAGGACTGACAGCAGAGAGGGATCTCTGGACAGGGAACGGTGTGTATGCATATGTGTGTGTTTGAGTGTGCATATCTGCTTTGCCCGTCACTCAGAATGTGTGGTGACATCACAGATGGCCATGCAGTTCCCCTGTCAGCTGTCCAAAATGGGAAGCCAGGATGTGATTGATGGAGCATGATGCTTCTCCAGTATGCTACACTGACCTGGAGTCAGCTCCTCTGAGACAGCTCAAAAAGGAGGTTCTGTCTGGCTCCAGCACGGTTAGAAACATACTGGAATCCCAGAGGTCCTCTGAGCTCGGTCAGTGTGGTACAAGTGAATAAGATATCTTTTTTTTTTTTTTTTTAAACAGGAACAGGGTCAGTTCTCTGTGCACAAACATGTTATTGAGAGGCCTTAAGCCAAAACATATGCATAATATCTCAAAACATTTTTTTTAAATTCATAAATTCAATGAAAATAGTCACAGGCCACTTTATTAGGTACACCTGTTCAACTGCTCGTTAACAAAATATCTAATCAGCCAATCACATGGCAGAACCACATGACAATCACCTTGCAAAAATGCCTTGTTGATGTCAGAGGGGAATGGCCAGACTGGTTCCGGCTGATAGAAAGGCAAAAGTAACTCAAATAACCACTTGTTACAACCAAGGTGTGCAGAAGAGCATCTCTGAACACGTCAAACCTTGAAGCAGATGGGCTACAGCAGCAGAAGACAAATTGCCACTCCAGCTAAGAACAGCAATGTCACAAAGCTCAAATCATCTCAAACTAGTTTCATGACAGTGAGTTCACTATACTCAAATGGCCTCCACAGTCACCAGATCTCAATCCAATAGAGCACTTTAGGGATGTGGTGGAGCGGGATATTCGCATCACGGATGCAGCAACTGCGTGATTTCTGTCATGTCAATATGGATCAAAATATCTGAGGGATGTTTCCAGCAGCTTGTTGAATCTATTCCACGAATAATTAAGGCAGTTCTGATGGCAAAAGGGGTCCAACCCAGTAGGATACTAGGAAGGTGTACCTAATAAAGTGTGCATTTATATGGCCCGGCCATCCACTTGATGCAAAAGAAAACGTCACTCATCAGACCAGGCCACCACTTCCATTGCTCTGTGGTCCAGTTCTGATGCTCATGTGTCCACTGTTGCCACTTTCGGCGGTGGACAGGGGGTATCTTGTATCTTGACTGATCTGAGGCTATGCAGCCCCATTTGCAACAAACTATCTTTCTATCAGAACCAGCATTAACTTTTTAACTACTACAGTAGCTCATCTGTTTGATCGGACCACACGGGCCAGCCTTCGCTCCACAGGCGCATCAATGAGCCTTGACGCTGGTTCACCACTGTTCCTTCCATGGATCACTTTTGACAGATACTGACTGCTGCAGACTGGGAACACCCCACAAGAGCTGCAGTTTTGAAGAAGCTCTGACCCAGTCGTCTAGCCTTCACAATTCACCCACTGGTGCCGTGATGAAGAGATAATCAGTGTTACTCACTTCACCTGTCAGTGGTCGTAATATTATGCCTTTTTTTACAAGCACTAAAATAAAAAACCTCAATAAAGGAAATAAAAATTCAACATGAAATAAAACTGCTTAAAATTCCATGTGACATTTTTACTAATATTTTACTATTTTTTTAAAATGTATTTTTATTTTCATTTAGTTTAGAATTCTTTGATTTTAAATGATTGAAACAGGGCATTCATTGAGAAAAAGGAATTCGATAAGATAATGTACGTAAATGATACTGTAAATGATTACATAATATTTTTTTTCTTTTCTACATTTATCTGGATTAAAATTAAATTTTTTAAAGTTTATTACATTTAATTAAATTAATAAAATATGATATAAAATAAAATTAATTGATTAAAATAAATCCATGACGGCAACCCCTAAAAAGTTCTACATATGAAGCACCTGACAAAAGCCTTTAAGGTTTTATATACAACCTTTTCCTTTAAAAGTGTGGTTCTCACATGAGAGATTCCAGGTTCAGCCATTGTTGTACTGATCGCCCTCTGTTTTTCTCTCTCTCTCTCTCTCTGTTTCTTTCTTCAGTAATACCCTATCCCCTCTCTACCGTCTTTCTAAATAAAGAGCGGCAAAAGCCCCTATAAAGTCGCTAAAAGTGGAAAACACATTAATCAAGCAAATTGACCAGCATGTCTTCCTCGGCAGGTCTGCATCACACGTCTGCTCTCTCATCTCAGGTTGTCATCTGTAATATCCCCCTGGCACACTGGCCGGCGCTGATATCCCCCCATCAGGCACGGCTCAGCCCGGTGTGGACAGCTTGTGGTAAGGAGAAATATGTTCTCTTTTTCTCTTTGCTGTCCTCAGCAGCCACCTTATCAGATCAAACAGCTGAGAAACACAGCAATGACTCAGTGACCACTGTGTGTGTGCGTGTGTGTTATATCTGCTTCCTGGGGCCCAAGACACTAAATTGGTTACGTTAGATATGGGACAGCACACATTCACATGCACACACACATGCTTACATATATGTACAGACATCTAACAGAGTCAGATATGCCAATACCGCATGGATCAGCGGTGCCTTATCCTGCTTTGTCCACCAGCAGCTCGGCGTCAGATATCATATTACTGACTGACTCCAGAGACATGCGCAGGGTCAATGGATCAGAACCTGATCGATACTGGGAAAGGAGATACAGGAGGTTATATTAAAGTGGACAGAATTAAATTCATGTGGAAAATACAACTGAAAGGCAGATAAAACCTCCATTTTCTGACCTCCATTTTCCATTTCCTCTTTCTTTCTGTTGGCTCACATGCTAGACAGAGCAGTCATTATATATATATATATATATATATATATATATATATATATATATATATATATATATATATATATATACACACACACACACACAATAACCACAATAACCCTACTCTTAAGCTGTCATGATTACCTGCTGGAGTGCCCTTAACAGCCACCAGAGGGCACTCCACCCCAGACTTCACTCACACACACTACATTTCCCATAAATCACTGCCTGGACTCATTATCCCCGAACTCATTCACCTGTGTCTTGTTAGCCTGTTTCACCCACCCAATATAAACCTGGTTCATTCTCTCATTACCTGCGAAGTCTTGTACATGTAACTCTGCATTTCTGAGCGTTTCTATGGTTCTTGGTATCTTGTTTTCCTGTGTCCTGGTTCTGCCCCGTGTCCTGTATTTCCCTTTTCCTGTGTTCCTTGCCCTGTTTTGTGTTTGTTTTGGACTGCCTGCTTGTTTTTACCTTTGCCTGTATACATTGGATTACGATTGTGGATTACCCCTCAAATAAACTGCGTTTGGATCTCAACCTTCAAGTCTCGGAGCAGTTTGTTATATAAGCACTGAAACATTTATGTTTAATGTAAATCGCAATACAATAATGTTTTCAAAATACTTTAAAGTGCCCCTATTATGCTTTTTCAACAATTACTTTTCATGCAATATGTAATTTAGCTGTCTGTAAACAATCTGTTGTGAATTTCTGAAGCCAAAAGAATGGATTCTGAACAGCCTAAACGAGTCATCAGGAATTCAAATCCCACTTGGGTAACACATTTGCCTAATGCCCTCCTATTAGTGATGTGTGGATCACGGTACTATCCATGGTCGCAGCGGATAATCCACGGGTCTTTAATCTAAAAATATACAAAAAATGTACACAAAGTTAACAGAAATTATTCTGAGAAGAGTATTTTCCAACACAATATAAATTTTAGGGTGTTTATGGCATAATGTTTTGACAAACACTAATTTGCAGATGCAATTGCAGGGTTCATTTGTTAAGCAGAAATGGAGGCAAAACAGATCTGAGAGAAATTTCAAAAAAGTAGAGTGAAATAAAAACAAAGGGAAGGAAAGAAAAGTACCGTTTGGGAGTGTTTTAGTGAAGTAGTTAACCAGGACCAATCGAGTGTTGGGTATGTGATGTAACGATTGTGAAACACTGTTTGCATTATGATAATAAACTAGTGAAGCCTTTGCTTGGGCTGAACCTATTTAATGACTTGTGATGGAAACAATGACATTTCAATTTAAGTTTTAAGGGTCTAAAGCCACTATTAAAGATATGTACTTTTGCCAAAGAAGACCTTTTTGAAGACCTTCAACATGCTCCTCAGAATCACAACCTGTAAATATGATTAATTATATATATTTTATATATATATATATAATTAATCATATTTACAGGTTGTGATTCTGAGGATATATATACATACTAAATAGTTATTGTTTAGGTCTCCGGCTAACTGGCAAACTCATATTATTACTGTCTAACTGAAAGAGTTCTGCAAATCATCTGTGGTCCACTATAACCTAAAATTGTTCCCATTAATGCAGTTTGTCTGTTGTTGTTTCTACTAATGATAAAGGATGGAGCAAGATTTGTTTTACAAATGTCAATGTCATTCACGTTAGTGCTCAGCTAACTAATGCACTGTTATTGTTACAGTTGATGCTGTGATGCGGAATTACAGTTGCAACATCTCATATTCTATGTCAAACGGTGTAGTGTATCACTGAGAAACGCCCCGCTCGTGTTAAATAGTTCTTCCAATGTTTCGTGCTCAGATTGATATGTTAAAATCGAACCATCGTTACTGTCTTCATATTGTGTACAATTGTTGAGCTTTAGGAAGCCTCCAGAACTGAAGTTCAGTTGTGGTAATGGCTGTTTCGTTTCCGCGCTGTATGGGGTAGACCAATCACAAGAGACTGCAGGGCCATCTGGCCAATCAGAGTAGAGTAGACTCTTGGAAAGGAGGGATTTAGGTACTGAATCATTGAGAATCATTGAAAAATGTGGTGATGTACAATACATATTATGAGAAAATTAAAGCCTTTTTTGACATTTGATGCCCGTAAACTTGTTGTAGGAGACCTCCTAAGCAGAATTAAGAACCTTTACGATAGCATAATAGTGGCTCTTTAAAAAAAACAACAACTAATATTCTGTTAAAGACACCATACATACCTTGATTAGTGCAGTTTTCTTTCATGTGCAACAAATGGGGTTGTGTCTAGAAGGGATACAGCTACAGCTGGAAGTGAGGCAAAATCTCAGGTTAAATAACTGTAAATTAAATGTGTTACTTATCAAATTGTGTTTTAATAACATCTACACCTATCACAACCCTAAACCTACCCTTAGAATACTGCAAATACAGTTATTAAATTAAATAAATAAATATTAAATTACACAATATTGATGAGCGCATGTCCAGTGGCCACAGCTGTATCCCAACAAATGGTAAAACTTTATGGTACAAGTGTCCCTGTTACACATCTTACATGTACTTACTATTGTAATAACAGTAAATTAAGCATAATTACAAGCAACTAGCCCTGAAACAAAACCTAACTCTAATTATGTAGTAAGTACATGTAGTTAATTAATAATACTCAGTAAGTAAGTTTGAGCAGTACACATCAGAGGATGCCATGTATGTTACTACTACTACTACTACTACTACTACTACTACTACTAATGATAATAATCAAAGCTTTATGGGTGATGTGGGTCCAGCTTGGGATTTGACCTGATCTCCACCCTAAAAATTGCCCAATTCCCTCTAAAACAAAAGACAAAAGTAAAAAAATTAAATTGATAAAATCAAATTAAGATAAGCATTGAAAAATATGTCAACTAGCATGCTACTAAGTGCCCTACCAGCATGACACCCAATGCATTATTTCTTTGGTTACGTCTTCTCTGATATCCACAAAGGATTTGTTGATTTCCCGCTGCTGCAACTTATACAAAGTCCAGACCTCCCGATATTTAAATTGATTGGTTAGATATTGATTAAGCTGGCTGCTTCAGGTGATGTATGTGCTCGTCTGCTCGCTGAGTCTCTCAGGGGGCGCCATCAGACAGCGCAACAATGCAAAACAAACAACGTGGCCTGCCACAGAGAATAACATTCCACCAAAAACTCCTACTAGAGGAGAACGTCCACACCTGCTGTTCCTCAGTCAGAAAAAAAAAATCCAATTATGGGTCCGACAAGTAAACGTTTCAGCACTTAAGAGTGGATTGATAAGAGGCAAGAGTGATAGAGGGAGAGAGAAAGAGAGAAAGAGAGAGAGAGAGAGAGAGAAAAGGCTCATTTGCACAATAATACAGTTAGTGAGGTGATTTTAAAATAAGAAAAGCCCATTAACATTTAAATGACTGCAATGAGTTTCCAAATTAAGCATTTTTTTTGCAATCCTTCAGCTGGATCGGATCAGTCAGGGGGAGGATGAAAGGCCTGACTGTGCACTGCTGGCTGACTTTGGCCCGTTTCAGGCTGGCTTAGCCCTGTAAGGCTGAACCAAACTCAAGCCAAAACTGGTCCATTTTACAGTACTGTACATGCTCACATAAACTAGAGCGTACAGGACAAACACAGAGAGACTTGCCCTGGTATTGTATCAATGTAAAATTTATAAATGAATCATTTCATTTCAGTCAGATCTTGATCCAGCTGTTTTTTTTTTTTCACAATTCAGTGAACAACACACTGATTCAGTTGACCCCTCGCAAAGACCCGCCCCCTTTAGTTACTGTTGCTATGTCCGACAAGCCATGCACTCTCACGCCACACATCATGTTCTCACACAGTGAAAAACACATAGAGGAGCAAAAAGGACACTGACAACGCGTCAACAGACGAGACAGAGCAGGTCAGAGCAGAGTTTCATATTTAAAATATTGTAATTTTTTAAAGAAGATTAAACAATAAATACCGTATAGTGGCTCTTTAATGTGTCGTGACATTCGCTGTAGCTCCTTCAACCGATCATCTCTTCATACTAGTTTATATAGCATCAAATAAACATGAATGGACATCAGAAGGAATGTTGTTTCAAGCACGGAAAGACGTGAGTACACACAATTTACAAGTTCAGGTTCACCAATGTTAATCTACTAACTCCCCTGACTGCTTTGTCAGACAAAATGGCGGATTTGGGGTTATGATTGGTTAGACCGCCTGTCAATCAAACTGCCGGCGAAGGGTCAATTGAACTACTCATTTGAGTCGGTTCTTTCCTGTCATTGAATTGGAAAAACAGGTTTGCAAAATGGTCTGATCGATTCACATTCGTTCATACTACTCTCCCACGCTGAATCATCTGAAACGATTTCTCAGTCAGTAAGAGAGACAATGCCGAGATACTTAAAGGTGAAGTATGTAATATTGACAGCTAGTGATTGAAATTGTACTGCAGTCCAAATTCAAAATATCGGAGAGGGTTGTTTCTCTCTCTCCCTTCCTCCTCAGACTTGACGCTATGGTTTGAGAAGCCCACAACAGAAATGAGCCCAATGGAAGGCGACGAGCCTTAGTTGATTTATCTGTTTTAATATGCCTCTGAACACAGAGCTCTTTAGATGGATGCTTTAGGTTGGGTAGAATCTGTGATCTCTAACTTAGTTTGCTGGCTTCCATGGCTACAATATTTATTTTTTATTTTTTTGACTGTGCTAAAGCACAAAAATACCATAATATGTTTGCAGAGATTTAGGAAACATGCTAAGTTCACATAATTGCTTCTCTAAAAAGCAATACTACAGCCCATTATTCTACTTTGAAATGTGCACTTTTCACAGTCTGCTCTGGTCCAGAGACACAATAGCACACAGAGCGGATCATATACGCGAATTGGCGCAGACCACAAAACTTATCGGACCTAATGGAATACTGCAAAGAATGGTATATTTTAAAGAGATATGGATGAGATTAGGAGGAGAAACGGTTATGATGTTTGCACACCAAAAGTGAATTTAATTATTTGAGTGAGTAGATTAGATACAAAGTCAATGCAAAGACACGTAGAATTGGGCTACACGTTTGCAGCGAACGTGCAATCACGTCTTCCGTGCAAGTTAAATTATTTCAACTCGAGGGGAAATTCGCATGACGCATCAGAGCTTATTGACATTTCCGGGACTTCCACATCAGGTAGAGCAGCAATAGTAGTTATTTCCAACATGGTTGATGACGGAAAAAATGGGAGAAAGAAATATTGTTCTTGATGTGCGTGAAGACACTCCTCATTGCGAGATGTTAGAGATGAGGAGGAAAATGCGGTTTTACTGAACTCAACAGCTGAGCTGTGATAAACTAAACGCTATTGGCTGTTAGCAAGCAGAACACCATAAAAACTGCATTGCAACATGCATTTACAAAATAACTCAGAACATTATAGTATAATTCTAGCTCAGCACAGGTAAGAACAATTTATATTTTTTGCAGAGCTTTGAGATACAGTAGGATCCTATTACACACAACACTGTCTCATTCATCTCATATATTAACACTGAATTCATTGGTCAAAGGTTTATTAAAAAATAAATACAATATTGACCCTCTGTGTGACCGGTGCAATCAGGCCCTGGCAGACCTAACACATATTCTGGCAATGTCCACTCACATCTCCTTTTGGCCATAATAATTTGATTGGTTTTCATCGATTATAAATAACCATATTGAACCGTGTCCTTTGGTTGCACTTTTGGAATCTTTCCAAATAATGTGAGCCTGCCAGCTCCACTCACTAATGCACTCGCCCGTTCTACACTACTAGCTGAAAGGCTAATCCTTTTTTTTCTTCTTTTTTTTAGGGATACTGTGATGTAGGGAAAGCTCAAAAGAACAGCATTTATTTGAAATAGAAATATATTGTAACATTATGTCTTTATTGTGATTTCGATCAAATTAACGCATCCCTGCTCAAAATTTCTTGCAAAAAATGCTAACACTTTATTTGGATAGTACAGTTCATTTATTCTACTAACCATAAGTTCCTTTGCACTTACATGTCATCTATCAATCATTAGAGTATTAGTATATTATTTATTTATTTATTTATATATTTTAGGAAAATGTATCTTACATTTCCATAATTTCTTTATCCTGGTAAAACAGTGAAAGATTGTGTATTCCAGTTGTCTTGTGTATTCCAGTTGTCTTTAGTCAGACAATCAACATTCTGTCTTTAATGCAATCAACAGTCTGTAAAGGTGTCAACCAAATGGCCTAGAGAAACTGAATAACAAAGAAACGGTTTGGTAGATTGCAGGGTCCTGTAGGAGGTCCTAACAGGTTTCTATTGTTTGTAGCCCTTTTGTCTTCATGTATAAAGTTCTGTCTCACAGGCAGAACTTTGGGTTAAGTTATTTTGAAGGCTGACGCGCTGACATCGCTGCTGAAGAACTGTGCTACACTACTGCCTTCAATAAACTCTTCTCCCCACAAGAACTCTGGTCAAGCTTACTCATTTTATGTATTAGAGAAATCTAATACATTGGCGAGCCACCCAAAAAGACTGCTCAGCCAAATACAGCAAAATCTAACAATTTGGCGTGCCAGCCAGGAGAGACTGACAAGGAGAGAACTCACCAATTGCAACAAGAAGTGAACAGAAGAGCCTTGGAGATTCTACAGTTTTTATGTTGAAGATCAACAGATCGCATCTGGGGATACAATTTATTTGAATCAACTGGATCCTGTCTCAAAGATCCTAATTTGGTGAGTGACACTTATCAGCTCTCTTAAAGAACCTACTTCAAAAAAAATATTAAGTAGACCAGTAGAATTTTGTAGTGTAGTCGGATATAGTGTAGTACTGTTGAGAATTTTAGGCTTGGGCCTTTTTCGTGAGTCTGTAGGAACCTTTTAAATGTTTTAGTTCATTCTCCTGAGACTGTAGGAGCTATAGATATAAGGTTTATAGCTTGGCCCTGTTCTCTTGAGTCTGTAGGAATCATTTGAGGAAAAGGTTTGGTCCGTTCTCATGAGATTGTAGGAGCCACAGATATATAGAACATGGTTTGGTCCTTTCTCTGGAGTTTGTAGGAATTGTTTGAGACACAATTTGGTCCGTTCATTAAGAGATTGTAGAAGCAGAGGCTTGGTCCTTTCTCTTTGTGTCTGTAGAAATTGTTAAAGAAACAGTTTGGTCCATTCGTCCAGAGACTGCAGAAACCATAGATTGTCTTGGGACTGATGTTGCTGCAAGAATTATAATTTCTTGACTGGGTGCTGATTCAGTTGCCATTACAAAATTTAGGAACCACAAATAGTTTGGGACTGATGTTGCTGCAAGAATTGGATATTCTTGACTGGGTGCTAATTCAGTAGCCACTAATTGTAGTTTTGAAATAAATGCTCTAACTAGGTTAGAAAATGATGGCATAAAGCCATGGAATTCTAAGTTTGTTTGCCTTCCGATGAAAGATACGGAAAGATCCAGAGTAAATTGTGATCAAAATTGGAAACAAATTCAGCCTTGTGAGCTAGGACTTACAAAGAATTGAAAGTCTTTTAGGTCAGAAGTTTTCAGATGAACAAGGAATAGTAGCCTGAAAATTAATGTTGTGTCTTAAATGTAGTATTGAAAACTAAGCTACCAAAGTAAAAAGATTAAACTGTTATTTGACGTTGGCACTAATTGTAGTTTTGAAATAAATGCTCTAACTAGGTTAGAAAATGATGGCATAAAGCCATGGAACTAGAAGTTTGTTTGCCTTCTGATGAAAGATACGGAAAGATCCAGAGTAAATTGTAATCAAAATTGGAAACAAATTCAGCCTTGTGAGCTAGGACTTACAAAGAATTGAAAGTCTTTTAGGTCAGAAGTTTTCAGATGAACAAGGAATAGTAGCCTGAAAATGAATGTTGTGTCTTAAATGTAGTATTGAAAACTAAGCTAAGTTACCAGACTAAAAAGAATAAGATTAAACTGTTATTTAACATTGGATTGTTGGGAAATTGTTAGGGAATACAAGTTGAGACTATAATACACAATTTTGTAATTTGGAAACATGTTTGATTTGTCTGTGTATTTGAAATGGTCAGTCTAAAAGATTGCTGAGAATTCAAATCTGAATAAGCACCTTTAACGGCTCTAACACCTTTTGTTCTGTTTCACACCTCTGAGGGCACTCCTGTACTTGCCATGGCTGAGTCTCCACAAAACAATGGTAATTGGCCTGCATTGAGGCCAACAACAGAAAGACATGGAACAGAACCTCCAAATGTTACTATAGATCAGATGATGGAAAATCTGAATGAATATTTGGACAAAAGGCTTGGACTAAGGAAGTGTCAAGGTGACATCTGCCAGAAGTACAACATCAGGCACTCAGAGAATGGACAATGGGCCTTGCCGGACATTAAAAGGGCTTATGGAAAGATGCAGCGGTTAAGAGCAAACACCAACAGAGATGGATTGTCTGTAATTTTGGTCAAACAAATTCAACAGCATCTACAGAAGTGTGAGACTGACAAATTACGACGTGAAAACAAAGCAGAGAAAGCAAAGGTTCGAGCACTGGCTGAACAATTGCAGGACGAAAAGAAGGACAAAGAAAGACTACTAAATGAGAAGGCTAAGTTGTTAAATTTGCTTTCCAAACGACTGGAATCAAAAGACTGTTCTGGACAAAAGAGCAGTGATCTCCAAAAGAATGAGGATCAACAAAACTTTTATCTGTTTGGAGAAAGTGACAACGGTTCCACAGAGAACTCTGACACTGATGTCAATGTTAGACTTGCTCCAATAGTTGTCAAAAACAGAAGGACTGAACTTGAAATTGACAATGAGGAGGAGTATGAGGAAAATGGTGAAAGACGAACCCGCACTGTAACAAAAGTGGTAAAGAAATATGTTCCACACAAAACGTACCAGCCAGCTACTCCAGAGCAAGTTGACAAATGGTCAAAAGATTTGCCAGATGTGTACAAACAACCACAGAAAGCTTGGCAATTTCTTCAGCGTTTGCAGAAAATATACAATTTACATCCACTAGACGGAGTGATGATTGTTAATGTGAACTTAAGGGACAATGACCAAAAGAGACTAACAGAAAGTGTTGAAAGAAGGACTGGTGAGTCTCAAGCGAATATTGAAGCTGGATGGGAAGCTGTACGAACATTCTTGTTTGAACTGAAACCTGCAGAGGTTAATTGGGCTAAAATTACCTCATGCATGCAGAAGACGGGAGAAAGTGTTGCCGAGTATGAAGAACGCTTCATACAAATTTGGTTGGAATATGCCGGTGTGAACAACAATGAAGATTTCAGTAAAGATACTGGAATGCCTCTTAAAACCGCATTTGTAAATGGACTGAAACCTGAGATTTCTAAATCCCTTAAAATCAGGTATGATGACTGGGACAGCATTGGAACAGCTTTCATGCAGATTGTTGAATGGTCAGCAAAGATTGAAAGAACACAGGAAGTCAATCTCAGAGCATTGCACACCAAAACCTTGTCATACAACAACAGAACAACAGGGTATGAAGAAGGTGAATATGTGAGATACCCAAAACCAAAAAGTCAAGGAAGATGCCGGTACTGCAATGAAGAAGGACACTGGGTTCGTGATTGCAAGTTGATTTTAACATATCCAAGCGATGATGAGGACAACCTGTTGAAGAGGTTTCAACAGTTGACAGAAAAGCAAAAACGGACTCTGCTAAAAGTTTTTGAGCCGCAGGAAAACTGAAGAGCCTCTCTCTGCAGCACCAACTAGTGACATCTCATCCAACAATTGATGTACTCCATGTGTATGCAGAAACAACAAATGAAGACGCCATCCAAAAGGTGAAAGCATACACAGAAGTCTCAACAACTGAAGACAAAGATGATGTACTAGTAGATGGTGCTGCTAAAGAAGCCGTAAAGGAGAGAGGTGCACATACAGCGGCATTAAGACAACTTGAGCAAAACAGACAGCCAGACGGTAAACAGATGCAAAATGAAGTGCACAAAGAAGTAACATCACTGATGGAAAATGGAGTTGAACTGCATGAAGACAATCAATGTAGTGAGGATGACCACATGAAAACAGGACTATGCTTCTTTGAACATGTCACAGGGCGGCCCATGTCCAATGAAAATCTAACATCTGACAGCCTTGTCCAAACTGATGAAAGACTCAGCCTGGCAGTACACAATGTCAAAAATAAAGATTTGACACCTCCAAAGGGAGGCCCTGGTATGGTAATGATTCAAAAACCTCAGAGGTCACAACGAGAATCCAGGTGGAAAAGCCCACTCCAGAATCACTTTGTAGCTGACGGAGCAGTTAAGGTGCAAAGTAAAGAAAAGTGGGATTTGAAACTTCAGCCTAGAGACGAGGGCTAGATGGCAGTAGTGTTTATCAGAGTCCAGATATGGCGGGACTAGGGTTTTTAGGCTCTAGCTTGTCGCCTGAGGACGAAGACATAAACATACAGCCACTGATAAACACAGTAGTGTCCTGCCAATATTAAACAGGGATAGTTTAAGGAGCAGTTAGGAATTCTTTTAAAATCTTTTCCTTGGCAAGATACGTTTCCCTTTTCTCTTTTGTGTGATTGCAGGTGTTCCAGCATTCCAGAGGATGACCAAAGACGTCCAATGCCTAGACCGCACTGCACTGGCCACCTAGCTGAACATGCCTGAACGTCCACAGAACACAACACTGTCCACCACTTCCTCAGGATCACAATGTCAAAATAAGAAAGGACTCAAGCATTCAAGAGAATGCAGACTTCATCATGAACAATTATTCTGTCATTATCTTAAGTAATGGAACCTGTATGCAGCATACTGTGTACATGATTTATGAGAGTTTGTTTTATGATCAAAAATGATCAGAGGAGGGATTGAAAGATTGTGTATTCCAGTTGTCTTGTGTATTCCAGTTGTCTTTAGTCAGACAATCAACATTCTGTCTTTAATGCAATCAACAGTCTGTAAAGGTGTCAACCAAATGGCCTAGAGAAACTGAATAACAAAGAAACGGTTTGGTAGATTGCAGGGTCCTGTAGGAGGTCCTAACAGGTTTCTATTGTTTGTAGCCCTTTTGTCTTCATGTATAAAGTTCTGTCTCACAGGCAGAACTTTGGGTTAAGTTATTTTGAAGGCTGACGCGCTGACATCGCTGCTGAAGAACTGTGCTACACTACTGCCTTCAATAAACTCTTCTCCCCACAAGAACTCTGGTCAAGCTTACTCATTTTATGTATTAGAGAAATCTAATACATTGGCGAGCCACCCAAAAAGACTGCTCAGCCAAATACAGCAAAATCTAACAACAGGAAAAGCTCAACTAATTATATTTAGAAAACAGCTGTTTCCAACACAATAACCACCACTAACATTAGTATGTCTACTGGTTATTATGTTGGAAAGCAATCAAACTAGGACTGCCAAAAGGGAGCTATGAATGGATAATACCCGAACATATGTATCAGCTCACCAGCCGCACAGAAGGTCAGTATTGCATTATTTTTTTCTACAACCGTTTACAACCGTATTATAATACAACTAAATTCTTCATGTCGAAATTATTTTATATTTTCTTCGGTATTCTTTTTTCACACTGAAGGCTGGATGGACAGAAGGTGTGGTGTGAAATGGGAGGTACTGTACAGGACGTGCTAGTGGAACACACTGCAGGGGGAAAGGTGAAGCAGGAGACAATATGCTGCCTCTAAACAGGCCAAAAAACATTCTATCCAGCCCTCTATGTGTGTATGTGTTTAAGGAGGTGAAATAAACATATGAAGAGACAGGTGCATGAGAGCATTGGCTGGGCCTGCTGTACGGATGTGTGTATGTGTGTGTGTGTGAGAGAGAAGGTAAAGTGTGTGATATGCAGTAACAGATACAAGGGCAGCATTTTGAGTATAAGAACAAAGTGTGTGTGTTTATGTGCTTGTGTATTCAGGGGGAGAGTGTTTATTATTGTGTATGGTAGGTTCATAGACATTGTCTGAAAAGCAACAGCAGGTGAGGGCAGATGGCAGGAGACACTTGGTGACACTGGAGAGATACAGGATGGCACACGCACACATGCAAATACACACATATGCTGCTACACAACACGGTCTTTTCTAAAATTCACTGAATTTGTGTTTAAACATGTCTATATAATTTTTGTTTCAGTTTTACTTTAGTTCTTTTATTACATCAAATTAACCTAAATACAAATGTTTCCTTGGTGACTAGATTTTTTTTCAGTTTATTTCAAGTAACAAAAATGAAAAAATAGGGTATTTGCATAACTACCATAAGCAGATCCCTCAGAAACATACACTCACCTAAAGGATTATTAGGAACACCTGTTCAATTTCTCATTAATGCAATTATCTAATCAACCAATCACATGGCAGTTGCTTCAATGCATTTAGGGGTGTGGTCCTGGTAAAGACAGTCTCCTGAACTCCAAACTGAATGTCAGAATGGGAAAGAAAGGTGATTTAAGCAATTTTGAGCGTGGCATGGTTGTTGGTGCCAGATGGGCCGGTCTGAGTATTTCACAATCTGCTCAGTCACTGGGATTTTCACGCACAACCATTTCTAGAGTTTACAAAGAGTGGTGTGAAAAGGGAAAAACATCCAGTATGTGGCAGTCCTGTGGGCAAAAATGTCTTGTTGATGCTAGAAGTCAGAGGAGAATGGGCCGACTGATTCAAGCTGATAGAAGAGCAACTTTGACTGAAATAAGCACTCGTTACAACCGAGGTATGCAGCAAAGCATTTGTGAAGCCACAACACGCACAACCTTGAGGCGGATGGGCTACAGCAGCAGAAGATCCCACCGGGTACCACTCATCTCCACTACAAATAGGAAAAAGAGGCTACAATTTGCACGAGCTCACCAAAATTGGACAGTTGAAGACTGAAAAAATGTTGCCTGGTCTGATGAGTCTCGATTTCTGTTGAGACATTCAGATGGTAGAGTCAGAATTTGGCGTAAACAGAATGAGAACATGGATCCATCATGCCTTGTTACCACTGTGCAGGCTGGTGGTGGTGGTGTAATGGTGTGGGGGTTGTTTTCTTGGTACAATTTAGGCCCCTTAGTGCCAATTGGGCATCGTTTAAATGCCACGGCCTACCTGAGCATTGTTTCTGACCATGTCCATCCCTTTATGACCACCATGTACCCATCCTCTGATGGCTACTTCCAGCAGGATAATGCACCATGTCATGACAATGAGTTCACTGTACTAAAATGGCCCCCACAGTCACCAGATCTCAACTCAATAGAGCATCTTTGGGATGTGGTGGAACGGGAGCTTCGCGCCCTGGATGTGCATCCCACAAATCTCCATCAACTGCAAGATGCTATCCTATCAATATGGGCCAACATTTCTAAAGAATGCTTTCAGCACCTTGTTGAATCAATGCCACGTAGAATTAAGGCAGTTCTGAAGGTGAAAGGGGGTCAAACACAGTATTAATATGGTGTTCCTAATAATCCTTTAGGTGAGTGTATATGGACTGTTCATATAAATCAGAATCAACATAAAACCGGTATACATGGAACCTCAACGAAAACGAAGTGTACAAGAGTGTATTTGGAGCAAAAACTGAATTTATTATCATAGATTCTGATTTAATGAGCAAGTGTATAATACTATGTGGCTGAATCAGAATCTTAATCTAAAACCATATCCATAACTACACTTCTATACTTTGTAATGCCGATATACAGGTTGGATAGATGAATTAAGATCATTTACTTGCTATAAATAGGCTTCTCTTGCACTGTCACTTCCAATCCGGTGCAAATTCACATCCTTGGTTATATTCAGCCGTCCTCTCACAGAGATGGAGGATATTTTGTACGGAGCCTATTTCTTGGAACACAGCATATTTCTTAGATTGCAAGCTCTATCAAGTGACCTGCACTTCAAAGTGAATTCAACACCAAACCTATTAGGTCAGGCATTTTGGTTGGATAGGTACATTATTGCTTTCCTCAAAGCCTCAAGGCTGTATCACTTAGAATGATTCATGGCTCTCTCTCTCCCTCTCTCTCTTTTTTGCCTCTTTCCATAAGCACTTTCCAGGAGAGAAATGCTCACAGAAGCAACACCTCAGGATTTTCAGATGGAGTTTTGCACAGTCATTCTATATAACTGTGTCCTGACTTCAGCCAATAGGTTTTCTCTATGAGTAACGGCAACATGATGCGCCTCGTCAAAATAAACTTGCATAATTCTTGTATTGATTGAGATAGAAACTCCCACTGAAGCAGGCCTACAAAGAGTTATAGGGGAAATTACTACAATTCAAAGAGTATGAAAAATGAGGGAAAGAGGAGAGACAGATGGACAGACTTGCTCATAAATAGTGGATAGATAAGATCCAACTAGTCTCTCATCTGTCAATCACCTGCTCTGTGGCCTGTAATTCCCTGCTTTCTCTCGCTAACCTTTACACACACATCAGGACAGATTTCTTTCATGTGGATATCTCAATTCAGACCAAAAAAAAAAAAAAACTTAATTAATGGCCCAAATTATTCTAGCCCACCCTCTATGATATGTCCTTAGATGATGGTCCTTAGATATGACTCTGTTTTTATCTTCCAATGGAACACATTGAACCTTGAAGCAGATGGGCAACAGCAGCAGAAGACACACTGGGTGCCACTCCTGACAGCTAAGAACAGGAAAAATGGACATTAGAAGATTGAAAAAAATGTTGCCTGGTCTGATGAGTCTCGAATTTCTGTTGGGTCGGAATTTGGAG
Organism: Zacco platypus; assembly: GCA_038088235.1. Classification (NCBI taxonomy): domain Eukaryota; kingdom Metazoa; phylum Chordata; class Actinopteri; order Cypriniformes; family Xenocyprididae; genus Zacco; species Zacco platypus. The sequence continues at coordinate 9,173,489 of CM076084.1, forward strand.
TAAATAACATGAAAGCATGGACCCATCCTGCCTTGTATCAATGGTTCAGGCTGGCGCTGGTGGCGTTCTGGAGTGGAGGTATTTTCTTGGCACCCTTTGGGTCCCTTATTACCAATCAAGCATATTTAAATGCCACAGCTGACCTGAGTTTTGTTGCTGACCATGTCTATCTTCTGATGGCTCTTTCAGTAGGATAATGCGCCATGAGTTCACTATACTCAAACAGCCTCCACAGTCACCAGATCTCAATCCAGTAGAGCACTTTAGGGATGTGGTGGAAAGGAGAAATTCACATCACGGATGTGCAGCCGACAAATCTGCAGCAACTGCGTGATTCAGTAATGTCAATGTGGACCACAATCTCTGAAGAATGTTTCCAGCACCTTGTTGAATCTATACCATGAAGAATAAAGGCAGTTCTGATGTACCTATTAAAGTAGCCGGTGAATGTCTACATACAGTCCTGGTCAGAAATATTGGCACTCTTGATAATTATGAACAGAGAAGCATGTGAAAATAAACATTTTATTTAAAAAAATCTAACCTTTCATTGAAGAAAAACAAATGGAAATGAGGGGGGGGGGGGATCTCATTATGAAATAAACATTTTTCTCTAATACACATTGGCTCCAAATAATGGCACCCTTTAATTCAAAACTTTTTGCAACCTCCTTTAGCCAAGATAACAGCTCCACGTCTTCTCCTGCCTGATGGGTTTGGAGAATACCTGACAAGAGACCAGACACCATTTCTCCATACAGAATCTCCCCAGATGCTTCAAATTTCCAAGTCCACTCCTGTTCAGTTTTCGGTTCAGGTCAGGGGACTGGGATGGCCATGGATGAAGCTTAACTTTGTGCTCGGTCACCAACTTTTCTGTTAATTTTGATGTTTGTTTTGGATCATTGTTCTGATGGAAGATCCAAACAAGGCCCATTATAAGATTTCTAGCAGAGGCAGTCATATTTTTATCTGTTATTTGATAGAATCCATGATGCCATGTATCTGAACAAGATGTCCAGGACCTCCAGAAGGCATTACAAACGCATCAGTATATTTAATCGTACACATGGGGTACTTTTTTTTTTTTATCCCTGAGTGAACTAAATCCATCTTGTGGGTTTGCTGCCAAAAAACTCTCTCTTTTTTTTTTTTGATTCATTTGACCATAGAATCTGTTTTGTTTTAAGTTCTAGTCGCGTCTGACTTCTGACTACTGAATATGCTGGAGTTTGTTTTTGGATGAGAGCAAAGGATTTTCTTTTTGAAACCCTCCCAAACAACTTGTTGCTAATGTGCTGTTTAATTTTTTTTTTTGAGGCTTTCTGACCTAAAAAACAAAACTATTTTCTGAAATTCTCCAGCTGTAATCCACAAAGTCTTTGTCCACTCAATATCCTCCACACTGTACATTAAGACAATAACGACACGTCGTCTTCCATGCAGATTTGTAACATTTCCTGTGGATTGGAACTTCTTATTTATTGCCCTAATGGTGAAAATGTGAAATTTGTATTACATTAGCTGTTTTTTCTTTCAGCCACTTTCTATTTTGTGAAGCTTTTGCTGCACATCAGAACTATATTCTTTGGTTTTACTCATTCTGATGGATGATTAAGGGAATTTGGCCTTTGTGTTACTTTATATTTATACTGCTGTGAAAGAAGTCATGGCTGGATAGTTTCATTTTCCTAGTCACCCTGGTGTGACAAAAAAACAAACAAACAAACAAAATTTAATATGAGGGGGAGATATATACTTCAGAGATATTTTACTTACAAGAATTTCTAGGGGTACCGATAATTGTGGCCAATGCGTATTAGAGAAAAACAATTTCATAATGTGATTTCCCCCCCCACATTCATTAGTTTTACTTCAATGAAAGGTTAGATTATTTTTTTTAATGAAAGATCAAAAGGATGAACAAGGCAGGTTTATTTCCATTTCATGAGCCTTTTATGATCATATTTAACAAGGGTGTATATGGCAAAAATGCAAATGACAAAATGACAGTCAAATTAAGCATTTTTTTGATAATAGTACTTTAAATGAATGAATGTATATTAGAGCAAAAATGTATATTTGTAATATTAAACATAACTAAAATTATGAGCTAGTGGTGGTGCTTGAGATATTATTGGTTGTTTAAAGATTCTTTTAAATACTAAAACTAATTCTACTACTAATAATTTAACATGCACTAAGATCTGGTGAGTTGTTGGGCTGGTGAATAATAATCATGTTGTCTGTGTTCTCTTGAACTGATTTGGTTAAATCAAAATGGTGTCCGTAACAGGTGAATGCTTGCCAATGGGACTGCATCTTGCTCACTACCAAAGGAACTGGAAGTGACTTCTACTTGTTCATAATGGCCAAATAATTCCAAAGAAAACAAAGGAATAAAATTCACATATAGCATGTAAACTAGACTCTCTTTGAGTGTCTGTGAGAAAAAGCGCTCTCAGCAAAGCGATGGAGAGAGACTGGCGCCTAGAGTTACTGTCCGACGGAATACACTGTACATCCATTTATATGATATCAATAGTAATAATGCCCTGTGAAGACGATGAGTGAACAACTCTCAAAAGCCGAGTCAGAGTGTTTGTGTAAGCAAGTGAAAATATGCTAAACTTAGTGGTTAAGGATAGACATTATTTACTCCTCTAGTGTGAAATTTGTTGCTTATGTGAATGATTTACTCAGACATATAGAGAGTCTCCTCAATAAGCCGCAAAATTTGAGGTATCATTCATGTCTTTACAGTTTAATGGATTCAGTTTTTCCCCCCAAATTAAAAGCCTATGAGCAGCATTCATAACAATAAAGTGGGGTGTGTTTATGAGTTTGAAAGGCATTAACAATGTAGCCAAGATGGCATATGTACTTTTTTTTGGTTTGCAAGATAGGTTCTAGATTGAGATACTGCGTGTGAACATGGTTTCAGGATCAAAAGCCTCAATGGGGCATCATTACTCTTCTACACTCACCCTCGATTTTCTCTCCGTCTCCTTTATGAAGACCTCAGATATTCCATGATGAGAATTACCCTTGTCAAAGATGCGTAATTGGCGAACGCTGCCTAATGACGACGGCCATGTGAGATTTAACGAGTGGAAAATGAATGCGAATGCCCACTTTTCATGTGAAAAAGCACGCCGCATTCAAGTGGCTCCTGCTAATCGAGAAGTGCGACTAAAGCCCCCTGATTGACTCATTCAAAGGGATGCAGAAGGAGCGAGAGATAGAGAAAAAGAGGGAGAAATGCAGTCTGAGAGAAATGGGCAGACTATTTGTTTCAGTTTAGTGTTGTGATTGAAAGCACTTCAGGCACCACTGATGGAGGAAAACTTCATTTGGTCTCACTGAGTACCAACTGCACATCAGTCTGCAGAGAAATGACTCAGTCTGTTCTCCAGGAGAGATTTGAAAACCTGCTCCTCTGCTGCTTGTGGGAAGGGAAGAGGCTCTGAATACACTTCAAATATCAAGACTTCCAGTCAGGTGCTTTAAACTGAAAGATCCATTTAACTGAAGCTGTTATTAAAGAAATCATGGGTGAGGTTATTCAGTTCTGGTGATCTATTAAGAGGTGAAAAGCCAAAAAATTGATTTTTAGAACTCGATTTTTACATTTTATGCAGAACATTTTAATGGTGCTGGAGTTGGCCTGACAATTTTTGCACAACATTTTCATGGTTTTATGATATTCTAGTGTTTAGACACGACTAGTGCCGTCAGTAGTCGGGCCCAAGTAAAACAAACAAACAAACAAACCCTGATACAGTATTACTAAACCTGAAACTATTAAGAATTGTTAATTGAAAATACACTGAAAAGTTGTAAATGAAACAGTGAGTGTGTTTTACAGAAAAACACCATTTGCCGTTTCTTTGTAATTAACACATACTAAAATTAAAATTGAAAAATATACAATATGAATCTAATTAAAAATACAAAAAAAAAATACTAGAATAGTACATAAATAACACTAAAACAACAAATGCCATAATATCTCTATGAAATTCCAAGGCCTAAATATAGCTAGGGCCCCTTGAGGCATCTGGGGCCCCAAAGGGTGGCCTCTGTGCTTTTCGCCAAATTAAAAGATCCCACCTCAATATCTCTACAATATTCTGGTGTCTAGACATGCCTGAGGCTCCACATGGGTCCTCTGTTCAGTATCCTAAGTCAAAAGCGTCCACCCCAAATATCTCTATCATATTATGGTCCCAAGACAAGGTTGAGGCCGACAGGGGCCTCTGGGGCACCGCGTGGGCCTTCTGTACACTGCCTCAAGTTTAAAGCGTCCACTCCAATATCTCTATATTCTGGATATGGATGGGGTCCAGAGGGATTTGTAAAAATAAGAAACTATGAGCAATAAGAATAGTAATGTTTGTTTTAAGACAAAAATACACAACAGTGCTATAATTTGTGAGAGTCACTCACTCAGCCAATCAAGCGCCTTATGGACAGTCATGTGACTCACTCCGCCCTGCCCCAACACAGCTATTTTTCTGCCTTCCATTATGAGACACCGTCTTTCTGCAGTTTTTTTTATATATCTGTGAGGTGATGAAATAAAGCCCTGTCAACATAGACTGCAAATGAGTTCCTTGGACTTAAAAAAAATGCTTTCTATTTCTTAAAAGTTGAAGAAGTTCAGCCTCATCTCTCTAAACTTGGGAAAACATGTCTTATATGTCTTCTTAATCCCATCACAGACTCACATACACACAAAACAGACAAATTGGTTCCAGAGAGGACAGACAAAAACACTTCTCACTTTGTAAATGAGTGTTAATTGGTGTGAGGACAGTCTGTGCATTTTCAGAAAACTTAAACACTGCAACGTCTTGAGACTACATTGTACAAACAGACAACAAAGGTCCAAGCGAGGATGTGCATGTACACAAATGCCTTACAATGTGCTCCAGACAGCTCCCATCTCTGAGAGCGCGTTAACCCCTATACGATCTGCACTAATTGGAGTCTCAGACACAATGGCAACCGTTATACGCGGTCTTTGCCGGAGTGTGTGTGTGTGAATGAGAGAGGTGGGAGAGGAGGGGGTCAGACGGACCCCAATTATGAAGGGAGACTATTAAGAGCAAAGCAGCGTGGGAAAAAGAGTGAGAGAGTCTCACATCTCCATTTGAATATAAAATAGTGCTTACTGCTTACCAATTACCACTTTCTGATAGGCACGTTTTGAGGGTACCGCTGCACAGAAATTGGCTCTGTGCATGTTAATCATGCGTATTTGCAAGTTCAGTATAACATTGTGCCGTTTCACGGTGTGCTATTGTGACTGCAAGTTCGAGAACACCGCACGGCCTTTCATTGCAACTCAGCTGCCAAGGAAAACAATGCCAATCTCAGCATGTGTAAATTATTCAGATGGTCATAGGTACACAAATAATTCAAACAAAAGCACTGGCAAAACTAGCCAACACTTACACAAACACACGCGCTCACACAGAGAAAGAGAAACCACATCAAATATTTACACAGCAATGGGGAGGACAATACGGTGAGCCATACTAAAACACAATACTGTTATCATTTCTTAATGAAGTTGAAGTGTGTGTGTGCATCTCAGGTAGTTATCGCCATGCCATCATGTGTGTGCTGACCGTAACAGCTGCCGCATTGGCGTCTTCTATGGATCTGACACTTTTTTTGAAAACAGTGGTTCCTGTGCAAGTGAACATACTCCGGTTGCGAAGGGGAAGTGTTTTTAAATGTAATTATGTTTGGCATTTCTAAAGGGAGAACAAGACAATTAGAGAGATAAAACTTAAAAGCCTGTTCCTCTGAACAACAGCAGCATGGTGATTAGTGCAGAAGAGGGGAAAATTACAGCCTATTTCAGGCTCAAGGATTTCTATGTACTATATACACAACTTATATATGTGTGTGTGCACAAATTCATACAAACAGGAATATTAGGGCTGCAAAAAAATAAAAATAAAATAAAATACACACACAAAAAAATTTTTTCTTGTGATTTCTTTTCTTTCTTGTTTTCCTTTTAGAAATGTCAAACATAATTACATTTAAAAAACACTTCCCTTTCGCAACCGGAGTGAGAATAATAATAATAATTATTATTTTTATTACTGAAAAGAAAAAAAAAAAAAACTAAATAAACATCGTTCTTATATTTCACTGTAAATTAAAAAAACAGAAAGTATTTAGTAAATATAATAATTTCAATTGTAAACTAATATTTATGGCTGTCTTAATTTATTCTTTTTTATTATTTTAGTATCAACTCAAATTTTAAGTCAACTAGGTAACTTACTTTAAGTTAAACCAACAATTCTTTTTCAAAGTGTGTTGGGTTCTCAAATCCATGTTATAAGCGACTCAAACTCAGAGCAGATCTAGAGTTGAGTTCATTTGAGCATTTACTGCAGAACATAAATGCATTTAAAGGTGCAGTAGGTGATCTGGGAAATGCTAACTTTAGCCTGCTAGCATTGAAAACACACAATCCCACCCTTCCTGCAAATCCCAGTCGAAACCCATACTTCTTCCAAAACACATGAATTTGCACAGACCAGAGAGACATCGTTATTGGAGTACACCATGTGTCATTCACCATTGAGAAATCTTTACAGTACAGTGAGTAACTTTGAAAACATAAAAATAGTTCCCGATTAGACGCTGAGTGCACCTAAAAAGTACACAAACTAAATAAGCTTCATTATGTGTTACTATCAAAACACATCAAAATCTAATCATACAGTGCATCTACCTGTCCAAAAGAAATACTGCAACCATGGAATCATCTTTCAGATCCTACGACTCCCGCAGTTGTCTCCAGCAGGGAAAAGCAACACAGACGTTAATTCTGGTTTTAGCTCTTTTCTGATCCAGACCAGACCAGTGCCAGTACTTGTTGCTTCAGAAGGAAAGTTAAGTTGTTGCTGCCTGCCATTCTGGCTCTGTCTGCACAGCATACAAGAACAAACATTTTTGGTCCTATGCCTTCCACAGACGATATATATTTATAAAAATACATTTAGACTACTTAACATAGTGGTTGCTATCAGGATGTGAAGAGACTTTCAACCTCCATTTTGTTTTTATTTCAATGAATAGTGAAACCCTAAATACACTTAAAGAGAAAATTCATGTCGATTTAAGCATGTTTGCAAGTTTAGAATGTCATGGCATGTAAAAAACTCTCTAAGTTCACTTCCGCTTTTTGTTAAAATCAACTGTCAATCTTATTTTTTTTTGAAACACACACACCTATAGATCAGTGTGAAGTGAAATCATGCTACTATTCCATTAACTCTTTACACACACCCACACACACATTTTCCTCTTCCCACACTTTCTTGAAAATAATTTTCTCAGTCACAAAATGGTTCACAGGTTTGTTCTGATATGATCGCAGACAGAAGAGGAAATACATTGCTAAATGCAAATAATAAACCATGCATAGCTAAAGGATAGCAAAATAAATTGGTTCGCAAACTATTAAAAGGTAGAAGAGAAGCTTGAATTCTGTGTTGTCGATGTTAAAAGCTGTGCATCCACTCAAACTTAAAATTAACACAATTTTTTTCACTTGGTAATTTCGTTAATACTAGAATAATATTTGGACTAGTAGTCAGTCTTAGTTTGCATAATCTATGGTAATATTAATAAATTAATTCAGTTTTTAATAGATATGTCAAAACAATAATATAAGATTTATATTAATATGCAATTAATATTATATTAATATAATAATGTTTATTAATAAATGATTACTTTTTATATTATTAACAAAATGATACTGTGCAACATGATTTCCAATATAAAATCCCAATGAACACACAAAGCATTAAATTATTCTCCCAACACTTTTATAAGACAATCAGCTCCTCTATTTAACTTTCAGAACCAACACACACATACACACACACAAACACACACACACACACACACACACACAAACACACACAGACACATTCTCAGGGTAATTAATTTGCACGGTGGGTCTCCCTTGCAGATGGCTCCAGGTAAAATGTCTCTCAGGGGGGTCACAAACGGTTAACGGTGCTGGTACTGTCCCCAGATTGTAGATCACTGACCTTATTCATCGTCCCCGTGAAAGCATACACACACATACACATTCCATTATGCACACACACAGATTCATGTCTGCTGTGAACTCCCTATGAGTAACAAAGCTAAATGTAGACACACATGGTGGGATGGCTGAAATATATAAAGAGGCAATAATGTATGGGGAGAAAACAGACATATGGAGGCCCTGTTTCCCATATGTTAATATCCTCTGGAGCTAAAAGTTCCCTCTGGAAGAGATGGGGAGAGAGAGAGAGAGAGAGAGAGATGAGGGTGAATATCAATATCCTTTCTCCTTCCATCTCTGTCACTCGCTGCAATGTTGTGAACTCAATTAATAGATAAACTATGGCATGAGGGGAGTCGAGTAAACAAAAATATAGTGTCCATTTACATTCTGCTCACGTCAGGGTCAGCGGAAAGTATTTCTAGAGTGTGATTATTCATATCTGTCAAACACTGTTTTAAATGAAAACTGTGCAGTGTCTCACAATGCACCGCGACTGACTGACATCCCTGGAAGCCAGGAGAGTAAGTAAGCTGAGCAGAGCGAGAGCAATTTCCACCGCTCAAAGTATTCTGTCACTCCGCTCCAACTCCACTCCAGATTTTTCATTCTCCACTCACAGGTGAGAGAAAATCCAAACCAAATTGTTCCTCAGTTCTTAAAACATCTTTTAAAATGACACAAAGAATTTTGTGGGACTCCTTACTAGCATTTGCCCATTATTTATTTTCTTGGTAACAGATTGCTAAAGATTTCATTAGTTAGCATTAGTTTACTAATTTAGTTATCATGAACTAAGAATGAACAATACTTCTACAACATTTATTAATCTAAGTTAATGTTATTTTTTTAGCATTTACTAATATATTAATAAAATTCAAAATTAGCATTTGATAATATTAGTTAATGCACTGTTAACTCACATGAACTAACAACGAACTAACGACTGTATTTTTATTAACTAGTTAACAAAGATTAATAAAAACTGTAAAAAAAATGTATTTGTTAAGATAATCGTGACAGTATTGCTCATTTTTAGTTCATTTTGGTTTCATTTGCTAAAGTTAACAAATGAGACCTTACTGTAAAGTGTTACCATTTTCTTTAACAGTTTGTATGCATTTGGAAGGCTGAATTTATTTGATAAAAATAGTAATAATAAAATAGGAATACAATTTAAAATATATTTTAAAACGTAATTTATTTCTGCAATGGCAAAACTAAATTTTTAGCCATTATTCCAGTCTTCATTGTCACATGATACACCATAAATCATTCTAATATGCTGCTTTGGTGCTCAAGAAACATTTATTGTCAATGTTGAAAATTATTATTTAAAAATTTTATTATTATTATTATTAAGTAATTATTATTATTAATGAAATCCTTGCTGAATAAAAGTAACACTTTTTTGATTATTATTTAAATCTTTCTGATCCCAAACGGTACAGTTTGTACCTACGTTTTGTCTGTTTTTATTTTTCCTGGGAAACGAACCTATGACCTTGCTACTGCATTGAAGAGGCATTTTGAAGAGGCATTTTGAAGTGGCATATTTCACAAGTTTCTATAACTCTGATAGCTAATTGTCTAATAACAGTGTGTAACAGCTGGTGACTTCTTTCATTATGACAGAGTGTTATCAAAGTGATGACAAGTGCAAGAAAAAAACAGAAGAAAAAAAAATCATAAAATCCAGTAAGTTCAATCACCTCTCTGCTTGATAAGAAAAAGGAGAATAAAAAGGGAGAAAATACAGTCTTTTTGGCCTTTTGTGTAAATAAGCTAAACATTTCTAAATAAAAGGTATTCTAAAGGATTATCTGGATCAGGATGGGGTGATCATCTGGAATTACAGTTGCTTAAAAATAGAGAGAGAGAGAGGCAGGAAAGGAGAGAGAGTAAGTATGCAATCAAGTGAAACAGAGCGAGAGAGAGAGAGAGAGAGAGAGAGAGAGAGAGAGAGAGGGAGAGGGAGAGCGCATTAAGTTGATCTCTGTGGTTAAGTCGTTTGGCCGGGTTGTCCGTCCCAGAGTAATGACAATGTGTTGCCATGGAAACGGGAGTTTGATTGCTTGGCTTAATCTTCTTTAATGTAGCTTAATGCTGTTTATGTCCCTCAGACTAAGAGCACACTGTGCAGTGGTTCTCATTAAGGCTGTCCCCAGCACACACACTTACGTCAATAATGTCACTATTAACTGACCCATCAGCCTAGCACTACTGCTAACACAAGGCAACTTTGAGTTCATCCATTCCTTTCTCTTGATTTTGTGCAGTGACCTAAATAAGCAGGTACAATTATAAATAAGATGTTTCAACTCGGTTTGACAACTGGGAGAGTGCCGTGAGAGAACGAGATAGCAACAAGAAGTTCTCTGCCCTCCCTGCCCCGTCACCACAGGACGACATGCTTCCACTACAGGCTGATTAATACGTAGCAGCAAATAGGAGGGACATGTTGAGAGAGACGGTGTAATAGCAGTGCAGATATAGAAGACATGCACAAAGATTTAAAACAGTTTGTAGAACTTATGAAAGCTGGAGAGGAGAGGAGGAAAGGAGAGGAAAGGAGAGGAGAGGAGGAAAGGAAAGGAAAGGAAAGGAAAGGAGAGGAGAGGAAAGGAGAGGAAAGGAGAGGAAAGGGAAGGGAAGGGAAGGGAAGGGAAGGGAAGGGAAGGGAAGGGAAGGGAAGGGAAGGGAAGGGAAGGGAAGGAAGGGAAGGAAAGGAAGGAAAGGAAGGAAAGGAAGGAAAGGAAGGAAAGGAAAGGAAAGGAAGGAAAGAAAGGAAAGGAAAGGAAAGGAAGGGAAGGGAAGGGAAGGGAAGGGAAGGGAAGGGAAGGGAAGGGAAGGGAAGGGAAGGGAAGGGAAGGAAGGAAAGGAAGGAAAGGAAGGAAAGGAAGGAAAGGAAGGAAAGGAAGGAAAGGAAGGAAAGGAAGGAAAGGAAGGAAAGGAAAGGAAAGGAAAGGAAAGGAAGGAAAGGAAAGAAAGGAAAGAAAGGAAAGAAAGGAAAGGAAGGAAAGGAAGGAAAGGAAAGGAAGGGAAAGGAAAGGAAAGGAAAGGAAAGGAGAGGAGAGGAGAGGAGAGGAGAGGAGAGGAGAGGAGAGGAGAGGAGAGGAAAGGAAAGGAAAGGAAAGAAAGGAAAGAAAGGAAGGAAAGGAAAGAAAGGAAGGAAAGGAAAAGAAAGGAGAGGAAAGGAAGGAAGGAAAGGAAAGGAAAGGAAAGGAAAGGGAAGGAAGGAAGGAAGGAAGGAAAGGAAGGAAAGGAAAGGAAAGGAAAGGAAAGAGAGGAGAGGAAAGGAAAGAAAGGAGAGGAGAGGAGAGGAAAGGAAAGGAAAGGAAAGGAAAGGAAAGGAAAGGAAAGGAAAGGAAAGGAAAGGAAGGAAAGGAAGGAAATGAAGGAAATGAAGGAAAGGAAAGGAAAGGAATGGAAAGGAATGGAAAGTAATTCATTAGATGTAAATGAGTAGATATGGATATGGGCCTGAAGGAATGAAAGTACAAGGAGAATAAATGGGAAAGGGACAAGGGAAAAAGGGAAAAAGAAAGAAAGAAAGATAGAAAGAAAGAAAGCCATGTGGTGTACAGTATTGTAAGTGTATGTGTATGTACGTTTGTCCGTGAAACCAAGCCTGTGTTCTACTGCACACAATTCATCACTTTGACAGAAAAAACATGTAAATTGAATTCTTCAATTGAATTGTGCCACTGCAGCCCCAGTGGATCATAAGTCTCCGTCCCACAGCTCAGACCAGCAGGTCAGGTCAGCAAACTCACCGAGACAAACAAACCTACAGCAGAAAAATGATCTGATAGAGAGAGAGACAGTTCAGCCATCACAAAACAACTGCACATACTACTTACAGCCTCTATCAATAGCTCTGAGTTGACTAACATTCAGTAGTTTAACAGAAAACAACCCCATACTTGAAACACTGAAGATGCACATTACAACTGAAAGAGGGGTGGAGAGTGAGAGAGAGAGAAAATGCAGGGGAGGGAAAGAAATGAGGGGAAGTGTAGAGTACCACCGGAAAAATAAAATAAAACAAATAAATAAATAAAAAGATGAGAAAAAGAAAGTTAGTCTAAGGAAGGGAACCAGGTTACTGAGAGGAAGAGCTACAGGGTAGTGAATGGGTTGAATCTAGGGATAGAAAGGAAATACTTCAGAAGAGGAGGAGAGGGAGGGAGGGAGTAGGAGAGAGAGAAGGGACATAATTAAAGCTGTGGATAGCTTTCACCCCTGGTGTGGCTGAAAGAGAAGCAGAGTGCATGTGCGTGTATGTCTAGTGCAAGCAGTAATAGCAGGGGATTTGGATCTGGTCCCTGTGGCTCTTTAACTCTTTCACTCTAAGAAGATTATGTCCCAAACTCAACTGCTCAAAAAAGCAAATAAATCAATACATAATACGAGAGAATAGTAAAGTACTGCATATATATATAATTGGATACCTGTTCAGTGCATATACTGCCAGAGAGAACTATACTTTCAATAAATAAATCTGACGGTAATAATACAGTGCTTTGTGTATTTTTAAATATTTATCTGCTTCAAAGTTCCTCCCCCCCTGTTTTATGCATTTTACATAGGGGAGAGCAGGGCTGGTTGTCACACAAGGACATAAAAACCTAAAACATCAGGTTTAGAGTTAATATTTTATAGCACATTTTATGTATGTATGCATGTATGTATTTATTTATTTATTTAAAATCAGTAAAACTAGCCATCCCTTTATACTTTTCTAATGGTGAAATTATTTTTTTAAATTATTTAATTATTTTATATTATCTTTTTATTTATCATTACAGCCTTGGTCTCTTCTACTTTTGCAGTAAAAAAAAAAATCAAAGCTTTTATTTTATTATTATTGTGTTAATGAAATCAATAAAAATGAGCCTTGGTCACCCCTATTTTTGTGATGGTAAAATCATTATTTTATTTTATTTTATTTTTTATTTCATTTCATTATTTTATTTTTTACTTTATATTTTATTTTATAAAATTTATTTAAATTTAATTTAATTATTTTTAATGAAATAAAATGAGCATTGGTTTCCTAACAGCGATAGTAATAGTTTGTTATGATTTTTATCATTTTATTTTATAATTTTTATTTAAATCAATGAGTCTTGATCTTTCCATTACCTGTATGTACGACCAGAATTAGTGCACATTATTTTAAAATTAATTTTATTTCATTTAACATATTTTATATATTCACTGAACGTTTTCAGTGGATGTTCGTTTCAAAATGTGTTAGCGTTTTGGACGTTGAATTTGTATCATGCACTTTTGAACTGAAGCACGTACGCATACACAAAGTAAACTTTATTTTGTTGAAAGAATAATGAAAGGAAGAAGCAGGATTTTAAAGAAATGTAATTGCATTTTGGCTTAAGACATTCTTTTGTGTAAAGTCTGCTAACAGCCGATTAACATAATGCCAGACGTTGCGCAGGAATTCAGGTGGTAGAGCTAAACATTTTGACCTCATTTTGTTTATAATCAATCTGGAAACATTAGGGTAAATAAAATTTGCTAATCCTTCACACGTCTGTGAAGGCACGGCTACTGATGCGTAAAAAGAGGCTTAGCGCTCGTCAATAGATTTAACAGCACTAAACATATTGAATTAAATGATAAAGAGTCTGGAAGTCAAGGGTAGCGTGCTCTCTTTTATGTATTAAGAGTTGTGTGAAGTGTTCCTCGGTGCAACGCTCTCAAAAGACGACTGCACTTTATGGACAAGCTCTCGTCGAGCAGACACTGCAACGCCTACAGTTTGCGAAAAGAACAAGCGAGTGTGCACTTCTGACAACTCTGACGCTACACGCTAAGCCTTTTTTCCTTGTTAGCAGGCCGCGGTTATTGTAGTCTGTGGGCGTTATCATTGGTAGTCCACCGGCATTCGCGAGCGATGCAGATTCTGAGGCTAGGGCTCTTTTTTAGCCCTTTGAAAAGACAGAATGTTCAGATCAAAGCTGATTGGCTCAGGACGCACCGCGAACAGATGCTAATGTAACACACTTGAAAGAGAATTAGCATTACACAGGCTAGCGGCAGCGAGAGAGGTCAGCCGGCAAAAACACCAGGCCCTTCTGCATGATCCCATCTTAGATTCCTCCCTGTAGCTCAGGCTCTTGTTACCACAGACGTCCACTGTGCATTCAGAGCCCAGAGCCAGGAAACAGCCTCAAAAGTGAAATGTAACGTTAAAAAAGAAAGCCTTGTTAGTCGAATAAACAAACTTAAAGTCAGGGGTGGTCTATCACATGATACCCAGACCTTTGTTTGTTTGAAGAAGGTGCTTTGTGACTAACAATCTGCATAATCAAAAACAGTACAACTGTATATGTTGCTAAACTCTGATAATCAAAACATAGAAAAATGACTAGCTAATGCTAAAGTCATATCCAAAGACTTTTCACTTAACCCTCTGGTACTGTTTGATCATTTTAAGATTTTTTTTGTGCTGATTTTAATTTTTATTTCATCGGAATGGTGCGGAACTTGGTGGATTTTGTCCTATACTGTTTGAACACAAACAAGTTGCGGATATGATTACAAAAGGTTAAATGGTCTTAAGGTCGGCATGAAGTGGAAGCGATGGTCTTTTCTTCCCTATTGTGACAAGTGAAATAGCTTTTCAAATAAGAAAAAATGTAGAGCAGAACTGGAATTTGTTGCATCATTTGCTACTCCTGTGATGTCATATGAGTGGCAGTCACCATGCAAATATTTCTTATTATCTTAAATACAAACGGTGAATAATTTAGAACTAAATTGATTTAATACCCTCAAGACACTACTTACTATTTTACTTATTACTATTTGTATATGTTTTTGAAAGAAGTCTCTAATGATCATCAAACCTGCATTTATTTGATCGAAAATACAGAAAAAAAAAACAATAATGTGAAATATTATTACACAATATTATTGGTTTTCTATCTTAATATATTTTACAATATAAATTATTTCTGTTGCAAAGCTGAATTTTCATCAGCCATTACTCCAGTCTTCAGTGTCACATGATCCTTCAGAAACCCTTCTAATATTCTGATTTGATACTCAGTTATTATTAATATAGGAAACAATTGTGCTGAAGACTGAAGTAATGGCTAATGGAAATTCAGCTTATAAAATTAAATTATATTTTAAAGTGTGTTAAAATAGAAAAACATTATTATAAATTGTAATGATATTTCACAATATTACTGTTATTTTACCCTGTATTTTTTGTTTGCAAGTGATTGTAAGCAGTTGAGAAAGAAAACCATGCATCAGGTCTTAAAGTGACAGGAGCCAAATATACCTGCTGCCAAATTACGAGATGATATTAAAATATCTATATGCAATTTTCCTTCGTATCAATGTCAATATTGTGGACAGTGAAAATGCTGAGTGAGTTGCTAGTAACTAGCCACACAATAGCTGGTGAGTAAAAAAGTTAATGTCAAGCCCTGTATATATATTTCATAAAAAAAAAAGAAAAAAGTTACACTTATGATATTCGGCCTGTTTTGACCGGCTAACAGTACAAGTGTTAGCAATACCAGAGGGATCACATAGTGACCTTCCAGATCATGTTAGCAACCACTCAGAGCTCCCTAACAACTGTTTAGCAGCCCCCTTACAACCAACCACAATACCTTAGCATTGTGGCGGTAACTTATTCATGTGCACTGTTCTTCATAAAAATCCAGTTTTACTGAGTTGTCTGTCAGTACAGTGAACCCTTAGAAGCATCAAAACACACAAGCTGATAAACATTCTGCTCACGCTTCTTAACACCAACGTAGACCGTTTAAATAAGGTCAGAAGTGAACTGGTTCATTAGTAGACTTTGGCATATTAACCTTTTGAATGGCCGACTGATTAGAGCACATGAGCCAAGGTCGAAGGTCTGCAAAAGTTTTGGTAATTACCCGTCCGGGTAAATGCGATCATCAGTGCCATCTTGCATCATCTTTCTGGGTCTAACAGGCATTAATAAACGATCTTCAAGCAGGCAATAAACATAATTAGCTGATAGGAGAGAAGAGTCTATTAAAATGCCTGGATGACCTCTGACTCATTTGGTGAGTCAGTGATTAAATAAGTGGGTGAGTAAGTTATGAATAATTAAAGAATGGCAGCATTAATCAACTGTCCATCACAGCCCAATGAGCGATGCATTCCAAGCGGACAGTTGCGTCGCTAAAGATAGAAAGATAAGTCAGCATACATATATACTGTCTTGATAACTCTGAGTGTTTAGCATGGTAAGGGGTATGACAATGTTGATATGTTTGGTCTTGGCGGAGCAGATCTGCTACACCGCTGCTGTCTGAGTTCTGGACTTGCTACTGCCAATACACACACACAACACGCTGCTGTGAGTAAGTAAGACATGCTGCTGCTGTACAAAAGCATACATGAATTACCCGTACCAGATCTATGGATCTATACAGGTGGAGCTGGGGAGGGTGAAGGGTTTCTGAAAGCGCTCTAAACTGCTAAGGCAAATGGTACCCATGTATTTGAAGGTTGAGCATGCAAGCTCATTGGCTACTGATACAGCAGGAACCAATCAACTGTGTCCTATAGATAATGATTACAAGCAGGTTGAGTTAAAGGACCTTAGGCTGCACCATCTAGAGTTTCATGACAAAACTTTGCATACGCATATATTTTTATATGGTAAAATATATAAATATATATAATGCATTTTTTTCACATATTTGCTAAATTTTATATTATTGAGGGCTATATGGATATATCATCTGTAAAAATGGGTTACACTTTATTTTTATTTGTAACTTTGTTACAGTGTAATTATACATTTAAGTACTGAGTAATATTAAATGTATGTACTATAGGGTTAGTGTTAGGATTAAGGTTTGGTTATTACACTTTGGAAACAGAATAGTGTGTTTTTAATATCTTATAGCTGAATATTTTCTTTCTGCCACATAGTAAAAATAAAAAAAGTCTTTACATGCAAATATAACAGATTTTACATTTTAAACAGGGTCAAAATGTAACAAAAACATTATTCCATGACATGCGACTTAAACAGATTTTCACCGTTTAGCAGAAACAAAGGCACACTAACATAACACATAAATGATAAAGCACTGCAAAGATATTAGAATATTTTCAAAAACAATATCAACAACAATAATAATAATAATAATAATAATAATTTAAAACAGTGAATCGTTGATTAATATGTCATCTGATTAATTTGGCCTACTTTGAGAGATACTCTCAGCAATTCTCTGTTTATATTATACAGTAAATACATTAACCAAGACTAAAAATAAAGTGCAAAAATAGCTGATATAAATAAAGTGTTAAAGGATATCTGAGTGAGCTTGTGTGTTAAATGAGTGCTTCCCACACTTTCTTCCTCCTCCCCCTCCATCTACTTCTTTCCAGTGTGGCAGGTTTAAAACAGATCCAGTTGTCTAGTCTGTAGCACAGCAGTCACATATTGGACTCTGCATAATCACAGTTACAGGTTATAAAGGATGGGGTAGTTCATGACAGCACAAGAAATCCTGTGGGCATCTATTAAGTTCCCAACCAAAGGAGAATAACAACAGAACAAGAATTTCAGTCTTAGCTGAGCTCCTTTGGGCTTGACAGTTCCTGTAATGATGCACTTAAGTTCTACTTAGAAGCAAATTATCACTATTGTGTCATTTTTAAACAGCACTGTGATTTTAAGAGTGCAATTTGCAACGTTGTCCAATGGCAAATCCGGCCCTATTCAATGTATGTTTTTAGCTATAGCCTAAATTATTTAAGGGTTGCATGTGTGTAACAACATGTCACCAAAATGCTGGATTATCATTTAGCGAATATGCCATTTATGATTTAGAAAGCATATTAATCTATTCTTTTAAAGATGTGTATAAGATGCCTATATACAAATATGATGCTGTCTTCTCTGAGACCATAAGAAAAATATGAATAAAATAGTACCATTTTCTTCACTCATTTTTAAAAACAAGACTTCTCAAATGCTGATTAAGCCATTTAGCAGCATACGCCTAAAGAATTATTTTATTTGTCTGCCATTATTGCTGCTGGGCCTCGTCCTGCCTTTGAAGAGTGTTTATGTAAGAGAAAAAAAAAAAAAGAATAAAAGAAAGGGAAATGTGCAGAGAAAAATATGCCTGTTTCTTCCTTTGAGGGTATAAATAAGCTTTGATTCACATAAAGGCTTTATCACATTTTCTTGCATTTACCAGAGCTTTGAAAACATAAATTACATCAAACTGTTGCATGCTAACAAGTTCTACTCTTCCATCCATACAAAACAGCATGCGCCTGAATAAATGTTCCATGGTTTTCTATTGATGTAAAAAAAAAAAAAAAATTTTTTTATTATTTTCTTTTACACAGTCTCAAATATGCATCATTAAACAAATAAAAACACAGATGAAAAACATGAAAAGCAACTAGATATACTTTTTTTGTATTTCTCTTTTCCACTATTTCAATATTTGATGGCTGACAGTAATTTTAAGTTTGAATTTAAAGATAGCAGGCGTTATATTGCAAACTCAAAAGCTCAGAAGAATTTCATGTATAAAAACGTCAATGTCAATGGCAAAGAAGAAGCAGGTTGGTAAATAAAACTCAATATAAACACAATATGGAGGATTAACTCATGTATTAAGTTAAAGTTACTTTCTCAGCACAACTCCGCTGTCACATTCAATGTTAAATCATGGTAACAATGATGCAAACACATCACAATATTAAACTGTCTAAATCAGCTCTTTCTAGAATAAAATATCTATGATAGAGGGGTATTTTTATATCTCTGTATTTTTGGCAAGTCTTATCTAAACACCTGCTACACAGCAAGACCATGCCCTTCAGGCGAAAGCATTGCAAGGTCTTGCATCACATGTGAAATCTGGGTGGCTTTGAAGTTGGGGTGCCACTCCTTTCCTCGCCCAGCCTGAACTCCTCGAAGAATCCAGGCTGAAAGCGGTCAGATACCATTAAAAAAGGCCGCTTTAAGTAGAACATCTAAGAGCACTTGTAAAAAGCAGTTTCGAGATGTAGTCGTTTCTTAAAACGTTTTTAAAGCGATTTGTAAGGCCATAAGAACCAACTTAAGCCATGGAAAAATGCATTATGTTATGCTTGTAAGCCTTTTATGAAGTATCATGCAGCGTTTTTTTGGGGGGGTCAAATTTGTTCAAGAGCAGGCTTTAAAATGTTGAAGCAATAGGTCACACAAAAATGTAAAGTTTTTCTTTTTTTTTTTTTTTAATTTACAACAAAATATCTACATTACTTTTTCAATCAAATTTCTACATTATCTACGTTACTATCTGAAATTTATTGACTGACAGCTCTCCTACCACCATGTTGACAGAAACAAAAAGTGCAGAGGTGTCTTGTGCTGTGTGAACATGACGGTTATTGTACAGTCGTGGCCAAAAGTTTTGAGAATTACATAAATATTGGAAATTGGAAAAGTTGCTGCTTAAGTTTTTATAATAGCAATTTGCATATACTCCAGAATGTTATGAAGAGTGATCAGATGAATTGCATAGTCCTTCTTTGCCATGAAAATTAACTTAATCCCAAAAAAACCTTTCCACTGCATTTCATTGCTGTCATTAAAGGACCTGCTGAGATCATTTCAGTAATCGTCTTGTTAACTCAGGTGAGAATGTTGACGAGCACAAGGCTGGAGATCATTATGTCAGGCTGATTGGGTTAGAATGGCAGACTTGACATGTTAAAAGGAGGGTGATGCTTGAAATCATTGTTCTTCCATTGTTAACCATGGTGACCTGCAAAGAAAAGCGTGCAGCCATCATTGCGTTGCATAAAAATGGCTTCACAGGCAAGGATATTGTGGCTACTAAGATTGTACCTAAATCAACAATTTATAGGATCATCAGCAACTTCAAGGAAAGAGGTTCAATTCTTGTAAAGAAGGCTTCAGGGCATCCAAGAACGTCCAGCAAGTGCCAGGATCGTCTCCTAAAGAGGATTCAGCTGCGGGATCGGAGTGCCACCAGTGCAGAGCTTGCTCAGGAATGGCAGCAGGCAGGTGTGAGCGCATCTGCACGCACAGTGAGGCGAAGACTTTTGGAAGATGGCCTGGTGTCAAGAAGGGCAGCAAAGAAGCTACTTCTCTCCAAAAAAAACATAAGGGACAGATTGATCTTCTGCAGAAAGTATCATGAATGGACTGCTGAGGACTGGGGCAAAGTCATATTCTCCGATGAAGCCCCTTTCCGATTGTTTGGGGCATCTGGAAAAAGGCTTGTCAGGAGAAGAAAAGGTGAGCGCTACCATCAGTCCTGTGTCATGCCAACAGTAAAGCATCCTGAGACCATTCATGTGTGGGGTTGCTTCTCATCCAAGGGAGTGGGCTCACTCACAATTCTGCCCAAAAACACAGCCATGAATAAAGAATGGTACCAAAACACCCTCCAACAGCAACTTCTTCCAACAATCCAACAACAGTTTGGTGAAGAACAATGCATTTTCCAGCACGATGGAGCACCGTGCCATAAGGCAAAAGTGATAACTAAGTGGCTCGGGGACCAGAACGCTGAAATTTTGGGTCCATGGCCTGGAAACTCCCCAGATCTTAATCCCATTGAGAACTTGTGGTCAATCCTCAAGAGGCGGGTGGACAAACAAAAACCCACTAATTCTGACAAACTCCAAGAAGTGATTATGAAAGAATGGGTTGCTATCAGTCAGGATTTGGCCCAGAAGTTGATTGAGAGCATGCCCAGTTGAATTGCAGAGGTCCTGAAAAAGAACGGCCAACACTGCAAATACTGACTCTTTGCATAAATGTCATGTAATTGTCGATAAAAGCCTTTGAAACGTATGAAGTGCTTGTAATTATATTTCAGTACATCACAGAAACAACTGAAACAAAGATCTAAAAGCAGTTTAGCAGCAAACTTTGTGAAAACTAATATTTATGGAATTCTCAAAACTTTTGGCCACGACTGTAGTTCTAGACTAAATGTGAACATGCATTTACTCGTCTCACCTGCACGAAAACATTCAGTATTCTTCAAAATGAATAAAAACTGTGAAATGCAATCTCAGAATTTTACGCAAACATGTAATAATTAACTATATTAAATTGCACACACTTTATGTATTTAATCTCACTTTATTAACCAATGCCTTTGCTGCTGAAATTCAACAATCTAATTCAACCATACTAATAATCAAAAATTACTTTAGATTAGATTTAGAAATAAGAGTGTTGAACTTCCTTCTCCTGTATCTTATTCTTCTTCAATCCAGAATGGCAGCATAGCTGAAAGGTTTGTTTGCGGTGCGCCCTCTACTGTACAGGTGTAAATATGCATTTCCTTCAGCCTGAGGCTTATTCATTTCACTTTTGGTGTGAAAGGGCCATGGCATTTGCCTAAAATAGAACTTTTGTTATAATTATAAAAAAAAAAACAAGCAAGCCCAGCCCAGGTGAGAAAAATTAACACAAAAGTAATGTAACACATTAATTTTCATAAAAAGTAACTGTTATGAATCCGTTCCGTTGTCCTCCATCCACCTGCCACTAGAGGTCGCCTGCTCATATCATGGACTCCATACACCACACTACACTTCCCATAAGTCCCTTATGTTAATTACGGCCCAGCTGCAAACTATCTATTTAAGCTAACCCCCTACACTTGTGATTTGCGAAGTCTTGTTTCATTTCACGGTTACAGTTCTGAGCGTAATTCCTGTCTTGCCTGTCTAGTTTCCTGATCCTGCCTGTTTCTTTGTTTTTTGATGTTTATCTGCCTGCCTCTGACTATTCGCCTGGATTATTTACTACGAGCTTGCCTTTTCCCTTTTATTACTGTTTGCTGTTGAGTTGACCATTGCCTGTATGACTATGTTTTGGAAATAAAGCTGCACTTGGATTTCAACCCGCTGACTCCGTGTTACAGTAACTAAGTAACACAATTAGTTACTTTTTTTAGGTACTAACGCAATATTGTAATACATTACTTTTAAAAGTAACTTTCCTCAACACTGCCTATGCGTTTAACAAAGAATTTTCGTGTTAGTTACTCTCTCTAGCAGAGAGATCCTTGTCAACAGCACATAATGGACAGACGAATGTGGACTGCCTTTGTTGGACTCAACCTCTTGTATAGATGGGTCCCAAGTTAAGACTGTGAATATATGGCATGCTGCTTTTAAAATTGTGTCAACTTTATCTTTTTTGTAAACATGCATTTTCTTTTTTATTTTATTTATTTTGTAGTTTGAGTTGGTATTTTATTTTTATATTCTGGAAGTCTACCAGGGTGGGATAGGTTTAGGTTGGGTTCTAGGTTTATTTAGTTGCTTTTTGTTTTGTTGTTTTTCTTTGCCTATAAAATCCCCCAATCAAACAGATGAAAATGTCTGAAACGTATCAAATATTGCTTCTAATTCACTTTAGCTGTGATAAGTTTTTACTTTCATTGTATGGAAAAGAGCACTGTAGACATTCTTCTAAACATCATCTACAGAGTTTAGAATGACGCAAGGATATCCAAATAATGACAGTATTTTTATTTTGGGTGAACTGCCCCTTTAAAAACCTTGTGGAGTTCAATTGGCAAGTTTACAACTGCCTTCTTCGGGGAAACTTTTCTCATTGTCTCCATCCCCTTCTCTCGTTCTCTCTCGGTCTGTCTCTGGGCTCGTGCATTTGCTTTTGGCAGGGTGCGTTATCATGTGCAAATTCTGTCAGCCTCTGAAGAAGCGTGCTAATGCAGGGAACTGGCACACAGGCATGCAGAACAGAGACGCATGCCCTTTCTCTCTCTCCACTTCTTTTCCATCTTTCCCTCTTCCATCCCTCACTAGCTCCATTAATCCAATCTTTCCCTACGCTCTTTAGCATTAACATTTTTCTCTCCCATGTTTTTCAAGCCGTGCTGTTTAAACAATTCACTCCTCTGACATTTGGATTAACTCAAACAAGAATTTATCGCCTCACTCTCCCTGGAAGTGAATCAGATGCACACTCACTGCTAAATACAGACTATAAACACACACACAGATCCACAATGCAGGCCAAGTTGCTCAGTGTTCATGTATAACTCATCATCTCACAGACACGCACAACTCAACTTCCTGTCTGAAATGCACACAGGTTTACATGTACACAGTGACAGACTGATGGAGATCGAGGTGTTTTGTCCTTGAGGCTGCACTCTAGGTGAGATAAACTAAAATGGGTCTTTAAAAGTAGCCGAGTAAGCAGAACACAGCCACACGCGCTCACTCGCTCACTCTCTCTCACACACACACACCACACACAGAGAGAGAGAGACAGAGAGAGAGAGAGAGAGAGAGAGAGAGAGAGAGAGAGAGAGAGAGAAAATGAAAAATAATTACAAATTAATTAATTTAATTACATTTCTTTTCCAATATATTTTAAAATTGAAATTATTCCTGTCATGGAATAAATTTGCATTATTATCAATTATCGATGTTGAAACTGTTATATTTTACTGTAATAAAAAAAATCAGCATTCTTTGATCAATATAAAGTACAAAAGAACATTTGCATTTATTTGAAACAAATCATCTGTAACATTATAAATGTCTTTACTGTCGCCTTCGATGCATTTGATGAGTCCTTGCTGAATAAAAGTATTCATTTATAAAAAATAAAAAAAAATTGTATAGATCCCAAACTTTTCAACAGCAGTGTATATGGCACCAGTGGTGAGGGCAGAAATTTTAAAGTGAGTGGACCTTGGCGAAATAGGGTTGACCTCAACACCAGTTCTCAAATGACATTTTACAATAGGCCTACATGGGCTAAAATAAATTGACAGTTAATATTAGTTTAATTTTACTTATTT
Source organism: Zacco platypus (assembly GCA_038088235.1). NCBI lineage: Eukaryota > Metazoa > Chordata > Actinopteri > Cypriniformes > Xenocyprididae > Zacco > Zacco platypus. Next base: position 9,197,453 of record CM076084.1, read on the forward strand.
TCAGCTAACTGTTTATTGAAAAAAATTCAATCAATTAATTAATACATTAACCAGTGTAATAATAACAGAATAAGAACAATAAACAAAGGTAAAAATATGGGAAGCGTCAAAGGTTTCTATTTTCAGCACTGTTTTTTTTTTTTTTTTTTTTGCAGCGTTGAGCAAGAATATAAAATAAGAAATAACAGACACAGAACTCTTAAATTTGTGTTACTTTCAAGCAATAAACACTAACTAGACAAAATGAAACGGGCAAACTGGTAAAAAGAAGAACCAACAATCCTGTAGTAAGGTTTGCAAGTTTGGAAATTTAATACAGATTAAGCTGTCAGTCAGTATTGGTTAACTAGTTTGGGACCAAATGTTGTGGCAATTGATAACATATACGGTACTGTGCAAAAAACTTAGTACACTAGGTTTCTTCAAGAGTCTTGGCAACATTGCCACAGTTCTTCTGGATTTAGTCCGTCTCAGTTTTCTTCATGTAATCCAAGACAGACTCGATGATGGTAAGATCGGATCTCTGTGTGGAGCATACCGGCTGTTGCCAGACTCCTTGTGTATACAAAAATCTCACTGGATTATTAAAATGTATGCAAAAAAGAATTGTTTGGAAATGTAAACTGATATTTTCTTCTGATACAACTACAGCAAAAGATATAAGTAACCAGCTTAAAACCTTTTTTGTTGGTGAAAGACTTTTGCACAGTACTGTATTTCCCATAAAAAAATCTTACATCAGCTTGGGTAAAAGGGTTGAGCTCACACGTTTTAACAACCTCCTAAGTATTAAACTTCATAACCTATCCAACACTGAAATACAAATACAATTTCAAAGATTGTTCTAATCCAAGTGACTGTACGTCCAAGTGATCACTTGGGTAGACAATTAAACAAAAGAAACTAAACTAAACTAAATTCAATAGGTGGTCTCTTTGTCTTGGGTTAGTAAGCAACCACCAAGTACAGTGACTACCCAAAACACTATCAATTACAGTAACAGTAATTACAGTTATATATAAAAAGATATACAACAGAGGTTTTCCTCTTGGTCCTGGAGACCCACAACATAGCATCATGTCTCTCCTATATGACAAAGTTCAGATCATGGAACTGAATCACGTGTGTTCAATATGGAAGATGTACAAATGTGCAGTGCTTTGGGTTCCCAGGACCGGGATTGAAAACCACTACTACACAGTTATGCACTACAGTGTCTTATAAAGCAATTATAAATAACTTATTGTGCATTATACAGACTTCAAATGTTACAGAAACATTAAATATGATCTTTCAAATAGTATAGTATCGCCATTTACTGACAGAAGTTCTATTCATGTAGACACAGTTCGTATCACCGATTCTTTAACTCACTGTAACACTGAGCTCCATTTCTGTAGAAACAGTAGCATCTGCTAAGATCCTGGTATTCAAATGTGATTGGACGAGAGGAGAAGCTGTCAGTGAGCTGGCACCGCCACACATGAAGACACTTATCCTCTGCATTTGTGTGGGGGTGAGAGGTTTTTTTTTTTTTGTAACAATCTGAAAGAAGGTGAAGTTAGAGCTCGTATTTGTGTTAGATACTGCAGTGATAGCAGTAAGTATGAAGTTAGCATCAGATAGCCAAGAGAGACTAATGAATACATACCGTAGCACTTAGCTGTCAATCATTCGCCGTTTGATTGACAGGTGAAGTGCTCTTACGGCGATGTTAACGCACCATAGTGGAGCTCTGTCAGATTGACACAGTGGAGTGTGAGACGTGGGTCACTATTCTTACAGTGTGTCAGGGCACACGTGATGGTATAAGAACTGTTTTTATAACTGACATTTATCTAGACTGGGAAAAATCTGATCCTACATCAGCATGATACTCGCATGACAGTCATCACGCATAAGGAAACAGTTCTGATGGAATAAAAATGAGAATTAAAGTTAAATCCTACTCATTCTATGTATCCACACAGCTAATACGAGTACCATGGCCAAAGGCAAAAATATAATGTAAGAGAGAGCACTGTGCTGGTTTTAATTAATACTTCATTAGTGCAACGTTAATGAGTTTACATGCACCATCACATTAACAACTTTAATGTGAAGTCAATTAACCTGAATTATCAACAGCTAAAAGATCCAGAATGAACAAATTAAGTAATATTTTATTAGTAATTTTATGAAGCAATGTAGGAAATATAATAATGGTAAAATATAAGTAGGATTAATAAGAATTAAATTACAAAACAAAAATATAATATAATATAATTTAATATAATATAATGTAATATAATATAATATATTTTATTATATTATAAATAGGATTAATATAAAGTTAAATTAGTAACAACAAATTAGTAAAACTTTATTAAAAATAATATAAGTAATTGATTTAAAAATATTAATAAAGAATCTAATATAATGTAATGTAATGTATAATGAATTATACTGATGGCGAAAATTAGCCATCCAGAGAGAGGTTTTTAAACCTGCCACTGCATCCTCATTTACATCAGTCAGCATTCCTGTTATCTAAAGCAATTATCAAAACTCAATAAATGAGGGAAAATCATTATGATTCAGCCATGCTTAACAAAGGGGTGGGGGGAGGATTGTAGTTTTTGTCTGTGTCAATGGGGACTCAGACTTGATAGCTGTACCATGGGATCTGCCAAACCCATCTGTTCCTCTAATTTCACAGAGGAAGCACTTAAAACATTACTGCACATAAACACTCGCATGCAGTGTATGGATAGCAGACGTAGCACTCTCGGCTTGGAACGACACCAGGATGTTCAGAATCATTTCAGTGTGTTTGTTGATTCACATGTGGGAGCCTCTGCTGGGTTATGCAGCACGAGAGCCATTACTGAGAGCCATAAAAAAAGAAAACATTTGCACAAAGTGAAAGTAAACTTTCCCGCTCATTATAAGGGTGACAGACAAGTGACGCAACCAAGCATTTCGTTCATGTGCAGCAATGTAATCTACTGACATTTCTATAAATGGATTTTAAAACTGACAAATATCTAAATATCTAATAAAATATCTAAAACAGGCAGGTGGTTATTGCTGATAAATCTCAAAATGGCAAAATACTGGCAAATTTATTAGCCTGAACGATTTAAAATTGTAGATTTCAGATAAAGTTGTTTTATTTCTTTTACATAAAAAAATTACAAACAAAAGGACAAATACGATAGAGTTAAAAATTAAATAAACAATGTTTTTCAGGTACAGTAGGTTTATTTAACATTTATTCAACATCTTTAGTCGTTTAATTGACATTAAATTACACAGACAGTTATTTTAGGATGCTTTCACTTTAAGACAGAACGCAAGGATCTAATACACACATATCCGGTTTTCACCAAGCTTTTACGTTCACTTAAGCCATACCCGACTGTGAGATACGGGCATTTTGACTGCTGTGTCTGTATTTGACCATTCAGGTGCAAAGAGAATTCGGGATTGTGCGCTGTCTGACAGGGCGCTATGATGTTTTTCATTCAGCACAATACCATGTTCAGTTCTTTTCTGTCACAGCTTACTGCGCATAATAACTTGATAAACTCTTTTGAAGATCCTTGATAAACGTACACACAAGCTTCTATGAGATCTTCACGTTTGACTCTCTAATATCCCGCCTTCACTAACGGTAAGTTAACCGATAATGAATTGTGATTGGATGGTAATTTTGTTCTCCATAACATATTATGACGAGATCGGCTATACCTTTGATTAGGCTATTCTCACGTGAAAGAAGACTGCTTTACTTGCTTTTAAATGATCACCTAGCAATTTAGGAAAGAATAAGTATAGGACATGATTTTTTTCCATAATAAATCCATACACCAAAAATAGAGCTGAAATAGGGGACTGTCTGGGGAAAAATGGGACATCTGGTCACCCTACCAAGGGGACAACCTACGGTCTTGACTTAACATACATGGCGACCGCTGTAAGTCCACAAGACCACAAGTGCGCATGAAGTGTGCCATTTGGGAAAAGGCCTAAATCTTTCATGAAGATGTCAGTGTTGCCAAGTCATCTTATTATACGTTTATATATAGTTACGTTTGAATATTAATGGACAGTTGTAGGTTGAGATTATTCTAGGGGGGATTTGCTTTCCCCACAGAGCAATACAAAGTAATGTTTTAGGATCATTTTGGTCAGGTTGCTTGTTAATGCGGGATCTGACAACACTGGAAAATGACTTAGGCATTATATCAAATAAACTGCAAAAAACAAACAAACAAACAAAAAACATATTAGTCTAGCCAAGTTGGCCTTCATATTCACTTAAATCACAGCATGTCTTTGGGCTGTTAAACTCTCAAAATGAGAGCTAGATAATTGGTCATATTTCAAGATGAGGAGGTCGTATTTTCCCGTATCACTCATCCCTTGAGCTTCTACTCGAACTAGAAGCTTTTAAGCATGTATCCCAGCGTACGCATAAACAGAGTGATGCATATGTTAAGCAGCTAAGTGTCATATTTGCATGGGTCTTGGATTATGCATGAGAAAATATGCGTAAAAAGTGTTATAAATGTGTAAAATACATGTGCAAGCAGTCCTCATGCAAAATGCACGTACAACTGCATGAACTTGTTGTAACAGCCTGTTCTATGCAATTATGTGTAAAACTTCTGTGTGCGTGTGTGTGCTGTCTACAGGGAGCAGGTTTGATAGACTCATAATTAAGACTGTATCCGAGCATATGAGAAGTGTGTTTAAAAAGTGTCTCGCCTTTGTGTGTGTAATGACACCCATGGGACACATTAGGAAACTTCACATCAGGGAGTTCAAACAAACGTCTTTCTCTTCCACACACACACACACACACACACGCGCACTTTTTATACATCTCTAACTTTGACACTTTTCCACAATGGACAAGGACATGGACATTGTCCTTCTGTACATGGACACTCATCACATTCAGATAAAGCACATGCCAGCATGCTGTCAACTACCCCCATCTTGACAAACAGAAGGTTACTATGGTAACACAGCAGGATATATTTTTCATTCATTTGGCACTTTTTATTTTTTATTGTATTTTCTATTAGATCTAATTTAAGATCTCCTCTCATTTGCTTTCTCTCTGGGTGCTTTTCAAACGCAAAAGTCCCATTACTAGCTCATTTTAGGAGCCCAACGATGTTCTTCTGATGTCCATATTCAGTTTTCTAGAAAAAAAAAATCATAGGGTAGAGAATCATTCTGACAGAAACAAAGTCTTTGATTCCAGCTGTGCGAGGGGTCTCCAGAGATGAATGGCTTCAGATCAGAGCCAATTAATCTACATCTGAAATGCACTTTGAGTATTCTCCATTTCTGTTTGAATTAGCTATATAAATGTTGCTATAATCTTAATTTCCATCATTTACTTCACTTTAGGCTTTGTCTAAATCCTGTCTTTAAAATCTTATCTTTGAAGAACAGAAAAAAGCAAAAGGACGAGCAGCGTTACATGTCTTAATAATTAATTGAAAATATTTCTTTTGCTGATAAAATGCTCAAAAGATGCATTTTCATTATCTCGTTCAATAGCTTAAGATTTCAGAGAACAAACTGGCCAATGTTTCAATTAACATCAACAAAGGTTAAAAAAAAATACTTATTGTGGATATGCTTGTTTAGAGTGCCTTCTAATCAATATATAAAATCATTATAATTGTAGTGACTTATTGTTTTTAAGAAGTAAAAAAAATACACAAATGAAAAACAACTGATTTAAAAAGGACACAATAATCATAAAATTGGCTTTGATTCGTGACTTGAAAAAAAAAAAAAAAAAAAACGCCTGACAAAAGCCTTGCATTTAAGGTGCAATGTTAAGCTTTGTGCTACTTCCATATGCATGTAAACACGGGGAAGTGGAAACGCAAGCACATGTTAAGTAATTTCAGCTTTCGCTGTGTACCAAAGTTCAAACAGCAGACCAATAGAAGGTCCAGACATCACAGATTGACCTCAATAAAAATAGGACAAACATCTATGCTGCAGGGTTTGGAGTGTTGTGGAAGTGGAGATAATTAAATGTTTAATTAATTATTTGTTATTTAAAATTGTATTAAAAAACAAGTGAATAGAGTGACAATATTATCTTGCCCATATTCAAAGTAATTTTGCATACTCACATCTAAAGGACAGCTTTGAAAATAAAGACTAAAGCACAGCAGAGAAGTTGGAAATAAACTAGACAATGGGTACAAGAGTACAAAACAATGACTTAATGTTTGAACGTCCCAGTGGGAGTCATCCAGACAGTGCCCCCCCCCAAAAAAATAAAACTCCCAATGTGATCAAGAAGGAGACTTGTGCGAGAAGTCACAGAGAAACCAACAAATAGTAGGGGCTGCAGAGTTCAGTAGCTGAGAACAGAGTAAAAGTGCAGCAATCCGCCATGGTGTTAACGGCTGGATGGCACAAAAGAAGCAATTACTCAAAAAGAACCGTGCAAAAGTCTGTATGGCAAGGGTTGGCAGCTTTTTTGACATGAAATACCATTTTTTATATATATATATATATATATATATATATTTAAAATGACTGTTTTTTCTTAAAATTTTACTTTTTTTTTTAGTCCTTTAAAGTCCTACAATGACCCAATCAAGTCCCTGATTTCAATCCAAATGGGAATCTCTGGCACTGTTTGGAAATTACAGAGTACTTTCCAGAAGTGTCATTTGAACAGCCTTGAGCATTTCTGCCTGGCAGAACATGCCAAAAGTCTACCTCAACAGTGTGCAATGCTAGTACATACCTGCCCCCTAAGACTTCACAGTTCATCGACTTTATAGTTCAACTAAAAATTAAAATTCTGGCATCATCAACTCATCCTCATATTGTGTGAAACCAGTGTGATTTTTCTTTTTTCTGCAGGACTATTTTCCATTCAAACAAAGCAACACAAGTGATCAGAGGCTGTCAAGCTCCAAACCAGACAAAAAAAGCAACATAGATGTATGATCAAATAGTCAGTATGAAGCCATACTATAGCTTGACAGGCTTAAATTTAATTTCAGAGAGAGGAGAGGGAAAATAATTTCTATATTTCCATAAAAAAGAGATCAAAGAAACCGGATTTGATGTAAAGGGGGAAAATTTGATTAACCAAACTGAAATCTATTCTGTTGAAAGACAAAGGCAAACTCCTGCAGTCAAACCACAGAATAACTTCAGAATAATATATTTGTTAATTAGCACAAAAATCACCTCACACTATGAGGCAAGTGCAATAAAATATTGAAAAAAAATACACTGCCTGCCTCCACTAAATAATCTGAACATACTGAATTTTCTTATTCACAAGCGTGAACCGTGATAATGGTTTGTCACTACAGGAGTCTGCCTTTTCACGGTTAGTTTTTAGCTCCTGATTGATCACCTGCTGTGAAAGCTCCTCTTTTCTGACCTTGTTGTAATATCCATGTTGTCTTAGGGTTGTTTTGGCAATTTTTTATGGAACAGGATGCCAAAAACCCAGTAGTCCATTCTCTGGCATGGCTTAGCCTCCGCAGAGAGGGAAAACATGTTATTTTATTCACCTAAATGTGATATGGAGCTAATTTCACCGGGCTAGTCAAGCCATCAATTCAAATTAGCTCTGGGCTCTTGAGAAAGTGTGTATGAAAGAGAAGGAGGGAAGCGTGTGTGTCATAGGAAATCCGAAAATCACCTGTACTAAAGGATCAGATAATCTATTATCTTATTTAAAAGGTTAGTAATGTTAAAACAATACTGTTGAAATCATTTTTTTTTCTTTTTGCATTGTTTGAAGAAAATGTTCTGTAAAAGGGGCTTACATAACTCACCACCATGATGCTAGGGCTTTGCTAAAGTATATGGTTTCTAAGGCATTCTGGGTGATTTCTAAGGCTGGTGCCTGATTGCTAGGTGGCTCAAGACAAACGGATGAGAAAGGAGGAGGGCTGATGGCCTGACAAATTGTTTACAATAGCCAGTTATCCAATTTGGAGATGCTGACTTCATAACTGGCCTAATGTTCGACGACAATAGCGTCGAACTCGCAAATGATGCCACTGATATTTTATAACATATTATCATACAACCAAACTGTACAAGCAAAATATTAATAGTGACAAAAGTAAATTCATGACGACTGATGGTGCGCCAGCCGCTCTCAACCACAATTGCAACCAAAGTAACTTGGCTCGGTATAGTGCAGGAAAAGAAAGTGGTATCAGCAGAAATCTACAGTAGAATTGGTCACAGAACAACGTCATGGTCAAAACAAAAATTGGTATCACTCATCCTACCAGTAGGCCTACTGCTATATGGATCTGAAACGTGAACACTGCTAAAAGCAGACCTAAACAATCTCAAAGTGTTTCAAAATGCAGTGCCAGCGGCACATACTACACTGTAAAAAAAAAAAAAATTCCCGTAAAATTTATGGTAAAAAAACGGCAGCCCAACCTTTTAGGTTTTACGGGACAGCTGTATACTTTACAGTTCAAAGACATATAATTTAAAGGTTTATATTGTAATAATTACGGTTCATAACTGTTAAAAAAAAAAATCTGTTAAATTTACGGTAAAAAAAACTTATTTTATTCACTGTTATAATGTTCATTTACCAACCTATAGAAGTACTAATATTGGTTTTGGACCTTTGTAATACACTGACAACCATCAAACACAGTGGTGATGAGAGTCACATGATGAATCAAAGCTCATCGGAAGCAGCTTTTAAATGACATTAATGAGAATGACAGTACTAATTTATAGAGGGTCCACACAGTGTCATTCACACAAACACTAAACATCATCATGGTACACTTTAAAAATGCATTAAACATTAATTTAACAACATTAGATGTAACATAGCACCCTAATATACATAACTGATTAGAAAAAAAGTGGGCAAAAAAACTAAGAAACAAGATATTTTAGTGAAAATACATCAAATGTGAAGTGTCACGCAGTGAATGGTCGGAATGTCAATTTACAGTTTTTCATTGTAAATTATACAATGACTTGTTATTTTTTACTTAAAAAAAACTGTAAATTTAACTGTATTTTACTGTAAAATGACATTAAATGTACCGTTAGATCTATTGCAGTTATTCACCGTATATAGTACGGAAACTTTCTTTAAACCAATCAACTGTTTTTCACAGCATTTTCACAGTCTTAGGAACCTCTCTATGTGACCGGCTTCAAAGTGACTCCGGGTGCGAAAATCAGTTGAAGAAGTAATCTAAAAACGCAAGCTACAGTGGTTCGGTCACTTATGCCAAATGAACGAACGATGCCTACCTTACCGACTACTCTGGAGCCAGCGGCCTGCGAAATGGAAGGTCCAACTAATGGCGCCCAAGAACACCTGATCAAGGCTTACCTCAAAAACCAAAGGTTTAACCTTCCTGAAGCCAAACGTGAAGCTCTAAACCGCCAAGCCTGGAAAACTATCGTACAAATTGTGATATGCAACATATTGGCTATCTCGTCCCAAGGTTTGGTAAAGGATTTAGTGACTATCATTAAGATTTACAAGGATTGAATTTGCTCAGAAAAGACAAAGCAACCTCAGAACATAAGTATAGTATACTGTACAATCAAACAAAATAACAGTCTGTCATTTTATTCTTAAGCAAATAAGACATTCTTAAGAAAACATTTCAAAATTCTTCAAGAACTGTACTAAGAAACAATCTTTCAAACTGATTTTGGTGAATCCGGAAATCATCGGAATGATTTCGGGTATCTTTTATGCACAGTATATAGAATAAACAGAGGTAAAAGTTACACACCAAAGTTAAATATTTAGGCTAAGTTTCTTTAAATTCATAACCCTAAATATGAGAAATTTGTAAATCACCACTAAAAAACTAGTCAACCCAAAATAAAAACACTGATCTCAGAAGGACTTTGAGTAACAAGGTTCCAAATTTCTCCAGGCTTTGATTCGCACGTTATATCAACAATGTAGAATCCGTTAGTAATGGAGTTGTGGATGTGCCCTGAATTGAACATGTCTTATAAAATCTAAGCTTTGATAATTGCGTTTTATCACAGGACAGTAGGCTAAGATTTATTACATTTACAATCCAGTTTTCACAAGATTCTCTCCTACAAATGTGGATGAAGTGCATATACTGTGTTAGTGACAATTATCTAAGCAAACAGACAAGTCTAACGTGTCAAAATACATGTCATGTGATTTGATTAAATGCCAAATTCCTGCAAAAACGCTTTGCAAACTTTTTCCAAAAGAGCTACCAGGTATCAAAGACTACGTACTATAATTAGAAAAATTAACAAACAGAATGCATGTAACCCACTGGTTATTTGTGCACAATGAATTGAATGTATAAATCACTACACTATAGACATCAGAGACAAGATGGGAACACCTGCACTAAATGCCTGTACTTGAAGGGTTGGCATTGTCATGATTCGCCTTTCCCTGAAGTTAGAATGCAACTGAAAACAATAAAGAACATTACTATTTTTTTTTTTTCATTCCTTATTAACATCAACACATTGTCAGCATATGTACTATTTTAGAGAGAGAAAAAAATCCTCTAATGACTGGTCTAAGTGACACAATCCCACAGCTGGAAATATAAAGAAACTCTCCCCCTCTTCTCTTTGTTCATAGCTAAAATGATTTACATTTTAAATGCTGTCAATATGCCCAAATGTATGCTTTATGTATCATTACGTTGAGCATTAAAATAGACATGAAATGTCAAATACCAGACAAAAATGTTTGTGTCTATGACATATTTTGTCCTAATGGACACAGCCATCTGCTAAATGTCAAACATCAAGTGGATGCATTTCAGCGCTTCTTAATTAAGTAAATCTTCATAATGGTTGTTAATCTACTGTACTAAGGTTTAGGGCTCAAAATGCAGGCTTATAACTGGTGTGTCTGTTTGTCATATTGAGTAAGGGTGAGGAACTAATCCACAGAGAGTTTTTAATACTTCAAAATGCTTATCTCAGGTCTTATCGCCATGTTGATCTCCAAACCCAGATGTAAGCAATTCAGCAATTCAGCCGATGCTTTCGTGGCTATCACTTCACATATAAGCATTCAGGGATGGGACAAGGCAAGAAACTGTGAGTCTAGGTCCATTAATCTGTGCCATCTGCCTTGCATGCCATCTGACTATTTGCATTTCAGAGAGTATCTGCACACCCTCAGTGTGTGTGCTTGTGTGTTTTTATGTGTTTGTGTGTGTTGACGAACGAGCGTGTGGGTGAGTGAAATTATGGAGATTGACATGACCACCGCTTGACATCAAACGAATGAATAAATCACAGTTAAAGTTCTCAACGCATTTACTAAATTATCTGAAAGACTGACTCTTCTTAAGTGATTTACAATTTACTCTGCTCATTAAGTCTCGGCGCTTCAGAGTAAGTATTGTTAAGGGAGGTTAACCTGCTGTGCTGTGAGAGGTAAACATGTAAAATGCATTTTCCTGCTGCATTGAGAGTAATTATTCACCATTTCCATCTGTCTCTTCTCTCTCCTTTACTCCCAGTAGAAATGTTGCTACTAATCGCACAGTAAAATACCATTTTATTTTCTGCTATAAGGTCCATACAAAGCAAAGTCTTTGTTCTATATAACTTCCTCCAAGGGCGGTACTACAAATGCTAAAACACACAATGCAACATTATAATGAACTACATGTCCCTTTTATCCATTTGTGACATTGTGATATTGGTGTAAAACTCGAAGCTGTAACTTGCAATTGCTGATGTGGGTGTCTAACACAATACTGTAAGTAATTAGTTGCCTGTGAGCTTTAGATAAGGAGAAAAAAGCTTGCCTTTGATGTTGATTATGCTTTATCTTAGCAAAAAAGTGACGGAATTAAACGCTGCTTGTTCTCAGACACGAAAAGGAAATATCTACAGTCTCACGTACATTCTCCGCCTATTTTCGGAGAGTTAAATGGCAACTTCTGATGCACCAAGCAATCAATTTCTTTCGCAGCCTTATCAGTCGCATATGTGAGACTTGTTTTGCGGACGCAGCGTTGTGGGGTTGACATGCAATGAACGCTTACGGCAAAGTTGTAACATGTGCGGAAAAATACAAATCAAAAGAAGAAAAGGGGCATGATAAGATGGCTGACAAACAAAATGAAAATCAGCAGATTATTCAGAAACATGATAATTACACCTCATCATGAGAAGGGGAGATTGACTTGCTTTATAAATGTTGAGCTAAACACACATGAGAAAGGGACAAACAAACAAACAAAAAAAATCTGTTTAAAACAAAACCAAATGGTTTCCGGAAAGACTCAAGTGGATAGAATAAAACAGAAGATGATATGTACAGAGGAAAACTACCGGGATGCCCTTCCTGATCCATTTTTATTATAGACTACCACCTCAATTCTGTTTTTTAAAGTTTGTCTTACTCTATAGCTCAAATACAGCCATCTATTTATACATCTATCTATCATAGTTCCTCCTCTGGCAAGGTTTAAAATAGAAAAAATGCAAAGCTATAACGTATTTTGGCATTTCAGTACTAGAACTTGCTTTGGACAGTACTGAAAGTGATATAATTTAACAAATAACAATCAAAATCTGACTATGAAATCTATGGAAAATATCAATTCAGTTGTGTTTTGTGGGGAAAATGGCTTCTTGTAGCTCAAACAGTAGAGCATGGCACTAGCCATGCTAAGGTTCAATTGACCTTTCATAAACGGTTTGATTGACAGATGATCTGACCAATCATAACCCCGAATCTGCCATTTTGTCTGATGAGTCAACGGAGTGGGATCCAATTGCAGGCTTTATTTTAGCTGAGGTAATCAAACAGGCTATGGCCATAGAACAGCGAACAGGTATCTCAGAGGAATAGGCAGAGTCGTAGTCATAAACAGGCGGTGAAGTCGAGACAGGCAGCCAGTTACACAGTCCAAAAGTACAAAGCAATAAATCCAAGGGGCAGGCAGATAAACATCAAAAACGGTAAAAACAGGCGGGATCAAACGGGCAGACAAGACAGGAATGAATGCTCAGAAAAGTAAACACTAGGAATAACAAGACCTCGCAAAGGTGTGTGTGCGCTGAGCTTAAATAGTAACCCTGATGGGCTGCAGTTGGCGAGGTGATCAATGATTAAATATGGGGCTTATGGGAAATGTAGTCTGAATGTGTTTGAGTGAATGTGTGATAGTCCATGGTGAAGTGCCCTCCAGCGGTTGTAGCGGGCACTTCAGCTGATGATCGTTACAATATGAAATGGTTTCATATGTCTGTCGACACGTTGTCAGTGTCCTCTTTGCTCCACGATGTATTTTTCCCTGCTTGAGAACATGATGTGTGGTGTGAGTGTGCATGGCTTGTTGGACAAGGCAACAGTAACTAAAGGGGACGGGTCTTTGCGAAGGCTCAATTCCCAGGGAAAACAAGAACTGATTAAATGTATGACTTGAAAGCAAGTTGATTTGCATAAAATGCGTTAACCGTATATGTAAAATAAGTAACTAGTATTGCCTCATTTGACTGGAATATTTAACAATAAATAAATTATAGTAGTTGTTTCCATCTGTAATTCATTTTCTTTATTGACAAATTAAATTAAGTTACAATAATGCCCAAAAAAGGTAATTTTCCTTTAAATTGAAAAGAATCTTAAAATAGTTTGGTCTGACAAAAAATTTAAAACGGTCTTATTATTTCCAAGTTAAGATTAGATTTTGAATCCCACATTTTCAGTGTTTTCTTTATGCCCCATTTGCTATAATATGCACCAGATTTAATGCTTATTGCTAAAACTTTGGCTGGCGAGACTAACGCTTGCCGTGTAGAGTAAGTGTTGAGAAAGAAAAGAACAGCATAACAGCAGTATGCAAGAATAATTCCCGCCACTGTGAAAAGCATATAGTGCAGAATTGCTGGTACTATGTAGCAGTGAGTATACCGGCCCACTTCGGTGAGTCCACAATGCCCTTGGGGATCAATAAAGGGCATCCATCCATTTCTCTAAATCAGCGATTCATGGATACAGCCATTAAAACATGATATAAATCTGCAATCCGATATCTTATTTAAAGCCACAACCCTGATCCTCAGCCAGATCAAAGGCCATATTCGTACAAAACCCAACAGTTAGACATTGTGACAGGCCGGCCTATAAAGATCAGCAGATTATCACTAGTGATGCTAAGATAGTGGTGACTGGATGCTGTGGTGGATTATTGAGTGGATTAAATGAATCTGGGAGATTAAGACTAAGATGCTGTAAGTATGTGTGTCTCTGTGTCAGAGGCACTGTGTCTCTCCCATAATCCTCATGCTAAAGAGATGCTAGCTGGTTTAGTGGGCTTTAACACTAGCTCATTTACCAGCACTGCAGCTAACTGACAAGATTAAATGAGCTAGGCTAAATATGCTAATGCTATCGCTGCCATACTGTTGTAGTACAAGATGACCAATGACTTTTTTGATCTTGAAAGCTATCCTAAGCATTGGGTACCTATTTGATTTGGTTGAGGTATTAAGGTCAAAGAGGCGAAATAAATAACTTTAGAGGTCAAATGACTAGATCAATCTGACATCTGATTTATCAGACTTAAAATGCCTAATAGTATACAAAACCCACACAGCATGTATACACAATATGGAAATAAATTAACACCATATTCACTCTAATATCCAAGTTACATCAAATAACGCTATTATACCACCATATAATCTATTAAAAGCATACTAGTTCAAAATATTACCAAAACATAGTGATCCCAGGCTACGAAATGGCAAAATCCTGAACTACAGTGCTAATCTGAATGTTACCACATGCAAACTCTGAGGCCTTAGAAAACGATTACTGGTTTAGAAAAAATATAGTAATAATTAAACAATCAAACACACACACACACACACACACACACACAGAAAAAACATATAAATAATAACAAAAATACATAGCTTTCCTTTTTTTTTTTTTTTTTTTTATAAAGCCACCTTAATTCAATTCAATGATTCATTATTTCCCATTTAATCTGTGATCAACATTACCTGCCAATCAAGAGAATTGTATAAGGCCTAGACAATATTAATTGGGACAAAATTAACAGGTGCATTACTCTAAAATAGCTGAAGACCAGACTTTTCCAGGCAGGTTTCCCATCTGTGCTTCAGTAAATGACATCCGACAAGTTCCCGTAACCCATCGCTTACCTATCTACAATAATCAGAGGGCAATATGTACTTCCAGTTTCATTAAAGATATATTTAACTCATATCACAGATGGTTTTTTTGGTGCACAGGTTCTTTTCATAGTTTGTCAGGCTGTTCCCTGTCGTCGGGTAAGATGAAATTGTTCTTTTTAATCTAAAGATGTATGAAGTATGCAATGGTGAAAATACCAGGAAATTGGATGAAATTCCACTGGATGGGATTTCAAAGTGACAGCATGTATCTTAAGTGGTGTGCCATACATCTTTTGATGTCAGTGACAAAGCGATCTTGTGGCCGTCATTATCCTCAAGAGACCAACCTCTACGAAAAGCATCACTGCGGAGAGAGCAGCCATGGCACGGTCAACCATCTGTCAAGAAGCGAGATTACTGATGTGTTCTGTGAATGATGAGAAAAACAAAGAGGAGAAACCTCATGTTAATGGAAACAGCATTCATTTTAAAGTTATTAGTAATGATGGAGCAGGGATAGAGGACACTGATCTCAAAGAATGAGAATGTCAATACTGTGAGAAGTCAATACAGATTTCTGGCAGTTTGTCTGGTCACACTTCCAGGATTTTAAAAAGGAGAGGAAGACAGAGATAACATTTAATAATGGACAAATTAAACCTCACACACATATATACATTATATATGTATATGTGTGTGTGTGAACTTGTATTCCTTACATTGTGGGGACATTTGGTCCCCACAAGGAAACAAGCTTATGAATCATACAGAATTATTTTTTTTGAAAATCTAAAATAGCAGAACATTTTCTGTGAGGGTTAAGTTTAGGGGTAGGGGGGGGCAGAATGTACAGTTTGTACAGTATAAAAACCAATACACCTATGGAAAGTCCCCACAAAACACAAAAACACAACATGTGTGTATACACACACACACACACACATTTATATAATTAGCCTAAATGAGAAAAAAAAACTTGTAAAATGGAACTGACTAATTACAAAGCAAATTTCTCATCCATTTAAATTACCTCTTTTTACTCAGTTAAAAGTGCAAGTATCTAGCCAAAAACAGAACAACACTGAACACAAGTCAAAATAAAATTGTAAATGGTTAAAAAATACTGTTTTTTCCCCTTTACTTTAATTCCGTAAAAACTATTCGGTTTAACTTTTACTCCAGTAAAGTACAAATCTCTCAAAATAATACTTAAGTATAGTAATCAATTAAAATGACTAGTATGTTAGAATAGTGTATAATAAGCACTTTGAATAATAGTTCCATAAATATATCTGTAAAATGGACGATTCAATTTCTTAATGCTAAATGAATCAGTGTTGTTGAACAAATTGATTGGCTAAATGATTCAATTACTCATCCATAACTGTTTCGTAGCTGAGTGATTCAGTGTTTCTGAACTAATGATTCAATGATTCACTCATAAAGACAGCCACTTGTCGCCACCTACTGGAGTAATGATAACCTGTCACCTCCAACTGCCAACATTTTCTATACCTACAAGAACAATACGGGTGGTGAAGTGTTTACACACCAGTACATAGATGATTTAGAATTTAGACCATAGTCGAAACAAAAACAAACAGAAGAAAATGAACTTCAGGTAAAATAAACTATTTATAAAGCTATTAGTCATTCTCATAAACACTACTGAAGTCTGTCTTCATTTGCTGTATCCCATTTCTTTCTCTCCCCTCAGGTAGAGTCCTGGTCACCATTTCATGAGTTCTCCCTTCATTCTTGATTTCCATCAGTCACTCAGTTATGCCACCCAGCACCCCTCCAGCTGTGACTGTCAATCCCAAAAATGTCAAGGGGAAAAATGGTCTGACCTTGTGTTTCTTCAAGATCCAAAACATCAATCTGTTTTCAGTGAACACGCTAAATAAACATTAATCATCATTAAACTCAAGCAACCTGAGATGTGTGGCTGTTTATAAGAGAGACAGACAGAAAGAAAAGTGATGAAATGGAAGAGTGCTGTCTTAGTGAATATATGTTTGTGGTGACAGACTTTGGAGACAAGGAGTGAAATCTAAATATATTTGTTTCTGACAATGACGTAAAGTCACCATGAAATCAAAGTTTACAATTATTTGATTATTTTAGTTATAAATCATTTATCATTCAACATCATCATTATTATTATTACTTAATTCTAATTGCCCTCACAATCTTTAATCGAAATAACTTCCCCTCACACCTGCAAGAAGAAAAGGTTATCACAACTTCAGTTTCATACCGACTTTAACAAATCCATTGCACACTTAGCATATGTTATGTATTCCTCAGGTAACAAAAACTGATGAGGAGCAGAATTCAGTTTTCAGGATTTTTCAGGAGACCGTGTTATTTTGGTATCATTTTAAATGTATGCGTGTATGTATGTATGTATATATATATATATATA
The DNA here is from genome assembly GCA_038088235.1 of Zacco platypus. Classification (NCBI taxonomy): domain Eukaryota; kingdom Metazoa; phylum Chordata; class Actinopteri; order Cypriniformes; family Xenocyprididae; genus Zacco; species Zacco platypus. The sequence continues at coordinate 9,215,055 of CM076084.1, forward strand.
TATATATATATATATATATATATACACACACACACACACATGTATATACACTGAAAATTCAAAAATTCTTAAATGCATGAAAAGGATGTACTACTAATGGAATACTAGAAATTGCAAAATTAAGGCATGACCAATAGACAGAAAAACACTCACTGGTTCAGCAGAGTCATACAAAAACAGACCAAGAAGAAAAGACATGTTCTGCAAAAAAATGTGGAATTAAGGTGAAGAATAAAGTGTGAAACCATCAGGAACTCTTTAGTGTCCAGCACCACCATTTTCCAGAACTGCAACCTACCAGAAGTGCAAGGTGTCAGGATCTCAGTGACTTTGCTATGGTAAAGAATCCTGAAAATTAAAATTACTCACATTTAAGAGTCACAAGCTAAAGTGTTGTGAAATACATGCAGATTTTTTTTTTTAAGGCTTTAAAAAAAAGATAGATTGACAGAAACTCTTTAAGGCCCAGCACCACATCTCTTGTACCTCTGTTTGAAGAATTTATCTTTCAGAATCTGGCAGTAAGTTTTGGGAGTTCATTTTGGGAGTCCATCTCCAACCCTGAAAGGTGTGTCTTGCTCTTTGTTAGTAGCAGCTCACAGCATGACTCCCTTACCACCGCTGTTGTTGTCTGTCTTGAACTGTTGCTGGTACCTCAAGAGTGACTCTCAACCTGTCTGTTCACAACACTTCAATCAAAAAAATCAATCTTCATCTTCAAGTATTTCAAAACTCTTCAATTTGTGATTATTTTCCATATTTAAGTTAACGTGTCTTTCCTTCTTGACCTGTTTTTGTATAGCCTGGGAAACACCAAGCCGACGATGGGCCATCGAGCAACGTCAGACCACTTTTAAGCATCGTCCAACTAAATCGGTGTTTTCTGCACCGTTGGCTCTTGGACCGATTCAGCTCGGAGAATCAGCGTTGGGCAAGAGAGATAACTCTGACTGGCAGTTCAGTTTAGTGACCGAGTCGAAGCGTGAGAATAATAGCAAAACAGTGACCAAACAAGTCAAGCTACAGACAGAAGGCTGTTCTAATTTTACGTCATGTACCTTAGTGTTCCTGGGCGAATGTTTAATATTAACGTGAGCTGAGTGGAATACAGAAAGTGATCAGCATGAATGATATTTAAAATGGTAAGTACGTGCTGCTGTGTTTACGGTTTGTGTATCTGCAGCGAATTACGAATATAGACGAATAAATACTGTATGAAAAAAACAGTCTTCTTGTTCTGTTCATCTGGCATACAGTGGGAGGGGGAAGGTGTTGTTGGCATTACGCTGGTCAGACAACACCGTCATGTCATAACTGAACTCAACAATTGAGAACAAATGACAAATGACAGAGGCATGAGCATCCATCGCCGTGGGAATGAAGTAGGAAGGGTGTATGTTGCAACTGACCAGGCAGGATCTGCCCTCTAGGTAGGACACAACTAAAGGCCATTTTACACCACAAGCTCCCAGTTCCTTGCCATTTGTCATGCACAACCCTGAAAATTAAAAATGTTAACTTTTTGAACCTGCTTAGTGTTATTAACCAATAAGAGGTGATTTCATTAATCAATGAGCATGTAGCATGTACGAGGACAAATAATTAGATAAAATGAGAATACATTTTATAGAAAATGAGTGCCGTTTTATGTAGTCAATTTTGTTTTGATATCTATCACTGTAATACAGAACACAACATACAGTACTATCATCTCCTCACCACATATGAAGCACATTCGCCATTTATGACATACTTTCTTCATGTCACATCACGGTATTTTACTGTAGAACGTACATGAAACAAGACATTTTGAAAGCACGGCATAAGGGTGATTAAATTATGACTGAATTTTAATTTTTGGGTGAACTACACTGGTAAGAGTCAGGAAAAGTGAAAACTTTTTCCCAATTGTAGATTAAACAACGTGAGATAGACAAGACAAGATGGGGAAAGTTAGATGTGATCACTGGATCAGATTTGAATTCAATCATCAAGAGATTCAAAATGCAACGGTAAGCAAGATAATATTCTTAAATGCAAAAGTTAATGCAAAATTTGCTAAATTGATGACAAGTTCATCAAAGATGAACAGTTCTGTGATGGGGTGAACTTTACCTGACTTACAGGCTCTGACATTCAGCTTCAGTCTTCAGTGACTGGCCTTTTGCTTTATACTGTCCTAATTGGGCCTTCATGTGTCTGGGAAATGATGATATTGAATGTTGATGATTGCTTCTCACAAATTAACAGTCCCTAATGGTTTAAATTACTTTTTAATTTAAGTGAGTAGGAAGTAAACCCAAAACTTATGCCTGGATGATAAATAAGTCTGGAGCCTCTAATGTTTTATTTTCATCTCAATACAATAGTTGACATTTCTTTTCTTCAATCAATTGTAAAACTTAGTTCCCAAGACAGAGATTTCTAAAACAAATGAATCTCTTTCTAATTAGAAGCATCAGGAAGACCCTTTTCTAGAGAACTCTTTTCTAAGACTCTAACATTTAAAGAGTGACATTCATGCAACTGATACATTGCAAGCCGACAATGAAACAATTTAAGATTATTAGAGATTGTATGAGCTCAAACTGTTCATTGTGTTCCCAATTAACCTGTCAAACAATCTCATTAACAATGAAGAGAGGTCACAATGTGTATACATTTACAACCCACCAACAGTCTAGCATATACAGTGGCTGATATGAATGAGTGAGTAGTAGATACGCAGAAAGAAATGAGAAAGAGAGACAATAAGGCATGCATATAAATGACAGAGTTTCTGCACTCAGTATAGTTACAATCTATCAAACAGCTGACCTAAATAAATAAAAATAATAATAAAATACATTTGCAGGTACCGAGAAGGAAATGAGAAACAGAGACAACCAATGGAGACGGTGGTGATTGAGTGTTATAAATAGTGAGGAGGAGAGGCAAGAGGGGAGAAAGTGAAGAACTGGAAAGGGGAGGGGTATGGGGAAAGGGGGAATGGAAGAAAGAGAGAGTGAGAGAGACCAGCGAGCAGTTCATTAGTGTCCTGGTTGAGTGTTCTCAGAGAGCCATATGAGACGATCTGAGGGTGAGAAAGAGAAAACCTCCTGACGGAAATGTCAAACGACTTCAGTCCTCAAATGAAAACCACCAAATCAAAAGGCTTCACATTCAAATGCCACATTTATGGAAGCTTACCGCTACTGAATAAGAAATAAAAAAGATAATTGCGACTTTTTCATCTCACAATTCTGACTTTTTTTTTTTCAGAACTTCGTGATATAAACCTGCAATTGTGAGTTGTAGAATTTAGAAATATACAAGTCAGAATTGTGATATATAAACACGCAATTCTGAGAAAAAAAGTCAGAATTGGACTTTATAACTCGCAATTGTGAGTTTTTATCTCCTTTTCCTTTTCTTTGAAGGCTTCGAAGAAATGCCTCATTTCTTTTTCTGTAAACAATGCTATGATGTCCTTTACCAAAAAGCTCTACTTTTGTCTCCTATGTCCACAGTACGTTCTCCCAGAAGGATTGTGGTTTTGTCACATAAGTTTTAGCAAACTCCAGTCTTGCTTTTTTATGCCTTTGTGTCAACAGTGGTGTCCTCCTGGGTCTCCTACCATAGCGTCCCATTCATTCAGATGGTGACAGAATGTGCGAGCTGACAGTGTTGCACCCTGTGTCTGCAGTTATTCGGGCTTCTTTATCCACCATTCGAACAATCCTAAATTGTAATTTTTCACGTCCACGTCCAGGGAGGTTAGCTACAGTGCCACGGGCTTTTTTTCGATTGCTAAACGACAGTGAGCACAACTGGAAATACATGTGCAAAACTCTAACTACAGTCTGCCCTACCAACAGTCACCTGAGCTAAACAGTTCACATCACCTGCAAAACTCATTCCAAGCAACACAACTCTTAACACATGGCTCAAAACAGGCTCAGTGCAGCCAAACACTATGCACAACCCTCACTGAGAGAACACAGAGTAAAAACACTAGCATCAAACACCAACACAGAAAATACAAACTTTTCATCTTTACAGTTTGAACAATTTCAGTGACTTCATATAAAGTAATATTTTCTTTAAAGAAAAGAGTGACATTCTTTCACATGATTTATTACAATTTTTAGAACATAATTCTTTAAGGTAAATGAAAATTAGCAGTACAGATGCCACTGTGGATCTTTGCAAATTCGGTTGCACTCTCAACCCTGCCTCTCTCAATGAGAGACCATGGTTCACGACATGCTCTATAAGTGTAGCCCTTATTTCATCTGAACAGCTTTGTCTTCTTTGTTTTCCTCCACGCATCCGCCCTCTCCCTGTCACCCTTCTCCCTCCGCGAACCCTCCGTCTTCCTTGTTCCATTTCCAAAATTAGTCTTTCTGAGCTCTACCTATATATACATGTGTGTGTGTTCACTAACAAGTCAAAAACAAGACACTTAGCCTTTCAGCTGAAATTGCAATCAGCAGTGTTTGAAAGGCACAAGGCTGAAATCTGTTCTGTTTTGAATGTGTGGTTCACAGTTTTGACAGCAGTGTGTTAGCATTGGAACAAAGTGCTGTAAATCCACAATGTTGTGCAGGTTGTGGTTAAAGTCATGGGATAAGTGTGTAGAGTTTTGAAAACTGTGTTCAAGCAATGAAAAACGAACTAGAGTTTGGTCCACATGAACTGCTGTTGTGCAGACTGTAGTTAGAGTTTTGCACGTGACTCCAGTTGTGCCCACTGTCATTTAGCAATCGAAAAAAACTGTAATGATATATATATATATATATATTTTTTTTTTGAAGCTGTGAATAAAACCATAGATTATATTCAGGCCTGGGGGGAAAAAAAAATGGAGATGGGGGTCTGGGACAAAAGTGTTTTGAGGTGGGCCTTCCTTGGGCCTATTACGTATACAATGGAGGACCTTGTTCCCTCCCTCCTGGCAAGGACACTGGTAACACCAATTTTCTATTTAGGGAACTGCTGTTGATGACTGAAACTTGTTTAAGCCTCAGGGCTAGCTACTTTAAAACTTCTACTTATCTAATTAAAGTAATCTGAACTACGCACATACATTAAAGACACATAACAATGGTTTCACATTGCATATACTGCACAAATATTGACACACCAAATGGGTTTCATTAAAGTATTAAAATTTAGAGAGATTTTGATGCAGTTTGTTGATGTTAAGAGAGAACGGCTGAGGGCTGAAAGCATTTTGTTATCTTCCCTTACATTTTTCATCGGTTGAAATGTTGCCGTGTAGCAGAGAAAAATACGTTCCAGTAGCAACATTACTCTTTAAAAAAAAAAAAACATGAAAAACGGTTTAACTGCTACAAATGAATATGGATTCAGTAACAGTGAGAAAAGAGGGGGGAAATGGATTTGAATGTTTTGGGAAACACTTGGATGCAAATATATGCAAAAAAAAAAAGCCCATCAAAAGATCTCCACACCCTATGAAACAAATCTTCGGAATGGACTTGTATTGTGAAAGGTCATAAATTAACAGAGGCTTCTGGGAAGTGTTTTAGCTTGTGCTTGGCTGAGTGTGTTTTCTTTTTTTTCCCATTTAAGTTGTATGATTAACTAACTCATCGCATAAATAAATTATATCAAAGTAACATTTAAATCATCCGAAGCTCTACTAAACACTCAGAAAGGTCTCCCGATGGAATTCCCATCTCTTAAGCATTCTGACACAGATGGAGATTTTCACTGATTACAGACATTAAGGATGTTAGTATTACCAACCAAACTGGGTCAGAAAGCTTTCTGCATCTAATGCATGCCTGTGTCTTCCATATTTGTGCTCCAGAGAGAGGAAAAAGACCACCCTTTTCTAGAATACATGAATGGCTATTTTCATATTTAGGTCAATGGGGTTGAATATACATAAATAATATGCTTAGATCCAAGTTATAATTTGTTTATTAATTTAATGTGTAACAGACTATAGATCAAAAATTCAAAGGAAGAAAAGTCATCATCAAAACACTCTCATAAAAGTTATTTTTTTCCCAATACAATGAAAATTGATAGCTCAGAACTCTAATAAAAAAAATTTATTTAAAGGGGCTATATGTAAGATTTTTTTTCATTGCAAATGTATGAACAGCTTGTAACAAAACATAAAAAAAAAAAAAAAAAAAGATGTTCTCCCATTTCCTAGGTTGTCTATGAAAGCTGATTTTTACGTGAAGAAATCAGGACGGGAAAATAAAAAGGATAAATGACATTTACGCACAGTCCTGAAAACCTCTCTTCCGTTCAAAAACATATGACATAGATACAATGCTCAAGATAATAGTCTCAAAAATCCATATCTATATAGTCTATATTCTCAAATTTACTTTATAATCAAACTATCATAAGTGTAATTTTAGGGACACGACACCATTTTCAACTAAAAACTGAAAAATTATCATCTGTTTTGGCTGTTTACTTGACATTGGCGTTTTGGGGGTGTCAAAATACTTTTGAAAACGGGATTCAAAGCGCAAGTTTTTGAATACAATACTGCAAATTTGGGAAAACGGTGATGTTGTGCATTCGTATTACGTATTCAGTCTGTTGAGTTTGTTACTTTTTTCTTTGAAAAGCGACATCAACTACTGGCCTCACTTGAATAATACATATTTTTTTAGTTGTTTTTGGGGATTCATGTGAACGGGGATCGTTTTGACACCATTGTTGTCTTTTCAGTTCGAAATAATGAATTTGAGTGGGCAAAAGACGCGAAATGTGAATGGCCCCTAATGCAACTTTCACTCAATCCATATTACGCACTAATGGACCCTTTCTCAATACAAAATACAATATCTTATTTATATAAAATGATATTTTTTGAACAACAATATTTTAATTAACAACAATAGTCCTTATAAATGACAAAAGCAGTGCTCTACAGGATGTTAGTTAAAAATAGCCTTAATATTAAATTATTAAATTTAACATAGCCCAATTTGATTTGCTCTGGAACAAGTAATAGATTAATAAGACCAAAGATTGTCTGTTTTATGTCCCCAAAATGAATTATATCTCATGTTTAACCACTATAAGAGACAACGGCAAACCCCAGAAGTACTGGCCGAGATGAAGCTGTTCTCGGCGGGTACACGAGCACTGAACGGCCTCTGATGGCCTGGAGCTCACATCTGCGAAAGCATCAAAACCAAATAGGAGCTATGCTTAAATATGAGTCACATATTTCAGGTCTAAACAACTAAATTATCACCTAAAAAAACTGGTACAACAGGTGCAGTATTTGTGGAAAAAAAAAAAGACAGTGGCTTCAAGCGGAGTGATACAAACGGTGAAAAGGTTGCAGTGCAGTTGTTAATAGAATTTCACACTACTTTCAGCCAATCAGATTTGAGAACCAGAAAGAACTGCTGTATAAATTAAATTAAATAATAGATAATAAAATATTGATTTATAATTAAAATAAAACATTGTTAGGATTTTAACCCCAGTCCACAAGTTTGCTGAAGAAAACCTTTTAACCTAGTGAATAATAGTACCATGGTACTTTGAGTACATTTTGTTAGTGCGATAAATAGGAGAGAAAGAGCACACAATAGTGTATTCTATGTCTTATTTAACATTCTAAACTGCATTGTGGCTGTCCATTGGACATGCTGTCTCAGCTTTCTAGTAGAAGCGGAGGCTGAACAGTTACAGGTCAACAGAATCAACCTCACTCATGTCTAACTCCATTTTTTCCATGCAGACTCAATGGAAGAGAGTCTCTTGCATCTCTTTTGTAACCTCTTTTATTCTCTCACTTTTTCTCTTTTTCTCATTTGAAACGTGAGCTGTTCAGGTACATGCTAGAAAAAAAAAAACACACTGTAACACTGGATTAATATTTAATGACACAGTGGTCTAGTATCGACCATGCCACGCTTTGGACACACACTCACTAAGGTGAAAATGTCACACGAGCATTCACAAAATGAATCATATAAGCAAATTTAGACATCAGCCCAAAGCAAATTAAGTCTCTCATTTAATTTTAATTTCATAATTGCAAGTGCATTTTAATAGCTGTTCATGCATTTAATTGCACTACACAAAGACTTTTGGTATCAAAAAGATCCGCTAAACAACCATCATTATCTTTGTTGTCACGGTTTTGATTGCATTTCAGAATCTTGATTGTTATTGAGTGTGTTCATTAGCTTGTTTAGTAACAAGGATTTAAAAAATGTAATTGTGTGTGTGAGCTTTACACACAATCTGTCTATCTGTCTATGTGAACATACATATGAGATGGAACACACGGTTTCAACCCTTGCATTTTAAAATAGCATTTTTTTTAGCACATTAACATTTTGCATAGTTTTTTCTTTACATTTATATTTATATATATATATATATATATATATATATATATATCGGATATATATATATAGGATATGTTATATAGCTTATGAATCAGTGTGTGGATGTCTCTTGCTGTTCATCAGACATCCAATCAGTGCTCATTACAGAGTCTTTTGAAGCATGTGCTCAGTGTATGATGCTGCCTTTAATGAGGCCCCCCACACACACAAACACACACACATTAATAGAGAGCTCTTTGCACACCAGTACCCTTTACAGCAACTACAATGTGCAATAAAAGACACACTAATATATACAAACGTTTGACAGAGTATGCAAACAAGGAATGAATGACTGAAGCACAGAGAGAGAGAGAGAGAGAGAGAGAGAGAGAGAGAGAGAGAGAGAGAGAGAGAGAGAGAGAGAGAGAGAGAGAGAGAGAGAGAGAGAGAAAAGGACTATTATTGCTGAAGACGATGGATTGTTAGGAGTAACTTCCTCCTAAGTTTGTGATCTGTGTTTATTTAGAGTAGGGTTTTATACGGTCATGGTGGCGTTTGGCTGAAAGAGCAGGAACAGGAAATAGTGCAGATGGTGCTGACTGACTCTGGCAATGCGGAGAGCAATCATGCTGATCAGAGCTAGTGGCAAAAACACCGGTGACACACACACACACACACACACACACACACACACACAATGCTGAGCATGACACAATCCTGATGTTACCAATAGTTGTTTAAAAGAGCAATTATGAAACTTTGCCCCCTAGTGGTGAGGACTGGAAGTCTACGCATGTTACAGTTGCATATTCATTTGACAGATTAAAAAAACTATGCATGCATCCCACTATACTTTCAGTAATATTTACAGTTACACTGCATCAAAGCAAAATTATATTCCAAAACCACCTACACTGTATACCATATAAGCTGGAGTTTGGAAATATTAACCAGTTTTTCTATATATAAACCATTGAAATAACCTTATTCAGCAAGAATGCATTCATTTAATTAATTGACAAAAAACAAACAAAAAAAAACTTTAAATAATTAACTCTAAATAAATGCTCTCGTTTTGTATTTTCTATTCATCAAAGAATCCTGTAAAAAGGCTATGACGGTTTATTTGTATTTTAGATATAAGCACAATATAAGCACAACTAAAACATGTACGTACACAATAAGTGCATTGTATCAAATGATAATTTTAATTTAAATTAGACCAAAACATTTAAAAGAAAAATTAAAAGAAGTAAATGTTCTCAATAATAATGTATTGGTTAGATGCCAATGCTTACATGCAGATGTGAAATGGAGCTCTGCGGTATCAATACTTTCACAAAGTCCCGATATTGTTGTACTGTATGACTTTCTCATCAACAATAAAATTTTCATGTGAATTTAAACACGACCTACCACTCCACTTTTCTTTCAGTCTACATTCTCCTTTGATTTCTTCCATTTTCTCAATTTCAGAATTTCTCTTACAGGTCTATACAGTATGTCAGAGGTGAATGATTTTTTGCCGAATAGAATTACATTGTTTTTTTTATAACGGGTCAGAAACTTTCACATTGATTTGTCCTTGCATGTGCGTGTATGTGTGTGTGCGCAGCTCTAGGACTGGAGCCATCAACATTTATGCAGTATGGCAAGGTGAGAGAAAAAACATCTGGTGTTACTGAAACTGGCTGAAAAAGCACTGGTCACAAGCCACGACCACTTAAAACCAGTACACACACACACACACACACACAGTCAGACGTCTGGAGTGCCTGTAAAACCAGTGGTGGGATGTCAGTATCACTTACAACCTCCAAACTCCTACAGTAGTGGGAGTTCTCCCACTCACTTGGGCATAAACCAACACACATCCACAGAGAGAACTCATTCTGCATCATGGTCCAAACAACCTTTCAACAAGACCTGCACCTTCAAACTCGCTCACTGGTTCCAGAAACAAACTCCCTGGGTTGTCTGCTCGGCGGCTGTCTCAGCAGGTGAGAGGAGCTTCTGAAAGCTGCGCACACTTCAACAAAGCATCTCGCACACTGGCAAGACAAGCAACACCATCTGCATGTGACAGACCAGCGACCAGACATCCACTGGACCCCCTCTGATTTCAGGCCCTTTTCATGTCGCCTCAGTGCAGCTTCAGAATATCACACAAAGCTGGTCAGATCCCCACCTGCCAAGGAATATTCCAGGTTAAATACTTAGAGTCAACATGAAATGACATTTGGACCCATTTTACTTCTGTAGTAAAGGAAATTACTACAGTAAAGGAAGAGATGGATATTCAATGACAGGACTTGAATGGATCATGGAAAGCGGGCGTTCCATGCCAGAATCTGCAATCAGTTACCTGATCAAAATAAGATCAGGAATGAGCATTAAGAAAGTGAATAGAAAGTAAAAAATGTGCTCGTTCTCACCATGGATTAGTGTTACTAAAACTAACACATTTTTAATTGGAGAATAACCTGAAACTGGTTAATAATGTTATAATTCCCTGACAACACAAACAGCAACAACAATAATAATAATGATGATAAAAGTTATTGCAATTAGGATTCAAGGTTTTCAAAAATTATGTTGCCAAAAGTGGCAACAACTTTCAGATTACTATTTTTTATTTAAAATTACAACTCAAAACATGCTGTCCTTTTCAACCTTGTCAACCATCAAATAATTCTGAATAAATAAATAAATGTATCACACCTTCCACAAAAATGTTAAGCAGCACAGCTCTTTTCAAAATCAATAATAATAAACAGTATTTCTTGAGCATCAAATCAGCATATTGAAATGATTTCTGAAGTAATGGCTGCTGAAAATTCAGCTTTGCCATCACAGGTATGAATTCAATTTTAAAATATATTAAAATTGAAAGCAGTTATTAATATTTCCGGTTTTACAGTATGTCTCATCCAATAAATGCAACCTTGGGGCCGGTTCACACAGAATGCAATTTTTGCTTTTTAAAAGATGAACTTTTTTTTTGTTTTTTTTTATATGAGAGCATTTTTAAAATGGCATCATGCATGAGACGTGAGTGCAAAGGTCAATCTTGCCTGTCTAGTGCGTTTACGCAGAAAAAACAATGGAAAAGAAGCGTAGCGGCACGGAAAAGCGTGTTGTTTGTGAACGGCCCCTTGGTGAACACAATAGACTACTCCCTATATGCATGCATGCATGCATTTAAGTGTGTGTGTGTGTGATTAAATTCATTATTTTCCTCAAAGTTCTATAAACAATACTTTACACATTTATTAAAAATAAACAAATAAAATCACATGTACATAAGTATTCACAGCCTTTGTCATGACACTCAAAATTGAGCTCAGCTGCATCCTGTTTCCACTGATCATCCTTGAGGTGTTTCTACAACTTGATTGGAGTCCACCTGTGCTAAATTCAGTTGATTGGACATGATTCGGAAAGGCGCACACCTGTCTATATAAGGTCCCTCAGTTAACAGTGCGTGTCAGAGCACAAACCAAGCCATGAAGTCCAAGCAATTGTCTGTAGACCTCAGAAACAGGATTGTATCGAGGCACAGATCTGGGGAAAAATTTTGCAGCATTGAAGGTCTCAATGAGCACAGTGGCCTTCATCATCCGCAAATGGATGAAGTTTGGAATCACCACGACTCTTCCTAGAGCGGGTCATCAGGCCAAACTGAGTGATTAGGGGAGAAGGACCTTAGTCAGGGAGGTGACCAAGAACCCGATGGTCACTCTGACGGAGATACATATATACACATATATATATATATATATATATATATACACACATGTTATATCTATATATATATATATATATGTCTAAATAGACGTCTGTACATACATATATACATATATGTGTTTGTGTGAACTCTAATTCGACATGAAGTTAAAATTGACTGATAAAGCAGAGTTGATGCATTTCATAATACTTGTGTACAAACCACACGATACAGGTTAGAGAACAATCACACATATACACACTTTAATATGTTGATTATAAGTCAGAGAGACATAGAGGGCTCTCTACAGACAGCACACCTACAGGACACACACACACACACACACGCTGTGCCAGAGGAATATACTCGCACTCATACAGCAGGAAAAGCAAACACACAGTATACCTCAGGGCCTTTGCCTTTCACACACACAGATCACTAGAGGCAGCGCAGTTCTGTAGTCAAGGGCACAGGAACGACTCGAACTCTGCCTGCAGTGTTGCTCCCCTGTGGTCATCTCCAACATTTTTGCATGGGAAACCAGAGACATCCCAAACAGAGAGCGTGCGCTTGTGCTATTGTCTCCCGTTAGCAAGGAGACGCTGCTGTGAATGTGAGATTGTTCAGAGTCGACAGTTATGCCATCATAATGCAAAGCAAACAATTGTCTCTCTCTCTCTCTCACTCTCTTACGGTCTTAAAATTTATGCGGCGTTGATTATTTTACACGTCTCCCATGACTGCTATCATTACATATGCACACATCAAGATCATTTGCCGGTACTCTGGAGCTTTGCTGGTGCATACTATTCATAAACTAGCCTGTGACCCGGAGGTTAGTGAGAACACGCACACATAAACAAACTTCCTTTATGAGTTTATAAAGAATTCATATGCACCCAAAGGGCACGTTTAACATCCACAAACATTTACCACTCAGAGCAAAGGGTCTCTAACTCATGAAGAAAGTTGGAAAAGGAACTAATTTGATCCCGTTGATCCTGCTTTCTTGCTGTAGATAAACTGAAATAAAGGCCACTAATGTTTTAAAAAGCAAAGGTCAAACTCCAGCAAAACTTAAGCGACGAGAGTGGGTGCCATCTAAATGTATTTCTGCCATCTTCACGGTCAGCATTGCTCCCAGGCTAGTTCTGCAAGATGCAGTGACTTTCGGAAGAGAAAAGCTCTAATTTAGAGCCGCAACACAATCTTGGCACTAGAAGGAGCTAAAAAAAACAAAACAAAACAAAACAAAAAAACTACTGACTTTGGGATCCACAGTGTGTAAGCTGTGTTACTGTTGGGTTTGCCAAGAAAAGCCATAATTAGATCGGCAATTAACCCCACTATAAAATGCAGTTTATGATTATTGCAACCCCGGTCCAGCACACTTAATACAATGAACAATAATTAATAGAAAAATATGCATGATTTCATAAAGCAAGGCTGAAAGTAAATCAACAGCAGCAGAAGCGATGAAAACGTCTCTGTGCATACATTAATTCTCACAAATAAGTCTCTGACAGCGTGTCCTAATAGCAATAAATTCGACATTTCAGCCACACAATCACTTCATGAGCTGAGGGTGAAAGCAGGCTTTGTAAACTTCCTGTAGGGCAGCGCAGGAAGAGCATGCCTAACGAACCTGCATCATTAATGCGGATAATTATCATATATTACTGGAATTAGCATGAAATTAGCATGGCTTCAGTCCCCCTGAATGTTCAGAGACGCGCAAAAGAGACAACAGGGAGACGGTGCTGTACGCGGGCGCGCTTCGGCGCTACAAAACAACAAGCGCTCCTAGCCATGGTGTTATCGTCAGCTTTATTATTTACGCCGCGCGGAACTCTTTTGTTTTGACAGTTTATCAAAGGCAATAACGTTCACAGATTGCCCACGATGGGCACGGTCGTGTAACAATGTGAATAATTCAGCAATTTCACATTCAAATTGGACTAAATAATGAATGAGAGGAGAAAGGAATCACCCCGAGCATCTATCTGTTTGCGCAAGTGGGTAAATGTGTTTGACGTGGAAACAAGTCAGAGGGGTGGTTGCTCCTGGACGCGCTGACGGTAGAGTTCAAGGAAAACGGACCGGTACGCGGTATGATTCAGAGCGCACGGAAGGTCAGCAGTGCTGAGGAGTAACCTCAAAGCAGTGATGATACTAAATTCGGTAGAATTGTGGAAAGTCTGATTCCTCTCTCTGTCATATGCAGCAACGGAAAGTTGATTCATTCTAATGAATCAATTCATTGTAAATGGTTCTCTCTCTCATAAGTAGCGACGAAAGGTTTGATTCTTTCTAGTGAATCCAACTGAAGTAAAAAAAAATATATAATTATGGCAGAATATTTAGTTACTGTATGTTAAAGTGTTGTCATTGTTAACTAAAACCAATACAAATCCTTTTTGCCAATTGCGGAAATAAAATTGAAATATTAGATGAAAAAATTACCTTAATTGAAAACTTGATGTTGGCATCAAGGCAACTCACTGAAATAAAGTTTTAGTAACAAAGTTAACAAAGTTGAAATGCTAAAATCAATAAAAACTAAAACTGAATTAAAAGATCGATAGAATATATATATATATATATATATATATATAATAAAAAAGCACAATTTTACTAAAACTAAAATTAAAAATAAAAGTTAATTCAAATATTAATAAACATTATAATGGTGGTGAACGGCAACATCATGTCATTTTAGTATTATTTATATATTACATTTTAAAATTTATCCATTTTTATTCATTTTTAGTGTCAATATCAAATTTAATCAGTCAGTCAGTCAGTCAAAAAAACACAAAACAGAAAAACTCTGCTTTAATAAATTATACTGAATTAAAAACCATATTAAAGGTGAAGTGATTTCTGAGAATCCTTGTTGAACACTTTGATATTTTGAAAGACTCCACTCCCTTCATTGTTCCACCCCCAAAAATGCACACAATGCAAAAGTGGATGTCTCTTCATGATAGCAAGAAGCGAAACGAAAACAAAGCTTTGCGAAAAATAAAGCGAAGATGACAAATGAATGACAAAGAAGAACAAAAAATGAACACACAGTAATATATACAAGCAAGAGTTCCTTGTTAGTTGCCAACAGCACACACTCAAAACCAATGTTACTCACATATAGACCCATTTGAAGCAAACGTCACAATGACATCATAGTTGTGACAAAAAACAAATAGCAGTAACAAGTGGAGGAAAATGGGCAAAATCCACAGAATAAGAGAAAATGTTTTGCTGTGCCTTTGGATGTCAAGTCTGGACAGTCTGGGCTCTGGCTGGGCCACTCAAGGACATTCAGAGTTGCCCCGTAGCCACTCCTTTGTTATCTATCATTTTTTAAAGAATATCATCATCGAAGACGCCTTCTTGAAGATATACAAAGACGTTCATGTTGCAAGTCACACTAGACTAATGAAACCTGTAATGATTTAGTCTACTATCAAAGCTTGATTTTGATGTAAACAGTGAGTCTACATTATATTCACATATGCCGTTCAAAGGGGACATACCTATACATTGCAGTTACAGCATGAAATAATATTTAAACTATAACATTTTACAAAGATAACTTTTAAACATAGCCAAGACATTTTTATTTCACAATTCTGACTATTTTCTTGCATTTGCATGTTAATATCTCCCAGTTCAGACTCATCTCACAATTGTGAGTTTATATCTGTTCTAACAACAAGTATATCTTCCAATTTTGTTTTTCCTCCTAAGAATTCTGAAGTATAACCTCGAAAATAACTTTTTTTAATTGGTTTATTCTGTGGCTTCCACGGTTCTGCTACTGCAGAACTGTCATTTTCTGCCACCAGGTCGGCTCCGCCCACATAAAACGTCATGGCTGTTTGCAAACACAGAATTGGTCTATTGAGCATCCGTTCTCAGGCCTTCCCGCTTCGGTCTGGAGAGCTTTTCTAATTTTAACGTGGATCCTAAAGCTCTTGGCTTGATCATAACCCTTCTTTTTCCCAGTGATATTCCAACCCAATCCCACGGCAATTTTACAAGGTGGCTAATTCGTATGAATTTGTACGAATGACCTACCCCTAATCTGACCCGCCACTGGGATTTAGAAAAAACGTACGACCTCACAAAGTATTAGCCACCTCGTAAAATACGTACGAATTGGTTGTGAAATACCTTTGGATATTCCTTTGACCTTTTCTCTTTCGTATCGTCTTTCAGCCATCTGTTTCAACAGTCATTCTTCAAATCTACTCTTGGGGGATTTGAAGAACTGGTCACATTCTCTCCTCTCCCATCATGAGTATATACGCCCCCTACTGCAGATTGGCTACAAGTTTGTTGTGGTGCTCAGTGCAATCCACTTTCGGAAATCACTTACTGCACCTTTAAATTCTAAACTGTTTAAAATTGTAAATTATACTTACATTACAAAATAAAATGATACATTACAATTAAATGATACATTATTTATCATTCAAAGATATTGCCTGCTTTGTATTGTTTGCTTATAGTGCATTTACTATTTCAAAAGAGCAGCTTGACTGCAGTTGAACTATGTTCAATTATGAATAGCTTGTAAATTGGCAAGCTAAAGTTTCAAAGTAGCTTCTCCAGCACTGAAAGAGAGATCAACAATGTGCTGTTGAGACGGTGGAAACACTTACCACAGAGTCAGATCACGATTTTGGAGCAGCTCAGGTTGAGCCAAGATAACGAGTTTTCAACTCTCCCTCATCACCAACACAGGAAGTGGACAGATATGTATGTGCATGTAGGGTTAGCAGGGGTCAGGTGAGGGGGCTGAAATATGGCTGCCTGCATTGAGCTGGAAGCTAAGTTGAACAGGCACAGGTGTTGGGGCTGCGGCCAATGGGGAGGAGTAGAGCTGGTCCCGAACCACTGACAAACACACTGGCACCAACTAGAGAGAGAGAGAGAGAGAGAACGGGAGCACAGCGTCCACAGCTTTCTGGCAGGAACATCTCTCATTCTCTCACTCTCGTCTGTCTCTCACCCCCCTCCTCTTCCTTTTCTGTCTCTCCACAGCAATGCAACAATTAACCAGGCAGCATCTGGTGTAGCAGAGGTGGATTCAGTTTCTCTCAAACAAATCTGACAGTGACTCTCGCAACCCCTCTCTCTCTGGCTATTGGAGTGTAAATGGTATTACTTGGCATGATAGTGGATTTCTAGCATTGCTGTATTTTGAGAATGTCCTCGTTATTTTGTTGGCAAAGGCATGGTGTATTTGGAGCGGACAATAGGACAACGTGTTTGCCAATGTCCTTTAGTATAAGGCTGCTGAAGTCTAGTTGGCTTCAGCAAACACTTATTTAAGTGGCCTGCATTTCTCTCTCTTTCTACATGTGTCTTTCCACAGTAACGTCTGCTGTTCTCTAGGATTGGTGTGATTTAAATATAACAACAATCTTTTATATTTAATAGATAAGTTTAGAATAAATCTCCATCACTCCCCTAAAGTTCACATACACAGATTTTTTTGATTCATCCTATTGACTAATATTGTGATTCAGTCCACCAAAAAGATTTGTTTTGAATCTACAAAAGGTATATATTAGTGCTGTCAATCGATTAAAACAATTAACTAATCGATCACACATTTTCCTGTAATTAATCAGGATTAATCAAACATTGGAGTTTTTAACATTTTTATATTGTAATATTTCACAGTTTCTCACCAAATTAATGTAGAAACAACTTAAAGACTGTATATTTTAAATATTTGTTTAATGGCATCTTTTTATGAATTAGGGCCAGCATCACTGATACTAATAGTCACCTTCAAGTCAAGTCACCTTTACTTATATAGCGCTTTTTACAATGCAAATTGCGGCAAAGCAGCTTTACAGTAATAGTTGGCAAATCATTTTTGGCTGCACAACAGCTCCCAAAGAAAATGGTGTCATTGTCCAGCTTATTCTATATATTATTGATTCATTCCGTTGCAAAGATCAGTAGTTATTAGTCTAGTTAATTTATGTATATCAGCACTGCAGAAAACAGTGACGTAATCATCCGGCTCAGCTCAGTTCGCATACAACGGTGCCATTGCAGGCATATCAAAAACACTGTCAAGCAAGTGTCCCCAACTTAAGCAAAGCCAAATACTGTACTGATGTCTTTATGAAAAACAATTATAGACATTTAACATTACAGTATAACTAAAAGCTATCAATTTCAACCTATTACTCTTTAAAAAGCAACAAATTTTAATTTAAGTGAGCTTAAAACTAATTCTCACATAAATCCATTATAATAAAAGTCATATTTACCTGTGGCCTTCCTTCCGGTCTAACAGGTAGGAAATATACAGAAATTGTATAAAGTCATCAAGCAATTTACAGTCTTCACTGCATAAACTGTAAATTAAATATATATTAATCCTTATTAAAGCTACAATTTTCTCTGTTACCTTTGTACTAACATTAATGACAGAAACTGTTTTTTAGGCTGCTGTTGCTGAACATGACACAGATCTGATGTACATTTTCTTCATTTAAGAAGTTATTCAACTCATTTAAGACTGATCTTACAGGGATACTCAACACAACAGACATTTTAGCATAATTATGTGTGTAATTGTTTGTTCAAGCACGAAAGAGAACTTGATACTGGCTCGCGTCTTTCTGTATGCACGAGTCGTGTGTGTGTCAGACACGACATTCAGACAGATAGCAAACCATAATGATCCTATCAATTCCACATAGACAAAATCAAGACTCTACATTTTGTACTGCTCAGGAAGTTCACTCTAATATACATCACGATAGGGAATAAAAGATTATTGCAACTTCTGTTTCATTCCGACTTAAATCGAGTGGCTAAAATAATTCGATTTAAAAACTTTCAAAGTTACATAAGCTTTGAGAGCGGAAGGTTCTTCACTCTTTTTACCAATGCATTTTAATTACAATTTACTTCTGTGATTTACTGGATAAGAAATGTTAAAAATATATTTACTTGCAGTTTTTACCAGATAAACGGCCAGATTCACTAAACAGGACAAACTAGTGTGAGAGCAATTCCATAAAAGTGATAGGAGTGTACATTTTTGCGCGGTAGTGGAAATCTACTGATAACGTGCAAATTAAACAACACAGATGCAGCTGGATCATTTTCATAATGACCAACACAATCTATCACGAGCAGTGCAAATTAACGTCTGGTTTAAGACATGCTTTTTTGAGGTGGTAAATAATGCAAATACAGTAAATTGACTAGCTCAAACCTTAGTAAATCACATTGCATAATCATTTACATACTCTCCTCCCATAAATGTTGTGTCTGAAAGGGAAAGTCCTACAAATGCATCTGCAATAAGATCAAAAGATCATCACACAACATTATTGAATGGCTTCAGAAGATGTTGAATACAGCGCATGAGTTGTAAGGACCAAGTTTATAATACTTTTATGGCATTTTGAAGCATGACATTCCCACTCCTCATTTTCTTTCATTATATTGAAGAGAGTGGCCTGGAAAGTCTTCATAAATACACCTTCTAGTGTCTACAGAAGAAAGAAAACATACATGAGGTGAGTAAACAATGACAGATTTTTCAGTTTTGGTTGAACTATTCCTTTAACAAGGAGCACAATAACACACATCTCTCTTAACTACATAAGAGTTGTTCACCCTTAACAACGGGAACACTTCACTATTAACTAGAATACAACCACACATCACCCTTAATTGCAAGAATGGTAAAAACTCACCCCCCTTAACTAGAAAAAAATACATCAGCCTTGACAATGAGAATTTATCATTGTTCTTAAATAGGAAAGCAAAAACATTTCACCCTTAGCTTGGAAAACATTACGCATAACCTAAAGAAAAATATCTTTGCTGACTTTAAAAAAAACAATGACATTATTTATTTATTTATTTATTTATTTATTTTCTGGCAAGAGCTTGAGCTAATTCTCAAAGTCTGAGAGATCCCTCTCTACTTGTCGTTTATTTGTTTGTGAGTGTCCCTGGGGTCTGTTGAAAAGCACACCTGATCCCAAGAGGCTCAGAGAATTGAAACATTGATTCAGTGCTTGTTTGACAGCAGACGAGGAAAACGTATCGCTCCAAAACAGATCCAGGTCTGAAAGAATATTGGGGTGCAATGACAGAGGTATGACATTTCAAAACTGCTTAGAAACACCAAACGTCAGTGAAGAATCCCTATTAAAGCTAGCTACCGCCAAAATCCCAGACTGAAAAACCTGCCCAACATGTCTGATTGGATAATATGAAGCTAAGTAAGGGATAATGTAGTTTATTTCATGATAATGACCAACTGTGGCATCTATACATTATATCATTACACAGCTGCTCACCAAATAAATAAATAAAATCAATAAATAAATGGGCATTATACATCGACTTAAGTTATAAGTTCAAATAATGTTCGGAGATTCAGATCGGGGTCCATTCAGCATGCTTCTGTTTTTCTAATAAAACCAAATAATCCACACATAAGATGAAATCAGCAGATGCATAAGTATATTGGATGAAGCCTGTGTACAATAAGTTGGCTACATTTTATTCTAACACAGAGATTTTCATAGAGGAAATTAACAAATGAATTTTTTCCCTGACTTTGAAGCATGCCGCCATATACAGTAAAACTTCATATGATCACAATATGAGCTACTGATGATGAAAACTGCCCAAACATCAGCACAGTCTTTTTAATTCATGTTGAAACATCACGGAATCACGAAGTATGAAATAAATGCTGGTCAATATCATAAGTCTTGACTCAACGCTTTTGATTTGGGGTTGAAACTTTGAAAAAAAAGGTTCAATTTTAAGAGTTTTTACAAAAATTAAGAGTTTTACCAAATTAAGAGTAGCATACATAGACACACATTAGCACATTGGTATATATTAATTAAATAGTTTATATTTAGAGTTACATTTTTCCTTGTTGTCTGCAACCCTATTAGCTGAGGCCAATTGCTTATTTTTGGTCATGACCTGGCAATTAAAAATGACTGATCTGAAAGAAACCTTTTTTCCCCTTTTCTTTCTAATTTATGAACATCTAACTCATGATATAAAATATAAATAAATAAATTAAAAAATAAATAAGCCTCGCTAAATGCACAGACGACCTTGTTTTTCCAAACCTAGAGTCTTCCAGTTGACCCCGAGTAGCACATTTAGAGACTGACCTAGTGTTAACAGCCAAAAGGACTCTTTCCAGGCTTTTTGCACCTCTTTACACCCTCTCCTTCTCCTTCTCTCCTGAGACCCAAAGAACAGAAACCTAGTTTAGCGTTTTAATAGTTTTCCACGCCATGCAGCTCCAAAGGTCAGGAGAAGGACATCAGAAGTGTGGTCGGGTTCCTGTTAAAAGCAGGGTTGAAACTGCAGAGAGCAAGGCACACTTAGATCAACTTCGCCGTAGCATGAAAGCGCAATCCCTTCAAATGAGCCCCGCACCTAATTACGGAACGTGCCCTCGTTCCCTCCGTAAATTGTCCTCTGAAGTGGGCGTCTGGCGTCATGGAGAGTGGTTTTTATTGTGCTTGTTAGATAAGAGGCTGGTGATATTGTGGCTGTGATGTTGTAATGGGCCTTGATTAGCTACAAAAATAGATTTGTGTGACTGCCGTGTAGCTGGATACCTTACTGAGACAAAATTAACATTAGTGTCAATTAAATTTTAATCAGAGCAATATGCTGCAGATGGGAATGAGACAAGGAGCGTACATTAAAACAACGAGCTATGTGATGAGATGGTTGGTTCATTCTCCCAGTCATTGAAGAGAAATTTACCATGCTCTACCGATGCCTGCGCTCATTCCTCCGAGCCGCGCTCCTTAGCCCCTGCGTTTCCAATTTCCCCGTCTATTTTCTACCCTTCGTCTTGCTCTTCATTTCTTTTCTCAGTTTTTCTATGCTCCAACTCACCTGGTTCACCCTATATACTCTCCTGAATACTCATACTGCTTAATCTTCATGGAATATAAATCCACTGTGTTTCTTAGTCTCCCTCGTCTGCTGAAAAAAACAAATAAATAAATGAAAAACAAGTTCTGGCAGCCTAATGCCACAAAGTACACAATGTACTTTCCCCCCTCATTTTTCAGGAATCATACGATTTTTTTAATCTTTTTTTCCTGCCAGTCGATTGATTGCATTCGAGATGATTCTTCACAACTACTCCTATAATGCAATCTAACGAAAAACCAAACTTTGATCGCAGCTTCAGATTTACTGTATAGCTTGAGATATGCAGGTATTGTTGTTTACATTTTTAGAATTTAAATTCTATTGTTACATAAGCTGTTAAGCTGCCTTTGCATTGATGCCAGGTGTATATTTATAAATAAATTCATCATTTAAAATATTTATTTCCGAATACATACATAACTACATAGTTTTGTGATAAATAAAACAATGCGGAGTTAAATTTCATATCATGATTTAAAAGATGAATACTTCTGATCCTTCATTATGATTGGCTGAGCGGTGGGCGAAGCTGTTGTAAAAAAAGGACATACCTGTGACCTCATTACATCAGTATTACTGCACCAACGCTGCGTGTTGCATCCATTCTGCTAAGTGTTCTCAAGAGCTACATTGCTAAGGGGAATAAGTATTTATCATCAATAAATTATTTATTAATGTGTGTTTATTTTATAAAACCTTGCCAGGTATATGTCGTAACAGTTTTGTAAAAGCAATAAGCCTAATGAAGTTGTTGTTGCCTTTTAGAACAGGAAACAATCTCCCTTAGCTGTTCTAAAATCCCGGTAAACCACGGTTTCTTGGTGCTTTTTGCTATAACCATATATTATAACAATTTCAAAGGCCTCAAAATGATCAACACGATCAAAACTCTGCTGAAAAACCTGTTGTACACAATCTAGTTTGCCTTCTGTCGTCTGATTGATAGGTTATACTTTTTTTTAGCAAGTAAAATGCCTTTGAGTATAATTGTAAAAATGTCCACCTTCAGGTTGTGGTGCATGTGTTTATTTGCTGTGAAATCTTTTTATAAAGTAAACGTAGGACTAAATGTTATATTGTTAGTAATATTTTAAGATGAACGCTAACTGGACTAAAGTAACTTATAGATACATATTTAGAAAAATCATGTTAAAATTTGAGTGTAAAATTTGATATATCAGGCTTTTAAGGATTGCTTATTTGTACATCTCTCAATCATCATTGTTTGCACTGCATTATACGTTTTGTCCCTCACAATAAAAAACTAGAGAGCTTTGCTCATAAAACTAAGGATTAGAGATAATCTTGCTAAGGCATATTATTGGGAGATATAGAATAGAATATATAGTGTTCATTCAATGTAAATGGTCTGCTGTACTGTTATAAAGATCTCATTGTTTTTTTTCATTGTTTGTTTGTTTGTTTTGTTTTTTACATAACAAGCCATCAGAATTTCATCTTACTTTCTGGCCATATAAATAACAGCAACTGCACCAATATGCATATTTTTGCTCATATTGGTTCTATCAATAAAATTAAGGGTGTTTTCTCCTTGAGTATGACCTCCATATTGCCCTATATCATAGTTTATGAGCCATAAAAGCCTGATGCATCAAATACGGCACTATTTTAGATTTTGTCTAAAGGTTCAATACACTGTTCCATTAAAAACCATTCCATTACCAACCATGAAAAAACCCCTCTCTCTCACATGCATGTACTGTTCATACTCTCCGTCTCCATATCCCTCAAACACACTGGCTTTCTACCGTCTCCACACAAATCAGTTGCCAGCTCTTGGCTTTTCTCCTCGTACAGCCCATTTTTTCTTCCTTCTTACAAATCTATGCCTCTTGTTCTCTTTCACGATCACTCTCCTCACATCTACCCCCGCCTCCAAAACACTTTTCCCCACACAAATCTTACTCCGATCCATCGGCCCTCCATCTACTCTCTCTCTCAGGTGAACAGGTATAGGGTTTTTGAAATGAGGTGATACAAATGATTTTTATAGGCTTGCCGTGGTGCTCGAGGAGCCTAAGCTGAGGCCATCACCGAACCCATTGTCTGCGCGCATGTGATTCTTAATGTGCTCCATTTGATTTAATGTCTACGATAGGTAGGATGAGGAGAAACTAGGTCACAAGTGTCCTTACTTTTTTAAATAATAAGGCGAGACTAGAGAGTGTGCGTGTAGAAGAAAAGACTGCAAAAAAAAAGAATGAGGTGGGAGGGAATCTAATTCAGAGAGAGAAATGGCATTTACAGGGCAGGCGAGAACCGAGCGAGTATTGGAGAAGACGAAGACGAAGAAACGGCAGGAGTGGGTGATAGCGCTGGCAGCTAACGAGAGAACGAGTTTGTGATTGCCTCTCAGCGCCCGTGGTGACACTCTTCTGATAGGCAGAACAAGTGAAAAGGAGAAAGAGGGTATTTACATTGCTAAAGCTCAGCGTATTCTTTTTCTCCTCCCTCCCATGCTCCTCCAGTGATAGCTGCAACAAGCCCTGCTACTGATTGCTCTTGGCCATTTCTCCAACCTCGTTCCACTTTCAGAAAGTTTGTGCTCTTTCTCTCTCTTTGCCTCGATGAGGGTAAATTGCTGGAGCTCTTGATTGCGAGATGCTAGTTAGCTTTTAGCCGAGAGAACCTCGCAGTGTTATGGTCTTTGTTGGCGTGATTGCGTTGAGGGGGCTCTGACAGAGCTGTTTTATTGGCCACTTGGGTTGGATTCTCAAGGAGAGTGGTTTAAACTTCACTATGTGATTACCTCAGCATCTAATGCA
Organism: Zacco platypus; assembly: GCA_038088235.1. Classification (NCBI taxonomy): domain Eukaryota; kingdom Metazoa; phylum Chordata; class Actinopteri; order Cypriniformes; family Xenocyprididae; genus Zacco; species Zacco platypus. Next base: position 9,239,873 of record CM076084.1, read on the forward strand.
CCATAAAACTTCTCTGACCCGAGTTATTTCTGCAGTAGTCTCACGTAGCCAGACCTTTCACTAAACGATATAAGATCCATATAGCACATCATTCTGGAAATGAATCACCAACTTGGAATTCTGTCTTCGTTTACTCACCCTTATGTTGTTCCAAATCTGCATGACTTTCTTTCTTCTGTTGGACACAAAAGAAGATATTTTGAAGAATGTTGGTAACCAGACAGTTGACAGTAGCCACTGACTTCCATTGTATTTTTCCCTATTATTGAAGTAAATGGCTACTTTCTGTTTACCAACATCCTTCAAAATATCTTGTGTGTCCACCACATGAAATATTTTTTTTTGTGGCATGAAATTAAAATTAATCTATTTTTAAAATGTATGTTATTGATCTTATGTGAATGATTCATTCAGGCATTCATTTTAAATGTTTTAACCTTTTTAAACCTGTTCGACATAGTAATTTTTCATCTTGATTTCCCGGTGAAATGACATGGCTTCTCTCTGCTGATGTATGCAGAGGGAAAAAAACAACAAAACAAAAAAAAACCTGCAGACTGGGGGGTCCCAAGACATGCATTTAATAATTAAAACAAAATGAGCAAATTCAATGGTCAAAGATGTCTGAAAGTCCTTTCCCTGCTGGAGTTTTTATTTTTATTTTTTTTGCCAGCCACATTTTTGATCATTTTGACGAACTTTTCATCGCCCTGAGAATCTATTGTTGTAAGAATATCTGAACATGTAGTATATCAAAAGAAAGAACAGATCCTCTGCTTAAAAATAATAAATAAATAAATAAATAATCTAGCTTTCCATTCATTCTTTTGTTTTTATCAGCACTTTAATGTGGGTACGTTTCACTCAAAAAGTAACATTTTGAACATAAAGCTATGAAAATTGCATTTACAAAGTGCATAAGCAATGCTTGTATTGCTTGTTTCTGCTTCTTTTTTTGCTGTGTTTTGATACAAAACAGTAACATACAGTGAAACAGTGAAAATTTTGCCAAAGGTGGCGAAGCTTGTGTCATAAATGCAGTAGCCCATCACTGCAGAACATGAGATCCAGGGGGCGGTAATGGCTAGGTTTAGGGATATGTAAAGCGGGAGGAGAAAATTCCAGAAAATGGCGAGTGAAATTCCAACAGTGAACGATATTGTAGATAAGTAGACAAACAGAAAAATATATAATACAAAAAAAATATATTTGCACTATATACAATATGAGATAAACAGAATTTATTCAAGACAAACAACAGTGGGTTTTGCAACATTCTTATTTCGTCCTGGAATAACCTTTCTGCCAACAGACCACATTGTAGGGTTTATGCTAGAATTAAATGTAAAGCTATAGGGATGGGCCTTTAACAAGATTCAAATCAACCAATAATATCCAATACTTGTAATACTTTTTTGACAGGAATTTTGATCCAGGAACACATCCTACTTGGCAAAAAAATCACTGTCACCTCGCAAATCCCCAGTCAGCAGATTTTCAGTGGTACGGAGATATAGACACAAATATGTGATCATGTAGTCTTAGCACTAGTCATCTTTTTTAGCAGGCTACTCTGCTGTACTCTTGCTCACATTACTTCACACTTGGGCTTTAATGAAACCGTTTGCTTGAAGCATGTGTGTGTTGGTGAAGAGTCTGTAATGATGCATTTTTGCCCTGAGTGTGTGTTTGATTGACAGATGGGTGTTTGGCCTAAAAACAAGCTGCAGTAATTAGCCTGGCACAAGAGCATCTGGTCGTGGTGTACACCTGCTCCAACTGCACTGTGAGTATGTGTGTATGTGGGCCATATTGTTATTCAAATTACACTGGATAATAACGTTATGCTCCTAGCTCACTTAATTAATTGTTGAAATGTACCTGTGCTTCATAACAATAATTCGAGATGGGCCAAAAAATATTGAATGTGTGCCCACATGTAGAGCTACTGCATCATTGTTTTGAAAAAAAAAAGTGTTATCATCCCAATTGTTACAGAATTAAGAAATAACACTGTTTTTTTATTATTGTATAATGATAGTAATACTTATTGTTCATAAAATAATAAAGATGATTACAATAAAGATTATTATCAATAATAATGATCTTAATATAATCATTCACTTCAGTCTGCACAATTTTAATTCATATTGTCATTCCTAACAAGAACACTGAACACAATACAGCTTGACAATGGCACTGGCACAAAAGCTCAATAACAACCCAACCCATGGTGTGCACACACATTGAGAATATTGGAGCGTGAAAATACATTTCAGCATGTGTTAACCTGCAGGCATGTTTTTACCCAGGTGCGGTCTGCTTAACCTGTCTGTTTTAATTGTGATGAAAATGAGATTCTGAATGTTAAATATCGACATGCTCAAACAAACGGTCTAATACCTTAAAGCTATGTGTCTAAAAAGAAAGCTAAAGAGCATGTTATTTGATATTTGTTTTATGGGGATTAAGAATAATGCTCTTTTATTACATTATTAAGCTGTTTTGTTTCAGACATTTGTGGGATTTTTAACAAATGTTTGTCTGAAAATGCGTAAGTGGGCACACTGTGACATGTTCATTGTAATCTAGTGGGTTGAGGAAACAGCAGCTGTTTTTCAGCAGCTTAGAATCTGGTTTCAATTCAATTGGCCTGTTGGGTTGAGTCTGCGATGCCAAGCAGGAGCCATTTGTAGATCCTGGTCAATCAAAAAGGTCAAATTCGTGCAAAAAGTATAACTAAAAATTTGCATTCTGTGTAGACTAAACTAAATGGTTAATTGGGTAATGGTATGCTAAGCTTAGCTTGCATAAAGCTAAAAACATAAGCTTTTTAATTTCTGGGAATTCTGCAAATACACAATTTTATTCAAATAAAGTTGAAATCACAGTGACTTATGGCTTCTACAGAAGCAGATACCATCATTTAACAACCTCACTTTAAATCATTGCTAAAAATCAATTTCTCTATAAAGCAAGTGAATGGAATTTTTACTTCCAGGCCCATAATGTTGGGCTCCTTTATGAGAAAACTGTTTGATTTCCACATCATTGACTGATAGGTCAGAACAAGCATAATAATCACAGAACTATTAAATGTCTCATTAACAACTGTTTACACAGAAGGAATTAAACATGAAAGTCACCGGGTGTTTTACTGAACAAATACACACAGACACACAACACACATGGCCCTTTAAAGATTGCGTTCTCTTTGATTTTAGGCTATAGTCATTGAACGGAGAGGCAAATTTCTATTCTTTAAACACAAAGGACAAAATCATGTGTACTCACTACAACTACACTGTATGTTTAGACTGCTGATAATTAAGCTTGCTGCAGAAGTGCTGGTACTTACTGAGAAAACCTTCATTTATGTGTGAAAACTGCTACTCCCAGACATCACTGGCTGGTTAGCACTACCCTGTTAGTGCCGTAAAAGCCATGTCTCTATTGATAGCCATTCAACTGTAGTCATGTATTCTGACTAAATGAATTTTTTTTTTAACATATACTGTGCATGGCGAGTATTTTATTAAGTTATTTACTCCTTCATATGTATTCACCAATCAGTGCAAATCAGAGTTGGCATGAAGTCATTATTTTAAGAGTTAAGAGTGATTAGTCACATGGCTCAAAAATTGTCCAGCAGAGATGTACTACAATTATGTCCAGTACTGAGAAGCTGCTAATTAATTTCTGTTAAATAAACCGATAAATGGCTGATATCAAAATTCTATTGTTTTGTCTTTGTAGTTTGTTTTAAATAGTACAAGTGAATTTAGGCATCAAACATACAGTATGAAAATGGACAAAAGTTTTGACAATTTGACAAAATGGGCAAGATTTGCAGAACATTACATTTAACAGTGTTATTAAATTATTAGTGATTTCAAAGATTAACCTTAAATGGGTGTTAGATAACAACAAAGGTAATCTACATGGAAAAATAAGTGAAATGAGCTTGCAATAACCAACTGGGTAATATGATAAGATATCATTGTCATCTAACACCCATTAGATATATATATATATATATATATATATATATATATATATATATATATATATATATATATATATATATATATATAATAAACTAAAAATATAAATAGATTAAATGGAAAATGTACTGGTAATTTTCCATTAGGACAAGCTTCCCTTTATCTCCAAAATATAACACTATGCAAGTAAAAATATGATTAAAACTGAAAATTCCTTCATATTAAATCCTTCATATCCATACATAGACAGATGGATAATAGTACATAAAAAAAAATATTAAAATAAATTTTGTTCAGAATAACAGAATTTACTAGGGCCAGATTTACTAAACAGGGGAAATTAGTGTAAGAGCGCAATTCCAAAAAAAAAAAAAAAAACGCAGATGGGAAAGTGGAAAGATGTGGAAAGTTATCTACTGATGACATGCAAATTAAAATACACAGTCACAGCCAGATCATTTCCGTAAGGAGCAATGCAATTGACCAAGAGCAGCGCAAATTAGTGGCTGGTTTAAGACATTGGGGCGGTTAAATAAATGGCGCAAATATCAGCAAAAAATCACATTGCATGATTCATAAGATTTGCATCTACAAGGGAAAGTCCTATAAATGCATATGCAAAGTTGTCAAGGTCAACTGCAAAAATAACTTTGTCTACATCTTTTCAGCGATGATTTTTCTCTATGTATCTTCAGTAACGACAGTAGTTTTTTAACGCCAAAAGAGGGTTTGCGCTGATGCGAACTGTTAATAAAATCTGCCCCATGGTACCTCACTTATACCTCAAGTCCACTTCTATCTACCTTAACACAGGTCTATTAACATAAACAAGTAAAACAGAAGTGAAAACCCAATGAGGCTAGTAGTGGCCAAGCACCGTATCTTAGCGTATTGTAACGTCACCTTTAGTTCTGGTAGCGAACCAGCACAGATGGTGATACAGAGAGGAGGCCGCCGCCCGCAACACTCACGCAAACACACCTTTAATGCGTCGGCGGTATGCTACAGATGGTTACAGAGAGGAGGCCATAGCCCTCCAGCTGAGACAAGATGCCTGCCGGAGATCAGACGGCACTAATGTGACTCAGAGATGGTGATCAGTCAAGCACAGAAGCACACAAAAGACGCACACTTGAGATTAAGTTCAGTCAAGTGTTACGGGTATCGTTGACCATGCCGTGGTGGAACAGATCTCACAGTGGAGCTTTATCCTCTTCCACCCTGAGGACACACATGCACACACCGCACACACTTCTTAAACTGTGACTTCCATCTGCGATAATAGCTTAAAGGTAAGCTGAAGGTGAACTTTGACAAAAAGCAATCCCAGCCTCGTTCTATCTTTACACATGGCATTTTTATCATTTCTGTTATTCTTAAAAAGCTTTTCACTCATAGCTTGGCACAGTTCTGCCGTGCGTTTGAACGTTGAACGTTAGTTCATTGCCAGTACCCTTTCCTGGGGTTTTACACAAATGCACTGACACTCATTCTTTCTCTTTGACACATGCTTTGCATACTGTAGCCTAGCGTAACATCAAGTGTTTCTGACAGCATCAAAAGCAGTCAGCGATGCGTAAAGCCTTGACAGGGTAATACGACCTCTCTGCCTCTGTTTAACCTCTGGAAACTGGGCAAAGCTACGTAAAGAACCGCTGATCCTCAATGCTCTCTGAACTCAATTCTTCTTTGCCACCGTTGTCTGTTTTGTGGTGTTTAAATTAATACAGCATATACTGTACTTTAACACCTTTTACCCATAGACGCACTTGGAAAAGTTATTACGTCGACTGCCGTTTGTATTACAGCAGTTTGTAAATGAAATATTCAGTGAGTGGTGCTAAAAGGCTAATCCTCAATAGTACCTGAAAATACATTAAATCCAACCCTAAACCTGACCGATAGTGTCAACAGAAGCAAAGACATAAAAACCCATTTGCTGAAACAAACATGCAATTTTAGCAAGCTTCTACAAGTCTACCAAACAAGCTCACTGTTAGTAAAGCCACACATATGGAGCTGGTTATTATGATGGAAATATCAAAATGCAATAGTTTACAAATCATCCACTATGGTAAGTGTTTTAAGGGTCATAAACAGACTTTTTCCTCACCTGGGATTGGCTTACTTGCATTTTTCTAATAACAAAATGTTTTGCCAAAAAGTGCAAACCAATAGTGAAAGGAATAAGCCTCAGGCTAAAGGAAATGCAAATTCACGCCAGTACAGTAGAGGGCGCAGCTTTAACAAAGCAGTGGGTAAGAACAGCACAAAATAAGTCTTTATTAATCAATTATCTGATCTTTTAATCATAATTTGTGTTAAAAAAGAATAAAAGTTGTTCGTGTTTTACTGTCTTTAGGGTTCATTTAAGTTGGAAACTGCAGTATGTGTATGGAGTATGTTCCAAGAGTTTTGAAAAAAATAAAAAATGAAATGCAGGTATGATGCACTACTATATGTTAGTGTGCACTTGAGCAAATTGTTGGCCTTGGCCGTGTTCTTAGAGAAGTTAGCATGCACTGTACTGAAGCGGTGTTCTATTAAAGGCAGAATAGTACAACAGACAACACTTGATGGCAGATTTCCAACTTGAAAACATGGGATTCTACAATAGAGAAAGGGCGGCATAGCGTCACTCGATACACACGGGGAAACACAACATTACTGGTAAATGATAACATTAAAGTGACTCATTAAATAAAACCTGAAATGTAGACAGAGGTAAGTTTGTAAAACATTGTAAATGTATTCTCTGTTGATAATCAAAACATGGTAAACAAATACTAGCATTGACATTTTGTTATATGTCATCTTCAGGTAGTCAGATAACAATGATTTTTGGCTGTAAAGTAAGAATTTGAATGCAATACAACAATGACTGACAATACCATTTTCTTTTAAGGAAAAAGGGGAAATTTAAGTTATAATTACTTATAAAATTGATAAAGAATATCTTATAAAGGTTTCAAAAACTTTAATTTAGCAAAACTAAAACTATTAAACACCGACCACATTGTAAACAAAAGTGAAATGCTATAGTTATACTGAATGCCTGATGGTGCGTAAGTGAATAAAAACAATTGCACACTATTACACATATTGGTGATATATGGTAACATATATTTCCCATGAACAGACAGCTTCAGAAATTAATAAACAGAAAATCTTGTAAAATGTGGATCGTGATCTTATAATAGTCTTTAAATTTCACTTGGTGAACAGACATTACGTTTTCTGATATGTATTCCATTCATTTTTTTTAACACTGACATATGTATGACACAGGCAAAGTTAAATCCAATAAATACTGAAGCATTCTCAGATGTTTTGTTATAAAATAAACATAGAATACAGGATGATTCTGCATTGTATACCCTAGTTACCACACTCCATACTACAATAATTCTTGCCCATAGCAGAGTTCTCATTATTTAAGCATACACTATCTCAATTCTTATCCCCAATGAGGTTAGCATACACTACACTTATAGATTCTAGTGTGAACGGAGCTTAATTGAATGGTGAAACTATATATATATAGAAAAAAAAAAAAAAAAAAAAAAAAAAAAAAAAAAAACCCTATCCTTCCCCCTTTTTCCCTTCCTACTCTAGCTTATGGTACTGAGCAATGTATGAAACTTGTATTGTGAGCACGTCCTGTGTTATTTGCCAATTCATGAAGAATCGCTTGTTTGTTTTCCTCACTTGTAAGTCGCTTTGGATAAAAGCGTCTGCTAAATGACTAAATGTAAATGTAAATGTAAATGTAAATATATATATATATATATATATATATATTCTACCACCACTCTCGCTCTGGCCCTTTTATTTGTTTTATTATTTAATTTGATGTGCAATGCCACAGTTTGAAGTGCGCCTCTCACTTGATTCACAGTTGTATAATTTATTAGCTTAAAATAATTCATCTGTTGGAAAATTCAGCTTAGATCGCTGTATCTATATAAGAAGCTCTCTTGAAGAATTAACTCTTTTGAAGAGGGAGTTAAAAATAGCAAAACAAAGAAAGGAAGGGTGCAGGCAGGAGACCACCGCAGTTATATAGGAAAGAAACTTTCGTGACCCAATTTGATAGGGAGCCATGTCATTTCAAGGTAAGTTAATTTTTGCAAGAGGCTGTGTAATTAATTTTACAGGAAGACCTCACTTTCAGTGCCACGTTTTCTGAAAATAACTTGACGGCGTCATGCACTAATTGCGTATCAGAAGTGCTTACCTCTCTATTTAACTCAACATTCAATTACACATTAGCGATCATGAAAGCAAAATAATTAAAGACACCTTTTTATCATTTCACGTCAAGAATCGTCCTCAATCCTATCGACCCTATGGCTGAGCTCCTCGAATACGATTGAAGCGACTCAGAAAAGATCTACCTTGAAGTTCACCTTGAGCAGTCAATAGGCAAGAAAAGGTCATAGGTCACCAGTACATCACAAACAGAGCAGGAGCCAATTACAACCCAGAGCCTCTCTGTTGACAAAAAAGCCCTCCAAACCGAGATAGAGTATAGATTTTTAATTTAAAACTGCAACATGCAGGTCAAAACACTCTAATTTCAATAGTCCGAAAGGGAGGGGGAGACAGAGAGCGAGCGGGAGTTAGGATATAGAGAAATTATGTTTGAATAGAAAATTTATGAGGACTAATATGCTCTGTTGAAGAGTTAAATATGCATACTCAAGTGAATATATTCATATTGGCGTGAAGTGCTTCTATAGGTTTTCTCTAAATGTTGTCTCTCCACAGCAGTGTCATTGCTATTCACTCAATTATACTTCACCTTTGAAAATTATAATGTGTAATAATAATTAAAAACTTTTTTAAAGAACCATCTATGCATCTCTGTATAGTAAAGATATGCAGCATCACATTTTCAAATCACCTAATCGATGGGTTATCCGAATGACTAGTCAGGCACATGGTAGTCTCAGCCTCAAACGTCACGCCCACGGACCGTTGGCTGAACCTCTGATGCATATGGCATCTGGAAACACTTCAGGAGTTTCGAAGTTGTCATCTGGTTGGTTGAACTCCCCTCGTTGTTTACAACTGTGACAATGAGCGCTTGAGTTAACTAAATGCTGGAGTTAAAAAACGTATGTGAATTTCTCAGCTCCATTGTTGCAGTAAACTTGAATAATGTTCTTGAATGAATCATTTATTCGATGCATGCCGGCCCATTATTGTAGGGACATCGACTTTACATTTTTACATCCCTGCACCTGATTTGGAACGAAACAAACTACTATTGATTGCGTTACACGTCAAACGTCCTTTTGGGCGGTCCTTGGCCAGTGAAAGCTGTACTAGAGTCCAGACCTTCTGCCATCCGTCTGAAGGTCTGGCTATGCGAGACTAGTCACAAGGAAGCCCTGTATAATTAGGGTCCACCAGACGTGTGTCTTATGGACCCTTCAAGACGCTAAAAAACATGAGACTGGCAACTAGAAACATTGAAACTAACAACTAAAAATATTGCAGCTTTGAATACAAAGGGCGATTTGAAATCTAACAGTAATTCTTAAGAAATGCATTGTTATTTATAGTCGTTACACTAGAATTTAGTTGCATGTGTGAATGCAAGTTTGAACCAAAATGTCAGAAAAATTGTATTACAGAATCAGACCCTATTTTGACCAGGATCAATGTCAGAACAAGTCAGGTGTACCGTAGTTATTATGTGACTGTTTTTTAAAAAGTTTAACATAGCAAACTATCGAGGAAGAAGGAAAGTCTGTACACAGACAAAGATGCAAAAAAACAAAATGGTGATACAGACACCAGGGAGCAACTCAATACCCACGCAGACAACACAATTATCCTCCAGTTTAGTGAAAGTACATGATGCAATTCTTCAAGTGCGTATATATAAAACATCACATTATGATGTCAGATTTGTCTTTACAAAATTGAGTCTTTTCTAGTTGTGTGAACTGGTAATGAATTCAGAAACTATAAAGAAACTTCACGCTATAGCTAAAAATGGCTGTCATTTCATGTTTTAGTGCTTTATCCAGTTCTGTACACACACAGTTCAGTAATTTGCTGGAGTGGCAACCGTTTTCAATAACCAAATTAACTTCCGTAAAATGCAGGAAGCGACAACCACATTTACAAAAACTCTGTGTGTACGGAACCGAACTAAACAAACAACCAGTTGTTAATGATGAACTTAAACGACAAATCAGAGATGCATCTCTCTTCTATGGAAGGCTTTTTTCCCTCAAAATTTAAATTTTACATCTCGCAATTCTGACTTTTCTTTTTGCGAGTTATAAAGCCAGAATACTGTGACAAAGTCGAAATTGTGTGTTATAATAATTCTGATTTTATAACTTGCAATTGCAAGTTTATATCACACAGTTCTAAAAAAAAAAGTCAAAATTGTAAGATAAAAAGTTCCCATGTTGGAAACAAGCCTCCATTCACTCCTGTATGCGCAGTGCAAGAAAACCACTAAGCTTGACTCATATACGTTACCAGATCTTACTAAAACAGCAAATAAGAACAAGCCCATAATAAATCAATAAATCAATGAACAAGACAAAATATTGTAACCCACACCTGCACACTTTTTAATAACCACATAAACTTGATCACTTGCCAAGCTCACTTAAGTCATAATACCAAAAACGTTTATAATATTTGGACCTTGCAACAGTGCACCTCCGATAAGCTGCCTTTCGAGCTGTAATTTGCACAAAAACAGCGGAATCAAAACATGTGGGACACCTCAACGTTGCTATTGTTACCATAGTGTTAATCAACACAATTCCGAGAATAAATTGTGCTCTGTTCATTCATGGAACAGTTAGGTGATTCACTCCGGCATTTAAAAGCAGATGTCACTCTTGAAACTTTACAGTTTGTGCATGTCCTCTGTGTAGAAAAGGTTTTCGTTACCAAATTGTCACTTTGATGAGTGTAGCGGCTGTGTTTTGTCAAAGATGAATTTAGAGACAACTTCCCTGAGGAAGTTTACCATGCTGTCACCGTTATTTTACATTATTCAGCATGCTAGAGGTTGCCCCTTTAAAAGCACCACCCAAAAGTATTTGTTTTTTCTTTTATTTATTTATTTTTTTAAGTTGTAAACTAGTCAACTTCACATCCTTCCTGTCCATCCCAAATCAGTCTACTGTTTTGTGGTAGATAGGTATGAGGCAGGCTGATGTGTGTGTCCGTGTGAGAGAATAAGACTGAGGACAAGTGTGAAAGAGAGAGAGGTGAGAGTTTGACCTTTCTTGTTTGTGTGCATGTCTGTGGCAGTTGTTGCCATCGAGGTGTTGCTAGGGGGCCATCTTGACAACTTCCTGTGATGGGCTGTAATCAGGCTGGCGGCCCTCCTCACACCTGATCTGAGAGTGTGTGTGTGTGCGGCATGCCACCTAAATTTAGCTCGGTGACACGTGTGAACGTACACACATGCAGAAATGCACACTTTCTTCACAAATGCATAATACCAGATAATACAAAACGTACACATACTGAAACATCATCCATTCACGTTTAGCCACACACAAATGGAAACTTTGACAGGAAGGCCTAATAGACCAAAAAACCTAATCCTTTTCAAATACACAGGGTCGTATACTTAACATAACATATCTAATGACCCAAAAACCAAACACGCTCTCACACAGTCTCAAACACACACACATTAATTCAATGCACAAACGCTGGACAAACCACAGAGCCTGAGTACACACACAACCTCCCTGAACATACACCGACTGTAATCCCTGTAAACATCAACAAGAGGATAGCTGTCACTTCCAAGCTATCGGCAGCTCACTAAGAGACAGGGCAAGCCTGGGGTGCAATGCACTCTCCTTATAACCTTACTGTCAACATTTCAGCCTGCACACACATGCTAGCACTAAAGAAACAGGGGGGGCGGGGGAATTAACCGTATACTCTGTCAACCGCTCAACCTGGGTTTGGCTCACGGATAAAAAAGCAACAGCACACCTTTCCAAATGGCGTTACTACTTAAAGGAGTAGTTCACTCAAAATGTAAAGTCACACACACACAAAAGATATTATGAAAAATATTTTGAAATAAGAGATTGTTTTTAGTTCATTCAATTAAAGCCAATGGGGTCCAATGTCGTTTTGATCCCCATTGATTTAGCCCAAAGTATAGTTCACTTTTTACGCATATATGAGGGTCAGCGTACAGTGCGCGTGACGCAAATTTTGTCACCAGAAGAGCACACATGTAATGTACGTGCACCGCTGGATTTTTGTAACCCTGTGCACTTGAACGTGCAGGTTGCACATCTGCATTTAATTTTTTTGCAGTACTTACAAGGTGGCAACCGTGCCCCTGGGGGTGTCGATTCACAAGGTATAGTCAAAGAAAAACTGCATAAACAGAACAGACCGGAACGCATGCAAGATACAGCGACAATGACCTATATAGACGAAAGATTGTGCGAAGAAGTTAGAAAGTACCCTCATTTGTACAACTCTTGCATGCAATAATACAAAGATGTACACATGGGTTGTAACTCATGGTGAAAGATTTCTGAAGTGCACTGAAGACCGGCAGGTGAGAATTCTGCGTTGTCATCCCAGGAATGAATTACATTTTAAAACATATTAAAATAGTTTTTTTTTTATATATTGTAATAATATTTCAAAATATGAATGCTTTACTGTACTTTAGATCAAATAAATGGTGAGCATAAGAGACTTCTATCATAGACTTCTACACAAATCTTACAGACTCCTAACACTTGAATAGTTGTGTGAGAATAATTATTAGTATTAGTATTAATTGATAGTTTCCTGAACAAGTAGACCTGGGGCCAGTTGCATACACATAGCCATTATGTTAATAAAGGGATAGTTCACCCAAAAAACAGAAAAAAATTCTGTTATCATTTACTCACCCTCAAGTTGTTCCAAACCTGGAACCAAACAGACCATCAAAGTGAATTTCCAAAGTATTTTTTTCCCCCTACTATGGTAGTCAATGGGGGCCGAGATCTACTTGCTTTACAAACATCTTCCTTTGTGTACAGCAGAACAAAGAAATTTATACAGGTTTGGAACAGCTTGACGGGAAGTAAATGACGGCAGAATTTTCATTTTTGGGTGAACTATCCCTTTACGAACTAGTATAACCTTATAAACTAGTAGTTAGTTAGGGGTAATCAGTCTTACTTTCTGAATGTTAAAGAAAGAAAAAAGATGAATAACTTGCAAGACTAGTCTTAGCAGTTTATGCAACCAGCCACTAATTCAGTAAATCTTTAGCTGTATCTTACTGCATTATGTCGGCTTGATATAGTTCAGCTTTTCTGAACAATTCTTTTGTTTTTTTTACAGTGCACAGTCTAAGTGTGTGACTATACATCCCCATATTCTCATCGCGCCTCCATAGCCTCTGTGCATCACCCCACAGTCTCCCTCTATAACTGCAATCCCAAGTGCTTTGTCGCTCTGCTGATGATGTCTCAGTTGGTTTTCTGAGTGCGTATATGCATTTGGAATCGTCTCTCAATGCTTGGCTGGTATTTTCGCTATTATCAGGAGGTCATGGACTAGGAAAGTAGCATTTGTTCAACATTAGAAGAATGTTTGTTTTCTGATGCTGGAATAAAAAGTGTTTGTGCAGCTTCTTGAACATCCCCCCTGACAAATGACTCATCCATCAAAGCGAGGTAAACTGATTTGTTCATTTGTGTTACTTCGCTGCCATGAGATCTTGATTGCTTCCCTGCATCATCTCTGTGCAGTTCTCACTACCGCCCACACGAAAAATACTTTAAAATGTCAGGATGTTGAAATTCAAGTAGAAATGAAAGTGGCACAACTAAATGTAGACACATCTGCAGCACCTGAGAATGAAACAGAAGACGAGCGGAGATTAAAGACGAACTTGTGCCGTATCCGGTCAGCATTCCAGGCCTGTGCTTTAAATTAAATTAATTCTGCTCTCATTTCTCTAACAAATTAAATAAGCACTCCCGGATTCCATAGTGCAGGTTTACGGCTAACTGTAGGCAAGAACATTTTCCCCTTGACATTATCCATATGATTGCAGTTCCCCAGGCCTTGGGTCTACCCACACTATTACTGCTGCTCTAACCATGAGCCATCTGTGGAAAATTCGACTCAGTCCAATTGACCTGTTTGATTAATTGACTGTGTTCAATAAAACTCAATTTAATAAAGCCATAATGACTACTACAGCCCCAATGAATGATTATGATTACGGTAGGATGTATCTTGTGTGTGTCCTTATTTGCAGAGGTGGCTTTTTGCCTTAGTGGGATGCATTTGTAAGACAGATTTCTTATATATGACAATATAGTAAAAACCTAACCTCAGATATATATATCTAAAATTGTTTTTCTGACAACGCTTTCAAAGCGCTTACTTTGGATAGTTTATCCAAAAATTAAAATTACCCCATTATTTACTCACCCTGAAACCATCCCAGGTGTATATGAATTTCTTCTTTCAGACAAATACATTCGGAGTTATATCAAATAATGTCCTGGCTCTTCCAAGCTTTATAATGGCAGTGAATAGAGGGTGAGATTTTGAAGCCCAAAAAAGTGCAACCATCCATCATAAAAGATATCTGCACAATTCCGGGGGGTTAATAAAGGTGATGAAGTTATGTGTTTGTGTAAGAAAAATATCCATATTTAGAACTTTAAAATCTAAAATAACTAGCCGTACGCATGTCGACTTACTCCAAAAGGGTAAACCCTGACCCAATGTAGGAGTAGCGTAAGCTTAGTCCGACATTTCTCTTTAAAAAATTCTCGTTGTAGACTTCATGACCGGTGTTTTGTTTTGCTCTCTCCTCGGCACTTCCACGTTCATCAATACGTCAAAGTTCACTCTTTTGCCGTCTGTTGGAAGCTAGTTATTTTAGTTTTTATATAGATGTAATATGGATATTTTTTCTTGTACAAATGCATTGCTTCGCTTCAGAGGGCCTTTATTAACCCCTAAAAATTGTATGGATATATTTTCTGATAGTTGGTTGCACTTTTTCGGGCTTCAAAATCTCATCATCTACTTACTGCCATTATAAAGCTTGGAGGAGCCAGGACATTATTTAATATAACTCTGATTGTATTTGTCAGAAAGAACAAAGTTACATACATCTAGGATGCCTTGAGGGTGAGTAAATCATGGGTAATTTAAATTTTTGGGTGAACTAACCCTTTAAATGTTGTAGACTTGCCAGCGAATACTCGATTAGACAGTAATACCTTTAATAGTGAATGAGGCAAGCTCAAAAGCTATTAATTTTCATTTCACTGCCACATAGTTGGTCATGGCAAGAAACTACACAGAGTAAAAATCCTATGTTCCTGTTTTCAATGTGTCAAGACTGGCTGTGATAATAAAGGAGCTGTAGCTTATTTTGAGCTAGTTGTACGAAGCCTTTTTAAATCAAATTTATTGTCTATCATCTTTTTGTGCCATGTGCTGCTGATTGGATCATCCATCGTTGATGCCGTTTACTTGGACACTGTGGCCTCACCCTATGCAAATGAGTAGAATACATAAACCAATCACTGTAGCAGCTCAGTGAGAGCATAATTCATATTTCCTGCACTACGGTATAATATCAGGGACAGCAAGATGGAGCGTCCTTGTGTACTGTCTGGTCTGCTCTGCACTAAACATCAGCGGTGGGTTACTGTAGCTTAATTTATCTTATTTATCTTTTTATTTATTTATTTATGCATGATAAGGGCTGAATTAATCAACTAATGTAAAAAAGGAGAGTGAACACAGAAGCTTTTAGCTGCTAATGCATGACTTAAATTTCTTGACGGATGAACGGATGAAGATAAATCGCTTTGTCTATCCATTGAGATGGGATAAAGAATTCTTATAAAAAAATAATAATACCAGTTGTGGGATACAGTCACCTAAATCCAATGAAGTCTCATTATTTTGATTGATGGAAGAGAGAGCGAGGTCATCTCTTCAGGGTGGATGGGTCAATCCTACTTTTGCAGTATATTTTCCATACGCATCTTAATTTACTGGACAAAGTATTAAAATCGCAATATTGAAACATGGAAATCAAACTAGTTGTCTTTTCTCACAATATATCAATAAAGTGAACATAAAGGGATGAATTGTAAATAATTTCACTACTTTGCTTGAGCAGATGTCAAATTTTAAAAATAAAAATTGTTTTTTTCCATCTTTCTTCAATCAAAATGTTATTTTTGGAACATTGCTTCAATTGTTAATCAAGTTGGTAATAGAAAAAAAAATAGAGATATAGAGACACTCACAGAAATATTTCATTCAAATTACAACAATCCTGTATACATTAAAGTTACAGAATTCAAACATTCCTGTACCTGTTATACTGTAATAGTAATGACCCTTTTACAATATTTTACAACTATAAAAACTTTACCAAATCTATATTGTGCCTCTCTACTCATTCCTGACTGATGGCATTTACGGTGAAACTCGGAGCAAGTAGGAATGTTTAAATTGCTGGAGGCAGGAGAGAGACGAGCGCTTTGAACATTGGCGTAGGGTAATTCTGTAACGGTAATCTGTGGAGCGCAGATAGCGCATTTCGGATATGAGTGGAATATGAGAGTGATGATATCGCGGCCAGGCAGGCTCTGCAGCGTCGCTGATTATTAGCACTGATATGAATGTTGTTTGATTAGGCAAATATGGATTGCAGATGGCACACATATGATACGGGGAGGTGTCGTCGACAACTGGTGTCTGGTCAGCGGAGGGACATGGGTCTGTGCCCAATCATCCGTAACTTAAATTTACCATTAGTCTTTTTCTAGTGTCTCACAATGTCAACAAAAAGAAAATAGGCACTGATATGCAATAGCATAAACAAATAATAATCTTCGAAGAAAGATTTTACACGTCAATAAAACAAAGTGTTTTGTTTCTTTGCAGCGTATTCTCTCTCCATAAATGTAGAGGAGGGAGGGGGAAAAAAAACTGGATGGTGATATGTACAGAGAAAGCATAACTCCAAACCTCGGAAGAGCTGTGAGCTGTGATTGAGGGTCAATAGCGTAGCCACGGGCTGATTCAAATTCATGTTGGGAAAAGGCTTCATATTTTCATTTCTACGGCGCATTTGAGACAAATCGCTCAATACCTGAAAGACAAGGAAATTTAAGCAATGTGTTTTCCTCTCATTCCACAGCGGTAATTTCTCATTTGTAATCCATTTTTCTCCCACGGCTCCGTGGTCTCTGGGAGCACATATGGGCTGCGGAAAAGGGAAGACGCAGGGAGATGCATCATTTGACTCGGAAAAACAACATCTTTGAAGTGGGCCGCACACACAAAAAGAGTGTCGCTCTCATCTAATTGCAAATTCCAATTTTCGTGAAAAAGACGACCTCAAATATGTAAATCCTTGTTGAGGGTGCTTAGATGGATCAGATTATCTAGTCTTCCACTGTAAGGATGGAAGCCGGGCAGAGCGGCAAATCTTCTTTAAAAAGCTTTGATACAAAAAACAAGTCCCTGCATGGCAGTCCACATTATCATTCACAAATGGAGTGGCTGCGCGAGGACCCTTTCGAAAATATAGAGCATTAATAGCAATGAGACCCATTTAGATGTTAAAGAGAAAAAAAGCTCTTATACTACTGATTAAGTGACAATGTTAATTAACATCACAGTTGTTTCTAACTCTAGCATGTGTTGCTTGTCTCTGGCATGTGTTGTCTAGTCTCACCCAGGGGCGCAACTGCACATTTGCCGAGGGGTGTGCAAGATCCGTGTTGGCGCCCCATCTCTTTACACTCGCCCAAATAAACTAATTACAAGCAATAGCACAAATAAATACAATAGATGAAACAAATGAAATAAACATGGATTTAAAATGTTCATGTCTAACAGTATTCAGGTACAAAAATTGAATCATGCATATAGTCTTCACCCTATAAATGAAATACAGTTTAATCCTCGTTAAAGTTAGAAAAGTTATTCAGTCGAGTGAACGTCAGTCGAGTCAAAAACAGTAAGCTTTTTTTTCTTTGTCTTCTTAGCTGTTTGATTAACATTTTTCTGTCACTTTAACAACGCAGAAGAGAACTCAATTCGGTGCTGACATGCGGCGCACAGAAAACAGCGCGTGACCGAATTGAATTATCTTTTGCGTCTTTTAGCACTTGAATTTCAACTTCAGCCCATGGAAGCTTGTGCATGAATGAATCCCTGGACATACAGTAACATGCTCATCTGTATTAACAGAGGAGGTGAAAAGCTCAATACCTAGGTTGAGCTTGGTGGTGAGAGACTGACTGATATTAACATTAATCACTTTGCCCTATCAGGCAACAATGTTAAATGTTGATTCATTTAAATACTTACAAAATAAAGTGATAAAAAATTATATGTTAAGCTTGTCATTTTCCATTTTTCTTTTTCTGTTCTGCACCCCACAATCCTCCCCACCTCTATTTTGGTCGTGGGAATTAAAGTAGTTGGGAGGTTGATAATGATATAATAAAAGTTTGAACTCATTTAAAATGCTAAACCAAAGTTAAATAAAACTTGGGTTTATTTAAAAAATATTAACGACTATTTTTTTGATTTATAACGTTTTAGTAAAGATTAATTTTCAAAGAATAATTTTGGCACAATGGCGCCACCCTCCCCTTGTGCTGCATATACTTGCCTACACCATTTTTACACCACTGGTCTCGTCAAGGGCTTCCATTTAGTCTACTTTCAGTGACAGACATAACAACATTCATGAATGCAGTACATTTTACTGTCATTGTGTTAGAGACGCATTTTGTTGTTGTTGTTGTAAAAACTGTTGAACGTGAGCAGCACGACGCATGTGTCTCATGCTGACACAGGAGCCGGCCAATAATGAGTTGGCGTTCTGACATGGAACATGGAAGCCTGTGCTATGTCTACAACATAAACAGTGTAGGAGAATGACAGGGAAGAGAAGAAATTGTTGAATAAAGAAGTTATTTTTGTTTTGTGTTTGTGTAACATTAAGGTTGAACCACTGCAGTCACATGGCCTATTTTAACAATGTATTTACTACCTTTTGGGACCTCGAATGTGGTAATTTCGTTGCTTTCTATGGAGGATCAAAAACTTCTCAGATTTCATCAAAAATATCTTAATTTGTGTTCCGAAGATGAACGGTCTTACGGTCCTAAGGTCTTATGGGTGTGTAACAACATGAGGGTAAGTAATTATTTATGACAGAAATTTCCTTTTTGGGTGAACTAACCCTTTAAAAATCATATAACAAATTTCAATTCAACAGACTATCTCCGAATACAAACTAGCCACAATAGAGTATTATGTTTTTGTATTTTTCTAGCAAAATAAAAAATAAAAATAAAAAGACAAAATTAACTTAATACACTTATATTAAATGTATCATTTAATGTGTATTACTATAAATTACAAATAAAAATAAATTAAAATGAACCAAAAAAAAAAAAAAAATAAGGATTTTAATTTATTGAGGTCCCAAATTTTGGTAACAAGGTAGGGAAATTCCCAAACATTTGATTTTCTCTTTAAATAAAATGCACATCTTTCACTGACCATTTCTTCTTTTAAGCCCCCTATATTGTACCCTATTTTATAGAAAGTTCCATCGCTCTATTAGACCAACTAAAAAGGAGAGCTGGATCTTTCAAGAAGACCCTTACAAAACAACACTATCTATATAGGGGTATGATATGATGCCCTGACTGGTCTTAAAAGCTCTCACACTCACATTAATTAGGTCAGAGATGGCTTTCACCGAGAGGCACATGGCCAGATCACTGAAGACATTACCGAAGTGACTATTATCAAACGAAGCACGGCAGTGAAGGAGCTGCCTGCAGAGAAAGAGAGCGTGAGCAAGGATCATTTTTTCCACTTCTAAGTGTGGATGAAACAGTCAGTGCCTCCAGCGTGGCCCTCGGTGACCTGTTCCAAACATCCACATTCCACACAGGTAATTTCCTGCTCAGTGTGAGCGAATGTGTGTGGAAAGAAAGACAAAGAAACAAAAGGGGAGAGCGAGACAGAAAAAAGAGTCACAGAGAGAAGAAGACAGAGACATGGAGAGAGAAAGTCAGGCACGAAGACAGAGATCTAAGAAAAGCCTGGTGTTGAAATGTTCCCCCTTTGGCAAAGTGACAAGCCTGTAATCAATATCGCAGCATTACAGAGGCTGACCCCTGGAGGACTGTGTGTAGTTCTGAGAGGAACCTGACAGTGATGAGAGGAGATATTAGCTCTGATGTCACACGAACATGAAATTATAAATTCCTCGTTGCGTTCGCTTCAGCGGAGCTCAAGCTGACAGACAGGTTCCATGCTGCTCTTGCTCGCAGCTTCACAATGGAATGGGATGGTTTGCGCTCCCGCTACGTGATGGCAGCTCTCAGCGGAGTGCTCTAAACGCATAGCTCGGATGAGGACTCTAGTGTGGCTGGCATCAGAGAAACTACACATATCATACAGAGCCGTTTTGTAAAGTGGATGTAGTGGTTCATTTGAAAGAGCCGACTCAAAAGAATGATTCATTTACAAATGGGACATTATGACTTCTCTTATGAATGTGATAAGGACAGCTAGAGTGCCATTTACCAGAGCCATGTACTTATGCTATTTATATGGTAACCTGGGCTACTTTTTGGGTAGCACTTTATTTTACAGTCCTGTTCCCCATGTACATACAATGTACTTACTGGGTAATAAATAGGTACTAACCCTGAACCTACCCCTAAACCTAACCTTAACCTCTGTAGTTACTTTATATTACCCAGTATTTTCTTAGGTAAGCGCAATCACTTTTTTGTAAAGAGAAAAAAAGTCTGTGAGAAATAAACTAGTGATCAGTGTTGTAATTTATGGAAGTTTGTTTCTGCCACAGAATAAAAAAAATCTTGTAAAAAAAAAAAAAAAAAAAACGGTAACACTTTACAATAAGGTTCATTAGTTAAACATTAGTTAATGGATTAACTAACATTAACTAACCATGAGCAATACATTTGTTACTGTATTTACTAATGATTATTTTACAGTGTTACCAAAAAACTATTCTATACAAACTCACATTTGTGAGTTATAAAGTCGGAATTGTGACATATAAACTGCCAATTCTTACTCTCTCGCAATTCTGACTTTTCTCAAAATTGTGAGATATAAACTTGCAATTTTGAGTTGTCCAATTCTGAGGGGAAAAAAGATTTTTTTTTCTCAGAATTGTTTACCTCTCACAATTATGAATTGCGTGTTATAAAGTCAGAATTGTGAGATCTAAACTCAAATTTCTGAGAAAAGTCAGATTTGCAAGATATACATCTCACAATTCTGACTTTATAACTTGCAATTGGGACTGCATATCACACAATTCTGATAAAAACAAGTCAGAATTGTGAGATAAAAAGTCGCAAATAACCTTTTTTATTTTTTATTCATTGGTGGAAACAAGCTTCCATAGCTAAGTAAAACTAAAATTATCAAAAATTGTTAAAAAAAAAAACTTAAGCTGAAGTACTAAAATTACGAAAGATAAAATAAAAATAAATCTAAATAAGATTCTGTCGGTTGGTCTGGTTTTCAAACATACCTCTGGGAACACTTTGACCAATCACTTCTTTCCTGAAGGATCTGATTCATCAAAATGAACTGGCCTTTGAATCACAGAAAACCACACCTCAGAAGTGCAAGGCAACGTGTGCCCTCCTCAGCTTCCTTCTAGCTGATCTGTGTATCACATAAATACAGATGTTTCTATTCATTCTAATGCCTCTAGATGATTTATTTCCCCTTTGGCATTCAGTTCCTGGCAAGATTTCCACCATATTTCTTACAGGCATGTGAGACACTTACTAGTATGCAAGAGAGTCAGACACAAAACACAACCTTTTGTTCTCATGTTTGTAGATGTACGAGAGCGATAGGAGCATTTTGAAACAGAAGCAGTACGACAAGAGAGAAAGAGAGAGATTGCTGATTCAGCTATATGAATAATGCATGAACGTCATTATCAGTGGAGTTGATTCAAGAGCTTAGTGTATTTACTCATTCACTGTATTCAAGGCCAGTTATCGAAGCCTCTCTCTCTCTCTCTCTCTCTCTCTCTCTCTCTCTCTCTCTCTCTCTCTCTCTCTCTGTGTGTGTGTGTGTTAAAGATGACCAATGGAGACTTCAGCTAATAATGAAATTATTGTTGGGCATAAAGAGCCCCAACACAGAGACTGTTAACCCTTTAAAAGTTATGTTATGGGGTACTGAGTGAGCAATTATCATTTACATTAATTCATTTGTGCTTTGACTCTAACCACATTCGTTCCATACCATCGGAATGACTAAATAATGACTAAATATTCAATCTGAAACAGTAAGATGAAAAGAGAGCATGGGTAATTATAATGCTACATCAATATTAACTTCATGCACAATGCACTCACAATTGCCACATCAAATTCAGTAAGCATGCACTAAATTGATCAAAAGTGGCAGTAAAATCATTTATGATGTTACAAAAGTTCTTTTTCAAATAAATGCTTTTGAACTTTCTATTTACCAAAGAATCCTGAAAAAGCAGCACTGCTTTTCAACTGTAATAATGATGTTTTTTTCACCACGAAAACAGCATATTAGAATGATTTCTGAAGGATCATGTGACACTGAATACAGAAGAAATGATGCTGAAATTTCAGCTTTCCCATCACAGGAATAAATTACATTTTAAAATATAAAACTTTTGTAGCTGTAATAATAATGCAGCTTTTATAAGCATGAGACTTAGAAAATTATAAGGCCAAATACACTTGCAAATAGCAATTTAGCAAACCATTCCTTTGATTCATTAACTTTGTAAATGATGCTATCTGAAAACCACAATTTTAAAATTACATTTTGTAATATATATTACAAATGGAGTACATACAAAAAAACAGTAGAGGCATTAGCAACACCAACATAGGTTTGATTGAATCTGAATGCATGAGGAGAATGAAACTTAACACAAAAGTGTCTTCCATATGCATAAATGTAAAATGTAAAAGTACAATTCATCCTGCAGCTCTCTACGCTTCAACTAAGTTACAAATACAGATCGGCGAGAGCCACAGTCATTCTCGCTTGCAAGTGCAGATAAACAAACCCATCCCTAACACTACATGTATGTTGAAACATCAAGGCCACACAAAGCATATTAAGGATTGTGGAGGCCATTCGGCCGCTGAAATCCATGCCTTTATAACGGTTACGACCCTTTAATGTACATTACATTTATTTGCCATGATGAATACTTATATAGACCTTATGTTATATTAATATATTAACATTTTTATACAGTGACATACTTTCTCTTTCCTACTATACTAAGAGCTTGTGAGGTGCACAGTGATGCGTGACTTTTGAAGGGTACTCTGCAAGAATCACTTCATTGTTCAAGTGACGCTACTGAACCTTACACTGAAATGAAAGTGGCTTACTTACCTCCTTCATCTGGACGCATGCATGGATCTGGGAAGCAAAGAGAGAAAGAGACTCAAATGAGACATCTATGTGAAAAAACATCTATGTGTAGTACACTAACATTCAATCAAGGCAAAGAGCTTTCAAGTACTCCAAGTTTATACCACGTTAACGCTGTATTGATTATTTGTTATTTGTGAGAGAAGGCAGCTTTGATGGGATTTTAATAGCAGAGGAGCGCATCATTGAACAAAATTGTATTATTTAAGGTCATCAGATGACATCAAAATCTTTATACATACTAAACTCGTGTATTTTTAGCATAAATATGATCACACAGCACATATACTGTATGGAGTAGCAACATTTCCGCTTGTTAACGTAGATGCACAAAACTCTGTCAAGTACTGCCGATTATTAGATATAAGTTATGATTTGTTGTGACAACACAAGGCAAATTACAAACACATATGCAAATGAGTGGATGCATTAGTCTTCCACAAAGACTCTACAAAGACTTTTTAAAGACACTAGAAAGGTCCTCTCTACAAAAGCAGGCAGTCAGTTCTCACAATGCTACAAAAACACTCAGAATTCAGCATGTTTCACAGTCTTGACAGAAGCGCAAAGAGAAGATTGTGGGATGAAGAGGAACAGGATGAAAAAGAATAGCGCAGTTATCATTAAAGCGGAAGCAGACAGACTCCAGACGAGCTGGGATGTAAAAGACAATGGGAATGATTCGAATGGACAGATGGAGTCCTTTAAAACATCTGAGCTCATGTATTGTTTAGCACATTTAATTTATAATGTATATTTTTGTCGACTTCCGCAAACAGGGGAAAATGTCAGGTGAAAAAAAATCCATGTTTAAAAGTAACCAAGATTCGCTAATAGATTTTATCAATTCAGGTGTACAGCCTAGTCTGAGAATATAGGAGCAGGACACAATACACAGACATTAATAACACACATTTGTTATGTTAAACTACTTTAAATGACTTTTTTCACATTAATCTCCACTCCGTATACCATAATGACAAAGCAAAAAACTGATGTGACAACTTTGCAAATTTATTAAAAAGAAAAAACTGAAATAAGTACACACAGACATACCGTGTGTACTGTATGTATATACAGCTCTGGAAAAAATTAAGAGACCACTGCATATTTTTTGTTATTTTGACCAGTTGTTGCTTTTGGCAAATAAATGCTCTAAATTACAATATTTTTATTTGGAATTTGGGAAAAATGTTAGTAGTTTATAGAATAAAACAAAAATGTTAATTTTACCCAAACACATACCTATAAATAGTAAACCCAGAGAAACTGATAATTTTGCAGTGGTCTCTTAATTTTTTCCAGAGCTGTATATATATATATATATATATATATATATATATATATATATATATATATATAAACCCCTGAAGCCATGTATGGAGAGAAATTGTGCACCTAACCTGATTTAAACGGGTAGTGACGATAAACCAGTCATGCTAGGGAAAGTGTATGGGTTTTCTTTATTTTGAACTGGATACAATTCAAGCTATGAACAATACACCATCTCGATAAGCTATGAACAATATACAAATTTAATGCATTCCTAAAAGTATTTTGAACAGACTGAGGAGTTATGAATTTGTTCGTGATTTGTATTTTTTGTGCTTATTCGATATGTTTGGAATTGTTGTCTCTATTTGATTTGTTTGGATTTATTGTACTGGTGGAATCTGTGTATGGGTAATATGGACTTGTATTGCACTTGTTCATTGCACACATGTTGTTTTACCTGCTCTGGTTTGTGAAGGGTCATTTGAATTGATTAAAAAAAAGACAGGATATGATAGGGATCTCATAAATTGAGAAGGACATTTATTAGATTCCTTTGGGACGATTTAATTTATGAATACTCGATATTGTCTGGATAATATAACCCCCACCTACCCCCACACACACATTATATACACACACAGTACTGTGCAAAAGTCTTAGAATTGAATACATTTAAAAATGTATATATGTAGGTATTATATATATTTATATATATATATATATATATATATATATATATATATATATATATATATATATAGCACTGAGCCTTGGTGCTCATGTGGGCCATATAAGTTCAAATCCAGCTTATTTTTATAAATCATGATCCACCCTCTTCCCTCCATAATTTAATGTAATCTGTCTACTATCTGTATCATTAAAATGAGACAAAAGGCCAAGTTACATAATTAAAAACTTGACCTGTAAAAATGTTAAATGGAACCAAAAGACTGGATGCTTCTGAGAAGAGTAAAGAGGAGAAACTGTTCCCTGTGAGTCCCTTTCACTTCAGCAGTGTCCCTTAATCAAGATGGAATGTTCTAGACCTTCAGTACGCTTGCCTAGGGGATGCCAGCAGCCATTTCTCAATTAGTGACACTAAAGAGAGCGAAAGAGAAGAAGGACAGTGTCCGTAGAGGGACAAAAAGGCACCTGGAAGTTTAATAGGATTAGATTAGGAGACAGCGAGACACAAGTCCCCAAATGATCAAACGCTGGGCTTCACAGAGTTGGAAAAGTGAGCGCTACAGATTCAGAAATCGAGGTCAGGCTCTCAGAAAGAAGGGATGGAGATGCGAGCGAGTTTGCATCTGAGGTGACAGTTTTAATGAGACGTCTGGTTAGGAGAATCCTCTGTAGCCGAGCTGAAAGGTAGAGCGTACTCAATCCCAATGGTGACACAAGTAGATTATTAACATCTCACTGAGCCCCGGTGGTGTACAAAAAATCATGCAATGTATATGTAGGAAATACTGCAATTATCATTGCTCATTTTGTAAAACATAAAGTATCTTTTTACCTGATAACAACCACAACACAGTTTTAAAATTGTCAGCACTGAAAATTGAACCTTCCTATGTAAATTGACCAGATTTGTGACTAAAATGTTGTTTCTAGTTCAGCAGTTTATTTTTAAATTGTTTTATGAATTACATTTGTCATTACCAAACAACGCATTCCTGTTCATTTGTATCTCAAGCAAGTAATTAGTAGAATACAAATGAAAATGTAGCAATTAAAACTAGAAGCTATTATAGCAAGTAGCGCCCTCTATTGGTCAAGCACAACATGATTGTGGCGGTAAACTGTAGAAATCTTCAGGAGTGCTTTTTTGTATTACTTTTTGCTGACTACTTTTTAATGTTTAGTACACAAACAAAAGAAAAGAAAAAAATTATTTTCAAGGATGGCTCCTGCTAGGCTACCAAAAACAGGAACATCTGGTCACCCTATTTGTAAAACGCAGTTAGTGCATTTGTAAATTAGCCAATAAAAGCCAAGTTTTTGTGTTAATTTGAATTTGACACCATAAAGTGCACGTTTTTTGCATCTTGGTTTAGTATTTTAGAATTGGGAAGGAGGTTTGAGCTATGAAAGTTACAGCATATCATAATACAATAGACTTTCAAAAGATTTCAAAAGATCAAGGAAAGTGTGATTGCTTATGATATGAAACTACAGTTGAATAAATTACTAGTCTCACACTTGAAATTTGCGTAGAAACAACATGAGAACTTGTAGCAGATAAAAGTACAAAATGCACTGTGAAAAAAAAGGATTTCTGAAAGATGGATTTATGGAACCTTTCATCTTTTTTCATGCTGGAATATGCATTAGTGCATACTGACAAGAAATACATCCACTTATAATGCAAAATAACATCCAGCCCTTATAACCACTTGGCCAGTCAGCCACTCATGTACATCCACTCTATTTTTACATTCTGGTTGTATTTTCTCTCACTTCTGGATTTGCATTTATGGCTTAATTATGTGGGAGAAGCACTTTTATGACAGTCACCTATTCCAGCACTAAAAATATGTATTGTGACACCGTGACATCACAAATGCAGATTCCAAGTCTGTTTGACATTCTTCACAAATGCTTTTTAAAATAGAAAGATGTACAACTCAAATTAGAATTAATGGGACATGCATATTAATAGAAAATAAGTGACACTTGCAGATAAAAACGACTTCAAATTCTCCTAATATTTCCAACAAATCTGTAACAGGGCAACATCATCATGAACAGGGCACTGAGTACCAAAAGCACACGCAGGCTCCATTCCAAACCTGCCAACAGCAGTTTTTAGCCATCGCAGGTGCATTCCCGATGTGGAGGCTGTTCTGAAACTATATCTATCAAAATTCTGCTACCTTAAAACCTTGTTTTAGGCCAGGTTCTAAAGCAGCATCACATTTAACCTTCATGAGTAAAGCAATCCCTGAATGCATGGTGAGTCGAAAAAACCTAACCCTATAGTGAGCTTTATAGGTGTCACAGGGGCACTCGACAGCACTGCATGTACCCCCAAGTAAGCCCAAAATGCAGTTAAAAATAAAACTAAATAAGTGAAATTAAAACACCCGATAACGTTTAGGGAACGTGATTTAAACCAGGATACATTTTATTTTGTCCCAAAAATTAGTTGTAAATAGTTTTGTATTTTGCACCTTGTTGAAAAATGTTAGTTTTTCTAATTTAATTTTTGCTTATCAGATTTGTACACACTACCATTTAAAAATTTGAGGCCAGTAAGACTTTTGTAATGTTATTGAAAGAATTCTCTTAAGCTCACCAAGGCTAGAATTATATGACTGAAAACACAGTAGACAGTAATTTCTTCCTGTGATGGAAAAGCTGCATTTTCAACAGTCATTCTTCAGTGTCATATGAGTCTTCAGAAATCATATGCTTTTGTGTTGGATGAGAAAAAAAAAAAAAAAAAAAAAAAAACAGTTGCGGTGCTCAATATTTGTGTGGAATACTTTGATTAATTTAAAAGTTCAAAAGAACAAACTAAACAAAAATTATTCCTCAAACAGCGTAACAGTCAGTGTTGGGAAAGTTACTTTTAAACGTAATTGTAATACTTTACCCCCAGCACTGGTAAGAGTAGAGTACCTTAATTCACCTATTAAAAAAGTGAATACAGACATTAACTGAGTGGTGATGTGGAATGAACACCCAGTCGTAGATGTGAGAGACTGAACCTGATCTTCCTTTTAACTCACACCCCTTCCCTTCATACCAGCATGGACTCAGGTCATGCTCAAAACAGCCCCATGGGCCGGACTGCCATCACAGGAGAATAGAACACAATCTTACCCAGTAATAGTGTCACCCTGCCTGCCCCAAGGGTGGCCATCTTAACTGCACCTCTGCACCTTCACCTAAACCGAACAATGTGAACCACAGCCATTGTATATACACACACACATACACACAGAGAGAAAGAGAAAGACTCATATAAAAGAGATTTCCATTCTAATCTCCCATAGAAGCCCACGGGAGCTGCAGTCGGAAGGGTTTTCCTTGGCTCTCTTTCAGGATTCATGCATTTCTGTGATTTATGGATATTACTTAGAATACAAGCAATATCAGAACTAGTGCAGGAGAGGACAAATATCGGTCAGTGCCATGGTGTTAAGTTTATTTTCTTAATCTGTATTGATCCAAAATTTCAGCCCTTCAGATTTAATAGACAGCACCGAATCTTCTGGGTTTACTCTGAGGCTCAAGTGATGGTGTGTGTGTGTGTGTGTGTGTGTGTGTGGAGGGGGGGGGGGGTTACAGCACTTTATGGCCAAATTGATCCATTACATAATTTTCTGGGTGTTCATCTTTAGAAGGGCTGGGAAAGTAAATCGATGTATCACAAATCGAGAAATGATTCTGGATCGATTCTGAAATTTTCCAAACACATTGCAATTCTCTCTTGAATCGATTCTTAGTTTTTTAACAGCAGAGTGCTTTAGAAACAACCGTACTGTTCGTTTCCAATTCTTTACACACACCACTTGAACCTTCTATAAAACAATCATTCATGAAGTTCGAACAGGTTGAAGCGAATTACAAGGGTGTTTGCAGTGGGCTGTTTACATTAATCTAGCATCATAAAAGCATTCTGAGGTGCAAATACATTCTCAGACTCAGCGGAATGCACGAGCGCTCTTCTTCATGAGCATTTCAGTGTGCGGTCTGCTGTTAAAAACTAAGCTCAGAATAGATTCAAGAGATAATGACGGTGTATTTAGAAAATCTCGGAAGCAATCCACAAATCGAGAAGATTGTTTCATTGTCGCAGTCCTAATCTTTAGTATGCAATATATTTTTCTTTCTCTCTCACGCTCTAAATATGTGTGTGATTATCAAATAATTACCAAACTGTAAAATATTTACATTACAACAACATATATTCAAGGAATACCATGCCTCTGCAATGTATTTGGTTTCAGTGTAGAGATTCACTCCAAAAGACTATCTGCATGTGATTTAAACTTGCTGTGACCAAATACTTCAAATTCTTAAAGACTTAATGAATGCTCTGCATCACACAGTGGTTGAAGTATATGTGTTTCTTAAATGTATTCCTCAATATCGATTCACACCTCTCTTATTCTCTTCACTGTGACATTAGCTTTAGCTGTGAAAGACGCGTCTCCAAAAAGGAGAAACTGTGTAGACAGACAGACAGACAGAGAAAGGTCAGAAAGAGAGAGAAAACAGGATGACAGAGGGGGAGGTAGAAGGGTGGAAGGAAAGTACTTCACTTCTATTCGGATTTGTGTGCAGATCTGAAGCTGAGCCAGAGGAAATCTGTGTAAAATTATGCTAATCCGTCTATATAATATGCAGGGAGCTGCTACAAAACAGTTTTTTTCCCCCATAGAGGAGGAGGGGATTTATCTCACAAAAGGAGGCGGGTTACACCGGTGCTTAGAAATAATGTAACAGAATGAAAAGGACATGTAGGATGTTCTGTCGTGGAGATTGAGATTCGTTGGACATCTGAACAGCCCAGGCAGGACAGCGTGACGCTTAACTGAAACCACAAAACCAAAAGACAAACTACAGTCTTTGAGCAATCAGACGTCTTGCGATGAACTGGCTGCACAAAGATACCCATGCATGCTCAAGCAGGACAAGCACTCTGAAATACTACAAAAAATAAACTTACAACACCAACATGAATCTAGTCATATTCAGACACTTTGCACAAGGAATACATTCATATTGCAGATCAAAATGGCCAATTTGTATTTCAATGACGAGACTTTTCTCAACACAGTTATTATATCTAATTTCACAGTATCAGTAACTGACAGAAGGGGAAAAAACCTGCTTAATGACTAATTTATAGATATGTCAAATCCAGATGAGGCATTTAACTAAAGTAATTTAGAGTATGTGTAAGGAGGAACTTAATCACTGAAGCTCAGGCATGAATTCACCTACTGTACAAGCAAACTATCGTTTTTACAATCATTAATAAGACGAACACAGAACCACTGCCTTAAATAGGCTCTAATAATTAACTACAAGAGCAATCTAAAAACATTTTAAAAAAATCTCAAGAATTTAAATATAAAAGTTCAGAAGTGTTTAAAACGTAAAAATGTTTGCACTTTTTACAAAAAAGGACTAGAGAAGTGAAAACCTTTTAATAGGATAACTATATTACCTTAGTTGATACAGTGAAAAACTGTAAATTGTTTAACACCACATTATACGAAATTTTACTGTAAATGCTGTCAAGTTTGTTTTTCCAGTAAAAACCATGAATTGCCATTTAATTTATGGTAATTAACAGCAAATGGACATTCCCTGAAGTCCCTGTGTGGTACATTATTTTTAATTTACTGTAAATTGTTTTGTTTCTTAGTGTGTTTTGTGTTATTTTCTCTTATTTAGTTAATATTTTTTGCATTATTTTAGAGTCATGTGTCATCAGATTACAGAAAGTAATACCTGATATACCTGAAACAGTGTCAGTTTTTTTTTTTTTTCTGGAAAACTTTTTTGCCCTTTTTAACCGTAAATGTAATAGGATTTGTATTTGTATCTGAAAGAATAAAGATATAAGCATTTACCCAATAACATATAGAAAGTGGAAACATAGATCCACTGAAGTGCTCTGCAAAACAAACAAGAATTACAACATTAATTCACTTAGAAAGTTTTAAGACCTTATCCCTGCTTTCAGATAAACAAGTACAAAATCTTCTGAAGTGAAAGCAGGGCAGTGTTCTTCAAGCCTTAAGCAATTATTAAAATGGACTCCACTGAAATGGATTTGCTCTTTTGTTATTATATAAACAACAACAACAACAAAATCATATGTCCAAGTCATCTCATATCACTCCAAAATTTTTCTGTTGTACATCCAGAGTAAACTTTTTGTTTTTCTCCTTGGCAGACTGCTCAGCGCTCTGCCTGAGTTATATAATTTTACAGCCAGAGTTATTAATAAAACAATACACTAATACAGCCCCGCTTTATTACCAGCAAGCGTTGTTATGGTGCTGCAGTGACCTCAATTAAATTTAAAGGCCATTTTACTAGCTTAGGATTTCTCTAGAGGTTTAATCTCTCAAGACCTGAATAACCAAAAGGCAGTGTGACTTTTAAGCTCTCTGTATCTCTCAAAATGAAATAATTCATTTTATGAAATAATTCACTTTAGTGACTCATATATATATATATATATAACGTTTTATATTAATATAGTGAATTTACTATAAAATTATTCATTCTGAATGCATTTAAGAACCGCTGTAATAGTTATCACTGCCTTAGTTGTCATTGTTTCATAGTTTGAAAAGCATCACAGAGATAAATAAATGTTAAAAATAACCCTTTTTCTTAAAATTAGTAGTCAGATTATTGATGGTACTTGGGAGCATTGTTGTCTAAGACCAAAATGATTGGCAAAAATGGGATTATGATAGAAAACAGGTTTTAAAACAAGAAATCACTGAGCAGAAAACAACAGATCATCAAAAACAGATTATAAAAAAATCTTCAAGAGCTATACCAACCAATCAGAGACTCCAACATTAATGACATCACAATGGGATCATTCTAATACTCTTCTTCAGATCCTTATCACGGGTTACAATGATAATAATCAACATGAACATCTGTCTATATTACACTTCACAATGGAATCTACGTCAAATAAGACCGTATGCACAAACAACAGGGAATTAAACTGATTAAAGGAACGCGATAGCACTGGACAACAAGTTTCATCAGATCACTAACACTATTCGCTCAATCCCGTAAGGAATGCAATAAGCAGTTAAATTAAAACCAGCATATACCGTATCATACAAACAATAGCTTTAGAGGAAATTAATAAAAAAAATAATAAGATCAGGTGCTGGTCAAAACAGATGTTTTTCAGGAGTATTAAACATCGCTAAAACAAACAAACAAACACATTTAAATTATTGAAATTAATATATGATCTGTGCTGGATAGGAGTTTAAGTTGCTCAAACGTGCATTACCAAGGGAGGTCATGATTTGAACTCCAAACACACTAATGAGCAGATCCAGCTCTACCTCCTTCCACAAGGTCTATGTGATTACATACAAACACGATGAATCTTGCTTTTTGTTTAATCTTACTAGCATTGACAGCATATTTTTAACAACCAAAATAATGATGCAATGGAAAGGCTTGTTATTTAGTTGTTTAAATATAAAAAATAAAAATTGATTGACATTTTTTTTTTAAGACAGATTGGGAAAATAAAGTGGACAAATAGCTCTGCAACGTGACAAGAACAAGATGCCTGTCAACAGATAGAGTTGCATTATGTGCTTCCGGCGTAGGCAGCTTCATTGATAATAATGTGCTTTAGTTTGGTGCAATCTACATTTGTGTCTAGCCTTGAGCTATTGTTATGAACACTTTATCTGGACATTTTCCTGGCCCCCTAAATTATTCTGTGCTATAAATCAGCAAGTTTATGGGGCCCAAAATCACCCTTTCTTTGGTGAAAACATGTGACACAGCTGTAGATTGTACACTGTTGTGAAATTGGGTCCTCCCTCGAAACTGGGTCTCCATTAGGATCCAGAGCGATTCCATTGGGTCAAATATCTTTTGATGGGAACTCTTTTTAACTCTTAATTACATTTACAATAAAATAACATCATATTGAACTATGTCATAATGACCATTAATATGATTTGGTTATCTTACATGCCAGCATATAATACAGATACCCAAACACAAAATTGCACATTCCTCAGTTTTGAAATCACAGTTCAGTACGTTAAAAATAAACAGTTTACTGAACAAAATGAGTCTCTGTCTTTAAATGAATTCAATTATAATTAAAAGTTCAAGGATAAAAAAAAAAATATCTCAGCAAATGCAGTAAACTATATAGGGAAACCCTGTGCTTGCACATTATTAAAGGTTCAGAGCCCAAACTATTAGCCTAAATTCAGTTGATATTTATTTTTACATTTAATAATCAACATTCAAATTACAAATTGTAAGCAAACTTATAAACTGCACATAACTTCTAAATCTAATTATAATTATTTTTTTTTACTCCAAATCGTAATCATTTACAAAGAGGCTGTGATTTTGATGACAGATTTATTTAAACAAATGAAATAACACATCACTAACAAGTTATGTAAAATATAATGGACATATAGCCTAATATATTGCATTTATTTAGCAAAAGACTTCATTTCTCTGGCAAACTAACAAGCTGTGGACTCGCCTGAGGTAATGCTACTTGACAGTGTTTACAAGCTGAAGCACCGATTGAGCGATTACACGAGATATTATGTTTCACTAAGTTGTACTGTGTCTTTCAACATACCTTCAGATGTTCACTCATGGAAGAGATCGTGTTCACTCGTGCTCCGCACTACCACTTGAAATGAGGCGCATGTGCAGTGATCTGTCACGCCACATTAAAGAGCGTCAAAACGGCTTTTTTGTTTAAATTTCATGATAAAAAGGACTGAATTTGAAAGATGACAATTTGTTTCTTATCGAAAATAACAAAACATGGAGCTTATAGCGATCATTGATGGTTAGGCTGCAACGCTTGATTCATGTAGATTCAATGTACTAGGTGCACAAGGTGGCGCCGGTGAGCTGCGGCGATGTGAGTGTGCACATGGTTACTTCCATTCATTAAGTGATGTAACATTTAAGTGTTGTAACAGATTCTATAAACAACTATAAGAGGTCATTTTCAGCCCTCTCTGGCAGTCTGCACCGGCATAAATAGGAAGAATCTATGCGTACACTCGCTGATCGGAAATCTAACATGGCGGCCACGTAAAACTAGTCCATGGGCCATGGCTGGGCGGAGTGTGTTCAGTATGTACAATGGGTGGTGTATCGTGGTTTTTCGGTTTAAATATCATTACACCCCTAATATAGATAAATATACTTAACTTATACATTATGCATTTGTGATTACTAATTCATTTAATTATAAGTGTTAAATATCCAAATATTTCAGTTATTTCAAAAACGATGCAATGTAATTATTTGCATTATTTATTCACAAATTGACTATAGAAAACTGATAACCCATTTTAAGGGAGGGTCCTATTTCTCACGACACCAACACTATGTCAGTATAAAAGCTGTTTGAGTAATGATAAACTCAAGAAGATATGAACAACTCTCAAATTAACTTATAAGAATGAAATTCATTTGATCTTTTTAGTGAGGCATTAAATTTGGTTTAAAAATGGGCCTGCAGAAATGCTGGAGTTTGAACACGTACTTTGAGTAGAGTAGTGGACAGCTGTCTACAACAATTACAGCAGCATATCACAGCTTATGTGATGGATCAGCTGTCAATCAAAGCCCTGTCTCATCATTTTAAGACCATCATTCTAATCAACAGGGTTTGTAAATTTCCTCTGTGATGGACTAATGTTAACACAGAGACATTATATTTGAAAAGCAATCAAATTGAGTCCTAAAAAAGCACATTTTCCATTGAGCACATCGTCTTTTCCAATTATCCATCTCCTGTGCATGTTCCGCTCGCTTCTGTCAAAGTGTCCAAGATGCACGCTCGCCACCCCCAACCTCACGTCCCAGAGGGTCATGCCGTATTTACCCAGGGACTGATTGAGCTAATATTGAAATGTAATTTAGAGGGAACCAAGACCTGCGAGCGCGTCTATCACAAGGCCCATTTAAACTAATGAAAGAGGAGGAAGGTTCCCCGCAGGAGGGGGACATGATTCAAGGCGACACTGCTGACAGTCAGCAAACAGACAATAGGGGTGATGATGATTAATCTTCACAAATTAAAGTTGATCTGAAATAAATAAAAAGTGTCAGAGGGTGAGAGGAGATGAGATAATGAGAGAGGGGTGGAGACGTTCACAGTAGGGTGAAACAGGCCCATCTGCACTCCTGATAAAAAGAAATAAGATGGCTTTACCTGTGCAAAGTGTCACTCTTAGAAAACACTTCCACACTGCAACACACAGACTAAAGTGCCAATAATTTCTTACCAAGAATATCTACTTCAGGGTTATAAGAAATGTTTTAAATGCTTAAATAAATCATTTTTAAAAAGCCTAGAGAGTGGCACTCCAACATATCATGCAACAGCATTTCGGGCAATCAGTTTGACTCTACTCAAGATCCTTTACTGATACTGCTCCCCTTTCCTTTCTTCTCTCTAATCAATTCTTCTCTCTTTTGCTGCGTGGGTTGACTGTCTTCAAACTATCCAGTCAATCAAAGTCAAAATGGCCATAAATAGTATAAAAAAGGTAATATAAGAAATATGTAGCTCATTTTTTGTTTTTCATATAGTTGAGCAATAAAGTTGCAACTCGTCCTTTTGAACATAGGCAGAGTGTGTGTAAAGGACCACGCGTCAAAAATTAATAGGGGCTTGGACCAAAAATGCACATGCACATTTAAACTAAATCTAGTAATAAAGTGAAAATGAAAATTAAATGAAAATTGTTGATTGCTGCAATAAATTTGTATCTGCTCATGTTGCATAATACTTTTTATGCATTTTACAGCGTTGCGCACTATAACTAATCACACACAGCTCTGTTGAGCTTATGAATGCAATGGCCAATCAGAGCCAGCATTAGGATTAGTAGTTTTGTTCAGTGCGCAAGCTGAACTCTGAATTCGGCATACTCTCGAATACCCTCATCATACACTAATAAACAAACAAATTTGGTGATTGTGCTCTTGAGGGCATCGAAACATTATAAATATATATATATTTTTCTATTTATAATGTTTTTTTGCAGCATTGAGCAATGTAGCCAATTACAAACATCTGATCACATTTGCAATGGCCATTCAGACGTGTATAAGTTAGAATTCCCACACCAGTCAAAACGCCGGAGTTTTTGTCCAGTGCTGAGATCTGCACACTCAAAACATCCCGTTATAATTAAACTTGTAATAAAAATTCACAATTTATTCACAAATATAATCCAATTGATTCATTCATGAATGGGATTGAGCACTAACTTGAACAGGCTGCAACTTTTGCAAACTGAGTGGAGAATTTTGAGCGACTTCAATTTATGCCTTTTATTCACACAAAGTCTCTTTCCAGCTTGTGCTTCCTGCAAAACTTTTTTATGGGTTTACCATCTTGAAAATCCTGAAAGATACCTTTGCACAGATGCGATTAGTAAGCAATTCCATCACACTAGTCTCAAATCAACATGAATAAAGTTTAAAGAATTGTGGCTATAGCTTCAAAACAGTGAATTTTAATGTTATTTTGCCACAAATGCTGCCGACAGAGCTTATAGTGTATTGAACCTGGAACCTTCCTTAAAGTCTGTCATAGCGTTCAGCACTAACTCCACTGAACTCCGCCTCAGAAATGAATCCCGTGCATTTGCCGATTACATCTCCAGCAGCTAGCGGCATTGTAAGAATATTATATCTGCGCGGGTGGGCTTACTCGAATCGAATGAAATGAAAAGGAAAGCTCTCATATTAAAGCCAAGATGCGGCTTCTTCTGTTGAGAGGGATCGTTTTTCGGCATCTCTCATCCGGATGTCTGGTTTATTTTTTGACCTTGCAAAGACCTTGCAGTGGCTCCTGTGTTTACAGAGAAAGAGAGAAAGGAAGAGACCGAAAGAGAGAGGGGAGGGGAAGCTAGTTTATTCTTGTCTGTATGGACGTTTATAGAGTGTCACGCAGCCAGTGTGTGACAGGAAATGCTAGAAGTCATGGCAGGCCTTTGGCGGTGATTGGGGCTGCTATTGAAGGCACTGAAACAGAGAAATTCTTGCTTATGATGGACTGATGTTTCCGTCAACAGTCCATCATCAGCACGCTTCTCTCTCTCTCTTGTTCCATTCACTTCCTTTCCTGTTATAAACTGATGCCCACAGGAGCCATATATTACGGTGGGCTTAAAAGCAGCTCACTCCTCTCTGAAGATTCTGATTAAAAGACAAAAAGCAATTAGTGATTCAGCACCCTGCATTATGAAACTATTCGATTCCGCCTTGTTTCCTAACTCGCTCACACTCTCTAGCTTGAAGGACATAGCGGACGAGAGTGGGGCTCCTCATTAGAGCAATATGTGTGACACCTTTTACAGTTGTCAATTCTGAGGGGAGGGAGCCAGTTTCTGATTGGCCCCCGGCGGTTGACATGTCACATCAATGAAAAACAGCACTCTGATTGGTCCCAGCCTGCGGAGAGAGAGCCCAACAGATCTGCATCAACTTTCCCCTGAAAGACAAGTTAGACAAATAAATTAAAAAATGAGAACCATTCAGAAGAGAAGCACTTCATAAACCCCACAGATTGAGATGAGCGATATGAAATGTATGAATTCGTTATTGGCTGTGAAAGCAATAGCAGCTGTATTGACATGTTTCCAATTCTATTTGTTTTGTGCATCTGAACCGAATGCCGTTTTGCTGTTATTTCAGGAATTGGCTCCGGTTGTGGCATGTCTATGCAAAAATAAGGGAGACAAACAAAGGAGACTGAGACAAAGAGAGTGAGAAAATGAGAAAGAGGTTGTTTAAAGTCTGCACAGTGAAGGTGTACTGAAGGTTGAGGTAATTTCAAAGACTATTTGATGTTTTTACATACCATAGCAAAAGAAAATAGAAACATATATGGATAGTTTACCCCAAAATGGAAATTCTGTCCTTTTTACTTGAGACATATCACCTTCTTCCTTTAGTGAACACAAAAATTAATTTAAGAATATCGTTTAGGTCTTCTTGACACATTCATTACAAACATAGCGATGTGAAATTCACAACTGGATCATTCTTTCGAGATTAATATTTCTACTGGTCCAGTTCACAGAAATCGTCTGAATGGTTAATTCACAAAAGGACCGGTCCACTTCTTGTGTTCAACTCTGTTCTATTGTATGACTATTTAGAACATAACACACACAACTATTTTAAAAGTACTTTTATGGTTCTGTCTTCTTAAGTCAGACAGCTTCTTTATAACAAAAAGCGGCCTGTATATTCTTAAAACATTCATTTTTTGTGTTCCTCGGAAAAAAGGTAGACCATGCCACAGACTGCGCCAACAAAGACTTCCCTGTCTGTCTTAAAAAAGAAATATATATAAAAAGGAAAAGACAAACAAACTGTTCCATCACAACAGATCCCTCCTGCACGCTACATTTACTTCAGACCACTGCCGAAAATCACCATGAAATTGTGAAAACGCTCCCTTCTTCCAAAAAGTACACAACCATTCACAACATCTAAGATACTTCCAAACAAAAGCCGTGTAAGGATTATTTCTGTCCCAAACTTTATGATACTGAAAGGTGGTTTCTTTGTTTGCCACATACATCAAGGTCCCTCCAGAAACAAGACAGAGTCAAGACGAGAGTTATGTATTGGTGGGCTACCACATCAAAAGCATTTCCAACATTTTTAAAATAAAATTGTTCTCACCTCGGAAGATTTATTTATTTATTTTTATTTTTTTTTTCCTGAAGTTGAGAGGGATGAGGAGGAGAAAAAGGATATGAACTCAAGGTGAGAGACTAGAGGAGAATTGTCAAGGGAGCCCAAGATTATCAGAAGGGTGAGAGAGACGAGCTGTAACAGGCATTTTAAAGCAGATATTTGTTCAGGGGAGGCCACAGATAGAAAAACAGTGCCCTTGAGAGAAAAAAAAGCAAGAGAGAGGAGGATAAAAAGAACAGAGGAGAGAGGGAGAAGTGAGAGAAAAGGAAAGATGCACAGGTCATGAAGGATCAGGGTAAATTGGAGGGCTTGGAAAAACAAGTGTCATGGGTTCAAAACCCTCAGCACTTAAGAGAGCCTGTTACCAAACAATGCCAGCGAGTGGAGTGACAAACAGAACACTTAACTAAAAAAAAATATTTTACCTCAAAAATGAATGACACAATTCTGCTGGAAATAGACTTCAATAATAAAACACAAATCCAAAGTACGTCATACTTGAGAGATGTCCGCCAGTCAATGATTACGTAAGACCATTTAAATATAATAAATGCAAAATGCTCTTGTCAACAAGTGAGAACAATAAGTAAAAATAATAAATAATAATAAAATTAAATGAAATCATTCAGAATGTGTTGAGGTTATTTTCAACACCTCATTCATCATATTGTTTTTTTGTTTTTTTCACTGACCACTGACATTGTCTCAATGCAATCTGAGATAATTCATTGGGACACATGAAATGCTGACTTATAATTTGTCTTAAACTATTGTAACAGACAGTATAGTTATGTTCCCTACATTTTGGAACAGTCTTGATGCCTTAATATGTTGCTTATGGAAAGAAATAAGAATAGAAAAGATAGCTTGAAAAACGCTCTCCAGCAGGAAATAAAGAAAGTAAGCAAGAAGGAAAACACAAGAAAACTTTGCTGCAGCAAACCTTCTACCAGTTCTCTTACGAAGCCGTTTAGACTTGATAACTTCCGTCTTCCATCTGAACCGTTCTTATCCTCCCACTGTCTCTATAAAGACCTGCATTTCACCTCCTATGGATGAGTAATCAGAGGGACGTTCTATTAAGAGGCAATCTTGTCAAGCAGGTACCAAAAGGTCAACCTGAAGAAATAGAAGGGTGGATTGCTCTCCATCACACACACTCAGGGGTCTGCTGTAATCTCTATCATCTGCCGCAGGATTAGAGGACAGTGAGTAAAAATCATATTCTGATAGCTTGAGTGCACTGCGTAGTGATCCAATTCAAAGATTCACCACTACACACAGACAAAAATCACGCCTACTGTTGGCCAAGTCATATTGGTAACAATTCCGGGAATAAAAATAAATGGCCATGTGTTAATTTTAGTTTCAGATGCCTGGTATATTATAAAATGAGAAAACTTGTCTGTGTTAAACATGAAACTGCAACTAGTTATAACACTAGATGGTCACGTTAAAGTGCGTGATTTTTTTTCCCAAGCAGTTCAGCGGAAATCCCCGCCCTGCAACTAATTTC
The DNA here is from genome assembly GCA_038088235.1 of Zacco platypus. NCBI lineage: Eukaryota > Metazoa > Chordata > Actinopteri > Cypriniformes > Xenocyprididae > Zacco > Zacco platypus. The sequence continues at coordinate 9,280,661 of CM076084.1, forward strand.
ATTGGCTGAGGCCACAGTGACGGGTAGGTTTATGGATCAGGGTTGGGTGTAGGCAATCGTTACTGTGATTGACATGACCAATGAAATGTTTAGAATCGGCTCCAAGGGCAGGATTTCCACTGAACTGGTTTGGAAAATATATATCACTCTGTTAAAGCAGTTAAAGACCCCCTGGGGTGAAAATCAATTTTTTAATGTTGTTTATATATCTGTGTGTTATTTTTAACATGCCTTAAGACAAACTCTTAATCATTTTCTCCTTAAAACTTGACAAACTACCTTGTAACCAATGTAACCAATTAAAAGTGTGGATTTCCTACTTTGGTAAGCGCATGTTAAACTTGTAAATCATTTGTTTAGTTTTGTTTTGTCTCCAGTTTTCCTAGGCGACATATTGTTGTCATGAATTCCAGTGAGTGTATGACGGTTGAGGAAGTTGACGAAGAAAACAGAGTTTTCAAAGACGATTGGACAGAGAGGTATGCGCTCATTTTACCCCAATCCAGCACAAGGTCGTTCTGTTTGATTTGTAACAAGACAGTTGGAGCTGTGAAGAGTGGAAATGTCAAACCGACCAGTTCCGTTTGGAATTCTCGACAAGGTTGTGTAACCGTGCTGAATCGTACTGGTAGAATTCATGAAGTGACGTCGACCCTCAGGATTGGTCACTTGTCTGTTGCCTCACTACCAGCTTCTATGTAGCTGACTGCACTCTATTTGAGCGATGTAAACACAAATTAATAATAAAATTAAAAGAAATATCTGATCATCCCTCATAATTCGGTCGTTTTCATTATTACACTGTTGCATTACCAAGGCAAACGACAGACACTTTTGTATTACATTCCAAAGAGCTGCCTTTATCAGCCCCACAGTGGAAAATAAAACCTTAACTGTACCAGCTGGCCCAGATTGACATGGAATAAAATGGTTACGCAATGAGAACTGGTCGGCAGTGAAAAGCGGTTCTTGCCAACTTCCTGTTGTGTTTTGTTCATTAAAAATGCTGACACTTAAATTAATTGTATTGCCACTTTTGCACTTGTTATTTATGTATTCTGAATGCAAAAGGCACTTTATTTTTTTCAAAACATTTGTGTTGATTTGATATGCATTGCTTATTAAAAACAAATTTTGTAATAACCAATTGTTCCGGACCTTTGACATTGATGAAAATTCAGATTTGAACCTTTGAATGTAGACTTTGAGAACCCCTGGTGTAGAGTTACATTCAAGCAATTATAAGGCACAAGAAACAAAACAAAACAAACAAACAAACAAAAAAACATTTGTCATTATTAATCATAAATATGTAATTTTGGTGATCAAAGATACGTTTTAAGGCATAACATTATTGACTACAGAGGGATTTAAAAAAAATTAAAGCAAAAACTTTGACAGCACTAATATATTAAAAATTAAAAATAAAACAAACTATAACTGAAACTAGATAATTCTGAAAATACAAAATAAGATGTAGAGAAAACTGACAAACTAAACAAAAAAAAAAGCACAATTATGATAACCCAACTATCAACAATTATTTTTTACAGAATTCATTTATCTAGGTTATATAGGTTAATATAAACAATTACAGATTAAAATTGTTCATAATTTTATTACATTTCAAAAATTGTTAATTCATAAAACATTAAGTGTATACAAAATTTATTTGCATGAGTAAAAATTAACATTAACCAAGAGTAAGAAATGGTGAAAAAGTACTGTTCATGTCAAATCAGGAAAATCAGATAAACATATGACAATAGCCAATTCATAAATTGTGCTTCTTGACCACACATTGCACCAAAAATTAGGTATATTTTAGGCTAATGCACGTTCTAGAGTAGACAAACAGACCACTGGTTCTTAAGGAAGGACTATAAACACCATATTTTGCATATTGTCAAATCTTAGTAGAGTCAAGTGAAATCTACATAGATATTGTCAGTCTAATGGACATGTGCTTTGCTTAAGTGTTTTGCAATCTTTTCTTTTGCAGTGTGTTGTTGATACTATATGTGGGTGGAAAAAGGAATGAGATAAATAGTTTTTTTCTTACTGCACACACAAACAGCGCAAACACCCTCAAGTGCACAGTTTGAATAGCAGCGTTCTAAATCAAACTAGAAAATCGCAGTCTCTGTGGTCCATGCTCCAACGCTTTCACCGAGAACTCATAGATTATATGCTATTGGCATGAACGCTGGTGCCAAAACCACTCCATTGGCATAATCAAGCAATACTATAGCCTAAATCTTCAAGGGCCTTGGGCCCAGTGGATTGATCTATTTCACATTGGCAGCCAACAGACGGACATCAATATAAAACCACCAAGTATGAATGACCTGCTGATTCCATCGGATTCCAACATTTCCAGTCTCATTGCAGAGCTGCTCTCATTAATTCATACTCAATACTGCTGTGTCAAGTTTACTGACATTAAACTCTCGTTAAATGGCTGATAAATGTCAGCATTGTAAAGCCAAGAAATAGTTTTGATTGAAAAATCAATCAAAGATCCATAAGGTTATGGAAGGATGCTAGTTAACACAAGGCCAAGGAGTAATGAGTGCGAGAAGCAATGCATTGTGGGACAATATCTGGCCGTGATGCTTATAAAAGAGCTGTCAGGCATAGGTCAAACAGTTTAACATTACAATTGCATTAGCGTTGTCTTTACAATCCATGAATTATTGAAGGATGTGAAAAAAAACAAGGTCACGTAGATTATCAACTGATTGTGCAAGCAAATGTAACCTTCAGGAAGAAATCTAATTGTGCTGGCCAACGATAAATTGTGGACACAAAGACAAAAGCGTCCACAAATTGCTTATTGTAAGGATTAGTCATCATTTCACTGGTTCTCAAGGATCTTAAGGCGAAAGGAATTTGAAGGCTGTTCATACAAACTCGCAAATGAAGCAGGACCTCCAGTGAAGTGTGCTCCTGAGGGTCTTGGTATGCCGGGGACAGGTGGAAATGGATGGACAAAAGAGTCTTCAGTCCTTCAGGGACATGGGGGATTAGCATTAGAGGCCTCTGTCTGAAGGGAGAGATTTTCGGGTGAAAGACTATGTTAATGTGAGAGGTTAAATGCACAGGAGATGACAGGAAGCACTTGACTTCTGAACCCACAATCATTCGGCCCTCACGCAGCACCAGAATTCACTATTCATTGGCCGAAGCTCTGTTGTCTGTCAAAAGTTCTGCTCTGTGAGATTGGGTGGATTAAGCGTATGCAGATTAGCCTTAATTAACATTTAAATGCTTGTAAGAATGTCCTGTTTTAGACTAGATTGGAGAGGCCTGGTTTATGCTAATTCGCTCTGTGGAGAGAGTCTACGGGTCTTTGGCTTTGAGAAAGGGATTAACGGACACCTGATTATGACCAATGAAAGGTCAAGTGGAGCTCTGATGTATGCCAGGAATTGGTATGAATTTATTTTCGTACCCTAGTTTGAAACTTTCAACTCAAAGAACTTGCCAAAGAGGCAGTTAGAGGAAAAAGCATGTAATCCCTTAATCTGTATTTCAGTATAACTTGATCATAAATTTGAAACAGACTAGTCTTCTTAGATAAATAATACACAAAAAAGGAAATGCTTTCATGTCTTAATTGAAGGCACCATGTAAACTTTCACAGTGCAGAGTGGAAATAGTATGTGAACTCTTGGATTTAACAACTGATTGACCCTCCTTTCACAGCAGTAACCTCCACCAAGCATTTCCTATAATTACAGATCAGACCTGCACAACAGTCAGGGGAAATTTTTCAGCATTCCTCTTCACAAAAATGTTTCAGTTCAGCAACATTGTTGGGATCTCTGGTGTGAATCATTTTCTCGAGGTCACGCCAAAGTATCTTAATTGAGTTGAGGTCAGGACTCTGATTGGGCCACTGAAGAAGGCGTTTTTCTTCTGTTTTTGATTTACTTTAATGCTTTGTGTTGCAAGTTTTACTCAGCAGAGTAAATCAACTTCTGTTGAGTTTCAACTGACAGACATACGGTAAGACCTTTCCTTTACTTGATGAACTTGGAAATGCATTGAAGCTATGCCAGCCCTAGCAAAGAAGTCACACACTTTGATGGTCCCTCCACCACAATTTACAGATTAGAGGAAAAGTATTGTTTTTCCAAATAAATGAACTTAGATCAGAATGTCCACAGAACATCGCTAAAGTTTATCTACATGACCTGACCAACAATTTGAGCTTTGTCTTTGACTGGATTCTTGACTCTTGTTAGCATTTGAAGAAGAAGTTAGTTTAGGGCAGTGATGGACAATTTTAGTCCTGGCAGGCCACTGTCCTACAGAGCTTAGCTCCACCTCTTAACAGACATTTACTTTTATGCAAATGACAGATGCTTTTATCCAAAGTGACTTACATTACATTCAAGGTAGACATTTTATCAGTTCTTGTTTCCCCTAGGAATCAAACCTTTGAAATTAACACTGCTACCATCATGATCTACTATTTGAGCTACAAGAAAGCACATGCCTATCAATTTTAAGTTGTTTAAATTTTTTGAGTTGTGTTTCATAAGGGATTGAACTTAAAGGGTTATTTCACTCAAAAATGAAATTTCTGTCATTCAGTACTCACCCTCATGTCGTTCTAAACCAGTAAGACCTTCATTCATCTTCGGAACACCAATTAAGATATTTTTGATGAAATCCGAAGGTGAAGGTCCATGCCTGGCCTTGGAATTCACATTTTTTTTTTTTTTTTATCACACTGCACTGTGAATATTTAACTGGTGCTGGTAAATAAAGACATGAAAATATGACTTATTTGAGAATCAAATAAAACTATGGCCAGTTCATGCAGAAAGCCAAGCACATCCAAATGATTCACACTTTTACCTGCAACACTTACACACAATCTGTGAAACATTACATACAATAAAAAATAAGACAACACGTAAACGCTAATGGTCTATCAGCAGTAGCATTAAAGCAAAAACACAGATTGACTCAAAAGAACTAGACTCAAACACTGGGGCTTTCTTAACACAAGTCTATATTTCGTCCATGCAACAAATGGCATGGTCTACTCATTAAAAGCCCTTAAACTGAATCAGTTCTCACTAAAACTCAGTGATATTGCATTACCGTCCAAACACCTGACTGTGTTTTGAGTTGTTTTATAAAGTGTGGTATGAAGTTTAATGAGCATGTTACACTAGTCTTCAACCACACTAACAGCACAGGATGACAAGACCAAGAGCGTTCTGATGAAAGAGCCATGGAGAGCATTTCTGCAGCCTGTGACAGAACCAGATGACACTTCAATCTGATCACACACATTAACTCCTCATGTCTGAAGTAGGAGAGAGATACGCCAGTCCTCATATGTTTGATCAATCCATAAGCAGCGTCATCACAGATCTGTTTATTTCTTCCTCTTTTCAAAAAGGAGTGCAGAAATCAGAAAGGTCCATTTTCAAAGTAATAAAAGATGAAAAATTTGCTTTCTACCTAACTCCCCTGCAATTTGTCTCAAGCACCAAGGCCTGAAAAATTAACAGTTTGATCAACAAGCATTCGGTGTAACGTGAAGAGAGGAAAAAAAGCAGGGGGGGGGGCCTTTTTGACCTCATGCAAATTGCAAGCTTCCACTTCTATCACTGATGACCCTAAATACATTTCAATTCATTATGAAAGAACTCAGTTTCCCTCCTCTACTCCCACTTCCATCCAAGACTATCTCTCCAAGTCCTTCAATAATTAACATTGCTGCAAACTCAGTCGTCTCACAAAGCTGTGAATAATAGGAGACATTTGCATTCCCTTTCACTCACGCACACACCCGAACGCGTTCACTCAGGAGAACTAAAGGTTGATTAATTCAGCAGGCCTGAGTGTCTAGAGCAGATGCTCAGGTGGCTAACGAAGGCAGGCTCATTCATATGGAAGACGGGACCGCTCACAAAGAAATAACGGGAGAAGTGTTCCACTTAGAGAGATCCTCGTTTTTCCCCAATTTCTCAGAATGTTCACCATTAACTAGAAGAAAAGGTAAATTGAAGGTATTTCACTTCTTTAAAAAAAAAAAGACGAGCGAGAAATGTTAAAGGTTTATAACCTTAAAGAACACTTGTGCAATGTGAAAAGCCAGAATGATCCTTCTTATGAGGCCAATATACTGAAATTTGAGGCGAATCCTACAAAAATGACTGTTCACGAGTTTGCACTTACATATAATTGAATACAGTAAAGAGTATGCATATTTGGTGTGCTGTCTCCGGGTGGAGGGCTCCAAGCTCGGAATGTGGTCTGAACCTAGAGTATCACCCCACCCCCCTCCTTTACAAGAAAACTGTCATGGGACAGAGGTGAGTTGGCTATTTATATGCTGATTGGGTAGATTATCTGAATGTGCTCCTCCCAAACTTTGATCATAAAACATCCTTATATGTTGGAAAGTGCTCATGGATTATGCTATGATAACCTTTCACATGTTCCCAGTCACACAATGCTGACAGCAAACTTTACATGCAGAGCGCTCCTTTTCTTAATATTCGTATCTTTAAAGTCCAACACACACCCGGCAGTTCTTAAAATGACTCGCTCCTAAAAACCATAAAGCATAGAAATGACACACCCACACTCTCCATCAAGAACACAGAGATTTTTATGGCAAGTGAGGTGACAAATGAAACATTATTTGTACTATTTTAGTGTCAGAGGCAGGCGAGAATTCCTTTCTCCTCTAACCTATAACTAGCGCCTCAATCGGCTTATAAATCAATCAAAAACCGGCACGACGCATTTATGATGGTCGCCGTACTGACAATCCGGCACGCGCTCTACATCACGTGCCGTGAGGAAAAATGCATGATGTGTCCAGGCGGGAAATATGTAGCCAGGCTGCTTTCCGGCCTAGCAGCTGCTCCCACTCCTGACAGCGCATCAGTCATGGAGTTTGACTGGCTCACCGGCAGTAGAGATTACATTTGAAGGGGTCGGGGAGGCTGAAAGATGGCTTGACTGTCAGCGTTTCAATCTGCACACGCAAGGATAATTTGTTCACAGAATTTAAGTGTGGTCCCAGGGCGAGGTGGGGTAGCAATGCATTGGGAAGGACCGAACAAATGATACTAATTCATCTGCAATAGACTGCCCTGACCAGGAGCAGAGAGAGTGGTGATGCCGATATGACACAATGGCGTTGGTAAGGTCACTTCCTTGATGAATGGCTCATAGTGCCAGTGTGAGTGAGTGGAGAAAGTAAGATCTCCTCGTAATCTCTGAAAATACAGAAAAAAATAAGAACCTATCACAATTGCCTTGTGTGACTAACTCATCTGCAAAAGATGACATTGTTCGAAAAAAATTGTTGATACAAGAACATTAAAGTTCAGTAATGGCGTGATCAAACTAATGTAGTGTCATCAGTGTGGGGTGACAATGGCACAAAAGAGTTTAGTGTCAATATACTAAAGTGTTGCAGAGACATCAGATTCAATTTAGCGTCATGCCATGAAAAAATTGTTGATGTATTAAACAATAAAAGTGTGATCTAGCAACACAAAATCAATAACTTTTCTCGAATTTGTCGAATTTGATCAAAATCAGACCAACGGTCTAGGAGTTGGAAAAAGTAGGTAGAAATTTAAAATGACTATGGCATCATTGTTCTCAGCCTGACTCAAGGAATCTAAGTCTCATGACAGCATATCAAAATAAATCAAAAGCTATTAGCATTTCTCAATGTCATTATAATATAATTATATTATAATTTTTTATATTTATAATTTTTTTACTACATGGTAGCACTGTCCCCAAACATGTCAGATAACCTCAGGGCATGGTGCTGATGACACATACCAAGTTTCGAAACAATACGTTAATGCACAGGCCTCTAAAAAATATATCGGGACTTAGCCACCTGGCATTTATTAGACATGGAAAGTGGTTACACACTGGAATGGATGCCACTCAAATGTAAATTTGCTTAAAATGGCACAAGATAAAAATGCTAAATGCTAACATTGTCCAGTGGTCTGTGACATAGGTGGCAAAGGAAGTTGTTTTAGAGGAAGAGCAAGTGTCTAAATTAACAGTGTCCTAACCAAGCATGACGTGACAAGATTCCAGTGATGAGCAATTTGCCTTTCAACACCAAACGTGAATCCTTGTATTTACATGTCACCTGCACAATGGTGTACAAGACAACAGGCATTTTATGGCTCTCCTTGTGAAACCTAAGGAATTTCTAACATCTGATTACTAATACAATGAGATTTCAATGTGATAGGGCAAAACTCTGATTAACATGGAAGATTTTCTTTTTAAAATCGATTATCACCAAATGCTTTAGATATACCAAGACAGTGCACTCAAATTACTATGAATGGGAGAAAGTGCAACACGAAATATTGGATAATAGGTCCTGTCTTAGAAATAAAAGAGCCAGTTGCTATGTCATGTCTTCGTAGCTGCCGGTAGAAGCTCTGGTTGCCATAGAAACAGTCAGTATCCTGAACCACACGCTTAGGAATGCACATGCGCATTGGCTGGTCCAACCTGATGTATTACTTTTTTAACACAATTTGAGCATGCGATTCATGTTAGATTTTGTTTTCTGATTTGAGCCATGTTACTTAAATATGAGTGTGGCAAGCAGTTTTTGAGACTTCAGGATACCCCCATTCCTTGGTCTTGGATGCCCAAAAAAGCTGCTCAGAAGTTTTGCAAATATGGCCACTGAGTGAACTGACTTTCCTTGAATGGGACTTTATCACTCGATTTTGTCACGTCTGGCTACAACAGTCTTATGTTTAATACTTTCTGTGTGATTGACTTGCACCTGAAACCTCTGAAGAAAACTAGCCCATTTTACTCCCAAAGGACAGACCTGACTTGAAGACAATATGGCTTAAGTGTTAAATATGTATAATTAGGTGTACAAATCTTTGAACGTGTTTGATCGCCGCTTACAGCAGATGGTGTGAAGACATACCTATAACACTGTATGTTCTCAGCAGACACAATCTGTCTCAGAAACAGGTGTTTCACCTCTTTTTGTCTCTTTTCCTCTTTTTACAGACATCCATCCCCAGCCGAAGAGCTGTCTCTGTTGACTCTACATGCTGCCGTTTCACGCTTGTTTCTTTCCCAGTTCTTAAGAGGCCATTTCAAGCAGTCCTCGAAGACTGAGCGACATGTCTCCCCTTTTGCTAGACCAATAAGTGCTATTTGTTTATTTTTAGGCTGTATCCTGCTGACCCAGGAGAGGCTTTTAGCACATTTCCTTGCTTTTCCACCCCCTCCCTCATGCTTTTTTCCTGTATTGTTTTGAGCATTTTTCCCCCACTCGTCTTTTGTATTGAACGAGTTTGCTGGAGGGAGAGAGAGTTGGCAGGAGAACAAACGAATCTGTCGGCGACTCTCTCACTTTCGCTCAATCTGTTGCTCTCTCTCCCACCTCCTTCCACTGCTCGTTCTCTCTCCAAGCAGCACAGGTGTTGCTGTGGCAATGATGGCAGCCTTTGTCTGGCACCGTGAACTTTGTTATTGCATCTACACACTCGAACATCCCAGATCAGACAGACACACACACAAACGCATGTACGCACACACGCGTACCAATCCGTTGTATCAGTGTCCTCGACGTTTCATCATCAAAGCAGCGTGTGGCCGGCGGTTTGAGGAGCAGAATATGAAACGGATAAAACAAATCGTTTGATGTCGGAGAGACAGGCATGCCGTCAGAAAGTACTTAAGCTCTTCCTCCCGATGGAGCGCACAAATTCCTCTTTTTCTTTCCTCATTAAGTTTCCTCTGTCTTCACGCTTCTTTGTCTTCCCCGTCAGGGCAGTTTCAGAAAGCTTGCATCATTGTTTATGATGCTTTACTGTCAAGAGATTAATGAAATAATAAATATTGACTTACTTAAACATTCTGTCAAAGGATGAGGTGCGTGATCTTTGTGTGTGCGTGAGCAGCCATGCACTTCAAACCAGATTGTTGCCCGAGGAAACCTGTTACTGATGTGACTTCAATGCAGGCACATTTTTCCACAATCCTCTATAGAAGAAAATAACAGTATGTTTTTGATACCCGTTCATTGATTTAGAGAGTCGTGAGGTTTATTTACATTTGTTTTGACAAGTGCGGTTAATTCTAGCAGTGTTTACACATGTGGTCCAGCAGTGGTGTGTGGTGGACTTCTAAAGTTAGGTGGCTTGCTCTGTGTCAAGCCTAAAGTATACTTAATTTTTTACGCATACGCGCACAGTCGAACGCACAGCCTTGCAAAGTACACTTCATTTGACTTGTACTACACGTACACAGGCGTTTGACACATGCGCAGTTTTGATCAATCTCTCGCCATGAGTTACAACCCATGTAAATATCTTTGTATTCTTCCATGCTAGAGTTGTAGCATGTTGTAGCATACAAATAAGAGTACTTTCTACTGTCTATGTAGGCCTCCATTGTAGCTGTAACTTGCATGTGTTCCGGTCTGTTCTGTTTATGCAGTTTTTCTTCGACTACCCCGAGAATCAACAAGGTTGGCAACTTGTGGCTACTGTTTAGCAGCAACTTACACCAAGTGTAGATGTCACTTAAACTAAATACAAATAACCTCTGATCCTATCCCCAAGAATTAATAGCAACTCTCAACCTGTCACATGTATGTTGTCGTTTCCCTCCTTGACAATGACATTTGACTATTGTTTAACAGATCAAACAGAGAAAACCACTTTATATAACTTATTTGTTTAGTTTTATTTTTCTGTTGTCAGTTATTTTCTCATCCATTTTTGGAGAAGCCACCCAAAAAGACTCTCCCACGTCTCCTCAGATAAAACGGCCGGATGAAATCGTATCTCAAACAGATCACACTCATCACCACCGTTCTGCCACACATCAACAGCAAAGAAGAGTCAAGCAGCCTTTAAAGTGTAAATATATCAGAACGACCTTTGTTTAGTCAAACATATGAATATGCGTTCATATATTTTGAAGATGAAAGGGTCGATATCTAACATGTGTCCGACCTCATCCCTTTGAGACTTTGATGTGCTTTTGAGAACTATGTTTTGAAGACATTCTTATGCTAACCTTAAAAAAAACCTTAATTACCATGCGATTGATCACCTGATGATACGACATGGATGAAAGGCGTTTTTGATTCATAAATAAGGTCAAAGCAAGTTCAAATAGGGGGAAATTTTGTTTCCTGGCAATTTTGTTTCTTTGTTATGATCTCCAAGTCTTTCATTCATTTACTTTATTTACTAACGATGGGCTTGCATTAGATCCTCAGACTAAACAACAGCATGTCTTTGAAATTGTCTGTCTGAAAATCGGTCAAAACACAGTAATGGGTGAAACTACATCCTAACACAACAGATGGCAAAGAGTCTAAAGAGGCTTTGGGACATATCCTGTACTCAAAAGAATAAAGACACATTTTACAGGCAATTGAGTATCGAGGAATATACAGTTGAGCTCAAAAGTTTACATACCCCTTGCAATCTATGCAAAAATGTTAATCATTTTAAACAAAATAAGAAGGATCATTATGGATTATCATTAAGGATCATCAAATTGCATGTTATTTTTTATTTAGTACAGTCCTGAATAAACTATTTCACATTACAGATGTTTTCATGAAGTCCACAAGACAAAAAAATAGCTGAATTTATGAAATGACAACATCCAAAAGTTTACATAACCTTGATTCTTAATACTGTGTGTCATTACCTGAATGGTCCATGACTGATTGTTTGTTTTGTTATGGTTGTTCATGAGTTGTCCTCGGTGTGAAAAGATGATTCTCAAAATCATACAGTCACTGCTGGAAAGGGTTCAAATACGCAAAAGATGCTGGAAAATCAAAGAATTTGCAGGACATGGAAGATTTTTCTGAAGAACATGGTCAATTTAACCGCTCAGGACAAACACGGGACCATTACAAAACAAACAGTGAATCATCCAGGTAACGACACACAGTATTACAGGGAGTGCAGAATTATTAGGCAAATGAGTATTTTGACCACATCATCCTCGTTATGCATGTTGTCTTACTCCAAGCTGTATAGGCTGGAAAGCCTACTACCAATTAAGCATATTAGGTGATGTGCATCTCTGTAATGAGAAGGGGTGTGGTCTAATGACATCAACACCCTATATCAGGTGTGCATAATTATTAGGCAACTTCCTTTCCTTTGGCAAAATGGGTCAAAAGAAGGACTTGACAGGCTCAGGAAAGTCAAAAATAGTGAGATATATTGCAGAGGGATGCAGAAGTCTTAATAGCCAAGCTTCTGAAGCGTGATCATCGAACAATCAAGCGTTTCATTCAAAATAGTCAACAGGGTCGCAAGAAGCGTGTGGAAAAACCAAGGCGCAAAATAACTGCCCGTGAACTGAGAAAAGTCAAGCGTGCAGCTGCCAAGATGCCACTTGCCACCAGTTTGGCCATATTTCAGAGCTGCAACATCACTGGAGTGCCCAAAAGCACAAGGTGTGCAATACTCAGAGACATGGCTGTAACAAAGTTCTTAAGAACGGGAAGAAGGAGGCGGGAACCGGCAAACGTTCAACACATTTAATAAACAAATAAACTCATAATAAAACCAAAAAGTATAAGGGCGGCAGTTCCTCACGGCTCTCGCCCGCCCTGCTCGTCACAATGGCCAAGGTAAGAAAGGCAGAAAGTCGACCACCACTGAACAAGACACACAAGCTGAAACGTCAAGACTGGGCCAAGAAATATCTCAAGACTGATTTTTCTAAGGTTTTATGGACTGATGAAATGAGAGTGAGTCTTGATGGGCCAGATGGATGGGCCCATGGCTGGATTGGTAAAGGGCAGAGAGCTCCAGTCCGACTCAGACGCCAGCAAGGTGGAGGTGGAGTACTGGTTTGGGCTGGTATCATCAAAGATGAGTTTGTGGGGCCTTTTCGGGTTGAGGAGGGAGTCAAGCTCAACTCCCAGTCCTACTGCCAGTTTCTGGAAGACACCTTCTTCAAGCAGTGGTACAGGAAGAATCTACATCCTTCAAGAAAAACATGATTTTCATGCTGGACAATGCTCCATCACACGCGTCCAAGTACTCCACAGCGTGGCTGGCAAGAAAGGGTATAAAAGAAGAAAATCTAATGATATGGCCTCCTTGTTCACCTGATCTGAACCCCATAGAGAACCTGTGGTCCATCATCAAATGTGCGATTTACAAGGAGGGAAAACAGTACACCTCTCTGAACAGTGTCTGGGAGGCTGTGGTTGCTGCTGCACGCAATGTTGATGGTGAACAGATCAAAACACTGACAGAATCCATGGATGGCAAGCTTTTGAGTGTCCTTGCAAAGAAAGGTGGCTATATTGGTCACTGATTTGTTTTTGTTTGGTTTTTGAATGTCAGAAATGTATATTTGTGAATGTTGAGATGTTATATTGGTTTCACTGGTAAAAATAAATAATTGAAATGGGTATAAATTTGTTTTTTGTTAAGGTGCCTAATAATTATGCACAGTAATAGTCACCTGCACACACAGATATCCCCCTAAAATAGCTAAAACTAAAAACTAAAACTTCCAAAAATATTCAGCTTTGATATTAATGAGTTTTTTGTGTTCATTGAGAACATGGTTGTTGTTCAATAATAAAATTAATCCTCAAAAATACAACTTGCCTAATAATTCTGCACTCCCTGTAAGAATCAAGGTTATGCAAAATTTTGAATGGGGTCATTTTTATAAATTCAGCTATTGTTTTTTGTCTTGTGAACTATTTAAATATGTGTTATGTGAAATAGTTCATTCAGGACGGGAGTAAATAAAAAATAACATGCAATTTTCATGATCCTTCTTATTTTGTTAAAATGATTAACATTTTTGCATAGTCTGCAAGGAATATGTAAACTTTTGAGCTCAACTGTATATCCACATCACAGAGTGCCGAGACACAGGGTGATTATGGATACAGTGTATGACAACACTGCATGTAATTGGCAGCTTAATGATGACAAATCAGACCCACAACAATAACACAACTATGATGTCATCAATTAATCAAAACTACATCATTGACACTGTTATAATTTGATGCCAGAAGGGGATTGTCTGTGAACAATAGAACACAGCAGAGCTTTTTTCACCCCCTCTACCTCGGAATGGAAGGATGAAACAAATCGCTCGGATGTCAACTGAACGAGAGAGTTAATAATTCATTTGTCGGGTGGAGGGGTTGAGAGAGGGAAAGAGAGAGAGAGTCTTTGAAGAAGGGGTACAGATGGTCATCAGATGGGGCTGAGAGTCAGAGTGTGGCACGGTGCTTTGACATCACCTGGGTGCACACACACCATATGCCACTAGACCTGACAACCTGCCCCACACACACACACACACACTAACACACACACACACACACACACCTGTTTGTGAACTCACTCATGTTTAACACCTCTCCATGCATACTAATCTTGCCTAAAATGAGCAAGTTGCACCACCGTGTTTTTATTTTTAATTTTTTTTTTCTTAAAAACTGTGCAACATTCTTCTGATTCTGAAACACAAAAACAATTTTACAGTGTTACTTTTTTATGTGACGGAACATAAATTTAATTATTAATAATAATAATGTGCATGGACAAATAATTTATAATACTGCAATACTTCCATAAAAAATAAAAAAAAAGGTCAATTTTGATTTCATGGTGACTTTAAAGGGATAATTCACACAAAAATTAAAAAAGGGAAATGGATGCCCAACTGTACTTGTTTGACGCAAAAAAAAAAACGAACCTCATTGGTTCTTGAGGAAGCACAAATGTGCTGGCTTGTCATGCAGGAATGAACCTCATTGGTTCTCAAGTGTCAAGCATGCTTGAGCTTCCGTTTACCAAATTTGAGTGCTCCATGTTCATTTGCTGATCAATGTTCATATGTGAATAAAAGCCTAAATTAAATTATTTATTACTTTCAATAGAGTGACTTCTCAGATTTCATTAAAAAAAAGAATAAAAAAAAACTAGATTTTTCATCTATGGTGAACTAACTCTTTAATATGATAGATGCCAGTGTTTTTATTATTATTATTATTATTATTTTATAATAAGGATAAGGTTGTGGTAATATTGTTATGATGTTATTAGAATCTATCCTATTAATGCACTATAAGCCCCATTAGCACATCCAATCTAGTACTATCTTCAGCATCAATAAAATGTTTTCACTACAGTTATTTTTTTTAAAGTATAAAGTGTTTAAGAAAAACCGAGAGAGAGAGAGAGAGAGAGAGAGAGAGAGAGAGAGATGAAATGACAAAACTGAAATTTTGCTTTTGTTACATTCAAATCTGAATAAATTCACATTACCAAAATGGCTTTGTAGACAATTCTGGACTAAAACTTGTCTGTCTGAGCACTAAATATTAAAATCTATTTCCAGATGACATAATCCTGCATTCCCACAGTGTTAGTTTGAAAAGCAGATAATCTCAGATGGCATACTTCATGTAAGAATTCAGTAGAGCGTGAACGCAAAATGAGAGAGTGATCCTTATACACACAAACACACACAAACATTCAGGAAAGAGGTTATTGATGACACAGTCTGCCAAAGATAAGCATCATTACCTCAGTGTAAAAGTGAGGGAGAGAGAGAGAGAGAGAATGAGAGAAAAACCTAAAACTCAGTTTGGAGGGGTTTTTTTTTCAAAGTCATGATGTGTAACATGTGCCTTAATTAAATTGCGAGTACCATGGCCATGAACCAAACACTTGCACACAAACCACCATGAAAAAGCATTTCCATCACAGCTCACAGCTATCATGCATACATCACATAATAGCGAGAAAAAACAAGATTTTATATTTTCTCAAGAATAGATGTACTTGCCAGAGTAAAACTGGATGTGATACTATGTGAGCAGTGAGCAGTTAGCCTCACAATTCTCCCAACATTTGCAATTCCATCGCTAAGGATACAGTAATTACCTGCAGTAATAAAATTCTGGCCAAAACCAATAAGCTGATAATTATATTCATGTTATGGCCAGTAATGATTAAATGACGAGATTAAAATTATATACGGTTTTGTCCGAATTAATTAACAACAATTAAATGAAGCACACAAATAACTAAATAAATAAATAAATAACTGCACATTTTCCATGCTAGGTGTGAACTTAGGCATCACAACATTATTATGTACAGTAAGAAAGAAAGATAATAAATGTATTAGCTGAAACCAAGAACAATAAAGTAGAGATATGCTATGCAATCTTGTGATATGTGCAACTCCCCTAACATGAATATTGGACATTCAGTTTATATCTTAATTTTCTATCCGGCAATTTTTTTATGAGATTTTTTCAATTCACAAAGTTACATGGATAAGATATTTAGTTTGTTTTATCGTCTACCAAGTGAAAACTCCAATCTCTTAGAAAGCAATAGCACACCTCAACAAGACACACAATTTGAAGTACCATTCATAGCACAGTGTGGGACGAGTTATGTGCCCAAGATTTATACTTTGGGATAGGTGATTTGAAGACAGTATGAGAAATAGTAATATTGATGTTTTCTTTAGCAAGAAGCACTAATGAACTCTCTCACTCCAGCACGTACACAAAACTACACCCATCCCCGCCTACCAGCTTCCCTCAAGGGAGAAACTAACAATGGGAGTCAATACTATATTTTGACATCTTAGACTCTAAAAAATGACCTGACAGGTGAGTGTGTCCATGGGCAAACAGTGAGGATACTGTGTGCATGAATGCTGTTACCTCAGATGAAATGCTGAGCATGCACAGATCATAAGATGTGAATTGTGCAGCATAAAACAGGGGAAGAATAAATAATGAGTGAAAAGAATAAAACGGGAAGGAAATGAGTCACAAAAAAAGGAAGTGCTACAGTGGCAAAAAGGGAAATGGGAATAAAACCCTCTCAGATCACCACATATCCATGTGAAAAATAGACTAGCAAATGAAATGACAAAAGAAGGAAGAGGTGCTAAAAGTGCCTCCTCTTCAGGAGTTAAAAAGAGAGGACAATCATTCCCTGTAAAACAGGAAGTTGAAGACTGTCTGACATGTCCATCCCGCAGCAGCTATGAGAGCTGTAGATCACTCATCAAGCCAGAGTGCTGCGTGACACCGTCTGAAATATGAAGAGCCGTTTCTTTTGACATCTGGAGTAAATCTGCGGCTCAGCGCTCAATTCTGACACACTAAAGCCACAGCGCCATTTTATGATGACAACAGAATATTAAATTTATATCTCCCCTTCCTCCCGTCTTCACTCTGTCTGTTCCTCCACCTCCTCTTCTCCCTGTCGGCCTCCCTCATTTGCTTGTGCGGAGGAGGTTTAATACACTGCAGCTTTGTGGTTGTCCTGAGGTTAAATGGATATTAGAAAATGAGAACAATGTAGAAATGGTTGCTACCAAGAAGAGTAAGTTTGAGGTAAAAATGACCCCCCTGAAGGTCCTCTTATGTTCGTAAAGTTTTTTGCACTAATTTGGCTTCTAATGCTTTCTACCTTTTCATTGACCCTGTAATTTTTTCTCTAAAGTCAGAAAGTATACTTTATTTTTATGCGTACATGCGCAGCCTTGCAAAGTATACTTCACTTGACTCATAAGCGTACACAGGTATTCCACACATGCACATTGCGACAAATTCAATTCAATACCTCTATGAGTTACAACTAGAGATGCACCGATCGATCGACTGGCCAGGGACCAGAATCGGCCGATTTCCCGCATGATCTCCCGGATCAGTGACCGGCCGGTCAGTTGCCAGCGACGCACGTAATAATGTCATTCTCACTTTCAATCGGAATGACTGTGTGACATGCGCACATTAGCCGCTTTTTTTTCCTGTCAACAAGGAGTTCCATTATTTCTTATGCACACTATTTTTATGTAAAGTGCTGCTCTTAATCAAGCAACAGTAGCTTGTTACTGCTGGAAGGTATGAGGAAAAGATGGGCGCAAGCTGACCTTTTTGGTGGTTGTGCATCTCTAAAGAGCAGATCAATACCACCCCTCCCTCCTCCAAAAAGCAGAAGCATGAGGATGAAAGTCCAAAGTAAAGACACACTGTGCTCCCTCAGTAGGTGCGTTTACATGGAGCATTGTAATCGGTTTAAAAGTCCAATCCGAATGAAAATGCTCCATATAAAAACGTCAATCGGAATAAAAATGCCCAAATCGAATGAAACTGTAAGAAAGGGGTGGGGTAAACCTTTCTAAAAATTCTGCTATATGAACGCGTTAAAGCGATTACTTTGCGTCTACGTCATCACGTTAAGAAGTTGGGGTCGTCAGAATGCACAATGACTTCGGCAAAATCAAACTGGACTAAAACTAAAACATACAGATATATATATGCACAGATAAATAATTTATAATAGACACTGCAATATTCCGTTTAAAAAAATTACTTAATGACATAATGACAAACAGTCATTTAAAAAGTCTGCACAACATCAGCCAAATCAGTGTCACATTACAGGACCACTACTAGGTCACAGCTCTGATTGCTTTAGCTGGTTCGATCTCCTCTTTGGCACACTATTATATTACCTTCATCTAATTTCTTTCATTAATATAATAGGGAATTCATTCTATTATCATCTTATTGTATTTGATCGACTATAAGCAAGGGTAAAATTGTAGATTTGGTCTGGATTATATCAATCGTCTATCCTTTAATGATAAGGATATATTAAACGGCATTAATGTGGAAAGCCGTTAGTATTTAATTGAAATTTAATTGATTTATCAACCTCATAATCTCATTAAATGCCACTAAATCTCAGTTTATTAACAGCAGAGGCGTTACATGTCTCTCATGTGTGTAGAATTAGGCGGGGTGAATTATGAGGTGGTTAAACACAGGCTAGCTGACTCAGGGTAGTTGTAATAGACGAAGCCTCTCAGCGACAGCGTCTACAGCAACAGAGGAACACCACAATGGAAAACATTATGAATGGAAAGAATGAGAAAAAGAAACAGCTCTAGTTGCTAAAGAAGAAAGAGAAGAAGAAAGGAAAGTATTATTTACTGTGAAAAGTTTTCTTCAACCGGTATTGATTGGTTTCAGGATCACCCGTTAAGCTGATAATAATTGAAAAAAGCTCACGGTGGGATGTTGGAGGAAGAGAGAAGGAGAGATGGAGAGAGTGTTTTGATTTGAGGCTGTTCACCAGACTGAAGAAATGGGCCCTTGGAGTCCACAGAACTGACTGAAGCAAACACACACACACACTCACACACTAAAACACAGACAGACAGAACGTCACACTTCAGAAATGCTTTAACACACTCTTTCTCTTTTCTAAAATGTAGCTGCTGCTTTCCTTAATGGAATACTTCACCGATAAAGGAAAACTCTGTCGCTTCAGAAGATCTGGAATGTAGTGCATGAGTCATATGGACCACTTTTCTGATACTTTGAGCATGACAGCTCTTGTTCCATTTTGCTTTTATTTTTACATGCACAACATTGTACAAAGTGACTTACAAATGAGAAATACAAAAGAAGTGCTGAAATACAAAGTTTCAAGACTGTTTGAAGAAGTACAGACTGCAACAGAAAAGAAATTGAGAATCAGTGCATTAAGATGGAGTGCATTAACAGGATTTAGTCAAGCACTGATGGAAGAGAAGTTGCAAGAAGCTTGACTGTTTGGGAGGTTGAGGAAGATGATTCCACCACAACTCCTTTGTAATAATTCTTTATTTCCTTTATTAGGAGGCTAATGATTATTTACAGTGCCGCTCAAAGGTTTGGGGTCAATATGTTTTGTTTTGTTTTGTTTGTTTGAGAAATTTATTCAGCAAGTCTGCATTAAATTAATCATAAGGTCAGAGTGTAGACTGACTCTCACATTGTCACACAAAAACATCATTTCAAATAAATGCTGTTCTTTTGAACTTTATTAATCAAGGAATGATGGTGTCATGGTTCCCAAACATCAAATAAGCATGTTAATAATAATTACTAATTAATAATAATTTCTGAAGGATCATGTAACATTGGAGTAGAAGCTGCTCAAAATTCAACTTTGCCATAACAGGAATAAATTACATTTTAAAATATATCAGAATAGAAAACAATTATCCAAATTATAATATTTAATAATGTTACCTTTTTAGTGCATTTATGATCAAATTATTGCAGCACATGATATTTTTTCAAAAATATAAACATTTTTACTGAACTTTAGACCAGTAGTGCATATTAGTTTCAGTACTGCCCCACATTTAATTTTATTTTCCACACTTTTCCTTGAAAATTATTTGTTATGGGCATGAGGTGTGAATCTTGTGTGAAAAATTGTTCGAAAATATTTTAAAAAAATTTGTCATTTCACTACTCCTCCAATTTACTTTGAACCAGCCTAACACGTCTGTTTTGCCACTTTTATTCATAGGAGAGCTGAGAGAACAAGAAATTACTGGAACGGGAGAGGGATCGGGACATGGCACAAGCAAGATTTGATCCTTCAATGCCCAAATAAGCACCACAGTGCAACATGAATTCAGGAAAAAAACAAACAAACAAAAAAAAAACAGAAAATCTGACTGCAAATCTGTGATCCATGACAAGTGGACATGTTGACTATAAAGCCAGAATTAACCAAGTAGTGGAATACATAGTTGGAGGATATTCGCCATCTTCTAGCAGGTCTAATTTTATTCAGTAGCACCTATGCATCCAGGAAAAGACTTATAAAATGAGAAAATATATTACAGAATAAATTAATGGTCGATCAAGTGGCTGTATCCAGCTCATTTTTGACAAGACTAAAACCTTAGAATCTGCATTCATGTCCAATATCACACAATGTTCTTCCGCAGGGAGAGTGTCTGTCCTCTGGTGAGATGGTGCTAATCCAGTTCAGAGTTCTGAGAAAAAGCATGACTCTTCCATAGTGAGGATTTGATTTGCATCACTTCATTTTCATATCCTCTCTTTCCCTGAGCACACGTGCATAAGAGCACGTGCACGCCCCGTAAAATCGTCACATCTGAGCAGTAAACTGACAGCTCGGAGCCGGATTGAGGATCGATGGGGTTATATTCCAGTGACGTCATCACACTTCAACACCATCCTCATATTTCTTCCTCTCTCTTGTACTATATGGATTTTTTTTAATACACTGAGGTCACTGATTGTTGTTAATCTGATCTGGAATTACTTTAATGAGACAAAATCTGCCACCACCATTTAGAGATATTATATATATATATATATATATATATATATATATATATATATATATAAAAGTGTGTTTGTTTGTGTGTGTGCGTGTGTGTGTGTGTGTATGAACAACACCTGCTCACAGAGCCATACAGACACACATTCACACCTGTAATGGGCTAAATAATAAAATATTATATAAATATTATATATACAATTGCTGACCAACTTTTTATTATTACAGAAAAAACAGTAACATTATATAAAATATTATAACAATTTAAAAAAAAACTGTTTTGTATTTTATTTTAAAATGTAATTTATTCCTGTGATGGCAATGCCAAAATTTCAGCAGCCATTACTCCAGTCTTCAGAGTCACATGATCCTTCAGAAATCAATCTAGAATGCTGATTTGGTGGTCAGGATATTTTTAATATTTTTTCCCCCCACAAAAAACTGTAAAAGCTTTTACTGACACTTTCAATCAATTTAGTGTATCCTTGCTCAGCCAAACTCAAGCTATTGGTTGGAGGCAATGGCGCAAATGTTGGACTGCTCAAAAATTACACACTTCACCTTCAAAAAAACATCCAGTCATTAAATTTCACATTTAAATTTCTCTGGACAGAACAATCCAATTGTTATTCATGGAAGGCTATTGTATGTTGCTGAAAGTCAAAAAAAGCATTCACAATGTGTGTGTGTTTGTGTGTGTGTGTGCATGTGTGTGTGTGTTTTGTGTAACGCTCACTATAAAATGCTTTAGGGCTTTGACAGACAGAGAATTCGCCCAGCTCTCTGAGCCTGACTAGTGGTCATCACTCTTGTGGACTAAGGCTTATACAGAAAGAGAGAGAGAGAAAGAGAGGGAGTGTGACCTTGATGACAGCAGTAAATTCGGACAGGAATGTCAACAGCCACAAGACATATTAGTGTCACGGCAGTGTGCCCATAAGTTTACCTCTGCCAATTACAAAGCGGCCATAAGATCACAGAAGCCAATCAGAGAGCCTGACCCTTACTTAAATCATGGCTGCCAAAACTGTTTTACCCATCGGATGCCTGAAGAAATCTATGCTGGACATTGTATGCTTCTCATATCGCTTTTCCACCAATCTGGTGAAAGTGTGGGTACTTGAGCCAATGCTCTATCCAGCCCTACTCTGTGTGTACTGAAGAAAATGTGGTTCTTGGTCAAATAATGGCTAAGCATCATCTCCTTTAAACCTACTGTCAAAATAATCAGCACAAAACATCAATAAAGCGGTGAACACTGGAAGTGATGCGTATTCAGTTGACTAATACCCGTTTCTATTTTTGACGCACTGCACAGTCACTCCAGCCACTTAAATTTTCCCTGCCTATCAAAAATTATTTCATGTGTGAATTGATTGCTATGATTTTTGACATAATAAACAACTTCTCACAGTTATATCAAAGTAATTTTGTAGTGGCATAAATATGCTGAATTTAATTATTATTTATGTCAAAATAAATAAACGGATAGCAACTTGCAAAGCCAAAGCAATTGAAATCCATTCATTATTTGATGAGAGTTGGCGATGTGAGGCTACATGAGATACAGCGGCCGTCAGTGATCAACTGCCAGCACATGATAAAAATATATCAGACTGAAAATGTACAACAAATGGGAATTTAGACTTAATACAGTATTTAGAATTTAGAGATGATTATTTATTTTATTAATTAGAATAGGATATTTATTCTTCTCATTGAGCAGCATAAACAAATAGCAAAACTAGGTTGCTGACATTTTTAAAATTGCTTTTAGCTTTTTGCAGTTATCTATAGGTCTTTTTATATTGTACCCTGCCATTCAAAAGTTTGTGGTCAGTAAAAGCGACAGTAAATTTCAACTCATTTCAAATAAATAATGTTCTTTTAAAAATGTCTCAAGAAATCCTGAAAGAAAAGTAGCATAGCTGTTTTCAGCATTGATAATGTGAAATTATTATAAAAATAAGTTTATTACAATGTGAATTGTGACATTGTAGACTGGAGTAATGGCTGGTGAAAATTAAGCAGAAATATTACAGAAGTTTTACTGTATTTTTGATCAAATAAATGCATCCTTGGTAAGCATAATAATAAGGGTGTAATGGTACATGTATTCGTCCCTATCCAGAAGGGGGCGCGTGGTAATGCGATGTTTTCTAACCGCCTCAACAGGAAAAAGAGCAGAAGATGAACAGCGAATGACATACGCGAATGACTTGAGCGATTGGAAACAAAGTCCACTAGGTAGTGCACACACATCGAATGTGACTTTCTGTGCTCATGGACAAAGGAAAATACTTTGAAAGGCACACACACTCAACTGTGCGAAGTGGAACACGGAAAATTAAGTATAGGTGGGTCGGACTTAAGCTTTGAATGTTTAAATATATTTTAAGTGGAGCAAAACTGTAACTGTCAGGGTTATCCGCTGGAGTGCCCTCAAACAGCCACTAGAGGGCACTCAACCGCAGACACTCACTCACTTACACACACTACATTTCCCATAAGCCTTCATACCTGGACTGATTGCGTCCACACCTGCCATGAATCACATCACACTATTTAAACACCCTGCACACACACTTATGTGCGAAGTCTTGATTTGCTGTTGTGATTATTACTGAACACGGAAAATTAAGTATAGGTGGGTCGGACTTAAGCTTTGAATGTTTAAATATATTTTAAGTGGAGCAAAACTGTAACTGTCAGGGTTATCCGCTGGAGTGCCCTCAAACAGCCACTAGAGGGCACTCAACCGCAGACACTCACTCACTTACACACACTACATTTCCCATAAGCCTTCATACCTGGACTGATTGCGTCCACACCTGCCATGAATCACATCACACTATTTAAACACCCTGCACACACACTTATGTGCGAAGTCTTGATTTGCTGTTGTGATTATTACTGAGCGTTATTTCCCGTGTTTGTTTTCCTGTGTTTTGATTCCTTGGATTTCCGTGTTTTACCCTTGCCTGTTCCTTGGAATTTGTTTGTTTGCTGCCTTACCTGATCTCTCGCCTGTTTCTGACTATGATTTTGCTAATCTCTGCCATTCCTGTTTTCCATGTATTGACCATTGCCTTCTTGATTATGTCTGTGAATAAAAGCTGCATTTGGATCCGTTGACTCATCATAACAGTAACACTCTGAATACACAAATTTTATTTTTCATTATTCTATATATTTTGTACTTTTATAACACAAGATTCTTTTCAGTTTTACAGCTGATTGTAACCAAATACCTTTCGTTTTTCATCCGCCCTGCAAAAAATATGACCTATGCAAGAGTACACTCTGTTTAATGCTTAGTGCTTAATACACTAAGAGGCTGCACTGTACCAACTAGGGGACTAAATGCCACTAGAAGGAACAAACTGTGATTTGCACCACTGTCTGTTCAAAATAAATGAAAAGAAACCTGGCATTGTGGATTTGTTCCTTTGTCTGGTAACACTTTAGTTTAGGGTCCAATTCTCACTATTAAATAGTTAATTGTTAGCATGCATATTACTAGGATATTGGGTGTTTATTAGTACTTATAAAGGAAATATTAATGGCTTATTCTGCACGACCATATTTTATATCCCATAATCCTATCCAATACCTAAACTTAACAACTACCTTACTATTAATAAGCAGTAATTGGGGTTTTATTGAAGCAAAAGTCACAGATAATAGTTAGTTAATGGTGAGAATTGAACCTTAAACTAAAGTGTGACCATTTTTCCTATTGTATGGAAATTGTTCTGAACCATGACCCCAAAACCGAGGTACGTACCAAACCGTGACTTCAGTATACCGTTAAACCTTGTATAATGAATGTCTTTTTTTATTTTTTGTTCTTTTTTTTACTACATTTTACTCCTAGTTTCATAATCTTGTCATTATCTGAAATGCAGAGCGGTTCTGAGCTTTGGTAGAAGCAACAGAACCATTTCTTTCAAAAAAAGGCATAACAATGTTCACCTTTGAAACAGAATGTCACTTTAGTCACTTTGTATTGTTCTACAGCTTTTGTGAGCATGCACAGTAACTCTTCAGGTTCCTGGAAGTCTGATCCATTTGGTGTGGGGTACTGTGTGTTCTTTGATGGTTTGATGGTCAGTGTGTGGCGGAGAGGAAGACATTCGATCAATGAAGCTCTGAGAACTTCAACATGTTGAAATCCTAGCCCTCAGCCCTGAACACTCTTTATCAAACAGACTTCCATTCACTCTTTCACTCCATCCTTTCCTCTCCCTGCTCCACACTCACCGTCGTGTTGTCTCTGAGGGATTTCTTTCATTTAATTCTGTGCTGCAGTAGTCCTGGGCTGAGTTTAAAGGGCTGGGATAACTGTTAGGACTGATCAATACAGCCTGGCACCAACATAAGCTCTGTGGAGACAACACACACACACACCACAGGAAGGACACAACAATCTTTCATCAATACTACAGTATCTGACTCAAGAATCAAGCCAACTCAACCACCATCTTGGTCACTAATTATAACTTCTGTCTGGCTTCATCCTTTCCAAAAAAAAAAAAAAGAAGAGGAAGAATGATGTGTTTTTTCACTGCTGAACATTTAAGAGGCCATATGATGCCCTTTTACAAAGTATGGGGGTCTACTAGAATAGGTTTTCATACTTGATATATACATATTTTACATTGTTGTAACACCTCTTTTCTCAGTCTGTCAGTAACTCTGTATATAGTTACGGTCTCTATGACGCCCCTACTTCCGAAAAGCACAATGTGATCTGATTTGTCAGCTGGACCAGCGAGTTGTGATTGATCAGCGTCTTTAAGCATATTTTGGAAATGTCACAGCCCTTACCATAACCTCAAGCTTCAGCACACTACTAACATGACTCCAACCAAGCTTCACCAGATTTTTTTGTGTATGCCTTGGGTGGGAATTATTTAAATAAAGAATATTGTGAGTTTTGTGACATGTACATTCCTGGAAGAAAAGTACAATCGAGGCGTTACAGGCAAAACAGTGCTTAATGGAAAATTTGCAGACATTTTTCATGCGTAAACAGCAACATTAAAGACTAATGATAGCTGAAAGGTAAAAAATAAATAAAGAAAGAAAGAAAAAAAAAGCATAATAGGTCCTCTTTTAGTATCTGAGCTTTTCTCAAAAACAATTTGGCATCAGACGTAATGTAGTTTTTTGTATTAAAGATTGTTTATGAATATAATTTACTTCCATTAAATCCATAAATCGAGTTTGAAGCATTATTATTATTATTATTATTATTAATAATTTTCAATGTTATTAACAAAATGGACCAAAAGTACTGAAGCTTGTTTCTGCCACTGAATAAAACGTAAAAAAGATAATTGCAGAATTGCGAGATATAAAAAAATTCTGAGAAGAAAAGTCATCTCAACACGCAATTTCAACTTTATATGATGCAATTCTGACTTTATCCGCCCGGTCTCACAGACAAGGCTTAAGTAATCTGAGATTAAAATGTATGAGTGTTTAAGCTGTTTTAACTGAAAGCTACGGTGGCCGAGAGAGCTCAAAGCGCTGCGAATAATAAAACACATGCAAATTAAAAAAAGCACATGCAAATTAAAAAAAACACATGCAAATAAAAAAAAAACGTGATCATCAGTTTGACAACACATGTGCTGCAAATCCTCACAACACATGCAAACTCAAAATCGCGCTACATTTACAAAAAGCGCTGCAAAGAGCACAAACCACAACGGAAATGTTTCAAGGGGGACCCCAAAAAGTGACGGACCCTACTAGACAACAGCACAAACTAAAAAATATTAAAATATATTATGTAGGCATTAACTCCATGTAATGTGTTTCACTAACAGAAAAGTGTTTTAATATGTGGCATTGTTGTTAACTCATTAAACTTTAAGAGATGATAATTTAGTGGATGATTTAAAAATATTCGTTAATCATCTGTAACGTACTAATGTGACGTCATCGTAACGGCCGCCTGAGGCGCTCGACGACCATGTCATCTGTGAGCGTGACTTTCTAGCAAACCGAAAAACACTTTATTAAAAATAATAAATACATTAAATAATGTACAGTTGTTTATTTTTGTTTGCAGTTTTTATAGTATTTAATGATTGTGAACACTTTGTGCACTCTAATGCCGTACACTATATAGGGATTAGTGAATAAGTGAAGGGTGAGTTGAACTGGTTTTGGACGCACGTCCTAGTAGGGTCCGTCACTTTTTGGGGTCCCCCTTGAAACATTTCCGTTGTGGTTTGTGCTCTTTGCAGCGCTTTTTGTAAATGTAGCGCGTTTTTGAGTTTGCATGTGTTGTGAGGATTTGCAGCACGTGTTGTCAAACTGATGATCAGGTTTTTGTTTTTTAATTTGCATGTGCTTTTTTTAATTTGCATGTGTTTTATTATTTGCAGCGCTTTGAGCTCTCTCGGCCACCGTAGAAAGCAATTGTACTGACATATCTTAAAATATGTCATTGTCATAGTTTTGTTTCAAGATGCACACCAGCAATGTTTCTAAAATCTACTTAAATACCCTGACTTAACTAAGGCCTAATCCTTGCTTAGTCTAAGCCCTGTCTGTGACACCGTTTATCTCACACAATTCTGACTTTATATCACGCAATTCAGAATCGCGAGATTAAAAAGTCGCAATTACATTTTTTTATTTTTTATTCAGTGGCGAAAACAACCTTCCATAGAAAAGAGAATCGATTCTCTTAGAGAAAAAAAAAGATTTTGTGTGGCACTGATGTGTATTATCAGGCACTGATCGAGTAGTACACTTTTCCTCTTGAATTCATGTGGTGAAGAGCAACAGGATGAGCTTTACACACATGCCACAAACAGCGTGTGTGTAGGAGTGAAACTAAAACAGCCAAATGGCTTCATCAATAGTGCTGATGGGCACAGGGAAATCGAGAGCCCTACCGTTCGTAAGCGTAACACATATCACCTATTAATAACCCGCAACACACACTACAAGCCACTCGCAAACCACAAACGCAACACACAAGACTCATATCGCACTCGCTGATAATGCCGCCGCTTCGAATGACAAGCCAGAGAGCCACCTCATATCTCAGAACACTCTGAAAGATCCATGGCACTTAACGTGAAGTGTGTGTCTTTGTGTGCGTGTCTTTGCCCATCTGGTCGGATTTCTTTACAAGGGTTTCCCCTCCCTCCCACTCGCATGAGGTTGTTTTCCCGTTGAGCGGCAAGTCTTTAGAGAAATGAAGGGGACGGGAGAACAGAACAAGTGCGCTAATGGATTCATGAGGTCAGGCCGAAACAGCGGATGAGGACAAACACACGCAGACACAAAGCAACCCTCTGAGGAACAACCGGACAAAACAGGCAGCTCCGCAACGACAGCGTTTCACTTTAGGCGTCTGTCTAACAGAGCGAATGAATTTGATAGAGCGTTTGCTCTCAGAGACAGCGAGAACTTCAAATGAAAGCTTCTATCTGTGAGTGTACATCCGTGACAAACAGACTGTTGGATGACAGCATCACTAACAGTTGCAGAGTGGCTATTACGAGGCGTGACGCTCTGTTGTTGCTTAATGCAACGGTGAACGTCACTTTTTGTTTTGCACCATTGTTTTTTGCACTGTGTAATATTACTGTTGTGAACTTAGTCACGTAAAATTCAACATTCCTTTCTGCTGATGTCATTTAGACTGTGCAAGGTATTTAACCAATCACAAAAAATGTATAAATAAATGTTAATTTGCCCCAAAATGAAAATTCTGTCATCATTTCCTTATCCTCATGTTGTACAAACCTATGTGACTTCTTCTGTGAAGTCAAGGCTACAATAGAAGTCCAGGGTCACTAAAAATTGTTGGTCACTAGCATTAATCAAAATAGCTTCTTTTGGGTTCCACTTCCACAGAAGAAAGAAAGTCGTAAATGTCTGGAACAATATGAGGGATAAATCATATATATATATATATATATATATATATATATATATATATATATTTCATTTTTGGGCAAACTATCCCTTTAAGCACTTTTTAAACAAACTTGCATTCCTATTCTCGTATGTAACACCCACTTTTTCCATCACTTCCTGATGGATAAAGTCACATCTTATCCAACACTTTTTCTCATTTGACTTGGAAATATGTCACATTAAAGGAAATACAATGAGTTGTGAACCCATCATCCCTTCACATTGTGTTTTGAATAATCTAACTGGATCTAATTCTACATTTTCTGCTTTAATCAGCAATGTTTCTTGTAAATTGTCCTATGTCTGAGAAAGAAAAAGATTATTTGAAAACATTACATTCACTATAATTTCCGGCAGGTGTACAGTAATTACACTTTGGATTATAACACACTACATTTGCAGCTAGCCAAGTGGAATTTCATTGCAATCAACAAAAATGAAACTTTTTTCCCTTCCCAAAGCATCCCAGAATCTGCTGTCTCCATGGGAACAATCACACGGTGCATACCTTTCCCCTTTTCGAGACCCTCCCTCTACTTTTCTTACCAAGGAATCATGAAGACTCACTACGTAGACCCTCATTTCTCCTCCTTTTCTCTCCTTTTTTCCTTCCCGATTTAATGATCTGACCAATTAGGGCTGTAGTATCTCATGGATGCTTGGCAGGGTCGTAATTGGAAGAGCTCTGAGTTTCTTTTTAATCATTAGCTTTAAGAAACTGTCTGTGCATTCACAATTAATCCTTTCAGAGAGGAAGAGAGCAGCAGAGGTAGAGAGGGAAAGGTCGGACGGTGCTACATGCACTGAATGTATTTCACAGCGGGGTCTCCAGTGTTCATGTAGTATGGTCCATACTAACGTACAACCTCATCTGAGCTCAAATGTAGGACATTACTGCCACCTACTGCCAAGGAGCAGAATTAAGACCAAGGAGAGCAAGTAGAACTTGTAGTTAAGAATCAAGTAACCTGAGACTTAAATGTGCCTTTTTCATGCACAGTGCTAAAAGTGGTGAATCATTTTACAAGAATGAATTAAATTAGCAACAGATTACAAATGCAATGAAGAGTTATTATAATGCAATGCAAGATGACACTGTGGAGAAATAAACCCTGTGATTTTTTATTTCTGAAAGCAGGAACATGTGGTACTGAAGCTTTGAGCAAATCTATAATTACACTAGTATGCTGTAGAGATACTGCAGCCCACAATGAATGAGACATTGATGGCAACTTCAGGTCAGCACAGAGTGTAACCCACAAGAAAGCAGACCAGATGAGAAGGTAACTACCTAACCAAAGCTGAATAAGAAATAAAGAAATTGGAAGCATCTGCGCAGGCTGAGGATGAATAAATGTCATTTAGCTTGTGCTTATATCAAAAACAACTTCTTTATTGCAGTGGGAAAAGGGAAAAAACATAAGCAAACTGGTATTAATTAATTGGTGCAATGGTGGTACAACTGGGTTTTAACATCCAACCTTTTGGGTCATCAGTTCAGATCTTTAACCACTAGACCACAAAAGCCCAAACATCACACCACCACCAAATGTAACAGGTAATTGGACTTCAGACATCTCACTCTAGTCCATCAGATCATTGTGTCTCACGCGGATGGTCATTGTCTAACACTGAAGAAGGCGAAAGGTCTATATAGGTCACACCAGTCAATGTGTTGATATCCCATAGTTCTCCACCATCTGATGGAATAAATTCAAAATGAAATGAAGACCACAGTATAAGGAACAAATAAATATATATTTTAAATGAAATCTGGGAGATTTATGTCCCTCCATTGACAGTCTGTACAACTGCTATTTTGTCGCTTCAAAAAGTTCAGTAAAGACAGTAAAGAGATCGTAAAACTAATCCACATGAATCGAGAGGTTTGGTCAATATTTTCTGAAGAGACTGGATCGCTTTATATGATTAACAGATTGAGCATTGATGAATGTTTATAGGTGACAAAAGCCTAAATTAAATTAGTTTATCATATAAAGCAATTTTATCTTTTCAGAAAATTTGGATTAACCGTTCAATTCATATGGATTAGTTGTACGATCTCTATATGAACTTTTTGAACCGTTAAAGTTGTAATTGCATGGACTGTCAATGGAGGGACAGAAATCTCTCTGATTTCATTAAAATATCTTCATTTATGTTTCGAAGATGAACGGAAGTCTTACGGATTTGCAACGACAAGTGAGCAAATGACAACTGAATTTTCATTTTGGGGTTGTAACACCGTGATGACAGGAGACAATGGATACAATGAACAAACAGGTTTAATCCAAACGGGAACGAAGAACATGCGTAACAGAGTGCATGTGAAGACATGACGATACTAAACAAGATTGAACTAAACAAGACAAGACGGAACTGAATACATGTTACAGGGGTGAACTAACCCTTTAATATTTTTCCGATATTTCCTATTGATACATAATATTTTGTGAAAAAACCATGTGTAAATATGGAATGCAGTCAGATCGTGCAAACCACATCAGGAGCTGAGCATCTCTCTTCAGCAAGCAAATGCCACGAATGAAACTCATTGTTCAGCATCGCATCCTGGAGCGTAACACACAGTCACCTTCATTAAAAGTGTTGAATGCTAAAATGCTTTCTCTCGCCAGTGCCGATAACACAGTTTCTCCTATTGTGGTCTTTGAACTCTAAATCAGCTGATGATAAACAAAATGCAGTGCATATCTGCTGCTTTTCATGACGTGAACTCCATTGAATTTGCATATAGTGTGGAAATTGAAGTTTGGATTCATGCAGAAACACAATTATGTGCCCAAGTGTAAATGGAAATGTAACAAATTGGACAGCTATCCATTCAAACGCACATACTGAAGTGTAAATAGGCTAATTTTTTTGTCCTTTTTACCAAACAAGAAAGTGAATTTAAATGCGCATAACTTTTTGCTAAAAATTCATTTTGACCTTTTTTTTTTTTGCAAATAGCATATAGATACAATAAATTACGGGTGTATCGGTAAACAAAACCGTTTTTTCGGACGTACCTCAGTATTGCAGTCATTGTTCGGTATGGGTTCGGGACAGCAGGGGGGAAGAAAACGAAACAAAATTGCTTATTTTTTATTATTTTTTATTAAACAGTGGTTTGTTCTGGCGGTTAGCAAACAGCATTGCATTACCGCGCGGACTCGTACCTAACAGTTTATGCAAGATTACTCCAAGTGTAGACCGGGACAAGGGCCACAACATGGTCTGAGGATGGCATTTGGGACAGGGCCTTTACCTGTCACAGTCAAAGAGACTTACTACAGAAAAACAAAACAGCCCATTACATGGGGGAAATCACTTCATTTCCTACATCTTAGATCTTCAGCAAAGGTGAGCACTACAGCGCTGCCAAAAACAGTATGCCTCCATTTACACGCTTTTACAGTTGGCTTTTTGTTTCAGGCTGTTTTTGGAAGAAGCAATCTCTGATAACGATCCACACTTGGAAAATCATTTCAGTACAAAAAGAAATGACAAGCCCCTGGCATTTCTCAAAAAACAAAACCATTTGTACTAAATGCATTCTGAAAGCTACATTCATTAGTTTCTGTCCTTATTTTACTTGCAAATGAGCTTCCAGTCTAAATCTAAATGGCCATGTCATTATTTGACTGTTTGTTCAATTTAATATTTTTTTCTCTTTTTGACATCCTAAGTAGCCACGTCGGTTGTGAGCCAACAACGTAAACACATAATGATTATTAGCATACTGTGAGCGGTGCTTTCCCCCATCCAGACTCCCCAGGTCCATCTGGCCAGTGCTGTCCATCATCATGCTGCTGCCTGAAGCCACAATTATGACTATTGTGGTTAATAAACTCAACCACTGAATAAGAAATGTACAATTAGACGAGACATATGCAATCCTGTGGCATGTTGTATTCATGAGCTTGATGACCTCTGATGAGCGTCAGCGAAAACTCTGTCTGAAAGATCATTAAGTACATAAAATTTTATTCTATGAAACAGGAGGATTATAGACTGGAGTTGTCTATTGTCTGTTGTAGCAGTTGACTATAGAAATAGAATTTGTTTTTGAACTAACAAGCGGTAACCAAACTACACTTTAGATCAGGCTTACTACGGATCAAGGGCATAGCAAATTAAATGTATAAACTTGTCCTCAAATTTTGAGAATTATTAAATTTACTTTCAGATTAATTATAATACTTATTTTACCATGTTTGGTCACAGTGTAAACAATTGCGTAAAACAGCAACCAAAAAGAAACATCCGCCAACCAGTTTCACCAATGGAATTACCGTGCAAACTGTAAACTCACTATGGACCAGTCCTAGTGCCCACATCTGCGGTCATTGCACTTGACCTTGACTTGCATGACATATTTCCTGTTTTTGTGCCAAGATGATGTGTAGATTTTTTTGATTATATTTGGGACACACAACAGTGTTGTTCAAACGCATTCAAAGTTTTTACAAATCTTTATTTAAACTAGGGATGTGTGAGACTAGCAGTCGATTAAACAATACTGCGGCTGCTAGTCAACCTGGAAATACTAGATTTTACTTTTTATTTTCACTTTTAATGTTTTGCTTTATATTTTTACAAAGGCTATTACCATCATGTTTTGTTACAATTTAAAATTAATGTATTATTTTGAAAAGTGTAATTTAAAAAAAAATCTTGAGCAGAAAACAAAATTGTTTCATTTTACATCACATTTTACATTGTTCATTTTCTCTGTGGCACTCGCAGCTGGTTCCCAGATATGTCCACTGGGAAAATAAGCAAGATGAGGGAGTATTTTAAAAGCCTACACAAAACTTTTCCATTTTCTTCTATGTCGCGTCAAACTAGTAACAATTAAGCCTGCTTATAGGCTTGTTATGAGGGTCAATACAATATGAAATTTTATATCAAATTAAAGGAGGAACATTATAAATGAAACTTGACACTTGAACAGTTGCTGCATCAACACACTAACGAAGAGAAAATGCTTAAATAATGTATAACTGTCAGTACAAGTCAAGCTTTTCTTGCGATTTTGAGGCCCCTCATGTGTACAAATACTTTTAATACGTGAAAAGTGTGTTCAAACTCAGACACGCCTGGTAACAGAACAACAATACCTTAACATGCTGACTTGTATGAACTAATTTTTATTTGAGGAAATATGTTTATAATAGACTATTAGGTTTTAATAAGTATATAATGGTATTTAAGTGAGTTTAATATACAATGATCATAATGCAGGACGAGCACATCACATGTATCTGACTTATTATTAGTGGCATTCAGTATAGGATTTGACTGTTCGTTCATAGATTCTATTTCAAAGTAGTCTATTTCAAATGGACCGCATTTGTATGGGTAGTGGGGGGTGGATAAAACTAGTCGGTTGCAAAATTTTTGGTTTAAAAGTTAATGTAACTAGTCGTTGTGCACATTTTGATTTTCAATCCTTTGCACTTTAAAATAAACTCCTAAATGTCTGTTCAGTGGTCCTTATGTATATATTTAATTGTGACGCTTCCAATTAAGTGAAGCTTTGAAAAATTCCAAACATGGGACAGTCTTGTGAACTGTTTTTTTCTTGTAGCATACACGCACTCTCAAGTGGCCAAGGTCACAAATGTGGGTATAATTTGGGACAGGCACTATGACTAGCGCCCACTTACCCAAACAGGTTAGATGACTGTCCTGCTGAGAGATCAGCTTAAACCAACAAAAATGATCAGGTACGTCCACATTGGTTGGTGGAGTTCTAGTTGGACCAGTGGAGAAACTTAGCAAGCATGGTCTTTCTGATAAAGCTAGCTGACACAGGCTACTCCAGTCAAGCTATTTAAAAAGTTATATAGGGACACAAGCATCCAAAACCCAAGATATGCTAGGACCATCGCTACTCTTTTCAGCAGGATGAACATCACATTATTAATATTAATGAGTCAAACTTACAAGATTTATAATGCCCTCACAGCACAAACAAACCTTTCAGATCATTCGTACGGCGCTGCGAGGAATCAGGTGATATTTTAATGCCAAATTCACTGAATAGGCATTGAAACGTAACCATTAAAATGTATTTTGGGCAATCAGAGACACATTATCTCTGTTAGCTGTACATATGACTTTGGGTTAATTAGCAACCAAGTTTCAAACATGGTTAGAAATGCTCTCCACACATTAAGCACACACACTTTCTCTCACACACACACAACCCAAGAGATAACCACAGCTCTTCTCTCACACTCTAATCAACAAAATAGTCCTCGATCTTTGTCTCTCTCTCTCAGGGAGCTATCTTTCGGCTTTCAGTGGGTAGTCTATCTAAATAGCACCCTATTGTCTTTAATTCCATTTTGATCCTATTACAGAGAGGGAAGTGTCTTAAATAAGCTCTATCAACCCTAAATGGCTCTGTGAGCCCTCTGTCTGGTGGACAATTAGTAGGCTACAACAGTCCACATTACAGAGAGACAGGAATTGAATCTCATGACACAAAATGAAACTAAACTCTTAGGCGTTGAGTTCAGTGGGGAGACAGCAGATGTCCTAATTAAACTGACACCCCGTCTAAATTATCCGTGTGGGGACGGGCTGAGTCATTGTAATGGCACACACAAACTAGCTCGTCTCCACAGGTGCTGAGGGACTACACGAGCAGGCATCATCTCTGCGGACCAAACATACAGAGAACATGAAGTCAGAATTCAAATGTGGATTTGCTAATGAGGGTATTATGTCTCAGGTGTGCAGACCACCTACATCCATATTAGACATTGACTGGAGAGAGACCAAATGGCATCCGAAGAATACAGATCAGAACTCCTACGAACTAAAAGACAAACAGCTTCAAAAAAAATCATCAGGGAGATATTTTTGGGGGTGAAAAATCAAACAAACTCAAGGCAGAGAACACAATTAGAAATACAGAACAGAACATCTCATACCTTGTATTGAAATCACTGTCTGATTGCATTTATCGAGCCTAGCTAACATTTTCCTGTTTAAACGCTTCACAAATGGCAAGTGCTCTACAGCATTACTCCAATAGAGAGGCTACTGCTTACAGTACAGAGGTCACCAGAGGTCATTGACTCATGGGGTTGCAACCCAAAAGATGGGTGGCAAGTCTGGGAAAAACAATTACAGGGATGGTTCACCCAAAAATGAAAATTATCCCATGATTTACTCACCCTCAAGCCATGCTAGGTGTACAGTCTTCTTACAGACGAACACAATCTGAGATATATTTAAAAATATCCTGGCTCTTCCAAGCTCTATAATGGTAGTGATCGGGGGTCGAGATTTTGAAGCATGAAACAAAAATAATCCATACAGATCTTGGGGTTAATAAATGCCTTCTGAAATGAACCAATGCGTTTTTTTTGTAAGAAAAATATCCATATTTAAAACTTTATTAACTATAATAACTAGCTTGCCGGCTCATGGCCATTCGCATCGATTTGCGACGGAAGAGTAACCTCTGATCTGAGACATGACGCAATGACAAACGCATAAACATAGAGGACAGAGCAAACCAAATCACCGGTCATGAGTTTGAACTCTGGGCATCTAAGCTTACAATATAG
Organism: Zacco platypus; assembly: GCA_038088235.1. Lineage (NCBI taxonomy): Eukaryota > Metazoa > Chordata > Actinopteri > Cypriniformes > Xenocyprididae > Zacco > Zacco platypus. The sequence continues at coordinate 9,317,403 of CM076084.1, forward strand.
GCATCTGCCGGAGGCTAGTTATCATAGTTAATCAAATTTTCAAATTTGGATATTTTCAAAAACCAATCACTTCGATTCAGAAGGCCTTCATTAACCCCTTGGAACCATATGGATTATTTTTATGATGGATGGATGGATGGATGCATTTTTTGGGCTTCAAAATCGCAACCCCCATTCACTATCATTACAAAACTTAGAAGAGCTAGTATATTTTTTAAATATATCTCCAGATGTGTTCGTCTGAAAGAAGATATATACACCTAGTATGGCTTGAGTATGGCGAGTAAATCATGGGATAATTTTCCTTTTTGGGTGAAATATCCCTTTAAATAAATAATAATAAAAAAAAAAGATTAAATGAAAATAAAAAAGAATAAATAAAATGAATTAGTCACACTGCATTTATAATGTCAAGTTGAGTGCATTGCATCAAGTGACGGTATCCCAAACATTTTCACATATTTTGTAGGTCACTCAGGTATTCCATTTTAGTATCATTGATATTTAAAATGTTAACAAAAAATATTACATTATTAAACTTTGCTATATTTTAGTTTTTAGTTTAGTTTTTTAGTAGTAGTTTTATGTCTATAAATAAAATATAATATGTCTATATTTTTATTAATTTGTATTTATTAGTTTTAGCCATTTTAGTACATGTAAAACTAAACAAAAATTTGAAAATAAGTATACTTACTTACTATTTTTTTTTTATTTCAGTAAACTTTTATTTCGTTTCAAGTAACAAAAATGTTTTTATGGTTTTAGTTCCAGTTTACATAAATATAATACAGAAAAGTTACATACTGCACACAATATACTTACTGTTACCTATTATACCTATTATAATAGTGGTGTAAGTAGTATGGTTGTCTGCCATACTGAAAAAAGCCTTTAAAGTGTTGACATAAATTATACACTCTCTATATATTTTTTTATTTTATTTACTATATGTATAAAAAGAAAATAATGTAAGCCTAAATGCATTAAAGCTACAGATGCATTGTCAGTACCAATTTATCCTGCTAATAAAGCAAATTAAATTGAAACAGGAAGTGACATGTAGGTGCTCTTTTGAAACAAGTTACTATTTTTTCTTAAGCTGTGTGGTAGAACACTTCCCTCCCTCTCTCTCTGTTTATAGTTTCTTTAGATGAAGTATTGCTGAGTGTGAACGGTGGAGAGAGGACTGTTATTAAGACCTGTCTGCTTTTATTACAGTGGCTCAGGAGGCACACGTGGGACAGGTTATAGCCAACCTGAATGGCTGTGATAAATTCAGGCCTGAGCACAGGAGACAGATTAAATTCAGTCAGGCCCCAGTCGATGGCTCTGTATTAACGGAAGAGAAGGATAAAACAGAATGTCACCAATATGGTTATTAACTGGAATCAGTCTCTGTGAACAACTCAGACAGTTAGCATATACTGATAATGGGACATAGGAGAGAGAGAGAGAGAGATGATGGGGGCAAGTGGGAGAGATGAGTAGAGAAAGGGAAGAGAAGTCAAATGTTACAGGGAAAGGAAAGAGGAGATGGTTGAGAAGCTAATAACAATGTCGGAGCCATGAAGCATTAGATAGCACACATGCTCTTCACATGTTGGACGAAGTCTAAACTGCAATTTATTTCGATCCCAAACCCCTTCATCATAGTGTCTCATTCCCACAGCGATTTCCTGTCTACACTTGTTGCGGACAATTCATAGTTGCGTGTTAGTTAAAAGGGGAACCTGGTTTAACATCCTTTTACATATGCTTTAAATAGTCTACACTGCATGAAAAGGGTCGAATCTGGTAATATCTGGCCATGGTAAACGGCCGTGTCATTTCAGGTTTGCCGAATGCGTGCGGAAATTACCTGAGCTAAGTTAAACAGAACAGTAAACTTCCAGAAATGCAGTACATGTTTTAACTGATCTCCGGTCGCTTTTTGAGGAGTCATTTCAGACACACAGTTACAGACTGAAACACTGTAAGTCTGCACAGTTCTGAGAAACCACTTCAACATCATGAACAGACCAGGTAAGATTATCAATATTGTATAAAATGTATATATTTAATATCAACTATATTTATAATGTATTTTTTCTCAGATAATGTTTCCTCTTTTCCACAGTATCCTACACACAAGACTGGGTCAACTCATCTTCTGAGATTGTAAACAGTGACAGACGTTCAGAAGGTTGTTGCAACCTTTCAATATCCATCGTTTTACCCATCCAATTAAATATTTTATATTACTAAACATATTTATGGCTTTCAGGTATCCTACCAGATGTATAGTGAGGCTGTGAGGAAGAAGTATTCATGAAGGCCCAGCTGAAACAGTCAAACAATGTTGTGGCAAAAACGCTAGAAATTGACATGATGTAACTCTTTATAAATAGGCTGTAGTGAGTATTGTCAGTGGTAACATTACTGTTATTTTGCATTTGCTGGAGATGAGGTCAACAGAGACAAACAGAGAAAGTGGAGCTCAAAGTAAGATGAAGACGTTGTTGATGTGGATTCATGCAGGAGCTACAGTGAGGACAGCATCATCTCGTGTTATTTCCTGCCTTTGTTTGAAATCTTTAATTCAAAGTAGATGTTGCATTTTTAAATGTTGCTTTCTGTTGAAATTGTTGTTTTCAGACTGTTTTTATGTTTTAGATACTATGTTCCCTAATAAAGACAAACAATCAATCATTGGTTAAGCTATATTTTTTCTGTCTGCTCACCTGGCCTTCAACCAATCAAATCGCTCACCTGTAAGGGTTTTGGGATGGATTTATTTTAAAGAAAACCAATCAAATCATTCACCTTGAGGGTTTTGGGAGGGGTATATTTTAAATGTAACCATTGAAATCACTTTGGTGTAAGGGGTTTGGGTGGAATATATTTCAAGTTGACCAATGAAATGACTTTTGAGGAACGTCCGTGTGCTCAGTGGCCAATAGCTGTCTAGTTTAGGAGTGAAAATGTCCCCTGACAAAATCCTTGATGGGATTATTTGCCATGGCAACAAATGGCTTTAACATGGTAGAAATCCTCAGCACGTCCGAATTGGTATCATTACGGAAGTCTCCTGACTGGTGGAATTTGATATATATACGGTCAGGAGCACTTGTGGATACTTCCAGAAATCAGTGGTGTATAATGAAAAAAATGGGACTGTAATATAGAGCATTGTGTTGTATATACGAGTGAAACAGCTTCTCAAACAAGAAAAAAAATGTAGAGCAGGACTTGATTTTGGATCGTTGTGGTTTGCTATTGCTGTGATGTCATGTAAAGGCAGGAACACACCAAGCTGACTAAGTTTTCTCAGTGTGTTCTGCACCGTCAGCTGAAGTTGGTCCTCGTCGGCTGTTTTTCGGGCATCGGGCCGTCGATGAGAAAGAGAACTCTGATTGGCTGTTCAGTACAGCAAACGTGTCAGTTCACGAGAACATAAGCAAAAGTTATGAAAGCAAGCAAAGAAGTCATGACGTCACAGACAGAAGGTTGTCCTAATTTTACGTCATCTTACCTGAGCACTCGAATGCACAAATATTTTCATAATAACATGAGCGGAGTGGAATAAAGAACGTGATCAGCATGATTGATATTCAAAATGGTAAGCAAGGTCTGCTTTGTTTATGGTTTGTACACATGCAGTCTTAAGTTTCGCTTTCCCTTTTTGAATGACGAATATTGACAAATATATCTGCTTAAATAGACAGTTATCTCCTTTATACGCAGGTGTCGAGCATCGGTTTGGTGTATCAGGGCAACTTTGGACCCAGAAGCTGTCAACGTGAGCCAACCCCGCAGTCTGTTTTCGTCGCCACTAGTTCGTCGGTGTAGGATTGATGTGTCCTGGCTTAAGGTGATGACAGGTTGCCCAGCCCTCACACCAGTGAGCACGTCACCAGAGAAGAGAAGAGATGCCATTACAAAAGGGAGGGGAAATTATTTTGATTCAAGATTATGGGGGCACATGATTTAAAAAAAAAAAAAAAAAAAAGTAATAATGATAAAAAAAAATCACAATAAAAAATGCAATATCCCATAAAAATAGCATTCCATTTTGATTTCATGGTGACACGAATTAAGACAAACAAACGAATAAATTTTATTTATTTAATTATTTTATTATTATTATTAAAAAATAATAAAATAAATCATTTAACTTCCCTTATATAACTTCCCTCTTGCAGTTAAAACATTTGAACTTTTCTATGATTCATTATTTAGACTCTGCTAAACATAATTATGGCTTTATGGCACTGGCAACAATGTCACTGGAGCATTCCTGCCAGTAAAGCATTAATATAATAATAGCTGAATGAGGAATCTTCATTCACTGGTGGAATGCTGTGAGGAGAGCTGCAGGCACAGAGAGAGAGAGAGCGAGAGAGCGAGATTGAAAAATGAAAACAGAATGATGGAGATTGATGAAGTGAGTCCAAATGATTGCCAGTTGTCACCTAGACACAGACCCTGATGGACTAATCATACAGCATATGACAGTGGCATGAACACACACATGAACCCCCACACACACACACTTTAGTCCTGCAATGTTGTCAATGATAAGTGCACTCACAGATGTCAGACGGATGGTTATTATCTGTCGCTCTCACAGTCTACTGTCATTCCTTGTGCATACCTGGATAATGACAATAAGCTCTCAGATTCAACTACTATGACCACGACCCATGTAGGAAAAAGACAGGAATACACAGCTCAAAACGACATGTCCGATCACGTCTAAATCCTTACTTGACCTCGTGAGCAACTTTCCTCTTCGTTCTACAATACATCAACCTCAACTTGGTTACTGTTGCTAGGTCTAAAGGAACATCCCATAGGACTTTTTTGGTAAATTAAGCTCATTAACTGGTAAAATTAAACCATGCAATAATTGTGAGATTGATAATCAAAACAGACTCAAATGCTTATCACTGTCAACTCAGAAGCTAGAAAAAATAAAACAATGAAAAATAACCTAATTAAATTAAAAGTACATACAATTACCTTGGAGCATACATAGCAGCTTTTGTTACTATTATTATGTTCATTTGGGATCGATCATTAACAAACACTGTTACATCCTGCACAATTTTATGATTTAAATAAGTAAATAAATAAATAGAGTGCATCATCTCAGGGTTCACTGTATCAGTATTATAAGCGCCTCAGGAAATTTATTTTGGATTTTTTTCTGGAAAATTTAAATTACGTGTAAAATTAAGCAGAAACACTGGACTTCCTTTTGCATGTGTATTCAGCATGTCAGTCAATATGGCGGATGACAACAGTTGCTAAGTTAAGAGATAATAAGCAAAGGCAGTCTTTAGCGCATTTCCAGACCTGAAGATCGTTTGCTTTGTACTGAAATAGGGACTTAATTTGTTACAATTTTGCATTTTCTTCTTGGTTGGGTTTATATTTTACAAGGCAACATTTCAAAGCGTACCAAAATATGGTTATGCAAATCATATGCGAGTAAAACTGTCCTCTTATTGGTTTCCTCTGCATAAAGATGATTTGAGAAGTTTGCTCTGCAAGCTTATTGTGGCTTTTAGTAAATTATCTGATTCACGAAAATGTTCTTATTTTAAAATTTTAGCTGGTACGGAAGAAATTTACACTTGCTCTCTATGACGTGTAAATGGTGCGTAAAACATTTGAACGTTCTGTGTTCTTTTGTTCTGTCTTCCCCCAGCTGGCTGTTTTCAGAGGACCACCAGAAATCTTTTTTCAGCAGACTAAAAACACTTTGGTGGACATACATTAATTGAATATGTATCATTAGGCATATGGCCTATTAGTCTCTTTTGCATTTATGCAATATACTGGAGCCAAACCTGAGAAGGAAGTCTGGAAGATTTCACAGCGTTCCTGGACACGTAATTTGCATAGTTGTAATTCATAGGCGGGGATTATGCTAATTGTAAAAGAGCGTGCACTCACACCTTAATTACGAATGATTGGAATTCATTATCATCTTCAAGTTTAACATTCAAATCTGATGTTAAATCTGGTGTATTTTATGTGCAAACAACTCAAAATGTGCTTGTATATTTGCAAAAAATTCATGAATGAGGCCTTATGTTCGGATTCATTACGCGGAATGATTTCTTTCTGATTGAAACCAAAGGTTGCCATGTAAACATAGCTATTATTTGGATGGAGGGAAATCTGAATGTGAGCTTGTAGCTGATGGTTAGAAAGGGATGGAGTTTAAATTGAATGATTGGAGAAGTCCAGAATATATCAACTGAAAGAAATCTGTCGTTTCAACTAAAGACATTTTATTAAAAAAAAAAAGTATGGCAAAATGCTTTAAAAATTAAACAAATGCATGAATGAAATGCTCTCAATAAGATCAATACCATGCATTTTTTTTTTTTTAAACAGACTTGTATTTCTAAAACTCTATTTTTAGAGTTACTCTATGTTCTCTTTAGGAAAAACTACACAATTAAAATAGAAAGTGTATGAACTCCCACTCACTGCCTGGTGATTAAAGAATCATCTACTCTGAACATTTACTGAGCAATTTCTGAGGCAATTAATTATCAAGATTGTATGCTAATTAGCCATTTTAATGTATGTTTTCTGGACGTGTGGCTTCCAGACCATACTGCCTTTGTGCAAGGAAATATTAGAGCAAGCATTGCAGCAGGTTATCAGTGGGCTTGGTCCAGCTCTCCTTGCTTATGAAACATCTATATTTTCCAGCTTGGACATTGGGTTACAATGGTTATGGCCTGTGGTGGCGATTACAATTTCCTGTTCTGATGCTAAGAACAGCATGAACCCCTAAACATAGTTAAAATCACCAGCTAAAGAAAAATAAATCTAGTAGGCTGTAGAGTGTATAAAATACAAGTAATGTTAATGAAGTAAGAATATTGCATACACATCTTAAGCAACAAACATTCACTAAAACAACATGTAAAGCCTTATTATGCCTGAAAATTTTCACTGAATTATTATGGTAAAGTTTTGTAACCACAGCTGAAAAAAAAAAAAAACCTAGACATTGTTCACAGTGGCTACCTTCCCTAATCCCATTCTCCTCCTCTCTATCTCTCTTTTCTTCACTCACTATGTCTTTTTCTCTCTCACTCTGTTGGTATCAGATCCACAAGGTGATGATCCATTTCCAGTTCTTGCCAGACAGGAGTCTCCAGGAGGATATCCCTCTCATTACACACGCACACACGCGCTGCAGATGCAGACACACAACACTCGACATCACTAGAACTCCCCCCAGGAGAACCTGACGAAAAAGGAGAGGAGATAACTGCTATGCTGAGGCATATGAGGGAGGGATTGCAAGGGCAAAAGAAAGGGTGAGTGAAAAAAGCTAAGGAGTAAAACAAAGTTTAAAGTTTTAGCTTTTTATGCAAAAAAGAGTCATTACTTACTTTTTTGAAGACTAAAAAAGGAGAAATTTCAATCATGTATTGCTTAATTTGCTGTGCTTGATTTCATGGTTTAAAAAGCATAAAAAAAACTATATGCAAGCGTCCAGACAACTCTATATTTCAAGTCATCTGAAGTCATTCGAAAGGTTTGTGTGATGAAGACTGTTTTTTTATGGAGAATCTGTGCATCTAGTAAACTCAATTGTTTCAAGTAGAGTCATTGAATTGAACCAGAGAATCTAAAATGCACGATTCGTGAACGAATCATTCAGACTGAACTGGATCAGCTGACTCATTGCAAAGAACTGAAACGGACATCTGAATTGGACATCTCTATGTCTCTCATGAAAAGGAGTGCTAGTGATAAAAAACAAATGAATTCGGTTTCTTTAAGACAGCAATTGCATGGACTATGTTTATCAATCATAAACATGGCAAAAGAGCGACTAACACATTATTATTATTTTAAAATTATTATTATTTTGTGTTGCACAGAAACAGCGATATAGATTTTGGAAGAATTTTCACTTTTAGGGCAACTATCCCTCTAAAAGGACAGAATAATCATAAATCGGGGCTGAGAGGGTACCGGATAGACAATGAAATGAATGGAGAGGATGAAAAAGACCTGAGAGAGAGAGAGAGAAAGAGAGAGAGAGAGAGAGAGAGAGAGAGGGAGAGAGAGAGGCAGAGAAAGCGCAAACAGAATTGTCCTCATCGTTCAGTTCTTGGCAGAACATTCCCTCAGGTTACGAGAGAGCCAGAAAAGAGAGGGAAACAGACTAACAGACACTAAAGCTAATATAATGTTTTGCTTTCTTTTGTTTTTATTGTCTGGCATTTTTCCCTTCCCCCTTGTCTTTTCCTACTCTGAACAGGAGCTGCACCTTTGACAGACATTGATTTTTGGAAGAACAGACAGATGAGACCCACTGTAGGAATGCAGCCAGGAAAGAGAGAGAGGAAAGGGATACGGGAGACAAGAGGGAGAGAGGCGATTTCATTTGGTGAAAGCAAGACGAATCATCCAGAAGCAGAGGATCGTTAATGCTAGGCACCAGCGTATAAACACAAGGATAAGGAATAGGTCAACACTGAGGTGAGAGGTCAAACAAGGTCACCTCTGTTTATTCTTAAGTGACTATAAAGGGCATTTCGGGCTTTAAAATTGAAGCATCAGCTAGAAACGGGGTCTTCAAGGCCACGAATCCTTGGAGGATAGAGACTACACAAGGACTCTGTAACAAACTGAATTTTAGTCAGGCCTATATCATATAGCGTATAGTATCACATAATTCATGAATAAACATTACATATGATGCAAACGATGATTATTTTAAAAACTTTTTATCATGTACGTTTGATCGTGAGAGAGACAATGATACATTTAGCAGACATTTAGCTTTTTAACTGCGGCTTTGATTGAAGTTTAACTAATGCTGTTTTGTGTAGAGCATATTTTCATTTTCAAGTGAAAAATTAGAGATCAAAAAATAATTGGCAGACCCCTGCTGTACCACCATAGACCACCTGCTGAAAACCCCCAAGACAGAATGTGCATACTCGGTTTTGTTTGATACTGTAACTAGAGTTCTCCATTTTCTGAACAAAAAGTGAGAGGTGCTTATCTGTACAACGGTCTTAGTGTCACGTTAAAATGAAATAAAATGAAATAAGCTTTCAAGAACAAAGAGAACAAAGATGGGTAATACTTTATTTTACAGTGTCATTGTTACATGTATTTATTATAGTAGTTATGCATAATTGCATGCAATTAACCCTAAACCAAACCCTCATCCTAATCCTATAGTAAGTACATGTAGTTAATTGTCATTACTCAGTACTTAAATGTATAATTACACTGCAATACTGACACGTTAAAATGAAGTGTAAACCAAAGATGTTATTTTGATGTTGCTTGTTAAGATTTGTTCATAATTTTACATCTTTAATCCGGTAAAATTATGACATTAATCATAATTTTTGATAGATTAATCTCAAAATATTACTACTTTAACCTCAATGTTAATTTTATTTCCATAAAATATGATTCTCACAACATATGTCTGTTTTTATTAAACACAGCCCAAAATGTTGTTGTATGCTTGTGCAAAGCTGACAGCTCACATGTTCTCTGTGGTTGTTTGTGCGTTGCTATGTGGTTCTTAGGACAAATGTTGGGGAAAGCTACTTTTAAAAGTAATACATTACAATATTGCGTTATTCCCTAAAAAAGTAACTAATTACGTTACTTTGTTACTTTTTATGGAAAGTAATGCATTGTTAAATTTGGATTACTTTTCCTCACCTGGACTGGGCTTGCTTGTTTGTTTGTTCTTTTAACAACAAAAAACAAAAGTTCTATTTTTGGCAAATGTAAAGGTTCTTTCACATCTAATGTGAAATGAATAAGCCTCAGGCAGAAGGAAATGCAAACTCACACCTGTACAGTAGAGGGCGCAGCTCAAACAAACCTTTCAGCTGTGCTGCCATTCTAGATTGCAGAATAATAAGATTAGTTGTAAATTTAAAAATAATGTTATTTTTACTAGTTACTTGAAAGAAAGTAACTCACGTTACTTGCAATGTGTTACTCCCATTTTCTTACTGCCCAGGGGTTTCAGGCACCTCCTTCCAATCAAGTCTATGAGATTATAATATATATTAATATAGCAAGACGATATATATTTTTGCAATGTTATATACTATAATTAATGTCAATTAGCATTTCATTATAAATATACTCTATCTCAAGAAAATACCAGAGATTTCTTGAGAATAAACCATATATTGTCACAATCATGTTTTATCAGTCAAAGCATTTCCATCTTCTTTTAATTCAGCTACAGCCTTTGTCCATATTAGGATTTCCAGGAACGTCATAAGTTATATTACTTCTATGAGGCATATTTGGACTCCGGCGTCCTCCGGCTTCCAGTATAAATGAAACATACAATACATGCGTTTATTGCGCTCAAAAATGCTCACACCACCCTATTTTGGGTAGAAATATGAATAATAATACTTCCCTCTAAAGATATTTGAAGTAAACATATGATAATTCATATGTTTTTCTCCAGTGTAGTGTACTGAAGTGTTCCTTTCAAATGATTTATACTGTAACTATGGGCCGCATGCATGTTAACAGTTTTCCCATAAAATAAAGGTTTTCTGTAAAATAAAATTATAATTATCATTTAAATTATATATATATATTGAAAAAAATCGTGCAGCCCTACGCAGAACCCAAACATATACACACATCCTATAAACACACCAAAAGGGCATCATGGATCAATAATTTTTCTTTTACCAAGTACTGATTTTATCAGTACATTTCCTCTACTTGTGATGTTCACCAAACAGCCCTTCTTTTGGATACACATTATGCTTTGAATTACTGCAGGAAGTACTGTCCAAGTTTCTCATCTCTGAAGACCTGCTGAACCTGTTTCAACACTTTTTTTCTGCTCAAGTTCACCAGTTACGTTCAGGCCTAAAATTAAAATTCATCTCCATACAATTGAGCATGCCTTACCTGACAGCGACACACACCCATCCTGGCGCTGTCATCTCAGGATCGATTATATGGCAATTCTCCATCAGCCCCTTCCTCTGATCTGCACACGCCTGGCCTGACACACAGAGCACAAATATACCATTTCTGTTTATGCACGATTGTCATTTTTTTAACAGAAGTAGAGCAAGCACCTTACAGCTGTGGAGAAATCATAGTAATGAGTCCATCTGGATAGCAGACACGAGGCTGCAGGGTGAACAAGGACTGTGAAAACATCCACGATCAAGTATGTGCACACAAACAACAGCTATCAAATACTCATAGGTCTGTTCAAGAGCACGCACACTCAGTTATCAATCACAAACACGTCTGTAATAGTCCAGACAAACAAATGTCAGAGCTGACAGCAGCATGGTCATGTTACTCATCCATCAGACAAATAATGCACTGCTTCGCGGATCAGATACCTGAACGAGAACCCTTCAATGGTTCCTGAAAGTGGAACTCTACACACCCAAACACACACACACACACACACACACACACACAGGTTTGTTTTGCTTTCAAAGTGAGGACATTCCATAGGCGTAATGGTTTTTATACTGTACAACCTGTACATTCTGTCCCCCTACACTAACCCTACCCCTAAACCTATCCATCACAGAAAACATTCTGCATTTTTACATTTTTAATAAAACATTAAAGCTATTTGAAATATGAGGACGCATGAAATGTCCTCATATTTCACGTTTAAGTTGTAATACCAGTGTCATACCCATGTCATTATACAAATTTGTGTCCTCATGAATCACAAAAACACGCACACACACATTCTGCATTAATTTTTCAACAAACGTACAGTAAAAACAGTAATATGGTAATGTTAACAGTAATATTATTACAGCTGTTTCCTATTTAATCCAACTTAATAAATATAATATATAAATGTAATCTATCTTTCTGTAACTGGACATTTGATTCATTTGGTACTGAGACATAGCCCTTGTGAAAATGTCCCCTCTGTGACCACTTGCCTAATTCTCCCATAAATACAACCTATATTGCTCTGTTTATCATTTACAATGTGCTGTGAGACATGTTAAATGAATGGACGGAGACAGTAGGAGACTTAAAGAAACCACAAATTTGATTTATATGTGCTGAAAAAAGCAACAGAAAGAAAAATGCTAATTTATCTGTTCTTTAAACCTCCAAAACAGCCGGGTTCTTTAAAGAAAGAAAAAACGAGAGACTCTGCAGAGTAAAAATTAATCAGAGAAAGATGTCTAGTTTAATAACAGATTGATACAAAAGAAAAAAAAAACTGACATGCATATAAAATACGAGTCTGACTGAGCTCTGTACAAGCAGATACAAGACAAACCCTTCTTCACAAAGACCCAGAGGGAACTGAGACAGTTTTGCATAAGAAAGCAGAGCCAAAGCTCCCATGTGGCATTGACAGAGCGCCATCTGCTGGTGACAGCAAATAAGCTATGCCCTCCATCAGTCACAGCTCCCATCTGCCACTGATTGATAGCTAGAGAAAATCAATCAATCAATCAATCAATAAAAAAAGCTGATTAACATATATCCATTTTAACTGAAGTGTATCCAAGCAACTATTTCAGCTACTCAACTTTTTTTTTCATTATTGATTTTGAAATAATATTACATTTTAAATGTGATTACTTCTAGTGTCATGGTAGTATGCTGCATCAACAGGGTAATCGGTGAAATAGAGTATTTTCCTTTAAACAAGTTCTGAGAGATTGCTGCCTTCCTTATTCAGGCCCATGTGTGCTGACAGGTGAATGAACTCACCATCCTTCACCATCCTTCGCCCTCACTGGGTCTCATTCACTAATAATTGATTACACATTTTCTTATTTGTGTGAAAACGCACATAAAGGTATTCTTACCTTCATTTTTAATTTGTGATGAATATGGAATATTTTAAACTATGGAGCACATCATTATTACTTAGCAAAACATGGACGTCGCTTAGGCCTTGAACTCTGAATGATTTTGTCTGGAACTGCCAGTAAGTTAAATGTAACTCTAATGAGAGTAACCTGGGTAAATGTCGGTTATTGTCACTCTGTCGTTGTTAAGGATGGGTTGTTTGCTGGTTGATCTATCTAATCTATGCCTTTTCACTTGCTCCTCTCCGAAATGTATATGCGGAGCTAGACGGTGGACCCAAACTAAAATCTGATTGGCCTAGAAAATGATTGGTTAAGAGAAGCCAAATAAGTATGTGGGAGAGCAAGTTCGTAACTCTTGGTCAAAATATTTGTGGGTTTTGGTTCTTTTGTTGTTGTAGGCTTGTAAGAACCTTTTAATATATGAAATGATTTGTCGAAGTGATTTAGAACTATAATGACCTATCAGGAACTACTTTAGCTTAGCATTTGACCAAAAAAAAAAAAATCTCACAATTTAAAATGTTTGACAACCAATCAGAATGAAGCATTCAACAGCCCCTCCTAGTATAATTGACCCTTTTCCAGCAGTTTGATTGACAGGTGATCTGACCAATCATAACACCGAATCCGCCATTTTATTCAAGTCCAAAGCAGTCAGGGAAGTTAGTAGATTAACGTTGGTGAACTTGAAAAATTGAGTGTACTCACGTCTTTCCGAGCTTGAAACAACATTCCTTCTGATGTTCATTCATGTTTATTTGATGCTATAAATGAACTAGTATGAAGAGATGATCGGTTCACGAGCCGCTTGAAGGAGCTACAGCGATCTGTCACGACACATTAAAGAGCCACTATACGGTATTTAGTGTTTAAACTTCTTTAAAAAATTACTATATTTTAAATATGAAACCTGCTCTGTCTTGTCTGTCGAGGCGTTGTCAGTGTCCCATTTTCATGATGAGAACATGATGTGTGGCGTGAGAGCACATGGCTAAGGGGGCGGGTCTTTGCGAAGGGTCATTTATAATGTAATATGGTGTGTTCAAGTTCTCCTGGGAAGTTCATATTTACAAGGTGGGAAGTCTTGTTTACGACTGCAGGTGCGTTCAAGTCACTTTCGTAGGAGTAAGATGGCGGTGCACCTTCTTTTAATTTATTACACGAAAATACAGCACTCCTAGTTCTAGAAAATGAAGAACATAGAGGTGCATCAGTTGTGTTTCACTTTTTTATGCTTTTAATTCATTTATAAAGCCATTGTAAACTTTATGGTTATATTATATAGTTATATGATAACGCTATCATATATTGTGCAGGCAAGCTTACTCCATTGTAAATAGAAAAGGTCTGACAATGTCACTGCTAAATACCTTTAAGTGTGGTGGTATTCCTCCATGTTTCTCACATGCCCTCAACTTGTTCAGATCAGGGCTTAAAAAAAATCCCGAGCTTCCCACTCGAGTTTACGACATTGTGGTCGCGTTCATGTGTGTTCAGCTCGTAAATATCTTTTCGACATGACTTGAACGCACCATATGTACAATATGTATTTAATAGACAAAATAGGCATGTTCAAAATAATCTATATTTATTTTATTTTTTATTTTAAAAAAAAATAATAATAATAAATGACATGATTTAAATAATTAATTACATTATTTATTTTGGTATTATTATTTATTTTTGTCAAATTGTCTTTTTTTTTTTTTTTTTTTACAATTTGAACAAAAAGGAAAGGACAACTGGCCTTCCTTCCGTGAAATCCAACTACAAGTCAATGCATCAAGACGCATGTTAAAACTAGGTGTAAACAGCAATCTATTTTGGCTGACATCAAGACAGATGTTAATACCAGGTGTAAACAGGGCCTCTGTCGGCCTCTCACTGTCCCTGTTTTTGCTTCCATCCTCTCACTATCCCTGTCTGGCTCTGTTCTCACACTATCTCCAGGGAGGCCATGTATGTGTGGAGTGTTTTGATATGAGAACTCATTTCCCTAGTTCCAGTCAGCTCAGGGAGACATATCCTCCCTAATATGTACTGTGTGTTATCCTCTACGGGCCCCCCATAGGTAAATTCCATAGTGAATTCATCAAACACGACAGAGAATAGAGAAGGATAAAGTCAATTCATTAGCCGGATATGATGACAAATACCTCCTTCTCTGAAAAAGTAGGGAATTCTCATTAAAAGTTCAGGTGTGTTCAGATTTTTGCTGATTCTGGTTGCTAATGATCTGTACACTGTTAAAAGTTTGGGATAATTAAGATTTTATTCCTGCTCAAAAATATATTGTTAATGGTTTTGTAAATGATTTTTCTGTGCACATTATTATTTCTGTGCACATCCCTCATCATCTTTAATGTGAGGCATTTTTCAGCACGGGGGCGGGACAACCTGTCAATCACATGAGATCGCAGCAATAGCAAACCACAACAATCCAACCAGTTCTGATAGACAAATCAAGGCTTGTTTACTTTAAGATAACTGTTTTCTATTTATAATTCAAAATTTTCAGCAGCCATTACTCTGGGCTTCAGTGCCTCATTAACATTCAGAAATCAATATATGTAATATCACTGAATGTACTCAATTATTATCAATTATTATTGGTGCTTAATCATTAATTATGGATAATTTTTTGCTGTTTCTTGAGCACCAAATCAGCACATTAGAATGATTTCTGAAGGATCATGTGACACTAAAGACTGGAGTAATGATGCTGAAAAATTCCTTAAATTGTATTTTACAATATTACTTCTACTGTATTTTTGATTAAATAAATGCAGAATTGCCCCTTCGCCGGCAATTTGATTGACAGGCGATCTAACCAATCATAAACTCGAATCTGCCATTTTGTCCGACATAGCAGTCAGGGGAGTTAGAAGATTAATGTTGGTGAACTTGAACTCACGTCTTTTGATGTCCATTACAATATTTTTAAATATGAATCTCATATCAAAAGTACCATGCTCTATCCTCTTTGCTCCGCAATGTATTTTTCACTGTGAGAACATGATGTGAGGTGTGAGAGAGCATGTCTTATCGACATAGCAACAGTAACTAAAGGGGGCGGGTCTTTGAGAAGAGCCAATTGGTGAGAATTAAAACTTCTTTCAAAAACATCTTGTTTATTCCACATTTTTGGCCGGTAATGTAAGTATTTGTATTAGTGTCGATGTCTTTGTGTGTTTTGTTTTTAGCCTTTTTTGCCTCAGTGTTAAAAATTCACTGATGCATACATCTAACAATGAAAATGTTGTGTATTGACTAGAGAATTTAATCACATTACGTGAAGAAAATGTGATTGCTTGGCCATCTAAACATCACTTCCGCAATGCTAAAGTATTGTTTAAAGCCCCACTAATAATCCTCATTTATAAATTATAACTACTATAAATATACACCAAATATATTATGAATTCTATGAGCTGCAAAGTTTTGAAAATATTAATGCATCATACCAACATTATCAAATAAAATCGAACTCAATTCTAACCAAAGCCCAGATTTTGTGATGCATCACATCATTTAGTAAAGAATCAAATCTGTATTGAATTTTTGTTAAAGCAACTATTTGAATCCTATTGGATTGTGAACACTAACATCTGACTGTAAACCCACGCTGAAAGAAAAGCACAAATACTTACTGTTTCTGAAGTTTATGAAATTATAGTGCACGTAAAAATTCCATTACACACTCCATTATGCAAATAGTGCTTCAGTAAATATGATTCGGTAATGTGGCGTTAATCTCTTTTATGCATGCCCATGAAGCAAATTACCAAACATTAATAGCACCAATTCAAGATTCACAATATGTGACCTCTCTCTCTCTTTCTGTCACTGTTTTTTTCCCTCCGCCTTTCTCGCCGAATTGTGGAATTGTCTCAAGTTATGAATACCGATTCTTGCAGAGATGTCACGGTTTCTCACAGACCAATATGTAATTTTTTCTAACAACAATTCTTCCTGCAGTAATGTGCATGAATAATGCATATACTACCTGTGTAAGCTAGTTGTAGGGCTACATTAATGTGTGCTAATGGCTGCTTGTGGCATTTACAGAGATGCGGCATCCTTGACATTCTTAAGTCTGGTAGGCTAGTGACACTTTGATATTAATTCAAAATAATACTGTTTCATTTGATATTTTGAATAATTTTGCATAGGCTTGCCATGATATATGATACTGAAGGTACTCCAACAACAGGCGATAAAGGTGTGAAATATTACAATATCGACAGTTCTGTTTAAATTTTCTCAATTTTATAATTTGAATGGATCCATTTTCTAATGACCTACAACTACCTATATTAATAGAAAAATACACAAAAATTCAGAAAAATGACCTTTTATGTCTGACTTTGTGTAACTAAGACACAAAAATCAGTGGGTTATACAACATAAGTTATCCATTTAGAAGCCACATTTGAAATTTCCTTGCATTGTTGCGTACAGGATTTTGTGCAATGAAAATACACTACACTCCAGAGCAGTGGTTCTCAAACCTGTCCCTCACCACTGCACATTTTGTATGTCTCCCTCATTAGACACCCAATTCAACTCTTACTGTCTCTACTAATTAGCTGATGAGTTGAATCAGGTGTGTTAGATGAGGGAGACATTTAAAATGTGCAGTGGTTCTCAAACCTGTCGGGGAGTACCGTCAGCCCTGCAAAATTTGTATGTCTCCCTATATCTGACACACCCATTTCAGGTCTTGCGGTCTCTAATGAGCTCATGACTTGAATCAGGTGTGATAGATGAGGAATACATACAAAATGTACAGGGCTATTGGTACTCCAGGACAGGTTTGAGAACTAATGCTCTTTCACAACCCAGCACCTGGAGGCACACCAACACTACACATTTTGCAACTCTTCCTAATCAAACACACCTGAATCAACTCATCAGCTCATCAGCAGAAACTCCAAGATAGAAAATAAAGGGGTCTGATGAGGTAGACATCCAAAATGTGGACTGTTGGTGTGCCTCCAGGAACAGGAACACTCTAGAGCAAGGGTTTTCAAACCTGTCCTGGAGGACCCCCAGCACAGCACATTTTGTATGTCTCCCTCATCTAACACACCTGATTCAAGTCATCAGGTCATTAGTAGAAACTGCAAGACCTGAAGTGGGTGTGTCAAATAAAGGAGATATACAGAATGTAAAGGGCTGCACGCTCCTTCAGGACAGGTTTGAAAACCCCTGCTCTAGAGCATAGCTCCAACCTGCAGTTTGAACACGGATACCGCACTGGTGTGAAAATTACATTGTAGCATGTCTAGTGCTACACTGATATTCATTTCAGGGTCCTATCATACACCCGGCGCAATTCGACGCAAGTGTTTTTTGCTAGTTTCAGCACGATGCAGTTATCATTTTCACTTCCAGTGCCCATGTCGTTTAAATAGCAAACGCACTCACTCCCATCGCCCAACGGCATGCTGGACTGCAAACAAGGTGGGATCAGGCGCATTGTTAGCGTGTTGCTATTTTGAGGCGGCTAAAAACGGCTGTGACATTGACTAACACAAATCTGGTCTAAAGTCAATGATGCATTATTATTATTTTTGTTGTTGTTATTTAAAGAGCACATTAGTAATATGCGTCTATAGGGATGTGTAGCCGCACACAAATATTAAAAATAAAAGGAATACAATGTAAAAGATTAGTATTGTTTACATAAAGATAAAAATGTATCAGAATTACCTAATGACGAATGAAATTAGTTCATTATTCGACCAATCGTGGCAATACACATGTATTTAAACTGATTCCGCCAAGGTGCAAGCGCACCTGGCTTTAAAGTGAATGGGAAATGGCACTCTGATTTGTTTATTGCACGTTACGCCCGAGACTCATAAAGAGACACTAGGTACAACCCTTTTGGACCATGCGCCTGGCACGCCGACCATTTTTTTCCGTCGTTAAACTAGCAAAAGTGGATTCGTACATGCCCTTAGTGCACCTGCACGGTGCACTTCAGTCCATGCACTTAGACTGTTTAAACAGGGACCAGAGTGTGCTTTTCAGTAGAGCAAGTGAGATGTAACACACTTCACTATTTCCCTACATCTTCTCCATTGTGTGAATATGAGAAACCGAAGGGTGTTAACAGAACACAGATACCCACCACCCACAGACATAAAACAAATATACGCTCACACCCTATAAATTTGTATTCCCCACACTTGAAGTGTTAATTAATAAAAACGTGACACGACTACAGAATTTACTTGTTGATTTAATTAAGCAGTGGTGTGAAAGTATTGGCTACGGTTTATGGCAGCTGTCTGGACATCATTCCAGAAACAAAATCATTCACACTGACTGAATCCACAATATCTTTATCTTTTGTGTAATTAGACTGCAAAGAAACCCAAAAGGTGGGAAGTAAGGTGGGAAAAATAGATCTGGCTGTTGCCTTTGATGCAGTTAATCACAGTTATCAAACAGCTGGGCCTGGGGTGCTTCATGGCTCAGTGTTGGGCCCACTAAGATTTACTTTTAAATGTTTTTCCAAGACGTCTCTTATGCTCACCAGGGCTTCACTTATTTGATGAAAAAGACATTAAAAACAATAATACTGTGAAATATTGTTACAATTTTTTTACAAAATATTTATATACAGTCATCATGGCTTAAATGACAGTACAGTTAATTTCTGTCATCAGCTTTACCTCAGCAGGAAAACAGGAACCTCACACCACAGGTGACCCTCAGCAGTGAGGAAGTGAATTAAACTGACCCTGAGGTGAATTATCACCCCCGCTGCATACAGCAACCCAACTTAGCTTAAATGAATAGGGTGGCGCTCACCGGCTGCAGTATTCATTCCTGATGATTAGATATTGTCGGTGCTGCCGACACTTTTATGCAAAGCAATTTACTAATTGTGAGGAGCACGTTGAGGTTAACTGCCCTGCACTTACAATCATCACGTTTAAAGCATGGTTTATGGTCAAAGGTATGAGGAATAAGAACTCAAGTTCAAGGTCGTACAGTCAAAGCGGTTTCCACCATGTGAGATTTTTGTATTCAAAGTCCAGAGTGCCAAACATTTACACCATACAATTACACTAACATGCCTGCTGCTCTATTCTTGCTGCAAAGAACAATAAAGTAAAATCAATGTTGAGCAAATGTGTGTGTGGATAATGGCCACTCTATGCTTTGGTCAGACCAGCGTAGATGATTCCACACTGCATCACATCGACTGGCTGCACTCCAGATTACTAATCCTGAACAGCTGCCTGCTGTTAAATTATACACACCGACAGGTGTTAACCACACATACACACAAAACACAAGCACACACATATAAACATGAATACATAGATCATACATAAACCCACACACATGCATACATTAGCCTATTATATATTGATCATGTATGAAAGATTCAGAGGCCCATGTCATATATTATGTGTATATGAGCTAATCAAACACCATTGATAACAACATTTGTGGGGCATGGTGTGTTTTATGTAAAGCCATAATCTTTCTTTGAGCTAATTACTCAGGGTTATAGCTAATTACAAGGAGTTATAGCTGGGTAACCAGGGCAGAATTACACACTTTCTGGGTTTGCAAAGACAACAAAATGAGGCTTGACACATCAGACATATAATCAAAATGTTATTTCTAGATCAAACATGTATTTTACATACTTAATCAAATTTTTATGATCAAACAGGATTTGTTTTTTTTTAATTGCAATACCTGCTCTGCTCAAAAGGGGGAGCTCTTAGTGAAAGCAGCGGTGGTGAAGTCCATGAAAAGAGATTCATGTTTGTTATCAGAATCACTGGCTAGATTCTTTAGGGAGTTGATCGATTCTGTCTTGTTCATTTCCAAGGAGTTCCAAGGCTAACAGTAAAAGATGCTTTCATAATGAAAGCTTACGAATGTGGATTTGCCACAGGGTAAACATAATTACATCTAAGACCAATAGATTTACTACAGGATAAATAATGAAGGAAAAACAGACAGCTTAAAAGAGATGTTTCCATTTTTTTAATGCAACATTATTGTAAAATTGTAACAGAAAGGTCTGCTGCTGACAAAGAGAAAAATTCTTATAAGGTCCCAGGAAACATTTCACAGTCACTCATGGATAAACCATGGAAAGAGAACCAGTCTGGTCAAAGTATTTTGGTGTTCACAATAACGATAACAGAGAATCGGACCACCAACAATAGTTTGTATACACTGTGAAATCTGTATCGATTAAAACATTCTTACACACACGCATTCATTTTCAAATATACAAACAAATCTTGTTTTCATTTTAGATACATGCAGTGAAATACTGTATAAAAATAGACATTTGAATTGCTTTCTGTACAAACACATATATACACATTTATAAATACGGAGTAAAAAAAACATAAAAAGGTGTTTACAATCACATGGTGTTCACTTTTGTACAAAAAGACCAAAAAGTCATACCAAGTAAACAATATTAACCGAAAAGCTTCCACATGCGACTCAATCAAGGCTACAGCGCTGAATTATCTCCCTTTCTCCTCCTTTAAATGATTAGTTCACTCTACAAAAATAGAGCGAACGAAAAAGAATGAGATAGGGAAACGTTCTTTAACAGATTGTTGCTTAGCTCTGACGTACATCCTGAAGCAATTTGTTAATTTCAGCAACCAGTTCGCTAGCGTCGACAACTTCGTGTCTCGTGTCGTTGCGTTTTCCCTGCCGCTGGCTGAGCACGCTCTCCAAGTCGTCCTCTTCGTAGTTCTCCGGAATCTCCTCCATCGCCGGCAGCCATTTTAAATGTGCCTGCGATGCCGCATGATTGGTTGAGCCATGTCCGCTAGTCACGGCACCACCGGGATTCTGAAAGTGAGTATTGGCCGCCCACACGGCAACGCCCTGTGGGTAAGTGGGACCAGTAGATGACGCTTTACCCGGCAGGAAGCCCTTTCTGTTCTCCATGCCAATGAAGGAAGGGGGCAGGCCGGTGCATTCTTCGAGCTCTTTGACGTCAGCGTAAGAAGTCGGCAGGAGACGTTGGAAGACGTTGTTCATTTCTGACAGCAGCGAGCTGCCGCATTCCTCATCATTGTCCTTTCCGAAGGTAGAAAAGCTCTTCTTAGCTGAGTCGACTGACTGCTGGTCCTCTTCGAGGACCTGAGGCCTGCTCTCTTCTCCGGGAATGTACATGTTCACACGGTAATCCGAGGACGCCTGAGATGGCATCCAGCACTGGTCAGAGTGACCCAACACACGGCACTCCTCCGTACACAATCTCATGACTGCTGAGAGAAAGACAGAGATACATTTCTCAGTGCGTTTTTAGAAGCAAAATCAATCAAACTTGGAATTTAAACATTATTTCCCGGTTTCACAGACAAGGCTTAAGCCTAATCCCAGACTAAAATGTATGTTTGAGTTGTTTTAACTGAAAATATTTTAAAAATCTTAAAATATGCCAGTGCCATTGTTTAGTCTCAAGATGCACACCAGTAATGTTTTTTTTTTTAAGGCACATTTATAAAACCTACCTAAATGTCCTAATTGAACTAAAACCTAATCCTGGCTTAATCTAAGCCCTGTCTGTGAAACTGTCATTTTTAAACCATATTCGGTTCCACTTTATTTCGATGGTCAACTTTAGAAGTTCTTTTAATTATAAGTAACTTTGCAACTACATGTCAACTAACTCTCATTAGAGTTTTAATAGACTATGAGTAGACTGTTACGTTAGGGTTGTGTTAGGGTTTAGGAGTAGTAGAATAAGTTGACATGTAGTTGCAAGTTACTTAGAGTCACTAGAATGTTCGGGGGGTACAAAAAAAAAGTGTTAGCATATACTAAGCAGACGGTCTACTAATACTCTAATGGGAGTGCAAAGTAACTAGAATGTCTAAAGTGGACCATCCAAATAAAATGATACCCTGTATTTTAATGCCACTGTCGAATTTGTATCGGTTTTAGTTACTAGACATTTTAGAAGAAACATCTGACCCCTAATTTACACCGCACACGTCTGCGGCGCATTACGGCTCCGGCGACGCCATCCTCTACGCAGTATCAACTCACACCAGCAGCATTTCAGAAGCAATTTCAATTTCATTAGCGAGACCACTAAATTTGCTTGTCCGATGTTGTTTTCTTTGATTTTTCATATTTTTAATGACTAAATGGTCATATTTTGTCCGGTTTAATCTAATTTATTAATATGCCATACTTTGTTTTGCTGTAGCCTACAGATGAAGTTAATACACTTAAAAGTCCAGTTATGGACAACAAGCATCAAAGATTTTCAAGTTTTTCAACTTCAACGTCTCTCAACTTTCAATCTCTCGTCGGCATCCTAGTGATGTGAAATATAATCGGGAGTCTACACAGGGTGTCTCTTTTGACTTCATTTTATATTTGAACTGCATGGCTTGGACAAAAAATAGACTTGGCGCCTATCTTTAGTGAAGCGGTTGGTGTAAACACAAGCATTGAGTATAGCGGTCGAGATCGACTCCGTTGGCCGTAACGCGCCGCAGACGTGCGCAGTGTAAATAAGGGGTGAGACTAAGTTCATACTGTACTTAAATGAAAATATATCTATGAAAGAGCAACATCTGAGCAATGAAATTTCCTCTGGGCATGTGAAAAATGGCAGAAAGGAAAGTGAAGAAACAAAGGGATGAAAGAGAATGGGAAAACGAAGAGGAATGATAAGGTTAGGAAGTCAGAGAAAGGATTCCGGAGGTGGGCGGTTGGGTTGGGGAGGGAGCTTGAGAAGCAGAGGAGATGGAGAGTTTGTCATTCTTCCATTCCAGTTTCTCTTGTAGAGGCTGACATCCTTTGTTAAGCTGGATTATTATTCATTACTTTGGCAATGCCGCCTCACCCAAATCAGATATGACTGAATTTGAATATTAGAGACAAAGCAGCAAGGGGAAGAAAACAGAGAGGACAAACTGGAATTGGGGATGGAGAAAAACGCAACTGTGAGAAAATTACATTAAACTGCTTTGGTGAGGAAAGGGTGAAACTCTAATCGATGCACACAGGTTGCTTCTTTCTCTCTATAAAAGAGGAAGAGCAGGGCTGAAATAGCGGCCCTCTGGGGAGAGAAAAGAGAGTGTGTGTGTGTGTGGAAGGGGGGTTTAACTGCATTGTGAAAGCAATTACGGTGAATTTTCCTCAGTTCAGATTTTGAAAGCATAGGGCTGTCACTCAGAGAAGAGAATGAATACAGGGAAATAACACTTCAGTCCACGCCTCCACACACGCACATGCACATATACTGTCTTAAGCTACCGATAAAACAGATTGACACTGCAAAAGGTAGTGCTTACAAAAATAACATGTTTTCAAGCAAGAACCATGTAATTCAAAGGCTTTTTCCTTAATTTTCTCATGCATATTGAGTATAAAAAGCATAGCGCAGGTCATTTAATTTATATCTGCACCTGTTCACAAAGTAATAAAAGTAAGTCACTTTAGACAGAGTGGTAAACTGCATCATAAATGCAATGTGCTCAATATAATCAAGCTGATGAATGTCATAATTCAAGGTGATAAAAAGGTGAGAAACCACATGAGAGACCAATCAGACTTAATTTCTCACCTGGGTGGAGACGGTGGTGGCCATCGCTGTGGAAGAGGTCTCCGAAGCCGTCGCCTAGCAACCGGTCGATGGGCGAATCGCGGCCCATCTCGCAGTCGCTGTCGCCCGCATCGCTGTCGCCACGCCCACTATCTTTCAGACTGAACTTATCCATGTCCTGGAGGGCGTACCTGCACACACATTCACACAAACAGTTACAGGTTGATCACAATGCTCTGGAGTATAAAATAGATACTATGTACAAAATTCTAAATCAATCACTAAACTCAATCCCCCTCTTACTATATTTAAAGGTGATTTGTAGGAGAAATCAAACATGTAACACATTCAGAATGGCATTACATGTTTAATTGTATGAAGTGAGCTAAAATACTCAACTTAAAGTTTCCCAAAAGCATCTCTATGCATCGCATACAGTCTATGAACATGCATATGCAAAGCAGGCAAGCACATGCCCCACCCATCATTTGAAAACGCACAGACTATAATCTTTATTTAACCATCATATAAACAGATCTATTCATTTATGTCTCTTTAGCACCGTGCATTTATGTCACATCCAAACAATGTCCCTTAAATATTTTCATTTACATCAGCAGAGGCGTGCAGAACAAAAAAAAGTAAAACTATCTAAAGCTAATGTTTTTAAATCATCAATATGACATTGAAATGCATCATTGTATGGAACAATGGTTTCAACAATATGCATGGGATAAAATGACATGATCCAAGAACAAAACGCAGATGAGAGGAAAGAAAAAAGGCACAAAAAGCAAGCTATGA
This sequence comes from Zacco platypus, assembly GCA_038088235.1. Taxonomy (NCBI): domain Eukaryota; kingdom Metazoa; phylum Chordata; class Actinopteri; order Cypriniformes; family Xenocyprididae; genus Zacco; species Zacco platypus. Next base: position 9,342,633 of record CM076084.1, read on the forward strand.
CCTCATGTGAGGAGCAGTCCAATCAGGATCTGCGAACGTGGGTGACCACGGCAACAGGGAAGTTCTGTCCTATTCTACCACAAACATTTTAGAATACCTATCATCCAATCCGATCGAACCAGCAGCACAAAACAGGTTGAGCATCACTACCCATCTACTCTACCATACTATTTAGAGCACATCACGTCCATATAAGGAGTTGGAGGGTAGTATTTGTTTGTTTGTAAGTTTACCTGTAGCTGCGAGAGTATTTGTTCCCTCTGAAGCTGGGCCGCGGCTGATACTGACCCTGATGGAGTATTGAGAGGAGCTGTGAGACTTGCTATAGCAAAAACAGATGACATAAATAAAAATAAATACTGATGGAACACGACACTCGTTCACACACGCACACACACGAATGAACAAATGAAAAGAGTTAGTGCGAAAACATCACACGATGACATGAATGTTATGTTTGCATAGGTGAATGAAAAGATGAGTATAAACAGATGGACAGAGATTTTACAAGCTCTTCATGAAGATTAGCATCAATTACACTTGTTTAAATTCACATTCAAAGGCTTGCTTTTACCTCCACAGGGGGCGTGGCATGTGTAAGTTCCAGGGCGAAGTTCTCAGGGATGTGATTGGAGGAAATAGTGACCAAGCTGTTTAGCGAATGGCGGCTGTGTTGGCTCTGCCGGCTGCCCATGTGGGCCCGTTCCGGTCCAGGCGAGGAGGTTGGCGAACGATGGTGCGCCCGGATCGGAAGGGTCCCGTTTCCGGTGGGCATCAGGGTGATGTCACCCTTATGGATCTGCCGTGAGGGCTTTTTAGGGTGCTGTTGGTAAGTAGACTCAGCCACCCTGCAGTTGTATGAGCGAGTGTCCTTCTTTTCACGTGAGCAGCGAAGGGCAAAGGCCACCATGATGAGGAGTAGAACAGCGCAGATCGCCCCAAGGGAGATGATGATGATCATTGACACGTCTAGAGGACCGTCTCCAGCTCCTCCACCAGTTAGATGGGGGTTCATGTGGTTCTCAATGTTTTCATAAAGCGAAAGTCTCAGTAGGGCTCTGGCACTTAGGGGTTGGGCACCATGGTCCTGCACTAGGATGGTCAGCTCCACGTGATCCTGAGGAATGTCTTGCATGCTGGCATTGGTCCGAATTTCGCATGTTTTAGCATCCATAGCGAAGTAACCTGCCTCGTTGCCTCCCACGACAGAACATGAAAGGTCACCGTTGGCACCGGCATCCCGATCTATCGCACGGACGACCGTTACAACGTCCCCGACCTCTGCGTATTTGGATACCGGAACATCCGCCGTGTGGTTCCACAGTTGAGGCATCATGATGACTGGTCTGTTGTCATTCTCATCCAAGACGGTCAACACAACAGTCACGTTACTACGTAGCGGAGGACTTCCAGAATCCCGGGCCTGGACTAAGAACGAGATCTGACTTGCGTCTTCACGATCAAAAGTACGTAGCGCATAAATGTCACCGTTAGAGGGGTCGATGGTGACATAAGTGGAGATGGAGCTCCCATGGATCATACTTTCTAGTATAGAGTAGCTCACTTGTCCATTCGGGCCCAGGTCTGGATCTGAGGCTTTCACAGATGACAGATAAGCTCCTGGTGAGTTGTTTTCTGCCTTGGAAATCTCATACCTGCTCTTCTCAAACCTTGGCGCGTTGTCGTTCTCATCCTGGACCTGTACAGTGAAGTGTTTAATGGTAGATAAACTTGGAGAGCCTTTATCTTCGGCTATAACAGTCAAGCTGAACTCTGACCTCTTCTCTCGGTCCAGAGTGACATTTGTAACAATCATATAGTTCTTCTCATATGTCTTCTGCAGCCTGAAATGACCCTGGCCATGGAGACGGCACTCCACCTCTCCATTCAACCCAGAGTCCAGGTCATCTACCCTCACCAGAGCAACAAATGAATCAACAGGAGCCGTCTCTGATATATAAGCTATCTCCTCATTTCCAGTGGACATCAAATTGATACTAATGTCTGGTTTGTTGTCATTCACGTCCACCACTTTGATTATGACTTTACAGTGTGCTGGCATTGAGTTGGGGCCCATGTCTTGAGCTTGAACATCTATGTCATACGAATTTGTGCTTTCAAAGTCAACTTTCCTCATCAGTGTCAAATGACCATTATCAGAATTAATTTTAAAGGTCTCTAAAATTTTAGGGGACACATGACTGCTAAAAGAATATACTATTTTCCCATTGGTCCCTTCATCTGGGTCAGTAGCATTCAGATCTATTAGCAAACTGCCTAAAGGGGAATTTTCAAGCAAATTGATCACATAAGATGGCTTCTCAAATACCGGATTGTTGTCGTTTGAGTCAGCTATGCTGATTTTCAGAAGCGTTGTTCCAAATTTTGGGGGAACGCCCCTGTCTGAGGCGGTGAGCTGGAGTTCATAGCTCGCTCGTACCTCTCTGTCCAGCTCTTTAAGCACAACGAGCTCCGCGTACTTGGCGCCATCGGTTCTAGTCAGAATATCAATCATAAAGAAGTCAGATGGGGTCAGAGAGTATGTGTTCAGAGAGTTCTCCCCGACGTCTGGATCGGTGGCACTGTCAAGGGGAATGCGCGTCCCCACAACGGCGGTTTCGGAGATCTCTATGGGAATGACGGGGCGCGCGAACTGTGGCGCATTGTCGTTAATGTCCAAAATCTCCACTTCGATATGGAACAGCTGTAGGTGCTCCGTGGGGAGAGTGAGGACGTCAAATTCGATAGTGCAGTTAAGATTCTTCTCGCACAGTTTCTCGCGGTCTATTTTGGTCCTGATGCTGATCTCTCCATCCTGGTCGCGAACGGAGAGAAAAGACGCGCTGCCGCGCTGCATGGCTCTAAATCGTAACGGAATCGAGCTCGGAAGTTTGGACAAAACATCAGCGACATCTTCCCGAAGTCTGGCGATAACTGTCCCCACCTTCTGCTCTTCGTAAACTTGGTATTTCAGAGTTTTAGCCGAGACGTGTCGTGCCAATGTAAGGAGCACAGCAAGTTTGAGTAAAGTGACACAGGACACTGTGACCTTGCTGGTATCCATGTTGGGTTCCGACAGGCACAGAAATAAACTCTCAGAATGATTGTCGCGTCCTTTGTTGGGCTGGCTCAGTCCTTTACATGCGTTGTTATGGTCTCAAAAACATCCCCAAATGCGAAAGAAAACGGGTTCCGACGTCAAAAATAGGTATGGAAAAATAAGCAGAGTACAGGAGTATAAAACAAGCAATGGCATTAAAATCAAAAGCGCATATCCCTCTGTCACTAAGGAGAAATCTGTTGCGCGTATCAAGAGACTGGAAGCGCAACCTCCGTCTGGAGAGCCTGTGTGCGCGTGTATCAGTCTCCCGCTGTCTGAAGACACTCTTTGACTGACTAACCCAAAATAGCAAAGCCTCCTTTAGAGCCACGGCTTCAGACAAAACGCTTCTCCTAAATCAAGGGCTGCCCCTTCTCTCTGCGACTGACCATTCAACACAGAGCCACTATAGATCCCAATTAAATGAAGGGGAGAAAGGAAGTGGATAACTCCGCCCTTTAGGGTCTCTCTCTCCCCCTCTCTCTCCCTCTCCTGAACGCGCTTCAACAAAGGATGAGAGAGCAAAATTTAAGAATAACTCGAGCTGAACTTTCCCTCTAGACGACTGTAAATACAATTTAGTCACCTCTACCTTAGATTAAGCATTTTAGAAGGTTTGTTTGGTGAATTTGTGTAGCTACAGAAAAGATGAATCATGACCTCATTTATGAGGGTGGGTGAGACCCATTTTGTTTAAACATCTGTAACTCAGTGTTTTAAGCACTTCATATAAATATAACAACCCCATGTCCCTGCTATAAAAGAACAAGAATGCTTTTGTAAAGATCCCATTTAGGGCATAAGATCACCCCCCTGGAGATAGGCATCTTTAAAAACAGAGGAACTTACAAGTTGGAACCCATACGTTCCTTCAAGAACTCCAAAAATACTACTGGTATAAGAGATATCTTCGCAAAGTTTATAAATGTTCTTCAGAGGATAGTGTGGCAGTCTTATAAGAGCCACTAATCGGATTGTAACACCAAATGAAAACATCAACATTAATTATTATGCGCATGGGATAGTCTGTTGCTCTGACACATAAAGGGCTGTTGTGCTCATGTTCCACCTTTCACTCCATGTTCATTTCTGTTGTTTCTTCATCATTCTGTCTTCATCATCAACGAAATTGACAAAAATGGTAGAACTATAGTAAATATAGAACTATAAAACATAGATTCGAAACATAAAGGATTCTAAATGTTTATATAACACATATAGGATTCAAAAAACATAACAGCGTTTGTGTTAGTCTCATGATTGTGTCCAATGCTGCTCCTAGAAGAGCACTGGAAAGTGTTGCAATCCTCCCCATGTGGTAATCCACAAAAGTTCTAATCTAACATATAAGGCTAGATAAAACGTTTGTATAGACGCTATGTTATGTATATCAACAAGATTGATTCAAGAACATCTGTCAACATGATCAATACAGACATGAAATTCTACTTTCTTACCTCAAAGTTATTTTTTTCACAAGCAGACTTCTTTACCTCATGGGAATGGTGCACATCTGATTTCATCTCGGTATTTATAACTTGTTAAACTGGTGTTAAAACACCCCTACAGTACACTGGTGTAGAAACAATTTTACACTGAAATTGCAAGTAAGTTTCACAAAAATGTAGAAAGAAATTGAAAGTAGCTAATACTGTAAAGTAAACGTGAAATTTTAAAGTTGAAAAACTGAAATAGAATTGCCTAGAAAAATGTACTCCAATAATCTAAACATTATTTATTTATTTATTATTTTTTACAGTAGCCCACTCTAAAAAATAAAGTAATGTTTAAAAATACTATATGTCTGCCTTAAAATGAACCCAAAATATTGAAATTAAAAATCAGACACATAAGTATTAGAGGCAACAATAATAATCAAAAAGTGAAGATTTATTAATAGGCATTTTAATAAATGTTTATTGTTTAATTATTATACATTAAACGTATTTATAAATGTCCATTTGTTAAAAATATTAATTTTGGTTTCATTTTAAGCAAGCAATACAGTAATTTTCAAACAATAGTTCAGTTAAATAAAACTATCCAGCAGGTTGGTCAAACATTTAACCCAACTGCTGGGTTAAAACAACTCAGTCGCTGAGTTTGTCCATTTTCAACCCAACTTGGGTTGTTTTTAACGCAGTATTTTTTTTTTCAAGTGTATATGGTTAAAACAGTATATGCTGTAAAATTCTTTCATTTTGGGGGACAAGACTAATCTTTACATCAATATGTTTTTTTGTTTTTTAACTGCTTAAGTGTGTTTCTTAAATCCTTTTAGTGTCACCCGCTTTCCCTGTTTGGGGTTCAAGCATTCTCACGCGCTTCTGACTCGTCATCTGCCATATATATCCCAGTTTAAGCTGTGTGTCGAATCACTTGTTCTGATGAATGAGTTCAAAAACACTCACGCGCACAAACAGCTCTGCGCACGTGAATAATACGGTTTTACACGTCTTTTGGTGTGATTCCAGCTAAATGTATTAACATAACATCCATGCAAGCGCTTAAGAAGAATGTGCACAGTCTGGACCGGGTCGTCTGGACCGGGTCACTTGCATTTGCGCTTGGGTCATGGTTACTCTTTGAGAAAAAGCCTTCTGAGTCTAAACTATAGAGGGAAATTAGTTCAGTTTGAAAGTGTAAAAACGGGGACAATTCAATTGCTCTATCACGCTCACGGGCAAACGGATGAATAAAATACATTAAATGGCCTATTTCCTGACTCTCACTCAAATTCCCATGGTGATATTTTAACCCGTGGAAATGTAGCCAACCATATCAAACGCACAGAAGTTGGGCTTGGATTAATAAAAAGCCCTTTGGCGACAGATTTGACACAAATGCTGCTCCTCTTTTCCCAAGCCTGGAGTTCCATGCGCTTTAACAAACCAAGAGGGCCCATACTGAGACACTGGGGTATTCTAGAGACTGTTTGGGAAAGTGATTACCGGGGAAAACCAGAAGGCGCACGTTTGACCCCGCCACTTTCTTTTGTTTAGTTTATTCTTTTCATGAGACACCGTGTTTGCGAATCGTCTGCATTTCGCCCGGCCAATTTTAGCAGGGCGATTTTAACCAGGTTTGATACGGCCGAGCGCTCTCTTTGGCTCCGAAGCCTTAATGCAATTACCTCTGCTCTAATCACATTGCCTGAACAAAGACGTCAAAGTCTTTGCTGAATTTCGGGGGTTCTGGAATGCCCGCAGTGTTGCATGAAAAATCACACAGTCTAAAAGAAGTGCGATAAGTAAAAACAGATGCACATGCAGGCTAATGCACTTAGACACGGTTGGGCTTAAAAAAAAGAAGAAAAAGAAGTCCCTCATCTGACATAACCTATTTAAACCCGCGAACAATGCGATAGTAAAACAAATAGTTTTGAGTGGAAAGCCAACTTATGAGGCAGGTGCAACTTTGACACATATTTCGCTTTTAAGCTTCAAAAAAAAAACGCCTATCACCGATTAAGCTCAAATGTGGGGAGTTAGCTCAGTGAGTAACTTTTTATGCACCAGAGACCGGGGTTCAATCCCCAACCAGGGCAACTTCTCACTTGTAAGTCGCTTTGGATAAAAGCGTCTGGCAAATGAATAAATGTAAATGTAAATGGCATAATGAACAAGTCAACGAGCAAAGAACATCTGCATTTGTGGTGCCAGGACAACTTTACGACACCATACGCGACCACTGCGTCTCAATCTCCCTGACAGAGGCGCATCCCCTCCGTGTGTCATAAAACGAAGCCACGGATTCAACTTTTGTCATTGATATTCTGTCCTTTCCCAGCCAAACAATGGCCGCAGCAGGTGGAACGCAGCCCAAATGAGGATGGCTTCCAAACTCGCGCGCGAACTTCGCTTTTGGTGTCGCTGGAATGCGCGTGAACGAGCGCGCGCTGGCGTTGTAAAGGCACGCGAGCATCTGTCGCCTCGTCTGTCTCATTAGCCCTCATTCGATTAGCGCTTTCTCTTTCAAGGCGGGCTGCGTCTCGCTTTCTCAATAGACCCCCGGCCACAAAGGTCTCTGACAATGCGCATTGTTATTCATACCGGGCCAAAGAGCAAACTTAGTCCTCTCCCCCCGGTTGGAACGGTACTTTTACTGCTTTATGAGTCGTTGAGCGGGATAACAAGACTCAAGAGCCTGTTGGCTCGCGTGATGCATGTAGTGCTCGTTCTTAAGAGCAGCATATTGAGCTTCGTGTCGCGGTGAGGGCGACAAATTTATTGCTTTTCTTTAACAGTAGCCCACTATGGTAATCCAGCCCTGCTATAAAACCACAAGTTAGTGTATGTACAGGCTAATTTGTGGAAATGAAATGACAGCTGCACTCGAGGGCCACCCTCAGCTACACTGTGTTGCTAATGTTGCCAGTGTGAGTTTATGCTTACAGTGCAGAGAGAGCTTAATGCTGTCCATTAATATTTGAGTGAAATCAAAGTTTGCATATTGTATGAATGAAAAGCCTTGGGTACGCTGTTCCAAAGTCAAAAATCCTTAAGGAATGTCATACGGATTCCTGCTGAAAATCTATCATCATTTGGAATCAGAGCTACAGTGCGTTCTAATGGGAATATCTGTATAAACTGAAATTCCCACAGGATTTTTGCACTATTGGATAGCCTACTGTGAAATCTTTATCAAAACCCTACATGTAATCTTCCGCTGCTACAAAGAAAATTAAATTAGGCTATATCAGGCACAAAGGAATCATTTTAATTCTTGTTTTTATGTCCAACTTTATTATATTGTGAATGTTTTATATAGTATATACATATATATATACATATATATACATATATACATATATATATACATATATATATATATATATATATATATAAAGCATAGGCTTGAGTGCTTTTTTGTGGAGTTACTACATAAAAATGATAAATGGACATTTTATTCCATTGGTAATCATAATAGTCCTACTGGGAACCATATGTTCAATATCTAATTTTTCTTGTTTAATCCTGCGCACTAGGCCTACCAGAAAAAAAAGGTACAATAGGGTCTACATCCTGTCACGGGGACAGATCCTTTAAAAGCATGCCTTGAGGAAATGATATGTACTGGGGTTGTGTGTATGGTAAAACTTTAGGGTCTCACTATTAACTAGCTGCTTATTATGCATATTACTAGGATATTTGGCTATTTATTAGTACTTACAGTATCTCACAAAAGTGAGTACACCCCTACATTTCAGCAACCATTTTATTATATGTTATCATGGGACAATACTGTGAAAATGGTGTCGTATTTTTTTCTCTCACAGAGAGAAATATTATGTTGGTATTTTGCAATCTATTAGTATCCTATTATCCTTTAGGATTGAGTCCAAGTATGTATTTCTTTTCTCTGTTCTCGCAGAAATAGGTTACTTTTAATTCAGATTTTTTTTTTTTAACTGAGAGTCAATGTCATGCACTTCCCTAAAGCCATCCACATACACACACTCACTCTGGCAATGAGTAATACCAACCTCTCAGCCCAAGTTCAAGCACCATCACCCAGGACAAATCACACTGACACTGATGTCTGCTGAGGTGGCTCCTTCTGACGCATGGGAGAATGAGAAGGAGAGATATAAAGAGAAATGAAAGATAGACATAAAGATTATAGTTTATTCTAATATATATATATATACATATATATATATATATTTTTTTTTCTTTCCATACAGTAAAAGTTAGTTGTTTTTGAGATTTAAAAAATAAAAATCTTCAAAATATCTTGTGTACTGCAGAAGAAGAAGAAGTTTTGAATGACATGAGGGTGAATAAATATTGACAGAATTAAAATGTTTGAATGACCCATTCCTTAAATAAGTATGTTAAAAAATAATGTGTGATTAATGATGAACATGATGCTTCAGTTCCCTGACTGGACTCCATTCTTAATGACTGACAGCTCATTTTTGGAGCAGTGATCACCATGGAAACAAATCAGACAACCATAAATGGGATACACGTTGATGGAGTTGTTGCAGTAATGTTTTAATGAAGGTATCCAAATGCAGATGGTATTAGTGCCAACATGTGCAGCAGCAGTTGAAAATGGGTCAATGCCAGAGCTTGGCAGGCAGATGAGCTAAGTAGAGAAAAACAGTGTTTTATTTAGAAAGCGTATTCTTAATTGTTTTATGCTTTCTTAACACATATTTCAGTGGGCAATCCCCTAGTTAGCCCACAGCATGTATGAAACACCTCCAAATAAAGCTGTTTTCTCAGGACTGTGTCAATATGTAAAGTAATACATCTTTTACAGTCTTGTTAATGGCAGCTGAGGCCTTTATAAGGGTTTAGGTCTCAGTAGACTCTAATGTTACATGATTGGGAAAAAAATTCTGCTTTTAATAGTCTTTTAAACAAATGAATCACAGTTCTTTAAGGTTTGTAATTTCTGGTGACGGTCTGTTTTTCATTACCACCTTTATTCCACCAGGGAGACGTGAGCGGCCAAAAACTTGAGTTTTAAAACTACAGCACATGCTAGCCGAAGGCGCTCCAGCAGAGGTAGTTAAACAGCGGGGGCCCGCACTGTTCTGTGTTTCCCGTGTGAGCAAAGGTTCATGGGTTACATGTATCAGGCGGTCTGTGTATTCTGAAGTTTGTTAGAGGCCAGATTTACAGCTGTGGGTATAGGAATGGAGAGCAGCTCGGCAGCGGAGAAGTGGGGCTCCTACGGGTAAATTTGGTTTAGGGGTCCCTAGGTGGCTTGGACAAGAGACAGAGACTTTATCATCCAGCTGCTGCACATGTTTCTGTTTTTAGACCTTATCCATGTGTGGGCTGTGCAGTGTGGTGTGTTTTGTGGGTGTAGGAGAATACAATAGGAGTCATGGTAGATCGCATAATCAATTTGATGCGACTTAAAATAACGGACAGAAGTACCGTTCCATATTTTCACTGTAAAACAAAGTATTTAAAAAGTAAGTAACCTGGTAGCCTTCAAATTTTGAGTTCATTGAAATTAAAAAGTCGAGTTAATACAATGAATGCTATTGGTTTAATCAACATGAAACTCTAAATATCTACAATAATTATCTAAGTTGATTTCAAAAAATGTTGTGATAACAAATCATGAAAATAAGTTTTACAGTGTTGCGATATCTTGAGGTCCTACAGGTCATGTTCACTAAACGGCCCTGTTTATACCCAGTATTATGGTGTTTTGGATCACAAGTGGATGAGGAAGACACATTCCCATTTACACCTGGTGTTTAATCCATATCTCTTGTGGGTAAATGTAAGGGCTTTAGTGATCTAATGGAGCAAATAAGCTCACACAATTTACATATGAAGGCGACTGGAGAGGACTGAAAAACACAGAGAGTAGCAGCTTTCGTTTCTGCTCTTATATCCGCAAGACCACGCCAATCGTTGTGAGTGCGTGTTGGAAATCAGTAATGGCGAGAGAACATTGTGCTTGGTAAATTTTTCATCTTCAAACCAAACTTGGGTCTTCAGCTGACAAAGTTTAAATCCCATCTGGCGAGCACGCTTTGTTTACGCATTAGGTCAGTAGGCGGAGAGTAGGCGTCTTTTGTGGCTGTTCAAATGCATTCAACCACATGAGCGTTTACACTACGAAAGCAATCCGGTCAAATGCGTTTTCGACTAGTTCTGGAAGTGGTTGAAAGTGAACAATCTCAAAACGTTTTAGACCCTGTTTACACCTGTATTTAGCATTGTCTACTTGTGATCTGATCGACCAAGCCAGGTGTCAAACAAGGCCAAGAACACCCTGTAAATGTAATTGTTTTGCATTTGGGCAATATTAGGATGATCACTCACCGATTTCTTGTTTGTTCATTTAGTTGACTCCCATTGCATTGCAATACAAGTTGCTACCGCTTGTGTCTTGAGATTTTTTTTCTTTGCACTGCAGCCAAGCAAAATAAGGTGGATTAGAAGTTCCACTTAAAAAAATAAAAATAATAAATCTATTCAAATAAATAGACATATTTAAAAAATAAATAAATTCCTAATGTTGTTAAATGTAGCCCAGCAAGTCAGTGGCCAGACTTATTTACTTTCTTAAAGTGCCTCTATTATGCTTTTTCGAATATTACCTTTCATGTAGTGAGTAATGTAGCTGTTTATGAATGTAAAAGGTCTGCAAAGTTTTAAAGATCAAAGTGCACAAGAAATAAAGTTGTCTCCTAAAATAAAGAATTGATTCTGAACTGCCGAAAAGAATCGTCAGCAATTCTAGTCTCACTTCCTGTTACAAACATAAGTTTGTGACAAATTTGAATGCCAGCCTATCAGCCTCTTCATTGGCTGCCCACAAACAATGTCTACTTTGATCTGCCCTCAATCACTGTAGTTGTAGCTGAGGCCTGGAAGAGTTTGGTTCGTGTTGTCGAGAAGACACTGTTTTCCGTGCTGCAAATCCTCATGCACATCCAATGGATGAGGACTCAGGATCAAATTGATACTGTGAAACTGACCCCATCATTACTGTTCGTATCACTGTGTATACAAGTGCTGAGGAAGCTTTTTTGCTCCAGAGCTTTCGTTTCCAATCTAAACCAATTGACTGGGCCATCCGACCAATCAGAGTAGAGGAGGCTCTTAGAAAGTATGAGTTTAGGGACACTTTAAAAAGTGTTCTTGGTCTTAGTGTGAACAACACATCAATGCACATTATTACAAATAATGAATAAAAAAATAAAAAAATAATTGAATAACTTGTTCCTCTGAAATGATATTCATTTTCAATTGATATCACACATATTATATTTCAACCCCTTCCCTTCAAACGCATGTCATATTAATGATCGAATCAATTTTCCAGTGGATAAAATCAAGCCCTATCCTACATGTTTATGTCTTGTTTCACTGGGAATTCTTACACATTCGAAAATAAAATGAGCTAACATAATTTCATATTGGCTCTACGGGATTTGAGGCAGCCATAGATACAGTTCCTTAATATTCTCCCTCACTAATAACCCATTCCTCCAGATGTAGAGAATAATTCCATTATTCAGCTTAATTTGTAGAAATCTTAGTTTGAATCACTTGCATCAGCGGTTGATTGGTTGAGTTATGCTCAGTTCTTATTCATTAGCAAGATGTTCTTTCTTTCCAATACCAACAAACTACACAGATAATCACCCGAGGCATTGAAAAAGAACTGCATAATGAGTCTCTTTTTAAATGTGCATCATACAGTAAACATGACCTGAGGGTCAAATACTTCGCTGAGATACTGTGTACATGAAATTTCAATATATTATGAAAACAAAATCATCACCAAAATAATATTACTGTGACCCACAGAAAAGTATCTCAACACTTAATATTTATTATAACAAAATTTATATTATAGGCAACCTGCATCTAACTTGACCTCATTAACGTTCGAAAATATCAAACAGTATTTCACAGTGTATATAACTGTGCCTCAGTGATAGTTCTCTTGGAAATACCGCATCAAAATTTCAGCATATCCAATGCAGATGTGGATAAAAATGGCAAGCGTTGAAATGTGCATCATTTACATCAAAATGCTTGGCAGAGGAACATAAACAAATCTTAAGCAGCCAGAACGGCACAGAGAGAACATGCATGTGAGACCACAACAGCCTATGTAATGATCTGCAGCAACTGAAGGGGCTTCACTTGAATCACGGCTCTTACATCAGGTCCAACTAAACGTTTTATTCTGAATCGCTGTGAGCCTACTGCCAAACCCGATCCAAAGGAAACAATTTTGGGAAGCATGCATCTTTGATCTATTAAAACAAGCTCTCCCTCTTTTGTGTCTCTTCTTCTGGGTTTGTATATGGATCTCTCCTCATCTCGTTATCCATGGTGAAAAGAGAACAGCGATCAGAGCCCCCTTCTGCTCCATTGAGATTGGCATGCTAGATGTCGAATAACAAAGGTAATGAAAACAAAACACGGCGAGGAAGAAAACAAGAAGTCTCAAACAAACCTTTCACACATATGAGGACCAGTAAACCTGAAAGCCAAATATTGTTAGTAATAGGTAACACTGAAGCAATCTTTCAAAATAACTGTGTATCAACAATATTAAATGGCACAAATAACTATTTTGCTTCAAAACAGATTTTACATTAGCCATCAAGTCGTGACTCAACACTGTATGAAATATGTTTTGCACACCTGTTGACCAAGTTGACCAAATGTCCTTATTTCAAACACTGAAATTAAGTTTTTTTTTTTCCTAATTTGCTTTGGTTCAGTTCTTTGAATGAGCATTTTAGTCCCCCAAAACAATAAGACTAAAATTGCTGATTAAAATGGATGAGTTGATTCTCAGAGAAACTGTGCTGCTCTTCATAACTTCTAAGCATTCTTTCATTGTGTGAGCCATCCCATGCAAAATGATCCATTCAATTATTAAAATCTGTCAGAAAAATATATTCCATAAATATGGAATGTTTGTGATGTCTGCTAAATTTGTCGAATGTGTATGCAAATGTGTATTGACTTTTGAAGAGTACAATTTTACCTAGAGTTGAAATCTGTATTTAAAAAGCTCAATGTGATAAGAACGTTCTTGTGTAGTATACTAAGCAGTGAAAGCTTTGAAAAGATGAATGAAAGATTTAAAGATTTTTTTTTTCACAAAAAAGTGAAAGATTTTTTTACAGGGTACAGGGTGACTCCCATGGTGGGAAAAAAACACATCTGAACATCAATTACTGACATAATAATCAGGTTTTTAAGCATATATGAAATGTTTTGTGTGACTTACATTGTTGTAGAGATGCAACAGGATTGTGATATCCCATTCAACAGTTGTGACAAATGTACTCACAGTATAGAGAACGCTTAAAAAAACAAACAAACAAACATTAAATGGCCAAAACGCAGTTTCTAACTGCATAGACACCAATTAGTGTTAAAAGTATCATGGATTTTGAAGGATTCATTCCCATGACAGCCCATAATCACACTATGGTCAAATTATTGCCATTTAGCATTAGATTCTGTTTCTGAAGGCCTTAATAGAGCTAATATTCCCTCTTCCAGCTCCCGTTCACAAAGTTCCTCTATCACCATTTCTCAACTGTACGTTTCCAATCAGTCTGGAACACACAGGGCTGGAGCTGATAAGATACAGGCGATAAGACTCCATTTTGTTATCTCCACCTCCCCTCCACGTTCTCCTGCCCTATTTGCCCACACAGCCTTACTGATTGATGAATGGCAGCTAGCATGGCCAGATGCTAGCCGCTGATAGCGCTTCCATCACAGGCATGGCTGAACTCTCTCTACCTGAAGATGTTTCAAAGAGATAGCATATGGAGGTGTTGGGCTATGATAGAGCTTGTAGTCTCTATTGTAGTTCCACTGAAACACACATGCTAACAGATGTTAGTAGACTGATAGTATTAGCATCACTGTTGTCTAACAGCTGCTGATGAATTGGGGCAGAAGTGAGCTACTGTTAGCACTGGCATGGACATGCTTACTTCAGCACTCTCAAAACTAGCTCCATTCAATTGCAAGAAAGTCTTACTATGAGATATAAAGTTGCATGACTACTGTAATCATTTTTCTACTGTTAAACTAATGTAAAAATACATTTACAGTAGTGGCCAAAAGTGATGTGATGGATATTTGCTTTTAACGACACGTCGGGTTCAATTAAACAAAAATAATATTAGGAGTATAATATATACTATGAGAATACTCTAAATTTGGCTAAAATGACAAAATTATTTGGCAAGAAAGGCAATCTCCAGCTGTCACACGTATTTAGTTCTGTCATGTTTAGTTCAGTCTTACGTCATGTCTACACCTGTCCTCAGTTTAGTTTAATCAGTTACCCTATCATCTGTGTATATTAGTTCCTGTCTGTTTTCCCTCCGTTGTCGGTTATTGTTTGTGCGTAGCACACTGCCGCTCATGTTACCCAGTCTTCTTGTGAATAAACCTGTTTGTGTTTTGCAAACCTTCGTATCCTGTCATCCGGTGTTACAGAATAACTGACCCTCAAAAGAGAAGAACTTCTCAAACGAGAAATAAGGAGAAGATGGACTTACCCACTGCAGCCCTGCTACTGAGTTCGGAAGCCAGGCCCTACCTGGGGGGCATCTTCTGGACGCTCCGGAAGGACTACCGCTCCGTCTCAGCCTGGAAGCCCGGGGTGCGCGCTGAGGTCGAAGTGGGAGTCGACGATTTCGGGGCGCCAGAGTTGCAGCACACGGGACAGTCCATCTCAGAGCCAGGAGCGGACCGGGACTTAATCGATCTGTGGTCCGCGGATCCTTTCCCCACCCAAATCCCCGCCCTTAAAACCTCGTCTTCTTCGCCGGTCCTGTCCGGAAGCCTGCCTGTCTCCCCGATCCCGTCTCCATCGCTGGTCACAACCAGCCCCCTGGATCCTTGGCCACCGTTGCTGTCGTCCAGCTCCTCGGCTCTGTCCCCGCCGCTCACTCCGTGCGGCTCCTCACCAGCGCCTCAGGCTTCCCTTCCACCAGCCCAGGTTGAGGCGGAGTCCCCGGCGTCACTTCAAGCCTCCAGGCCCGCGTCACCACCTCGACCCGTCAGCCAGTCACCAGCACCTCGACCCACACCTCCCTCATCACCTCCTCGGCCCGTCAGCCCGGAAGCTCCGCTGGGCTCCCTCGTCCCTCCAGTTCAGCCTCCGGGGGTCGATGCTCTGCCTCCGCCACGGACTTCCGGGTTGGCAGCTACACCTCCACCCGTCACCCCTACGCCGTCAGCTAGCTCCTCCCTCCCTTCAACCTCCCTGTCATCCTCTGTCACCACAGCATCGCTCCGGTCATCCAGGCCATCGTCGGCGCCTCGGTCACGTGAGTCAGTGGTTTGGCTCCAAACTTCCGGTTCGGCGGTGTCACCAAGGTCCCTCGGCCGGGAGGTTCCGCCGGGTCCTCCACCAACCGCCATGGTTCCACCGCCGTCGATCGGCCCCAGGAAGTCACACCACTCGACTCGCGGGACTCCTCCCTGGCTCCTCCCATCGTCAGCTCCTCCATGGCGTCCGTGGCCATCGGTCCCAGCTTGCTGCCCGCCTCCAGCTACACACCCTTCTCCGAAGCCTCCACCCTATTCTTTTCTCTTCTGTGGACTGTTACGGCGCGAGGACGCGCCTTTCCGAAAGGGGGCGTGATGTCACACGTATTTAGTTCTGTCATGTTTAGTTCAGTCTTACGTCATGTCTACACCTGTCCTCAGTTTAGTTTAATCAGTTACCCTTATCACCTGTGTCTAATTATCATCTGTGTATATTAGTTCCTGTCTGTTTTCCTTCCGTTGTCGGTTATTGTTTGTGCGTAGCACACTGTCGCTCATGTTACCCAGTCTTCTTGTGAATAAACCTGTTTGTGTTTTGTAAACCTTCGTTTCCTGTCATCCGGTGTTACACCAGCATATCATGGAATATGGTTATACAGAAAAAGTATAGAAAACAAAAACCTCACAGAAAATAAAGCACACGTTGACTACAATGTAATAAGTTATTAATACTTTGTTGGTTCTCCCTTGTTTTTGATTACAGCAGCCATTTTCCTGGGTATTGACTCACTGAACTTTGTTTATGTGTTGTGCGTAACTTCTTTCTAATCCTCCTAAGTTATTCCCAAAGTTGAGCTTCATTGGAAGACCTGCATGACTTATCACAATTCAGGTTTATAATTCCCCAGAGGTTTTCAATGGCTTTAAAGGGATAGTTCACCCTAAAAATGAAAATTCTGTCATCATTTACTCACACTCAAGTTTTTCCAAACCTGTATAAAGTTCTTTGTTCTGCTGTACATAAAGGAAGATAATTGGAAGAATGAATGTTTGTAACCAAGCAGATCTCACCCCCCTTTGACTACCATATAGGAACAAATTTGGGGGGTGGGGGGTAAATGATGAGAAAATTTTCATTTTTGGGTGAACCATCGCTTTAAGGTCAGGGAGGCCACTTGAAGACTGAACTGCTGAACATGAACAGTTATTGAACACAATGTTGTTGCATTTGTGGTGTGTTTGGGATAGTTACGTTGGAAAATACATATTTGCTCTCCAAACAGATCTTGACTACATAGTGATCAGCAGGATTTCCAAGTATTGGTCCATTTTCAAAGTGCCAGCAAACTTTGTGGATCCTTACAACACCAGCTGCAGACATGCTTCCCCAACACCATTATGTAAATGGATCCATGCATGCATCTGGTGTTAAAACACTCCAGTTGTTTCCTTTGAACATACCTGATTAGGTTGTTAAATTTTAACTTGTTGGACTACAGAACACGGCTCCAATATTCCACACTCCAGTCCTTCTGTTGTTTGGCAAATTGTGTTTTTTGCAGTTGCTAAAACTAATAAATGGTTTCCTTACTGGTACACAACCTCTCAATCCAGCCTTGTGTAGTTGTTGGCTTACAGTTCAAGATGAAATTGGAGGTTTCTCACAATTGCACGTCTCATCCAGGTCTTTAGTATCTGTTTTGAGGTGGTCACACATTCATGTCATTTTCATCCTTCTGTCAAAATGCTCACTAGTCTTCCCTGGCCAGTCACAGCACTTTATATTCTACATCGTAGTGGGCTCACTGTGCTTTGAAATAATACTGTGGACATTGTGACCATTCACATCCAGCACATGAGCAATATCCAAAACTGATTGACCAGATTTAGCCATTTTAGCAATATTCTCCTGCTCGCAAAGGACAGCTCCTTCCAGCTGGCCATTTTCACTAATACCCACAAAATAACAACTAATAATATAGTACACATGCCACATTGTGATTTATTGAATTATAGGCTATATGCATAATGAGTGCAAGCTTGCTATGACCAGTTGGTTAAAAGTGACTTCCGCACAATTCAGTGTTTCATTGCATAATTAAAATTCATACAATTTAAACATGGAATGAGTACACTAGTTTTACACTTCAGACATAACAGCACAACATACATACAAAATACTTAATAAATATCTAATTGTATCTAACAACTTCACATTGTTTCTCTTAGTAGGATGAAAATAATCTGTTATTCAAACTGTGATTAAATTATATATAGAAAGTGATCAAAGAACACTCCCTTTATAATCACTAGAAAAGGGCGAGTTTTCTGAAAACTCCCGTAATGAATCTCTTATTTACATTGTGTTTGCACTGTTAGTTATGAAGAAAGCATTCGTTAGTGTGCAGAAATCGAGTTAGAGATTTCAAGCACTCAAAATGTCTGTGATCAGCTACATGCTCATCACTGCAACCTTTCAGGCCACGATTCATGTAAATATAATGCTATAATCAACCCTTTTCATGATTAGTAAACCTTGAGAACTGTAATAGCAAAAACGTGCTAAAAGTTTTTGAGAGAATTCCACATGGAATACTTAGCTATTTCCATATGTAAAGATGTTAGCCAATTTAAACTGAAGTCGCCCAGCAGACACGCCCCTTAAAACAGAGCGTTTAAATCAGAGGGCTAAAATCATGGTAGGAAAAATGCCTTTAATTTCTAAATTATGACAATTTTTAATGTAAAAATCATACTAACATTATAAGTGCACCCCAGGAAACAGTATAAACTACTAAAATAAGGCAGTTCATGACCCCTAAAATGGACAGTAGAAAATGGACTGTAGACAGATAAAACACTAGAATGTTACATTATCCCAGGAAGACCAAATATATAAAATAATGAGTGATTAAAATGAAACATGATTAGACACCATGTGACTGCTGCAAGGGTCACATCTCCTCAGTGTTGGTGTGTTTGATGACCTCCAGACTTTGGAACACACAACACAAACAAAATCCTTTCACAGGTCTGAGTGGAGAAAGGGGAGAGAAGAGGGACAAAGACAGATAATAGCAGCTTTTTCCCTCTCATTTTTTTTTCTCCTCCTCTGTGGGGGGTAAAGATAATTCAGTCTAGCTTGTTGGAGTGCTGAGAGAGAGAGAGTGATTAGAGGAACCCACCGTTAATTAAAGCGAAATAGAAAAGAAAGAGTGAAATTAAACCTGCTGCGATGAATACTCCATTAACTATGAAAAGTGAGTGAGGGGGGAGAAAGAGTGAGAAAAAAAGATGCCGTGAAACAGACAGTCAATTTTCACATCTAGAAGGGCACTGTGACCCGGTATTTTTTTTTCCCAACTTGTGGAAAATCGAAGTTGCAAATTAGTCCTTAAGAAGAGAAATAAGCTGTTCTCCATGGTGGAGTGTTAATGCTGTAAGAGGGTGAGCTCAGGTTGCTGTTCATTATTTTGCCACCTAATTACGTCCATCCATCCATCCTTCCTTTCATCCATCCATCCATCCATCCATGATAACTATCCACAGGGAATTAACTTTGACTCAAGGAAAGTTGACAATGAGATTGAATTACAAAAATCCAAATCTCATTTTAAATCTGTTACTGAGGTAAAATTAAATGATCACACACTTGACAGTAGTTGTCTGTTGAATATTGAGTTCCTTTGCGTCTAGAGATCCGGCCTCACCGCGGTCCACTAACCTCAAAGCTACATTACATGTATCTGGCATCATCTCTTTGACATCCAAACAAACGGTTTAACAAATATTCCTACAGGTCAGGTAAATGCTTGTTTTAGTTAGACAATATAAAAGATTCACACGGTTAAAGCGCAAGATGAAAACCTTTAATCAATTATGACAATTTAAAGGTAAAAACACTAAGAAGTTAATAACCAGCCATGTACCAATCCTTCTGCTAAACCGAGATAAACGGAAGCATTGCTGCACCTAAATATGTTGTTCTACCTAAATGTACTGAACCTTGTTTTCTCTCAACATCACACAGATCTCATCAGCAGGGTTTGATCTCTGTGTTTTCCATCTCTTTTTCTCTCTCACTCTCTGTGCTGTCTCACAGCTACTTCCTCTTGCTTTCATCTGTGGCGCTGTCAGGAGACTGCTGCAATAGCTACATGTGTGTTGCGTTTAGCACCCTCATTAACCACGCTTTTGTTTTGCTGCACGGTGTTCAGACTTTGCGCTTTTGAGAGGGGGGGTAACATTCTTTGAGCTATTAAATCTTTTCTCACCTCTCAATTCACCGCCATCGGCTGAGCCAGAAATAAGGGATCATACAGACATAGAGAGGAAGGAATATATGGAGAGTTGAAGAACAGCGCTGTTTGATTTGATGAGAGCTGATGGAAATGGGTCAGGATGGGTAGTCATGTAGGGCTGCGTGTCTTTTTGCCCTCCGGTGTGTGAATGACCTGTTGGGGCTCCGTGCACAGGTTTCACACCCTTAGGGTGAGCACAAACTCCTACTATCTGTCAAATGCAGTCAGATGCCCAGCCATCCAAGGAAGCAAAAAATGAACGTTGTATGAAACAGCAACATCACAATCACATCACCTTGAGAAATCAACCCCGGGTATGTGTATGTGTTTCTTACTAATTTGGCTTAGAGCGTACACATGGACTTATATGAGACCTGTAACATAAAGATAATGATACTCACTGTAAACCCTAATGCTCAAAATAATTCATTGGTTTGAACAGAGTAAACTTAAATTAAACAAATTAGTTCAATCAAATGAACTTTTTATTTTGAGTTCACAAAACTGACACATTTTAAGTCATCTAAGTTGTTTCATTGTTTTGAGTTTTATGAACTTGTTTCTTTCAATTTAGACAAACTTAAATTGAACTGAAACTGGACTGAGATTCCCATTTCCCAACATGCTTTGCCATCACGTTCTGAAGGGAGAGTAAATGTGTTGTATAATGTTTTTTTTGTGCAAGATTAATGTTAAGTGGAATATTTAGTCGTGTTTAAAGTTTTGCTATACTAAATTAAAAGAGTTTCTGTTATGTTGGGTTTTTGGGGGGTTGCCATCATGGTTGAGCATGAGCTTGGTTTAAGATATATGTAAATGTATGTTAAATTATATTGCTGTAGTCATTAGCAATTGCTATGCTAATTGTTACTAATTAGCAAGTTTACATTTATTGAATTAGCTAGTTAAAGCTATTCAAGTTTCTATTACTAAAAATATTTAAATTGAGATTACAAGATATTTTAAGTTAAAAGAATGAATTAGCTTGCTCAAATATTTGAAGTTAAGAGCAATTAAAATGTATGAGTACAACAATAATGTATGAGCCAGTCCTGCTTGCTTAAACTTTTAATTTCTTAACTTAAAATTTTTGATGTAACTGATTACCTCAATTTTTTTTTGAGTTTTGCCAACTTATTCGGGTTTACAGTATACTGTATGGAATTTCTATATTTATAAAAATCATGGATGTGTACATAATAATGGGAAACAGAGATCGGCATCATTAGCTTGGAAATCACTAAAAAGATTGTTACTAAGGCAGAATTTATTTAGAGAAAGTTGCAAACAATGTTATCTGAATTGAAGCAAAATAACTAACTATATTCAAACTGCTCACTCACATGGGCTGTGTTTAACTCCCTGCCACCATTTTAAATGCGTTCAACTTTGTCAAGTGGTCAAGGGAAGTTTATTTGGACAGACCCTCAACCCCTCCATTTTGACAGAGGGAGCGAGTTTATTCATATGGACACTTCCTGCAGTTCCATAAACAACAATGCAACACGATTGTGAATTCACAACAGCGACTTGCAGTGCTCACCCTTAATTTACCCACACACTTTACATGACTCAAATGATGGAGGGAAACGTATTTTTCTGCTGTAAGTTAAGTGATCAAGGGCTTAGGCCGTTCCATTTATACCCATTGCAATGGTTCTTCCTGTAGTGGGTACTCGTGCACAGTAAGCACAATATGTAAGATTTTTGGATTTAAATATCCCAAAACCACTAGAACAATGCCACGTTTTGTTGACTTGTGTACTTACATAGTCCCAAATGTTTCCAACAATGTTTGAATTCAGAAAAATCTGCCACCAATCTCAACAAATTAGAATACTTCATAAGACCAATAAAAAAACATTTTTAGTAAATTGTTGGCCTTCTGGAAAGTATGTTAATTTACTGTATATTCACTCAATACTTGGTAGGGGCTCATTTTGCTTTAATTACTGCCTCAATTTGGCGTGGCATGGAGGTGATCAGTTTGCGGCACTGCTGAGGTGGTATGGAAGCAGTCCCATTGGATTGCTTTCCATCGGCTGTGAAGGTGATGACAACATTGATGATTCCACGCTCATTCACGGTGTTACCAAGCTACAACTTTGCTATTGTTTTGAATAAGCGATCTCTAATGGCAAAACTTTCATACTGCCTTTAAATGCAGCCAAGCTAATTAAGGGATTATTTTCTTTACTTATTCATCAAAAAAGAACCAGTTAAAAAGAGTAAGTTCTTCTTTTATTGGGCATCACAGTTCTTGTTATGTTCCTTGTGTGTTGAAAATACTGGCACGCATTCCAATGAAATAATATCTAACGAAATCGCAGAAGACAAAGCAGAGTTTTCCCATCTAGATTTAGAATATTTTTGCAAATTTCACTTTTTTGCACCATTTTAGGCACATTATGCATTTTAAATGAGAATTCAAAACTCAAAACAAAGATTATTTGTTGAAATATTCGAGCAACTGATTAGGGAGTTTGATCAGTGTGTGTGATGCTAATAATTCAAGCTTCAATTCTCCCTTCCTTCTCTTTCCCCCATTTTGTTAGTTGTAAGAGCCAGAAATAAAATCAATTTCATGTGCTGCTGAAAGCTTTAGATCTTTTTCATTACTTTCTATTCTTCTCTCTGTCTTCCTCGTTCTTAGTGGGGGTCTTTCGATGGAGCCATATGGTGAGTGTGAGCGGATCGGGGTGGTTGATGGGTGTTTCACCTCCACACAAAAGCGGGGGGCCCTTCTGAATGATGCCTATGAATGCATGAGGACAAGCGGCGTGAAAAGGAACCTGTGGCTGTGTCATAAAGGAGCGCCGGGGGAGGGGCCCCATATGACATCACAAAAAAGGGACAAAAGAGTTTAGCAGGTCTTTCTCCTCAGTGCACTCCACCCCCTGCCAGAAAGCACCAGCTAATTATCCAACATCCTGACAGGAGGGAGTGTGTATGCATGTATGCGTGTATCTAGACTGAGATTGAGCAGCCGGGTTCACATGCTTTTGGCTCCAACTGAGAAATGTAACATCTCCACAGCTCTGATGGATGAGGTTTTGTATGCGTGTGCATGTGATGAGTTGTTTCAGAATGTTGCATAAGATATGAGATGCCTCTTATCATTTAAGCAATCATTAAAACAATCTATGCCTTTACAGCAATAAAATGAAACTAGATTTACTGAAGAAAATCAATGTGAGGGGTGCTTGTGTGTGCAAAACTCCCCATGGCGGTTGTGAAGGCCAGAACTCAAAGATAAGGATGACCCACATCACGTCAACCTTACTGGTACATTGTTATGTGGTAAGTAAGGTGTTGCTTAGGTGTTCTGGGTGATTGCTAGGTGGCTGCCAATAGCAAACCATACAATAAGAATATACTGCACATTTGTATGCAATAAGCATCCTGGTCTCGAATTGCAATGATTGCTAAGCAGCTTTCTATGAGAGAGAAAGGCCAAACAATGATCGTATTCAGTGGTCGAACCCCCTTTTTCCCCTCTGTCCAGCTCTAAAACACATCTGTTTTCACGGTACTTGACTGACGCACTATTGCCAACACCCTTTCAGTCGTATCCCTCCCACTCTCTTTCGAATGATGATGTTGGGTATGAATGTGCTACAGCACTAGTGGGAGAAGAACATTTGGTGAGGGGTTTGGGTAAAGGAGCTCCCCATTCATATACACATCATTACCCCTGCAAACATTCACTCTACAGATGGACTCGCTGAAAACACATGCACACACCCTATTGTCCAATAATATACATTCTCTCTCTCTCATTCCCCTTGTAAAGCTTTCTTTTGCATCTCAAATGAATTTATATCCCTTTTTGGAGTCAAATGGCTAATCTAAAGATTTAGTTTATTGCAGGACGTTCTTTGCCTTAGAGCTCTTTTCAGTTTTTCCCCACATACTGTGAATATTGAAGTATTTGTAAGACTGGAACCCAGATTTCTTATGAGCACTACAGCTCAACATTCTATGTGCACATAACTAGACTACAGGTCTGATGTTCTTAGCAGTTTTTTTAAAAGTATTTCAGCCTGCCCAAAGTAAATAATGTACCATTTTCTTTCATTCTAATAAAACTTTTACATTTTCCGAAGAAGGGTGCAGGGTGATAGATTTTCTGAATAGAATGTGAATCTTTGAATAGAATGTTCTTTGCCCAGGTCAAAAAGTCTCTATTATATTCTGGTGTAGTAATGGCACAGGCTCCTTCTTTAATTTAAGTCTATTAAATTAGGCAAAAAAATATACATTTGACTCACTAGTGCAAATGGTGCATGACTAGCATTGGGCAAAATAAATGATACACTTTGGGAAAAGTACGATTTTTTTAGCAAGAATACTTTCAGCAAGGATACATTAAATTGGTCAAAAGTGATATTTATAATGTTATTAAATATTTCTATTTCAAATAAATTCTTCAAAATCAAATCTTGAAAAAGTATCACAGTTTCAAGACAGTTTCCACTGTTTTCAACATTGGTCATAATAAGAAATGTTTCTTGAACACCAAATCAGCTCATCAGCATCAGATCATATGACACTGACGACTGGAGTGATGATGTTTAAAATTGATCTTTTTCATCACAGAATACATTTATTTTAAATTGTAGTAATTCACAAACAATTCACAATTTTGATCAAATAAATGCAGCTTTTCTATTTCAAAAATATTTTAAAAAATCTTAACAACCCCCCAAACCCTTGAATGGTAGTGTACATTGTTTATTAAAACTGATTAAATACATTTTAAAATACATTTTCAGTTAAAATCTGAATGGTGCACAACTATTTTAATAATACTCATGCCTTAAAATAACCAATTATAAACTCTGTCTCATGTGCATTTTCATCGTGAAATGGTACTTCTATCCTTCTAACGGCTGACATAACACTTTATCTCAGAAGATGAAAAAAATCCTTATTTTTTATGTTTGCAGAACCAAAACACACTTCAACTCCCTCAAGTCCCTCTCAGCGTCAAAACTTTTCAGGTTCTTTCTCTGAATGCATATCAAAATAATGACCATGCCTGGCAGTGAGAAGAGGCCTGGGCCATTGTTGGGGTTGTCAGGGAGGTCTCATTAAAAGGGACCAATGGACAAATGGGGCGCCTGTAGGCCTTTGTCTGAATGGAATACCCTCACACTAAACTTCCACTCCATCACTCCGGGACCCTTATGGCTCAGCAATCCCCTCCCAATGGACTCAATCTAAATCTGCTGTAGCAGAAAGGACCAGTGCAGGAATGAAATATTGGTCGCCCCTCCCAACCCCTTTTGTTCGTACAGGACAGTTGGATGGTGAGGTCCGGAATGCTAAACTGGAGGTTCTTTATTAGGTTCACTGATGGGTCACACTCACTTTTCAAGGGGTGATTTATACCAATTGGTGGCCTGTTCAGATCTATGAACGATGGTTTGGATATGCGTGTGCGATTTGGGGCAGCAGCCAAAAATAGATTTGAAAATGGAGAGTGCGATATGTTTCACCGCTCTACCATGCTAAAATAAGTTGCTCTTTTCGGGGGTGCAAATGAACTGTCAGGGGTTCGGAGACAAACCTATTTCGGCAGCAGCAATAGTGCAGCGTTAACTGCTTTTGCTTCCTGCAAAATGCAAAACCCTTGGAAAAAAACAGTCAATAATAAGGACCACTCTTTGAATTTTCAGCATTTTGAAATGTTCTTGGAAATGTTCTGCCCTCTAACAACAAATGGTCTTTTAGTAGTTATTTTTAATTCAACCCCCCTCCGTCCATCTCAAGGAATGCTGGGAAATTCTAACTTTACTAAATATAGCTGCGATGACTGTGATCAGAGTAACAAAAAACATGTGTGCATTTTCACCCAGTTTTGGGTATGAAAGGATGTCGTTCTTACCCTTTCGTTTCGTGGGTGATGGGATGGATTCCATTCAGGAAGTCCCATGACCTTTGTGTGTCAATTTACACAAACAGTGAAATGAAAGTGAGTCTGTTATGCTGATGCATTCTACCGGTGACCTGTTTGGGTTATGTGTACAACTTGTCATCATCAAATTCTCCACATAGTGATGTAAATGACTCACTTTAGGACAAACGTTGACACAGACAAGTGTGTGTGGGGCTATTCAGCAGAAACCTTTATGTAATCCCAGATGTTGATCCAGGTCCAGCCTCTGCAGGGGGGAAATGTGTCACCTCGACTTTCCTTTCCATTCCCTAAAGA
The DNA here is from genome assembly GCA_038088235.1 of Zacco platypus. Classification (NCBI taxonomy): domain Eukaryota; kingdom Metazoa; phylum Chordata; class Actinopteri; order Cypriniformes; family Xenocyprididae; genus Zacco; species Zacco platypus. Next base: position 9,368,997 of record CM076084.1, read on the forward strand.
TATTATTGAATGCAGGCATGCATCACAATGAGAACTTGAAAGCATGGTTCCCGTACGGGTCCCTGCAGTGCATTACAGAGCCCAAATAAGCATTCCCTAGTATGCTGGCTCAAGCAGTTTACTTCACTTTATTGTTTTAAAGTTTAATGTATATTTTTTGAGGATATCGTTTTGTTCTGGTTAAGGAAAAAAGCATCTGCCTTAATGGGGTCAAGATGGAGCCATTCGTTTTAAGGACATAAATGTCAGCAGTAATCAAAGCTGTTAGAGCGTGATATCAATCTTCAGCATGTTTTGATATTTTGGTGCAATATCTGGGTTTCTTTAGTAAGGAGAATGCATCTCTGTAATGTAAAACTAATTGAATTTGCGGTGGTCCACTTTTGCCAGAAACGTGAGGGGAGTTTTATGAGAAGTCAGGTTGACATCATGCATTCATTCTGCTGGAAGGAGGAACGCCCAGCGAAGACGCTGCATGGAGCAGATGACTATAGAAAGCCAGCAAAGAAAAATTAGGAAAACACTTCATCATCATTAGAGAAAATGAGCGGCAGAGAAAAATGCAAAGTAAAAGGATACAAAAGGTGGGCCAAATATAACTATTTCTGCAAACTTTTGTTTCGCATTCAAAACTTGACAGCACATCCTGCAGAGAAGTGATATTTCTCCAAAACATATGTCATAATCTTTGGACATTAACTGAAAAAACAACTCCACCCGAGAGAGAGAAAGAGCGAGAGAGAGAACTATCTGTCATCTAGCAGAGTGAGCGACCTAACAAAACAAAACAGCAAATTCATAAATTAGTTATTCAGCCAAATCAAATACATGTCTGCTGTCAAACTGAAAACATAAATATATTCCATTAAGGAAACGCTGCAGTGTTCAAGATAAACACATTTTCTGAGTATTTTCATAATTCCCCCAGCAAGAAACTTTACTTATAAAGTCTACACTCAAAAAGTCAAGCAAGAATGCGGTTGTAAAAGAGATTTTATGTGCAAGAGATTTACTTGAAGAGGTTAGCAAGGTCCCATTAACGCCTGATGGCAAATGCTAATGGAAAGCTGGAATCGAACCCAAATTTCCCACATGAGTACCACAACACAACATTTCAAGGGCACATAATATTATATTACAATGTTTTAACAATTTCCAACATACATACAATACATTGGCTGTAGTGGTACAACGGATCACGTAATTCACGGTTCGGATCGAATTACTGTTTTTGAGTCACGGATTGGATCCTTTTCGGGTCAACAATAAAAAATTTTTTTTATGACAGAAATTTCTTATTATTGCTGTTAACATAGCTGTTGCAAATGAAGATATTTTACATATATTATTATTTTTTTGTGACTGTACGTCTCTGTTCTCATATTTAAAACTTGCCGTCTCACACTGCATTACTTTACACATTTCTTACCTAACTTATTTAAACATAACATGACAAAAATGTGTGAAATATGCCCCCCCCCCCCCCGCAAAAAAAAACAACCTGAATTGCTCTGTTTTTAAGTTAACTTTTGAGTATTCGCTGGGTCACATGACCATAAATGATAAAATTACTTCCTTGCAGTCGCCATTGCCTTTCGTGAAGGGATACAATTGTTCACTTTTGTTTTAAACACCCCTACAAATAGTGTCCCATTTGTAATCTATTGAATGTGTAAACTAGCAAGACAACACACTTGCAAATTATAAACTTTCAGTCTATGGCGATTAAACTTGAAATTAATCAATACAGACCACAGATCAACAATGACCCATTTAACCCTTAATTAGATGTAACGGATTATATGCTAGGTAAAAGGGTTGTCCAGTATGAAAAATCATTTACACTAGACCACTAAACGTAATTTGATTCATCTGCCCCGTTCACACCTGCATTTAGCACTGTCCACTTGTGATTGGATCACTGAGGTGGATGTTACAGTAATACCAGGTGCAGACGGGGCCTCTGTCTTTGAGTTTACCATGAGACACACAAGCTTCAGCTCGACTAGACGAGTAAAACAGAGACAAACATATTTGTTTGGACTTGAGAGAGAGAGAAAAACAAAAAGACAAAGAGAGAGCAAGAAAGTGAGAGAGAGGCAAATGTTTTAGCAGAGAGCAGAGAAAATAGCTGTCTGTGAATGTGTGATAGTGAGAGAACGACTGACAGTCCAGCCGAGAAAAAGAGCGAACGCGAGAAAAAGGGACGACAGGTACATTGAAAAGTCAAAGGAAAAAAGACACCTCTAGTAAAAGATGTTAGAGGTGTTAGCGGTGATAGAGGAAAGGCAGAGCTGTCATAGTCTTCTGCCTCATTTGGGGGAAAACCGAAAGACAACTTGTGCTGGAAACACACAGACGTCAAAAGGAGATACGTAAACACTGACAAAGAGTGAAATGGAGGAAAATGAAAGAGACAGAAACCAGTAGAGATGCCTCCTTAACCCCATAGGCAGCTTTTTCTCTGCCTTTCTCTCTCTCTTGCTCAACGTCTCCTGTAAATTCAGCTAACACACTTCCTTTGAAGTCTCACACAGATGGCAGACATCCTTTTCCTCACTGCCTGCCTGCCTGTCTGGGCAACCCTTCACTGCCAAACTGAGGTGTGCCAGTGTGGGATCAAAACACTTACATGTAAAGAAAGGTAGCCTTTTCACAATAGTTTTCACTCAAATCGTTGTTTTGTTGCATGATGCAAGAGAATTGACTTCTTTATGTCATGTCAAAACTAGAAAAGTTCTTCAAGCCTCCATTTGACTCTGTGTGTGTGATGCAATATACAATTGTGAGGAGGAACAAATTAAATTTTAAAAGCTTTTGTTGCAGATCTGGTTTGTGTGAAAGCAGTTTTCTGCATTTGTACACAAAGAAAGGTGGTTTGGGCTAAAGAGATTCATTTCTAAAACGTTGAACTTCTCATTTTTAGAAAGCTTTGTGAGACAAAACAAAGCATGTAACTGATCGAAAATGATTCATTGATGACTAAAGTTGACTAAACAAATGTCTTACCAGTCTTTTCTACATCAAAATCTTTGTATCTTTTGCAAATTATCTGTGACATTGTAGATTCTCATTTTTTTCTCACAACTGCAAGTTCAATTCTGACTTTTGTTTGTAAGAATTGCGAGATATAAACTTGCAATTGCGAGTTACAATGTCAGAATTGCGAGATATAAAGTCACTATTGCGAGATTCAACCTCATAATTCTGACTTTTTTTCTCGCAATTCTGACCTTTTTCCTCACAACTGCAGGATATAAATTCTTATTTCTTTTCTCAGTTTTGTGAGATATAAAGTCCAATTCTGAGGCAAACAAGATTGACTTTTTGTCAAATGAGTTTATATCTCACAATTTGGACTTTATAACTAACAATTGACCCTTCACAAACAGTTTGATTGACAGGCGATCTAACCAATCATAACCCTGAATCCACCATTTTTTCGACAACGCAGTCAGGGGAGTTAGTAGATTAACGGTGGTGAACTTGATTTTGAAAAATTATGTGTACTCACGTATTTCCGTGCTTGAAACAACATTCCTTCTGATGTTCATTCATGTTCATTTGATGCTATAAATGAACTAGTATGAAGAGATGATCGGTTCACATTGCTCCGTGATGTATTTTTTGCTGTGTGAGAACATGATGTGTGGCGTGAGAGCACATGGCTTGTCGGAAAAAGCAACAGTAACTAAAGGGGGCGGGTCTTTGCGAAGGGTCGATTGGAATGCAGTGGAATACAAAAACGCACTCAGTGTGAATGTCCTCATAGTGTGCATGTAAAGTTTTAGTGGTATATCTAAAGTGACAAAAATAAGAAAAAGGAAGGATAAAATAAAACAGTGAAGCGGCCATCAATTCATTTGATTCATTTGGGTGCTGGAATCAAACTAGGGTTAAGACCAAGCAATCAAATCAACTGTGACAACAGCCTAAAACTAAACAAAGACACAGAAATGGTTATAATGGCCCACATATGAATAGAAATATGGAATCAGATCTGTATGACAGGCTGTGGAGGACTGAGAGAGAGAGAGGCGAGAGAAAGAGAGGGTGGTTTGAATGCATCAGCCAAGAATTTCCCATGTTTATTATTAATGGCCTCTCTCTTAAAAATGACACTTCCCCAATTTCATCAAGTCACCGTCTCCAGGGCTGTTTATCACGTGTGTGTGTGCCTGCATTTCACTGTGTGGGCTACAGTATGTGTGTGTGTGTGTGTTTTTCATCATTCTGTGCCAAAGGCTAGATTAATCCAATCTATCACCACCAAAACCTGTGCGACCTTCATATGTGTCCCCACTGAATCGGCAACTCTCTGGACCCGCTTTTGGACCCAAAAATAAAAGAACAGCAGAAAAAAGATTTTCATAATAGACGTTACACATTATGATGAATTGAGGTTGTGGTTAACTATTGCGGTAAATGGCACGAAAAAACTATAAAACATTTGACACATACGTTTAACATTTAACTTTATTTACAGAGATGATGAAATGATGTATAGAAAAAAATGATCTCTTCACTGAAAAAGAATGAAACAAAGAACAAGTGAACAAAAGAAAGAAACAATCAAAAGCAAGCAAGTAAACAAGCAAGTGAAAAAACAAAACAGAAAGTAAAAATGGAAGAAAGAAATATGGAAAAAGCTAATAAAGTTAATAAAAACCATGGAAAAACAAAAGAACAAGGTCATAAATGATAAAATTATGCATAAATCATCTATATTCACTATACTCTTCTTAGAAGGAAAAGATAATGAATGAAGAAATGATAGTAAGAGTTAATCAACAAATAAAAGAACAAAAACATGCAAAAGTGAATGAAAAAAGAAAGCTAGCGAATTAACAAAAGCAAGAAAGAGTTAATGAACAAAAAAAATGAAAGAAAAAGCAAAGTAACAAATGAAAGAACGTGGAAAAAAGAATGAAAGAAGAAGAAAGACTGATCGAACGAGTAAAAAAAAAAAAGGTAAGAGGTAGCCTGCAAATAAACAAACAACAAAAGCATAAAAGAAAATAAAGCAGGAAATATAGGATCTATTCCCAGGAAGTATATTCCTGCAAGCAATATATTCAAGCCAAGCCATGGGTCTCTCTCTCTCTCTCTCTCCCCACCAGACCTTTAGGTCAAATGTGGACATAAAGCATTTGAACGGCAACAGAGAGGGTGTGGGATAGACATGTGAACACTTCAGAGTGTGCTTTATGCTTTTCCAGTCCAGGCAGGAGTAAGATTAAGAGGATATGCTAAATCATATATATATATATATATAGAGAGAGAGAGAGAGAGAGAGAGAGAGAGGAGAGAGAGGAGAGAGAGGAGAGAGAGAGAGAGAGAGAGAGAGGAGAGAGAGAGGCCTTAGAGGATATGTGGAAAGCATAATGTTCATTTCCCTGGTTCATTCCTCTGCATGGATTATATTCTTTTCAAAGTAAAGCAAGTCTGCTAGCCATCGATAAAATTCCAGTGCCATTGCAAATGTTAGCATCATCTAATTTAATTCAATCCGATGACTTTAAAACTTATTTTATTTCCCTATGTTTGAGGTTTTATTCATAGCAAACAATCAATAATTTCTGTCTCTGTCATAAATCGTGTGGATCTTTCATTGGCTTTGAGTAACTTTCAGTGAAAAATGTGCAATAGGTGCTTCCCTCTGTTCCTGAAATGTGCTGCTGCAGCAGTAAGTGGACATAGTGATTAGGTAAGAAAATGCTCTTCTTCAAATTCTCCTCCTCCATTTCTCCCAGAAAGCATTTGTGGGTGACAGGAAGTGAGACATTAGCATTGTTTATTTATCCCCCAGTTCACTCATTCTTTTTCTAAAATGGTTCCTCACATCTGGTGGCTATTACTCTGCCCCGGACATCAGCACTCTGATCCAGAACCCTCTGCCACTCTTCATAGTGGAACATTAACCCAACGTGGACAGATAGCATCTCAGCACTCCAGAACCATTATGCTAATTTGATTTGTGCTATGCATGGCTGAATTTGCCCATCAGATAGCATTAGAAACTACATGTCCGTAGCGAAGGCTAACGGATCTTGAGGGGGTACATCACTGGTTTACAGTGGTTGTATGAATTGGGAGAGATCTGGGAAAACTGGTGATAGTAATATATTTGTGTGTGAAGGTATGTTTCATTGAGATTTCTGTCTATGGTTAGACTCTAACTATCAGAATCTGTCTGGTATTTCATTGTGGTTAGAGCTCTAATGGATAGTTAGTAGTCCAGTGTTCAAAATTTATGGGGACTATGAACACCTCATTAGAATTAAAGGAATAGTTCAGCCAAAAACATTTTCTCACCCTAAAAACCTGTATGACTTAAAGGGTCAGTTCAACCCAAAATGAAAATTCCGTCATTAATTACTCACCCTCATGTTGTTTCACACCCGTAAGATCTTCGTTCATCTTCGGAGCACAAATTAAGATATTTTTTTATAAAATCTGATGGCTCAGTACTGCCTGCATTGACAGGAAGTTAATTTACACTTTCAAACACCCAGAAAGGTACTAAATATATATTTAAAACTGTTCATGTGAGTACAGTGGTTCAACCTTAATTTTATGCAACGATGAGAATACTTTTTGTGTCCCCCCAAAAACAAAATAACAACGTTATTCAACAATATCTAGTGATGGGAAATGTCAAAACAAAATTTACAAAATCTTTTGTTTCAAATTTGTTTCGGAGCATGTATCAAACTGCCAAAGTCACGTGAAACACTTAAGCCTCGTTTATTGAAATCATGTGACGTTTATCAGTTGACACGCTCCGAAACATTGATTCGAAACAAAAGATTCATAAAGCCTCGAAGCTTCAGGATAAAGGATGAATAAAGGATAATAGGTCTATCTCATTCTTTATAAATTGGTTGAGTGATGATTCAATGACTCACTCATAATTCAAACACAAACTCCACACCTCCAAACACGTGTACTTCCCTATACGAAAGCAGTATGACCAAGAAATAGCAATGTTCAGATAGTCATAAAACAGAAGGTGAGAAAATTACCTGGGCTGCCTACTATTTACTAACCCATGAGGCCACAGGCGAGGATTTGTATATAGTATATACTCACTCATCACCACCTTCTGGTGATACAACGTAACCTGCAGAAATATCACTGAACGAATCAGTCATTTAATCTTTTTTTTAGTGAACACAAAATCCTCTTTACTACTGAATTCTTCTTTAAGTTTTTAATATTTGTTGACGAGGATGTGTAAATTAACATTAATTTCATTATTTTGACCTGAAACAGATTTTTTTTCTTTTATTTAGCAAGGATACATTACATTTTTCAAAAGTGACAGTAAGATTTTTCAAATAAGATAAGAAGATGTTTATATATTAAATAAAATAAAAGATGTTTATATATTTTTAACAAAAGAAACATGAAAAAAAGTTTTCCAAAGGTTTCCATGAAAATATTAAGCAGAACTACTGTTTCCAACATTGATAATAATAAGAAATGTTTCTTGTGAAGCATATTTGAATGATTTCTGAGTAATGGCTGCAAAAAAATTGCTTAGATATGACAAAAATATATATTTAAAAAAATAAAATAGAAAATCATTATTTTAAATTCTAACAATATTTCACAATTGTACTGTATAAATGCAGCCTTGATGAGCAAGAGATTTCAATCAAAAACATAATAAAAATATTACTGACCCCAAGCATTTCAACATAGTGATGTATAAGGTCAGAAAAGACTGGCTACCAGGGTCTGGTCCCCTAAAAGCCCTGAAACATTTTGATCACCAAATCATTTAGCAGACATTTCTATTTGAAAAGAAACAGTAAGCTTAAAACATGTACCCTTATGTCACCTGCAAAAGTGGCATTTGTTGAGTGGGGATCAACATACAGCCTAGATCTTTAACCACTAAGCCACAACACCCACTACTAATATGCCGGAAATCTAAACCACAGTTTGCTCTATGGGAAAATGGGAAAGAATTGGAGTTAGTTTCCTGGGAACGGTAGATCAGTCACACTCAAACAGGATGTTAGTGTTCTTTAAAGACATTCCACAAATGGCACTGGGACTTCTGTCTACATATATTCAACACTACTCAAAATAGACCGTATATGAGCAATATGTGTGAGCCTGTTCGGTTAACGCATGAATAAATTACAGAATGTGCGGGTAAAGTGCTTTATGATTAAAAGAGGGAAAGAATGAGTCAGTCAGTTGTAAGGAAATTTAGTGGCATACATTGATGGATGATTAGTTGGAGAATAAGTGCGGAAAAATTGCGATGTAACCCGGATGAATTTGTGATTGGAAAAAAATAGAAATAGCTTTGAAAATATCAACTGCATTCCTTCTGTGCAGCTGAAATCGGCACACTGCCCTTGTTCATTAATACCGTGATGGATTTCTATAAGTTAAATATAATTGAAGCTCTCAATTGCTTAAGTCGACTCCAGGGGCAAAAATGACTTATCTTTCATACTCAGCGGCAGCCCTCCCTTTGCTTTCTTTCACCATGTACATTAAATCAATGGCCGTGTTACCAGTTCATGTTTGATTCATGACTGATGTAAATTGCCATATGAATATGTAATGGTGAATATAAATGATAGATTAGCTAAAGAAATTGTAGCATGGGCTTTTGAAGAGTTTAGAAATAAAGTGAACAGTAGAGACACAAGGTCAGAGCCTTGATTTCTCACATTTACCTACATACTTTGCCCTTGTCGACACAGTGCTCTTTGTGGAGCATGATAATAAATAGAGGTTTGTGAGTATCTGATATGATATGCTGGGCTTTAGAATTCATTCATTTGATTTAAGCACTTATATTAGCTGAAGTATTCACAGACAGATGTATATGAGAGGCATAGCTGAGCTAACGTGTGTGGAAAAAAAACTATTTCATTAACAGCTAAAAATGTTAACAAGGTTCATTAATGTTAATAGTCTCAGAAAAAAAATCTGAATATGAATTATTTATTAATAATTTTGCCCTAATTAAATAGTAAGTTTAAACCCTGTGCCTCCAAGATTTTTCATGATTTAAGAATTTGAAAAACAAAAACAAACAAACAAACAACAAAAATATGTCAAACAACAAATAATTACTGGAAAAAAGTAGTTCAGTCATGAAACTCGAGGGCACAGGCTGATAAGGCAATCTGTTATCACGTCATTACAACATGAGACAAGCCGATTCGCCTTTGCTGATCCGGCAGCCAATGGGATTGGTTATTTAATGTTCGCTGTAGACTAATCCTGCTGCACGTTATTAGAGTTCCTCTGAAACCCTCTACCTCCCCAGCTCCACCTGCCTAGAACCATTGCCAAGATCTAATACATTAACATTGTTCAATTCAATAACATGCTGAGACTATTTAAAGAGATGTCATTCTGTGATTAATATTACTGAAATTTTAATAATAATACAAAACCTACATTTAAAACTTAACTAAATCCTGGTGATCTATGAGTCAAATCTTTTCCAATATGATTTAACACTAGAGAATTTGGTATCACTTTACAATAAGATTCATTAGATAAACATTAATTAATGTATTAACTAACATGAACTAACCATGAGCAATACATTTGCTACTGTATTCACTAATCTTCGCTAACGTTAATTAATGAAAAAACAGTTGTTCATTGTTTGTTCATGTTAGTTCACAGTGCATTAATGTTAACAAGATTTTAATAATGTATAAGTAAATGTTGAAACTAACATTAACAAAGATTAATAAATGCCATAGAAGTGCAGATCATTATTAGTTCATGTTAACTAATGTAGTTAACTAATGTTAACTAATAAACCTTATTGTATAATGTTACCGAGAATTTTACTAGTAAACCAAACCAACCAATGTCAGATTTGCATTTTTTTCATTGAGTTACATGGTGCTCAACATTTCTGTTCTACAATTACTGAAAATGAAACGACTTTCTGTGTAGTCCAATTCACCATCATTCAATGTAAATGATGTACCAGAGAGATTCTGCAATATTAAAAAGGGAAAAGCTCTTAGTAACACTTCAGCAAGCATGCCATAACCGTGGCTTCAATGGAGTTCAATGAGCAGGTCAGAATAGTTGATCTTTTTTAAAAGTGAAAAGGCACATAATAAACTTGACTGTGGGAAAATGTGAATCAGCTTTCGGAACTGCTTCTGACTACTGATTGTTTTCTGCACGTCCTCTGGATTAATGGGAGTGAATGGAATGTTTACCAATGACAAATGAAATTTTGCAGCTGAGCAGCTGTTCATGGGGGTGGCAGTAGCCCAGTGAAGTGTCCAACACACTCAAAAACTCACATTAGACCGACATAAGAGTGCTGCGCTAAAACTATATACCCATTCTATATCATCTACCAGATATAAACTTCAAAACCAACTGAAGACATTGTATTTTTCTTGTTTTGGCAACTTTTACTAAAAGAGGGCATGAAATATTTGCAAGGCATCAGGCAAACCTGAAGGAAGTTTAAAAACTGAAACTATTTCATCATTTACTATCATGTCATTCCAAACCTGCATGAGTTTCTTCCACACCAGGAAAAAATAACATATATGAACGGGTATTTTTTAAGCTTGAAACTTGTACACCATATTCTATAAGCAGAATATAGATATACTTACATTTAAGTAGTCTACCTATAAATATGTAAGTATTCTGAATATCTTGTCCTCAACCTTGGATCTCTTGCATTCATGACAGCGTGAATGAGAGTTCATGAGAGAAGCAGCAATGCTTGATTCATGGACAAATCATATAGATCAGTTTTGTGACGTGAATTAATGAAAATAATTAAAAACAAAAATTGGCTCGTGAATTGGAAGTTGTTACTAATACTGACACTTACATTATTAACACTTTCTCATTTTCATGTTCCACAGAAGAAAAAAATAATAATACAGGCCAGGAACAACATTAGTACTCTAATACTGTAAATGATGACATTGGTCCATTTGATGGTTCATTTTTAACCTTCTGTTTACTTTAAGTAACTACAAGTCAACTAACTCTCATTGGCGTGTTGGTAGACGGTCTGCTAAATATCTGCTAATTCTTTATTGAGATGGTCCCCCAACAAACATTCTACTAAATATAAGTAAATTTAATTCTAATGAGAGTTAGTAGACATGTAGGTACAACTTTATACTATGTGTTAAAGGGACCATCAACATAAACTTAATTTTCATTTTTGGGACAACTATTCCTTTAAAACTTGTTTAATAGTGTGTTCTGTAGTCTGATGCATCTCTGTGCTTGAGTCAGTACATCTAACAACCTTTCATCATGGTTCTTAAATGATACATAACTTTTCTTGGGTTTCCTTGTTGAAACTGTCTCATCCACACTCAGTCACTGTTTCCATTCCTTTATCTGTGTCTATACATCCTGACATCAGCCTATTTACTTGAATATCAGATGAATATTTTATGTTTCATATGTGGAGCAGTGTGGGATTTGAGCATGCAAGGCTGCTGCCATGGGTAAAGCCCGGAGGTCTAGGAAGATGAAGGTGTTTCAAAATTCCTATAGAAATCCAAAGGTAATGATTTCATAAGAAATACAGAGGGGCTTGGGATCTACAGTGGGGCTTGGGATCATGGGAGTGTGTGAAAACTGGTAGACACCAACACATGACAATGTTCTGGTTGCTGTAAGAAAGTGTAGCAGTTATGTTGTCTGCCACTTTAAATTCTTCAGCTCTTTAAAGTTAGGTGGATTCTGATTTGCTGTTACTGTTTTCTTTGTTTTTTTTTTCCATTCACCAAATTGTTCTGAAAGTTATTCCAACTATATTGTTCCCCTGTGTCGTTGGTGTGGACTTCACTATTCTCCAAAAATTTGAGCTAATCTGAATCAACACCGAACTGACTTGAGCTGAATAATGACACTATTGTCTTCTTTAGAGCTTTACAAGCAGAATTTGAATGTCTCATATTTGTCTCATATATATGAAGTTTGCAACATTGATTATTTTCTTATTACCGTGAAGCTGCTTTGAAACTCTGTGTTGTATAAAGTGCTATATAAATTTGACTTGATTTTATTCCATAGAAAACAAAAAGTAAAACAAAAAGGAGATATTGTTTGCTATTTTCCAAGCAATTTCAATGAATGAGGGCTAAGTTTAAATAACAGAAACCACACTAGCTTTCCTTTGTGTGTTCATGAGAGTCAAATTCATGAACAAATCATTCTTTTGAATCAAAACTGGTTAATTCCGTTCACAAAATCCCTCTTAAGCCCGTAACACACCAAGCCGGTGGTCGGCCATCGGGCAATTTTGGTTTGTTGGCCGACTACGTTTTCTCAGTGTGTTCCGCAGCGTCCGCTAAAGTTTTTTCTCGTGGGCTTTTTTGGCCGATTCGACATTTTGAATCGGCGTCGGAGCTCGTTGGTCGGTCGGGCCATCTGATCATTCTGATTGGCTGTTCAGCTACTGCCACCTGCTGCTATGGAAATGCTTTTCTTCTTACGAAGGCACAGAACAGACGTGCCATTTGGCTGTCAAGTGTCAAGCATCGGTTTGGTGTGTCAGGGCAACTTTAGACCCAGACGCTGCCGATGTGAGCTGACCCCACAGTCTGCTTTCATAGTCCACTAGCTCATCTGCGTCGGCTTGGTGTGTCCCGGGCTTTAAGATAACTTAAGATACAGAATGGAAGGGTGTACATAAGAGGAAGAGAAATGGCCCGTTCTTTGGCCATGGCCATGCTCTGCTTTGCCTTATTAGTAATTATGAACAGCTGTTTGTTCATTCTGTGAGTTTGGACCACAGCCAGTGCAACATATTATCTTGTCACGGATACATGATCACTGAGACAGAGAGAGAGATGGGGTGAGAAAAAGAGAAACAAACCAAACCAGTTTTTTTCTTTGAGGACAGTTGGTGTTTTCAGTATAGTATCAGAATGAAAATAAAAGAAAAAGGAAAAATACTAAAGAGAAAATTGTCAGAAGTAAATACACAAAACAGAGCAAAAAAACACAAATAGTCTTGCTGGAGGGAAACAGAGTGGGACTGTGAAATAGAGAGTGACATTAAATGTTCGACATGTGTGCAAACGTTACTATACCGCTCTCTTGCCATACTTTAAATGTGACTGACTCCATCATCTCCAGCCCTGGCAGCATTGACAACTGAAAGTTCAGCTGTACTGGCAACATTGTAGACCTTAGACATACACAGACACACAGACGGGGCAGGGAAAGAAAAAGCACCACTGGCAAGGCATTGGCTGCAAACACAATGAACCCTCAGTCTCGCATTTGATCAGAGAAATACTGCAACAGCTGGCAATCTCAAACTCAGCCTTACATACACAAACACACACACACACACACACACACACACACACTCCTAAAGAGAATCCAGCTTTTGTTCTTTTCTTAAAATGTCCAAGGCTCTTGTTAAAGACTGGGTTTAAGGAGGTTTTTAGCAGTGATGGGATTAAGGGTTTTTATGTAGAAAACCAACAGAAGCATCAAGCTTTTTAAGGAGCTTTTAGACAAAATGAGTTTCAATTTTTCAATGAGATGTGACTGACCGTGTGTAATTAAACAAAAGCCAAAAGCTCCATCACAGGTCTAATCATGCATGAAATGAGACACAGAGAGAGAGAGAAAGAGAGAGAGGTCATTTAGTAAAAGAACATTTTGGTGCATTAGAGCAACTGTCACACAAATCGACAGTGTTTAGAATGATACTTAATAAAGCAGAAGTACATCATGATGTGCTTCTCAAACTAAGCAAAAAATTGCTGCTTATGGAAATAAATATTTGTTTTCATTCACCACTATCTGATAGTACAGCAATAAGGAAGCTCTGCAGTAGTAATTTTACCACAGTAAGAGGTGTTATTAAGATGTGGCTTAGACTCTTACCATCTAAAATGATGAAAAAAGAAAAAAGTAAAATAAACATCTCTACTGAAATATGGAACCTAACTGAAATGAGTAAACATACCATGTGTCAAAATAACCCAAAAGAGTCCTTATTTTTAGTGGCATAAAAATTGGTGCCATCTTAGGGTGTGTTCACACTTGACAGGTTTGGTTTGATTGAAACGAACTCTGGTGCGATTGCTCCATTAGTGCGGTTCATTTGAGTAAGCATGAACGCTGCCATCCGAACGCTGGTGCGCACCAAACAAGTGGACCGAGACTGTTGAAAAGCTGAGTCTCGGTCTGCTTTCCAACGAACTCTGGTGTGGTTTGACTGAAATATGAATGCAACACAGACCAAAGACATCTAAACAACCCAAAAACAGGATGTAATGTCACCAGATGGGACCCTAAAAAGGACATAAGGCTGAAGCATACCTGTTTTTTCTCAACATAGGAGCTACGTTGCCCATTACAGTTCGGTAGAGGCATCGGAAACACTGTCTCCTTGCGGCAGATCTTCGTTTGTGTGCAATGGAGAAATTCCGGCCACTGTTTTGATTACTTTACACATTTTATCTCAGCTGGTCAAAATGCCATCATACTTATGCACATATAACCAGCATATTTAGCTCAGCATTGTTTAGGATGTTTTTTTTTTGTTTGTTTGTTTTTTGTGTCTTTAGCTTTGGTCTTAAAAATGAACCAGGACAAAATTTTGTTCTTTTCTTTTTTGGTCCAGACCAAAAGAAACAAGTGAACCGAACTACAAGTGTGAACACACCCTTAGTGGAAGTGATGTTCATAACTATTATTAGGAACTTCACTCTTCACCGAAATGGTAATCTCCAAAATATAACACAACAGTAAGTTGTAAGTTACCCAGCTTACAACTTTCCCTTCCCACATCTTGATCAAAACACAAAATAACTCTTCATTGCAAAATTTCCATGAATTTTTCTGTCCCTGTTTTACAACACTAATTCCACTGAAAACATGTCATCCCCAAGCAAATGAATTATGAAAAAAAAACACTATTTTAAATGCACTGCACAAAATGAAAATGTTCAAGAAATGTTCATTAGCTCATTTTTAGAATTACACCAGCTCAGAATATGGCTATTTCAAAATGATTTTAGAGTGTGTTTGTTCCGTTTTTTAAATCAACTATTCGTTTGATAAGAATGAACACATTAACCCTGTTTGCTGTATAGCCAGCAGCAGTGTTAAAAATTCAATGTAACTGCAAATTTGGGTAGCCCAGTCTCTTAACAGAAATAATCACTTAGCATCTTAATTTTAGCAGACACAATGTTTGTAGGATGCAACTGTTACCAAAGCAATATGTCTACAAAACGGCTAAGATCTGTCTGAGGATCTTTTGATTGTGATCGTATTAAGTATTTTAAGTTCCTGTGCAATAATTTTAGTTTCTTTGATCATTAGCTTGTTATAGTCAAAGACTGATTATTGCAACAAGACAAGTTGAAATGTTTTTGGAGGCAGTTTTTTAATTAGTACACAAGATGCTCTGACATGAGGTCCAGTCTATGTGTATGGCTCGAGGCTACATAATTAAAGACAAACAACTAATAGCCTACATACTTCCAGATGAACACAATTTGGACCAAATGTTTGCTTAAGATGAACACATTGTGGGAGGAAAAGACAAAATGAATGAGATTTAGGAAGTCAAAACAAGAGAGATCTGAAGAGGTTGAGAGTTTATGTGTGAATGGAAGAAGTGACTATACAGGGTTTCCCATGATTCCCATGAACTTTTCGTCCCCAGTGACACTCTACAGGTCAGCCCCTCATCCTTTTGATTTATAAATAGATTTACTCTAAACAGAATGTAATAGTACCCTCTCTCTCACAAACACACTGACCAAAGGCCAATAAAATTTTCCAACCAATGTATATGTTCTCCTATTATGGAGAATGATGACTCCTGTGACAGGAAGTCAGAGTGTGAGAGGAACAGACGCAAACTGTTGTGGGACTGCACAGCATTCCTGTAACCCTGAGTACTCTGCCTCTTTCCATTTTGGTATTCCCAATATTTTTATTGTTTCATTCTTGACCATTTCGACCGTTATGTGTAACATACCATCATTATTTGGAATCAATCCCAAAGGATTCAAATGGATCAATAAAGAATCATCGCAGAATCAAATAAGATCCTACTGGATAAATTTCCCATTTTTCCTGCTTATTCTTTCAGAATTTCTGCTTATCCAGTTTGATTCTTCTATGATCCTATTAGGATTCTTTAGGTTCCAGTGGAAATCCTGTGCAAGCTGTCCAAGGTTATGCTTGGAATGCAATACTAGCTCACTATATTTACTGTGAAGTTTACTTGCATACTGCCCACTATTTTTTAAAAATAAAAAAGAATACATTATTCAACGATAAACATTTGGAACAATTTGTCACATGATCTCAGCCCTTTGCATGTTTAATACAGTGAGCAACGCCCAGTTATCATCTTGGAAATAAAGTTATTTAGCATTCCGTCAAAAAAAAAGGTTTTTTTTTAGTATTTTTAGATTATTAATATAATATTTAGTATTATTTAAATAGCATAATATTATTGATTATTATTTTAAATTAGCTTTTATTTTTAGATTTTCAGTTCATTTTAAATGTATTAAATTTACTTAGTAATTTTTGCATTTTTTATATTTCTGTTTAGCTTTAAATACTTACCTATTTTATTTCACTTATTTGACAAGACAGCATTTCTATTTTTCTTTTATTGTTTCATCTAATATATTTTATTTTATTTCAGATTTACTTCAATTTTAGTTTACAATAACAACACTGAACTGTATCAGACTTTTTGTTTTTGTATGTCTTGATTATTGTTTCCTCCATCTGTGCGACTGTTTGTGTGTGTATTATTGCATGAGGACAACTTTAAGACATCTATCTTCAAAGTAGGACCCGAGGCGTTGGATTGTACCAGACCATAGGGGCAGAGAGCCTGAGGAATCCATCTGTCAAGCACATACACACACATGGTCACACAAACACTAAAAGAGGAACTGGCCTGAAGCATTACGCCATACAATGTCTCCATCTTGCCCCAACCACTACCTAACATGTTTTCCAAATTGGATGATCACTATTGTACTCACACAGCCATCAATATTTTACTGTAATCATCTCCAAAGTGTAAAATGCTGAAATAGTTCAGTATGTTTCGCACACAAAGCTATTGTATGTCTTCACAGGACCTGGAATATAGTAAACAAGCTAGATGAACTACTTTTATGATGCTGTTTTGTCATTTTTTGAGGCTTGGCAGCCCCGATCCTCATTCTCTTCCATTATATTGAAGAGAGTTATCAGGATATTGTTAAAAAAAAAAAATCACAATTTGTGCACCATAAGTAATAAAGTGTTGTCTGATTAACAAGGGTGAACAAATACTGACAATTTAGTTCTCTTCTAAGGCAGCATCCTAACCGAAGTGAAACCTATGAAATTTCAGGGAATGATTGTGTTTTGAACAATATTAAAATGGCTTAATTTGAGTTTGTGTATCATTGTGCGTTACTTTAAACTGCCCTCATTATGCTATTTTAAAGGCTCCTAATTTTGTTTTGGAAATCTCCTACAATAGGTTTACATGCAACCAAGGTCAAAAAACACTTTAATTTTCTTATAATACACATTGCAGCATCACCACTATTCTCACAGTGTCTAAATGATTCGATGAAAGATTCAGTCTCTTGCCTGAGAGCCTAATCTGCTCTGATTGGTCAGATGGCCCAGTCTGTTGTGATTGGTCTACTGCTCTCAGTGTATTTCGGAAACGAAACACCCATTCCCAAATCTGAATCCAGAGGCTTCCTTAGTACTCGTCAGTGATATGAACTGTAATGATTCGAGCTTGAGCCCTCATCTTTTCAAAGTGAATGAAAGTGGATTTGATTTCAAAGTGCAGAAAACGACAACACAAACCAAATTCTTCCAGGCATGAGCTACAGTGTTTGAGGGTGGGTCAAGGCAGACGTTACTCGCGGGCAGCCAATGAAGACCAGGCGAGTATCGACAGATTTGTTACAAACCTACGCAAGTTTGTGGAGGAAGAAATACTGGAAATACTGACGACTCATTTCAGGCAGTTCAGAATCGGCTCTTTCATTTGTGAGACAATAACTCCATTTGTCATGCACTTTGATCTTTGAAACTGTTGCAGGTCTTTTACATTCACAAACAGCTATACAACACGCTATATAAAAGTGTTAGATGTTGGACAAATATTATTGCATATTAAAATGTTAATCTACTATGAAACATTCTATGAAACAATAAATATTACATCTTAAAGGATTAGTTCACGCAAAAATGAAAATTCTGTCATTTCTTACTCAACCTCATGTCGTTCCACACCCGTAAGACTTTCGTTCATCTTCAGAACACAAATTTCTGATGCAATCCGATGGCTCAGTGAGGCCTCTATTTCCAGAAAGACAATTAACACTTTCAGATTCCCAGAAAGCTACTAAAACACATTTAAAACAGTTCATGTGAGTACAATGGATCAACCTTAATAATATAATAAAGCGACAAGAATACATTTTGCGCACCGGAAAAAAACAAAATAACGACTTTATCAACAATATCTAGAGATGGCTGAACACTGCTTCGAAGCTTTGCGGTTCTTTTGTTTCGAATCAATGGTTCGGAGCATCTATCAAATTGCCAAAGTCACGTGAACTATTGAAATTTCGAATCACTTATGATGTAACGAAGCCTCGTTTACTGAAATCACGTGACTTTGGCGCTCCGAACCACTTATTCGAAACAAAAGATTCATAAAGCTTTGAAGCAGTGTTTTGAAATCGGCCATCACTAGATGTTGTTGAAAAGTCTTGGTGCACAAGAAAGTATTCTTGTCACTTTATAAGATTAAGGTTGAACCGATGTAGCCACATGCACAGTTTTAAATATGTTTTAGTAGCTTTCTGGGCATCTGAAAGTGTTAATTGTTTTGCTGGCAATAGAGGTCTCAATAAGCCATCGGATTTCATCAAAAAAGGTCTTACGGGTGTGGAACGACGTGAGGGTGAGTAATAAATGTCATAATTTTCATTTTGGGGTGAACTAACCCTTTAACGTGTTCCTGAAGTCTGCAATATATGACAAAATGCACACGACTCTTGTTAGGATCTGAGCCAGATTTTTCCTCCGTCTCATCAGTATGCTCGACTGACTGCAGGGTCACGGGATGACGACGCAACCTCATAACTGATCTCAGCGTGCAGGTGAAAATCCAGAATCACTTCCAACTTTATGTAAGACCATAAGGAACTACAAAGCAGGTTGGCTTTAGTAGATCTCTCGCCACAAAAGGCAGAGATTAACATATGCTATTTCAACACAGCTGATGCCGTTATGGTGTAATCCCACTGAAGGAGAAATCTCTCCTCTTTCTCTCTCCCTCTGTCTTTCTCTCCCTCACTCTTTCTCGGAGTTGCATCAGGCTTTCATTATTCAGAGTGCGGGCACGCCTGTACAAATACAATACCTGATCCGAGGGCTGCCCTCACATTTAAACTTCACAATAAGACTCTCTCCCCTCTTTCATTTCATCAGTTCACACCCTACAGAGGCGTCTCATTAACTAACGCTTTCATCTCGCGCAACTGCAAAACTACAAAGACGAGATGGCGAAAGTGACAGAAAAGGTTACGAGCAAAATGTCAGCCATTTCTGATGGCGAAATGTTGTGCAATTGAATAACATTCCAAGTGGTGTGTTTTAAAAGATCGTGTTCTTGCCTATGTGGGGTTATAAAAATGATGTAAAAGCTGTTCGGGAGCAAAATGAGTGGAAAATGGAGAGGATGTTAGGTCAAACTGCAGACACTATGCAATAAATGAAAAAGGTCATATTCCACAGGTTTTGTATTTTGTCATTTTTTAGTCTATTAATAATATTTCCCTATATCAAAAATATTTATTTACTGTATTTGTATATTACCATTTGTGCACCCTTTTTGTGTCTTAGAAATAAGCAATATTTTGCTACAGTATAATTAGTCTCAGCCTCAGACGTCACGGCCACGGACCGTTAGCTGAACGTTCGATGCGTAAGGCACACAAAACGTGAAACACGTCGCAAGTTTTAAAGTCACCATCTGATTCTACAGGAATCAGAGGAGACGTGTGTGTCGCATTCTTTAATTCTCTAGGTGCCAAACCACCTCATGGAAGAAGAAAGCCGTCATGTTTAAAACTCACAAAGAGCGCTCATCAGGACCAACTAAATGCTGGATTTTCAAAAGTATGTGATGTTTTCCATGCCATTGTTGAAGTAAACTGGCACAACATTGTTGAATGAATAATGTATTTGGTTGATTCTACAAGTTGGTAAGATGTCCTCTTGGGGAGTCCTTGCCCAATGAAAGCTGCGATCCAGACCTACGTGAGACTACTGTAAAATTAATATTTTTGTATAATGACCCTCTATAGTTGTCATGCTTGGTAATGGATTTCCTACACAAGGTTCACAGAAACATGTCAGCCTCCATAATCCTTAATGGAAGACGACTGGAACAACCAGGACTCTTCCTAGAGCTGGCCTCCTTGCCAAACTGAGCAACTTATGGAGAAGGGCCTTGGTTAGAGTGGTGGCCAAGAAGCTGTTGGTCACTCTAAATGAGCTCCATGATTATAAACGGAGAGAAAATTACAGAAGGACAAACAGCACTCAACTTATCTGTACTTCATGGCAGAGTGGCAGGCTCAAGCCTCTCCTCAGTGAAGACACATAAAAACCCACTTGGAATTTGCAAAAAAAAAAAAAAAAAAAAAAAAAAAACACCTGAAGGACTCTCTCAGACTGTGAGAAACCAGATTCTCTGGTTTGATGAACCTCAGTTCCAAGCATCATGTCTGTAGGAAACCAGGCACTGTGAGATCACTCTGTGTTTTTCAGTGGACGGGACTGGGGGACTCATCAGTGTAGAAGGAAAGCTCAATGCAGCAAAATATAGTAAACCTTAATGAAAACCTAGTTGAGCATCCAGAACCTCGGACTGGGCAGAAGGTTCACAATCCAACAGGATAATGACCCCAAGCACACAGCTAAGACAATGCAGAGTGGCTTATGGACAACTCTGTGAATGTCCTCGAGTGGCCCAGCCAGAGCCAAAACTTGAACAAAATCGAATATCTCTGGAGAAACCTGAAAATGGCTGTCCACCATTAGTCCTCATCCAACCTGACAGAGCTTGAGAGGATCTGAGGGGAAGTGACAGAAAATCCCCAAAGGCAGATGTGCAAAGCTTGTTGCATCATACCTAAAAAGACTTGAGGCTGAAAAGGTGCTCCACATCTAAGTACCGTCAAGGGTACAAATACTTATGCAACATACTTATTTCAGTTTTTCTTTTTTAATAAATTTGCAAAGTTGTCACAAATCTGTTTTTTTATTACTTTGTCATTATAGTGTATGGAGTGAAGACTGATGTGAAGAAAAGTAATTTAAAGTAGTTTAACATAAGGCATCAACATAAAATGTGAAAAAATGAAGGGGTATGAATACTTTCGCAGGGCACTGTATCTTCAACTCATATCACTATTTCATATCCACTGACTGAATTATAAAAATTGCAATAATATAAATTATAAAATAAATAAAATGGTAAAATTAATTTTTTAACTTAATTCAATATGTCATATACATTGACTGCTGTCCCTGACAATTGATTTCCTATAAAATAATATGATAAATAATCATAAAAATTACAATAATTGTAAATAATAAAAAATTATTTCAACTCAAATCAATATTTCATATCCATTGGCTAGTAATTCCTGTCAATTTATGTCCTACATAATAATATAATAAATAATTAAATATAAATATAATTCATGTAAATAGAATAATTGAAAAATAGTAAAACAATTTCAACTTAATTCAATATTGATATTAATTCAATAACTTTAATCAATATTTCACATTTATTTACTGTTGTCACTGACAATCAAGTTCCTATACAATAATGAAATAAATGCTAAAAATTACAATAATTATAAGTAATAAAAAAAATACAAAATAATTTCATCCAAATTTCGCATTCATGTCACATAAGAGACATAGTCATCTAGTCATTATTGAAAAATAAACCTCTGCATGCTGTTACAATACCCATTTTCGCTCAATTATCGTTTACAACACCCTTTTAATCACTCTTATTGAAGTTTATTTTGCCATAATAATCAGCCACAGTATGATGATGCGTCAAACTTTAGAATTCTAAAATTCACATATAACAGGACACCGATGCCAATTGAAGTCATAAATTAAGATACATTTCTGGTCAAATTCACTTCTTGACTCAATCCATGTGTCTACACAGCCTCCAACCCTTTCTTCTCTCAAAGAGAGTAGTAAATAATGACCCCTGGCTGACCCTATCGAGTCAACTAACCCACCATATCATTTGCCTTTGTCTTTCTGTTGCAATGTTGATCACCAAAGCAGGGAAGCCCAAGTACTAACAGAGAGCAAGAGAGCGAAAAGTGGGGTGGGGGATCTACGGCCTTCTCTCTGACGTTCCACTTTGTGATGGTAATGTAGTCGGTACTCAATGCGGGGCTGCCTGTCTGAGTGATTTTATGGTTGTTATAGTGTGTGTTGATATGAATGGAGTGTGTTGAGAGCGTATTATAGCGAGGGGCTGAGAGTATGTGTGTGTGTAGGGGCGGCTTGATAATGTTAAGAATGTTTGGTTGCCTCTGTGTCTGTGTGTTAAGAGCTGTGTAGCAGCCGTACAGATGGATTTAACAGTACGTTTATTGTGTACGAGTGAAGCTAAAGGGATTAAATAGCGCAAGGTGAACTCATGTGAAGCTTTCATAGACCTAAACGCAGTGTGTGTTGGAATATCACAGGGAAATTTAAGTGGCCCTCATCTTTTCAAAACAACAACGGCTTCCTTCAGACAGCTTCTGCGTTAAAAAACGGGAAACCTATTGCCAAAAATAGACAGCTAAAGCATGCTGGGTTATTTTTATTTAAAGTGATACAGATATATGCTGATCCCCTGATACAGGTTCACCGCGGTAGAACGCGAATACGAATTTGCTCACTCCATTCAAAGGAGTCTAATGTTTATGTATGGAGACCTGCAGGTATGAGTGACCCGCTCTCAGGGGAGTGTATGTGTTTGATGTTGGAGTCTCCATGGGATATGGGTACATTTTGTAAAAGCGTTTTGTCACAGTTTGTTTCTGAGCATAATTTTCCAGCCTTAAGTCGAAATGGCATTGGGAAAAAAAAGGAGGGTTTAAGTTTTACAAAGACACACACACACACACACACACACGGTGCAGGTGTTTGAGAACACGGAATTAAATACACCTTGTTTATTTTCATTTCCTCAGAGAAGCAAAACTCTGCCTGTCATTCTTCGCCTCTATCTCTCTCTCACACATGCACATCATTTCAGAAGTTTTATGCTATTTATGTGAAGTTTAGCTTTGATTGGCGGTGCACAGTGTCTTTTATTTGCTTTATTTGATGTGCTGTGGAAACAGAAACCGTACAATTAGAGCAACGCTGTTAGATCTCACAGCAAACCTAGCTAAAATGATGTAAACGACAACAGAAACATAAACGTTAAGGCATGAAAATACTTGCTTCTGTAATGTTCTATGAAATACATAAACATAAAAATCACTTAATTTTGGTATCATTTACTCACTACCATTTTGTTCCAAACCTGTATGAACTACTTTCATCTGTGGAATGTCAAAGGAATAAAACCGAAATTGAGATGTGGTTCAGTGCGATTAACAAAGTGGAAAGGTTGCCATTTAATGAAATAAATATATTCGCTGCATGTTTCAGTGTGAAGTAATGAGAAGCACTTATGAACCAGAAAATATTCTCATTTTCATTCACATACAGAACATTCAAATGATGGATCGAGTCATCATATCAAGCCAGATTTCAATGGTGTGGCATATTTGATGGAAACGCAATGTGATACAAAGTCGGATACAGCATGAATTTTAGTGTGTATCTTACAAAAAGCTTAGCTTCAAAAGACCCAAACATAGTGAACAGAGTCATATGGATCACTTTAAGATCCAATTGATCGCTCAGAAAGACTCGCCCCCTTTAGTTACTGTTGCTACGTCTGACAAGCCATGCCGCTCTCACGCCACACATCATGTTCTCAAGCAGTGGAAAATACATCAGCAAAGAGGACACTTACAACACGATGGCAGAGCAAATTACTTTTGGAATGAAACTCAAATTTCGTCATTTTTAAAAAGTCTCAAATATCAAATTTTGCCATTTTAAAAGAAATTTAAACAAGTTTTAACAATAAATAAAATTTGTGTCTCTCCAATGTGTCGTGACAGATCTCTGTAGCGTTTCAGTTCATGTGGCTCGTGAACCAATTATCTCTTACTACTCTTACTAGTTCATTTATAGAATCAAATAAATTTGAATGAACATCAGAAGGAATGTTGTTGCAACCACAGAAAGACTCCTATACACACAATTTGTCAAGTTTACCAACACTACTAACTCCCCTGACTGGAGGGTTGCCAGGTTTTCAAAACAAAACTGATTGCTACTCAAAACTAGCTAGTTTCAGGGGGGTCCTCCGATAAAAATTGCATTCTGGGAAGTAAAATCCACGTTTTTGGCGAGGGTCCCCTGGAAAAATTCGTACCATAGGGGTTAAATATGTTATTTGGGGTCACTTCAACCTGTGGCAACGGTGTTAAAAGTAGCCCAATTCCAAAGGAAAACGGCAGACTTGGCAAAACTTGTTTTGACAAAACGGCTGATTCAGTATCATGATTGGTTCATTTAAACTCCCTACGTAAATCTCAATTATGGCACTTTCTTCTCATTTTTTGAGCTGTATGGAAAAGATTGGCATGCATGGACATTCAGCAAAATAGGAAGGTTTAGAAGTTTTGGAACCAAATTATGGTAAGTAAATTATGATTTTTTTTTTCTTATTTGTGACAAATATTCATTTAAATATCGCACAGGTTTTTTTTCATTTGTGCTGCATGATTTAGTAAGCATTATTATGCCTGTATTAGCTGTGTGCGCAGAGCAAAATTGAATTTTAAAGGAATACCATTTTGCTTCAAACACAAATTGAGGACAGAAAGAATTCTTTGCTTCAGAGAGACATTTTCTTCTCCTTCAAAGGGCACTTCCTTCATTCTCTCCTCTTTCTTTCTCTCAGGGAGAGAAGGTGAGGTGGAGATTTTCCCAGCATGCATTATTCATCATCTGTGACCGACACAAATTGAGCGGCGGCGACTGCTGAGGGCCTGCCAGTGAATGTGTGTGTCCCTGCCTCAAACCAAAACAGAGCCTGCTGACATACACACACACACACACACACACACACACACACACAAACAGACTCAACAGCACGGTGACAAACAAGAGAATCCATGCCCATCCTCTTTGTCCACAATCCTAAATCAACGTATCGATCCCTGGAGAACCCACAGAGAGTTTGTAGAGATTCTTGCAGACACAAACGACACACATGGGCACAAATCTCCACAAATCGAAGCGCCTTGTTCACTTAGTATAAAAACACATGAAGGTTTAACAAAAAGAAAGATATAGCACAGATTAATTAGCCTTTTGTCTTAAGCATTGTATTGATCTTCTTAACTCTTTCTCCTTGATTAGCTCCCACAATCACCCGAAAACTGACTATATACTGAACACACTCACAAGCTCACTCTACTGTAACTGCAATGAAACTGCGAAAAATGCAGCAAAAAAATCTCTCAAAAGTTATACTCAGTTTATAATGGGAATGTTTAGAGTCTCAGTCCAAAATCTTACCAAGGTAAATAGAATACAAATTCAATATTGTTTTTGTTAAATACCCTAACTTGCGTTGATTATCTTTGGTGGGGGACCAGAGTTTTCACTGAAACTTCACAGAAAGCCCTCTAGTATTCTACTGTGAAAACTTATGCTTAGAATGTAAAACAAAAAATGGTGTTTTTAAACATATATAGAGGTAATTACTAAGCTAAGATAAGATAAGCTAAAGTGCTAAAGAAACCAACTTTTTTAGATTGACTATAGCAAGGAAAAAGCCTAAATGATATCTCTTTAATATCTTAATTATTTCTCTGAGGCAGCGATGAGATTAAATGAAGAGCAAATTAAGTCCTCATTGGATTTTCCTTTTGAGATCTTCATTTTAATCTCACATCTCATCAAGAATTCCAGATCTCAACAATGTCTCAACCTATACACAGAATTCAATATATCAAAGTCTGTCATACAATACAAATGTCAAAGATTGCAATATGAACTCAAAAGTTTCTCAAGTAACGCATTCAAATGATCTGAGCAATGTTATCCACCTGAATTTTACAACTCTTATTATATGCCAAAAATGGTCTCCTTTGTGTGTACTGTTACTTGTCCTAAAGCATCTAAGGAGAACAATCTGTTGATAATTAAATGAATCATAATTAAGACCTCCATTAAGTCTCACAAGCAAAGAAAGAGCCTCTAAGGAATAAGATTTTCCTACGGATAATAATTTGATCTTGGAAGAATCTGAGGCAAAATGTTTGCCTTCACAGAGAAATGTCCAACTTCTGATTACAGACTTTGGTATGTTAGCAAATCAGAGTTTAAGCCATTGTTAGGATCTCTTCTGAAACTGCAAAAGAGAAACGCGTGAGATCACTGGAGTCTCCTTGCAAAAAATGTCCATTTATTTACCGTTATCCTTACTGTTGTCTTAGAGAAACAATTGGGAATGTGATCCCCCCCTTTATTTTCTTTTTTTCCCTACAGTAAATCACACTTTAAAGAATTTCTGAATATATATCATAGTTTATTTCTTGACTGTTGTGCTCAACAACCGTTGAAGTGTTTGCTGCATGTACGGTTACAGTTTCAGGACTGTGTTTAGCACAGATCCTTTAAGTCGATTTGCAGTGTTTGATTCTGTTGAAATACAGGGAGATTAAAAGAACAAACTCAAAGCAGCTCACACAGGAGGCAGCCTGCTTGCTGCTTATTAGCATATTACCCATAATTGAGCGTTTCTACGGAAACAAAGTCAAAGTAATTGGCAGTCTAGCCAGTCTTCTAAAAAGGCTGAACTCTGAACTTCTTTAAACGCAGCCGTCTCTGTTTTCAAAGAAACACACGCGCATACACACACCATCGAAGCCAGATGGGAAATATATAATTTCAGATATCAGCACCATAGAGTTATTGCATTTTAACTGAAATTACTGTGCGTGTGATCGGGAATAAAAGGCACTTTAATGTGCGTTCGCGCTTCAAATGGCGTCATTTTGTAACCTTAACATTCTCCTCGATACAAACAAACGAGCATGCTCAATTTGACGCTTTGACGAATTTTACACACCAGTCAGCAGGAAATGTCAAATAAAACGCACTCAGGTGTAGAGAATAAATTATAACGTTCAGTAAAAAATAGACACCGTTCCAGTGTTCATAATTCGTAAGTTGTTGAAGGATTTATCTCAGAGGAGCAGACGGCATTAATGGCCGACACCTTCCTGACCTGCGCCTCATCGGAGGCTGTGATTGGCTGAGGAAGAAGGTAAGCCTTTTTTAAAGGACTGAGAGATTGAATGACTCTTATTTCAGGCTGAGGATCAGTTCCTTCCAATCTGAAATTACTCTCATGGCTAAAGTATGAAATATTAAACTGACCCCGAATCAGATGGAAGAGTAAAATACCACAGCTGTGCAATTCCACTGATTTCCATGAACGTTTGCAATGTCCTTTACTGTAAATTGCAATAGAATCAATCATTTATTTGGATTGAAACAAATGAACAGATGCTACACATATGAGTATATGTTTTAAGTCATCAGAGCTGTAGGAACTGACCCATTTGCACTAAAACCAGCAGATAATGAACTTGGCTTTGCCAGCCAGCCTCATTTTCTCCAATCCTCCATGTGAGCTTTCTGAGATAACCTTGAAGAAGCTTGAGATATTCCAGAGTGCCAGAATTCCCAATTCTCCTGACAGAATTCCCCAGGCCGGATATGTCACGTTCCTTTCTTCCGAGCACCTGAAATGGCTGCAGGTCTTAGCTTTATAGTTTCTGCCTGTCCACATGACAGGATCCCTGCAGACACACACACGCTTCACCTAAGAGAGAGCAAGAGGGACAGAAGGACAGATTCAGAAAACAGAAAGAGCGATTCTTCCCAAACAAATCCTCTGGGGACCATAAGGCTGTCCCTGCCATCTGTGTGTGTGTGTGTCTGTCTGTGTGAGTATCTAGGCTATAATTATCAGCCAGGCAGGGAGTGCCCATACCATTGGCCAGTGTACTCAGGCAATTCCACCCTCATACTCTACTCATATACACAGCATTCAGCTCAGTGACTCCATTTGGCCCAGCGCCATCTTGCCTGCAACCAATGCACAGTAGCGCGCACACACACACACACACACACACACACACAGGGTGAGACCCCTATAGACTACAGCCAACGCTAACACACATCTATTACTTTAAATACACTAAAACAAAAACAAAAACAAACAAACATCTAAACAAACAAAAAACAGCCTTTTACAGGATATTAAATACAAACAAAAAATGTATGAATGTTTTTGCATTATATAACAAAAGATCACACCAATTGGCATTCATTTTAAAATAATATTTTACATAAATATTAAATATTTTGACGCAAAAGCACACCTTTCAAAGACATTTTTTTGACATACCTTAACTTCTTTAATTATATATATATATATATATATATATATATATATATATATATAAATGTAATGTTAGGTGCGATTAATCATGATTAATTATAATACAAAAACTATATTTAACAATTTATAATAATTACAATAAATTATAATTATAAGAATTATGATTATAATCCAATATGAATTACATAATATAAACAAAGTGAAAATGTATACACTAATTCCACTTTGAAAATGTATAAATGCTTCCTGATTTCCTGAAAGAAATATTTTAATTAGAAATTATATTAAATATTGTAAAGCAAATAAATGCACTTCAAGCAAAAAAAAAAACACATCTTGGTATATTTATCATCATTTATTTTCTGTCTCTCATTTGTGCCGTCATTTCCACCACAATCAACAATTTTGCCTTTTTAAGTGTACTTTGTTGCCAAGGAAACAACAGTGTCAATGTAGAGCGCACTTGAGATGAAAAATGAGATTATATGTGAAGAAAACAAAGACAAATCAAGGTTAATATCAGTTGAGAGCAGAATATTTTCATTGTTTCAATCAAGCTGTTGTAAAATTATGCAAAAAGTTAAAACATTAATTTTATTTATTTTCGATACAAAAAAAAAGTTAGCTATGCAATTAGACAAAGGAATACGACATTAAACAATTAAAATATTTCCACCACATCATGGATGTAACAGATGGATAAATTAAAGCAGTGTGTTTAAAAAGTGTTTTAAGGTTTCAGAACATGATATAATATCATATATTAACAGGTAGAACATATATTAAGATGTGTGCAGATAAAGTTAACAGCAGCTCAAAATGAAGTAACAGAAGGAAGGGAACAAGAAAGACAGAATCATGGAGGACACCACATGCACGGATTGCGCGCACACACACACACACACACACAGCGACGCGTGATTCTGCTTTGCTGACGCATCAGTAGCTCTCCCCATGCCTCCTGGCAGAGACACAGAGAGAAACAAACATACATGGTCACACACACACTTCCTCTCCCATTCAGCAAGAACACAAACTCACTTATGCACACAGTGCCTTGATTTTAATCAGCACAATAGCAAAAACCATAAGCAATGGTGCATATGTAAGCAAAGTTAAACACAAAGACACACACAGGTGCAAATTTACCTACTGCAGGTGACAGCAGGAAAGATGATACACGCAGATCTTGGTTGTGAGTTCTGAATAAAGTCATCATAAGATATTTCACAATAAAAACAAACAGGATGTAAGTGGTCCCAAAGCATCCACTACAGCCAATCAGGATAGAGAACAGCATGTTTATGCCACAGCATGAGCCATCAAGGTCACGTATTTGAAGGGAATTCTAGGAGGAACGGAAAGATTTTGCAGGGATCCGTTTCCATGTGACACATCTGATAGTGGCAGGAGCAGCCAGAGGGAGCAGGTGGTCGAGACTAGCTGCTCATTTCACACACACAACAACACGCACACACATACACACGCTTCACGGAAATCAGTCGTAAGTGAGGTTGACAGCGCTTAGCCTGCAAGGCGCAATGGTCAGAATAGAACTGTCTATTCACATCCACAGACGTAACTTCAACAACTCCCCCCCTCCGTCGCTTCGCCGTACCCCACACAGTCTCGCTCATCGCTCGTTTTTTTTATTATTCGTCTTTTCCACGCGGACTATGCCCCTCACTCTCCCTCAGCCTGTGTTTTCCCCATGCTGACATAAAAAGGTAGTAAACAATTTCATGCAAATCAAAAAGCAACAAAGAAGGATTTTGCTTTTAAGCAAAAGAGAGCCATTCAGAAGGGAAAAGGCTGTTTTAGTAGCTACCTCTCTCTCTCTCTCTCCCTTTGAATGATTCCCTGTGGGGTTGATTCTCTTCAAAGGCATCATTTTGTTCTCCATTCAATAATTCATTACCAAGCAATTCTTCTTTTCCTTTCATGCGGTATCTCTCAAAGCACTTGATTGGTTCACACACATCAGGTTGATTTTTTTTTTTTTTCCATGGAGGCACATACATTACCAATCAAATGACTTTTCAGAAAAGGGAAAGGAAAATGATTTTGATAAAACTCAAATCATCATTTGCGCTTTCGTATTATTAAAGCATATGTTTCTCTAAATTGAATTTCGGAGGATATCGAATGGAGGTATTGTGAATTGACGAGGGAAGTACGATTTAGATCAGTGTAATTTACCATAATATCAGTGAAAGTCATTTAGAATTTAGCTGCGACAGAGAGCAGACGCGTTTTGAGTTTCTAATGCATCATAAGTTGTAAAACTTGTTTTATTGTCAAGAGGGGAATTGGCAACTGTATATTCAAACCATGCAAAGAGACCTTAAAAGGCTTTCTGAAGAGCCTTGAAACATGCAGCATTATTCAATGTGTTGACATAATTTCCACTGAAGCAAGAAGACAGGGCAGGACTTATCGAACAGATATAGTGCACTATGTCCCATTCACCATAGAAAATAGTAAATGAGTGAACAAGTGACCGATTTTAGCCGAGTTTCAGCGATATTGTAGGGGGTGGGGCTCTTTAGACTCTAGAGAGCATTTGATTGGACAGAAAATCTGATGAGAAGCTGAAGTGCAGGGTGATGTCATCAAAATCTAGCGAAAGTTAGAGACTGTAAATTTTGAATGCTCATTTCATATAAATGCATTTTTTTTTTCATTGTTTTGGAGTAAACTAGTAAACTATATAACAGTAAGACTAACATATACATACTAGAGGGCTGCATTGGATTTGGGCTCCCACGGGACCCAATGCAAATCTCGCGGGAGCGGGCGGTCAGAAAATTTTGCGGGAGACCCGTGGGGAACGGTGGGATTTGGCGTGTAGTCGAAATGGAGTCACCACAAGAAGTTGAGAAGAAAATTAAAGTGGTTGTTTACTTGACAAAAGCAAAACAAGGCAAGTCAGACATATTGAAACAATTCTGACCCTTCGCAAACAGTTTGATTGACAGGCGATCTAACCAATAACAACACCGAATCCGCCATCTTATCCGACAAAGCTGTCAGGGAGTAGCCTATAGTAGATTAACGTTGGTTAACTTGAAATATTGTGTGTACTCACGTCTTTCCGTGGTTGAAACAATATTCCTTCTGATGTTCATTCATGTTTATTTGATGCTGTAAATGAACTAGTATGAAGAGAAGATCAGTTCACAAGCCGCTTGAAGGATCTGTTGCGACACATTTGGGAGCCACTATATGGTATTTAGTGTTTAAACTGCTTTAAAAAATTACAATATTTTAAATACGGAAACTGTTTCATACTTTGTCAGTGTCCTCCGCGATGTATTTTTCACTGTGTGAGAACATGATGGGTGGCGTGAGAGAGCATGGGTTGCCGGGCATTGCAACACGGGGCGGGTTTTGGGCAGGGTCAATTGTCACTGACAAAAATGGGAGTTAAACTTCGTAAATTGCGATAAATGTGCAAAAGTGTTCGTTTACAACGGACATAAATCTGGCACCTCTGCCCTGAGGCGACATACCTGCAGTTTTCTGTTTCCAAGTTTCTCGTTTGGTGAGTGGGTATGCAGAATAGTAAACTGAGGTGCAGCTAGTTGTGGTTTTGTTTTAACAGTTAGGCCTAATGTTTTACAACCCTAATAAAAAAAAATAAGCCAATATGTTTTTCATGTATGGTGCTTTGGTTTAGCATTGGTTAATTCTGATTAAACATTAAAGCATCTTATTTAAACACAATCATGTTTAAAGTCTGTTATTCTGGATGTTAACTTAAACGAATACTTAGTCTGAGTATATGTGTAGCTTCATTACGTCAGATAAAGTCCGCAGGAGCGGGTGGGAGTGGAACACACAGGTTGCGGGAGCGGGCGGTCCTGGTCATACATTCAGCGGGAGCGGGTGCGAGTTTGGGAAAACAGGGCTCTAATACATACTAAAAGCCAAAAAACTTCAATTGTGATTTAATGGGGACTTTAAGAGGTGATCACACTAAAGTTTAATTATGCAAAATTATTTTAGACTCCTCAACAACTCAAAAAACCTGGTCATAATCATTACAGTCAGGGTCAAATTGACCCTAATTCAATTCAATACAATTGACCCTTCACTGGCAGTTTGATTGACAGGCGACCTGACCAATCATAACCCCGAATCCGCCATTTTATCTGACAAAGCAGTCAGGGGAGTTAGTAGATTAACGTTGGTGAACTTGAACTTGAAAAAATTGTGTGTACTCGCACTTGAAACAACATTCCTTCTGATGTTCATTCATGTTTATTTGATGCTATAAATGAACTAGTATGAAGAGATGATCGGTTCACGAGCCGCTTGAAGGAGCTACAGCGATCTGTCACGACACATTAAAGAGACACTATACTGTATTTATTGTTTAATCTTCTTAAAAAAATTACAATATTTTAACACAGACACTGTTTCATATCAAAGTAACCTGCTCTGTCTTGTCTGTCGACGCGTTGCCAGTGTCCTCTTTGTCCTCTTTTTGTCCTCTCCGCGATGTATTTTTCCCACATGATGTGTGGCGTGAGAGCACATGGCTTGTTGGATATAGCAACAGTAACTAAAGGGGGCGGGTCTTTGAGAAGGCTCAAAAAAAAAGGATAAAAACAGCACCCTTTAACATTAATACTTCTCACACATTACAAAAGTAAATAAATAAAATAAACTTTCAAAACTATACTTAACATTTGATAAACTGTGAATGTTATAAACAGTATTGTAACCATTTTATAACATTTTCTAAACCGAACTGAACAAATATGAACTGACAAAACTGCATTCAGTGCAGTTTAAGTTTCTTCGAATTAAAGCGTCTGCTAATGAATAAATCGGGTAGTTGAGAAAGTGGCAAAAAATACATCAAAATGTGGTAACCAAAAAGTTGATGGGCCCCATTGATTGCATAGTATTTTTTCCTATAATATGGAAGTCATTAGGACCAATCAACTGTTCGGTTATCCATATTCTTCAAAATATCGTCTGTTGTATTCAGAAAGACAGAAATTCATACCGGTTTGGAAGAACTTGGAAGGGCGAGTAAATAATTTTTGAAAATAAGAAACATAATACAAGAGCTAAATTTTTTTGTTTATTTTTAAATATTTATTTCAAATTTAGTTTGATAAGATATTTTAAAATATTGTTTTTTTTTTCAAGATTAGGAAATATCTGATATTTTGGTACTTAAATTTATATTTAAAAAAAAACATTTTTAATCATTTGTAATACTTTCATAATGATTGAAACCTGAAAAACACTTTTCTCTGACTTTTAACAAAATATTAACATTTATTCCAGTACTTCTGTGATTCTTTGAATGTTAGCAATATAAAAATAATGATATTGTGTGGTTGAAAAGACTTTCATGCATATAAATGACAAGCGCTCTCTCTGGGTCAGCAGAAGCACAAACGCAGATTTGAATTTTTGCAGTTCGATTACATCATTTTGAACTTTCAAATCATGGCGGTTTGATCAGATGCCTCAGGGACTGGACTAGAATGATTACACTGGTTTGATCATCCATGTCAAAGGGTAAAATCTATCTCCTGATCTCTCTTCCCCTCTGTCTTCCGTGTCTTGTTCTCTGTAGCTGTAAATGCTAAACTTAACACTGCACTTCAAAGCGTGCATGCTTGCTGGGTGGAGCGTTGCTATGGGAAGCGCAAACTCTGTGATGTCATCATCTCTAGCCAATAGAAGCGGGATCCATCAGCACAGTCGAGCTGGGCTTAGCTATATATATTAGCTTGTTCTCTAAATCACCAATTATGTGAATAGGCCCATTTTTGTATGCAACACATGGTGCCGCCCTATTTGTTATGTGTCAGATTAAATTGTGTTTGCTGTTTTCCCATCTTAATGGAAATGCCAGGGTCGCCGAGAGAGAGAGAGAGAATGAGAGAGAATGAGAGAGAGAGCGAGAATGAGAGAGAGAGAGAGAAAGAGAAAGAGAGAGAGAAGCAGAGAGAGATAGAGAGAGAGAGAGAGAGAGAGAAGCAGAGAGAGAAAGAAAGAGAGAGAGAGAGAGAGAGAGAGAGAGAGAGAGAGAGTAGGAAAAAGAAAAAGAAGCAGAGAGAGAGAGAGAGGAAAAAAACTCCTGCAACTCCCAAACGAAACAGTCATGGTCAGCCGAGTGTGAAAATACCAAATTGACTATTTGACTTTATTTCAACTGTTTTCGCTCTCAAACAGCCTCATGTGTGTGTAAAGTTGTGTGTGTGTGTGTTCACTTGAGACAAACAGAGAGAAACATTGAAAAGCACTCCACATACACCGATAAACGAGAGGTCTTCTTACTCGGTCAAACTCCCTACTGTGACCAGTTATCCTGCGTGACTGTCCTTAGATTACTGCTTATGTATAAATGACCTCAGACATGAAATATCAGTATTGATCCGGGCAGTTCTGATCTGTGTGCAGGAGATTGTGAGTTGTAGATGTGCAACATCAACAATTTTTTCAGCAGATCTCATTATACAGGAGCTGTTTGTGCTATTAGCTGTCAATCAGCCCAGATTTCCTGCCCCACTACAGGGTGAATGATGTCACTTCCTTCCCAGAAGGCAAATTCATTAACAGACCTGGGATCAAAGATCAGTATACATGCGTACAAAGACATGTTAGCAACAGAAAAAAGCAGGAAAACACTTGTGTGTGCATACAGTATATGTTTATTATAATGCATTACAATATTGCATTACTCCCTAAAAAGGTAACTAATTGCATTGTTTTTTAATGTAAAGTAATGTGTTACATACTTTTGCGTTACTTTTTCTCACCTGGGCTGGGCTTGATGTTTGTTTTTTAATAACAGCAAAAAAGTTCTATTTTTGGCTAATGTTAAGGCCCTTTCACAACAAAAGTGAAATGAATAAGCTTCAGGATGTTTGCTTATTAGTATGGTTGAACTGGATCATTGAATGTCAACAATAAAGACATTGGTTAATAAAGTGAGATTAAATACATAAAGTATATATTTTTTAATTTAATATATTTAACTATTGCAGGTTTGTGCAATATTCTGAGTTTGCATTTCACTGTTTTTATTCATTTGCGGTATACCGTATGTTTTTGTTCAACTGAGATGAGTAAATCCTCACATTTAATCTAGAACTACAATAGCCCCTCATATTTACACACAAAAGTAATCCGATTACATAACTCAAGTTACTTGTAATCCATTACCCTTGTGTTCCATGTTGCTAATCACAACATTAACGTGCGTCTGAGACGTAATCAAATGCATCATTAATAACTCGGGAACTACTAGTGATCTGGGCTACAATTACGACTTACTTATATGCATGCAATTACATTTTATAATTGCAACCTTATTTCTCATAATTGTCACTATATCTTATGCTTTATATCTCACAATTACGACTCAAAAATAAAGGCGATGTCCTGAATTACGACTATTTCTCAAGAATTTGACTTTATATCAAAATTGCAACTTTATATCTCAAAATTGTGACTTTATATCGCATAAATGTGACTCTCTCATGAATGCAAATTACACTTCACAATTATGACTTCATTTCTCATGAATTTGGAATTTTCATTTTTTATAATTGGCAATTTAGATTAGATTAGACTACACTTTAACTGTATATTCTTGTTGGACAAAAGATATAATGTAGTATAATATCTCCAAATTGCAATTATTTCTAAAAATTGTTTCTTTATCAGGAATAACATTGCAATTGTGAGATTTAATCTGATCTTTATATCTCACAATTGAGACTTGCAGCAGAAACAGGCTTCCATAATGTACGTGTTTGTTTCTAAAATAACTAAGGGTCGGTGCACCTGTGGTTTTTCCCTGTTGTTTAGCATCCACAAGAGCTCCAAATTAGGGCAGAGTCTGAGGTCAGAATTCTCCTGTGTTCCAATTTCCTCAGAGAGACTGTTATGTGCTGTAATCAGGGCCATTCCGGCTCAAACAGGCTCAAACAGGAGGCAGACATCACAGTAACACACAGCCCTGATGATACCTAAGCCTTTCATCAGTAGCATGGCAACTGGCTGCCTGCAACAACCCCGAAAATGATAACACCTCACTGCCTCAAATTTGGGACGTGCAGTTGTGAGCGTGCGTGTGCCTTTTTGATACAGAAATGGTGAAGGTATATGTATGCAATTTTCATATTTCATGCATGTATGTCATGCACCTATGACATGATGCTTCCATGTATGGGAGTGTGTCATTGGGATCACTGGCAACATCACAGAGCGACATGATGCCTTTGCTGTGTTCGCCCCCTCTTTTATCATCCCTTTCAACTTGCACACACACACGTCTGTGCTATGATACTCATTAGAAATGGGGGGTGCACTCTTCAAAATCTTAGGAGACATTTTTTGAAAAGTCAAACAAGTTAATGCTGTACACTTTCCCTAATTCAGCCTGGTTTTACGTTGTTTCTAGCTAGTCTAGACGCAGGATCTGGTTTGCTGTTGGGTCATCTTGGTCAAGCTGGTCAGAGCTGACCACTTTAGATAAGCTTCCTCAATGTGCAGAGACACATTTGCAACTGAATTTTCTTCTTCCTGTAGCTTAAACAGTAGAGCATGGCACTAGCAATGCCAAGGTCATGTTTCCAGAGAATGCATGAACTGATGACATGTACACCTTGAATGCAATGTAAGTAGCTTTGGATAAAAATGTCTACCGAATGCATGCCAAATATAAATGTAGATTTAAATTTGACTTATAAAGCTTCTAAACCATTTGGGAAAATATTTGGCAAAATAACAGCATAATTTTCCATCGCTACCATAATCATTAGCATTTTTTTTTTAAAATTCTGGACCCATAGGAACCAAATATTAACCTTCGCACTAGGTTTATAAGGACTATGGGAGGAAGGAAAGAGGCATTTAATTAATTTGATTAATAAAATAACATTTTAATGAAAAAGTGCAACCTTAATATTTTTATACGGCTGTGATTCGGCACGAGGCCACAGAGCCTACGCAGCTACTGACTCTCTTTATGAGTAAGTCAGTATAACAAATTGAAAGGAACTGGTTGTAAACAAGGAAGTTGTTTTAGTGCTGTCATGGGAAATCTTTTACAAAGACAAAGACAACGATATCGCTTTCCTCAGACAAACTGATTTGTTATAACAGATATAACATTATGGACATCGACCTGAAGACTGAATGCTTTATCAGATGCAGGTAATACATTCATTTAGTCGCTCTCTTTCTCATAATACCATGATACTCTTCAATGAAGCGACTCACTGTTGGAATTGGAATTGGTAACAGAGGCTTGGGCGCAACTGTTAAACTGACAACTTGAGATTTGAATCCATTTTTGTTCTGCACAAAAGAGGGTTTTTAAAGACACTCTGTTATCGTTCTTATTTATTTACACACTTGTGGCGTTGAACCGTTGTATAAATGCAATAAATAAATAAAATAAAATGTTAATAAAACATTTCACAATAAAACAGCAGCCTTGGTGAGCGCATCGTTTCAGTTGGTTCCACTCCAACTGATCAAAAGAGGGAGAGATTGAGTATTCGAGGAAAAATATTTCCCAAATATCAAAACAGGTCCTTAGCTTTCAATGATTTGGAATTGGACATCAAGCACTTTTGTAACCGGCATCACGGCGAGTCAAATGATGAGATGAACAAATTCACTAATGAGCCATCCCCATCGGTCTGCTGGTCTCTTTTTCATAAGGTAAACTTTAATGCAGACAGGAACAGAGAAAACTTGAACACACCTAAGGGGCATTCAGTGTAACAAGCTTTAAATTGATATTTGATTCATTTGATTCTTAAAGCCTCTGATGACTGCATATTTTCTTATTCATCAAATGTAGGCGGGGTGGGGTGAAGCCATGCTCTTTTCATTTTTATCTTCTGTCTCACTCCTTCGCTTTTAATGAACATTACTCTCCTAGACCGTGCGTGACTCTCTCTCACACTCTCTCTGAATTCATCACGTCTCTCATTAATCTCCTGGCGAAGGAGCACAAAATGAAAACACACGTAAAAACACACACTTTCTAAAGAAGGAGATGGTTTAAGAGTGTTTAAATTTGCATAAAACACTCCATCATGCTGGGTTGGCTGGTTGTAGAATGACAGTCACGTCTTTAAAATGGGCAACAAAATGTAATTAACAAGCTAAAACAGTTCAGTCAAAATAATGCCTAGTGCGTTTTTTTTTACCTATACCCTTACAGTTTCTATTGCATTTATCATTCAAAACCAAACATGGTCACTTTCAGATTTTTTATTTACTAATTTGTCATTTAGCTGACTCTTTTAACCAAAAACACACACAGAACATTCCTAGGATTATTGTGATGGTGTCTTGCTAAATGGTGATGATTCAACGGTGAACGATTCATGGAACCTTTGCAGGGATTGAACTCGCAACCAATTCAAATCCTTAATTACAAATTACATGTACCGACCTATCTCAAATGGCACATGAATCCAACAAGCACATGTGGATAGTGGCCAGATCCCCGACAGTAAATGGATGCCCCGATTTATTTTTGATGCACTAAATATGCTTGTGCTAGAGATAACAGGAAATTTTTTTTAAACTTTTCAACTTGTAAATCTTTGGCGTGAAGCTAATATTGCTAAGTGTGAACTTCGTGAATGAAAACGTGATTACATTTTTAATCAGATGGAACGGTGTTGCAAAGAACTGCAGCACAAAAATAACATTTTTTAATGAGAAAAAATTTCACTGGCAAAAATGATCCATTGTCAAAGTGATCGGTCAACAGATTCTAAACAATAAAGTAACTAATATCAATCAATCACTTCCATACAGAGTTAATTTTACATACATTAGCGTAGCATTAAGGTTGGAATAATACTAATACTAATACTAATACTAATACTAATAATTTAATGAATTATGCTTGAAACTTCAAGGCATTTGCTATATGGAAACTACTGTAAATAGAACAGAACTGCTTCTAAAAATGGGCTTATCATTAAGTTGAAACATTTCTGGTTTAAGCCCACACCTGCTTCTATCTGAATACAGAAAGAAACAAATAATTGTCATTGCAACACATTCAGACACATATACAGACACAAGCTTCACTGTATACCTTATATATAGAATACAATAGTTTAGACCACTGATATGACTGCAGATGTCATTTTATTAATTCTGTGGGTGCCACATTTTTGTTTAAGTGGAATAAAATTACCTTTAACCACCAGGGTATACAACCCCAATAATATGTAAGGGTACAAAGTAGCCATTTTATGAACACATTGATGAAATTCCACCAATAAAAGTCAGCAAATGACTGAAGCAGATGGAGATCTGTGAATTTGCTATTCAGAGATATGAGAAAAGAAGGTGTGGCCAAGATTGAAAACTTTAATGGCTCACTTTTTACAAGCACACTGGTGCTTCGTGAATGTCGGATTTCATTTTCACGTGGATCAGTAAGGGAAATCACTTGAGATGGAAGCAGATGGTGAGCCTTTTCTCTCATGCAAACATCAGCACATCCTCTGAGACGGCTGGCTGCGAATACCCATATAGATTTACGACCAAACGCATCAGTTACAAACAGAATACTATGCCTCAAGGCATTTCAGATCCAGAATCAGTGATAAAGTCAGTTAAGAGCGTGTTTAATTGGTAATTTGGCCTCATGAGACTTGCACGGGAGAGGGCTGAGCTCTCTTCCTATGATTTCAATAGAAAATGAAGTCTGTACATTTTCCTGGTCTAGAAGAAGGGTGTACACAAACACAAATGGCCTCTCAGCAATGACCCGTGAGTCAGCCGTACGTGTGCGATGCATCAGACTGCTCAGAGACAGGACGAATGAAGGACTGGGACACAAGCATTGGTCAGCATCAAACACTTATGTGTGTGTGTCACATAGGGTCTTCATCACTTATTAACGTCAATCTAACTGTCTCCAAGGGCTGTGACAACAGATCATCCTCCTGTGGATCCTCTCTGAGGGAAAAGTTATTGCTCAGATGTTGCGCTTTGAGAGCTCAGGCATCTTAATGGAGTTCTCATGTATGTTTTGCTATGAAGTATGAGTTTGGTTTCTGACATTTATCCTAAAATGTCTTGGGATAAAAAGGAGACATACAATTAGGATACAGAAATATAGATCAATGTGCCATAGCTTGATATTGAAATTTATGACATTTCATTGCCTTCAATGACTTGTCATGTCGTTTCATTCGTTGTTGTTGCTTACGTAAATTTGCATCATTTTTAAAAGCCTGCATTTGAAAATGTCCCAAATAGATTTAGATCATTTGCCAACTTTCTGGGTAAAATAGGAGTTGCTGGTTAAATCAATAAACAGTTTCTGATCATGGACTGCACATAACAACCACTCTAGTAACTGTATCGGGAATGAGCCTATATAAACCATAAGCTAAAAATACCTTAAGTCTTCATTTAAATGCCACATAATGTTATAATTATATCACATATGCTGAGAATCATTTATTTCAATGTAATGCACACAGCCAGAATACATGACCTTCTGTAACGCCCACATTCAGACAACAGACATTATGATCTTAGTAAAAATTACAGAAATCTCAATACTTTCTGAATGAGCACATGCAATCACAGATGTTCTCGGTTAATAATAGTAACTCGTTATTTAGAACGCAAATGTTATTCAGACAAATCTGAACAGTGTGTGACATTATTGAGATCGACACTGAAATTGCTCAGGAGAAGTAGAAGATTTACACAAAAGTCTCAGTTTACACTTCATGTAATCTAATTGAAGTCTAGGAGACACAATTGAGATGTTAAAGAGATTTATGTGGAGATTTTAGTCTCCACCTCAGGAACTTTCCCCAGGAACTATGCTGATTGGTTGAGTTCCCACAGCGTCAGGGAGGGGGGGTTTCCTGGGAGTTAGTGTTCAGTGTAATTTTGGTGGAAATGTAGCTTTGTAAAAAAAACAAATAAATAAAATGTTTACATTGCAAATATTTCATAATATTTCCACATGTAGTGTTTTGATTTTAATACGATGCCTTATGATGTGTTAATTTTTGTCAATAAGACCTTGATTTATTTCCTCTTCTTGATTAAATCACCATTTTCATTCCATTCCAGCAGCTATGTCACCCTGTAGCCCAAGACTGGTTGCCCACTGAGCAGGGCTGAGCCTGGTTAGTACCTGGATGGGAGACCTCCTGGGAAAACTAGGTTGCTGCTGGAAGAGGTGTTAGTGAGGCCAGCAGGGGGCGCTCACCTTGTGGTCTGTGTAGGTCCTAACGAACCAGCATAGTGATGGGGACACTCTACTGTAAAAAAGCACCGACCTTTGGATGAGACGTTAAACCGAGGTACTGACTCTCTGTGGTCATTAAAGATCACAGGATGTCCTTCGAAAAGAGTAGGGGCGTAACCCCGGCATCCTGGCCACTACTGCCCATTGGCCTCTGTCCATCATGGCCTCCTAATCATTCCCAAAAACTGATTGGCTTCATCACTCTGTCTCCTCTCCATCAATAAGCTGGTGTGTGGTGGGCGTTCTGGCACAATATGGCTGCCGTCGCATCATCCTGGTGGATGCTGCACATTGGTGGTGGTTGAGGAGATTCCCTCCTCTATATGTAAAGTGCTATGAGTACCCAGAAAAACACTATATAAATCTAAGGAATTATTATTATTATTATTATTATTATTACTCCCTCACAACCTGCATGCTCCACAAAAACACAATCTGACACAAACCAATCAGAGTACTGAGACAAAACATGTCAGGGCTGCATTTCCCAAAAGCATCGTAAGCCTAAATTGATCGTAGTACAATTGCCATCAATAGTCTAATAACCTTAGGCTTACAATGGAAACGCAACATCTAGTGCAAAACCTACAGCCTAGGCAGCTGACTTTTAGGGTAGCATCTTGACTAAAAAAGAACTGCACAAGTGGCTGATCAGAAAATCTCTACAGCAACTCAAACAGAACTCACCCCTCACATGAGGCGAAAGAGATTGACATTAGCATGTTGCTAAGTTAACAACCCCAATAAGAAATAAATAAATAAATAAATAGAAATGCAAAATCTTCAACATTTTTCTTGTCCCACCAACCATCTTGGACTCATTGGCTTCATCAGAATATGCCTTCGTCCTTACCATATAGAAGATGAAAAACAGTAGGCTATGTGAAAAGAGCAGTATTTCCAAATTCAAAATATTAATAAAACAGTAGGCAAAAAGTATCTGAATGACCTACAGTACTACTTCCGACAAGATTCTGAAGTGCACATCCAATTGTCAATTTACTATCCCATGGGAGAATAGTAGTGAATGGAAGCGCAGAGAGACACAGCTGATGTTGTAGGGCACATAACAATATTAACACGACAGATGTAGTAGTTCAAAGTAAGTACTTTTTCTAAAAAGTTCCTATAGAGTATGCAATGTTGGACACAGTAATTTTTTTTACTGAGCTT
Source organism: Zacco platypus (assembly GCA_038088235.1). Classification (NCBI taxonomy): domain Eukaryota; kingdom Metazoa; phylum Chordata; class Actinopteri; order Cypriniformes; family Xenocyprididae; genus Zacco; species Zacco platypus. The sequence continues at coordinate 9,412,112 of CM076084.1, forward strand.
GTGACAATCAATGCATTCAAGGACCGCTTTCACAGAGTATGCACATAAAATCTTATCTTAAACTTTAAGCCAAAAGAATGTACATTTGAAAATATCTTTTTGAAACGCATCCTTGATGCCTTAAAATGCCGACCAAGTAGATAGCTCAGTAAGTGTTGTAAAAAAAAAAATGCTAAACTCACACCTCGGCCTGGAACTCTAAACTCTCATCACCAAATATTCCACTCAAAAACTCTTAGAATCACTGTCTCCAGAGATCACAGCTGTCAAGCACAGCCATGTACAAAGAGTTCGATTGGTTTTACAGTTGGTAATTCAGTGTTAACGTTGAACACTTAAATGTACCAAATCTCCCCTTGCATTTAGCAAGTGTGTCTCTGACGGGTTCATACAGTTGTTAAATGGGGAATAAGGGTGTACTGGGGGGGCATATGTGAGCAAATGCTCAGGGCGGTGTTAAATGGCGAGGTTTAGAGTCATGATTCTCCAACGTCGCCAACGTTGGCAAGGGTCTTCCTTCCTGCTGGCTTCCATCCAATCTAATCACACACCGAAAGAACTATTTCTCTTAGTTAGGTGTCAAGGTTAGCATTTTATGCTTTCCTCTCTCTCTGTGTTTAAGAGAAATTTTGGGGGACTATAAGTCATTAATTCCCAGAATCCACTGCATATGCCTTTCAGTCACTTCCTATATTACTCTGACTTTTATCAGAGATGGTTGATTAGAGGATAAAGGGGCAGACACAGAAAGCTCCCGCGGCAGACAGGGGTTAAGTGCCTCGCTTGAGGGCAGTGGCCAGAGGAAGTGCCCACAGTGTGAATTAAATCTTTCCAATCATGTCATGGCACTCTCACAGACTTAGATGACCTCTCCTGAGCTATGAACAGAAAAGATATTGTGACAATGCATCAGCTTCAAATATATAGATGTAATGAAGTAGAGAACCAGGCAAGAGTGTTTAGACTCACTCTTCAGGATCAAAAGAGGACATATCATGAATTTTTTTCATTATACAATTTGAATCAAAAGAATTAACTACTAAGTAGTAGACACATACTAATGTCAATAACACAAACTTGTACAAAATATACAAAATGTAAACCACATTGCACTGCTAGGAATAAAATGTAGAATTTGGCCATTTAATTTTTTTTCAGCGATAAATATTTTAAAAATATAAAAATGCTCAGTAAAAATGTTTAAAACATTTACATTTGATTTACGCATTTTAATTTAGACCAAACTAATAATTTTAATAATCCTTTTTATTAATTAAAAATGTTAAAACTTTAATGTTTTTTTTTAATGTAATATTTACACAGTATTAAGCAATAATTAATCACATGCAATAAAATTATCAGAAACAAAGATCATACAAAAATATATATATGTATTGTAAGGAGCAAGAGTGAAAAACAAAACAAAACAATATATATTTATATATTAATGTTACCTTGCTACTAAGAAATAGCTAAACAGTGCATGCAGTTAAATTAATGGCTTTGATATTTCTAGCAGCACTACTGACAATATCCTGCAAAGCAAAATAGCCAAATACAAAATTTTATTACATGAAGGTCATTACAAATTGAATATTTAAGGTTTTACAAACAGCGACTGATATCAGAGCGAATAAGGCGTAGTGTAGTGATCTTATGTTTATGTGGAGTGAAGATTCTGTGGAAGGTGAGCTTCTATCAAAAGCTCTCATAATAGCTTTCATCCTCTTGAAGCATGGCAACAAGCAAAAAGCATCCCTCATTCAAACACACTTTATTATTGAAATGAGCTCAAAGGAAGCAAGATTGCTTAAGTGGAATCAGGCCAACAGTTGATGGCTGTGTGTGTATGTATGTGCGTGTGCGTTGGCTCATTACCCAGTCTATAATTTGAGATGTTTTTATGATGAAAAAGCCACTTGGTGACAATCAAAGAGCATCTGAAAGCCTGAGCGCACCTAATGCCTTTTCCACTGATTGAGCTACAACAAGGAAACATGGAGATCGATAGGATAGCAAACCCAGAGAGAAAAGAGGGAGAGAGAGGAGATGAATTGAGTTGAGAACTGACAAATCCATAAACAGCAAGTGTTGAGTTGAATATAACAGAATTATATTTTGTATAATAGGCTGTTTGAAGTGCTTAGCTAAAGAGGAATATGCTAAATAAGAAAAATAAAAAACAGCTGCTTAAATCAATTAAAACTATAAAAAAAAAAAAATGTGCGCATGTATGACACATGACACATGCATGATATATCAGCCAAAAAGGGAACATCTGGTGAGTAGTAGCATGTATAACAGAGATAACAAACAGCGGTGCTTAATGTTTCCCCTTATCATAGGTCATTTACTGGAACAACCACCTTAGAAATTAATACGAGGAATGTTTATCTTTATTACTGACACCAAAAAGATTAGATGTTGCTTAGATGGTTCATTATCCCAGCAATTTAAGCTCAACTAATGATGATGTATGATGAAAGGAGAGAGTGAAATGTCGCCCGCTGAGAGCAACAGATCTTCACGGCCTCAACTGCATCTAAGGGAAACATCAATAGAGACTGTTTCAGAATTTGATAATAAAGAACATCATTTACAAGTTTACAAAAAAAAAAAAAGATTATAGCAGCCATGGGGCCGGGGGGGTTGGGGGTGTTACTAAGAATCAATTATGCTAAATGAAAGTGCAGTTTGTTTGTGTTGTGTTGTTTCAGCACCCGGTTCACTAAAGGAATTATGCAAATCGGGCAATGACACAAACACGCCCACAAGATCTTTGCCCAATGTGATTTGATATTGTTTACTTGCAGTGTTTGCTGCATAAACTGCACAATATATTGGTACTATATTGCTTATTGGCCAATATTACAGTTGAGTAATGGATATTGGATATATAAAATGATTGATACTAGATCTTTAAAATCTTAAGGCAAAGTCATTTCTTTGCCTCTACAGCAGGGGTGGCCAACGTCGGTCCTGGAGAGCCACAATCCTGCAAATTTTTGCTCCAACCCTAATCAAACACACCTGAACAAGCTAATCAAGGTCTTAAGGGTTACTAGAAAGCTACAGGAAGGTGAGTTTTTATCAGGGTTGGAGCTAAACTCTGCAGGATTGTGGCTCTCCAGGACCGACGTTGGCCACCCCTGCTCTACAGTCAAATCACATCATGTTTATATATAGAGCACTTACTTTAAAGCCAGACATGGTCCCAAGTCTATTTTAGCAATAGTTTGTTCAGCTAGCTATTGTAATTAACAGTGTTTTGAAATATCAAAAACAATTACACTCAAACTATATAACATTATACCATTTTGGAACGCAGGGACAGTCCCCGTGAGACAAAACGAAATTCTTTGTATTTTGAGCTATTTGAGTTGCCATAGTTTGCTGTAATTCTCAAGCAATGATGGGAAATGTAGTCTTCTAGTGAGCGCCAGCAGTAACAAAACAGTATAAAAATAAGCGTTAAAGTAAACAACACAAAGAACAACATTCCAATCCCCGTTTGTGATGAGGTGATATAATAATGCAACACGACTCAATATGATCTGTGGTAATGAGTCGGACAGGGTCATAAAATGCATATGAATGTGTCCGTCCAGTCCATATGCATGTTAACTTGGTAAATTTGGATATTATATGCATATGGTAGCAAATACTTGGGGGAAAATAACATGAAAAGGACATGGAAATGTACTTCTTGAAAATGGACAGCAAGCAACGCCGCAGCTCCCCTTTGGATTAACTGATTTCCAATTAAATGACAAGATCACCACAATGTATCCCTTGACTATATTCTTACTGTTTGTTGTTCATTTATATCACAGCATTTTTCCAGTGGGGGAGGAATACGCTTGCCTTCAGATGTGTCACGCATCTGAAGCGTCACGCATGTGAATTTGCTGCAGCACATGTTGATAGGGAAGTAATTAATTAAGAATAAATAGTAAAATGTTGCATTGCATGCTGTCATTTGGGTTAGTAAAGAGAGAACATAATCGGGTATGTCATACGAAAATGACTTTCACAAGTCTCTGTCTTCAAGTCCAAGTCAAGTCTCAAGTCACTTGTTCACGAGACCAAGTCAAGTCTCAAGTCTTATTTTTTCTGTGACTAAAGTGCGACTCAAGTCCAAGTCAGACTTGTTTCCATCTCTACTTTAAAGCAGCAGCTTAAAAATCAGTGTCAATATCACTTTCACTTACAATTACTACTTCAGTGTTTATTTCTCGTGTCTGACCTCAACGGACTGAAAATAAGAAATGAGAGAAGATTTCCAAAGTAGGCGGAGTCTCAGAACACCTATTACATAATTTCCACGGACCAATGGTAGTTCGAAGGTGTTTACCAGCTGCAGCGAATTTTTCCAAAAAGTTTGCTTTGGTAAGCTGTTTCGAACTCCTGAAATGAACTCCATACAAACTTTATTTTGGCCTGATTTTGTTAAAATTATGTCACACCAGCTTGCTCGTTGATTTCGCATGCTTGTCGAGGCCTTTAATTACTCATTTCTGTTATTACATGTAACATTTATTTTATTTGTTTAGGCATAATGCATGTTAATGAACATATAAAATGTTAACAAGCTATAGCAACATTGCTAATTTACATCCGCAATCTTTAAGCAGGTACACACAAAGACACATGCTCAAATATACATACAACACCATCTAAAAAGACAAATACCCCAGACACATTATTTAAAATTTCGAAATAAAATGTTTACACAACTGATTAGTCATAAGCCACTTTTTAAGATGCTCTTTAAAAGTGTGATAAATATTTACTCCCTATTACAGACAATATTTTCTGTCCAAAAGACGTTCGCCTTACAATCCCTTCTTGATAACCGTATTGAAATGAGAGGGGGTTTTCTATCCAACAATTATCACTTTCTTAAATTAAGATCCAACACTCTAATATTATTTTTAAAAACATTAATAATTTAAAAACACAAAATAATTTGACAACGTAATGTGTTTAGCACTTTTTAAAATGACTATGAATTTTCATACTGTACATTATTGTATAATGCTGTGATGCCTTTTTTCATTTCGGTTCATTTTAAAGATAATTTAGTACAGAATTTTAATATCGGCCATTTATCAGTCATTAAATGAAAAGAATATTTTTTTTGGTATCAGCCAGAATTCTAATACCAGTGCATCCCGAATGTTTAGTGAATTTGCCTCTGAGTGATTAATGCTGTATAGAGTCAAATCTAAAAAAAAAATAAATAAACCGGACACACCGACACAACTCAATGACCTGTGAAGCATTCTCCAGGTCAGCAGATTACAGAGCATAGTTTAAGCTAAAAATGTGCAAACAGTTTAACTTTGATTACAGCCAATGAGCTCCCCATTAAAACCATTAAACTAATTACGGACTGTCTCCTTCAGGACAGGGGATCCACAGTCCTCTCTAACACACACACACACACACACACTCTGATTCAATGAAGCATGGAATGCTGGGAAATAGAAAAAACAAGCTAACACAGAGTGTCTTTGTGCAGGACAAGAGTTTAAGTTCACAGTGTGTTCATTCAAGCATGGAGCTTTGGAAATGATTATATTAGTGCAGTTTCTGAAACCCTGGATTGTTTTCTGAATAGTTCAACACTAATAGCAAAAGTAGTTACATGTGTCCGTGTCCAATACAATAATCTTCTAAAACTCTGATACAGGACAGGATGGAAATGAAAGTCATGTGCAAACACCAACACACTACTGTAACGGAAACATTTTGTTTTTTAACTTTAAGTATGTGAAAACATGCATATGTTATATTAAACACATCATATTACACAGATCAGGGAGAATGATTAATTACAAACATTTTAATCACATTATAATTTCCCTAGTAATTACACTAGATTAACACAGTTTTATAGGAACCCATGTGGTCATTATTTAATTTTTCTTTGAAAAACTTCTACTACTAAAAGTGACACTAAAGACATTTATAATGTTACAAAAGATTTTTATTTCAAAATAAATGCTGTTCATAAAAGAATCCAGAACAAATCTTACTATCTTAACTGTATTTTTGTCACATAAATAGCTTTGGAGACTGCAGAATGGTAGTTTAAATGTTACATTAAATATATCATAAAATTATTGCTCTGCTCTATGTACTGTAAAATTGGCATATGCACAATTTCTAAAGAAAAAATGTGAGAAAATTTGTTCTACAAAACTCATTAGGGCTAAGGTGTTCTAATTATTGTTATGCTGTTGCTAGGGTGTTCTGTGTGGTTGCTAGGTGGTCACTTACTAAAAAAAACAATTTGAATGTTCATTAAAAAAGTGGTTTATGTTTGCATGCGAATGCTGAATGAGTGAAAAAAAATTACTTTATTTTGCACTATATAAATTCCAGTTTGCATATGCTTTCCCAACAAAACTTACAACTGTAATAGATCAGTATACAGTATTTGTTCACAAAAGGGAAGGTCTAACCACAGCACACATGTACATATAATGAAACATGACAGAAAATCCCATATGATCTATCTGATCCCAGGGATGCCACTGGGTTTCATATGGAAATTGTCTCCTTGTGATCGTGCATTAAAGCATTGTAATCCATGATTTTTTTTTTCTGACAGCGGCTGATGAACAGCATGTGACAGTGTGGGTTGAGCATGGGCTGATCTTAGACCGGTATCAATGTCTCGAAGTACAAGACTGAGAATTATGAAAAAAAGATGGTCTTAAATCATGTCACTTCAATACTAATGTAAACAGACATGGCATGCCTTGTTAGTGTCTCACTGATGGGTTTCAAATGTTCTTGTAGCAATGAAAACCACTGAGAGGCCACAATCACAGAGGATCTTGGTGATGTAAAGCATATGGCCCTAAGTATGTCAAGCAGAATTACCACCAGCATGTGTGTGGGGGTGTGAGAAAGCGTGAGGGGAAAAAAAAACGAGAAAGAGAGAGAGAGATTGATTTTTGTAAGCACAATGTCAGAAGCAGTAATATAACTCTTTAGCCTTATGAAAGGCCTTCTTGTCTCTTCAGGATGGCAATTAGTCCAGCCATTTCATCACCTCATCACTTTAACATGATTCTATGAATGGCCTTTTAAAACCACTGGTCATTTGGCAAAGACCCCACATATATATTCACCTTTGCCTCTATCTGAAACCCTTCACAATTGTAAAGTAAGCTGTCTGGAACATATAAACACACTCGCACACACCCTTCAGCTCTTGTGGCCACACATTTAGACACTAATGGCACTTCCGTGCTCAATATACTCAATCTACAACCTACAGTACAAAGAACCATTGTAGCAGAGGTCAGGGAGAGGGCAGTGGCCCAAACTACACATACCGACAACAACCCACCTTATCGAACGCACTTGACTTGTTTTATTCTCACATCAACAAACATCAATAAATAGAATATATTAGTAACAGTCCCTTAAAGAGATTTTTCACCCCAAAATTTTAAATTCTGTCATTATTTACTCACTCTCAAGTTATGCCAAATCTGCATGAATTTCTGTTGAGCACAAAAGAAGACATTTTGAAGAATGCCGGTAACCAAACAGTTGATGGACCCCATTGACCTCTATAGTATGTAGGAGGGGGGTTGGGGGAGGAGAAAATAACTGTTTGGTTACCGACATTCTTCAAAATATCTGTTGTGTTCACCAGAGGAAAGAAACTCATACAGGTTTGGAGCAACTTCAGGGAGAGTAAATGATGACAGAATTTTCCTTTTTTGGGTGAACTGTACATTTGAGTCAAGTCACCTTTATTTATATAGCACTTTTTACAATGTAGATTGTGTCAAAGCAGTTTTACAGTGAAAATGATTTGGCTGCACAACAGCTCTAGAAGAAAATAGTGTCATTGACCAGCTTAAGTAAGTTGAGTTTTGATTTATTTCCATTGCAAAAATCATTAGTTATTACTTTTATCATTTATCTACACAGCAGCTCTGAAGAAAACAGCGATGTATTCGCCCACTTCAGTTCCGTTTGCATACAATGGTGTCGCAGGCAGACCAAAAAAACTATGACAAAATGAATATGCATATTAATATTTGCTAAAAGTGTTTTTTTTTTTGTATATATAAAGACTAACTATTAGCATTAAATAACAGCAAACAATCTAAATGTAAAAATAGGCAAATGAGCAAACATAATTAAATATCCAATATGGGCATATATCCAATGTGAAATAAATAAATAAATACAATCAATCAATTATAATATTGTCTGAAAACTTATATATTATGCATCCTTAGACTAAATGTCATAAATTTAAGAAATATTTTGACCAAAACTATTCTCACAGGGTCTGATTTTTAAGACCCCAGGGACTATTCATGTGTAATGCCTAACAAAAATGTATAAGTATACAAATGTAAAACTGAGCATACGTAGGCTAAGCTAGCACGCTAATTGGCTAATGGTACATTAACTTTAAAAAAAATACAAAGAAGAAGGTTTAATTTCACAAACTGTAAAGCACAATCTAGTTATATAATATGATTGTTCATGTACTGTATTTCGTGCCTGTGTGAATAGACTTTTATTGTAAAACCCAGAGTGCAACTAATGGAAGAACGGAATATATGTGTGCCTTTAAACACACAGGTAATTGTGAGCTAAAATTTTAATGTGGCCATTATTTTAAAAGTATAATATTCCAGGATAAATTTCCACATGTTAAGACTGAAAAGATTTTTAAAAAATGACTACACAAGATCTTAAGTAGGACTTCTAAAAATGTGGGATTACCAAAACCAGATTCCAACCATCTGAGGCGAATCATATAAGATCATGACAGAAGAAAAGTGTGAGCTATAATGTGAATGAACTATTTGCCCGAATTTAGCTCATTAGAGTCATTTTCTGGTGTGTGATTATCTTAGTTGCTATGCAGTTTTACTGAAAACCAGACAGATACATATATATATATGTGTGCAGTATTAGCCACAAAAGGATGAATTGGATAGCAGTGGAAATATGGCTGCACCATGCTTTATTACCTAGAGTCTGTTTCAATTTGCACCTTGATTGATGTTTATGAAATCATCTGCATGACATCTCTCTTTAGGCTGAGGAACATGTATATAATCGTTTGGACGCTAGTTGATAATCCGTGCCAAACGAACGTCACTTTACACAGGCCTGAACATTTCTAGACCTTCTGCTGCATCAGCGTGGAGATTCATATCTGACGCACGTCCTGCGTCAAATGCCGGTTATCCGTCAGCGTTAAGAGTCTTGACAGGCGACGCTTGTGTGCTAAGTGGCAAGCTAAATGCTTTAAATGTAAATATACTACCTCTGGCACACCGTCTCCTTTCCAAGCCATCCTTCATTTCACTTTGTGGTTTCACAGCTTTATGCAAATCGCTCTCGCCTCTCCTTTTCATAGTAATGGATGATTAGTATGTTATGGAAGAGAGTGTGTTTGATGGTGTTCGAACACGGCGTCCCTAGTGTGTGCGTGTATGTAGATGAATGTGTGTTTTGGTTGAGTTTGAACATTCTGTCCCTCGTGTGTATTCTGGTCGCCATTTTTGTCCCGTTGTTGTGATTCTTATAAATCCAGGCCCGGGGGACATCAAGCATTCCGTTTGTGTCCTATTTCGCAAATCCTGCTTAAAAAAAACAAAAAAACAAGTTGATTCTGGAGTGTTTCTACCTCTCTATTATCCAATGGTATTTCTCTGTCTTGCGCTGTTTGTTTTTCATAGTCTCTTCGTGTATGTTTCAACAGTTTATCGGTGTATGTTTTAACAGTTTCTCTACTTTTTTGTTCAGAGTGCCTTTCTTCCTCTCATGTAGCTCTGTGGTTCCCTGGGAGGAGTTTAGATGAGGACTCATTCAGAGACGTGAAACAGCCTGTGACTGTTAAGCAGAAGCAGACATTTGAGAATCGAGCCCTCTGAGGAGTTTGTTTACCTCTATGGACGTCTTTGATTCTCTCTTGGTGGTCAACTCAAAAGCAAAATGTAAACTGACCTCATGTTTGTAAACGCATTTGGTGCTTCCTAAGGCAAGTATCACTATTTTAAAAATGACACAACTCTTCTTTTATGCCAGCCATCACTTTAAACAATAGACAAAACGGCTATTTAGACATTGTTTTAGCAGACTCACATTCAGGTCTGGCTCCACTTTGGTATTAAAGCCACTTTTCAAGATGGAAACAATTCCTGGTGGATAAAATCATGTCCCAGACAACATTTCTCAATGAATACTCTGAAACACATGACAGGATATGGGTACATTTGGTCCCCTAGACGTTAAAAAAAACAAACTCTCTTCAGTCTGTTGACCAAAACAAGTTTGCTTACAATGTTCACTAACACACACTTAAAACTTCATTTAATTAACTGATGGAAAATGCCATTTTAAACATTTTTGGAATAAAATATCCAAATCATTCATCTTCCTAATGCTAATTTTATTGTTCACATTTAACGCATAGGGAATACATAATTAAATAATATGTTAACACTTTTAATAGTATTTTGACAAAATTACTTGTCTGAAAATGACGCGCAATCAATATATTCTGTTCGTGAGTGTTTTTTCAATATTTGTTCGAAATCTATCTCAGATTATGAACAGATGTTCACGTTAAGTTTCTAAGAAACAATCATAAATGTGCACTACCGCTCAATATTTGTTTTTAAATATTTTTGAAAGAAGTCTTTTATGCTCACCAAGGCTGCATTTATTTAATCAAAAAACAAGAAGAATAAGATGAAGGTGGCGGCAGATTCACAGTAGATATAAGGTTTCATCCAAATGCAGGCTCGAATATGTAACAGTGTGTTCAACAGAAACACATACAACAACCGACAACCAAAGACTGAAAACAGAGGAACTAAATACACAGAGAAAATAAAATGATAACGAACATATGTGATGATTACTGTAGATTAGTGTCCATGACAACTGATGACTTGTGGGAAAACGTGTGACTGGTGAAAACAAACTGAAAGTTCATGAAAACAGAAACGAAGTACAAACAAAGCTGAGGATGTGTGACATGTAATTTATTCCTGTTATGGCAAAAGTGAATTGGCCTTCATTGTCCTCCAGAAAACACTCTAATATTCTGATTTTGTGCAAGAAACAAGTTGTGTTGCTTAATATTTTTTGTGCAAACTGTGATACTTGTATGTTCAAGATACTCTGATGAATATAAAGTTCTTGAAATAGAAATCTTCTGTAACATTATACATGTCTTAAATTATTTTTAAAATAATTTAATGCATCCTATAGGTGAAAAAATTATTTAAAAAAAAACATCTTACTGACCCCACATTTTGAATGGTAGTGTGTAGATACAACAAAATCTAAATAGGACTTCTAAAAATGTCAAAAACCAACATAAACAACATAATTCCAACCATTTGAGGTGTGTCACATCAAAGCATGTTCCCTACAGAAAAAGAAAGAAAAATGTCCAGGTGATGCGAAAGTAAAGAGATAGTTGTGTCTACAGTATCTATCATTGGAGAGCTGAAGGCTTTTGCATGGCACAAGACCAAAGTGTGTACATGTGTGTATAACAGAGATCTCCGGTAATTTCCCATGCATGTGAACTATATTGATCGCACCCCAGGCAGTTCTTTAAACCAGCTAGTTACTGCTACCTGTAAGTATGTGTGTGTGTCTGTGAGTGTGTATTGACCTGAGGTGTTAGTTATAGCCTTGTCCTCTGAGTGCTGACCAGACAGAACTGCCAGTCAAACTCAGGGTATGCCCAGAGCAACTGCTGATTAATTCACCCATCACACGGAGAGAGAAAAAGACAGGAAGAGGGTAAAATATAGAACCATGAAAGTGACTGACAGTTCTTCATGCAAAAAGACGAAATATGACAGTAGAAATTATACCTGTAGAGACAAACAGATGAAGCTGAGGCACACTACTCAATAGAGACGACTAAAATGGCAGCAAGCGAGCAGGCGAGAGAGACAGAGAGAGAGAGAACAAAGAAAGAAGAAAGAAAGAGGGTCGAGTCAGTGGGGGGCTGTAAGCTGACAGAGCAGTTAAAGTGTAGCCAGAAGCTAAGATTACCTCTGATCACTGGTCTCACCATCCCTTAGAGTTATCATACAGACACCTGACACACACACACACACACACACACACACACACACACATTAAACATGCCTGTAATCACAGTGTTATCGGTGCTACGAACATTATGAAGAGAGCATTAGGATTCATACATGCATACTACATTTGTTTTAGTTTGGGGTCAGTTTAAGTTTAAGTTTTTTGGATTTACTTCTATTCACCAAGGATTCATTAAATTCAGCAAAAGTGAAAGTTAAGACATATACAAAATAATAAATGCTGTTCTTCAGAACTTTCTATTTCTCATTTTACTGTTTCCACAAAAATATTAAGCGGCACAACCATTTTCAACACTGATAATGATAAATGTTATATGAGCAGCAAATCAGAATATTAGAATAATTTCTGAAGGATCATGTGACACTGAAGACTGGAGTAACGATGCTGAAAATTCAGCTTTGCCATAACAAGAAAAAGAAAAAAATTAACAGTTATTTTAAATGATAAAGATTTCACATGTCATTTCCTTGGAATTTTTATCTGCAACTTAACAACTAAAGCCCGGAACACAACAAGCTTTGTGCGTCTGCTGACTACGTTTTTTCAGTGTGTTCCGCACCGTTGGCTGAAGTTGGTGCTTGTCTGCTTTTTTCCGGCCGATTCGACATGTTGAATCGGCGTCGGGTTGTCGATGAGAAAGAGAACTCTGATTGGCTGTTCAGTATAGCAAATGTGATCAGCATGATTGATATTCAAAATGGTAAACAGGCGCTGCTTTGTTTATGGGTTGTATAAATGCAGTCTTAAGTTTCGCTTTCCCTTTTTGAATGATGAATATTGACAAATATGTCTGCTTAAATAGACAGTTATCTCCTTTATACGTGGGTGTCGAGCATCGATTTGGTGTGTCAGGGCAACTTTGGACCCAGACACTGCCGATGCGAGGCTTTCATCGCCACTAGTTTGTCTGCTTGGTATGTTCCCGGCTTAAGAATTAGTCTTGTCAGGGTTTATCTGTGTTTGCTTTGGTTTTGGATGAGTTTTGTACATGTTTTAGTTCAGCTTCCTTGGTTTTCACCCACGTGTTTCATTGTTGGATTAGTGTTTGCACCGGTGATTCATTTCGTTGTTTGGTTTGGTCTGTGTATTTAAGTTCTGCATTTTCCTTAGATATTAGATATTATTGGGTTGCTAAGTTTGTGTTTTGCCATTTCTAGTCAGTGGTGTAAAGTATTTGAGTAAATGTAATTAGTTACTGTACTTAAGCATCTTTTCGGCTACTTTGCAGTTGTACTGAGTATCAAAGATATTAACTTTTACTCTATTGACTACATTTTTGAACTAGTAAATGTACTTTTTACTCCAATACATTTTGCATGACACCTAACTTTTTCTGCAGCAGTTTGTTTCTGCAATAAATAAGCAATATCGCCATCTAAGGACATTGAGGGTACTCTATCTTGTGCGTTTTGCCTTTTCTCACCCAAACTTTTCAACAAGGCTACTTTACATAAATGTGAGTACATTAGCAGTTAGCTGCTGAATCGCAGGTGTTTGATTTAGGAGATGAGGTCATAACTTCAGCCACTGACAAGGCTGAAACCGGCATGTCATGTGCAAGTAGAGTTGGACTATTTAATTTTATTTAACATTATTTTATTTATCTACTATACTGACAAGACCTTTTTGAAGGATATTGGTTTACTGGTTGCACTTATTTTACAGTTCATGCTCTTACATTTACTTACAGTATACTTACCTAATAAAGTACTGGATAACATAAGGTAACTACATGGGTTAAGGTTAGGTGTAGGGGTACGTTCAGGCTTAGTACCTAATTACCCAGTTATAGCAATTACTATAATAAGTACATAGTATGTACATGGGGAACAGGACTGTAAAATAAAGTGATACAGGTTTACTTATTGCCTTTTTGTGCACTTGAGCTTAACTTAGACTTTACAGTTTGTAGATGTTTAAGAGGCAGTTGTGTCAACCTTGATTTATTGCAATATTGAAGCGTTCAGTTTTATTTTGATTTTAGAAAACTCATTTTACAAATCAATCGTTTCTTGTTTTCACTGGCATGTCTCCTAGATGTTGAGGTCTAGTGCATCTTTGGGCCAACATCCAGAACGAGTAAAATACTTAATGTTAAAATCAGATACTCTAAGACTTTTACTCAAGTTGTATTGGTGTCTTGTAACTTGAGTCCTTTTTACTGCAAGGTATCTGTACAGATATAAAGTATAGTTTTCAGGTACTCTTTCCACCTCTGGTTCGAGTCTCCTGAGTATCTTGTTATTTTGAGTTTTTATTTTATTAAAAGAATTCCTGCACCTAGATCCAGAATTTTCTCATCATTACCTGCAACAGACACTGACAGGTCTAAGAACTACTCCTTTCACCAAAAAGGGGTTGAGGGCAATATTAACAAGATGCATGAATGGACCACATACTGTGATCTGGGATGTTCTTATTCTAGTCTCGCATACTATTAAGACAGAAAGTGTTCAAACTGGGACACTGACTACCTACAGTACATTCTCCACCCACAGGACCAGGATGGTTTAGAATAAATAACAAATGCATTGTTTTTATTGAAACTACAAGCTTCATATTTATGCTTTGAGGGAAGCAGAAATCTCAAATATTAATCTTGAAATATTTGTTAATACTATGTGGTGGAAATTAAAATGTTTGGAATAAAATGATTTCCTGTTTTTGTCTTGATATGGCTAATTTATTATTTTATTTATGCAAAATTAATTTACATTTTCATACATTTAATAGTAATTTGGCAATAGTGCAGCTTCAAAAATGCTTGGTAACACTTTTCATTAACGTTTACACTTAACTTAAACATGCGCAAACAATGAACAATACTTCTACAGCATTTCTTAATCTTAATGTTAATTTCTATATTTTTTAAAATCGAATGTTTATTTGTTAACATTAATGGGTTGTGAACTAACATGAACAAACTGTCACAGAGCTTGCAGGTGAAGGCAGATGAATAAGAAGTAGTTTAATAATAAATCCAGACAAGCAATTGCAAAACACACTTGCTATAACGGTGATCGGATAGAGAACGAATGTGAGGCGCCAATATATATAGCAAACACAAACGACAATGATTAATGGAGTACAGCTGATACCTATGAACTAATAATGAGGAGCGGGAAAACAGAACAAGGAACACATGATGAAAATGAAAGCGAAAAAGTCGCTGATAATAAATGGAACATAATGGTGACACAGACATTAAGATTTTTTTATTAACTTATTAACATGCTGCTTATATATTGCTTGTCGTTAATTCATGTTAGCGAATGCATTAACTAATGTTAAGAAATGGGACATTTTTGTATAGCGGAACCAAAAATGATCTGTTGGTTGGTATTTCCAATTCAACAACATGCCACAAATGTAGCCAATAGACCATAAGCTGTACTTAACTCAAGATATTCCTATAAAAGACTGAATGGTAGAGTCACATGCTGCATTAGTCTGTCGTGTGGTTGAGGCAAAGAAACCCCGCGAGAGATTTAGTCAGAGGAGGTTTAGTTCTC
The DNA here is from genome assembly GCA_038088235.1 of Zacco platypus. Lineage (NCBI taxonomy): Eukaryota > Metazoa > Chordata > Actinopteri > Cypriniformes > Xenocyprididae > Zacco > Zacco platypus. The sequence goes on from CM076084.1 coordinate 9,427,762, forward strand.
CCCAGGTGGATGCCTCCATCTTGCCTCTGATGGCTTTGTGTTAATGGAATTAAAGTGAAACTCCAGGAATCCTCTAGTCCGCCTCAGATATGCAGCTCGAACAGCTCAGCTGTGCTAAGCCCATCCTTATGCCCTCAAATCAGCTCTCTGCCACCTTTCCCATTCAAACAACCTCCTCATCCCTGTTCCCTCACTCCCTCTCTTCCTCCCTCCATCTCTCACTCATAGTATCTTAGTCCCACTTAATACCTTCTTTCTTTCCTATGTTTCTGCCTCTAGTGCGTTTTCCCCTTAACACTCTCTGATCCTCAGCTAATACCTAATTCTTTCCTTCTTTTCCTTTTTTATCTCTTTCTCCTTCTCAATTCACTCTCTCCTACTTTCATTCTCTCCACGTTGGCTAAGTTCAAACAGTCTGTGTTTGGGATTGACAACCGTACTTACTAACAGGTATGACTCTCGAATTCTCCCATGACAGTCACAAACTAACCAAACCGTACAAACAACCAGTGTCAGGCCCCTTCTTGATTAATGCGATAGTTGTGAATACTGCCTGTAACCAAAATGACAGCTATAAAAGTAAATATCAAAGATAACGACTTTCATAACACAGGAAAGTAATTTGAAAAAAAAAAATATATTTAACAGGAGGGATGTGACAGTAAAGACATTTATAAAGTTTCAAAAGATTTCTATTTCAATTAAATGCTGTTATTTGGAACTGTCTATTCATCAAATATTCTAAAAAAATGTATAATGGTTTCCTCAAACATATTAAGTGTTTTTGTTTTATCATTGATAATAAAATATGAATAATTATTAATTATTATTAATAATTACATATTAATAATTTCTGAAAGATCATGTGACACTGGAGTAAAGGCTGCTGAAAATTTTAATTATTTAAAAAAAAAAAAAAAAAAAAAAATATATATATATATATATATATATATATATATATATATATATATATATATATATATATAAATTGCACAGTACTTTTTGTACTTTTGGACAAAAAAACGGTGAGCAGAAGAGCTTACCATAAACGTTTGTTTGGTATAGTGCATTAATAAGTTAAATACAAAAACTCTATTAAATATTTTTTCTGTAATTGTAAAAAAAATCTGATAATTTGCAAAACAGATCTTATTAAACCCAAAACTCATTGAGGTATTTGTAACAGGATCAAATCTGGTGATATCTCTCTCATTAACAATTTTAGTCGTATCAGACTGTGATTTGATGGCCATCTCTCGCTATGAATTTTCTTAGGAATGATTTTTCCGAGATAGGTTGCCAGGTCTTTCCCGAACCCTTTGGGATTCACAAACACGCACACATTCACACCTACAGACAATTTAGCATATCCAATTCACCTATAGACAGGGACCTTCTTATACTGTGAGACGACAGTGCTACCCACTGAGCCACTGTGCCGCCTATCGGCAATACTGGCGTAGATAATGCTTAGTAAAAAATATGTATCGTTGCCCGTTCCAACATCTAAAACCCTCCGATGACACACTGCTTATATCTCTGTTTCTATGAGCTACCGAAAACCCACATGAAAAAACACAGAAGCCAGTTCCCTGGTTGCAGAACTCAGTTGTCATATAACTGAACTGTGTGTGAACCTAACTGTATTTACTGCTCTAACACATGACTGACAACTGTATTCTGCTGTTACGTAGCCATTTTCCCCCATCACTCCATCTCCATGTTCCTCTCAGTCCAATTACAATCCGATTCTCACCTGCCACACACCTCCCTTTTCCGTCTTTCTCCTCGCTGTCTGAACATTCTGCCAGCTGGGTGTCTTTGTGCCTGTTTAACCGCTAACTGCTTAGGCTCCCTACAGAGATAGAGAGAGAGAGCTGCAGGGGTGGAGGAGTTCTCCGGAATACTAAAACTCGTTCCTGTTTACCAAGCCCAAGCGCATCTGAATCTAGAGCAACGTGCATCAGGTCAACAGCTTTTTAATATGCGAGCAAACACAGGCAGTTCCGTCATCAGTGCTATTTTAAAGATGGTGGCGAGTGTAAATATGGGGATGTTAGAAACTGCTGCCTAGTTTTAGCGAGAAAACATGCTTCTGCAGATGGCTTGATTTTCATTTCGAACCAAATCAAGAAATCCCGACAATTTAGAGTACACACAAACCCGCCCTTCAGAACATGAGCTCGTGAGCAATTACAAGTGTTTTCCCGCTTTTCCTTTTCCACAAGCTCTTTCTCTCTTCGCTCTCCCAGGCCTGTTTTCTGGTTGAGTATTTGTACAGCTGAGAGACTTACCCCGGTTCCTCTAATTGAAGGCGAATTTTATTCAGCAAGCACACTCATTCTGGGGGAGCATGTGTGAGTGTGCAGGCCGTGTATAATGATGTAACCGTTGGTAATATGCAGCACTTCCTTAGCCGACTCCAGATGGCAGAGTTCACCTCCTCTTCTCTGCTGAATGTAAAGGGACGGGCGGCTATCCCAGCATGCTCTGCGACTGAAGCTAAACAGCATTGCTCTGTGTCAGTTCCGCATGAGAGGGGTGACAGCGCTGATGAGTGTCCTTTAGAGGCAGTCGTAGCTGTGGTCAGGACTGGGGAATGAGCTCTTTGATGTGCTGTGGTGGGACGTGGTGATAATGGACCATTCTTCAGACGACTCTCACACACTTCCAGAGTTCCATTTGATATGCCGTGGAATGGGGAAGTTAAGATGGCCGTCAAGCTTCATGCCCTGAAGTGATCCCCTGAGCGGCCCCACTATGTGTGTGTGAATGAGTATATCAAGTGAATGTTGGTCTGGGCAGCTGGTCTTCCTGAGAGGTTCAGATCTAAAGGTTAGTTCTGGTTTAATCCTTTCTATTGAAGACTTTAATACGGTTTTCTCAAACCCATTCTCCCTCCCTAGACATCAAAGATAAAAAAAAAAAAAAATGCCTTTAGCACCACTATTAAGACACTAAAGTTACCCTAGGCGTTGCTATATTGACTAACTAGGAACATGTTTGCTTTCATTGAGAAACCTCTGGTGTCAATATACAGACTCAAAGGGTTTGGGTATTTTATCATGAAATTATATACTGGGGTATAACTTTGTACTTCTGACAAATATGTTGTACCAGGTGAGCTAATGAGCAAGTTTATACGTCACAAAATCCATGTATGGAGCTGGTTATGCAAACATCAAAATGTAGTTTACAAATATGCACAAAAGTGTTTTGAGTTCACAACATAGTATTGTGAAAGGAACTGTGTTGTCTTTATTAATCAATAATCTGTGCCAATTGTGCGAAAAAGAGCAAAAGTCGTTGGTGCCTCTATCAGTCATTTCGGCTGGAAACTGCAGTGAAATGTTTTGCAGAAATGTAGCCAGAATCAAGTATTTCCAATGAGCATAGGTGGCCCATCGTTTATCTAGTGTTGTCTCCTCTCCTCTAGTTTTCTCTCATCTTAGGGCCATAACCACCATAGACATTGAGGGGAGACCAGTCTCAGAATAATTAGAAATGGTCACATTATTAAGTGGGTTTATTGCTCACAATATAATTCTTTTGTTTTATTTAGCCTACGTCTGTGTTTTGTTTCTGACAGGAATGTGTGACGTTATACAAGTGAACGTCCAACTTGGAGGTGCGAGTTTTCCAGGTACATGTCTCATCTCCTCTTTTATGTCATCTCCTCATGTCCTCTCATCTTGCCTGGTCTCATCTTACCTCCACGAGTCTCATTTAGTCTCCTCTCATTTTGCTATCATCGCTTCTTCGCTCGTCTTCTGTCATCTTGTTTCATCTAGTCTCCTCTCTCTTTTCTCAACTTGATTTATCATTTCTCTCCCCCCTTACGCTTTGATGTAACGATGTTCCAATTCGTTTTCAAAGTGCCTTTTTAAAACAGTCAAATTCAGTCAATTTAAATTTGCACAATACATCATGATCCTTCCAAACTTCCAAATATCTATAAAAGAAAGGAAGTCGTTTGAAACATCATGATAGTGAGTATATGATTATTAAACTGGCCACAAAGTCAGGAAATGTTCACACCCTGGGGACAGAGCAGGCTCACAAACATTGAACAACTGCCTAAACAACACACTGCAGAGATGCCATCCTATTGTGCTGGTATGTGTGTGTGTCTTTGTGAACACAATGAGAGTTAATAAGAGTATTACGACGCTATTTTGGGCATGCAGGCAGGCCATGAGGGAGAGTTTTAGACATATTATCACTTTCTTTCAGAAAGCTTTTTGGGAAATTCACTCAATAACAATAGAAAGAGAGAGGGAGAGAGGGAGAGAGAAAATGAGAGACCGAGAGAAATCTCCCAGTGACAGAGAAAAGAGGATAAAACACACTGTCTTCACTGAGATGCATGCTGATTGTACACACATACACATACATGAAGGTCAAAGTCAAGGTAATGCCAGGAAAGAAAAATAACAAATGGAGAAATGAACAGCAGCTAATGACAGCGGGGTAGGCGGTAATCAATGAAATCCCAATATAATCAGCAACTGCTGGGTAATCACAGATAAAGAGGAGGATTCTGGGTATGAATTCATCAGAGGAGGTGCAGAGCTCTTGGGAGAAACTGGAAAGTGTGTCAATGAGCTCATGTGTACCAAACCTTCATATGATTATACAGATATTCAATTGCCATTGGCTATCACACTCCTTGGAAACAGAGGAGTAAAGCGAGTTTGTTTGTGGATGAGAGTATTCAAGAGACTTGTAACAATAGAAGAGGAGGGAAGAATTTCAACATGGCTGCAGAAAAAGCAGTAAAGCTGTTCACGCAGAAAAAAAAGGAAAAGAAAATAGGAAAAGGTAAATTAGATTTTCACAAGAAAATATTTGTATTTCTAACATTTTTATTAAATTCAAATTGTATTGTAAATTATAGCAATTTCTATTAGTTTTGCATTTTTTTAACTTAAAGGTTTTTTTTTTTTTTAATTTTAAGGTTAAAAATTGTTTAAAAATAAAATGACAGATTTAATGTTGTCTGATTGTGTATTAGCCTACTCACTAAACTGTCAAAATCAATATTTGAAGTGTTTGAGGGAAAGGGAACATTCCACCAAAAATCTACTCACAGTCATTCCAAACCCATAAAACGTTGATTGATTACAGTATGCTCAATCAATATTTAGATTTTGAAATATTTAAAAGACTAAATTAATCATATCTTTTCATTTGGATTCATTTTAAGATGTCTGTATGACCTTTTTGGATCTACATTTTGGTTACCTTGACTTTCACTTGAGAAACATACACCTCTACGGTTTCAATAAAACATCTTAATTTGTTTTTTGAATATTAACCAAAGTCTTATTGGAATAAGTTAAAGATTGGAAATCTAAACACGGGATTTTCTGTCATCATTTTGTCTCGTGTTGTTACAAACATTCATTTGAGGAATAAAAACAGACATGTTGTCAAGTGTACCACTGTTACAGTGTTTTATTGAGTTTGATGAGTTTTTTCATTGTACCGAAAATAAACATCAACTATTATTTTAAACCAGGAAAACTTCCTTCAATAATCACCTACAGAAGAAAGATTATGCTGGCTAAAACAGCTAAATTTCAACATATAGTACATATGCCAGCAGTACCAGCGCTAACCGGCTTAAATCTGTGTTATGAACTCAATATTCTGTTTCCTTTCTGCACTAAGCATATTATTTGCTCCCAATACCAACTGAATATGACACCATATGTCAGAGAAAGACTGTGCGTGCCGTGTAGTGAGTTTTTATGTATTCTTGCCATTTCTAGCTTGAAATGTGTGAGCCAGTCTGTTTGCACACGTGTGAGTGTGTTAGCGATAGAAAATCCAAGTGAGCATGTGTGTTTCAATCTCCAGAGCCTGACTGTAATAACATATTTCCAAAGATGACATTTAATCCATGCAAACAAATCACCACGGAGACCATCAGCGTTCCGCCAGGCTTATCCAATGAGCAGGAACGTATCAACCCAGGCAGGAGTAATCAAAGCTAATAGATGACTGGGAGAATAGAGCAGGGACAAGCGGGCATGGGCCACTCAACCCAATCTCATATTCCAGCCATGAGAACCGTCCTCAGAGACAATAACAATCTATATCCTCATTTTCAACACTCATAGAGGAATTCAATTGAAAACAGCAAGCCTCATTTTGCTAAATCCATTTCAATTATATTTAGCATAACATTTGAAGCTGGATCTATTTAACAACTGGTGTGTTTTGATGACAAATATGTCATTTGATGTGTTGGCACAAAACATAATCTATGCAAGTATATGAATGCAAGCGCTTCTAGCTACATAAGCGTGATTACAGCCACCAGTGCATTATGAATATTCAATTGTATATGAAAATCAATTTATTGGGCATGTATACTATTACATTACATACAGTACCGTTTAAAAGTTTGGGGTCTGTGTTTTTAAAAGAAGTCTCTTATATGCTTACCCCAAGTTTGCATTTCTTTGATCAAAAATTCTGTTAAAACTATAATATTGTGAAATATTTCAGAGGTATTTCACCACTGGAATAATGGAGTTTCAATAAAAATTGGGTGTCTATGCAGTTGAAATCCTTTCCTTTTGCCAAACAGGCCTAGGTGGGAAAACTTAAACACCCATAATGCACTGGGCATTGCCATCCAAGGCCACTCGCACCAGTCTGTTAAAGATAAGCTTAACAGGGTCAAATACCGCCTTGCTTTAGTAGGAAGTACTGCTTGGCAAACTTTTAGTTATAATTATGTCGACTTGTATCCAGCACGGACATAGGCAGTGGCTTAGAACCGTAAACATGAAAAACCTCCATGTTTGTAATCAACATTTCATACTGGATGCCCACAAACACGGTTTTAGGCCAAAGAGGGGAGGAAAAAAAGAAAAGAAAAGAAAAGAAAAGAAAAAAAAACTGTTTTTCTGGTAGTTCCGCTAAACCCCTCCAAAGCAAAATGCCATTATATAAGGAAGTTGTTGCCATAGTACTCCATTTTTACCTTGATGCTGTTTAAATAGCAGACAAAGTAAAATACAATTTTGTATACAAAATACAAATACTCAAAATGGCAAAAGTATAATCTGTAATTTTCATGAAAGCCCTGTCAAAAGTCCCCCCGGATGACAAGTTTTGTGTCATCTGGTGGACTTTTTCTGACAAATGAAAGTAAATTTCTCAGTCCAGGTAACAGAGAATGAGATAGCATTGTTTTCTCAACTACCAACATTGTAACTATACAAAGTGAATCCAACAAGTTAACTGATATCTATATAGTAAATTTTAAAATGTAATTTACTCCTGTGTTGTCAAAGCTGAATTTTCAGCAGTCGTCAGTCATATGATCCTTCAGAAATCATTCTAATATGCTGATTTGGTGTTCAAGAAACATTTCTTAGCATTATCAATGTTGAAATGTATTTTTGAGGACACTTTTATTTTCAAGATTCCTTGACGGATAGAATGTTCAAAAGAACATTTATTTTAAAAAAAAGAAACCTTTTGTAACAATGAAAAAATCTTTACTGTCACTTTTGCTCAATTCCATGTGTCCTACGTGATCTCAACGTAAACATAAACAGAAATGAGTGCGCACAATTAAACATCCAACAGATCAATCTGATGAATAAAAAATGCTGATGAGTGGAAAGCACTGGCCAAGGATTTCACATATGTGCATAGAGTATGTTTCTGGCCAATGGAAATGTTTATTTTGGTTAAACACCCATTTACTGTGTTTGGAAGATGAATGCTGAAGTCATCATAACTGTAAGAAACGCACGCTGTCATGCCAAATTAAGGCTCAGACGCAAAGATCGTTCATGAGTTATCAGTTCAAAACATGACAGCACCAGTGCAAGAAAGGAAATGAAAAGAATATTTTCTGGAAATCAAGTCCTGCTTTGTTTCTGAGCCATATCTTTACTACGGCAAGGTTAATGGTATTTACAAAAGCTTTGGCTTCTGGTTTCTAAGCGTGTAGGATACACTCTATGGTCTGTCAGTAAGAGGAAAGGTACAAAAGCCTCAATTTTAAGTCAATTGAACAAGACCTTAGGAAACTCTCCCTGAGAAAGATAAAGGGAAAGGAAAAAGGGAGATGCTGGCTGTTATTTTGTTTGTAATACCTTCAAAAGAATTGCAGAACATCAAGGAGGACTCTGAAGAGACTGAAAAAAGAGAGTGAGTGAGGTAAAGACATGTTGATATTAGACGAAAGGTAAAAAAGGAAGATGAAACGGAAAGAAGAAGAAAAAAAAAAAAAAACACTGACAACTCCTGTGCTTTCAGTGGTGCTACCAAGATGGGAGACTTTGAGAGAGGTCTCCCCTCACATGAGAAATGTGTGTGTCATGTGTAGAGGAGCGAATCGGTGGGTTTGGGTTAATCCAGAGCCAGCTGTTTGCTTCCAACGGCACAGGCGGAAGCAGGAACAAGCTGCCTGACATTTGTGTCTGATTGAAACAAGCAGCCAGAGACTGAAGCCTGACATTTGAGCTTGAATGAAAGTAACGTATTACAAAGATCTTTCTAGCTGACTGAAACGGGAGGAATCACATTCAACATGAGTCAAGATGAAACTACAAGGGGAGGAAATCTCAAAACAAAAAAGTGTCAACTTGAGATGACATCTTTGTTTCTCTCTGTTTACATCTGTATTACGATTAATGGTATTTTGTGGTGAAAAGACATTTTTGGAGTAAAAAAAAATGGCCACCATAATTGTGATGCTAAGACAAATTTCATAGCAAGCATTTTATATATCCCATATGCACTCACCTAAAGGATTATTAGGAACACCATACTAATACTGTGTTTGACCCCCTTTCGCCTTCAGAACTGCCTTAATTCTACGTGGCATTGATTCAACAAGGTGCTGAAAGCATTCTTTAGAAATGTTGGCCCATATTGATAGGATAGCATCTTGCAGTTGATGGAGATTTGTGGGATGCACATCCAGGGCACGAAGCTCCCGTTCCACCACATCCCAAAGATGCTCTATTGGGTTGAGATCTGGTGACTGTGGGGGCCATTTTAGTACAGTGAACTCATTGTCATGTTCAAGAAACCAATTTGAAATGATTCGAGCTTTGTGACATGGTGCATTATCCTGCTGGAAGTAGCCATCAGAGGATGGGTACATGGTGGTCATAAAGGGGTGGACATGGTCAGAAACAATGCTCAGGTAGGCCGTGGCATTTAAACGATGCCAAATTGGCACTAAGGGGCCAAAAGTGTGCCAAGGAAACAACCCCCACACCATTACACCACCACCACCAGCCTGCACTGTGGATCCATGTTCTCATTCTGTTTACGCCAAATTCTGACTCTGCCATCTGAATGTCTCAACAAAAATAGAGACTCATCAGACCAGGCAACATTTTTCCAGTCTTCAACTGTCCAATTTTGGTGAGCTCGTGCAAATTGTAGCCTCTTTTTCCTATTTGTAGTGGAGATGAGTGGTACCCGGTGGAGTCTTCTGTAGCCCATCCGCCTCAAGGTTGTGCGTGTTGTGGCTTCACAAATGCTTTGCTGCATACCTCGGTTGTAACGAGTGGTTATTTCAGTCAAAGTTGCTCTTCTACCAGCTTGAATCAGTCGGCCCATTCTCCTCTGACCTCTAGCATCAGCAAGGCGTTTTTGCCCACAGGACTGCCACATACTGGATGTTTTTCCCTTTTCACACCATTCTTTGTAAACCCTAGAAATGGTTGTGCGTGAAAATCCCAGTAACTGAGCAGATTGTGAAATACTCAGACCGGCCCGTCTGGCACCAACAACCATGCCACGCTCAAAATTGCTTAAATCACCTTTCTTTCCCATTCTGACATTCAGTTTGGAGTTCAGGAGATTGTCTTGACCAGGACCACACCCCTAAATGCATTGAAGCAACTGCCATGTGATTGGTTGATTAGATAACTGCATTAATGAGAAACTGAACAGGTGTTCCTAATAATCCTTTAGGTGGCTGTATATACACACACAATTGAATATTTTATTGCTATAAATTTATATACACATTTATTATTGTATGTATGTAATGAACATATTTCAATCACAATTACAATACAGATAAATCATTATTAAACAGTATGTTGTAGTGTGTTATAGATTGCAGCAATGGCAATGTTGAAATAAGTAAATGTTTACTCTACTCTGTTTAGATAAGTTCATACTTTTTTAAATGTAAAAATCATTTGATATTAGAAAGACTGGAACCAGGGCAAAACAATACCATCGATATAAAAGACATTTGAGAAGTAGCAAAAAAAAAAAGATACTAGTAAAAAGTTTCCAAAATAGTTTATATGTGACCTTCATATAACATAAATAAATCCCTAAATAAAATTCAACCCCTGGGACATACAAGTGGTTAAAGTTTAAGAAAAAAGCACATATACGAGGAGCCGCATTACCGCACACACATACGCAAAGAATGTAATTTAAAAAAATGAAGAGCGAGAGACGGAAATAGGATGTTAGTCTGTCGTGAGATGAAGCTAAATGGTCATGACAGCTTTGTGCCTTTGATGCCCCTCTGAATCGTGCTTCAGGCTTCAGAGCCCCTGAAGGTCTGAGTGTGTGTGAGCATGCAGCCAAGTGACCACCAGACTCTGGCCACTGACAGCTGATGGTTTCTGACAGCTTGCTCATTATTTAGATGTAGAAAGTGTGTATCTAGGAAAAAAAACAAACAAACAGCCAAAAAAAAAGCCATGATTCAAAATGGGAAATAAGTTGAAGGTGACTTTAGAAATCAACATTTCCTTGATAAAAATAACTACAAATCACTTGTTTATTCAGTCTTTGAGAGTGATGAAAGTAAACTGGTTTGACTTGATGTCCATTTGCTTCATGAATGAACAAGCTCGTCCAAAGTTTTCACTTGAAACTGTATTACATATAGTATTTAAGGCAACTTCTACTCCCTAATTAAAGGGCTAAATGTATGGCCTCAGAAAATTGTAAATATAGCGCATACGACTACCTTTATGATTGTTTTATGGTGCTTTTTGTAGGGCTGGACATTGACCAAAACTTCTTGATTCAATTGTGATTCACAAGCTTGTGATTTGATTTGGTTCAATTCATTTCCATATCGATTAATTGGTCCTATCAGTACAAATTTCCTCAAGGAAAAAAATCTCTCAAAACTAATGTTGTAAAGATACAGGGAACCTCAGTTGGAACATTATTAAAGGTTAAAATGAACTGAATTGTAGGCGATTTACATTTAAATTACACATAAGAATGTTTTTATAATAATAATATTATAATATATTTTTTTTCAATTACATAAATATGTTTCTACTTGATTTTGAAGAAACATTTAAATGGTAGCTGTTATTAAAAAATGACAGGTTTATTCAAACATACATTAAATATTGAACAGGTTAATTAAAAATACAATGAATATGCAATATAGTGCATTTATTTAGCAATAAGCTCCTTTCTAGAGTTGATTTTGCATGTTGTGCAATTCAGCACTGAGGTGCTACAGCAATCTGTCTCGTCACATTAAAAAGCGTCAAAACGGTATTTATTGTTTGAATTTTGTAAAATTGACAATTAACAAAGAACAAAGCTTATTGCGATTTATTGGATTGAGGGAGACTACAAAGTTTTGCTCATTCATCAACTGAAAACAGCAGACTGAAATATTGATTCTTTGGATTTTAAAATCGATATCAGTTTTTCAAAATGAGAATCAAATAAAATTTAGAAATCTATATTTTTGGAAGGATTAGACCACTTTTTGGAATGAAAATTTCCCCAGGCTTTACTCACCCTCAAGCCATCTAAGGTCTATATGACTCTTCTTTCTAATGAACACAATCTGAGGAATATTACTAAATATCCTGATGCATCCAAGCATAAAGCTTGGTGAACAGGGGTCATGAGTATGAGCTGAAGAAAGTGCTTCCATCCCACATCCATCCATCATAAACGTGTCCACACAGCTCCGGGGGTTATTTAAGGCCTTCTGAAGTGAAGCGATGCGTTTGTGTAAAAAAAAAAATCATATTTAACAAGTTATGAAGTAAAATATCTAGCTTCTGCCAGACCGCCTTCGGTATTCAAGTTAAAGTGGCATCGTGTCAGTTACACTTTTTCCGTAAGTTGAAAAGGGAATGCGTAGAACGTAGCATAAGATTTTTGAACTGCAAGAGATTTAGACTTTCTTTCTACGCTGAATACGAAAGGTGGTCTGCCAGAAAATGTCAGCGTGAAAATTCTTTGTTCTTTTATACAAATGAAAATCTATCATGTCTTGAACCACATAAAAATAACAGAATCTTCATTTTTGGGAGAAATGTTTCTTGTGTTTACATGGGTGATACCGCCTGCGCCCTGTCTGCGATGTCTCCCATTGCCAATTAGTGTTTATATTGTATTGCCATTGTAGTGTATTGTAGTTACTGTATTGTTATTGTATTGCCCATCAGTATTGTTACTAACCTAACCCTAATACTAAAATTATTTTTAAAATAGCTTGTCATTTGAAATAAAGCTGATAATAAAATAAAAATATTAGATGAAAAACTTTTTTAAAAAACTGGAATAAAATAAATTCAAGTAATAATAATAAAAAACAATTAAAAATGAAAAAAGCACACACAAAATTAAAACGAAAAAATGAAAAATAAAAGCTTACTCTCCATCACCTCTGCCTCAAAAACATGAAATACACAGACACATAAGCCTGGTTCTCAATGCAAAGCACTTGACACCACCATTGAGTGTAAGTTCAATATGAGCTTCATAACGGCAGCAGTCCTACTCAACCCATCGTAATGTCTCCTCAGACCAAAATAAATAAATAAATAATAAAAAACTCAGATTGAACTGACCTGAGAGGCAATTTAAACAAACTCCCTCAGAAATAGAAGACAAAAGGAAACGGAGGAAACGAGATGGAGGGATGAAGGAGAAGGAAAAACTGTTGGTCTGTGATATAAAATGTCACCAAAGGGTCTATGGAGGTGACGTGGCTGTTGGACCTAATAATCTCTCTTTTTATCTATGTCAGCTTGTCATTTTTCCTCTCCCCCCATTCTCTTTCCCTCTCCCTCTCTCTTTCTTTCTCTTTCCCTCTCCTTCTCTCTCTCTTTCTCTTTCCCTCTCTCTCTCTCTCTTTCCCTCTCTCTCTCTCTCTCTTTCCCTCTTCCTCTCTCTCTCATCTGTAATTATATCTCTTTGGCCTGGGGTCAGTCTGCGAGGTGACATTGCTGATGTCCTGCTGTATTTCTTTCTGGACACTTGTGGTCTTTAAAAAGCTGATTCAGGTTCAGCTAAAGCTCTATTCGGGTGAGATTAGTTTTCTAAATGACGTTTGAGTCATTATTGACACCTCTGAGCTAAGCTCTGTCACTTTACAATATGTGTTGTAATTTAGCAAAGTATGTCCATAAAAAGGTAAGACAGAAAAGAAATATATAGTCTGGCCAAGCTAAGTTGATTGCAGCTTAATTATTTGCATTAGTTTTCATATTAGTTGATAAAATTTGTTTAGATTAAGGTTTCTTTAACAAAACTAAACACCTGTGAGAAATATTTCTACAGTTAATTCTCCCATCAGTGTTAATTTGGGATCAGTAGCATATGGTATGTAAGATAAACACAATTATAAAACTGATCCCAGACCTGTATTTGTTCTCCATAAACAACATTCGACACATCGAAATCTGCATTAAGGCTAGTTCAAACAAAAAAAGCTCACACTGCCCGAACAGAAATCCATCCAATTGTTCATGTTAGTTCACAATACATTAACTAATATTAACAAGATTTTGATAATGCATTAGTAAATGTTGGAATTAACATTAACAGATTAATAAATGCTGTATAAGTGCAGCTCATTGTTAGTTCGTGTTAACTAATGTTGTTAACTAATGAACCTTATTGTAAAGTGTTTCCAATAAGCCTTACTGTAAAGTGGTACTGTTTATTTTACAGATTTATTTCAAATTATTTAGTTCATTAAATATTAAGTAAAATAAATATAAATATATCGACTTTACATCGGCCACCCAGCTCTCTAAGATAGTGGCATTGGCCAAAAAAAAAAAAAAAAAAAAAAAAAAAAAAAAAAATCGGTAACACTTCATAATAAGGTTCATTAGTTAAACATTAGTTAATGTATTAACTAACATGAAATAACCATGAGCAATACATTTGTTACTGTATTTACTAATCTCCGTTAACGTTAATGAAAATACAGTTGTTCATGTTAGTTCACAGTGCATTAACTAATGTTAACAAGATTTTAATAATGTATTAGTAAATGTTGAAATTAACATTAACAAATTTCAATAAATGGTGTGTAAGTGCAGTTCATTGTTAGTTCATGTTAACTAATGAACCTTATTTTGAAGTGTTACCAAAAAATCATTATCAGCCGATCACTCGTTATAACAATTCATAATTACTTAACACCGCTGTTGTAACTATAACTAAAAGCAGTGAAGCTACAAACCTAATTTTCAGTAGCATTACATACTTACTTTACAATAGATTCACTTCTCCAATAACAAAAACTTGGATAAAGTAGCTTTTTGTAACTGGAGAGGTAACTATTGTAAAACAGTTGAGCTTGTGTAGTGCTACGTAAAAATGGTGTGAGGTTTGTAGCTTACACCCCAACAGCTGTGTTAAGTGAATATGAGTTATCATAATGCGAAACATAATGGACCAACAAGTAGCGACTCTTATCACAGAAAACACTGAAGTTAACCTCTGAATAACTCTTAAGACTGTGGCAGTCCTTTTCAAGTTCTCAGCTCGGCTGCAAAAATCAATCCTAAAATCAAATATGAAAGATGAAAGACCATGCAGTAATTGAATGTGTGTTCTCTTGGCAGTTGCTGGCCGATCTTTCCTAACTCATTTGCTCTCTGCTTGGAAGGGCATTGGAAAACTGAAAACATTCCTGCTGGAATCCATCAATAAATCCACCCAGTGAGCGATTGCGTCAACCAACTGGCTGCATGTTTATTTGCTAGTATGATTCACCGTGTGCATTAGTTATGTGTGTGTGTGTGTGTGTATGTGTGTGTGTGTGTTTGACTGCCAAGCCCCCAAAAGTCATCATAGCTAAATGTAAAAAGGTTGAATTCACTTGGACCAAGAGCTCTAAAGCAACTAACTTAAAATGTTGTATTTATTTACATTTGAAGTTCAGAAACTCATAAAGGCTTCAGCGCCCATTTTAAGGATATGTGGTACAGTTGAAAGGTCTCTAACCTCAGATCAGGTCCGTTCTGCCGCACGTGGCCACACTGCATGTGTACAGACAGAAAGCAACTGATCTGAGGTCAGAAGAGAGGTGGTTTGTTGGAAGAGGGATTAATGGGAGTTGAGGAGGAGGAAGAGGGGTGAGTCAGAGTGTTTTGTGGCTTTACAGATGCCATGAATGTAGCTTTAGCGCCCTCTTTTGAAAAAATGGAGCATGGCATTACATATACAGCTCTGGCCATCTCTCTTTTCTTTCTCTCTTACTCCCGGACTTGTTAGATCTGTGTAATAGATATTAGAGAACGTACAGAAAGTCTTTGACTGCAAGTTGTCTTTCTTGTTCAGGATGTAAATGGTTACGTGTTTTGAAGATGAAAGGACACTGGCGTTATGAGCACTAAAATATGCAGAAAGCAGTTTCCACTGTCTCTCTCTTGTCTGCTCTGCTGTGAGCTCTTTGATTGGTGGAATACAAAATGAAAGGTCTGCCAAACCACTGTGGCCAGAGAGAGTGAAAGAAAGAAAAAAGAGAAAAAAAGAGGAGGATGGCAGCTTGATTCAGCAGAGCACATATCCTGGACCAAACCCCTATCCCTCCTCTCTCACCCAGAGGAGTTATCTTCAAGAAGGCAAGAGAGGAAGTGCCTCAAAAAGGAAAAAAAAAAATAAAGAGAAAATAATCAAATATGATTGAATAATCTATAAATAACTAATTATCAGATCAAATTCACAAATTTAAGTTTCAGATGGAGATGGAGTTTCTCTTTTGCCTCCCATGAGCCCTTTCTCACGGATCTGTTAAACAAGGGGGGTGATGACGAAATAACAGCCTATGTGTACCTTTTTGACCGTGACCTTCATGTTTATAAAGAATTTCTTGACTTACGGTCTGAAAAAGTATGAAATAGCAAAAAAAAAAAACAGTATATGATTAAAATACATACAAATATAGTTTTAACCGTTAATTATTATTTTTGAAGCATTTTTAATTATTTTTCTTATAATTATCTCATTATGGAATAATAAGACCAGAGATTCTGGTCTGAGCATATGCTAATATAGCATATTATGGTATGAAGCCACTTATCCTGATATTAAAAGAAAATGCCTGGCAGGAAATGGTAAAGCACTCCTGAATCAGTTAAAAACATTTTTCATGTAACTTTTATGCAATAGTTTTGGACAATTAGAGCAATTAACTCAGCCAAAAATTACAATTCTGTCTTAATTTCCTCACTCTCATTTTCGTTTGCATGGCTTACTTTCTTCTAAAGAAAATAAAATAAGACAGTTTGATCAGTGTTGGGCTCTAAAAATATTAGTTTGGATTTTTGGATATACTGTAAAGGTGATTTAACAGAAATGGTTGTGAATGGCCCTCTGAACTGAAAAATGGTGCCTTTCGTATATGGCATTTTATTGTGGTTTGTGTTGATCGATTGGGAAGGAAAACCTCTTGATTCTTATTTAAAACAACAGTGTAAGTTAAGTGACCCTTGTGCTCATCACGAGGCATGTTTGGGACTCAAATATGGTCCCCTCCATAATATACTGCGCTCAGTACAAGTATCTATATTACAAACAGGAGCTCATATGCTGTGCCCTGGAAGTGTAGGGCCCTGGGGCAATATTGCCCTAGACACACTGTTGAGGGCGAAATCGACTGGTTCAGTACTGAGTGAGAGATACACGGATGAGTTTAAGAAATCCCTGGGTAGAGATAATGCACTGTCTGCTATTATAGGATGTCTGGTATCACACCAAGAAGAGGAGGAGGAAAAGAATGCTAATGATGAAGTACATGACAAAAAGGAGGAAACAGGAAGGGAGGGGAGTGAGACAACCATTAACATAGTGACCAACAGATGGATAAATGTTGTCATCTTATTATCAGGGAGGATTCATCCTCCCTCCTCCCTCCTCCCTCTCTCTGGCTCACTCACCCTCTCTCTGTCCCCGCTAAAGGGGAAGACTGGAGGATCATTAGGACTGGTGTGTGAGTACATATGTAGATGTGTTTGGTGCAAATGCATGCATCATTGTAGTGAGGAATGGTGTATGTGTTTTCTGAGCTATTACTTACTATGTGTATCTCTTTAACTCTCTCTCTCTCTCTAAGTCTCTAATGAGTCTGTACCTGTCACAAAATTAGTAGATATACACAACACCTGTTCCCTCCTTCATTTCAGCAGTGAACGGCCAAGACTGATGAAAAGTTTCACAAAACTGCAAAATTAACAAATCTTTGCAATTTACAATTAGAAAGACAGACGAACAGATGGATGGAATGACAGACAGATAGATAAAAGGACAGACAGACAGATAGAATGATGAATGGACGGACGGATGGATGGATGGACAGATAGAATGACAGACAGATAGACAGAAGGACAGACAGAGACAGATAGACTGATGGATGGATGGATGGATGGAATGACAGACAAAAGGATGGATGGATGGATGGATAGATAGATACAATGACGGAGGACGGACGGGCGGGCGGGTGGATGGACAGACGGATGGATAGAATGACAGACAGATAGGCAGATGGATGGATGGATGGGTGGAATGAAAGACAGATGGATGGATGGATGGATGGATAGATGGATGGGTGGAATGAAAGACAGATAGACGGATGGATGGATGGATGGATGGATGGATGGAATGACAGACAAACGGATGGATGGATGGATGGATGGATAGATAGATACAATGACGGAGGACGGACGGGCGGGCCGGTGGATGGACAGACGGATGGATAGAATGACAGACAGATAGGCAGATGGATGGATGGATGGGTGGAATGAAAGACAGATGGATGGATGGATGGATAGATGGATGGGTGGAATGAAAGACAGATAGACGGATGGATGGATGGATGGATGGATGGAATGACAGACAAACGGATGGATGGATGGATGGATGGAATGACAGACAAACGGATGGATGGATGGATGGATGAATGGATGGATACAATGACGGAGGACGGACGGGCGGGCGGGTGGATGGACAGACGGATGGATAGAATGACAGACAGATAGGTAGATGGATGGATGGATGGGTGGAATGAAAGACAGATGGATGGATGGATGGATGGGTGGAATGAAAGACAGATGGATGGATGGATGGATGGATGGATGGGTGGAATGAAAGACAGATAGACGGATGGATGGATGGATGGATGGATGGATGGATGGATGGATGGATGGATGGAATGACAGACAAACGGATGGATGGATGGATGGATGGATGGATGGATGGATGGAATGACAGACAAACGGATGGATGGATGGATGGATGGATGGATGGATGGGTGGAATGAAAGACAGATGGATGGATGAATGGATGGATGGGTGGAATGAAAGACAGATTGACGGATGGATGGATGGATGGATGGAATGAAAGACCGAAAGACGGATGGATGGATGGATGGATGGAATGAAAGACAGATAGATGGATGGATGGATGGATGGATGGATGGATGGATGGATGGAATGAAAGACAGATAGATGGATGGATGGATGGATGGATGGATGGATGGATGGATGGAATGAAAGACAGATAGATGGATGGATGGATGGATGGATGGAATGAAAGACAGATAGACGGATGGATGGATGGAATGAAAGGCAGATAGACGGATGGATGGATGGAATGAAAGGCAGATAGACGGATGGATGGATGGAATGAAAGGCAGATAGATGGATGGATGGATGGATGGATGGATGGAATGACAAAAAGAAGCATGGACAGACAGATAGATAGACAGACAGACAGATTTGACAAAACCACAGACTATTAGTCAGGACTAACAAAGGGATGCTGTTTTGTTTTTATGTAACTGAAATCATTTAGTACAGTCATCTGCTTGTCTCTGTGTCTCAGCAGAGATATAAAAGCAAACCAGAAAATCCTGTCTCCTAAGAGAAGAGAGCTCACTGCTATTGTGTACAGCTTTTGTAATAGTTAATACTAATAGAAGAACTGTTTTATCTAACGCACACACACGCACACACGCACACACACGCACACATGCGCACGTGTGCGTGCACACAAACACACACACACACAACAGGAAGCTTGACTTTAATAAGGAAAACAAAGCAATATAAATGGTATTTGCAGTACAGAAAGAGAGCAACGGAAAGCGAGAGAACATGCTTTTAACAGTTCTGTGCTAATGGGTTTTTAAAACTATGAAGCCCATTCTGCTCACAGCACAAAAATGGGAGAGAATGTTTTGCACACATGGACATGAATGCATTTAGCCTAACTGAAGCTATAATGATGAGTGGCATGAGCACCCACACAAACGCACTCACATGGAGAGATAGAGAGAGGTGAAGAGTTCAGATTGGTGGAAACAGGGCTAAACTTGGCAAGAACACCCTAATTGTGCACTCTAGAAGAGAGGCTGAACAATGTGCGTTTGCCTGTCTGGCTGAGGGCCAGGGTCTCTAACGGTGGTCTTTTCTCTAACATGTCATAGGTGGTGGTAAAAACTGGTGGAGGGCCAGGGGCCTGGCACCCTGGACAGACTCGGGCATGATACGGGCTCAGTGGGAGCCAATGGGGGCAGAGCGATGGTGCTGTGTGATTTCAGCGCGGGCACCACCCTGCGTGGCACAGAGTTGCGAACAGCTGTGTCTCTGCAATTCACCCGTCAACAGAGTGCCCAACAACAGATGGCCCCTAGTCATACACACAGTGCAGTGGGTGTGTGTGTGTGTGTATGTGTTTGAGCCCTAAATACACATGTAAAATTCTCCTCAAATACTTGTACATTCTTTGGATGCACAGTTCAAGGAACTGGGAAAAACAAACATGAGTAGAATAGAGCAAACACAACATGTTTTGCTGCTTTTTGTCCTCTGACTCAGACTGCTTCAGAGCTTCAGAAGAGAGACTGGCACTCAGACAGAAAGAAAAGGAGTACCAATGACGATAACTATAACAATAAAGATATAGTTCTAAAAATCATTCTAAATGTAAAAGAATAGCAGAGTAAAAGAAGAGCGGAGAAACAATACCGTTGGAAACACTTTAAGAATGATTTTAAAAGCATTTAAAGCACCCAGACGACAAAACTGAAGCGTGCTTATATTAAACAGATTGATATTATGTGTTCGTGTGGATATACAGAAGTTATTGTCATCTTTATTAATTGTGTTTACATACGCATTCATGTAAATGTGTTTACCTGTTTTCCCTTATCGGAGTAAGGTCATAAATGGCTTAAGCATAAACCGTTCGCCACAGCTAGATTTTTGCCTCTTACACTGATTTCGCCCAGCATGTCAATGCATTAACCCGCTTTCGGTTGGCTTATTGAAGTGCGCATGTGTGATATGTGACAGGAACATGTGGTTACTGTGGATTAAAGTGCATCCAGACAGAGCAAATGTTTTGCAGTAAGGGAGGAGGAAATATATTGCAAACTCAGATTCTTTCTTGACCCAAAGAATTATAAAAATGTTCTCATCTCATGTAGCAGAAGTAGAAGTGGTACAGTCAAAATGCTGCATATTTAACTGCATGACATGTTGCAAATTATCTTTTTAGTTTTTTAATGCTTTATTTAACATCACAACCAAAATAACAAATGAAGTACTCGGAGTCAAATATGCAAATTCTTATATTTTTGATGTCACTACCGGGAAATAACTTGACTTATTATTGAAGTCATGTAAACGCAGTTTTCTTGCATTGTCGGGTTATTGGTTTGCATGTAAACCTGGACAACAGGTAATTTCAACAAGCATATTTTTGGCCTTAAAGAATTAGTTCACCCTAAATTTTTGTTTGTTTGTTTGTTTGTTTTTCCACAAACAAAGCACTCACGTCGGTTCGTAAAACTGAATTTAAGCCACTGGAGTAAAATGGAGCACTTAAATGATGTCATTCGCACCTTTCTGGACCATGGAGTGGTAGTTGCGTTGAATCTCTATGGAGGAAAAGAAACCTCTCAGACTTCATCAAAAACATCTTAATTTGTGTTCCGAAGATGAACAAAGATCTTACGGATGTGGAACGACACGAGGGTGAGTAATAAATGACAGAATTTTTATTTTTGGGTGGAATAACCCTTTAAGGCTGCTGCTCCATGTGTGTCTATTAAAAGTTAAGAAGAATCCCCAGAAGAAAAAAAAAAAAAATAAACACTTTAAAAATATATATTTTAAAACATTATTTACATTACCATATAATATAGTGTGGGACATGACAAGTGGTTTAGTGAATGGATAATATAATATTATATATCTATCTAGATCTATAAAAAATAAGCTGCCTAACTGAATTAACAACAAAACAAAATAAATATACACTTTAAATACTAGTAACAAAAAAACAAACAAAAAAAACTATAATTAAAAAGAAATCTGTCAAATTATAGTCCTGATTGTCTTTTTCCTTAACTTGTCAGCACTGGTTAGATAGTCTTTTAAATGAGTAAAATTTTCAGTAATTAAAGATTTTTCATACACTTAAATTACTATAATTATCTCAGTGTCAACTTCATGCAAAACAAATGCATTTATAATACCCTAGTAGTAATTTTTAACAGTAGCAATTAGTGCGTGATTAAGTTCAAGTGAAGCCACCACAAAAAAAGAAAGAAAAGAAAATAGCGATTCATCACAGCTTTGAGGTCAAGTTAATCAAATCAGTGAAATCACTAGTTAAAATTCATCCGCTGGCATAGAGCTGCAATTGTACTTGATTTATTAAAAAATTCATTTTTTCTAGCATGGCAATTGAACCCAGGTCATTCTGCATCAAGAGTACTACACCTACCTCTAGCCCAAACAGATACAGCATATTTCTAGCGGGTAAGAAGACCTTGCTAACAATTTAGTAAGCGTGAGTTCTTGTTTAAGATATTTGAAGATGTGTAACTCTTTGGAGCGCATTAACTTCTAACAAATGATATACAGTATCTTTTTCCTAATGTAATACATCTATACATATATATATATATATATATATATATATATATATATATATATATATATAAAATTATTATTTTATTTATTTATTTATTTTTAAACAAAATTAAAATGAGGTTTAAAATTAATTAAAAACAACAGTTATAAAAAATGTTAGGAATGGGTGGCTAAATAGATATTCTAAAAAAAAAGTACTTTTTATAGCATCAGTTTCTCTTTGTTTTAAATTCATACATTCATATGCTTACTTACACTTACATACATTCATATACACTACTATGAACTGAATGAACCTTTATCATTTACCCTTCAATATTGTTTTTAAAAGCCTAGTCATAAAGAATGACAGAGAGAGACAGAGAGAGAGAGAGAGAGAGAGAGAGAGAGAGAGAGAGAGAGAGAAAGAGAGAGGAACCTATAAAAGTGTGGAATGCTAACCGCCTCCTCCTCTTCTCCCAGGATCATTCCTGAATGATGATAAATATATCAAACTTTGTTTCTTTCTCTCTCCACCGCTTTAATATTCTCTTCCCTTAACCCTTTATCTCTTCTCATTTGCTGTAACTCTCAATCCATCATCTGTTTCTGCCTTTTGTTCAATGCATTACCCCCATGAACCATTCAGTCATTAAAGGTTCCACCATCAAGGCCACTGTCTATAAACAAACAACTCTAACGCTCTACTGAGATCAGTTTCATAACGCTCCACCTGCTCTCGGGCCCTCTGGAGAGCAAACTGCGACTGATTCAGGATCAGTTTTGCTAGTGTTTGGTGTCTCTCGTGGGGAAGTCTACAATAGACACAACTTTATCTGCCAAATGCTTTTGGAGGCAGATCAATCCACTGCGGTGCTACAAAGGATATCTGAACACACTTGCACACACGTGCAATGGCTTAGGATGAGGAACTTGCATGACCTGAACAAAGGTAGTATTTGACAAATAAATTAACACTCAAAGCTGCTTTTAATTTAAAATCTGTGTTCATTTAAAAAGTTTTCATAGCTAAATAGTTAGCTAGAAAAAATACAATTAGAGCAGTTTGTTAAATAATTGCACTATTATTACATGTTCTATTTTTTACTGATAGTGATTTCACATTTTTTTATATATTGACAAATCTGAAAAAAAAAAACAGCAATACATTCAAACAAAGCAAGCAAATCAACTATAGCAACAAACACAATATACAGTGCCAACATACTAGTCCAAATAAATAATGGTATGGATGAGCATGTTTAGTCCTTAGATCATTCTAGTCCAAACAAAATAAGAATAAGTGGAAAAGTAAAATGTTCAAAACAAGATTAAAGTCCTGATACGAAAATATTTTTTTACACAATAGTTAAAGAAAGTTAAAGAAACAGGCCTATAATTTTTGTGCACAGCAATTGTACACATCTTTGCTATATCCCATACTCACTATCCCTTAAAGGGATAGGTCACCCTATTCAGTCATCATTTCCACACCCTGGTGTTCTTCTAAAGCAGTATACCATTCTTTCTTTTTTGGACCACAAAAGCAGATTTAAAAAAAAAAAAATGCCCCTTTCACGCTGGTCCATATAATGGCAGTGAACAGTGACCAGCATCAAGTGTCCCTGATTGTGATACTTGAAATATAGGCTTTAGCATTATGCATCCTCATATTATATATACATTGCTGTATTTGTCAACTGACTTTGAAGTTAATCCTGAATGACTATAAAGGTAAGAATGAAACTCTTCTTCACTGTAGTTGTTGCGTTCTGTTGCTGTTTGACATTGTCCCCCTCAAACACTGAAGCTAACTTTTTTCCCGTGACTGTCCAAAACACGTTAACAGGAGGCATGCGATTGGTTGTCTGTTGCTAAGCATCTAGTCTTAACATTCTAACGCCGCAAAAAGTGGTGCTCCGGAGCAGGGTTTCATGACCCCAGGTAAAAGTGGTGCTAACCCTGCATCTAAATTACAAGTGCGAAACATTCCTTTACCCGGGGTTAAAAGCGGTGTATCGAACAACGATAACTCAGGGTTAAGCACAGTTTGAAAAGTCCTTATATGTTGCCAAGGTCCAAATGTATGAGACATAGGGGCTTTTCACAACTAAAATAGTTAGCCCGGATCATCCTAAACCCCAGGTAAATGGAATCTTGGGTTATCTTGTTTCACATTTCACACTGCTCAAAATTTAACTGGGGTTAACAATTAATCCTATTCATAAGATGATGTTTCACTATATACATTCCTAAATCCTGGGTTAACGTTCTTATTTGCAGTGTCAGTGTCATTATTGGTTGGATAAATGCAGCATGCGACCTGTTTACATAGCTTTAGCCTTACGCATGTATTGGCGACTGTATCGAGTTTACACTGAATGGACATTTCGGACACTAAAGGTAAGATTGAAAATCTCTTTTTCACTCAAATTGTTGCGTTTTCTGTCAGCATTCGACTTTTTTCCTCTCAAACGCTGAATTTACTGTTTATATACAATGCACAGTGTTTCTGTGACTGTCCAAAGCAGGCAAATATGAGTACGCGACTGTTTGTCTGTTGCTAAGCGTCTAGCTGTAACATTCTAACACAGCATTGTTTCACACTGTACAAGTTTGGCACCGCAATGCGGGGTTAACACCGCAAAAGTGGTGCTAACGCTGCTCCAGAGCAGGGCTTCTAAACCCCGAGTATAAATCACTGCTAACCCTGCTTCTAAATTACAAGTGTGAAACATTCCTTTACCTGGGGTTAAGATTGGTGTTTAAATCGACGTTAACCCGGGGTTAAGCGCAGTGTAAAAAGCCCTACAGAGGTGGGAAAACACACAGCAACTACACACTGGGAAATAGAAGGATTAAGAGAGGAACTGTAAACCTAAACCTAAATAAGTAGAAAAAAAGATTTTAAATTCCTTAAATCCACACACAAATCCACCTTCTCATCCTTATCATTGCAGCATATCTAAGCCCAAACATGTGATGTGGTAATTAACTGTCTGCTGAGTTATTTCTGCAGGTATTTTATAAAAACATGCAAGTTACTATAGTCAACTGTTGAAGTATCATTCCCCAAGCATGCAGGCTTCATTGATCTACAACACGTTTAATCCAATCTTCAGTACACCTTTCAAAGCTGAACCACTCATATAAGCCAATAAATGAAATAAAGCTTGCTGTGTGCTCCTCTGATATAAACAATGAATATGTGGTGAGTGTGTGTGAGGGTTGAGGGGTCAACTCACTCAATCTCACATCTCTGCCCCTGCTACAGCTAGTGAATACATGAAAAGGAACTCAATTTAGTATTTGCACGCTGTCTGGGAAGTTGTCTCTGCCCGCACTGTGGATGTGTTGAATATTTAAGTTTAAATATTAAATTAAATATGTAATATTTAAACTCAAACTATTGTTGAGCCCTGCCTCACTTCAAAGAGTTCCAGTCAATCATATAAATGTAAAAAAAAAAAAAAAAAAAAAAAAAAAAAAGGTTGTCATGACTCAATAAGATAATTTAAATTGCTTTACCAATTATGGCATGCATAAAAACCGTGAACGGCAATGCAAAGCATGGTAATTCTGTTTTACTTATATTTCTAAAAACTAAAAAAAGGTTATATTTACATTCTGTTGTTTCAACATTTCCTTTGACTTTTTTATTACTTAATATTTCTAACTTTTTCCCTCTGTGCATTGTGAATGTCAAATGGTGCTGCTCATTGAAGCTGAGGTTGATCGATCTGCCCTGACTTAAGTCAGATGCCTGACCATGAACCCGTTTCAGCGATTATTTTGAAGTAGGAGGTAAGAGAATTCTATGTTCAAAGTTGTCTGGAACACGCAGCACAAGGGTCAGAGAGAGGGCAGAAAATTGAAAACTAAATTATGAGAGATTTTGGTACAAGAAACCTTGACTAATATTTGTAAGTGGACTTCAGGGATAAAAGGATTCAAAAGTGTAGAATATGAGTCCTTAAAATTTAATTTCATGCGACAAATGCAAGTTCCACAAGATAATGTGCATTTACTACTTGTTTCTAAGTGCCTTTACTTTTAAAATGACTAACTACAGGGAAGTCCCACTTGAGCATCCCGTGATAAAGTACCTTGCACAAACGTGTACTAGCAGTGCTGAGATTACAGTAAAACTTTAGTGCACAAACCAAACTAACTTAAAATGTTTGCAGTCTATATCCTTACATACAAAAGTAATGTCCTGAGGGGATATTTGTTTTTAATGACATAACAAGTGTGATTAAACCATTAAAATATAAGCAATATATTTCATAGTTTTTTTAAATATGATAGAAGAACCAAACTCTAAACTTGGTTAAGGTGTTTGTCTGACTAAATAATTTGGCAAAAACGGGCAAAATACAGCTACAGGTGTGCCTAAAAATGCATAGAAAAACAAAAAGCATACACTGACTACAACATAATCAGTTATTAATATGTTGTTGATATCACAACCTGGCAGAATTTGGTGTTTTATTGCATTATCACAAATATAACAACTGACTCCAAGCACAAATATACACAATATGCTTTAATACATTTTTAATAATAATTGAATAAAGATTGAAGATGTCAATTTTTGGCCACTACTGTATAAACTACTGTTCAAAAGTTGTTGTTTTTTGTTTTTTTGTTTTTTTAATGGGGGAGATTTCTGTTTCCAACAAATGCTGTTCTACAGCTTTGCCATTAAATTACATTTTACATTAAAATGTAATAATATTTCACAATATTACTGCTTTTACTGTATTTTTGTTCAAATTAACGCAACCGTGTGCATAAGAGACTTCTTTCAAAAACATTAAAAAATGTTACCGGCCCGAAACGCACATACACTGCATATAAAAATCACATAAACACCACTTATCTACTACTCGAAATCCGTGTTTCGTATTCACCATGCATAAAGATTTGCTTGGAACAATGAGAGAGTTGCAGAAAATACACAGTTTGAGACAAATATCCACACAAATGAAGCATGCTGTTTTGCTCTACTATAAAAGTTTTTGCTCAGTTTCCCATTAATGAGCAGAATAGCGAAACGCAATAAACAGAGATTTCCCCACCTACTGAGGGTTTAAAGCAAGGGCCTGTAGCTAGAGCCATGATGTATACACACAGCCACATACATGCACACAACAAGGCATATGCACTTACAAAAACAATAGGGAAATATTGATTTTTAAGGGAGTGTTCTATTATCACAAATCTGTGTTACTTATAATAGGATCTTTTCAAGTTCCACATCAAATGCATATCTAGAGGGCATTTTCTTTGTGTTTTTCCTATTAAAAAGCAATAGCAGAAGAATAAAGCAATAGAGAGAGTGGAAGAGGGAGAGTGACAGAATGAGAGAGAGAGATGTAGGTAAAAACGAATCAAACAGATGTAATTTCACACATCTCAGGGACATTATCACTGCACATCCAAGCCTCTGTTTCAAAAAGCAGGCCGACACTTTATTTTTAGACAGGATTTTTCGCCTCTTTAGTGCCATTCTTTTTCTTCTTAAAAACCACACATACGTCATGGTTATTTGCCATACAGGAATGAAATACAGACAATTTAAAACCTCTGAATTCAAATCTATGAAGCAAAACCTTCTATCTGAATTTGAGGCACTAATCAGAATCAAACCAAAAATTCACTGTCATTTAACTGAATTCAACTAATCCTACCCAATAAACACTTTTAACATTATATATATATATATATACAGTGTATATATATATATATATATATATATATATATATATATATATATAAATGTTTAATAATTTTAATAATGTTAAAAGTGTTTACTGGGTAGGATAAGGGGATGGATGATGTAGGCAGGGTTTTTATTCTCCCAATAAGGCAGCATCGATTTAATAATTTTAATAAATATAATCATTTAGACTCTATGATATTATTGAAACTTGTTAATGTACAAAAAAACTGAGGTGCAAATAGTATCTTCCAATATAACATATAGATAGCATTTAATTGGGCTACTATTTGGTCTTATTGCAAAGAACTGATATTTTTACAAGGTATAAATAGAATCTATCACTATTTTCACCTAGTGTAAATAGCATATGGCTAAGAAAATGCTGCTATTGTCACTTAGTGTAAATCGAATATATTGCTATTTGCACTTAATGCAAATAGTCGCTGCCATAATATTCACACACATACATATACACACACACACACACACACACACACACAAATTTATGTAAATAACTCAAAAAGTAACTAATCTTGTGTTGGACTTAATTCCTCTTTTGTGTTAATTTAATTTCAATTCAACATCCTTTGGGTCATGGCCAATTCATTTCAAATGATTATAACTTGTGAACTGAAAGGGAGCCAGTTCTAAATTGTGCTTAGGCCTGCTCACACACACACACACAAACAATGCAGAGCCGTTCCAATTAACCCATGTTGCCTATGAACAATAATCCATGTTATGTTGTAAATGACCTAATGACCACACATGGCCACGGTGATTAGAAAGTAATGCACTGTGATTATCCACACACTTGTTCAGGCCTGTACATCAGAGCTGAGAGTTGTCTCCTCTGAACATTGGGCACTGGCATGGGTACACTCGTCTGATCTTGCTGTTTAACATACTGTACCAATAACACTGCGATGAGAGAAACCAATTGCAATTTATCAATCTATTTGAAAGTATCAACAGAAACAGAATCAGGCGTATAAAAGAGGTGTGTGGTTGATAAAAGACATCAGTGCCGGTCACTCGCATTTGTGTTTTGCACACTGATTTCCAGCAGGGCATACTGATCCGCTGGTGTTTTGGATGGTCAGTACAGGAGTCCAAAACTGGGATTTCCTTCATTCATACCTGGAATAAAACAATGTTTTTAAAAAATTGAGTTTAATAAAATGATGAAGTAGCAAGACTAATTAGCACTATTTCTAGGTCACTAATCAAACGCAAGCAAAATCTGTACAAATACTCACATTATCTTGCTTTCATACGATCACAACATGAATTATCAAACAAATTCCATGTTCATGTCAGCTCAAGTTCTACATTAAACAAAATAGACATAATAAATCATATTATTATGAATAATAATAAATCCTGCTGACTAAACTGCTTTATGTTTTAGCACATTCCACTATACATCTGTCACAGTCCCTCTGGAGCAATCTGGGTTAAGCAGTGGTGGCATCTCTATAACCTCATTTCATGAGTTTCCTCATATGCATTTCACCTTGCAACCTTTGTGTTAACAGCCCTGCTCCATAAATTTCACATTACCACCACCCCTTTGTATTCATGACACTTTTTATTACTGTATATATTATATAATAACTCCCCAAGCATCATCTGACCTCGATTCATAAATATAAACCATTGTCATTCTCCTTAAACGAAGGAATAGTAAGGCCTCTGTTACAGAAACAATTAGATTCCGGAATAGACCCATATTGATGTTGTCAGACAAATTTGTTGGGGTAACCAGTGGTTTCTGTGACAGTATCAGCTGGCAATACCGCGATATATTGAATGATTTCAGTATGCATGTACAATAGTGCATATCTATAATGCTACTGCAATGTCAAAAAATTTGGTAATGCCAAACTTTTCATGTTTTGTTTATTTTTCTTTGTATATAAATTACCTACAATGAAGAGACCTTCACAAGCTCCAAGCGCCGGTGTTAAAATAAATAAAGTATCTTCGCATTTTCAGGTTTGGTTGTCGACATTTTGTCAGTGAATCTCCGCTTAGCACTGCGGAATAGGAATAGTACAACAAACAATTCTCGTTGTTCCTTTGCTGTGTGAAAAACGGCTCCAAACGATTCAGTGCACGTGTGAACAGTGCAAATGATTCAGAGTGAATCAAATTTCCCGAACCAATTCGGAGCTTTTGCTGACCTTTTTGACTTATTCACAGAATGAATCGACTCAAAAGACTGATTCATCAAATCTGATAAGATTCAGATTCTGAATTCATCGCTTGTTCTTATTCTAAACCGCAGGGATGCAAGGTGGAGTCGTCGACTTGAAGCGCTGCGCAGACCGATCGAGACAGGGGTAACTGCAGCTTGGAGTAATGGGCGTGTCTAACGATAGGGGGCGTGCCGAACGGTTTCTCATTGGTCACGAAAGCTGCTTGTTCAGCATAAAGGCGAGACATACTCTTAAATCGCTATTGGCCTACAGAAAGCAATAAATCCAACATAATACTATACAACCAAATTCCATTCTTTTAATGTAAAATCAGCGTCAATGATCTTAAGAATATTACATTCAAGTTTTTAAAAATGACTTTCTAAAGTGCCTTCAGAACTTATGCATGGCGCGGATGTCTGACGTCATCACCGCGAGTTTAGGTCTTATACACACAGGTTTGTTTTGCTATCAAAGTGAGGACATTCCATAGGCGTAATGGTTCTTGTACTGTACAAACTGTACATTGTATCCACCTACACTACCCCTACTCCTAAACCTACCCATCACAGAAAACATTCTGCATTTTTACATTTTTAATAAAGAAGGGTTTCCTCATAAATCACAAAAACGCGCTCACACTCACTCACTATCGCACACACACCCACCGACCCACACTCACACAAAACGCATCATATTTTGGCTATCATAATATACATATCTATAATTAATAAAGCATTAATCACATAGATAAACGTATAACTATCTATGATGACTCACGCGCCATGTCTTACAGCCGCCAGGAATTTACATAAATGTATGATTACTGCTAATTGGCCAACACCAATAGTCCTTTCACTAATGAGAAACCGTTCGGCACACCCCTACCATTCGGCATGTCTATTACTCCAAGCTGCAGTTACCCATACTAGGACCGATCGGTGACATCAAAGTAACGTTACCGCGCGAGGGCCATTCGTAGACGCTGTGTTTGAAATCACCCCCTATACCCTCATTCACCAGTCCTTACATTAGTCCACTAATATAGTCCACTTGAAGAAGTGAATATAATCGAGTGAATGAATTCGTACGCCGAGTGCGCCAGAAGGGATGGTTGTGCTTGCTGTTTAATAATCATTTGAATCTTGGCATATACTGGCAGCTCCAGTAGTAATGAAAAAATATATTGAGCTCTGTCATGAAAATTAGCAAAACCTTTAACTATTTAATAATCAAGTAAAAATAAGTTATGCTATTATTGCTAATAAACTGTAATGTAATTTAAGTTATGTTGCTTTTATGTGAAAATAAATACGATGAACAAGACACCGCAATTAGGCCTACCGGTAGCTACTTGTTTTTTTTTTAATTTATTCTTTTGCTTTAATTTTTAGTTTAATATAGATGTATTTCAGATTTTGTTCATAAAATGAAAATCACATATTTCATAGAGAGATAGCACTGTTTGAGAGTTTGGGAATATTCTCACAAATTTTTTACACATTAAAAATTGATAACACAATTTCAAAATCAAACATTTTAAAAGAGAACAATATAGTTAGCCTACATCACAGTTGTCATCACATCGCAGTCGCTAGAGTTTTTTGGCACACGTCAGCGTGACAACAAAGCATGGCAGCCCACACTCAGACACATTTCTAATATGATATGGTAATAAGTGCTGTTGATGTCATACACTGATCAGTCTGCACAGCTCCGCTTCAAGTTAAACACACCTATTTTGTAAAGTATAGGTGTCTATAGTACTTAGAAATTTTCAATTTAAAAAAAAAAGACTTTATCAATAAAAATACAAATTACAACAGTCATTATTTACCCACCCTCATGTCTCTTGTATTACTTTCTTTCTTTGGTGGAACTCAAAAGAAGATATTTTGAAGAATGCATGGTAACCAAACAGTTTGAAGAATGCCAAACAGTATAGCTCAAGATTGAGGTTTGATATTTCAGACTTCATTTACTGTAGGTTCATTTTCGGAATGTAATCTTCCTATGTCAGACAGGAATGGCAGGATTAGCATTATCATATAGTGAGGTTAATGAGGAATGGAAAAGCAATTCCTAAATGAACAATAAAAAATTTGCATGCCCAATGAAGCAACAGGTGAACCCAATGCTGCAACCCAGACATGCCTGAGCAGGGAAAGTTTTGTTTGTTAGAAATTCATTAAAAAGTGTAAATGTTCCCTATCCTCTACTGTCACATACATTCAAATTACCACATAATGAGAGGTGAACTTAGTTCTCTTGGCAATGACACCTACAGTTCTGTTGTAAAAGTGTGTGTGCGTGTGTGTTGTTTACCCACAGTTATATGGAGACATTTGACATGATGAGTTTATTCAGACACACTGATTTCCCCCGGTGCTGGATTTCACAGTGGAGTTAATTGAATCTTGGCTTAATCCTCCTAAAGCGCGCACACACACACATATACACACATGCACGCAGTATGCCTAGCGAAGAGTAGTAATTTTGAAGGGGAAAATAAATGTTTACTGAAAAGGCGGTAATCTCTATTTTGAAGGCGTTAACTCGATCCCTCTCATTTGTCAGGGCTGCTACACTGTCTCACTGCAGTAAACTGGGCAAGACATCGCTGGAATATACAATCATCTGTTTCGCCTGTTTTAAAATGAATTTGATTTTTAGTTGTGGTTGTTGTTTTTTTCTTAAACAAAATATGTGTGCAGTGACAGTTGCTATAAGGTGCTCTAAGTGTTTTTAGTGGATTGCTATGTGGTTGTTAGCGTGTTTGTTGCTAGGACCCTTCTAGGAGGTAGCTTATCCCCAAATTTCTCCTCACTGCACTGTAGATTGTAGTGTGACGGTATGCCAAACTGAGATGTCGTGATGAAAAAGTATCCTGCCCTTTGTCCCCTGACATAATTAATTCTTGCTTCCAGACCAGCAGGTTTTTGGGGCCAGTACTGTGCCAGTTTTCTAGCCTAGAACTGTCTTTATGTTTCTTTTTCCTTTTTTTTTTCTTTTTTGAGGTGGAAACGTGCAGAATAGTTACAGATTGGGAAATCACTTAGCACACGTAAATAATAGCACACCTCTTCTCAGCAAACCACACAGTTAATATATACAATATGTACGTTATATATATATATAAATATACAGTTTTCTATTTTAATATAATTTAATTTTTATTTATTTTTGACCTTATAATTTTTAATCAAAATGTCATGACTCATTCATCCAGTAAAGTCTGGCGATGTATACCAGACTTCTCCAATCCTTTTTTCCACATAAACTCCGCCCATATCTTAAAGTGCAAGCTCACTTTAGGTGTGTTCCACATTGGCTGTGACTGGATCGGCGAGAGTTGCCTCTTGCAGATGGGGAGGAGCTAAAAACGGAGACACTTTCTGCTTCCTGTATTGACGCTCGTTTTTGACAAATATACAGATGTTACAGAGACATTTTCATTCAATACTTTATACTGCTTACAGCGTCTGTTTGTACAAGAATAAAGTTCAACATAAGCATATACTGTTCTATTTAAATACAAAAGAAGTAGGGTCTACATTTTATTTTGATAAACTTGACATAATATAACATCGCGACTATATGAAAAGAGCTTTTACTGTTATAAAAATACAGATTTGTGAGCATTATAGGAACTGAAGGTATTAGAATAAACACGAGACACAAGTGATTGTTGTCATGCGGTAAATCCGGCCAATCGTGGAACAGCTGTGTCGTCATCAGAGCTCATGTAGCCTCTCTGGAGAAACTGCGCTGGCTGACTCCGCCGACTGCTCTCGAATCACACTTGTGGTGGTACTTTGATGTCACATGTCACATGATGTCGGTGCTGTCTCAAGTCATTTCTAACCGGCATGCACTGCTTGTTTTGCTGCTAAATGAAGTGTGGAAGTGTTTTATTAGAAAGTCTGAAAAACTTTTGTAACATTATAAATGTCTTTAAGGTCATTTTTGATTAATTTAATGCTCCTTTCTGAATAAAGTATCAATTTCTTAAAGCTGCAGTCTGTAAGTTTTGCCTCTTTGTTGCCATCTCTGTTTGAAACCCGCATTTGCAGTTATTTGGGTTATTTGGGTTATGCATCGGCGCGGCTCCTCAATGCAGATGAATCTAATGCTTTGAGGAGAATGTGTGGCTGTCACAGCACCCGACTTCAGAATCACAATTTGTATGACCAAAATATTGCCATTTTCACCGGAATATGTCATCTGAACAAGTAAGTAACAAATCTGTCACTTTTGACAAAACAGCAACAATCGCTTAGCCCATGTCACATCAAACCGTGCAAATTATCGTATTGTTATACTTTGTTCTCAAATTGTTAATGTTATCAACATAAGCATTGCGTGATAATGTGTATTTAGTGTGTATTAGCATTACCTGCAGGTTTCAATTACAGTAAGGTCTAATCTCTAACTGTTCATTTATCATACCGTACAATCCTCCATCAAAATGATAAGTTTAATTATTCCAGCTGCTGTGAGAAAAGACTATAAATGATCCGCCACCAGAAGCATCCTCCCATGATAAAGCCTACAGCCAGGACTTGTTCTTTATGTAAACAGACATGATGTAATGACCAAAGATGAATGGTGGCATCCTCAAATTTCCCGCGGAAACCTACCAGTACCACTCGAATTAGGAAACATTATTACAAGCTTACAAGTTGTGAATCGGGCTGTAAGGAGATCATTTTGAACACTGGCTGGTTATGTACTTGCTCAAAAATTGATTTTGGATCATTTTTAACAAAAAAAAATTACGGTCATCAGCTTTACTGAATAAAAATTTTAAATCTAATTTAATATCAATTGATTATTGATAAATATCAATAGTGATGATTGCATATGTAATTAACTCATGCAGTACATACACATTTTAGCTGGAAAATGTTATCTGATTTATAAGTTTCATTAATCATTATGTCAATAAGTGTAAACTAAACATCAATGTTTTGGCATGTATCTCATATGTATGCATGTGTGTTTCAGTGATATCGCAGCATGACTGATGTCTGGACTGACGACGACACCTAGAGTCTGAACACAGAGGAAAAAAGCAAATCTCTCTCTCTCTCTCTCTCTCTCTCTTCTGGATGAGGGAAACACATCAATGCCCCTTTGCTTTGCTGTGGACAGCCTTAATTATTTAAAGGGTACCCCCAACACACTTTTCCTCCACATTTACTTTCATCTTTCATTTTTTCATTCTCTTCATCCTTTTTACCCAGATTTATCACTCTTCAATGTTATCTTTGCACTTTCTTTCCCTCAAGGCACATCTAGATATCTTACTCTCTCTCATTCTGTCCTCTGAGGCACTCGGTCCAGCCCGGGGCTACGTCGGCCTGAATGCTCCCCAGGTCCGTCCGCCCAGTGCCCGATGAAAAATAGATCAGTCGCTAGGGGCGACACAGCTCAGTAAAATATTAAGATCATCCATAGTTCTTATATGTCAGGTCCCCATGGGGGGGTGGGGGGTGGGGTGGCAGATAAATTATGCACCACCATCTGTCAGATGTAGCTGCTTCCTCAGTAGCGCAAACATAAACTGAGAAGCGTGTAAATTGGAAAATAAAGAGACGCGTGTACAGGCTACCTCAGCCAGGAAACTTCCGGATGGATTAGTGCTTCACTGGATGAGTCTGGTTATGTGTGTGTGTGTGTGTGTGTGGAGGTGGACTTAGTCAAGCTGAAACACTGGGCTCTCAAGTGGAGGATTACTGTGAACTCTGAGGGACTTTTTGGGGTATATGTATGTTTGTGTGATTTAGCGCATGAAAAACAGGCATGCTAAAACTGTTAACTGCTGGAGAAGCACCAGAATGTTCCCTGATGTGGATACAGGTTGTTCATTTCATGTGTAAATTAAAACATAACTTTTATAACCATTTCTTCCAGGCAGATGTCATGTCCACAAACTATTTGATGCTTCATCAAAACAGCAAGCTCCAGTCTGGATTTTTGCAATTCCCAATAGTTGCACTTTTTTGTATCTTTTCATCCATCCATCCATCCATTCAGCCGAATGATTGACACCAACGCATACAACAATACAATCCATTGAAAGGCTGTATGCCAATTTTCAATTGTGTTAAATGAAATACTACTTATACATTTATTAGCAGTAAACCAAAGAAGACCAACAAACACACACAAAAAAATATCAGTGGTAAGAAACTGCATGCATCAGTTAGTCAGACTCTTCCTGTCTGCAGTATGTGGGCAGTTCTTGGCAACTTTAATCTGCAAGGTGGAAGAGACTTTATGTTGATAGTCAAAATCAGGAGTCGGAAACCTTGTTGACACAAATAGCAATTGTTTAATTTTTCTTGTTAATTACTGTGCCACATCACCCCTCCTTTTCCGTCGCACACAGCATACACCACAGCATGAATAAATCATGCAAATTGCTGTCTCACTGTTGCCTATTTTTACAGTTTTCAGCATTATTTGCACCAGTGTTGCATTGTTTGTTGTTATATATGAGCTAGTTGTTAAGTGGTGGTAACTTAGAGTGTGCTTCTTCCCTTAATGATGTGATTTGAAGTGTCGCCGTAATTGTGCTTGGTATGTTAAGGATCATGTACATGTATGATGGGTTTATTACTGTATGTGCTACGTTCTTCTGCAGAAGAATCTATCTATCTATTTATCTAATCTCAAAACATTAAAAGTAAAACCAGAATAAAAATTTTAATTAAATTTTAAAGTAAAATATTAAAAATAAATGAAACAAATTTCAGTCTTTCCCACTCTTATTGCTCACGTGCTAATGATTACACTTTTGTGTGTCACAGTGCCTAATACTGACCCCTGGTTTGGCTAACAACCAAACAGTCCTCATAGTTTGGGGAGGGGGGACCTCAAATGCTTTAAAACAATATAAACCACAAGTCCTTCCTAGATAAAAGAGGATAAGCATAGAAATTATGAGTCAGATATACATAAATCGTAGTAGAGGGGGGGATCAGAAGTCATTAGGTGCTTTGTGTCTCATCAGCATTGCTGCTCTTTTGGGTGTGGAGCTCATTAGACCTGCCAAAATGAATTAAATCACACTGCTTAGGAGGGAAAGGGGAGCACTTTGCAGTTAGCCTGATCATTACTGGACATTACTGTACTGACACAGCAGATATCTGCATCTACAGGGATCACAAAACTTTAGGATTGCTGTTGCACATCACTTCAATTCAGCAGTGTTGGCGAAGTTAATTTGAAATTCGTATCCCAAGCTTCTCAGTAGTTTAACTACAGTTACAGGGAC
The DNA here is from genome assembly GCA_038088235.1 of Zacco platypus. Lineage (NCBI taxonomy): Eukaryota > Metazoa > Chordata > Actinopteri > Cypriniformes > Xenocyprididae > Zacco > Zacco platypus. Next base: position 9,465,124 of record CM076084.1, read on the forward strand.
AAAACACCTAAAAATTAATATTCTTTCCTGATCTCATTTCGCTCAAAACCTGTAGAACTTCTTGTGTGGGATCCAAAAGAAGATATGTTGATATATTTTGTTTTTTCCATTGGACCCTATTACTTCCATTACATAGACAAAAACAGTTAAAACATTTTTCAGGTCAGTATCTTCATTTGTGTTTCTTCAAATGCAGTCAGGTTTAGAAAGAAATGTGAGAGAAATGTGTATTTTACAAAATAATTATACTTTTATATATTTTTCAATTAGGGTGTAAGCATAACTACAACTAATAAAATAAAAATGAAAACATTTTAATTGATCAAAGGGAAATTGTGGGCTATAAGCAGTGTGACCAAAAAGTGAAAATTAATCCAAATCCCAACTAAAAATAAAAATTCTGTCATCATTCACTCCCCCTCATGATGATTCAACAAGGTCTTTCTTTCTTCCGTGGAACACAAAAGAATTTCTCTCCATACATTGAAAGTCAATGGTCACCAAAACTGTTAGGTTACCATGATTCTTTTACCAAATATCTTTTCTTGTGTGTTCTGCAGAAGAAAGCAAGTCAGTAAATGATGAATTTTTATTTTTGGGGTAAATTATCCCCTTAAGTTTGTAGCATTACATCTTAGCATTGCTCTTGAGTCATTATGTCTGGAACTCTTTCAGAAGCCCCAAACTCACTTAACTGTTTATTCACGTGGGCGAGTTTATCAGATGAATTTTGCTCCAACCAACCTGATATTTGCTCTGCCATAACTAAGCCCTGATTCATGACTCCACATTTTCATCGGAATGCTATAATTAGTTTTGGCTACAGTTGTACATTGATGTACGAAGTAGGTTACGAGCGCTGAGGAACAGACAAAAGAGGTTAACGGTTTATTCAGAATGACAACAAAACCCAGCAACGGTGTGACAAAGTCCATGGTTAGATTGGTGAGGGAGCTTAAGGATTATGTGAAAATGCAGCTCATTTCAAATTCCATATAATTATCCAAGGTTAGCAGCTGCCGGTTAAATGAATAAATAGCTCTACACCCTCTCTGCTCTTCAATCCTCAGCCGACTGCCATATCAGACCTCATCTGAATATCCTGGAACTGTTACCAAGCAACACACTACCCCCCTTTTTGGCAAAGTGAAGGGCAGTGATGCCATTCAGCTGTTGAGGAGCTCAGTTAGTGTTGCTGATGCCAACATCGCACTCCCCAGCTATGGCTGCCGTGGGGACAGCCTGAAACGGAGCAGTCTGGTGACTTTACGATACTTTGAAGGGAGCTCATATACAGAGACACACAAAAGAACTAGGCTACCTCGGCATGTACGCACGCCCTCACTGTGGCAGAGATGAGCGGTGGTCTATATGCGTGAGTAAAAGAAAACTGAAAAATGTGTCTCCATATGCCATAGCAACTTCAATGAACTCCAGCACACAGTCAATTAAACTTGGACCGCAGTGCATTTGGCTGCTTCCTCTTCCCGTTCTGGAGAGAAAAAGAGAAAATTACAGATCACTTAACTGACCTGTCAGTATTACAGCATATTTCTGCTCGCCAGCCAACACGAGAGTACACAAGCTCTGTTCCAAAACCTAGTGAGCTGTCTTGCTGTCTCCAAAAGGCAGCTGCCTTCTAAGACATCATTCTAACCTCACAAAATCTCATAAGCAGGACGCTTCTAGCATGTTCTGTGTTGATTTTGGAGGAATTATGTGGATTAAACACAGTACAATCAGTTAAACGGAACTGAGAATAATTACACTCTGATCAGTAGCTGAAAGCATTATCATATTTAAACATAACAAACGGGAAGGAGAAGTGCACAACTTTGGAATGTACAACGTTCCAAATCTGCGTAATTCTATGGAACTTTCCGTTCAGGCAGACTCTGTGTGGCCATACGATTCACAGTTTGCAGACCACATTAATAGTGCTCCTAATATCAAGTGCAACTTGACCTACAATTGGTTTTAAAAGAGTTTGGTATAAACATGTTGCTTGGGTAATGACACAAATCTCAAATAAAAACAAGTATTTGGCAGATGGTTTTATTATAAATGACTCATTAATGGTATACATGTTATCAGTTCCTGCATTCCCTGGGAATTGAACCCATGACCTTAGTGTTGCTAGCCTCACGCTCTACTATTTGAATGACATGATTCTGTGATTGCCTTCTCCATAAAGGATACATGCAATGATGCCAATTAATTATATTATGCTTACATATTGAAACAGTATTTGTGTGAGGAGCTTGTGATCCCTAATTAGGCAGCTCTCTAAGTTTTGAAAGAGAATTGAAAATACATTAAAGGAATACAACGGATGATAGATAGATAGATAGATAGATAGATAGATAGATAGATAGATAGATAGATAGATAGATAGATAGATAGATAGATAGATAGAGATTCTATTATTATCATTATTTACACACACATTTTATTCAAAATATCTAATTCAAGATATTCATTTAACAAAATGGGTGTGAATTTTCACTTTTTGATAGGCATCACTTTGACACACTCACGATTGCCTTTATCTTTGAAGAAAGCCCTACAAAGTGTCTTATCTCACAAGATTACAAACGTCCCAGTGCCACACCACTTAGACTTAAAACACACTCACATGCCGGAGGAGGGATAAAGAATTTCCACTGTGGGCCGAGTGTCAGGCGGCAGATGCCATGGACATCCCAGGCTTTTCCCGCTGCCGTTGGGAGCTGCACACATTGTCTGACACTCCAGACAGCACTGCCTTCAATTAAAAAAGAGAAGGGTGGAATGAAAGAAAGACAACTGTAGACATGCTGGAAATGGCTGTCTGTCTGGAACAAAAATGATGAAAGTGAGAAAGGGAGAGAGAAAGAGAGAGAGACATTGTGTTATCTGTCAGCCTCAACTAGACATTGTCACACTGTACATTCCAGCGCCAGCTCTGAAAACAGAGACTTACTGGTATAACATACACACACACACACACACACACACACACACACACACACGTGCACACACACACGCGCGCACACACACACGCACACTCGCGCAGCATATTCAGAGGCACTCTGGCTCTAATAAGCACATAGTATATCTGATGCCGTACCATAGAGAATAGGGCCTGCCACAGGCACTGTAGCCTGCAGAGATTGGGAGAACCAGATGACTCAATCTGCTCCAAGTGAAAAGTGTACAAAGAAGTGGTATTATTTCACCCTGTGACTTCATACTCAACAAATATGAGACTGCGTAGACTAAGAATAACCCCTGGTAAAGAAAAACCCACATTCTCACTTTAATGTCTCAATTGTTTCTTCTAAACAGAAATGAGGTTAAATGGAGGGAAAATTTACACTTAAGTTAAATGAAGAGACAAGTAAATTAAGTCTTCTGCTTGTTAGGGTTTGAAAAAGGCCCAATTAATTTACCACGTATCTTCTGAAATTTCAGAAGGGATCTCAAAGGGAAAAACTGGAAAAAAAATTTTCAGTATTTTCATCCTGGTAAAAATATTGAAACATACTTAAAGCAAGATAAGTTTAATTTAAAAGCAGAATTGCATAGTTTACTGAAAATTGTTTCCAGGGAACATAGTTTCACAAAACTTTACTCTGTTTAAATTGTAAATAATACAAAATACTAGGTACAGTTGTGCAAAGAATATATCTTTTCTAATATGTATCTTTTCTTATATTATATAATGTATACAACACAATTTATACAAACTCATTGTCATTTTGAGATTTAATTGTCGGCGGAGTTATATAGATGTTTTTTTCCTGAAAACAAGACCAAAATTTCTCATTACATTCTTCATAAATACATACAAATAAATCAATAAATCTATCTATGTTATCCACATTACATTTATAGCTGAAAACATTGTTTCCTGAGCACTGAAAGATCAACCTCTTTATACATTTGTGTTCAATAAATGCGAGCAATTTAAAGCTAATTCTAATTATCGGAGGAAAGCGGTCCAGAAGGCTTTCTTGCATGCAATTTAATGAAAATCTATGGCTGGATACCTCTATCACACATGCTGAGTGACAGTTAGACCAACACAGTCTCACTCCCTACTCGTCAAATGTCTGACGCATGGACAAGGGACACTGGCGGCACTTTTTAACGCACTGGGTATACCTTTGGCGTAATTTTTCAACGTGCAGGGTAGTCCGATAGACTTCTATAGAACTCAACAGCGTTCAAATTTGACGTCTTGGGTCAGCACACCGCAACCCGTTGTCTGCCTTGTATGGGTCGAGACTACAATAAATACAAATAAATAGGAATAGGCTACAAAAAATGATCTATGCCAGGGCGAGTCAAATGGCAGCACCCCAGTTGATTTTTATCTGGCCCTCCAAATGGTTTTTGATGTTTAAAAACCCTCGCAATCTGATATCAGAGTGCCCTCTGCGCAAAGATCAGCGGTGCGCGTTCATCAGCGGAGAGTTTAACAACGCACATGGTGTACAACCGCCTTCAGCGGTGAGTTTAACAACGCACATGGTGTACAACCGCATTCAGCGGTGAGTTTAACAACGCACATGGTGTACAACCGCATTCAGCGGTGAGTTTAACAACACTCAACTGCATGGTAAAACGGCATTAAAAGGTGAGTTTAACAACGCTCCAAGGCGCGTGCAAGTAAGCAGTTTAAGCGTTTTCTTTAGGACACTGCATGCTTTAATTATAGCATGCTGGATAACGTATTTTTATCAGAGGTTTGTTGATTTTAATAAATATATATAATATGCTACGATTGTGTTCAATTAATCAGTTTTTATTTATTTATTTGTTTTATTAAATCCTCTAAATTAATAACGCTGACGTCACCGTTATGGGTTAGGGTTAGTGTACATACAACATGTGTTTTGGTATGTTGGCACATTTCTTCTTCAGCCTAAGGTACACAGACACAACTCACATATCTCATTCAACCATTTCACACGCTGATGAAAGGGTCGTGACATGGGTCAGAATGTATCAGAGGTCATAAATGATGAACCAATCCATCAGCTCTGCTCCTAGGCACATTGGTGTGTATATGGACAATACCTTTGGCTGGAAGGCCCGTGTGTTATCATTTAGAGCAAACATGGTGAATCAGAGGGTTTATGTTATACAAGGCTACATTACAGAGTATTTTAATATGACTGTCATGAACATTGTGGAGAGGAATAGAAACCAGTCTCTGCAGGCAAGCATAAAGAATGTGGTCTGATCCATCTTTATTCTCCATACCAAGTATGAGCTCTTATCCTGGCAGAAGATATGGGTACCCCAATCTAAACTTAACATTTCTAAACTACAGGCCTATTTGGACCTACCTCAATTAAAAATTTTAATAATGTTGTTTGAGGCTGGTTGTGCAATAGCTTCATGATATAATGCAAATAGTTGTGTGCTGCTCTTGTCACTGTTTGTGAAAGATGAGCAATAGATATGTTGCAAAAATAGAGCAATAGTTGCTGTGTGATATGCAGTCTGGGTTAGGGTCAGTCTGACTACATATCACTTTATTGTTTTTATTGTAAGTATATGTCAGCTGTATGATTAAACAATATGTCAAGTGTTATGTGTGAAGCATTTGAACTCAAGGCAGATATCCCTCTGGGGACAATAAAGGAGGCTATCGCCCAAAGTGGATCATCTGCAAACCATGATAAGTAAAAATTAAAACGTTGTCGTAGGACTAGCAAACACATCGTTGGAGGTCTCAACCTGGAGAGTAACATAATGTCAGTCTGAAGAGGATACAATACTCCTGCTTTGAAATATTGACCTCTGAACCTTGAACCCAGTCCATCTTTGAAGGCTTGTCATTTAGCAACAGAAGGTACTAAACACATAAGACCAGCAGTTATAGAAAGCTCTGGGCCTCTGCTGTCATGTAGATTAGACATTGTCACCACAGTTTACCCACTCACTGTCAAATATGGTAATAAGCTATTTTCACCTATTTAACGATTACATTTTTTAAATCTGATGACACCAGTGTGTTCCCCACATGTTTGACTCCTGTTCTGCTGTCTGCAGTGAATCATAGTAACTATGGCCGTGAATGGGTTTCATTCCATTTCAGATTGCCGCCGGCCGACGAGCACACAATACATGAGACAAATACAAACGTTATGTTATTATTATTGTTATCTTTATTATTTAAATCCTCAAATACAACGTTAGACGAAAACATCAATATTACGAATTATGTATTTTTTCTCTTTTTTATTATTCAAGAAATGTTTTACGATAGTGCAAACACACATTTCTTAGAAATCTAGAACATTTCCAAAAAAGCATATATTAAACAAATGAAGTAAATTTTGCACAAATGTATTTTTTATCTTCTTATCCGCCGAGCGGCACATACCATGTCACTTCCGGAGCCTTCGGTTGATTTGCTATTTGCTAAAGAATTGAAAAGTAAATTAATATGCTGTTTTCTTAAATAATATAATTACTGGTCTCTAATTTTATCTTTATTATTATTATAATAGATTGCCCCTATTTTTATTCTTTTCTTTTAGTTCATTCTGTGAACTACTTCTGTACTTATTGTAAACGCAATATTGTTGATTGTATCTTTTGGTTGTCATGTTATTGTTGTATGTTGTGTCTTTTGTTAAATAATGATAAATAAATAAAAATCCATTGTGGGATATGGGCTTTGAATGCGTCTAGCTCGGATCATATCGTAATGTTCTGTATTACAGCGTTTTTACAGTCCATGATTACAGCATACTGTAATATTTCACCGGTAATAAGACAGAAATAATATGATTAAAATAAAGAAATGAATTCCATGATAACATCTAAATAAATATTGATAGATGTAGCGTTAGTTTTTAAAATATAAACCGCTGAATGCGGTTGTACACCATGTGCGTTGTTAAACTCACCGCTGAATGCGGTTGTACACCATGTGCGTTGTTAAACTCACCGCTGATGAACGCGCACCGCTGATCTTTGCGCAGAGGGCACTTTGATATCAGATTGCGAGAGTTTTTAAACATCAAAAACCATTTGGAGGGCCAGATAAAAATCAACTGGGGTGCTGCCATTTGACTCGCCCTGGCATAGATCATTTTTTGTAGCCTATTCCTATTTATTTGTATTTATTGTAGTCTCGACCCATACAAGGCAGACAACGGGTTGCGGTGTGCTGACCCAAGACGTCAAATTTAAACGCTGTTGAGTTCTATAGAAGTCTATCGGACTACCCTGCACGTTGAAAAATTACGCCAAAGGTATACCCAGTGCGTTAAAAAGTGCCGCCAGTGTCCCTTGTCCATGCGTCAGACATTTGACGAGTAGGGAGTGAGACTGTGTTGGTTAGACACATAGTTATTATGATCCAAAAGCCTGGCATGTAAGCGTTGATAAATACAAATACAAGCAGTGGTGGTAAATTAGCTCTGGCATAGCAGCCAGCAGTTCTTTTTGAGCAGATGGAGGACAGCGGACCTCCAACGCAGTGCTTTGAGGCGATGATAAGGCTTATTTACAGATACATTTACACAGGTATGTCTACCAGGCTTTAACACACACTAGAACGCAAATAAACTCCTGCTACACTCTCCAGAGAGTTCTTTCACTCGAGCATTGGCTTTCAGACAGCAGTGTGTTATGAGTATCCTCTGTATCCAGAAAGAGCTCATATTTAATTTAGGTGGGTTCATATGGCTAGGTCTGGCGGAGACTAGTGTTCAGACGGCTGGAAGTGAGAACCATCTGGCCAGCAGAGAGCCCTCATCTGCTGCCCAAATCTGACTCTGTTTACTGGGTAGAGAGGAGTGGCAGCACTGCCAACTGGCCGAGCACAGAGGATTGAATGACTTTGTTAGCGAAAAAGCTAATAGTTAGCTTTTTTACTGCCAAGCTAGCAGGTGTAGAAGTGCCACGAAATGCGTGTGAAATAAATAAATAAAAAATCCGGAAGGGTAGAGATGAATGAATTAAAAATTTTGGACACTAATACAGGCCACAAAATCACAACATGTCATTTTTAGTGGGTACAGCATGAAAAGTATTGCTGTCTGTCTTGAGTCAGTGTGAGAAGCTGTCAAAGCTAAAGCTAACAGCTGTGACAATATGGCCGTTTCATGCTAGCTGTGCACGTCTCGTGGGAGAAAGAGCTAAACTAGCCTGTCTAGTGTGTCAGCGACATCAATCACAAAGTGCCAGCGAGCACTTTTAAACAGATGTCACCGACAAGACAGAACTATTGGCTAATGCCGGCAACTCTGAAATTCTGACAATCTTTGACAGCAAGCAATTTTAAAGGGATTAGCATCTGAAAAAGAACACAGAAAATTCAATATCAATGTTATTTTCCAGCTTACAGAAAAGAGCAAATATGAATCTTGATTATTAGACTTGTCTATTTATGTCCAAACAGATCTATTTCTCCTTCACTTCCCCAGGCTGATGATTGAGTGAAAAAGCAAAAGAGTAAAGCAGAAGGGATTGTGGGCTTTAATTAGATTTGTACCTGTCTTGTCTTTACTCAAAAGACACAGACAAGTCACTGAAAACAGGAGATTGAAGCTAAATTGCACTCATAACTGTGGCTGGCATATTAATTGGTGTCATTTAAAGAGCTTACAAAGATCAGTTCAGTTCCCATTGTCCTCAAAAGTTATCAGGAGAATAATTTAGGTTGTTGGTTGTGTATGCAGGTCACTGTTGAAGCTAAATGTGTGGGGTTAAATTACATAAATCAAGCAATTAAAAATGTATCAGTTTGCTTCATGAATAGCCTATTAATTAGGCGACAAATTATTTACAAAAAAGTGTGGGGGATAGAGGAACATGCAACTCCCCTGAAATTAAGTGACTTAAATGACAATTGAGAGTGTTTAATTAATACAAAACCTACTGCTGGGTTTTATTCAAAGCTGAGAGAAGTCATTTGTATTCACAGAAAGTAGGAGGTAAAATAAGCCATACTGCTGAATGTTGACTGTGGGACATTAGCAAAGAGAGAGTGTATTTGCCTAAAACCTCAGTTTCTTAGATCATACCCAAATGCACACAGGGAAACCAAATGTTAGAGACTGAAATGCGAGCGTAGGAAGACTATATAATGTCAAAATTGGGTTCCTGCTGAATTTAAATGTAAAGTTATGTAAAGTGATATCTACTTTTCAGTATGCTTATAGGCTTCAGAAGGGGTGAACTGTGCATACTGATTATTTTATATCGAAGTGTCCTTTCGTAATTTACATACATTTCTGATTCAGTTTATTCAGACGAGACAAAACAAGGCTACATTTATTTGATCAAAAATACAGCAGAAACGGTAACATTGTTAAATATTATTAAGATTTCAAATAGCTTATCTATTTGAATACATTTTAAAATGTAATTTTTTCCTGTGATGGCAAAGCTGAATTTTCGGCATCATTACCCCAGTTTTCAGTGTGACACAATCCTTTAGAAATCATTCTAATACTTTATTTGATGCTCAAGTCAATTTTATTTATTTTTTTTTATTTTTTTTATTTTTTATTTTTCATGATGAATAGAAGTTTCAAAAGAACAGCATTTATTTGAAATAATTTTTTTTGTAACATAAATGTCTTTGCTGTCACTTTTGATCAATTTAATGCAATCTTTGATGAATAACAGTATTACTTTCTTTAAAAAAACAAAAAATCATACGGACTCCTAAGTGTATAGTATATATATCTTTGGTCACACTTTAGATTAGGGTTCAATTCTCACTATTAACTAACTATTAACTATGACTTTTGTCTCAATAAACTCCTAATTACTGCTTATTAATAGTTAGTAATGTAGGTTTAGGTATTGGGTGGGAATAGGGTAGGATTAATGGATGTAGAATATGGTCATGCTGAATATGGCATTAAGCCTTCTTTGATTTATAAATACTAATAAACATCCAATATCCTGGTAATATGCACGCTAATAAGCATCTAAATAATAAGAATTGGACCCTTAAGAGCCCATCCACACAAAGATGCATTTAGCTGTATACGTAAAAATGTTGATATCGCGTCAGCATTTCGTCCAGATGGATCAGCCGTTTTGGTTGCCTGAAACCTTTTTTTTCCAGAGTGGATGAATCTGAAAACGACACCCTTGCGTTTCCGTGTGTACAGCCAATCTGTGTATTTTGTGAAACGAAGATGTCATCACATGGGTTTGTATATAGGCCGCATGCTCCACATCTTCTTCTCCATTTTTAGTGTATCTCTGTGGTAGAATTACAGCGCAACATACTTGTCTTGCATGTATACTACATTGTTTTGAGTCGGCTTTAGTGGTTTCGTGTGTACGTAGATATTTCTTGAGACAACGCCGTATTTACGAAAAAATTTTTTTAGACTGAGGGAAAAAAAGATCGGATAGGGAAAGCTCTGGCTTCATTTGGATGTGGCCTAGTCTTACCATATACTTGTTGGCCAAGTAAAATTATGATTTTAAAACAAAGCAGAAGCCTTTGCTAAATATATACACATCTGTATCATCATTTGCTTTTTCAAATTTACTAAGCAAAACTCATATGAGCAAAACTGACCAGCGCACTTCCCATCAAGCCCAAATTGTTCCTGCTAATTCATTGGATAAAAGACCAGTGTGTCCCTATAAAGTACATTAAACTAATTGAGCTATTTGTCCAGCTAACACTGAAAATGAATTGCACGATTTGTTTCAACTGGATTAATTCTTTTCAAAATGGTCAAATGTAGCCTGAACCTCAGCCAAAACACAATAAATCTGGGTTGATAATTTGGTGTGTGATGATGTGTGTAGCAGGGAGTTGGATATTGGGGACAATTAGAGGAGGAGAAGGTCTTTGTGTGGATGAGTTGTCATGAACGGCCCATCGTGCCCTTCCAAAGGAATGAATAATGGATCATCGCGTCAGGCACCATCAAATAATAACAAACACACAAAACAGGTTGGCCTGGGAAAACTAGCCGAGCTCCAAAATGCCAAGGCTGAATAATTCAAACTGCATTCCCTCACTGCACACCACGATTGCCTCATTCCGACCAAGGGGATAAGACGGGGAGAGAAAAACAGAGGGAGGGGCGGAGCTCAGAATGAAAAGAGTGCTGGGAGGAAAGAATGGAAGGCAGGAAAGGCCAAAGAACAAATTTTGGACCGTACAAAGAGAAAGAGAAAGGGAGAGGAGCACAATCTGTTGACGACCTACAGGAAGAGCATGCAGGCCAATTCTCCAGCGCTCTGTATTCATGCTGCATTGTGTCCTGAATAGTACTGACTTGCTAGGCAGGGTCAGGCTCCAGGGCTGGGAGGGGGGCTGGCTGCCACATGTGGCCCAGAATGGGTGGACATGGCTGGGGAAGAGTGGTGGGGAAGGATGGTTGAGCTCTGAACTGATCTAGAGCTGCATGCCCATTGATCTGACACCAATTAGCATAGCATCCATCTGCTGCGGACTCCAAGCAGGGTGTGGAGCCAACAGGCAAACCATCGCATTGCATATCATAATACTCGTCATTCTTCCTACCATATTTTGGTCTCTTTATTTCACTGTATGATTTTGTTCTGTCCTTTGTAATTGCTTTATCAGATTTAACAGTATGATCCCTTTGGGTAACAAGTAAGCGATAATACATCCAGTCGGTTGTTATCACAAAATAAACCAGGATACCGAAAGGCGAAACGGAAATGTCTTATATCATCTTGAAGTGTGAATGTCTGTCTTGTTTCAACAAAAAAGTTCAAACAAGATGGACATTTAAGGGATAATGTACAGTTGTATCTCTTATTACACAGCTTTTCATCACATAAATAATGATGGGGGCATGAAATATTGATTTGAGAAGAAATCATTTTAAAATCATAGCTCTTTAATATCTTATAATCCATTATAGTGTTCAAAACAATCGTTCTAGCAACAAGACGAACACTTTAAAGGGATAGTTCATCAAAAAATAAAAATTTACTCACCCTCAAGTTGTTCCAAACCTGTATGAATTTCTTTCTTCTGTGGAGCACAAAAGAAGATATTTTGAAGGATGTTGCTAACCAAACAGTTGATGACACCCATTGACTTCCATAGTAGGGGAAAACATACTATAGAAGTCCATGGGGTCCTTCAACTGTTTGGTTAGCAACATCCTTCAAAATATCTTCTTTTGTGCTCCACAGAAGAAAGAAATTCATACAGGTTTGGAACAACTTGAGGGTGAGTAAATGATGACAGAATTTGAATTTTTGGGTGATCTATACAAGCTGGAGTGCCCATGATGGGCACCAGAGGGCACTCCACCCCGGACTAATGCCACACTATCATGGACTCCATTTCCCATAACCCACCAAGCGTTTTTCATATGTAAGCACATTCCATTCCTACACAGGCCTGTGCATAAAGTCAGATATATGATTATAATAGTATAGACTAATTTGTTCACATAAATGGCTATATTCATTTATATTCTGATTAATAAAAAATATTCTACATATCTCGCCCTTTGGGACTTACTTAAGTCCCACCTTCACTGTCTTCACCCAGAGTGCAGTTTCATAATCCAGTTTCCCAAGTTATTGCTGCATAGTGACTAAATTAAGTCGCACAGTTTCATTACCAGTGAACAGATTATGCAACCACACTCCGGTGGAGATTTCCGAACCTGTCGACTACGCTAATTTGTCGTGGCTTCTGCCACTTCTGTGGAAAATCACTCTCGAAGTCTTGGGGTTTAGATGCCAGAGGATACATTTTATTATCAGAGATTCCATGAGTTCACATTTACATATAATTAAGTAAAGTAACCCATTCGCAGATAAGTTTAAAATATTCGGGCTGAGTGCCCAGCATGAGTTTTTCAAGGCGACCGTTATTTAGAACGTGTCACTTTATTGTTTGCATGGTGACGCGTCATTGCTTGTCACGTGACACACCACAGCCACAATACCGCTGTACAACTGATGATCTGCTTTTATTTCATTTTTCCTTTTTTATTCAAAATATTCACAAATTTGCTAACTAAAGCATCTGATATTCCGATTGTCAAATATGTGCAAGTGGATGTGTTTTGCTGTTTAAACACCTTTATAATGATCGCGTTTGTTGAGTTAGTGTGCATCACAGTACAGAAAATTGGATTTGTTGAATTTTCAACACGTGAATTCATCCACTTCTCCAGAAATACATGAAAGTAAGTGAGCCGGTGAACTGAGAGAAGAATAGAGTAAACTTTAAAGTTACTTTCAATGTGCATCTGATATGAATAAAACGTGTCATCGAATTATTATGGAAAGGATTGTTATTGCTGCTTCCATAGATGTCAGTGTGTATTTTACAAACTCTAAATGTATTGTTTTGGTAGTACTTCTGTGAATTTAAATGTCTGAAACCTAAAATAAACATTATGTGGTTGAAAACACGTGTTGAAAACATATTAGTGATAAATTGAAAGGGCTGAGCGCTGAACGTTCTAATCACACCAGTGTGATCGTACGCGTCAAAGGACTAAGCGTACTTGGAGTGCTGTCCATGGGAGGGCTCTGAGTTCGGAATTTTGGCCCGAACCCAGAATACTCCCCCTGTTGTGGTAAGAAAAGATAGAACTAAAAGAGAGGAGGAGATGGCGTGGTGGAGGGATGCTGATAAACTGTCAAACGAACAGAGGTAAGACTGCTGTATATATACACCTCTTGTCGTTAACGAGTTGATGTTCATGTTAATTAGGTTAATTATCTGAACCTGCTCCTCTGGAACTTTGTTAATTAAAACATCATATAAAGCCGAGTTGCCCAAACAAGCTTTTATGTCAATGTTGGAAATGTTTTGGAAAAGAAAAATATGTCTGAGCAAAAGCGTTCACAGACTGGGTTCTCACAGACAGTCAGTCAGTTGCTGTGCTCCAGTCGATTCTTCATTAGATGGCCATCGTAGCAACAGTCACACAGCAGGACTGCGCCTGAAAACGTCCGATATCTCCAGGCAATTAATCCTCCGTCAGTGAGCTTGTCACATTGTGATCCAAGACTCCCAAATTTGCCCAACGATGAGAGAAAACTTTTACAATTCCGAAAAAATCATGACAAAAATCAAACAGTGTTATATACACCCCGATAAACACACACACAGGCCTAATGATTCCTGTGACATTATAAAAGATTGCTTAAGTTTTCTGTCATTAGTATTTAGGTAATAATGGTACCAAACGATAATTAGGGGTGTCAAAATATACAAGTATTGATGGAAACTGTGATATGTAAATAACAATATCATGATAATACTATGCATAGTAATACTATGATAATATCATAAATAATCCAACTCCAGTAATTGTAACCGTATCCAACCACCAATATCTGGTTGATACACCAACAGTCATAGGTGCCCGAAAATTCTTCCTTCGACGCCTCCTGTCGTAAAACGAAAGAAAAAAAGAGAAAAGAATGAAGTATGTAGCTACTATTGCCTCACAAAATCATGTCAGAGGAGATGACATTCAACCGGCGCCCGAAAAACAGGAGTATTTGGAATTTCTGTTAAAATAAGATGAGGTCAACAGTTGTTTTTGTTTGCTTGTACAGTCATGGTTACAAACTCTCTTTCCACCTCCCTGAACAGTACACTCATATTTTTAGTGTGATTCATTGCCCAAAAGGATATATGCACGTAGTGTGAATTATTTTGGCCACGATAACTGTGTGAAAATCTGATATTGTGATAGCCCTAATGACAACTATAGCACTAAAAAAAACTAACTTATTAGTTACTAGTTACTAACTAGTACAACTAGTTATTTTTGAGAACATTTTGACATATAAACATGATGGAAAATTTTCGAAAAAATGTAAAGTTCTTCATAAAGCAGTAATTTTTATTCAAAAGCAAGAAGTCAATGCTCTACTCACAGTAATATTGCATTTATTCCACAAGTGAAAGTGTCCAACAACAGAGGGCTTACTGAGAAAACGCCAGAAGTCTACAAAAGCATATAAAGCATATAAAGTCTATAAAGCATCTAGCTCCATTTAAAATAAAATGATTTAAAAAGTCTCCAACTCATGTAAGTGTACAGGATTTTCAACAAAATAATGCTTGTTTCTTTACAAGCATGAACCTTTTAAAAAAGAAGATAAGTGCATCTTTAAGAGTAATTTAAAGGTAAACCAATGAATATGTTTCCTTAGGAAAAAGAAAAAAAAACCTTTTAAAAATCTAACTGGTACAATTCGAAGGTGAGAATCACATTCCATGTAGATGCTATGATGAAAAAGTGATGCAAAATTTGAGATCCAAATGCAAGAATTCTTGGAACGGCTGTCTTTCTATCATTCTGTCTTCTGATGAACAGAAATCAGCAATCAATATATATTTATCTTCTAAAGAAGGAGAATTCACACACTGACTGATGTAACTATGAGCACATAAAAGGAGAATAAACAGTGCAGATCAGTTTTGATCTCTGAAATCCTGTTTGATAGGAAAAGTCAAGAGAAAACAAAAGCATGAAGACATGAAGGAGATGTGAGCGCGCTCAGTAGGTAGACTGCAGAACATGTTTATGAAGGACATAGAAAGTAACAGAGAGTGAGATAGGCCGGGAGAGAGGAAAGCAGTGTGAAATTACTCTGGCAGTGTGACAGTAGCAGTGGGGGAAAAGCAGCGTTAGCCAAACGCAAACACCCCTCATCCACTTCCCCATGGGCCCGCAGTTTAATTATTCACACACACACACACACACACACTATAATTACACTACCTCTCGACGTCTTTACATCTCCCTCTACTCATCTCATACCCTATTTCTTTCTTTCTCTCTTCCATGTGTATTCATTTTTTCACATATCACTCTTTCCAAACCCTCATCCACATCCTCAAACCTACACACACACACACACACACTGGAGGTTTTGCACTGGTGGGATGCATGGAAGCGTGAAATCAGCAGTGTGTATGCATTTCTGAACACAGCAGTGTGTCGCTGTGTCCCTACTGTTTTAAAGGTCATGCACTCTGGGACACACACACACAACCCTGCAAGTGAATACATCTTAACCCTCGTGTTCAGTTGAGACTGACGCCAATGATGTACGTGTCCATTCCAGTGACAGTGCCTTTTTCAAGGACAATTTGATTAAAAAATAATAATGAAATAAACATAAAATGGAAGAATATTCTTTGACTGGAATACATATGTTTCTGATATTATACTAAGTATAGCATACCCACAACAGACAAACATATATCAATATTTCTACAGTGTCTACATCAATTAGAGATTTTTATTATGTGAAAAAATCCCCTGCATTATTTAAGACAGTACTGTATATCTTGGGTCTCTGAGAACCTCACAAATAGATTTATATTTTAATATTACAAGATTAATATTGTTTGTTGTAATGTTAAGTTTTTATGTTTTATAGGGACTTTCCATTGACATAATGGAAGACATGATTTTTATACTGTACAAACTGTATATTCTATCCCCTATCCCTGAACCTACTGTCACAGAAACATTTCTGCATTCATACATTTTCAAAAAACATAATTTAGTGTATTTATAAGCTGATATCCTCATGGGGACAAATAAAAAAAATGTCCCCACAAGGTGGTATATTTCTGTTATTGCATCCCACCACACACACACACACACCGGCTCTGCTCTGCTCTGCTCCGCATGACGATCCTTCTGACTCACAGGCAGATTTTATAAAATCAAAACTGACTGGAATATTTTTAGGGTCAATTCTGAACTAAAATAGAACAGGTTGCTGTTATAAAAATTAAATGATCAGAAGTCACAGCAATGTATGTTTTTTCATTACTTTAAAGAGTTAGTTCACCCAAACATGAAAAATCTAAAAATGAATTTCAAAAATGAAAATTACTTATCCTCATGTCGTTCCAAACCCGTAAGACTTGCGTTAATCAGAGAGATTTCTGTCCATCCATACACAATACCATTTTCAAGCCCCATCCATGTGACTCCAGATTAATTTCAGTTTTATAAATCAATGCAAGTGCCTTGTTTGTGCCAAAAAAATTAAATATATATGAATGATAACTTTTGGTGTGAGAGGGCCTTTACATTTGAAAAAGTAACGCAAAAGTAATGTAAGCCATTACTTTACATAAAAATAACTAAATAACGAAATTTGTTACTTTTTTAGGGAGTAACACAAAATTGTAATGCATTTGTTTTAAAAGTAACACTGCTTCAAATTTAAGGCAGCAACTGAACTCAAGTTTTTGAATTGAATTTTAGCTTTTGTATTGATCAACCAAAATTGAATAAAAAGTATGAGGATACAAATGTTGCTCTTTTACAGTAGTAAATCTAATAACGCACACCCTAATCTCTTAATTAACTGAATGAATTTTTCATTCAAATTTTTCTTTCTTTATCTGTTTTTTTCCCCCCTCCCAACAGCCATCTGTGTGTATGTGAACTTGCAAATAAAGAGTAAGTATACATGTATCGATATGGTGGACAAAAATTGAGTCTAAAAGCAAACATGCAGTCCCAGAAACCCACAGGAGGCCTCTCCTCCCCCTCACAGAGTTGAGGATATCAGCATGGGAACTTTTAATTTAGCAGATAACAAAATTAGCTGCGGGAGCCAAATTTAAAATTACACAGAACTGTCATCAGATGGATGGACTTGTGACAGATGGATGGATGGATGGAAGGATAGATGGATTGTTTCAACATCTCATTCACTAAAGGAATTATGCAAATCAGATAACATTGCATACAAGCCATAAAAATAAGTGCCGAATGCAAATTGCAAGGTGCAATTCTCCATCTTGCGGGTCGGGTCGGGTGCAAGCAGCAGATGCAGCCTGGAAAGCTTTGCTGGACTGCACAGCATCACTCCATAAATGTGATGCAAGCACTGGAGTTGGCTCTTTAAAATGGAAAAAGTCTGCTCATCTAACGCATGTCTGATGCCCAATGTATCTCAAAAAATATGTTAGTATTATAATAAAAAAGTTAGTATTATAATACAAATATAAGTTGTGATTTCTAAATAAAAATTAAATGTAAACATTTTAAAAATAAAATTAATATTCATCATCACCATAAATAAAAATATTTATTTCATTTTCATTTTTCATTATTTAGCAGACGCTTTTATCCAAAGTGACTTACAAGGGGAGCAATTAGGGGTTAGGTGTCTTGCTCAAGGGCACTTTAGTCATGGTATCGAAGGTGGAGAGAGTGCTGTTTATTCAGCGTGGGAATCGAACCAGCAACCTTCTGATTACAAGCCCAACTCCCTCACCACTAGGCCACGACTAAAAATTTAAAAATGGAATAATAACAATGATAATAATGATAATTATTATTATTATTATTGTTGTTGTTATCATTATTATTATTTATAATTATGATGATGATATTATGATGATGATAGTATCAGTTTTAACATGAAAAAATATAATAATAATAATAATAATAATAATAAAGATATAACATATAAATAATGTTTTAATATAAATATATAAAATACATTATATTATTAATATTATAAATTAATAAACATCATACTCATTAAATTAATTTATATATGTAAAAATAAAATATTAATAATAATAATATAATAATAATAATTGTTACTATTATTATTATTATTATTATTATTATTATTATTAATCTTTCAATTTTTAATTCATTACTTTTTTAATTAATTTAGCACTTATGTTAACTGGATTTCGAGTGGATATTGAATTTGCTCCGTGATGTGCAGTATTAACTTCTCATATTTATGCATTAATCCCAGACGGAACTTTATTATGCATTAAACCAGAGTGAATATACCAAATCACAGATCATGTAAGACGCAATGCTTTTAACATTAATATTTTACTAAGAAACTAAACAACTCCACCTACAGTTATACATAAGGTCCTAACATCAAAGTTTTGGCCCCTCAGGTCACACAGGCTTCAAGATTGCTGTTATATGCAAGCCAAAAGTGTTTTTCAACTGTACATCTCTGACCTTATTTGAAACGCCTATATGCTCCAACCAGCTCATTCATAATTCAAACCAACAGTTATTCCTTTTGGCTGTTCTGTATTCATGGTTCTAATGAAATATGTGTTGCATATTAAAAGTGCATTCAGGCTGGAAGCGGTGTCAGTCCTTGATATTTAAAGGTCGTGAAAACAGATCTGGCAAAGGTGTATTAATGCTACAGGTACCGGCGGGTGGAAGAGGACACGTGAGTCCTTCGCTCTTAAGAATTTGATAAACCATTTTAAAAGCAATCGATATCTATACCGCAATACTAGCATCTCCCTCAGCGGCGCTGCGGAAGCTTAATATTTCAGACGCACAAGAACAACGTTACCGGACATCAATTTGAGACCAGTCTCTCGGCGCTCTTCTGTGCGGAGAACTGTGGCTGTAGAGAGGCTTTTTCACATCCACACTGAATATAAAATCAAATCACTGGTGAATATTTAAACAGTAAACTCTGACAATGCTTCAGAAATCGCTTAAATATTTGACCACGTAAGAGTTTAAGGAAGACTGTAACTGGATAATGAAAAGTGACAGTGCTTGATAGATTAAACAAAGGGAGTTTGTTTAACTTATTGAATGATTTTAATGCTACATGTCCAAAAAGATACTCTACCTCTCTCTGTCTCTGAATGGATGGGTGTTCTTGAACATATTAGCATTCATTTGCAGAAATATGGTCAGGTATACATGTTTCGCTTGGACTGCGGTCAAATGAAATAAACTCCCGTCAAAGCCAATCAAGTTCCATTTTCTCACTTCAGGGGACTGACATTTAATTCATTTCTCTCTATATCACGAGAATGAGAATCTCAGCACCGTGACTGAAAGCAGGCCTGATAATGCACCTACACACACAGTAAAGGAATGAAGTCGATGTGCTTCTCTAGAATTTCTAGATTCTGATGCAAGGCAAGCAGAGTCCGAAGGAGAGGTTTTCGTCATGCAGAGCAGGTTTGTGTGTGTGTGTGTGTGTGTGTGTGTTAGGATGTCAAGCTCTTGAGCCAGGGTCAATCCCAGAGAGACCGTTGATTCACTATGGACGATACTGCACACCCACAGGAAAAAAAGAATGAGATACTGTACTGCAATAACAAGAACCAAAAGTGTTCTACACGTGTACTACTATCGTTTTTTTGGGGTTTTTTTTCTTTTAGACATTTACCATAATAGTACTGCAGTATGTAATTTTTGTACCATGGCATTTGCATGGTACTCTATAAGATTACTAGAGTACAAAGAAAAAAAAAAATGATGCCCTTGCAAAAATGATCCATGGTATTACCATTGGAAGCCATTGGTATATCATAATACCGAATCAGTATGTTTTTGTCCCATGCTGTATACCATGGTATAGTTTTATGGTACATGAAGGTCTCAGATATGTGCCATGGTACTATGATATTTGTCATTCATTACAAAAAGTACTATGTGATACCATGGTACAGTGACAGTATCACATGGAACTGAAATTCACGTCCCATGTATTTGTATTTGTTTACAGTACTTCAATAAATACTGTGATATCACCATGGTACACACACACACACGAAATACCAAGGTAATATCGTGAGAGTGTCCAAAAATCCATGGCAGTACCGTGGTACTTTTTGTATGATATTCTTTAAACTATCTTGTAGTTTATTATTAATAACATGGTAAATGATTACAATGCTTTTTAAATATGGTATTACCATCAGTGCTGGGGAAAGTTACTTTTAAAAGTAATGCATTACAGTATTGCATTAGTTACAAGTTACTTGCGTCACCCCAACACCGATTACCATGGATTCCACAACAGTTCTGCCATGTTTTTAAACTACAGTGTTACCTTATGCTCATCTGCATTTATTTGATCAAAAACAAAAACAGGAATTTTTCTGAAATATTACAATTTAAAATAATTGTTTTCCATTGTAATATATTTATTTTAAAATGTAATGTATTACTGTGATGCAAAGGTGAATTTTCAAAATCATTACTCCAGTCTTCGGTGTCACATGATCCTTCAGAAATCATTTGCTTACTTATTACATTACTTATTATAATCAATATTGAAATATTTCTAATATTTCTTTCATGACTATAAAAACAGATTTGTTTACTGTCACTTTTGATAAATTTTTGCTGAATTCAAGCATTCATTTATTTGGAATAAAATTTCAACAGTAGTGTATATTACTATAGTATCACATTATTACCAATTTTTTGGGACATGTACCATGGAACAAGAATAGTATTTGAAGTTTAAATTTATTTAGTACTAACTAAAAAGTGACCAAACTGATATGACCATATTTTTTTGGACCTCTCGTAAATGTTAAATGATACATGAAACATGGTATATTTATCATATCATAATTCCTCCATACATCACTGTTCCATTTGTGAGGTTTAAACACCAATTTAAATAATGAGCTAGAACTCTGAAGGCACCTGTGCAGGAGTGTGAAAGATCAGGGTACTAGATGCTCGTTCCAGAAGGAGGGTGAGAAGGAGAGGCAGACGGGGTGGTCGTTCACAAAACACTGCCTACAGTTAGCAGTGACCCAGCAACCACCTCTTCTTCATTATACAGAGAAAGTGCGTCTCCTCTGACCTCTAAAACAGCAAAACACAGGCACCCGCAGACATACACAGCACCCGCTGAATCCAAAACAGCACCACACCTCTCCCTGCGCAAGAGGAAAAAAAAGAAAAATAACCCAGAAATATTGTTCGTCAGCAAGATTAGAAAAGCAATATGGCTCGGTAGAAAGGAAATTCGCATGTGAAAGGAAGCATAGCGAGGGTGGGTGGCTTTTCAAAAGCCAATGCAAGAAAAAAAAAACAGTAGTTGCTGTGCATTATGGGGGATTTTCAGAAATGTTAAGCAAAACCGATACTCTTTAATTTCAGGGGAAGGAGATAAAGGAGAATTGAAGGAGACGTTAAACTCTTCATTAATAATAAAGCAACACCTGGATCCCAGAGAAGAGAAAGTGAGCGCTAGTGAACTAAACAAATGGAAATTCATATTGAATGAGGCATATGCGTGTGTGTGTGTGTTTAGCGTGACCTTTCCATTTTATTGGAAGTAATTTTTATTTGTCTGTGTGTTTGTGTTTGTGTGTGTATATTTGTGTCTATGCGAGTTTGACGGTGTTAGAAAATATTGTCAGGATGAGGGTTTGAACCCTCTATGAATAAACAAATAATAAAATAATATATAAAAATCAATCACCGCCTGGGTGTGCAGTGTCTTAACTCCCTCATTATCACCATGAAGGTTATTTTATGGTTATTTCATGCTGAATCCACCATCGACCGACAGGCGCCATCTGGTTATGCCTGTTCTGTTGGACACATCCTATTTAATAAACAGGATGTATGATTATGACGAGGTGCATGATCGTCAGGCTGTGTTAGCGCAGGTTGCCATACACAGGCGCTGGCTGAGAAAACTAACACTGTCAAGTAGTCTGACAGGCTGGGGTAAAAGCACACACAAAACGCACCCACATGAAACGGTAACATACACACATATGTTTTTTTTTTCACTATATTAGTGAGGACATTGCATAGACCTACATTTATTAAGTTAGTTATATTGTGTGTGCATACAGAAAACATGTGCAAAACACACGATTTAAATAAAAACATGTTTTGGACGATTTATAAGCCTTTTTTAACTAGTGAGGACAAGCCACACAACACATACAGATGTTTTATGGTGACTTTCCAATGAATTTTATACTTCACAAACTGTATTTTCTATCCCCTAACTCAAACCCTTCCCCTAAACCTGCCCACTGCAACACAGAACATTTATACATTTTACATTGTATTTACATTTTCATTTCTGTTTTCCTCCAAAACTTATGTAAAAGGTCAAAGATTACTGGTACTGCTATCCATAACTCTACACCCAAACCTACCCATCAGAGAAACTCTTGGCACCATTTAGTATGTTTTTTTTTTTTTTTTTTTTTTTTAAAGCCATTTGGTTTATGAGGACACAGGAAGTGATCATTTGAACATGTTTATGTTGTAACACCTGTCATTATTCACATTTGTGTCCTCATAAACCATATATACAAGTATACAAGTACACACACACACACACACACAAGGTTTGTTTTGCAATCAAAGTGAGGACATTCCATAGGCGTAATGGTTTTACACTGTACAAACTGTACATTCTGCCCCCCCCACACACACACAAATATGCACACACACACACACACACACTCACACACACACACATGCACACACACTCACACACACACACACACACAGTTAACGCAGCAGTCACACATGTAGAAAATGAAAATGATATACATTACATTTTATTATTGGGTATTTTAACTCTAATTATAAAAGTATGTTATATAGAGCACGGAAAGCCATTTTATTTTCTTCTGAAAACACCATATAACAAGAAACACTACAACATCACTATTCTATACATACCTATGCAAAATATGTCTGTGTTGAGTGATGGCAAAAAGTCGTCTTTGAGGTTATTTGAAATGTTGCACTAATAAAAATCTTTAAAATTGACACATATTTAAGAGCAACAAAAATATCAATTAAATAAAATGTTAAAAGAACATAATTTAATATTATCACTTAATTTAAAGATAGAATATTCTATTGTATATATATATATATATATATATATATATATATATATATATATATATTGTATATATATATACTGCATATTATAAATACATGACCCTACTTCAGACTTTTAAAAACTATTACAAATAAAAGCTACTCTTTTGAACTTTCCATTCATCAAAGAATCCTGACAAAAAAAATGTATCTCATTGTTACAAAAATATTAGGCAGCACAACCGTTTTCCACACTGATAATAGGAAATGCTATTGAACACCAAATCAGCATATTAAAATGATTTCTGAAGGATTGTTTGACAATGAAGACTGAAGTAATGGAATTACAGGAACAAATTATATTTTAAATTATATTAAAATGGAAAGTCATTTCAAATGGTTTACTAAGTTAATTTAAATGGTAATAATAAATCAAGATATTACTGTTTTTACTCATTTTTTATCAGATAAATGCTACTTTGGTGAGCATAACATTAAATATTCTAACTGATCACCAAACGCAGCTAAAAAAAAATGTTCAACGTGAATATATGTTTTTTCAATAATTGTAAAATAAGTCAGACGATAGTGGACAGAGTCTATTATAGTAGTGGGCTATAAAAATACAGATGTTTGTTTGTGCTTATTAAGGTTTTCCATGCATCTCTCTGTCAGTGTGTGTGACAAGCATGACGACTGTGTTTGCAGACCATCCAGCATTTTAAATGCCAGAAAACATATACAAGAGCTGAATGATAAACACAGCTTTCCCACATTCAAGTAGTGACAGAAGAGTCAATATTCTAAAGCAAAAGAGTGAAAAAGCAAGAAAATAAGTTCTGTTCCAAAGCCTTCCAAAAAGGATTGTTTACAGTACTAAAAAATATATACACATTTATATCAACATTCCATCAGTCATCTCTGAGCATGTTGCAATGCAAGTTGTCTAAAAAACTTTTATAAATGGTATAATCTAATTTAGGTTCCTACTGTTTGGAACAGCCCTTGTACTGTGTCTGTTTTTTATTTTTAAATAACTCACCCCGTCTTCCCTCCCCTCTGCATTTTCAGAGTTACTTACATTTCTAGAATTGCTGCGGAGTAGCTAAATTCTGTTTTACTGGATGACAAGATATGCTTATGAATACACATAGGGAGGGATAAATAAAACTACTGCAATTACTGTCAAATAAAATCCACAGCATCTCACTGTGAGAAAGTTACAGACACGCGTAGGAAGCAGAATAAGCAGGAATTCAAGGGTCTTACACCACATCTTAACTAGTTATGACATGATAAAGCAGCAAGTATAATGTCTTGCATGTAAAAATACCAGGAGTGATACATGTGTTGTCAGAGGAATACGTTAATTTAAATAAATTTTTTTGTCTGCTGTTTTCACTTACTCAAAGTATGGGGAAAAAGGGAAGCAAAAATGTTTTTATAATCAGTGGTACCAATATCAACCACTAGAGGCATCCACATTTACAAACGTTGCCGTATCTAATAAAGCCACACTCTTAGAAATTGCTGTTAATTTACGGCAAATTTTCAACAGTATAATCCTGTTCTGTTCAAAAGCAGTAGATAACCGTTTTTATTTTTTTTGTGTAATGACCTAGACAAAATACAACAGCATTTTACCGTATTTAGTGCTCGAAGGAAAAAAAACGGTACTTTGCAGTATTTTCTGTACAGAAGACCGCAGTTAGCACGTGTGGATTTCATCCATCTTTTTCATCCATCTTCATACTGTTAATAGGTGAGTTCCCTTTTGCTTTGCTCGTTGTCATAGGCAAAATACATTCGATTTGTAACTCGTATGGTGGATATTGGAACTGTAACTATTTTTTATTGGCTCGTTTCAGTGATAAAAGTGCCAACTGTGACATCGTGACTGAAGTTGGATTCCTGACACGGATTCCCGATTACCGGGTGAGTTTCATCCAACATTAAATAGTTCATCTTCAAAGTGTTGCTTTGAAATTATATTGATGTGTCTGTTGCGCACTAAAATGACCGGTGTTGTTACGTGTGTATTACACGCTTTTGCGTGATATTGGGTTGCATTAGCTGGCTTTTCATAATTCGCGAAACTTCCAATGTTAAACGAAATCTTAATATCTGCGCAGTTGTGCTTGCAAATTTGGGTGAACTTGTTGTAATATGTACACATTTCTATTCTGAGGGTGTTTTTTTTTTGTATTAGTAGTGTTGCGCTTGTAGGCCTATTGTTAGTTTAATGTTGATTTTGTTTTTGCATCGATCCAAGTTGGTTTGATATTATAAGTTAAGTGATATTCATTAAGAATAATTCTTATTCAAAATTTCGGTATTGCTGCTGCAATGTTACTTTGCCCAGCATGTAATGCTTATGGATATTTTATTTTGGTTAAGATTCTTCTTTGCTGAGATTTTTTTTTTTCCCCATGCCCAGGGTCTGATCAAGTTTTATTTCTTAGCATGTTTCCATGTCAGTTCTGTGGACATCAATGTTGTATCACAGTGGCCTATGTGAAGCACATGAGGATTCATAGCAATATCCCTAACTTGCTGCTTGCTTAGATACTTGGATGCATACATTCAGTTCAGTTCAAATTTATTTGTACAGCACTTTTTATAATACGTTTAGTTTCAAAGCAGCTTAACATGATATTGCATGTTGCCTTGAGACAATGTCATTTGGCCCTAATGAACAGGGACTCAAGCATCAAATAAAGAAATTTCTTTTAAACTATTTGAGCCTCAGTGAGCAGCCATGATTGCCAAAGAAATAAAATGACCATCGGTGGTGAGGTGTTGGTGAAAACCATGAAAGGAAGCAGACTCACCTTTCTTTGGCAACAAAATGATGATAATGTGAATTTGTTGCAATTTAACAAACACAGCTAACATAAGAGTATAAAGTGTGTTATGTGAAAGCTTGAATAAAGAGATATCTTTAATCTAGATTGAAACAGTAGATTTACCGCAAAATATCTGATTGCTGGAGCTTGTTAAGAGAGCTCTCCGTTCCTGACAATGTAAAAGAAATTGTTCTCGATACAAGAATACAAGACTTTGCTATATTTATATGTTCTCAGTGAGTAAACTTTGTAAACACACACATTTATTTTTCAGACGGTTCATCGGGATAAATCCAGAAAAAGGTACCAAGGCTGGAGGAGTCAAATCAAAGCGGACGGGGAAGGTCGCCCAGAGAAAAAAAACAGTGAACCCTCGCGTCTCCAGTCTGCTTAAAAAATTGCTGGATTTTGAGTGGGACTTTATATAAGTACTGCACACCACACACGCATCACACACACATGCACAGACACACACATGGTTTCTTAATCCCAATTTTTCCAGGTATTCATTCAGTCTGTGTCCAGAGTTCATTGTTTTGGACAGCTTGCAATAGTTGAGTTTTTTGTTTGTTTGTTTTACCATTTTTCTTTAATTTGTACACATTCTGCAAGTCAGAATTTAATTTGGTTAATATCTTGTTTCTATTTGTTTTGCCTTGCATGTTTTTCATGCCTTTTTCCAATTTTTTTTTCAAAAGTTTATTAAAGAAGAAACGTTTAAAAGTTTAATAAAGAAGCTTTGAAACAACAACTAAACTTGCTTTTCTGCTGTTACATTTTTTATTATAGGGTACATTTATACACTTTTAAAACATGGTGTTTTATAGCAAGACTTTAGCAATTTTTAGAAAATAATCTATTAAAACACAGGGGGTAAAGTTGTCCTTTTTGCTAGCAGTGCACTACTCAATAGCTTTACAATACCATGTAGTATATTTGTATTGTTTACACTAAAATCCTGCAAATATACCTCTTGTGAAGAGCTGCAAATAAACATTCACTAACTAAATGCTTTTCTCAGAATTGTACTTTGAAATGTAGAAACAGCTTTATGCTGTATTTGCAAAAACAGTAGCCAAATGTAAATTTCAGCAACATGAAGAGACCGTTAATTTAACAGTATCTTGCTGGCAACCGTGCTGCCAGTTCTTTACTGTTTTTTAATAAACAGTAGCCAACTGTAAATTTCACCAACAGTAAGATACCGTTATTTTACAGTATCTTGCTGGCAACCATGCTGCCAGTTCTTTACTGTTTTTTAACGGGAAAATTTTTAACAGTGCACCAGACAAAAGATTGCTGTGCGGATTATAGTTTCAAGAAAAGCCAACAGCATTTCCTGAGGACATTCAGTTTAATAATGTAGATACTTGTACAGTGATAGTTTTGTTGACAGAGGTTACTTTGACATTTTTGTATTGTCAGGGTTGGAAAACGTATTGTTGCAGAGATATTCCAAGAAAAAGATTTGAACGCTGCAGGGAAGAAAATAGCACTAAATAAAGAAGGTTTGAAAAGATTTTTGAATAGAAAAAATAAGTAAGGTCAGACATTGCCTCATGGGGGAATCTGAATCGTTTCTGTCTGGAAGGTATTTATGAATAAAAAAGGTCCCTCCTCTCTATGGTACGCCTATTAAAATTTAGCATGGAAGAAGAAATGAAACCATTTCATAGTAGTCTGTGTAGCCTGTAGTCAGGCGCACTTTTCATGTTTCAAAAGTTTCAGATGTTTTGGATCAAATGATATCTGAATGGTTTGGGTGAAAAGTTGTTAACACCAATTCAGTCCATGGGAACTGAGTTTTAGTGATATCGCAATCCTGCTTTATCACCATAGTGCCTTTGAGCAAAGCACTTAACCCCGGGTCTTTCCGCAGAGACTGTACCTGCAATTATCGAGTTATAAGTCGCCTCATATAAAAACGTCTGCTAAATGGCCGGTAATTCACGAGTCACCCGAAACTAGCACATTCTCTAAACTAGCAGAGCTGACAGCTCTTTTATTTATTGTTCACCTTCTTGTCATATTTCATTCACAGCAAGAGGAAAGGAAAATGGAAAAAGAGGGTGGAGTGGGATCATGTGAGCTAACCGCTAGTTCACCGCACCGCACCTGAAGTTGAACTCGCAAGTATATAAAGTCACAAGCATGGTGGCATTTTGGGAATCGTATAAGACATTCAATTATAAGCAAATAAAACCATCGAGGTGTCAAAATTGCAACATTGAATAGTATAAAAATAGTACAGCAAACAGATCAGTCATTCAGCTGCAAAACAAATGCTAGCCATGCCATTTTATTTCTTTAATGGTCATCTTTCAGCCTCGGACAACAGTAATAAATATTATCTTACACTGCAACACACCAGCCACATACATTGCATACTTGTGTTTTCGACATACAACTGTAAATAATAATAATAACTTTAATGGTAAAAGAAATACATGATAAAAAAGTTTTAATTGGTTAATGGCAAGTTCCCTTATACAGTACAGTAAAAAACTGCAATAGGTTTTAATGTGACATTTTAAGTGATATCACAGTAAAATACTGTTAAGTAAATTAGTAAAAAATGAACGGTCAACTTATAATTTATGGTGAAAATCCGTAAACTGATATTCCCACAATTTGCTGATTGAGACTTACCATTGCATGCATCTTCTTAGTTTTTGTCATCAGTTATGTACATTTGGGTTTTGTGTTACATCTTATGTTGTTTAATTAATGTTAATTGCATAATTTTAGTGTCTTGTGTGTGTTACCATGATGGTATTGATGATATTAACATATACATCAGTTTGTGAAAAAGGCTAATTGTGAAGAATTCTCACAGGCCGTTCATAGAACGCGTTTTTCCATTCCACTGCGTTACTTTACCATTGTTTTCAATGTAAAAATGCGCTAGACAGACGCCTTTAACCATTGCACTCACTTGTAAAAATGCTGTGCTGAAGTTAACTCCTAAAAAATGAATCTCTAGACCTCACGTTCACTGACTTTCCATGCACCTGTTTTTAACAGCAAAAATGCGTTCTGTGTGAACTAACCCTAATTCATCATGAGTCTCTTTTACCACATATATTATTAAAGAAGGGTAGCTATCAAGATACAAAATAGAGTAGCAGGAAGTAATATTAACATTATATAATTTAATGAAATATGTTTCATCACCTCATATTTAAGTTCAATCACATAAAAGCAACAAGTTCTGGCAGCCACAGATGCTGTTTTTATTTAATTTATATTTCACAGATTTATTTTTACAGTGTCATTTTATGTTTTATGCATATTCTAAACTGCCCAGCCCAAAATTGTTTGGATTTAAATGCAAATGCTTACGAGTCTGTGATTGGATCATTATTGCCGTGATTATTATGTTTCTAGAATGTTATATGTTCGGCAACAATTCTTCTAACCCTAATTGATCGAATGTGTAGCTTTTCATTTCTTAAACAACCATTTAGGAAGACAAATCATGGCCATATTCCAGGATGATAGTATCAAGATTCATCAGGCTCAAATTGTGAAAGAATGGTTCAGAAAGCATGAAGAATAATTTTCACATATGAATTGAGTCCAGACTTAAATTCAATGAAAGTCTTTGGGATGTGCTGGAGTAGACTTTACAGAGTGCTCACCTCTTGCATTATCAATACAAGATCTTGAGCAAAATTTGATGCACCTCTTGATGGAAATACCATCCCAACATTAATTTCCATCAAGAGGTGCATCAATTTTTGGTCAAGATCTTATGAAAAGAAAAGCTACACCCTTCATCAATTAGTGTTAGAAGAACTGTTGCGACACATCTAACATGCTAGAAACATAATAATCATAACAATAATTATCCAATCATAGACTCTTAAGCATTTGCCTATATTTAAATCCAAACAGTGACTTTTTTTTTTTTGGCCTGGCAGTGTTGTGGCATAGCAAGTTGAATGAATGTCAAAAACATTAAAATGTCAATCCAGCACATTATTATTTAAATTCATTTCAGCCTAATCACCTTTTTAATTTGTGAGTGTATCTCTAAAGCTATATTTTATACTTTTTCTAGCCTCATTCTCTCTTGTAATGTCTCCGCTTTGGTTCTGTGAGTCACAGTAAATGAATTCAGCCAGTGCCCTTAAAGTGGTAATTTTACCACAGTCAGGTCTTATTCTGGGTCACATCACCATTAAGATAAGGGTGTTATTTACCCGAACGTAATCACCCACCCATACACAAACCTTAACCTCAGAGAGCAGAGAGGACTAAAAAATGTTCTGCTTGAAATGGGTTCCCTCACACACAGATGTCCATTTTAAGATGGTTAAAAAATGGAAGTGATGTTGCTATGGCAGGAGTTTTTGATTCTGATTGGCCAGAGGGAGCACCCCAGGCTTGAACCGAGTCTTCAGGTCTTCAACTGTTCTGCCCTTGGCTACAATAGAAAAACGTAAGAGAAAAACATACACAGTAATGTCTGAAAATTAGCAGCTATATTTAGGGATGTGCTGACCTATATTTTCAACGATGGAAAACCGAAAGCCTATCGAACGACTAATTTGTCAGATGTTTTATTCAAAAATGGATGGATTGGAAAATGAAGGGTCCTGGCACTGACACCACCCTACAAAACTAGGGCTCTGAACCGGTTCAGAGAATGAAAATAAAAACGAACAGACACAAATACATTTTAACAGGAAAAAAAAGAAAAACGAAAAAGAAATTAAGTTTAATCATTCTGAACAGATATGCTTAAAATGCTTTGAAATTACCAATAACTGGGGTGAAAACATTGTTTTACCATTCTGTTTAATATTTTAATTCGGCAGTCAACCAATATTGAATTCAAATAGTAGCTACTACCTATGGAAATGTGACATTGACGTCACAACATGTAACATTTCTATGGTTACAGTCAACCTCACTAATTGACTAGATGGATGAATAGCTGATCATTGTGACCCATCCCTAATTGTATTGTTCTTAAAAACAGAGAGAAAACAAGAAAAGCTGTATCTGAATCTGTGTACAAATCAACAGAAAAAAAAAAAATTATGTGTGTGTGTATGTGTGCATTTTTGTGATTTATGAGGACACAAATTTGTATAATGACATAAGTATTACACTGCTATCACGACGTAAACATGTTTTATGAGGACATTTTATTAAAAATGTAAAAATGCAGAATGTTTTCTGTGATGGGGAGGTTTAGGGGTAGGGGTAGTGTAGGGGGACAGAATGTACAGTTTGTAAAGTATAAAAACCATTACGCCTATGGAATGTCCTCACTAACATAGCAAAACAAACCTGTGTGTGTGTGTGTGTGTGTGTGTGTGTGCTGCATCGGTGTTGCTTTCTATTGGCATATCCAAGTCATATTATATTTCTAAAACATTAGTGAGTTTATGTGACATCTAGGACATCCAATTACAGCTTTGGTTAACCCTTTCCTCTTGAACAATAGCATTACCCTATAAAAGCGCACAGGATTAAACTGCCAGACTTTAGAGATGACAGCTGTCATACAATGACAGCAACAGAATTTTAATACATTCTGACCTTTTACCCACTTTACATGCGAGCGATTGTTTTTGAATAAATCTTGTTCTTTTATCTCAGCTCAGATGAGACACCTGATGCTATTCTGAGCAAGAAAAGAGTGACAGTCAAAGCATGGAAAGAGTCGTACATATTCAACATGTGGCCTCTGGAGGACCAACTAACCCCCAGGCCTCTCAGAAAAATCTCAGCAATCTCAGTAAGAAGGGAAAAAGGTAAACCTGGAAAGAAGGAGAAAAAAACAGGTGTCTCTGAGCTGTACTTCCTGCATCAGAGGGAGCAAATCCCACACACACTTACTCAAGCTCTGTCTTCCACGGCTGCTGGTTTCTGGAGTGTGTCTGTTTCAGTAAAGCTGTGTCATTTGGATTTACAGGTGCAAAAAATAGAAGAGAGACACTCGGTGCTGTCACTCAATGTGTTTCACTGAATGTGTGCATCCCTCAAAAGTCTAATGAATCGTTCTTCTATCAGTCATTACAGCAACCAGTCATTATTAGTAGACACTTTATTTTGATGATCCAACAACAGACATTCTATAAGTAACTTTACAACTACATCTCAACACTTACCCTAATCCAACAATCTACTAATATTCTAATGAAAGTTAACTGACATATAGTTGTAAATTTATTAGTTGACAAGCAGTTGCAAGGTTATTTATAGTTAGTAGAATGTCTAAAGTGGATCACTGAAATGAAGTTCAAGCCAATGTCCTAGATACATGACAACAATGGAGAAAAAAGCAGCAACAACTCAGAAAACCTTAGCAACTGGCAACCACCCACACTATCATCTTCAAAATAAGTTTTGCTTGGGCAAGCATGACTCACCTTTTCATTAGAAAATATAAAAAACTAGTTCTAAACTGCTGTAATTACCAACATACACAAAATGCTGTTGCATCCAGACTTGCACAATGCACTTTTTTTTTTTTTTTGAGTGAATTTTAATACACAGAGAGAATTCTTAAAAGGCTATTAGTTAAATACACACACCAAAAATTCAGACAACATCAGGAGAGGCTCTTGAGAGGAAGGTAATTCATAACAAGGTAGTGAGAGTTAAAGCTCATAAAATAAGTCTAATTGCAAATGCAGAAGGTAATTATCTCAGTAAATTAGCTCACTGCCTTACAGTGGAATAATTTAAGAAGAGCATTAAGAAGTGTTCAGAATGGGAATTTAGCTCCGAAGCCTCTGGAGATACAACGACCGCTTCCGCTTTCCCGCCTTTATTTATAGAATGAGGAAAATACATAATCATTATTGCATCTCTATTTGGAGAGAGGAAACGTATAAAGGGCTGTGTTAGAGGTTGTATGTGCATGGAAAGAAAGAAAGAAAAAAAGAAAGAAAGAACTGGAGAGAATTGTACAGTTGATATATATTATGTCTGACATTTTTACACTGTAGGAACAAAATCTGTAGAAACAAATAATGTCCTGGCAGAAAATTACCAGTACGTTTCCCAGTACGTTTTCTTTCCAAGTTTACAGACATTTCATTCAACCCTAAAACACAACACAACGCAATGTACAATTCAAATTATAAGTAAAACAAAAATCAATATGAAAAACATCTCCATATTAACAATGTACAGGCATACTGTACTAAAACACTATCACTAGGATGGATGAGAAAATTATGTTCCTTTTTATGTCAGTCCAACACACTGTGATATAATTTAAGTAAATTAAATTGAGCTCTGAAAGTACAATGGCAGCATACTTTCATTGATTCACAAAGGTCAGTGACATGCATTTTTTTGTTTTTTAACTTGTAATGCGTAACCCCAAACACTGGCCATAACCAAATTCAACTGTGGTTTCTAGAAATATCACCACCTTGGAATAATAAGGTTCTATTTGCATTCTGAGCAGTTTTGAGATATTGAGCTTCAAAGTTTTAGCATCCAATACTCCTATGTAGATAGAAACTTTTTATTTTCAAAAAAAAACCTCCAAAAAAGTACACAACTTAAAAAAAAACCCTGAATAAAAATAAGAATGTGAATAACTAAGTTTTGTCAGAATGTCAGACAGAACCTTATAACACAATATACAATATATGTCAAAGTGACAATATACATTTTTGAAAAATGACTAGATAATCAAATTCTGACCATATTATAAAGAATATCATATTATGTAAACAGTCACTGAAAATACTCCCAGCAGGATTTGCATTACCAGAAAAAAAATCCATGTTATATTTGACTACATCAAAGCTAAAAATGCAATAAGAGAGAGAGGATTCATGCATCATTTAATATGTATAATTAGTCAAACAGTTTGATTAAACACAAAGTACTTTACACTTATGGGGTAAACTGTTTCACCAGAAACATATGAGTGAGAGGCAACAGTGAGGGGGAAATGATGTCAGTGTGAGATGAAGTGATGACGGAATGACAGAGAACAACAGAATGATTAGGTAGCTGAGAATGTGTCTTGCGTTGTTGATTGCTGGAAGATGGAGTGATGGGATGAAAGACAAAGAGTAATGCTCTGTTCCAAAACCAAGTGAGTTGTTTACGACAGCATTTTAAGTCATCAGGAAGCAAAGGTTATTCCAAAAGGATGGTGTCTTATTTATACTCCTAAGTCTCCTAAGACACTTTGTTTCGGGCAAATTATAAGGCAGCATCACAGGGAAGGCAATCCCAGAAGGCTACACTGCATTTTGGTCAGTGAAAATGTAAACACAAGATGATAATTATAAATAAACCGATTACACTAGAAATATATATATCTTAATTACAGTACCAGTCAAAAGTTTGGCCAGATTATACTTTTTTTAAAGTGTTTGAAAGAAGTCTCTTATACTCATCAAGCCTGCATTTATTTGACCAAAAATACAGAAAAAACAGTAATACTGAGAAACGTTATTACAATTTAAAATAATGGTTTTCTATGTTAATATACTTTAAAATATAATTTATTTCTGTGACGCAAAGCTGAATTTTCATCATCCATTACGCCAGTCTTCAGTGTCACATGATTCTTCAGAAATCATTCTAATATGCTGATTTGATATTCAGTTATTATCAATGTTGGAAACGGTTGTGCTGCTTAATATATTTTTGGAACCTGTGATACTTTTTTCAGGATTCATAGATGAATAAAAAGTTAAAAAGAACGGCATTTATTCAAAATAGAAATCTTTTCTAACAATATAAATCTTTCCTATCACTTTTTTTCATCAATTTTCATCAACTTTCATCAAAAAAAAAAAAAAAAAAAGATTTTTGAACGGTAGTGTATATTGTTACAAACGATTTCTATTTTAAATAAATGCTGTACTTTTAAATATATTATTCATAAAAGAAGCCTAAAAAAGGATCACAGGATATTCTAAAAAATATTAGACAAAACAAAAGGTCTGCATTCTAAAATGAATTTTATTGACTTAAAGCAGGAGCTCCCGTAATACTCTCTCTTAGAAAAAAAAAAAAACAGACTTCTGGTTTGTCAGAGCTAGTGAAAAGGCGGCTTTAGAGTATCACTCCATTAACTTAGCAACATTTTAACTCAATTGGAGTTCCCTAAAAGAAAAACTGTACATTTTAAATACATTATATTATATATTATATATATTTATTTCCTATATTTTGCCAACTTCACTAGAGTAGACTCGAGTCTAACATAAAGTACAACTTGCATTTTGATCTCTCTCTTTTTCTGTTGTCTTCTGAGATGCAGTCTCTGTGTGTGAGCACATTACATAGACCGTTTGTCCTGCTGTGTAGAATGTTCTAGAAAATGGAGTGATGGGCTGAAAGAGAAGAGGAAGGTAAGCATGTGTGTGCCCATTGCAGGCTGTGTGAATCCTACTGTGTAGAATGTGCTAGAAGCTCAGCCTGCGCACTGCAAGCGCCGTCTCAGTCAGTCTGCTCAATCAGAAACCAGCTGGAGAAAATCAATACAACAGGGGATTGCTCACTCACTCACACACACACAAACACTGAACTGTGACAGGCCCTCACCTCACACACTAATGACAGCAGAGAAAATGGCTGCTGCTTCATGACATGTCTGAGGCCCATTTAGTTCTGTCAGGAACAGAAATGATTTCTAAAAGCCTTTTAACGTAGCAAAATGCACTCATTATACGGCTAATTCTCATATCAGAAATGGTAATGAATTGCTTTATGATTTGTTAGTCAAAGCGGTGCAATGAATGTTTAACTGCGCATATAACTACTGCTCCCACAAGGAATGAAAAACAAGATACAATCCTGATAGACTGAAAACGGACAGCGGGAGGTCAATCGTATATAAAAGAGTCTCCTGTTCTACTTTACCTGCTTAGTGCAGATCTTCACCGATCCCATGGCAAAGTGGGACCCAGCTGTGCTATACCCGATCAGTCGATACATTTGCGACAACATTATGGTGAAGTCAGTTGAACCAAGCAGGAAAGCTCAATATCTTATGACGACTCGCTGTAACTACTGAAATCAAACCTATAATTTAGAAGGCTGTAAGAATTGATGGAGAGACAGTAACTCTGATAACATCCAAACAGCAAACTGCTCAAAAAGAGTCATGGATGTAAGTTAAAAGAGTTAAAAGATGTTTTAAAGGGGACCTACACTCTAAAATGTTATTCATGAAACCTGTTACCACAACTTGTAATAAATAAATGCATGGTTGCAAGTTAAACATTCCAATTTATTGTTTTAATTAAACATTTTATGTTGCAAACATTATTTTGTAGAGTTCTGTTAACAAGTTATTAAGTTCCTCTAACTCAATGTAGCTTTTTGGTTGAACATAAATTCACACAGATTGTCATAACTCAAAAAAATGGATGCAAACTGCTGAGCCAACACTTTATTTTTTTGTTTTGTGGTCTAATAGAGTAGGTTTTCATGCTTGAATGCTCAAAAAACATTATTTTTTAAATATTTTACATTGTTGCATCACTTCGATTCCCACTTCCCAGTAATGCTCTGTTTGGTTTTGGTCTCTATGACGCCGCTCATTCCGAAAAGCACAATGTGCTCTGATTGGTCGGCTGGACTAAAGTGTTATGATTAGAGGTGTCGCGGCACATCGGTTTTGACGATAATCGTGATATTTAAGAAAAAAATTAAATATAGTTATTGTGTTAATTAGGGGTGTTGCATTATACTGGCATTGGCATTAACCGTAATACTTAAAATGACACAAGCAGTCACACTGTGCAGCTGCAACTGCCACGCAATAAAACTCGTCAGATATGACGGACGAGACACTCCAAAAAATCTTGCCAGTGTGGATGTTTTTTTTTGGATTCCACGAAAATTAATTGCTAATCACCCCAGTGTGCAGGACTTGGCGATCAACACTGTGCACAAAAGGGGGCAATACCACCAATACGTTCACCCTTAATAATTATAAAATAATGATTATTATTATATTATGTTTATTGTACTTTTATTATTGTTTTATTTTACAGTGAAATTGCAATAGTAATGTTATGGTTTAATATTTTATTTAGTAATAATAATCATTATTATTAAATACTACTACTAATAATAATAATAATAATAATAATAATAATAATAAAAAGTATTACTGTTTCATAGGCATACTGATAAATAATCAAAATATTTTTTTTTTCCAAATTTTGCAGCCCTGACTGAACTGACCAAAAAATGTTATGTTTTTTATTTATTTTTTAAATGTTTTGCTTCTTGGAATGGGTTGACACTTGGTGACTTTAGCTATATAAACACACACAAATATGGACATGATTCTATGTTAAAGGGTTGGGGGGAAAGCAACACTTGATACCTTTGCAGTCAAAAATACATATGATTTTTTTTTTTTTCATCGGAATGTGATGACAATTGGTAATCCCATAATATTGCATTTATCAAAAAACAATTTAAAACATTTTAATGGAAAAAAAATGCTTATAGAAATTGTATAAATATTGCATAGTATTGTAAAATCCCCTCAACATTCTATATATTAATAAAAAAAAATATTGAACAAAGTTAACAGGTGAATGAATGAAGGAATGAATTCCATTTCCTCCTTGATCTAAATGGTCACAACACCTCTCAAAAATGAAACTGAATTGGGAACTACTGTAAAACTGAAGCAGCCCCTTAGAATGAGGGGACGGGTGGCGGATCTGTAAAG
Source organism: Zacco platypus (assembly GCA_038088235.1). Classification (NCBI taxonomy): domain Eukaryota; kingdom Metazoa; phylum Chordata; class Actinopteri; order Cypriniformes; family Xenocyprididae; genus Zacco; species Zacco platypus. The sequence continues at coordinate 9,503,256 of CM076084.1, forward strand.
TGGTTGAGGATTTGAAGACGTCTGCCAAATTGCACTCTTCAATCTTTCAAAGACTTCACCTGCTTCTTTGTGTCTTCAAAGCATGCCTAGAGCGCAACCAGAAACATCTTGAAACAGCCTGGCATGAACTACAAGAGCACAGTGAGATGCCCAGTTGCAGTCTCCAAACGTCTCCTCCTGACCCTCACACGTGAATTACTACTAATTTTCAGTAGTAGTTATTACTACTAGTTATTACTACTTTATTATATAGTACTTACTACTACTGATTTTCAGTAGTAGTTATCAGTGTATGACAAGTATTGGTAATAAAATAAAACATTTTCTTACCTGTGGATCAGTGCATGTTAAGTGTCTGCAATGGTTTTAAGATTGCTTTTTATTTAAAAAAAAAAAATGTTAATTGATTGCGCTAATACTGTCCACTAATAGCAGCGGTAAACTGAATATTTAACAGACATTTGCATCTTGTGATTTCTAGTGATCATGGCAATAGTTCTTCATCAAATAATGATCAATTAAGCGAGAAGAGCATTATAACTAATTAGATATTCAAATCTGTTTAGTCAAATGCACATTTGGCATTTTAAAGAGGCGATACAGGTGCCTGGATTGTACAGATGCTTTACAGTTCCAGCAAAGCGTGCCAAATTGCGGTAGTCTACTGCATCCTCCACAGCCTAGCATTTATACCCAACCCTCAAAATGAGGAACTGCACATGCAAATCGTGCTTGACACAATTTTTTGGCTACATATGCATTGTTACCTGGTTTGCATAATTATTTTAGTTAATCAAGTGAACAAAAAAAAAAAACAACAACAAAGAAACAAGACAATCAGTAACTGTGATTCATTCTGAGTGAATTCCTGTACTTAATGAACAGAACGTCTTGAATTTTTACATCAGCTGTTACAACTGAAAACCATACTTAGGTAACCGAGACTGTAGATGCCAGATGTTAACCATTAAGAACAAGAAGGAGTTGCTTATTAGCCGGAGTAATTGATTAAAAGAAGGTTTTGCTGGGTGGTGCTGGCAGGGATCACAAACAGGTGTGTTTGTATGTGAAGGTGACAAAGAAGGAAAGATGACTGTTGTTCTGCATGTGTGGGCAACTCCTCCCAACAGTGTATTGCACCTGTTGTACAGCACAGCTGGATGCTGATCCCACAGCACCCCCCAGTGGCAGGTGGAGGAACTTCACAAGGGTAAAATTAGTGGAGATGATATAGACAGATATTGCTTTCAGGACTCACAACTTTTATACTCACACAAAGTTAAAGGAATAGTTTGCCTAAAAATGAAAATTCAGCATTTATCAGTCATCATGGAACATGGAAAAAATAAGAATGCTAGCTAGGGTGAAAGAATTAAAGAGAGATGGCAGAGGCGAGCAGAGAGGGATTTGAGAGAGAAGGTAGGATCAGGTGAAGGAGGAACAGGCAAGAAAGATGCTGGGAAAGAAAGATTGGAACAGAGGTCGAGAAAAATAAGTTAATGAGTAGAGAAGGGGAAAAGAACGAACAGGAGAGGCGGCAGAATGAGGGGGGAGAGACGAAGCGATGGGAGCATGATCTCGCAGCCGACTGATTTGCCGCCCCCGTGTTTCCACGGCAATGGGACGGGTGAAGGCAGTGTGCTGTGAAATGTAATCAGTCCATCTCCCTCAGTGCTGTGTCTAATAAATCACACACACGCAAACACACACGCACACACCATCTAATACATTTATGCACGTGCTCAGTCTCTGAAATATGTGTGTGGACATGCAATTCATGACTCTGCAACTCCATCGGCTACAAAAAAGGAGTGAAAACAAGGGGTAAACATAACCCACGTTTTTAAAAAGTCACTCTGGTTACCACAGTAAACAACAAACAGAGTGAGTCAGCATACTATGTCAATATTGCATCAATATGACAAAATAAATTAATAAATAAAGTAAAATAAAGTTTCTAAAAGGGGATTTTCCCAAAAGTCTCTCAGTGAACAGTACTTAAATTAACCAATTTTTTTCTCTACATTCTTAAAACTTCAGACAGCAGATAAATCAGATCGATTCAGACAGACTGTCTACGCTATTAATCGCAAGTGATCAATAAGATTTGTGTGTCCAGACAAAACCAACCTATCTGCATGGGCTGCTTTTGTAATGACATAGGCATACACACGTATGTGATGAGGCTTTCAGAACGGATGCAAGAAAAATCGAGATGCATCATCTCGCTCTCCAAATAAGCGGCCTGTTGAGTAACGGTGCAGAACTCCTGTTGCTCAAGAAAAACTCAGAGACTGAGATGATGATATAAATATATATATACACCGATCAGGCATAACATTATGACCACCTTCCTAATATTGTGCTGGTCCCCCTTTTGCTGCCAAAACAGCCCTGACCCATCGAGGCATGGACTCCACTAGACACCTTAAGGTGTGCTGTGGTATCTGGCACCATGATGTTAGCAGCAGATCCTTTAAGTCGTGAGGTGGGGTCTCCATGGATCGGACTGTTCCACACATCCAACAGATGCTCGATTGGATTGATTTCTGGGGAATTTGGAGGCCAAGTCAACATCTCAAACTCGTTGTTTTGCTCCTCAAACCATTCCTGAACCATTTTTGTTTTGTGGCAGGGCGCATTATCCTGCTGAAAGAGGCCGCAGCCACCAGGGAATACCATTTCCATGAAAGGGTGTCCATGGTCTGCAACAACGCTTAAGTTGGTGGTAAAGTAACATCCACATGGATGGCAGGACCCAAGTTTTCACAGCAGAACATTGCCGAAAGCATCACACTGTCTTTGTCGGCTTGCATAGTGCATCCTGGTGTCATGTGTTCCCCAGATGAACGATGCACATGCACCTGGCCATCCACGTGATGTAAAAGAAAACGTGATTCATCAGGCCAGGCCAGCTTCTTCCATTGCTCTGTGGTCCAGATCTGATGCTCATGTGTCCACTGTTGGTGCTGTCTGTTGGTTCTTTCTATCAGTACCAGCATTAACTTTTTGAGCATCAAAATGTTCAAATATATCCCACCATCTAACAGGTGCCATGATAAAGAGATAATCAGTGTTATTCACTTCACCCGTCAGTGGTCATAATGTTATGCCCAATAGGTGTATATATTATTATATTGTGATGTTCTTTAGTCACGGCCCAAATCTTTGGAAATACTGTTTGAATACCGGTTAACGTTGTGAGTCACGTTTGGAGTGACGCAAAAAACAATTTGAAATCCAATTTATTTGAGCAGCCAGAGCATCCAGACTGAGATGAATCTATAATAATCATCACCTCCAAATGTGGTTTGAATCAGTTTTCATGTTTTGATTGACTGACCGACCAACTGACCGATTGATTGAGATTGACTGATTGATTGATTGATTGATTGATTGATTGATTGATTGATTGAAATTGATTGATTGATTGATTGATTGATTGACTGACTGACTGACTGATCGGTTGAATGATTGATTGATTGAAAAGATTTTTTATAAAAGAACTGTTATAAAAGAACTTATAAAATAACCAATTTTGTCTTTGTCTTTTTATGTATATAATCTAAATAACTTTTTCCACTATGAAAAACCTTTTGAGCAATGGAAAAATGTAATGCAAAGTTTACATGGATGTTAAAGGTTCTTCGTGGAACCACTAACATGTCAACAAAGAACATTCAGTTAGGAACAGGTAGCATGGTGCTATACTATTACCATGCCATGGTATATGCCCATTATTGTACTTCTTCAGTAAGTACAGTCTTGGCCAAAAGTTTTGAGAATTACATAAATATTGGAAATTGGAAAAGTTGCTGCTTAAGTTTTTATAATAGCAATTTGCATATACTCCAGAATGTTATGAAGAGTGATCAGATGAATTGCATAGTCCTTCTTTGCCATGAAAATTAACTTAATCCCAAAAAAAACCTTTCCACTGCATTTCATTGCTGTCATTAAAGGACCTGCTGAGATCATTTCAGTAATCGTCTTGTTAACTCAGGTGAGAATGTTGACGAGCACAAGGCTGGAGATCATTATGTCAGGCTGATTGGGTTAGAATGGCAGACTTGACATGTTAAAAGGAGGGTGATGCTTGAAATCATTATTATTCCATTGTTAACCATGGTGACCTGCAAAGAAACGCGTGCAGCCATCATTGCGTTGCATAAAAATGGCTTCACAGGCAAGGATATTGTGGCTACTAAGATTGTACCTAAATCAACAATTTATAGGATCATCAGCAACTTCAAGGAAAGAGGTTCAATTCTTGTAAAGAAGGCTTCAGGGCGTCCACGAACGTCCAGCAAGTGCCAGGATCGTCTCCTAAAGAGGATTCAGCTGCGGGATCGGAGTGCCACCAGTGCAGAGCTTGCTCAGGAATGGCAGCAGGCAGGTGTGAGCGCATCTGCACGCACAGTGAGGCGAAGACTTTTGGAAGATGGCCTGGTGTCAAGAAGGGCAGCAAAGAAGCCACTTCTCTCCAAAAAAAACATCAGGGATAGATTGATCTTCTGCAGAAAGTATCGTGAATGGACTGCTGAGGACTGGGGCAAAGTCATATTCTCCGATGAAGCCCCTTTCCGATTGTTTGGGGCATCTGGAAAAAGGCTTGTCAGGAGAAGAAAAGGTGAGCGCTACCATCAGTCCTGTGTCATGCCAACAGTAAAGCATCCTGAGACCATTCATGTGTGGGGTTGCTTCTCATCCAAGGGAGTGGGCTCACTCACAATTCTGCCCAAAAACACAGCCATGAATAAAGAATGGTACCAAAACACCCTCCAACAGCAACTTCTTCCAACAATCCAACAACAGTTTGGTGAAGAACAATGCATTTTCCAGCACGATGGAGCACCGTGCCATAAGGCAAAAGTGATAACTAAGTGGCTCGGGGACTAGAACGTTGAAATTTTGGGTCCATGGCCTGGAAACTCCCCAGATCTTAATCCCATTGAGAACTTGTGGTCAATCCTCAAGAGGCGGGTGGACAAACAAAAACCCACTAATTCTGACAAACTCCAAGAAGTGATTATGAAAGAATGGGTTGCTATCAGTCAGGATTTGGCCCAGAAGTTGATTGAGAGCATGCCCAGTCGAATTGCAGAGGTCCTGAAAAAGAACGGCCAACACTGCAAATACTGACTCTTTGCAGAAATGTCATGTAATTGTCGATAAAAGCCTTTGAAACGTATGAAGTGCTTGTAATTATATTTCAGTACATCACAGAAACAACTGAAACAAAGATCTAAAAGCAGTTTAGCAGCAAACTTTGTGAAAACTAATATTTATGTAATTCTCAAAACTTTTGGCCACGACTGTACAAACAGTAAAAGAACAGAAAGAAAGTGAGAAACATAATAGAATACCAGAGCACCAGTATTCAACTATTATAGATTGGCTTTCTGTCGAACGAAATGGCTTTTGTGGCAACTCTATGATGACCATCACTGTCATGATGCAAGAGCCATTTAATGACAGACATAGATGCAGACTCTTCCCAAGACTATGAGCATTACATCAAATAAAATACTGAAGCTCTGATTGGCTGCCTCCAGAGACTTTTTTTTACCATCTGATCTCCGTTGCTTTACAGATACAGAGCCTAATTAATAGCTGTTGCTTATTTATGCAATGCACTCCTCTTCCTACTCTTGTCATTTGTGAATATATGATGATGAATTCTAATCACTTTTGTAAACAAGAAAGCGCTAATGACTCCTGAATATATTTCTGAAGTTTTTGTTAGGCAAAACATATATAGAACCTCTCTTTATTAAGATTATGATACATTAACTGTTTTACTTGCAGAATGGTATTTTTTGCCTTTATGATCCTGGAGCAACATTCCTATCGATCAATCAGATTTTGGATTACAGTTATTCCCAACAAAAGCAGCTATATGTCAACTTATTCTACTAGCCCGAACCCTAACACCTAACCCTAATCTAACAGTCCACTAACAGTCTATTATGGTCTACTAATACTCTAATGAGAGTTAGTTGACGTGTAGTTGACATGTAGTATAAGTATACGAATAAAAGAAATTAGAAGGAATACTATCAGAGTAATACTTCCACCAAAAGACAGTCAGACATGCCAGAAAAACTAATTTCTTAGCTGCATTCAAATTAGTGGGAAAGGTCTAAACGGGTCAAAAGCAAGAACATTTTGTTTGTTTCATTATTATTTGTTATATCATTACCATAATTTTATTCCTGTCGTCAGCATTCTAGTATGAATTCCCAACAGTATAATTAGCAAACAGAGAAGAGTCAGTATCTCTTTACAGCAATAGACTAGATTACAGAAAATGCATTCTCCATCTTTGTATGCATGTCGTGCACAGTTCTACTGAAATGTTCTTGATGTGTCATGCTAAACCTCTCAATTTATATTTTTATTCATTTCTTATTCATTTATGCATTGGTTGAGTTCACGGTTGAATGTTCAGTTTGTTATTTCTGTCAGTACTGAACATAATTGCATAGCGCCTAATTGTTGTTTCCAAACAGGTTTCCAAAAAACTCTGCTTCTTTCCCTGCACTCTCAAAGGCCAATCCAAGACAAGTCACACATCAGTTACTAGTAGATAAGGCAATGGAATAGGAGAACATATCTTACCATTGAGAAAAATGACACACTTGAGCTTTAATCCATGAACACCAATAGCAGGAAAATCAAGGGATACTGTAAAAACTCGCTTGTGCTTAATTCTTACAATGACCATCACTGTAAAATAGTTTCAGCTTAGAAATGAAAGTTCACCATAAAAACGTAAGTTAACTCAACTTGAATTTAACCTTTGTTTCAACTCAAAGAGTCAAGACAGTGTTAAAAATTAAACTTAATGCATTGTCTTGACTATTTGTGAGTTGAAACAAAGGTTATCTTCAAGTTGAGTTAACTTACGTTTAGTTGAGTCCACTCACATTTTAAGGCAGCAGGTGAACTTTCATTTCTAAATTTAACCAGCTGAGAATGTTTTACAGAATGGCCTCATTTCTCTTATCTGAATATTAATGACAGAAGTATTATCTGACTACAATCACTAAGCAAAAGGAATTATTTTGCTATTAACACAGTGACCCAACCCCTCGGCTTCTTTTTCTTTGTCTCCCTTTCCCTCCGTCTGTCTCTCTGAGTTTGGGAGTCAGGTAATTTGCAGGGCTCTGTGATGTGTGACCGTGCAAGGTGGAGCATTTCATTCCATCATTTAGCTCTAGTGTGTGTGCGAGTGTGTGTTCATAAGGTTGGGTGGGGGGTGGGGGGAGCGTTCGAGTCCATCATTTACCTGCAGTGTGTGTGAGTGCATTAATCAGTCTGAAAGAGTGGCGACTGACATCCTTTATACACACTAGCAAGCACATCCACACAGTCACAAACACACAGTCACCACAGGCTGGAGACTGCGTTTATTTGTTTTTCATTTCACGTCCTTGGGTCTTCCTCTGTCTTAGGTTTATTTGTGCCATATCTCTTTTATTTCTTACAAGCTCTAGTTCTTATTCTTTCTCGTTCTCTCTTTTTTTTTTCTCATGCAATTCGCATCTCTGATGATAAATCCACTTCATTTTCTCATCTTTTCTCATTTCTCCACTCATTTTCCTGCCTCTCTTCAGAATCCTAATTCTTGTTTGTCAGGTACCATTTCTAACACTTTGCTGAGATGCACAGACAGCAAGAAAGTCACCAGGAAAGTGTACTGATGCGTGGTTACATGTCCACTTGTGCAGTTGACTGAACAGATTGATTTGGTGCCACTAACTTAATACATATTTTTTGTGCACCCCTAGTTTTATGGCTGCAACATTTTTGCTTCATGCTGAGAGTGCGTGCGGGTGTCTGAAAAACAGATTAGAAAGGGTATAAGGGGCCAGGGATGAAAAAGTAGCAACATAATGGAAGAAAACGTCTGGTTTAAGAGTAGAAAAATAAGCCTGCCCAGGTATTTGGCACATCTTATACATGTAAAGTGGCTCTAAAAAGTATTTGGACACATTTAAAAGTAGCATTTTGTGTGAACATTGTGTTTGTGTTATATTTACATTTATGCATTTGGCAGATGCTTTTATATCAAGTGACTTACATTGCATTCAAGCTATGCATTTTTTCCAATTCATTCATTTTCTGGGAAATCAAACCCATGACCTTGGTGTTACTAGTGCTATGGTCTTCTTTGAAGGTGCTGTTATCTTCCTGATGAAATAAATGACACTTGGTGTTTGGCTTTATATTTTGCGATGCAGTGACATTCATACATTTAGCTTAAATGTGCATATACTTAGTCTTATTGGACCTGCTGTATACTATATGTCAAACAGCATATTATGAAATCAGTTTCAATACACTTTCCTTCCAAAATCAACTATAAAACTCTTTCAAGACAGACATGTTTCAGTGATGTGATTTTTCATGTCCTATCTATCAAATTATTTTAAAATATGTATAAAAATATAAGAGATGAAGAAAATTAACTTAAAGAAACAAAAAAGAATTTAAAAGACATAACTAAATCGTTTAAAAGGAAAAATAAATCAACAAAACTGTTTTTATTTTTTATATTTTAAGAAGGCGTGTTCACAAAGTCATGCAACCAAAAAAAGTCACGAGGTACAAGCAACATGAAGAACAAAGCAGGAAAAATAAAGAATACAATACCAGATAATTTGACAATTTTATGACAAGGCCAGGTTACAGATTGTGAGATGTCATGAGATGCAACCCAACAAAAAATGTAATGATATTTATGAATGAATAATTCAAGATATAGTAGGTGTTTTAAAAATTCAGATAACTTGGCATTTTTATGACAAGGCCAGGTTATAGTAAAAAAAAAAAAATACTGATAATTTTAAGTAAATAAAATAAATACACTTTTCTTTTTACTTTGAAAAATATATTTAAATATATTTATTGGTTTATGGAAAATATGGTGCTTACTTGTCAGTTGCACCATATGATATTAGAGTCATAAAATTTAAACCTTTATTGAAAATCATATGACTAACATGAATACAAAGAACAGATGTCTATGAACTAAGAAACAGTCTAAGGAAAAACAAATGTGTTTTAAACAATATTTAAAAGATTTTTTCCTTTTTAAAGTTGACACTCTTAAACTTCATTGACTAATATTTTCAAGGTAGGATTCATCATCACTGAAAAATACGGTCACCTGTACACAATAGAATGCCATTAAACTTTGGCTGTTTCAGAAAATCATTCAAGCTGATGAGTGGAAGTATTTAATGCTAACAGCAGGAGTAAACAGTAAGAGCAGAAGGTGTTATTGAACAGGTAATTTTCATTCTGTGTGTAGCCGCAGGGGTTAATCCTGACTTTGACCTTCTGGATTAATCTCTCAGGGATGGTTAACCTGGCGACCCCTGTAATCACCATGGAGACGGCATGACCGTCAAAGTGCATCAGTGAGTAACTTCTCTGTTTCCATGGGTGTGCTCGTGGGTGTGCAGAAGTGCATGATGGGTAAACAGCTAGATGTGTACAAGAACACATTAAATGAACATGCAGCTTTTCAGAATTGGTTAAGAATGTGTGCAAAAGATGTTTGGGGACTAAAAACATAAAAACAACAGATACACAATTCTATGGTTTGCATTTCTCAACTATAACATTCTTTCTATCTGATTCCTAGCTACAGATAAGGAAAGGGAGTCAGGCTGTTGAACTGAAGTACCTCATCAGTCCGACTCATAAAAGAAAAAAGAAAAAGTCTGCTTTGAAAAAAAAAAAGAAAAGACTCAAAAGAAGGATTAGTTGATTCATTCCTTTGTGAAGTTTTTTAGTGAATATTGACCAAAATGTTGGGCTGCTCCTAAACCATCGTGTGGTTTAGTGATAAAATGTAACATTTTAAATTCAAGTTTCATATTTTTCAATAGGACTGACAAAATAAAGTTTGTCTTAAAGGCACAAAATGTAATTTTTCACCACTAGAGGTCACCTATTCAAAACAAAACAATATTGATGTTACTGTATGAAGCAGAGCAGGGCCGAGAGCTGTGGGAACGGAATGAGGCCGCTGGAGCGAGGGCACAAAACTTTTATTATGCCACAGACGCCATTTCCGGTTCTTTTTAGTCAAGTGGGGTAATGCAGCTCTGTTTATCATATTAGAAACATCTGAGTGTGTTAAAAATTTGCAATTAATTTTAAAACATATTGTATGATGGAGATAGTGCTGCATTACAGTTACTAAAAATAAAGCTGCATCTGATTATGCTATTATAGCCACTTGACAAAATAATGGTATTTGGTATGATATGGTAAAAACATGGTATTCGCGGAAAATCAAGAAAACGAGATTCAAACAATAAGACTAAAGGTGTTGAGCTATACAGGTGTTGTTCTCTTGTCTAATAAAACATATAATATATTATATGTCTTTGGTGTTTCCATGGTTTCTACAAAAAAAAAAAACGGAAAATCAAGGGCAATGAGGGTATGATAGGCGACACACAGACACGGTCCATGTCCAGGTTAAAATTGCTTATTTCTCTGGATTTAAGCATTCATGGAAACTTCTGGGATAATGTAAGTACACAAGCTACACTATTCTAGTGGTTTTTGGGTTTAATCCAAAAATCTTCCATATTGTGCCTTTAATAATCACATTACGCTACCAATTTTCTTATTAATCTTTTTTTAAAGATTTAAATTTAATACTTTAATACATCAAAATGCTATAAAAGTTTTTATTCTGAATAAATGATGTTTTGAATTTTCTAATTATCAAAATTATTAAACAGCACAACTGTTTTCAACATAAATTTCTGCATATTAGCATATTAGAATGACTTTTTGTGACACTGAAGACTGGAGTAATGATGCCAAAAATGCAGCTTTACCATCACAGGAATAAATTACATTTTAAAATATATTAAAACAAAACACATTTTATTTAAATTATAATATTTTACTGTGTTGATCAAATAAATGCAGCCTTGCTGAGTATAAGAGACATTATAACATCTTCCTGACCCCAAAATTATTCACGTGTTCTCGCGGAAGGACGGAAAAAAATAATAAAAATAAAACCCCTTATTACAGGCAGCTCTGTTAACATTTAAAAGCCTACACCCATCAATATGTGCCAGAAGAATATTGTAAATGCTTGCTTATCACTGCAGACGACATCTGGTCTATAATCAATCTGCTACAGACCTTAACTGATAGAAATATGGCAGGTTATGATGTCAGTCTCTCTCTCTCTCTCTCTCTCTCTCTCTCAATCTCTCTCTCGCATTCACATCCCCAAATACAGTTTAAGCAACAAATTGTAAAGTGATGAATAATGGCGCTTAATTGATCAGAGAGCTGTGAGTAAGAGCCTGCAGTGTTTGCAGGTGCAACAGACCTTTTAATAACAGTACACATCGGCTTATAGACAATAAACACAGTGCAGAGGATAATTATGTAGCCTAAGACTAAATGTGTGTGTTTGTGTAATCGCACTCGAGGATGTTTGTGTACATGTTATTAACAGAAAATATTGAGTATTAGAGGGGCTTAAAGTCAACTCATATGGAAACAAATGAGCTGTTCAACAGAATGCAGTGGAGTGTTTTTACATTTTTATCAAATACAACCTATTGCAGTCAATATGTTAACATTGTCAATAAGTTTTTTCCAATTCATGCATTTCCTGGGAATCAAACCCATGACCTATAGGTGTGTTGTTAGCATCATGCTCTACTGTTTGAGTTCATGTCTCTTCATTAAAAAAACTACTTTTTCTAACAAGTAGCAATTGTAGCATCATATTCCTATTACTCACACAGTATAGCATTGGTGATAGCAAAGCCAAGGTCATGGGTTCAAATCTCAGGGAATACATGAACTGATAAAATATCAATTCTTTATTAGTATACCTTGAATGCAGTTCATGTCACTTTGTGAATAAAAGCATCTGCCAAATGCATAAATGTAAACGTAGCATTATTGAAAGCTGTCAGACTCAATGAATCATTATTCAGACTGTTCAAGTACATAAACCCATTTAAAAATGATTTACCAAATTGACTCATTGAATCATTTGATTCCTTTCACACACACACTCACACACACACACACACACACATACACACAAACGTTGTGTTTTCATGTTTTATGGGGACATTCCATAGGCGTAATGGTTTTTATACTGTACAAACTGTATATTCTGTCCCCCTACACTACCCCTACCCCTAAACCTACCCATCACAGAAAATGTTCTGCTATTTTAGAATTTCAAAAAAGATAATTCTGTATGATTTATAAGCTTGTTTCCTTGTGGGGACCAAAAAAATGTCCCCACAAGATCAAAATTTACTAGTATTACTATACCTGTGGGGACATTTGGTACCCATAATGTAGGGAATACCCCCCCCCCCACACACACACACACACACACACACACTCACACACATCACCTGTTTGATTAACTGAATCATTACTTTTACAAAAATATCCATAATTTGATTAATTTAATTATTAGATTCCTTCAGCAGTGGTATTTTACGTTACAAAATATTTAAATGCTTCTGTTTTTATGTTATAAAATGTTATTTCTAGTTTTATTTGTTAATGAAAGCAATAGAATTATTCAAGTGAGAGTAATTAAAATCTATACTACAAAATATATTAGTTTAAGTTTAACGCTGTTACTCTCAGCTGTTTAGCCAGATCTGTCTTTAATATTAAATTACATTATCTGATATTGCCGCTTAAAGAGCTTCAATGCAATTTTTCAAAAGAGCAGCCTAACAGTAAATCACGACTAACCTGTAACTTGGAAAGCATTTTCAAAGAAGCTTCCCTTATATATTGATGCAGCATATGAAATAAAAACAACCTCATGAGACCAAAGAGCTTCCTGGTGAAAATAGCACACATACACATTACAGACTAATAATAAATTACAGTACATCATGAAAAACACAGCAAGTCTGAAAATAAACCACACGCTTTCCTAGGCCACTAGAGAATGTGGGTGAGTAGAACAAGTACTGATGGCTCAAAATTTCAGAAGAGTAACAATCATATCACTGCGTTTGTCTGGATGATTTGACTTGTAAATGACCAGACGGCATGGGCAATGATTTTTTTCTTTTTTTTTAATAAATGAATAAAACAAACCAATGTTTTGATAGCACCACAAAGTTAGACTATCAATGGTTTACTTTAATTACTTTTATTTGTTTCTGCACAATAAACTTTTCGAAGAATGTATTCACACATCAAAATTACATACTTCACCTTTAAGGTCACACTTGCTCATTTGCACACAAATGCACAAACTTCTCACAGCGTAACCCTGCCAAACTAACCACCTTAATTTAAATCCAGCCTGTAGCTTTTCACGTTTTATTAGTGTTTATTTGTTTACCTGTTTGATGAATTATTCACAACTTCCATCATTAATTTATTCATTCTTTCGAAATTGGAAAACAGTTTCCTTGGGTGATGCATTATGAAACTAGTGTTGCTAGAGAAAAATCTTCAAAAAAGGCCAAATTAAATGCACTTAATATGCGACTGGAAATGTGAGAACTTCATAATAATAACAAGATTCCACAAATCTGTCTGTCACCTGAAAACCAGTTCCAGAAAATCAACCGATTTTTGTTATGTCTATCTACATTTCCCAAGAAAAATTGCAGGTTTTTATTAGTCATCAACCTTTTGCTAAAAAAATCCTCCCGCCCAAGCTGACAATCCCATGGCTTATATTTTAAAGTTGGGACTCCGATCCGATAATGCATTGGCAATACAAATGTACCACTATTTGTCATGCCAATGAAGCTCAGTATGTGTGTGTGTATATCCCCATGTGTAAAGAAGTGAAGTCAGCAGAAGCTGTGCATCAGTAGTCTGTTTAATAGAATCCCTGTGTCTTAACATGGCTGTCTGAACATTAGTCAGGAATACTCTTAGCCTAGTGGCTTTAATCATACTTTACTGCAAAAAACCTGCACTCTCTGTAAATGCACACAGCTCTTAACCGTTCAAACAGTTTTAGAGATGCCTCACATACACTGTTAAGATGTAACATTAAATTCCAACAAACTTCACAGACTTGATGTGCAGACAGTTTCACCGATAATGGGAGTAATTCTACACTGATAAAACAAATAAACAAACAATGTACTTCATTTTTCTTTTGCAAGTTTTTGCAACCATATTTTTATGTAAAATTTCACACATGGAATTAAGTAAAATCTAAGTTAAGTAGAATTAGCAATGAAAATTAGTTGAGTAATTACTACTTAGTTTAAGTTTATTTTGCAATACTTTTGAGTTTCAAATACATTTTTTCAACAATAAGTTTCAAATACAATTACTCAAACAATATAATACTGAATTGGGCCATGCTTCTAAAGTGTATACTTTACTTAGAAAATTTAAGTAAAAAATACAGCCAATATTGTGTACACGAAATACTGTATCTATATAATAAAAGTTTTGTGGTACCCATCCAAACACAGAGACCTCAATACTTGGTACACAATACACAACAATGGTAACATTCATTAGATTTTGTCATCCATGAATGTGTCAGTTTGAGTAGAAAATTAAAATGTCACAAAGCAGCAAGTTACTAAAACTAAGAACAAAAGCAACGATAAAACAGAGTAAATACAGCTGGAAAACAGAGAAATACTTTATTAATTATTCATGCCCCAATGCATGATGGGAACACCAGTATCGGAAAGTTGATTAGGTTACTTAATTTTTACTTAATTCCTAACATTGATATCTATGCTTGAATTCCTACATGGTTAATTGAGTACTAATATATAATTTACCTTGCTTTTTTTGTTTTTTATTCTTAGGGTTTGGGTAAGTAGATTAAGTTCATTACACTAGTTGCAAAATTGACTAAAGTCAGTAGAAAGTCTGTTGCTGGACCATCAAAATAAAGTGTTATCAGATATTAGACAGTTTACTAATTCTCTGATTTGAGTTATTTGGCATGCAGTTATACATTATAGTTAGCATCCATAAGAAAATAAGTATACTTTTAGACTTTAAGTCTAAAGTGGACCACATAAAGTGTAACCAAAAGAAACACTGCTAAACAAAAGACTGTTTTGACACTTGGATCAATTCCTTAGTCCAAACCCAAGTCGCAGACCTGTTCTGAAAGGGTCTTGGACACAGGGAAAATATCTAAAAGCTAAAATGCAACTAATCGTTCAATCAAAAATAATTGCATATGGGCTTAATCACCTAAAAGCGAGGAAAGAAAGTTCTCACATCTTTTTCAACTGTCATCAGAGGCATCAAATCAAACCGCAACACAATATTTTTGTAGAAATGCATGTCACCTGATAATATCACTACCAATATTGAACCAAGTGTTGATGTGTATTCTTCTGTTGAGAATGTTCTGCTGCTGCTGTGCATTCAAATTTTCCAATCAATCTATGTCAATATCATAATTTGCATATTGTTGGGCTGATTCTGTGAAAAAAAGTGAAAAGGTAACATTTTTGTTTGAGACATTTCTGATCACCAGTCAAAAGTCAAGTGTTGGTTCTGTAGAAAAACAATGTTCTGTTAAAAAAAAAAAGACCTCTCAGTTTTGTACTACTTGTTGATGTTAAATGGCCTCTGATGATGGCCTGGAAGGCACAACCTGCAGTTCAATTCAATTAGTTGGATCAATAAGGAGCATGAGAAGGCAGTAACAGAAGACATTTCCACCCGCTTCTGCTTGTGGGAAGAGCTGTTTCAGGGCACAGTTTAAGCCCAGTCTACAGTGACAACAACAAGCACTTGGCAAATCACCACTGACAGTTTAATTTAGCCATTGTTGTAATCCATGTTTAGGTACCACTGCAAAGTGGTGTTTTTTTTAATGTTTTTTATACCAAGGAAAGAGTAGTGGCTTTGAAAGGGAACAAAGAAGGCTTTGAAGAATATTAGTTTTTAATTTATTTGTAGAGTGGCATAGAAATAACCTATGACATGAATGAGGCATACTGAATTTCTAAAGAAGGCCAAGATGACTGAAACTCATTGCCTGTATTCCTTTTGGTGTCAAATAAAAATAAAATAACTTCAACAAACTTGAATCTGGAAATGGCACTGGTCTTATCGAGACAGTTTGGTGGAATAATTTCATTGGGAAGTTGAGTTTCAATATAAACCCCTGTTCGCAACATGAATAATATTACTGTTGATCTAGGAAAACCTTTTTTTTCCATCAAATCTATCCTCTGTATTTTTCCTTTAAAATTGGGCTGCCACTGGCGAAGTTAGAGAAATATTACAACAGCAGTTTTCTAGGAAGTCTTCTTTGTTCTTTCTTTCAGGACTAAAAAAAGCCTGTGGCCATATCCGCAGGAAGTGCCCACTTATACAGGAAATTCAACAACAGTGTATTCTGTTCCTGTCCTCTCTCCGGGCTCTATCTTCAGCTAACGTGAGCATGTCCAAGTCTGTGTGAGCGTTTATTGATGAATCACTTTCTTGGCAAGAATAAAAAAAGAGGCTAATGCACTCTTCGGTGGGTGAGAGAAAGAGCTAATGCGTGTAATTAAGCTATCGACGGCAGTTAGCGGGCTAGCGTCAGATCTCAGTGGACGTTATTGAATCCAGCGCCTATTGTGACAATAACGCTTCATTACTGGGACTTCTTAAGATTGATTGATTGGTGGAAAGAAAATCTTACAAGAGAGATTTTTGACTCTCAGACTGTTTATGGATCGAAGCTGAAGCTCAGACTCTTTTCAGATTGCTATTTCTCACCAACAGGAGATTGTGGCTATTAAGTATTAATGACTTCTGCCGTTTGTTGAGAAGTCGATAGCATTTGCGTACACAAATACACACAATAGGATAAATGATAGCCATTGTTGGAGAATAACAAATTTTATTAACAAAACTATGAACTGTGCTCTGCTAAATGGTCCTTTCTTTTGAAGAGTTGGAAAAACGATGAAGTTCATTGTAAACAATCCTTTATCTCAAACGTATACTTCAATCAGCTAGACAACTCGTGTTAAATAGATTATTAAAGAATATATAATATAACCCAATCCAACCAACAATGATTCATTTCCAACAAAACTCTCTACCCTGTAGCTCGTAATACAAGCTTTACTCTAACACAAGTGAAAACATGAATTTCTTTTCCATTTTCCATTTCCGTGCAAATAACACCTTTTGTATAACAAGCTCTCACGATCATGGCTTTGAAGATGTTCTGGCTTTAAAGGCATAGTTCACCCCCCAAAAAAATAATAATTTTGTCATCATTTACTCACCTGCATGAGCACATGAACACAAAAGAATCCAGTTGATGGTTGATTTCAAATATATATTTTTGTGTTCAACAGAAGAAAAATACTTATACGGGTTTGGAACAACTTGAGGGTGAGTAATTGATGACATTTTTGGGTGAACTATCTCTTTAAACAAATGAAATCTGTGGCACTGCTTTTTTCTCATGTTTTGCATCCATTGAGATTAATGACAGAAACAAATGCATTAAAAGCAACTGCGACATGCAAAATACTCTATTGAAGCTCAACTGACCTTTTTATTAATGGTGATTTATACAATACCCTCAACCCTGTCACACCACAATAATCTTTAAGCAATGTCATTTGTTGTTTTAGAAGGTCCATAACTCCTCTGACCTCAAAAGCTGCTAACAGTGTCAGAGTTTTGTTCGCTGCCTGTGTGTTAACTACTTTAGCTTACTAAACTACTTTAAGTCAATGTAGCCAGACTTTCAGCTATCAGCATACCAAGTCAAGTACATTTTGCAATTTATTCTGGCCAAGAACAACCCAGTTAGACAAGAAGAGTCAGTAAAGCACCCAACCACATATTTTCACTTTTTTCCATGTGGCATTTAGACTTGGGTAAATCTGAAATCAGATATATAGTGCTCTCCAAGTAGAGTAATCCATAATTTTCTTTTTGATTACATAATAATGGTAATATTTCCACACCACAGTTAAAAATGCCTCTCTGGCAGCTGTGATGCCTGATTGTTTGATTCAAATTGGCCCAGGTTTCATTTCCTTTTGGTCTTTATTAGGTCAGCAGACCTTAACAGATTGATTGTAAGTGGGACAGCAGTTTATAAGGTTCTGGCATTTTTTTCTGCCTGAATTCATATATATTTATTTTACTTTAAAGAATTCTGCTGATTTCTGCTTTAGAAAATCCCACATTGCCTAGAGTGTTTCCAAAGTTTTAGACAACACTGACCTTGAGAAACAAAGAAAAAACATAGGTGTCTACAAGGATATCTCATTTAATTGCAACCAAGTAACTAAAAGATTTTGTGTCATGAACCTACAACTGCAATGAACCTTGCACTAGCAATTTAAAGCAATGGATAGTTTTCCCAAGAATCACTGATTGAATCATCCTAGGATTTTGTAAACATGACTTCTTAGAAGACAGATAAAAGAACTGACTCATAGCACATAACCTGGCCTTGTCAACATTGTGTGCAACGCACCACATATGTGTCATCTGAAGCTAGTTCTGGAGTGACCTCCGAACATATAAAAAAAAAAAATAAGAAAATGTAAAAACGCCTCTAAGTAAATGAGATGCAATGTTACCCCATATTTTCTAGATGCACCAATACCTTCCCTCCCTCTTTCTTTGGAAGAAAGAATAACCCCTAAGGCCCCAAATCAAATTGGTTCCAGAAGAAGCCAAAAATAATAAATTGCAACTTCGCTAGGAGCCCAGAATAGGGACTTGTGCAAACCAGCTGATGCCAGAGAGAGCAGATGTCACCAAGTTGTTAATGATTATAATCTTTTCTCTGTTTGACGCTAGTGGAAGGAAAGTATCTGTCAACACACCTTCTCTAAGGCCTATTTACATGTGTGAAACAAGATAAAATGGTGTATTCCTACACATCGAAAATGGCTCATTTGATAATTCAAGGACACTTGCTACTGCTTCAACTTTCAGCCCAGCCAACAATATCACATAAAATGTAACATTAACCTTATAACCTCAAGTATGGATATTTCACCCAAAAATGAACATTCTGTAATCGTTTACTGACTCTAACGCCATCCCAATCCTTTGTGGAATGAAAAAGACTATATTTTTGTCAATTCAATAAAAAGTCAATGAGGTCCAATGTGGTTTAATTTTGTTGTTGTTGTTGTTGTTGTTGTTGTTGTTGTTCCAAAGAAATTCATACAAGTTTGTAACAAAATGAGGGTGAGTAAATTATGAAAGAATTTTCATTTTTAGTTGAACCATCCCTTTATTAGGAAGACATCTGAAAAAGTCCCCCAACAATTCTCAATATCAGCCCGAATCACAGGAAGCAAACATTCAACCTGCAAACAGCAATAGAATAAGAAAAAAATCAAAGATAAGAGGTGGATGGGAGAAAAAAGAATGATAGAATAGAAAAAGCAAAGGAAATAAAACAGAAACAGAGAAGTAAAAGACAGAGTGAGCACAAAAGTGCAGGAAAGAGAGTCTAAGTTTACTTGATCTTATCGACTGTGTTGAATGCACGTGTCGTCTGAATTCTGTTTACACACACACTCTCTCCTTTTGGGTGGAATTGATTTCCATTAACTCCACACATCTTAATCAGGTCCTAATGCTCTCCTTGACTGAAGGGAGCCCGAGAGCTCGCCAATGTGTGCAGACCGGCAGTAAGGGGGCCGGGGAGTCTCTTCGGGGCCAGGTGGATGTGTATGTCTATGCATTTATCTTTCATCCAGTGTGTATGTGTCAGTTTGCCCGGCTGTCTCTCAGGTCCTGTTCTGATTAATTGGGAGTAAATGAGTATTGAGCTCCCAGACACCGAACACCCATTACACTCCTACCAATTAATAACCTCTCTCTCTTACACACACACATAAAGACTGTCCAAATCTCACTCTGTGGGGGTTTCAGTGGTCTGGTATGGGGATTTAACCCGTTTCCCACAGTCTTGAGTGTGTTAGTGCTTTTGAATGATTACTTTATGGGAGAGAGAGAATTATATGAATGCCAAACTACATCCTGTTGAAGCAGTACATGATCAAGCATTCACAAAAACAGAAATGACTGATGATGCCTGATCTAAATCTAAATATTATAGATTCATTTTGTTCATTGCCACATACAGTGGTCCAGAGAAGTATTTTTTACACTTAACTCACACTGCATTAAAAATCACTTTACTTTTACTTTACTAATCAGATACTTTGTTATATAATCCAATGAAATAATGCATTTTAAGTGGCTTAAGTGTCCTCTAACACTTTCTGGGGCCATTGTATGTACAAACACAATGGGGAACAGAGTGAATTAACACATTTTCAAGCTTTGAATCTTGTGTCATCTACTAGTCAGCGTGATATAGATGTTTTCAGACATTTGTTTTGCGGAACAGCATGACATTTGAAGCTATTAGAGGCTGATCAATATCATGTTATGTAAACAAATGCATTACATAAGATTCAGATGTTTAAAGGCATGTCTTAATAAAGCTATTTAACCAACAAAACAACACACAAACTAACTAAATAATGGAAAATCCATTTAACCATTGTTTTAGATTAAAACGCCACTACATGATAAGAAAAGCGTGTTTCAAATGATAGACAGAAGATAAACGGAGAAAGAAAACAAAGCAGTTGTTCCTCAAATCCTAGCAAAATGAGGAAGAACTTGTTAGATATAAACGTGGGTCATGTTGGAGAAGAGAAGCGGTTACGTGATTTCTTAAATTTTGACTGATTTAGTAATTATTAAATTACATCTGGGTTAACCATGCATATATATCTAATAATTGCAATCAGTATGCCATGAAAAGCTACATCATGGATTGTGAAATTGGGCAAAATGTGTGATGGAGAGGTTTAGATACATTTACGCTCAACTAAAAACTGTTTTTGAATCATGATGAGCAGATATGTTTATTTTATTTTATTTTTTTAATTGAACTCTATATGTTTTGTACATACAGTTCCAATAACAACATATTAAAATGTCTAATACAGGCGTATCTTTATTGTTTTACATTTAAAGAAGACATTTCACTATTTTTTTAAACCATAAATTAATAACATTTACTGTAAAAATGCTTCTTATTTATCATTAAAGACTAAAATTGTGTAATATTGTGATTTTTTAGCATAAATCACCCACCCCATTTTCATACCTGTGAAAATCAGACTTCACATTCTCATAATGTGTAAAAGAGAGCTGCTATTCACATTTTCATCTCCTTCACGCTTTGCAATTCTCTCTTTATTTCGTATCACATGCACAGAAGGCTGTCAGGTGCTTAACACAACTTTGACAAACCACAGACACACGGAGGGAAAAGAGAGACAGTTACAAAGATGCTCTTGCTTATTCACAAATTATATTTCTGAATCAATAATTTCGTTTCTAATAAGCATGTGAGGCCTTTCTAATATGAATAATATAAAACTTGTAAGCACATTAGGTGACTCTAATGTGATGGACGCTACAAAGCATTAGTGCTTTCACAAATTCAAAAAATAATGCAAAGCTGAAAGTCTCTAGTTTAGAAAAAAAAAAATACATGAAAATATTCCAATGAATAGAAGACCTTTTATTTTTGAGTTTTAACTGAAGCCTTATTAATCTTCTGAAGGTCTAACGTCAAAACAATCTCACCCAATTCTGTAATCATCAGCCCTCTGACTAAACCCCAACATGCGGTCAGCTTATTAGCATACTGGATATTTCCATTCCTGCTTTTAAAGTGGTAGAATTATTCAGAAAGTTCACAGATCCTTTTGGAGAGGCATGTACATGTGGATTGTGATGTTTTAAGCTATAAATTAAATTACATTATTTAGGCTCCTTATATCAATACTTTTTTATTTTGGGCTTAGCTTCAACATTTTTGCAACCCAAATATAGCTGTGTTCTGATGGGGTTTATAGTTAAATAATGTTAAATGCATTCAATCGTGCGTCCAATCAAACAATATGTATTTTAATATGTCACTTTAGCAGGCATGCCCTCATCCTTGAAAAACACATTTCTAAAGACAATTTTGATATGTGCTGAACTGCTGCTAATGCCCAATGTGAAACCTGGATCCTGAAGCGAAAACTGTAGGGAATCACTGCTTTAAAGCACTAGTACATGGTGGATTTGGAAAGAACCACAGAATAAACTGTTCCTTGTGGAACTTTCCTCAAGCTTTAGGCAGTAAAACCGTTTTTGCCTATAATTGGAGCCTTTATTTTTAAGCATGTCAGTAGGTGCAATAGGAACAGACAGTGTTTGAGAAAGAGAGACAATGTCTGTCCTTTCAACAGGTTTGAGAAGCATAATCTTACGGAGACCACAGTACAAACGTGTCCTCCATGCATTATGCATTTATTGTCAATTTCACCCTTTCATGATGCATGGCGTGCAACGCCTGATTGCTAATGGTGTAATGAGAATTTTAATGCCTTATGAAAAGGACATGATATTTATCATATAAACACCATCAAACAGTATTTCCACCACCCACACACACAACCACATACATATTTTGCATGAAATAATTTCTGGATTCTTTCACTCCACCTCTGTTAAGTCAGTGTTTTTATTGTGAGGATGTACAAAACTATAAACACACTCTCTGGACACTTTACCGTGTTGGACATTTTGCCTTCAGAACTGCCTTAATTATTCATGGGATAGACTCAACAAGTATGGAAACTTCAGAGATTTCGATCCATATATTGACATGACAGAATCACCAAGTTGCTGCAGATTTGCACATCCATAATGCGAATCTCCCGTTCCACCACATCCCAAAGGTTCTTGATTGAAATGCGGTGACTTTAAAGGCCATTTGAGTATAGTAAACCCATTGCCATGTTCAAGAAACCAGTTTGAGGTGATTTGAGCTTTGTGACGTGCATTATCCTGCTGGAAGTAGCCATCAAAAGATGTGGTCATAAAGGAATGGACATGGTCAGCAACAAAACTCAGATAGGCTGTGGCATTTAAACAATGCTCAATTGGTACTAAGGGGCCCAAAGTGTGCCAAGAAAATGTCTCCCACATCATTAAACCACCTCCAGCAGCCTAAATTGTTTATACAAGGCAGGATTGATCCATTCTTTCATGTTTGTTTACTCCAAATTCTGACCCTACCATCTGAATGTTGCAGCAGAAATCGAGACTCGTCAAAGTTTTTCAAATCTTCTTTTGTCCTATTTTGGTGAGCCTGTGTGAATTGTAGCCTCAATTTCCTAGCTCTTCTGCTTCAAGAGATGCTCTACTGCAGACCTTGGTTGTAATAAGTGGTTATTTGAGTTACAGTTGCCTTTATATCAGCTGGAACCAGTCTGGCCTGGCTTCTGGTATATCAACAAGGAATTTTCACCCATAGAATTGCCACTCACGGGATATTTTCTCTTTTTCAGAACATTCTCTGTAAACCCTTTCTGAATTACTCAGACCAGCCCGTCTGGCACCAACAACCATGCCATGTTCAAAGTACTGTTGTCAAAAGTACTGACCGCGATACAAAGTCGGTACTGAAATTTTAAAAATGTGACGCTTACAACGCTGTTGAGCAGATTCTCTGCTTGACCATTGTGTTCATGTGCTCATCAAATATGTCTGTGATAGTAGTTCAAAGTCACTTAAATAACCTTTCTTCTCCATTCTGATTATTCAGTAACGACACGTTAAATTGCGAAAGAATGCAAATATGAAAAATGAAAGAAAAACATATAATTCATCATTTAAAATATATATATATATTTCCTCTAAACTTTTTATTCATTAAAGAATACTTTTCACAAAAATATGAAGTAATATGAATTAATAATAAGAAATGTTTCTTGAGCACCAAATCAGCACATCAGAATTATTTCTGAAGGATCATGTGACACTAAAGAAAAAATCAGCTTTGTCATTACACAGGTGTAAATAAAATTTTTAAATATATTAAAAATTGAAAACAAATTTTATACTTCTTTCACAATATTACTGTTTTTAACTATGTTTTTGACTAAATAAATACATACTCAAACACAGTAGATTAAAAAATCTAGATAAACTATTCAGCCTCTAATCTTGTCAGTTAATAAAAGACATTGTGACACACTTTTATGTGTTTTCTCTATGTGAGCAGGAATTTTACCTAGCCCTCATCTGACATTCATCTCTTCATACCTCCATCTAAATTTCTCATCAGTTCTATCAGCATCCATTCCTCCATTCATCCCTCACTCTGGCACTCCCATCCGTCTCATCTATCCATCCATCCTTGCATCCGACGCCTTAACATTCACTAGAGAAATAGAGATGGCATGAGAGATGGAGAGAGAGTAAATAGAAACACAATATGCTGGCAGTGTGCTTCAACCTGTGTGTAGGTCAGCCCGAGGATATGACTGCATGGTTAGTTCCTCAACATAAACAAAAGGAAAAGACAATTTCCTGCCCAACATGTTAGCAAAGCTGCTGTTGTTTTAATTTCTCAAGAGCAGGGCTTGAAATAACGACAGAAACAAAGAGCGACCCAGGGAAGAGTTTTCTTAGCAGAAGCTGGAATTGTAATCAAGTATGAGGTTGTAGTTCACAGTTGTTCGCTTGTGCTGTCAGAATTACACTGTGGCTACATCCCAATATGCAAACTATCTGTCATAAATAATATGCAAGATTTGAATTAGTGCTTCCCCAGTCATTGTACTTTGAAAATTGTATGCCAAAGGTGGAGGGATTGCACATTATTTCTGGTGACTTTTCAAAGTAAATATTGTCCACAACCCCTTGTGCTACAGAAGAGGTGGAATCTCTCACTGTTCTTAATTGAATTTTTCAAATGTAAAACTCTGAGGAATGAAATCCAATCTGACACAGCAGTTTTTAAAGTATGAGGAACTAAGAGACAGTACCCCACTGAAAAACACATCTTAAACCAGCCTAAGATTGTTGTCTGGAGTTGGGGAGCAGATACAGTGGACCACCTTAAACCACCCTAAGATTGTTGGCTGGTATTGAGAGAGTAGATAGATCATCTTAACCAGCCTAAGATTGTTGGCTGGTGTTGAGAGAGTAGATAGATCATCTTAAACCAGCCTAAGATTGTTGGCTGGTGTTGGAAGAGCAGATACAGTGGACCATCTTAAACCAGCCAAAGATTGTTGACTGGTGTTGGCAGAGCAGATAGACCATCTTAAACCAGCCTAAGATTGTTGACTAGTGTTGGGAGTGCAGACAGACCATCTTAAACCAGCCTAAGATTGTTGGCTGGTGTTGGCAGAGCAGATAGGCCATCTAAAACCAGCCTAAGATTGTTGGCTGGTGTTGAGAGAGTAGATAGATCATCTTAAACCAGCCTAAGATTGTTGACTAGTGTTGGGAGTGCAAACAGACCATCTTAAACCAGCCTAAGATTGTTGGCTGGTGTTGGCAGAGCAGATAGGCCATCTAAAACCAGCCTAAGATTGTTGGCTGGTGTTGAGAGAGTAGATAGATCATCTTAAACCAGCCTAAGATTGTTGGCTGGTGTTGGCAGAGCAGATAGACCATCTTAAACCAGCCTAAGATTGTTGACTAGTGTTGGGAGTGCAGACAGACCATATTAAACCAGCCTAAGATTGTTGACTAGTGTTGGGAGTGCAAACAGACCATCTTAAACCAGCCTAAGATTGTTGGCTGCTGTTGAGAAAGTAGATAGATCATCTTAAACCAGCCTAAGATTGTTGGCTGGTGTTGAGAGAGCAAATAGGCCATCTTAAACCAGCTAAAGATTGTTGTCTGGAGTTAGGGAGCAGATACAGTGGACCACCTTAAACCAGCCTAAGATTGTTGGCTGGTATTGAGAGAGTAGATAGATCATCTTAAACCAGCCTAAGATTGTTGGCTGGTGTTGAGAGAGTAGATAGATCATCTTAAACCAGCCTAAGATTGTTGGCTGGTGTTGGAAGAGCAGATACAGTGGACCATCTTAAACCAGCCAAAGATTGTTGGCTGGTGTTGGCAGAGCAGATAGACCGTCTTAAACCAGCCTAAGATTGTTGACTAGTGTTGGGAGTGCAGACAGACCATCTTAAACCAGCCTAAGATTGTTGACTAGTGTTGGGAGTGCAAACAGACCATCTTAAACCAGCCTAAGATTGTTGGCTGGTGTTGGCAGAGCAGATAGGCCATCTAAAACCAGACTAAGATTATTGGCTGGTGTTGAGAGAGTAGATAGACCATCTTAAACCAGCCTAAGATTGTTGGCTGGTGTTGGCAGAGCAGATAGGCCATCTAAAACCAGACTAAGATTGTTGGCTGGTGTTGGCAGAGCAGATAGACCATCTTAAACCAGCCTAAGATTGTTGACTAGTGTTGGGAGTGCAGACAGACCATCTTAAACCAGCCTAAGATTGTTGGCTGGTGTTGGCAGAGCAGACAGACCAACCTGGCCACAGTGTTAGCAGGTTTAGCTGTATGACCACCTGGTCAAGGGGCCAAAATCACTCTAAAACTTGCAAATCAGACCTGACCTGAACCTGACCAGGCTGGGAGACCAGAAAACTATTCTACTTGCTCAAGTTCAAACGACAATGCTACCTCAATTCAAATTCAGGAGTTGACTTGAAATTCAAATCAGAGTGATGCAAAACCACAGTGTTATCAGCAAGCGAACAACATGCCTCTACAAAAATATATAGACTAATTTTAATCAACAAAGCTTAAAGCAACAAAGCATTGCTAGCATATAATATCATATGACCTCAGGCCTCTCACTGACAGTGTAGACACGTAGTTACGAGTTTATTTAAAGCATTGTGCTGTTGCTGGGGATGAACCTAAAAGCTGCCATCATTTCAACGGCATGAACGCTGAACAGAGCCCAGCGGGTCCATCACCTTCTGCCTTCCTATTAAAGAAGAGAAAACGCACACTCTCTCTCTGTCTTTTTTTCTCTTCCTCCTCTTTTCCCTAAAAAAAAATCCAAGTCCCATTTGTGTGAATTTGTATTTAAATTGCTAGCAGCTGTCTGCTGTTTGAAGGTTCACAGAAGGCATATGTTGTATTTTAGTTTATATTCAAGAAGTTTTAAATGCAGAAGTAAAGTTTGTTTCAGAATGTTTGAACAGAATGTGTAAATGTAAAATTTGACTGTGGGCTCTGCAGGCAGTAGGGGGGCTGTAGACAAAAACACAATTATGAAAAACATATTTGAGTCCTGGATGGGGGAGTGATTGACATATGAACTGTGGCACTGAAAAAACGCCCTGAGAAACATTGGAGACATTCATAGAGAGGTGGATTTATGAGTATGCTATGTGCTTGGAAAATTATAAAGCAGCTGTATGTGAATTTTAAAGTCAGAGCTGTTGTTTGTTCGTTTGTCATTTGGTTTGTGTTATGAGGTGTGCATGTTTAGGTGTGTGTGTTTGTTTATGTGTGTGTGTGTGTGTGTGTGTGTGTGAGCGCATGTGTGTGTGTGTGTGAGCCCATGTGTGTGTGTCTCCAGGCGTTTACCCTCAGGCTGTTCCAGACTGTCAGATCTGTGTGATTACCATCTTCCTAACACAGCACGGCAGCGCTCATTTATTTATCAGCCCATTACGCCGCATCCGGCATCCAAACACACACACACACACACACACACACACACACACACACACTTACATACATGTGGCTATTCTTACTCACACTGTACATAGAGTTGGGTCAGTCAATGTCAATCATTTAGTGAGGTTAACTAGATTTTCTAGATCAGTGGTTCTATACCAGGGCACAAATAAGACAAAATAATCATTAAAATAAACTAAAAGAGCTAAAAATCAAGATGTCTTATTTTAATTCACCCCTAAACATTTTTTTTTCTTTACTTTGAAGAACCAGGGTTCCCACTGCCTTGAAAAACCTGGATATAAGGGGAAGCCTAAATGAAAAGTGTGATTTCTAGTCCTGGAACAGTCATGTAAAAGATAAAATCATATTACTCTTTGGGTTTTATAGTTATGTCTATATATTTCAAATATTTTATTGGGATCAAATTTGAAGTAAAAATCATTTAAAAAGTCATCACAAACAATTGGATAGGGCCTTCGAATATTGTTGTGGAAAATGCAGGACATGGAATCAAAGACGTTGAGAATCAGTTATTGCCTTAATTTTTGCTTTAATCAATTTTTAATCAAATTAACTACATGATGTGCTGAATAATTAATCAGTTTAACTGTGTTCAATTGCATATGTATAAAAGGAATATTGTGGGCTGTAGATTAAGCTCAATCTACAGCTTTGGTTGCATAAAGTTAATTAAAATTAAGAAAATAAAAAGACTTAAATAAATTAAGGTTCCTGTGAGGCACTTACAATAGATGTAATATTTTGTTAAATACAGAAATGTGAAACTTAAAGGCGACCTATTATGCCCCTTTACACAAGATGTAATATAAGTTTCTGGTGTCCACATAAAGTGTCTGTGAAGTTTCAGCTTGAATACCCCACAAATCATTTATTATAGCTTGTCAAATTTGCCCCTATTTGGGTGTGCGCAAAATCATGCCATTTGTGTGTGTATCCCTTAAAATGCAAATGAGCTGCTCCCTGCCCGCTTTCCAAAAGAGGGTGGGGCTCTAACCTCATGTTTCAGTTGCTCAACAACAACAAAGCTGGAGAATCTCACTCAGCTAAAATGACGATTGTCAGTAACAGTGTTCAGCCTTGCATTGTTCAAACCGGAGTCGGACACTGATGAAGAGACACAGGAAGAAGTTACACATTTTAGAATGCAACTGTACGTTTCTGAATGGTTAGTGGATACATTTATGTAGCATAATGTTTGCTGTGTAGTTGATTCAACTCATCGACTAGCACGTGCCGTCATGTTAATCTTTTGTGCAAAAAATGCATGAACGCCCACCATACATAGTGTACCTGTTTGCCAAACAGAGGCACACAGGCTAATGTTTTTGACTGCTATCAAATGCTGTGAATGGTCTAATATTTTTCAAAATATAGCTCGGACAGAAACGCTTTTTTTTTTTTTGCAATCGAGCTGGCCAGGATCAACTTGCAGGCTATCTAAGCTAATAAGACTCTACATAGTCTCTAAATTTGTGAAAAAGCAGTTGAAACTTTTGCCATGGCCATAGAACTGGTACACTTTTTTCGCTTGCGAAAACAAAATGATAGTGCAATGGGTGGAAACATGCAGATTAAGGGGCGATAATATTATATTAAGATCCCCTTCCTACATCACAAGGGGAGTGAAATCTGAGTGGTTCATTTTTTCACATGCTTGCAGAGAAAACAAAGTTACTGAATTGTCCTTTTTCACATTTTCTGGGTTGTTAGATGCACCGGGGACCGGATTATAGCACACGGACAAAGTCAGATTTGCGTGATATGTCCCCTTTAACATTTTATAAAAACACTTGCATGAATTCTTCTGTCAAACACTTGTGCATAATTAGTGGTTTTTCACTCATAGTTACAAAGAACAATGTTTTCCATCTGTGTATGTCAATGTGAGGATATGGCAGGTAATTATTTCAGACATTTACGTTTAATCATATCAATCTTCCCTATGGAATACTTACTGCATTTATGATCACGCCTAACCGTCAGAAGTAATGCTTTCATCAAAAGAGAAAAGATTAGAGACACTGAGACAGACCTAACTCCACATTTCCATCTAATTGCAAAACATCATTTCTTCCATGAGCTGTTGTGGTGATATTTTCAGGGTATACATGCAGGTAGGGTGAAAAACACATACCATCAGTACTGCATTAGACATTGGAACAGACGCAGAAAAGGTTACTGGAGTCCCTGAAGATGTACTCATACAAGTGTGACACTAGGCGATGAATGGGACGCGTAATCATAACATAACCATAACACTGAGATTTATCAGCACAAGGAGATCCAACCTGCCCTTTCGCCTGCTTTTCACTCAAAAGAGAGAGGGGAGGGAGAAATCGAGAAAGAGAGTGAGAGTGTACAAGGACACAACAGGTATAAATTTACACGGACATACTGTATTTTGAATAACCAAAAAAAAAATTGTATCTTTAATAATTGATTCTGATTAATAACGAATGCATGTAAACATTTGTGAGCAAGTTAGAGAAAGACAACTTTTGCCTTTAGTTTGGGTTACTTTTCAGTAGAGTTGTCAAAAGCACCGGTACTTTGGTAATAAGACGACACTTAAATTTTAACAGTACTTGCCTTTCTGCGGTGCTAGTACAGATCCGAAACCTCATGCTTTCGAATGCACTCTGTAAAGAGTGTGAAAGGTTTCTATTCACAACCTGCTTTTGCAGCATTGAGCAATGCAGCCAGTTACAGACATGTTTGATAAGTGTGTGAGCTTGATGGTCAGAATCAATAAGGGTGTGTTCACACTTGTAGTTCGGTTCTCTTGGTTCTTTTGGTCCAGACCAAAAAAAGAAAATAATACATTTAGTCCTGTTTTGCTTAGCGTTCACACTGTCATTTTTAAGACTGAACTTAAACATACATTTTTTTTGACGGAACTTGACAAATATTATATTTGCATATGTATGATGGCAGTGAAGGGTTTACAAAATGAGTAAAGGAGTCAAAACAGCACTGCACTTCCTCCATTGCACACAAACAAAGATCTGCTGCAAGGAAATGGTGTTTCTGACGCCTCTACCGAATTTTGTCATTTTTAGGGTTGCATCTGGTGACATCATGTCCTGTTTTTGGTTCATTTAGATCTCTTTGGTCCGTGTTGAGTTCCTATTTCAATGGAACCGCACCAGAGTTTGTTTGTAAGCAGACCGAGACCCATCTTTTCAGCAGTCTCGGTCTACTTGTTTTGTGCATATCAGGGTTCGGATGGCAGCGTTCACAATTATTCAAATGATCTGCACTAACAGAGCAATCACACCAGAGTTCATTTTAATCGAACCAAACCTGCCAAGTGTGAACACACCCTAAGTTGTTTCAGCTGAGCTCTGCATGCTTGCGAGTTTAGTACCTGCTGATAGGCTGCTGCTTTCAAATGTGCTCTGTGAGAAGCTTCAAAGGTTTCTATTTACAGCCTGTTTTTGCATTGTTGAGCATTGTAGCCAGTTAAGATATGTTTGATGAGCGTGTGAACTTAATGGTCAGAATCATTAAGTTGTTTCAGCTGAGCTCTGCATGATTGTGAATTGGTTCATTAATACCAACAAAGTGCAAACACATGAAAATAAGTGAATCATTGCGCAGTACAGACAGATTTTTTTATTTTAATGCGAGTTTTGACTCTGTTGGTGAGGTTGCAATATGGCTGAACTAAAGCGATATGGGCTTCATTAGTTATAGCTCAGTAAAATAGTTACAATAAAATAAAACAGCTACAAGTGTTTTTGCTATGGTACCGAAGTTGGTACAGAGAACTGTGAAATTTTATCGATATTGGCACTGACTTCTGAAAGTTTGGTATTATACCAGGCCCTTCGGGGACAGTGTCCAGCAAAGTTTAGCTCCAACTTGCCTCAACACAACTGGCTGGATGTTTCTAGTATGCCAAATAAGACCTTGATTAGCTGGTTTGGAGCAGGAGCAGGATTGGACACCCCTGCCATATACAGATACCTGTATATATAACATTTGAAAAGTGCTTTCTTGACATCACAGTTACTCAGCTCCAAGGTCCTAGTCATAAAGCATTTTCCTTATGTCCCCTAAAGCATATCCAAAATGCTGCTGCTCGACTTGCTGTTACCTTCGATAAAGTCACTCATGTCACACTTTTGCACAAGCTTCTTCACTAGTTCCTGCTAGAATTCAGTTCCTGTCTGACACAACTGCCAATGGCCTGACACTGCATTACATTCAATCCTTCAAGAAACCAAGCACTCCAGAATGACCGTTAAGATCAGTTTTGGTCACCTGGCACCTTTACTCTCCACACAAATGGCTACAGTTTGTCTACATCACATGTGTCAAACTCTGCTCCTGGAGGGCCACTGTTCTACCCTCTGCAGAACAGTGGCCCTCCAGGCACCCGTGCACCTTCCTGGAAGTCTCTGGTAATCATGAAGATCTTGATTCGCTTATTTAGGTGTGTTTAATTAGGGTTAGAGCTAAACTTTGCTGGACAGTGGTTTGTCACCCCTGGTCTACTCTAAATCATGTATGTTCATAACATTTCACTACTGAAAATAATTTTCAAGTTGGTTTATGCTGGTCATAAGCTTTTTTATTACTCAGTTCTTCACTGGTGGAACCAATAGTACTGCAATTTGCAATGTTACAAGAGATTTCTATTTCACATAATTGCTGTTCTTTTGATCTTTCTATTCATCCAAAAATTCAAAATTCTAGTAAGAAAATTAGGTTTCCAAAAAAAAATATTAAGCAGCACAACTGTTTTCAACATTGACAATAATAAGAAATGTTTTTTGAGGACTAAATCAACATATTAGAATGACTTCTGAAGGATCATGTGACAATGAAGACTGGAGTAATTCAGCTTTGCCATCAAAACAATAAATTACATTTTAAAATAGAAAATAGTTAGTTAATTTGAAATAAAATTTCACAATACTACTGTTTTACTATATAATTGATTAAATGAATGCAGCCTTGGTGAGTATAAGAGATTTTTTTTCCAAATTTAAAAATAAATAAATAAATAAAACAATGTTTCAACATACAAACTTGTGAATGGTAGTGTATATGTAATTATTATAAACAATATTTTTTGGAGTATTATGGAAGACTGCTTCCAACTTAGAGTAATTGAGTTAAAAACACATTATGAGTTGTAAAGTATGAGTAATTATCAGAAATAACATTTTATTCTGATATATACAGAAACAAATTACAATAAAGTCATAATTGTGATATATAAAAATCAATAATTAATTAAAATATAAAAAGCAATAATTAATTAAAAATGTGTACATGTCAGATTTTGATTTAGTTTGTTTTACTAGTTGGAAACTGGTGTCTATAGTTAGTTATGAGTCTTAACTCAACATAAATTCCAACTTATACATGAAGGAATTACTAAAACCTGACCCAAAACTCTAACAGCTTGTCTGTTCCCATGGGCTCAGGTCCTCTAAGCTGACCGTAGACCTTGATCACCAATTCGATTTTTTTCAAACCCATGTTTCCCTTTGCACATAATTCTATGAACATACTTAATGCAGATATGACACATTCCATATAAACGTTCAATGGAGCTAATGCAAGTACACTTCAATATAAACGTCAATTTAATCTGGAGGATCTACTCTTAAGAGAACGCGCGTTCGTTTATATAGCTATTCTGTCTCCATCTATGCCAGATGATGCTAAACACCAGAAGCTCTTGATATGATATGTATATGCCTCTTAGAAAACATCTTGTTTTGAGATGTTCTTTCAGGCTAATGGCACACAAGTTACGACACATAACATATTTTCCTATTACGGTTGAAATGACATCACATTTGCATCATTTATGATGGGAATGAGAGTGTCAGCCAACAGATGGCAAGACAGTGATATGCAATAATGACCATTTAAAATAAGATCTCTCCATTTAGAACTTGCTATTTTATACAATGTCATATACACATCTTAAAATATACACAAAATGGAGTGATGTGGAGATAACAAATCATGATATAGCAGTAAATTGTCTGTACTGTTTGTCATTAATGAGACAAAATGATAAAACATGTTCTAGTCTATGCCATAACAGCTGCAGCCAACATATACTGGGAATATAATGGCGGTAACAAGATGTTATTTGCATGTCCGAAAATAATGTCCTGTATCATGACTGATCATATCCTCGGTCCATCTGAGCATTGTCATGTGGTCATTAGTCTGATGGTAAACACGGCGAAGGCTCCACAATACTAGAGCAGAGAATTCTGGGAAAAGATGACAGCTTATTAGGCTGGTCAAACCTTTTCATGTCAGTGCATTCATTTCCAATGGCTCAGACAGGAAGAGGGAGAGAGAGAAAGAGAAAGAGAGACAGATAATAGATGGACAGGTGTCTGGGTGAAGAGGGGGCATGTGTCCAACAGCTGTTGGGCTGTGCAGAGAAAACAGGTGAGGAGGAGCTGGAGGAAAGGAAAGAGAAGAGGAGGAAGAGGAGGAGGAGACTCGGAGCATCCGGGAGGAGGAGAGGAATCAGACAGAAGGAAGCACGATTTGCTGCTGGAGTCAGAAATACACATACAAATGAATACAATTAGCATGTCACAAACACATACACACACACTTAACACAAATTAGCATACAAATATGTATTCTGTCATGAACACACACACACTGACTACCACTAATTAATTCACAAATGCATTAGGGTTCTCAATATCCGGGTTGTGGAGTTGTCCGAAATAAATAAATACAGGATGTTTTCTAATTTTTCCAAACTGAGGTGGCAATTGACCCTTCGCAAAGGGTTTCTGTTGCTATGTCCGACAAGCCATGCGCTCTCATGCCACTCATCATGTTCTCAAGGAGTTAAAAATACATCCCGGAGCAAAGAGGACACTGACAATGTGTCGACAGACAAGACAGAGCAGGTTACTTTGATTTGAAATATTTAAAATATTTTATTTTTTAAAGAAGTTTAAACAATAAATAGCGTATAGTGTCTCTTCAATGTGTCGTGACAGATCGCTGTAGCTCCTTCAAGCGGCTCGTGAACCGATCATCTCTTCATACTAGTTCATTTATAGCATCAAATTGACATGAATGAACATCAGAAGGAATGTTGTTTCAAGCGCAGAAAGACGTGAGTACACATAATTTTTCAAGTTTACCAAAGTTAATTTACTAACTCCCCTGACTGCGGACAAAATGGCGGATTCGAGGTTATGATTGGTTAAATCGCCTGTCAATCAAACTGCCGGCGAAGGGTCAATGTTTGTGTGTATATTCATTGTAAAGGAAGTTTCTAATATTTACAGTTGTGCTAAAAAGTTTACATACCCCTTACAGAAGCTGCAAAATGTTAAATATTTGAAGAAAATAAGAGGGATCATACAAAATGCATGTTTGTTTTTTTAACACTGTCCTGAATGAGATATTTTACATAAAAGAGGTTTATGTAGTCTGCAAGACCAAAAAAAAAAAAACTGAATTTATAAAAAGTTTACATACCCTTGATTCTTAATACTTTGTGTCTTACTTGGAGTCATTACCATTGCTGTTTTTGTTGTTGTTGTTGTTGTTTTGTGATGGTTGTCCGTTTGTCCTGAACAGTTAAACTGCTCAACGTTCTTCAGCAAAATCCTCTATATCCAGCAAATTCTTCGATTTTCCAGCATCTTTTGCATATTTGAACCCTTTCCAGCAGTTACTATATGATTTTGAGATCCATCTTTTCACACTAAAGATAACTGAGGGAATCAAACACAATTATTAAAAAAGGTTCAAACATTCACTGATGTTCCAGAAGGAAAGCATTAAGATCCAGGAGTGTAGACTTTTTGAATTGGAAGATCAAGGTAAATTGTACTTAATTTGTCTTCTGGGAAACATGCAAGTATCTTCTGTTGGGGCAGTTCTAAATGAAAAAGATTTGATATTTAAACAAAATAAGACAAATTTGAATATCTTCATCTTTCTGGAGCATCAGTGAATGTTTGAATCTTTTCATGACATGATCCCTTCCCCCACGAAGATCTCTTTGATGAAATCAAATCATGACAGCTGCTGAAACACCACTTTGGCATTTCAAAAAGTTCATAAAGAGATCATAAAACTAATCCATATGAATTGAGCAGTGCAGTCCAAATTTTCTGAAGAGACATGACCATTTTGTACGATGAACACATTTAATTTATGCTTTTATTCACATTTAAACAGTGAACAGCGAAAATAAACAGAAGTTTAAGCAAACCTGCTTGACACGTGAGAACAAACCGCATTGGTTCTTGCGGAAGTTCAAACACGCTGCTTAACACACAAGAATGAACCTTATTGGTTCTCAAGTGAACATGCTTGAGCTTCCATTTACTATAACTGATGTGTGAGTTGATGAATGTTTATATGTGAATAAAAGCCTAAATTCAATTCGTTCATCATATAAAGCGATCAAATATCTTCAGAAAATTGGGACTAAACTGCTCAATTCATTTGGATTCATTTTACAATCTCTTTATGAACTTTTTGAAGTGTCAAAGTGGTAGTTCTGTCAACGGAGGGACAGAAAGTTCTCAGATTTCATCAAAAAGGTCTTCATTTATATTCCTAAGATGAATGAAAGTCTTACAGGTTTGGAACGACATGAGGGTGAGAAATTAATGACAGAATTTAGACACTAGACACGACTTTTACTTATTTAAAGAAAAAATGGAACGCATGGTGAATTAACCTTCTGGGTTTGTCTACAAACTGACATCATGACTGAACAGCTCCATCCAACATCCTGCAACAAATTCAATTTAAACTCATAACTTGGAAAAAAAAAAAAAATTCTTGAAATTCTAAATTTTGCCCAACCCTGCCTGCTGTGCATGTGTGTGCAGAAATAGCCATCGTGACTAATAACATGAATATATATATATGATTAGGTTTAGAAATCATGTCTAAATTAAGCTGCTAAAAGGTTTCTATGTGGGTTGACAGAAAATATCATTTGCTCAGTATAAAACTGATTTTTAATTTCAAATTTTAGTAACGGCAGTTCTTTTAAAACCAAAGCAGAAGACAGGCAGACTGAAGGACTATAATCAAAGAAGGACAGAAAGAATGTGTGAAAGAGTGAAGGAGCTCTGGCAAGAGGAGAGGTAATCAGATGAATTCAGCGTGGCTCTGGGCCCTCCCTGCTTTCATTCCAGTGGCAGCTGCAGTGGCTTGGGCTGACACCACTCTTGTAAAAGACTGTCCGTTCGGAGTGTGTGCGCTCACATGTGAATGTGTGTCATTATGTTGGGCTGCTCCATAAGTGCATTCTAAAATGAGGCAACAGTGCCACCAGCAGGCCAAACCAATACAATCATTTATTTTCTTCATTTTTATATTCTCATTTGAATGAAAGGGCGTTGGTTTTGAGCATAAATATAAACTGCACAAGAACACACACACACACACCCTCAAGGGGTAATGAGTGACAAGATAGGGAAGCATTAAGTCTTATTTAGCCAGTTTAATCTGAAGAGTACACATTGAAATGGTTTAACAGACACACACTTGTTATTTTAAGAAATACTAGTTGAGAATAACAAAAAGGATGTAAATGAGAGAATGCTATGGAATGAGCGCGTGATTGTGTGACCGCATAGACGAAAAGAGAGAGAGAGAGAGAGTTAGGCAATGCATAACAATGTAGTGTGTAAGTTTGCTTAACTTCTTTCAGTTGTAATAAATAAAACACACAAGCATTAGTGTGTAAACGAGAGTATGTGCAGGAATGAGTGTAGATCTGTACCGTAATTACAAACACCTTCATTATACCACCAATTCAAGCAGTGCACGTTCACAAATTACCCCTCTCAAGCCTCTCCTCGCTCTCTCCAGTTCTCAATTCAGGTCCTTTTGCTTGTTCCCTTCATTGACTCAAATTCTCCATCTTTCTCATTTTCTCCCTCATGTTGTCCTTGTTCTGTCTGTTCACCATCCCTCTGTCCTTTTCCTATTGCTCTCTCTCTCTCTCTCTCTCTCTCTCTCTCTCTCTCTCTCTCTCTCTCTCTCTACCCCCATCTCTTTCAGTGATGGCATGCTGAGCGGAGCTGTTACAGGCTGAATACTAAAGCGTTGATCCATATCAGCGGTGTTCAGCATCTAGAAGACTTCAGCTAGAAGAGAGAGAGATTCTAATACAGCACACTGGCATTTGCACACACGAACACTCTCGATCGCCTTACACGTATAGCCGGCACATACTCTAACATGTGATTCACTAAAAACTGCTCAGCAAAGTCATTTTGCTGTCACCCGAGAAAGCATGTCTTGTCTTCGGTGGCACTCGTCTCTTATAGCACATTTCACCTTTGAGTGCAAACAGTCAGGTGAAGCCGAACAGAACGGAATGTGTTTGAAGCAGTTCAATCTCACCCCGTTGGAAAACGTTGCTGTAGCTGGAGAAAACAGGTGTCTTGTCTTTAGGGGTGTCCATTTCTGATAGCACATTCGGAAAATAGACTGGTGAAACCGAAATGGGTTGCACTGTATTTGTTATCCCTGCTGGAAAAGCCAGGTCATACTGTTTTAAGGTGGCCAAGCTGGTTTTTAAAACACAGTAGCTGGAGTCAAGAACACATGAATGCGGATTTGGTCCTTTTTCTGTGACCTGGACTGGTGCTACAGCCTATTTACAACTTATAAAATATGATAATTGACCCTTCACTGACAGTTTGATTGACAGGCGATCTGACCAATCATAACCCCGAATATGCCATTAATCATAACCCTAATCCGCCATTTTTTATGACATAGCAGTCAGGGGAGTTAGTAGATTAACATTGGTGAACTTGAACTGGTAAAAATGTGTGTACTCACGTCTTTCTGCGCTTGAAACAACATTCCTTCTGATGTCTATTCATGTTAATTTGATGCTATAAATGAACTAGTATGAAGAGATGATCGGTTCACCAGCTGCTTGAAGGAGCTACAGCGATCTGCCACGACACATTAAAGAGACACTATAGGGTATTTATTGTTTAATCTTCTTTAAAAAATTACAATATTTTAAATATGAAACTGTTTCATATCAAAAGTAACCTGCTCTGTCTTGTCTGTCAACACGTTGTCAGTGTCCTCTTTGTTCCACATGATGTGTGGCGTGAGAGCGCATGGCTTGTCGGACATAGCAACAGTAACGGGGGTGATTCTTTGTGAAGGGTCAATTACCTCAAATAATGAAATAATTAAAAGTATGTGTTAAATGGGCAACTCTTTATTTTAAGGTGACATAGTTACACGTTACTACATGTGCTTACTGTACTAAAAGCAATAAATTATGCATAATTACAAGTAACTAACCCTAACCATAATTATATAGTAAGTATATGTAGTTAATAAACATTACTCAGTACTTATTTGAGTAAGTACAATGTAAAATATTGATCATGCAATGTAAATTTTGATATTATCCTAATAGCATGAGAAGACATACAAATATTTCATTTAAAATTAAGGGAATGTCATGTTTTCCACTGTAAATTTTAAGGTATAACATTTTAACAATAATTTAATGTAAAATTGTTTCTTGTTGAGCATTATATAGATTTAAACTATAAATTATCTGGTAAAAATACTTTTTACACCCCAAACCATATATTTTACTGTATTTTACAGTAAAATTATATATAATGTGATGTTAAACCATTTATAATTGTTCAACGTATACTATAAGGTAACTTATAATATATATATATATATATATATATATATATATATATATTACAGTGCATTTTAGTTAAATAAAATGGACAGTCAGGTCTTGAGGTTAGGTCTTGGTCTGGATCTGGGTTTTAAGGGGGTCTGGTATTGATCTTGATTATCTGATCTTGACTCCAATTCTGCTAGAAATTATGTAAACCATCGGTAACACTTTACAATAAGGTTCATTAGTTAACATTAGTTAACAACATTAGTTAACATGAACTAATAATGAACTGCACTTATACAACATTTTTTAATCTTTGTTAATGTTAATTTCAACATTTACTAATACATTATTAAAATCTTGTTAACATTAGTTAATGCACTGTGAACTAACATGAACAAACAATGAACAACTGTGTTTTCATTAACTAACGTTAACGAAGATTAGTAAAAACAGTAACTAATGTATTGCTCATGATTAGTTCATGTTAGTTAATACATTAACTAATGTTTAACTAATGAACCTTATTGTAAAGTGTTACCAAACCATCTTACAGTTTTAATTATCATATTATGGATTTTCCAGTATGGCACTGTTCAGCAGCATCTCCAGTGGGCATTACTACCATTTAATATGGAAAGTGTTTAATTCTAGTGCTGATACAATCATACACACCGGCCAATCACCTGGCCAGCCCACAGGCTCACACCTCTGAATTTCCAATATGCATTAACTACACTTAATAGAGGTGGTCTTCAATCTTAGCTTGATTAGCCGCCGGCCTCTAAGTGAAGTACGGATAAAGGTGGTAATTTAAGCACTAATGCAACACATTACTCGGTTGTGTTAAAATGGGTAATGCTGCTCTACGGCATTGAGCCGCACATTCACAAAACAGCGGTTTATGATGAATGCCACCTTTAAAGTCTGCTCGCTTCGGTTTTTAATCAGTAGTCACACACACATACACAGACATTAACGAATGAGCTTTGAGAGTATAATAAAACAACATGAAGGAACATGTTTGGAGGTTTTATGATACACCGGTGTATGTTCAGAAGCAGCTAATGCTGCTATTATAGTTATCAAAGGCTGTGAGAGCTCACCATATGAGCCTTCTGAGATCAATACAAAAATCATCTCAGCATTATCTGAGGAGGAATCTGAGGAGGTGGGTTTCATCTAAAGACACACTTACACACCGTCATAGAACACACACAAAAGACAATAAAAAAGGTATGTGCAAGTGTTTAAGGTATGTTGTTATTCTTTGCTTACACCATCACTTGAGTTAAAGGGTTATTTCACGCAAAAATTAAAATCATGTCATGTATTACTCACCCTCATGTCATTCATCTTCGATCTTCGTTCATCTTCGGAACGCAATTTAAGATATTTTTGATGAAATCCGATGGTTCAGTGAGGCCTCTATTGCCAGCAATGTCACTGAACCTCTCAAGATCCAGAAAGCTACTAAAGACAGTTCATGCGAGTACAGTGGTTCAAACTTTATGTTATAAAGCGACGAGAATACTTTTTGTGCGCCAAAAAAACAACAATATCTAGTGATGACCAATTTTTAAAACACTGCTTGATGAAGCTTCGAAGCTTCATGAATCTTCATTTGTGTTATGAAGATGAACGAAGGTCTTACGGGTGTAGAACGACATGAGTAATAAATGACATTATTTTCATTTTTTGGTGAACTAACCCTTTAAAGAGATTGTTTATTCAAAAATTTCTTTTTTTGTCATTTTTCTTCAGTTGAACACAAAAAGAGTTCATTTATAGAATGTCCAAACGCCTCTTTTCCATACAACAAAAAACTCCAAAATTTCAATTCTTATATATCTGTTTTGAAATTTAGGTCATTAATGGAAAATCCACTCAGATGTAGCTTTTAAATCTCATTCACAACATTAACACCATCCTAATCACTAGTCATGAGGAACATAATAATCAATATCTTGATCAACTGTGATGCACTATAACAGCATGATGGCGAGGACTGTAAATTATGACAACTTTCATTTTATTAAAGGTGCAGTAAGCTGTTGAAAGTGGATTGGACTGAGTACCACAACACGCTTGTAGCCAATCAGCAGCAGGGGGCGTGTCCACTCATGATGGGGGAGGAGAGTGAGCTGAGCAAGAGGGAGATTTGAAGAAAGACTGTAGAAAGAGAGATGGCGGAGAGACATTACAAAAGAAAAAAAGTCAGAGGAATATCAGGGTTATGATCAGGCAAGAGCTTTAGGAGCTGCGTTGATATAAGAAAAGCTATATTATTGAATATTATTGAATTTCTGTGCTTTCTTCGATTGTTTTCTGTTTTTATTTATTTTTATTTATTTATTTATTTATGTTTTGTACAGCACATTGGGCAACTACTGTTGTATAAAATGGGCTTTATAAATAAATAAATGAAAGCAATGGAACGGGAAGGCCTGAAAACGGTTGCAGTGGTTTCTGCTCCATACGTGAGTAACATTGGTTTTGCTATATTTCACAGAACCAACATGCTGTTGTTGTATTAATGTTAGCCATAGGAACAGAGTTCCTATGAGTTATGAGTGTCATTGTTTGTCTGGAGCCGGTGTGCTGCTGGCAACCTTAAATGAACTCTTGCCTGTATGTATGCTTGTGTACTTTATGTTCATTATTTGTTCTTCCTTGCCATTCGTTCGTCATTGCTTTATTTTTAGCGAAGCATTACTTGGCTTCACCTCAGCTATGATAAAGAGACATCCACTCTTGCATTGCGTGTTTGTGCATTATGGGGGGGGGGTGCAGTGAAGAGACGGTGTGTTTGTTTGGGTTGATTTCAAATATCAGAAACTGCTTACTGCAAGTTTAAGGCCTGGTTCTTTGAGGTGTATTCTTCTGTGCAAGGTAGACATCAGCTCAGAGCAGTTCTTTGAGCTACTGCTTTTCCTGACAAACTTGAAACACTCAGTAAATGTTCTACAACTTGACACTTTGTGATCGATTTCTTTTCCTGGCAAACTGTACAGTGTGTCCAGGAAGTTGGCTCCTACTTTTATAGCCCATTAATTTTCCCAAATGGCACTTTCCATTTTTCAGCCCTGCAGCATATTGTGAATAAGTTTTAAGACACCAGGCTACTTTTTCTGGGCACCGGGCCTCATCCAGCCCTGATTATGATGAAAGTGTTGATAAGGCTGGTAGTTTTTTTCTTTGGCTCTTCTTATGTTCCTCATACCCAACTAATCAGATTGGCACTTATTGTGGTTCCATTGGTTTTCTTGGCTTGATGAAACCTGAATAATCTGAGTAGCAGTCAATGCCCCGAGTTCTATTACTTGGACATTCTGATCTTCATGTTGATCAGGTTGGCACTAAATTAGGTTCGTTAAGCTTTACCTTCTTGCTGTAGTTGTTAATCAGATTGAGTCTGCTGGGATTTTCAGATCTCTTCTCTCAGGCTGAAGTGGATGGCATTACTTCTCCTTTCTGCGATGCTTCCATCAGATTTGGCTCTATAAGTAGAACAGGTTTCTGCCATTCGAGAATCCATTTTTAATCAGCGGAGTCACAGAATGTGCTACACTTTACTTGATATTGCTGATCCTCTATAACAGAGTTATTTTGGAGGCTGCTTCAGTTTGATTTACGCCGTTACTCATGTTAGATCAAAGATGTGCTGATCCCACTTTGTATTAGGTGACCTTAAACCACCCTTAAACCTACCCATACCACCAAACCAGTCCCTAACCATACCCATATCCCACCTCAATAGCAGCAAGAGAGTTTTACAATACAAAATGAACACAATAAGTACAATGTAGATATCTTTTATTGTAAGTACATAGTAGTTAAGGCCACCTAATTTAAATTTGGACCAATGCAGTCTTTATTATTATTATTATTATTATTATTATTATTATCTTAGCTTAAAGGATTAGTTCACTTTAGAATTATAATTTCCTGGTAATTTACTCACCCCCTGTTCATGTCATTCTTTCTTCAGTTGGAAAGAAATCAAGGTTTTTGTGGAAAACATTCCAGGATTTTTCTCCATATAGTGGACTTCAGTGGGGTTCACCAGGTTGAAGGTCCAGATGGCAGTTTCAGTGCAGCTTCAAAGCGCTCTACATGATCCCAGATTAGGAATAATGGTCTTATCTAGTGAAACAATCTGTCATTTTCTAAAAAAGATAAAAGTTATATACTTTTTAACCACAAATACTCGTCTTGCACTGCTTTGAGATTCGCCATGCATTATGTTAGAAAGGTCACACGTGACATAGGCCGAAGTAACGCAGTAGGGGGACAAACTCCATCTAATTTTCTCCTCCAAATTCAAAATCATCCAACATCATTGTTTTAGCTTTTTTTTATTTGTTTTTT
Organism: Zacco platypus; assembly: GCA_038088235.1. Taxonomy (NCBI): domain Eukaryota; kingdom Metazoa; phylum Chordata; class Actinopteri; order Cypriniformes; family Xenocyprididae; genus Zacco; species Zacco platypus. The sequence goes on from CM076084.1 coordinate 9,546,865, forward strand.
TCTTTTCTGTAATGAGCATTTGGCTTAATCATTGCACTTTCGCTTGCAGACACTGATAGTACTTTCACCAACGTCACACGTGACCTTTTCAACGTGATTGCGTCATGTGTGGCAGATCATAGTGCAAGATGTGCATTTGTGGTTTTTATTTCTCTAGAAAATGACCGATCTTTCTCTAGATAAGACCCCAGTTTCCTCATCTGGGATCATGCAGAGCTCTTTGAAGCTGCACTGAAACTGCAATTTGGAAATTCAACCTGGTGAACCCCACAAAAGTCCACTATATTGAGAAAAATCCTGGAATGTTTTCCTCAAAAACCTTAATTTCTTTCCAACTGAAGAAAGAACGACATGAACATCTCGCATGACATGGGGGGTGAGTAAATTATCAGGAAATTTTCATTCAAAGGAGAACTAATCCTTTAATAAAGATACTTTTAGAATCCGCTTTTTAAATCAGAGACAGAAAATACTTCACCTTATAGATATGGCTCCCCTACAAAAGAAACTTCTTTGATTGACTGCTTTGGTTTGTCTGATTTGCAGTGTTACTCATGTTTAAAGATGTGCTCTCTTGTCTATTAAGAGATTCTTTAATCTAAATAGCTGGCCTTGGCTTTGCCTGTCTTTGTAGCCTGGGGCCTCATAGTGGCCTCCCTACAGTGCTAGCTAAGGTAGCCAATAACACACTCACTGCAGGGGAAAGGACGCTTATGCACACACATGCAGACATGCTCTGCCTCTCACACACACACATATACACTGCAGGGGCCTGAGCTCGGAACAATACATCAAAGACAAAACCATCAGAAGCACAAGCACATGATGGATTTATCCAGGATAGAAGGAGGGGGGGGGGAATGGAGACGGTCCAGTCTCCTGGTGTCGAAAAGAAGTTCTGAAGAGCTCATTTTGAAACCATTTTTATGAAGCAGGGATTCATGGTATTATCACAGACACACATTAGATGAAGTCACGTGTCTCAGAAAAGAAATGAATAGCGTGATAAATGACATTACACACAGAAATGTGTCTTACTTTTATTCAGTGTTAGTGTTTAAAAATTAAAAGTTTGTGATCTTGCACAATTAAAATAACCACCCAGAACCAAAACATATAGCCAGGAGTAAGTTTTTAAGTGTCCTCCAAGCTGCTGAGTGTCCTTCAACCCCTTCTGTTTCTCATTTGCTGGCAAGAAATAATAGAGCCATTAAAATACCTATTATAAGTGCACACGTCAAGGAAGTAGCAGAAGGAAATAGGATGGAGGAACGCTGACTCCTGATATAAATATGACAAGTGTGATTTAATAACAGCTGCTTCTTGGGTTTTGAGAAACACTGGGCCACTTCTGCATGTATGGCACAGTGGGTGGGAAACAGTAAACTGAATTGGATTTAAATTGAAGGTATCTGTAAAAAGATTTCACAATGCATTACCTGACCAAATAAAAAAGTAAGAAATAAGAATAATAAGAAAAAATATATTTTTTATTTATTTATTCATTTAATATAGGCAAAATCGCTTGGGGCGGGGATGTCTTTTTGCTTTTATATTTAGAAATGTAACAGAGTTTGTGTGAATTAACATTTCAATAATTGAACTGTGCTCTGCATAAACCACAGAGCTCACAGTAATGTAAAAAAATATGTCATTTTTCTTATTAACACTAAGAAATGTGTCTTTTTGTGTCACATCCAAGGAATAATATTTTTTAAAAAGTGTTGTTTTTAGTATTATTGTTTTGAAGCAATATCCAACTTTCTAACTCCCGCATGAAGTGCAAAGCAAACAAAAATCTTATTGTAAACCCTAATGCTGAAAATTATTAATTGGTTTGAGTAGGGCAACCTCAAATTAAACAAATTACTTCAATCAAATTAACTTGAGAATTTAGAACTTTTTTTTTTTGAGTTCACAAAACTGACATATTTTAAGTATTCTAAATTGTTTCACTGTTTTGAGTTATATGAACTACTTTATTTTAATTTAGACAAACTTAAATTAACCATCATGGTGACAAGTGGAGCATGAACTTGAGAACAGGTATATTAATATAGTAATATAGTATACAGTACAGTATATTACCAATTAGCATTTGCTTAATTAGCTAGTTATAGGTTATAGTTAGCTAAATTTCCACTATTAAAAATACCTCAATTGAGATTACATAAATTAAATGTATGAATTAACTTACTAAAAATTTTCAAGCTAAGAGCAATTAAATTGTAAGAGTACAATGCTGAAATCTGCCAGTTCTGCTTACTTAAACTTTGAATTTCTTAAATTAAAAAAGTTGACGTAACTAATTACCTCACATTTTTTTGAGTTTTGCCAACTTATTCGGTACTACCGCTATGAGTATTATTTTTTGTCAACAACAACAATAATAATAATTAATATCAACATAAATACAGTATATTAATATTATTCTAGCTTCACAAAAATACATGGCCATTATTTCCAAAAATGCTTGATTGATCACCAAATCATTAGGAATGAAATGTCTGCATTTGTGAAATATAAGTTATACCAACAAGTGCTGCTCTAACAAGTGGTGAGCAGCATCTATTTTTGGTTTGACCTCATAACTGTGGCCTTTATATAGTGCAGTTCTGGCCTCATTAAAAGCGCAAGCGCATAAACTCAATTCATTTCTGACAGCTTTTGTGTTCTCACACCATTGCAGCCAAATAATCAGTTTCTGACTGCATTCTGAATTTACCAGCAAATGTCACTGCAGTAACAAAATCCTATTTGAATATGCATCTATCTAGGGCATAACAAAATGAGATAGAAAACAACTGCGATTTTATGAAGGGTAACAAAAACATTTCTCTGTCTTGTTTGCTAATAAGCTAAACTCTGTGCAGGGTGATGAATATATCATTGGCTGTAGTCACTGGAGTCTTGGTCTCATGAAACCCAACATGTGTTTGATCGGCGCAGCCTATATAACAACCTGTTAACATTTTAAAATGAAATTATATAGAAAGATAATGTTTTCAGCCTCTCCCCTTCTCTGTATCATTACATCCCAAGCCCTGATAGGGGTTCGAGTTGCTATGGCAACCTTATTGTGAAAGCCAAGAGCATGTTAGGTTTGGATATTGATGGGTTAGAAACCTTTCTTAAAACAAATACTTTTTGAAAGTGTAATTTGCAATGTTTTTATTTTCATGGTACTAGGGTACAGTTAGTTGTAAAAGCTCACAAACTTTTGCTTTAACATGGTGCTAAACCTGGTGCATAAACTTATGATTAGATATGCGTGCACATAACTTAATTATGTCTTTCCACTCTAACACTTTACAATAATGTTCAAATCTTTAACATTACCTGCAATGCAAAGGAGCAAATGACAAAAAACAGTACTTTTAGAACCTTTATTAATCTTTGTTAATGTCAATAACTACGTATACATATTTAACATTTCAAGTAGCTAATGTGTTATGAACATAACTTAACAATGAGTTAACATAAACCTAGATAAACAAATGCTGTAAAAAATGTCCATTGTTATTTCATGACACTCAATTCATTAACAAATTGAACCTTATTGTTTAGTGTTGCCTTCCAATCTCAGAGTTATGCTCTCACAAAACAGTTGAATTCAAAAAACGCTTGTTTAAAACGCAGCTTTTATGCTTTGAGGCACAAAACAATTTTTTTGTCTACAAATATGGTGAAGTAGTTAAGTCAATGTAGAAGTATGTGGGAACGTTTGAACGCTTTTGTTGTTGCACTTCCACTGAAGCCTTGCCAACTGCAGCATCTGCAAACAGCTCGCATTACAATACCACTTTGTTTCTTCTTTATCTTTTTTTAATGATGCTTGAAAATCTGAAGAAATCTATGCTATTTGTTTTGCTTATGCATTCAGCTTATCTCTAATTTAGTCTGCTTTTCATTCCAATCGTTTCCCATGTGGATACACTATCTGCTTTAAAGGTAAAGTGCATTATTAAAACAGCCGCTGGTTGATGTAATCTCCGTCGAGTAGTGTCAGATGCTGGGATTTCTTTGTGATTTCTGGGGTTTCTTTGTCATTGTCAAACTTTGGTACTGCGAAAAGGCAAAAGGCCAAACACTGACTTTCTATTCCTAGTCTTTCTTTCTTGCTTCAGCATATTGGTTAAACATACATGCACACTCTGCTCCTTCTGATATATAATAGCTTTTTAAAAGGCTTTAAAAAAATCTGTTTTCCTATTTGTGCACCAACCGCCTTGCTCATGTGTGTTGCTCTGAATGAATTAAGGCATCAGCATTTTATGAATGGGCTCTAATGGAAAGTGTGTCCCCCACTGGGACCTATCTGCCATCCAACTGAGAGAACTGCTCCGATTTGACCAGAGATCTCCACACCAGCTGCCATGACCTAAAGAGGGGGTGAAGTCCCCAAATGTTATGTGGAAAATATGCTGTTTAGTTCAAGGAGAAGCTTTCTTTTCCATTTTGCAGTTGAATGGCTTTAAATTGCCACAGTTTTCCCTATTCACAGAGTGAAAATAAATTGCTTGGCAAAAATGTCATAAGACAGCTGGGCCGCACTCTCCATATATTGTTTGGTGTTATGCTTCAAAAACAGGAAAATCATATATTTAAGTATCACTTGTAAAGAGTGCATCCAAATTCATGCTCTCAATCCTTAAAATGATAGCAATGCCTCAATGAAGAAACCCTGTAACTCTGTCTGCCTTCGTGTACCTCATACAGCATATTATTTATAAAAGAGGGAGTGAGAGCGAGGTGCAACAAGACAAAAAGTGAGTAGTTCCCATATGCAGACATGCCTTGGCTGCCTCTACTTGGCAACAAAAGAAGAAAGCAGAAAGCATGAGAAAAGGGAAAAGTATGCAGGGAGAAGGTACAGACAGAAGCGGAGAGGAAATGCAATAGCATTCACACTGTAATGTGAAAAACAGGAGGGGGTGTTTGATATTATCAGTTCTGAGGCACCGTAGATCATCTCCAAAATCGAATTATCCCCTAAAGGAAAACACGACAGACAGAATATAGAGGGGGCAGGATGTTGAACTGCAGGGCGGGAGAGAAAAGGAGGGAGATGCTAAATCAGACTCCATTTTCCACTTTTTCATTTTAGTAATCGCACACGCTCTCCTGGAACGGCTTCATCCCACATCTCACAACTCCATTACTGCGGCAACGGAGAGCTTTTGTGCGCCGGTAACAGAAAACGGCTGGGACAGATAGGGAGGGGTCTGGAAGCAAAGGTATTCAGGGGTTTTAGTAAGGACAGCAGTAGGGCTGTGGGGGAGAGAATAAAAGAATATAAGAAAGAAAATAGAAAATGGTGAAAAAAAGAGCGCTAGGCTGAATTCCTTACAAGCAACTACCTCTCTAGCATTATAATATGCAAGTAACGAAGCAAGTTGACAGAATACCTAACATACAACAAGGCCAACCTTGAAGTGTAAAATTAATATAAACAATCTTAGATGATTTTCTCCTATAAAAACAGTCATAACTTAGAACAAATATACTGAAATTCATAGAACACCAACGGTAAACACAACAACGGTAAAAAAAAAAAATCTGATGAGATTATCTCTTAAGTCTTAACAGCCTTAAGTCTGGACAAAGATAAATGCTTTTACACTGTGAAAGAATCTAAAATGAGATAAAGTTTGTGTGCTGGGCAACAATCTTGCAGTGGGCGCTTGGCTTTGGCCAGGCTGTTTATCAAGATATACAGTGGATTTCAGCACCACGGACAGTGAAATCACTACTGAAGCAACTCTGGATTTCAGAACCTTGGACAATGCAGCTACCCACAGGGAGCCTTCACTTTCAGCACCATGGACAGCACCGGCACTGCAGAAGCTGTCTGAGATTTCAGCACCATGGACAGTGCTATCAACGCTGAAGCAGGTCAGGATTTCAGTAACCTTGGATAGCGCAGTCATTGCAAAAGTTGCCAGAGATTTCAGAACCATGGACAGTGCTATCACTACTGTGGGTATTTCAGCACTTACAGAAGAGTTCAAACTAATTGACCCTTCTCAAAGACCCGCCCCCTTTAGTTACTGTTGCTTTGTTCGACAAGCCATGCGCTCTCACGCCACACGTTCTCACACAGTGAAAAATAACATGGCTCTTTAATGTGTCGTGACAGATCGCTGTAGCTCCTTCAAGCGACTCATGAACCGATCATCTCTTCATTCTAGTTCATTTATAGCATCAAATAAACATGAATAGACATCAGAAGGAATGTTGTTTCAAGCACGGAAAGACGTGAGTACAAACAATTTTTAAAATTCAAGTTCACCAATGTTAATCTCCTAACTCCCCTGACTGCTATGTCAGAAAAAATGGCGGATTCGGGGTTATGATTGGTTAGATCGCCTGTCAATCAAAGGGCGAAGGGTCAATTATGCTGGATGGATATTTTATCTTCATACACAGTGCAGCAAAAACTAACTAAAAGTGTTTTTCTGTATTATAGATTGTGATCTATAGCTGTTCATTTTTGTGTGTGAATACAAAAAAATACAAAAAAGGGAATCAAAGATCAATAGAAGTGATCAAAGGCTTCTGAAAGAGTATAAAAAGCTTGAAATGAGCTCTAGGAAGAAACATACAAACCTTTAATTTCCATCTATTCTCACTCTCTGGCTCACTTCAGATTTCAAATAGTACTATTTGAAATATATTCTTACAAAGAAATTCACTTTGTAGTCAGAGGCCCCTTTTCAAAACGAAGCATTTTGTATCCTAAGGCCTACAGAGCCGCTGATAGAGACTGAAACCTGCTGTGTGGGGTATGCAATTTTGGGACTGCTCATTGTCACTCCATCTGTAGTGCAGTGGGGGTTAACTGCGGTCCACTGAATAGCCAATTTGTATGTTTCAAGTTGCAATTCACATTTTCAAAAAAGAAAAAAAAGAACAGAAAATGACAGTAACCTATGGTTTTCTTTTTTTCCCTCTGTTGTGCTCTGTTTTCTAAGGGGGGTAATATTGATATCCTGCTGGGTGAAGATCTCAACCAGCACTGGCATCTCTTCCAATCTTTTCTAAGTCATAGAAGATTTGTCCCTTTTGCTACCTTTAACTTCTTCACTTTGCTTTTCCACTTCAGTTTATTTCCAATAACATCCGTATTTGCTCCTATGCTACTGCTTATAATCTATGCTTACATTTAAACCTTTCTTTTACATGTACACATAGTACTACTGTGCAACATCGAAGAAACATTAGACAAATATATGAATGTAAATAATAGAAATAATATGCATACACTGTATTTATAAAATAAAATAAAATGATTGGCGTCAAAAAAAATGCATACAGGTTTGGTACAACATGAGAGTAAGTTTTGAAGTGAACTATCCCTTTAAGTAAGAGCAATATTACCAGTGATGTTTTAGATTGATAGAACTACATACTGTAAACTTAATAATAATGGCTTTACTCTCTGCTGTTGAAGAGAAGAGTGCTCAACATGGACAGGTGCAAACAAAATCTCAATAACAACCACATAAATAGACTTATAAAAAAGCAATACAGATTACACCAAATATGTTGCTATAGGAAGTGTAAATAATGCATATGCTGTAACCAACATGGCAGATAGAAATAAAAATGAAAGCAATGTCAATTCAATACAGCTGATACATTACTATTATGTAGAGCAGAAAATAAGTTATTTTGTCAGAGTGCATTAAAAACCTTCCTTGCACTTAAAAGCAGGATACATATTTAGATTATGTTTACATATTCTGAAGACATGTTTTGACTGATTGATGTTTTAGGCAACAGAACAACGTTAATCAACTATTTCAAATAGCAAGATCCGTATAGTAACAGCTCCCATGGCAACCAGGTTTCTTGTGTCTATCCCTTTTAAATTTCAAGGCTGTGTTAACAAGGCATTTTGTCCTTTCTTGTTTACGTATACTTATAAATATTTCAATGATTAGAAAATATTATATTTTTGTACTGTTTATGCGGAGAAATGAAAAGAGAGTTTTTAATTAACTGAAGGATTCATATCATTGTTTAATTAAAGGAAACATTAAATTGTTTAAATAAACTTAAGGCGCTGTTAAAACTTAATTGCTTTTTTAATTTTTCTGAAAATTACAGTATATTTTCATAGCAATTTTATGTCAGAAGATCGATGAATATTTGAGTCCTATTTGATTGGTATTTTAATTTTAATTAGCAAGGATGTAACAAAATTGATCGAAAGTGACAGTAAAGACTTTTACATTGTTACAAATAATAATATATATATATATTTCAAACAAAAGCTGCTTTTGAACTACTAATCAAAGAATTCATAAAAAAATTATGTAATAATGAAAAATTATTATGATATCCACAAAAATATTAAGCAGCACAACTGTTTTCATCATTTATAATAATAAGAAATGTTTTATAAGAATGGTTTCTGGAATATCATATGACACTGAAGATTGGAGTAATGGAAATTCAGCTGTATTAAACTGTATTAAACAATAAACTGTAAAATATATTAAAACAGAAAACAGTTATGTTAAATTGCAATAATATTTTACAATGCTTCTGCCTTCACTGTATTTTGATGAGCAAAAAAAAAAATCTTACTGACCCCAAACTTTTGAATAGTAGTGTAGGCAAAGCATATATAAGTGTGTATATATGTTAACTAATTTTTTTATTGTTCTGGATGAAGAAGTTTGCATTTATTTGTCAGCGAAAGTCCTGGAACTGTCAAAAGTGTTGTGTTTTGCATCATCTAATGGAATTTTTGATTGCTCCAGGGTTTTCTTGAAAATGAAAGTAACTCACTCCTGCTTAACGTTTACTCTTTGAATTCTGGGAACAATACAAGATGACCTAATCCTGCTCCTGCAGAGTTCAGCTCCAGCCCCAATTAAACAGTTCATCAAGGTCTTAATATAGACATACTAGAAAAATCCAGGCAGGCGTGTTGAGGAAAGCTGGAGCTAAACTGGACAGGAAGCAACTGCAGGACAGTGTCATTTCTCCAGGACCGAGTTTGGACATCCCTGCCCTAAAGTTTTTGCAAAAATATTTCCGTTCCTCCGAGACACTTTGAGTTAGCTTGCAAAGAGCTCAAAAGGTTTGCAAGCAAATGCAAAGTTTCTTGGAGGAACAAACATTTTGCCATCGAACACAAAGTTTCAAAAAATTTGCAAGAACACAAAACCATTGACACAATTGTTCCTCCCATCTCATATATATATATATATATATATATATATATATATATATATATATATATATATATATATATATATAGGAGATGATATATGTATATATTTTTTGACTAAAAGTTTGCTATATACATACACATATATATATATATATATATATATACAATTACAATTTCTGTTAGAAAAACAACAGTTTGATATTTTTTTGCATGCATAACCTTTTACATTGTTATAGTTTCATGAAAGTTTTTAAATGTTCTGACTGTTTTAATGTTTAATGTTTCAATGTTTCAGTCTATAAATATCAAATAATTTATTTATTGCAAGGTTCCCATTGACAACATGCCCTGTTGTGGGATCAACATGTTTTCAATGGCATGTTTCTTTTTTGGTTTCTCTTTTATTGTCTGTATAGAAATTGACTTTCAAAAATAAACCTATCCTGAAAAATAATTCACTGAAAAAAATAAAAATAAATAAAAATGTGACAAGTTGCCTTGGACTCCCCTACATTTTGGGAACTGAGATGATCTTTTTTCCCTCTTCTTGGTGGGTCCACGTATTGTTACTGACTTGATTGTAGAATAGGAAATATGGGTTGATTCTGCTCCCGTGTATGTGTGAGTGTGAGTGAGTGAGAGAGAAAGAGAGAGAGAGAGAGAGAGAGAGAGAGAGAGAGAGAGAGAGAGAGAGAGAGAGATGAATGGGACGGTGCCAGACTGCAGTCCCAGGGTGGCCTTGGATCAATCTGCTTATCTGCAGGCTGCCAGCAAAGCCAATGATTAATACAACCCCATCAGTGAGGACACTCTTATTTATTACTGCACGAGACACAGCAGAGCACAGAACATAAAGACACAGCACACAGAGACACAGACTAACTACACCGTGTAGATGCAGGGGACACAGAGTAGCTGTTGCCAAACATAGTGGCAATAAGACACTGCCATAAAGCAAAGAAACACAGCATGCTTACAGAGAGCCAAGAGGTATAGAGAAACTACCACAGAACCGAGATTTTGCCTTAAATTGAACATTTCTGTAATGTAATATTTATTATTTCCAAGTGAAACAACTAGAAAAACACACATTGGGATAAGACTTGATTTTATCCATCAGGATTTATTTGGCTTTTGAAAAGTAAGTTTTTCATAAGCCAGACTTGAATGAAAGTTCTCAGTTGATTGTAAAGTACTCCTCCTTGAAAATCCACCAACACTGACTTTTAAAGAGTAAAAGCTGCATTTTAACTAGGAAAGACTGAGGGTCAAGTTCACCCTGTTTTCAAAATAGATAGGAAAACATATTATTGAATGTTTGTTGAATAACCAGTTAATCTTACTCGAACATCCCAATACATAAATACCCAAACTATAATGGCTTTAGTTCCAAACTCATCGCACTACAGGGAAAATACTTGGGAGTTTATAAAGAAATGTCAGAAAGGCTTAAATTTATTGTAAAATGATTAGACATTTATTTTATTTTTTTTTTAAAATGTTTTTGTCTATTGTTTTGAGTTACACTACTACTGTTCAAAAATTTGAGTGTGGGTAAGATTTTTTTATATACAACATGAATTTGATCAAAAAATTCAATAAAGATTTTTTTTCAATAACTGTACAAATGTAATTTATTCCTGTGATCATTCTAATATGTTAATTTGGTGCTCAAGAAACATTTTTTTACTATTACACATGAAAATGGTTAGGCTTGATATTTTTGTGGAAACCGTGATTAATTTATTTTTTTATTTTTTCAAGATTAATAGAAAGTTCAAAAAGAACAGCATTTTTTTTAAATAGAAATCTTTTATTTTTAATCAATGTAATGTGTTCTTGTTGAATATATTTAATTTATTTAATTCAAAAAAGGTTATAAATATTATATCAATATATGACCAAAATCTTCTGTAATTTATATCACTGAAGAGGTATATACTGTTTCAGGAAATACTATGTGATCATTTCATTTGATTTTTATCTACACATCTGTTCTAAAGTTTGGGATCAGTACGATTTTTATTTTTTAACTAGTGACATCAGCTGAAGAAACAAATATCCTTTTATCTATGGAATAACATGCACTGATAAAACAGGAATATGTATTCGCAAATTCATTACAGAGCAGATGACTGAGCTAACAGCGACGGTACTACAGAATGCAGAAAAAATCGCGATTAAATCGCACGTGATTTGGCAAAGTCTGCGATTATTTAATGCGCAGCTTGTCAGAGCTGTACGGCTCTGTGATCAGTAGTAAACGCTTATCTATCTGAAAGCCAGAGGGCGCTCTTGCGGAGACACTCAAAATATGCTTTGCAGCAGAAGAAGACAGCACGGGTCATATCGCTGGGTTGTGTCTAGAAGGGATACAGCTACGGCCGGAAGTGAAGCAAAACCTCAGAATAAATAACAGTAAATTAAATGTGCTACATATAAAATTGTCTTTTATTAACATCTACACCTACCCCAACCCTAAACCTAGCCTTACAATACTGCAAGAACAGTTATTAAATTAAATAAGTAAAGTTGCCATAGCTGTACGGTTTGATTGATTAAACATGACTAATAAATATTATTCTGTGTAAGAATCCACATCATCTCAAAAGATGCTCAGCTCTCGTTATGAAGTGAGTTTGGAGTAAAAATATGTTATTAAAAGTCTTTTGTTGGAAAAGATGTTAATAAATGCTCCTCATGTGTGCAAAGATGTTTGCGTTGCTTTTTCAAATATACATTATAAGCGACTCAAAATCGCAGTGCTTTCAGATCGATTAGCATTTGGAGCCATACTTCATTGACAAGCTGTGCATAAAAAAATAATCGCAGCGTTCACGATTTCATAATAGTGTTTAAACGATAATCGCGTTCAATGTTATTTTTCGTATCGTGCGATAAATTGTGCAGCCCTAATCTTCAGGGAATCTTCATTCATAATTACAGAGACCAACAATTTCATATATGAAAAAACAATTACAGCCAATCAAAGCACAGCTATGATCTGAACAACATCAGCATGCACTCTAAACAAAGCTAAAGGAGCACTTGGAGCAGTCTGAGCAAGTACAGCTGTGTGTCGGCAACAAGGCCAATAGAAGAAGACAGCAAGTCACAGCATAATATCTTCACGGTCAAAGGTTGCAGACAGCGAGGTTTAAATAATGAATAAAGAGACAGAAATGTAAACGTCAGCCGTCTTGTGTCTCCGCTGGCTATGCGTGTTTGTGTATGAGAGTGTGATATTTGCAATGTAGGCAAGTTTCAGATGTAGAATCCTCATACGGTGAATATAAAAATGTTATACTGAAGGCACACTGCCCAGGGGTTTGCCAACAATCACAGTGGTCACTTAATGCAAATACTAAGCTATGGTACATTAACTCTAATGCCATTACACCGTTGTAAATTAACAGGCTCCAACATCCACTTTCAACGTCTGATAAAATTCAATCAAATGCAAATGGTCTTCCTTATGAAACAGGATGTTTCACCTATCATCTGAGTAGTTTAGCCCTTTTTTTAGTAAGACAACTTGCACAGACCTATAGGGCAGCAAAAAGGTATCCTAGAATACATCCAACTTCCTGCTTACATTCCCAAATACCATTAATACCATATTTTTTTCCATCTGAATTTGTCTGGATACTGTTTTAATGGCTAAATTCAATTTTAGTGTTCAAGTATCACCCAAGTATCACAGTACATGCATAAAATCAAACAGAACTATTTCCAAAAGCAACTAGTCTGTGCGATGGCTCGCCGATTAGTCGACTAATCAATTTGAAGGAATTCCTGAGCGGGTTTTGTGTTGAATTTATCCAATCGAACAAGTTTTCACAGGCATAAAAGTCATATTTTACACAAGTTTGAAGAAAAAATGGAAATAAATAACATCTGCTGGGCTGGATGTGATAAGCTAGCTCAAGCCATGAACAAAAGACTCGTTTGAACCGATTCTTTTTAGTGAATCAAAAACAAACAGCACAACTACTGATGTCCTGCAGAATCATTTCATGAACTTTTGACCCACACATTCCAATAAATCGTCCACTTACAAAATCTGTTAAATAAATAGCAACTGCGTGGTTTGACCTTGTTGTTAATTAATTTTGAAATTAATATTTACATAACGTACCAAGTTAGAAGGTTTGCTGTATTATTTGTTTCAATAGCTGTGAATGTCTTTCATATAAGAAAAATAGACTTCATAATTGAAATGTACCAAAAATAATCAGAATGAAATCAAACTGAATGTAAACTGGAATCAAATCGAGAGCTTGTGAACCTTGAATCTGAAAATGTGTATTGATAAAAACCCTATCGCTCATTGACCAAGATGCTCACAACCCAGTGCGAGTCACAACACAACAGTGAAAGACATCCATCTGTATGCGTATGGATCTAAAAGAGGTGGTTTAAACTAAATGAATGAATTTAACACTTCTGGAGTCACACAACTGTGCGTTTCATGGCATGCTGTCAGCACACTAATTAAAATGTCACCACTACAAAAATCAAAACTAAAAAAATAAGTACAGGAAAAGGACATTGAATACAGCATAACATAGAGTGTAGTATTGACTCTCGGTTAATAAAACAAGAGTGAGAAGGACGCAGGAAGAGTGAGAAAGAGCGCAAGCAAGTTTGATATTACTAAATATTTATTTGCACCCAAAACTTTACCACCACGGTCACGTCTCACTCTAAAATATGTATTCATACTGCAATATAAAGAAACAAACTCACACATACGCATAAAGTTAATGTCAAGTGAATGACTTAAACCTTCTCTTTGCTCTGTCATTTTGTCTCTCTCTCTCTTTCTCTCTTTTTCTCCTACAGACGTCCTCCTGTCTTTCAACACTTTGATCTGTGTGCCAGTAACACAGGCAAAACTTCAAATAGCTTCAGTTCTGTCAGGTGGGCCCTCTCTCTTTCTCTCTCTCTCCCCTCCTCTCCAGCTGACACTTTCCAGTTGCGTGTGATTTTTGACAGCTGAACATGTCCAAAGCCCTCTATCAGACACGTAAAGTGAAGGTTATGCAATACAAAGCTTCAAGGAGGTTAAACTCCTCCAAAACGTTTCGTTTGCCAGGCTGCACACGACAGGCAAAGCTGCTGACCCTTTGGCTTTCTTCAAATGGAAGGTTTTTTTCCCCTTTATTGAGACCTGTCTACTTTCAGATTCACCTAAATGTCTATATCATACTGTCATGTTCAGGGGCGTTGCGAGGGCCCCATCAATTTCTAGGTTTAAAGTGACCCCGAAAATCTAGCAATGTCACTAGTCATGTTTTCCAGTACAAATTGACCCCAAATATTTTTGATTGATCTGACCAATCATAACCCTGAATCCGCCATTTTATTTGACAAAGCAGTCAGGGGAGTTAGGAGATTAACATTGGTGAACTTGAACTTGAAAAATTGTGTGTATTCACGTCTTTCCGCGCTTGAAACAACATTCCTTCTGATGTCCATTCATGTTCATTTGATGCTATAAATGAACTAGTATGAAGAGATGATCGGTTCACGAGCCGCTTGAAGGAGCTACAGCGATCTGTCACGACACATTAAAGAGACACTATACGCTATTTATTGTTTAAACTTCTTTAAAAAATACAATATTTTAAATATGAAACTGTTTCATATCAAAAGTAACCTGCTCTGTCTCGTCTGTCGACACGTTGTTAGTGTCCTCTTTGCTCCTGGATGTATTTTTCACAGCATGAGAACATGATGTGTGGCGTGAGAGCGCATGGCTTGTCGGGCATAGGAACAGTAACTAAAGGGGGCGGGTCTTTGCAAAGGGTCAATTAAAACACTATGCAGCAGAGAAACAAGCATGCAGCCATCTTAGAATTTTGTGTTTGAACTTCCGTTTTTTGGGCAGCTCTGTATATTTCTATGGCATCGCTGTCGAAGAGTACTTAGCTGATTAAGTGGATTTAACAAACAAAGTAGAGTTAACAAACGTTATCATGAGCATTGCAATATTTGAAGGGAACGTCATAACAAATATCAGTACACCGGAAAGTTTTTAAAATGAGCGGTTCATTCAGAAATCCATAAGATCTTACCTTCATGCTGTAGAAATACAAACTGAGACAGAACACAACAAGCACAGCTCTGAAAAGGGGCGGGGCTACATAAGGTCTATAAACTACTCATTGAAGTCACCATGAAATCAAAATTGACAATTCTTATTTTTTTGACAGAATTTTGCAGTGAAACGATTTATCACGTGCACATTATTTAAAAAAAATATTAATAATAAAAAAAACATATGCCCTTATAATTATTAATCAAAGACGTTAACCTCCCATCCCCCTCCAAACTACATTTGTTCTCTTCGTGATGTATGTATTGGTGGAGGGAGGGACTACATATTCTCCACAACTGACTACAAACTTGCATTTAGTGTCTCCATTTAGTTAGCAACACCCAACTTCTTAAATCAATTACAATCAATTCCTGAGTACAAAATCAAGTAGTGCCCTACATTTTATCCTATTCCAGAAGCCGTTTCACTTGGATATATCCGTCATATTAGAGCTCCGGAGGTTGACGCCACACAATCTAAACTCCGCCATTTTGGCAGGCCATCAGGAGAGCGCTGGAGCGGCTATAGCATTGGTATCAATAGTGGTTGAACAACAATTTAAAACCAGACTGTTTAGACCTAACTATTTCAACATGGTGGACAGCTGCTGTGCGCCAGGATGCCAGAACAGGCGGGGGAAAGCAATTCTTAATAGATAGACAACTGAAATGATTCACTGCAATAAAACGTGCTAACCAACACAACAAAACAACACATGATTGTGTTTTTATTTTTTAATTTTTTTGTCTTTTGTCTCAATATTCCAATAAGTGTGTATAAGGATTTTTATGTTTAATAGTAACCCTAAAATGACATTAAAATAACTGGGCTGACATTATAAAACACAATTTTTCCACACATATTACCATAAACATTTCCAAAAATAATTATTGATTAGTTCAAGGGGCAACTAATGACACCTCATTGGATATTTTCATGTTTGGGAAAAATTTGGGATTTCATGACATTTGTAATGTCTGCTGTCCTCAGTGATTTAACTTTGCTGGCTACATTATAAACAAGGACAGCTACGGTCGATTATGTTAGCTAACAGCACAGTTGACTTTACTCTTCCAATGACAATGAAGCAGATTTTAGCCAGAAGACTACAAAGTTAAATATTCATCACAAAATTAGTTTGTGTCCATTTGTACCCCTCCAGGCTTTTGTAGGCTTTTAAAGAGTCTCCGGAGTAGGACGAGGGAAAGTTGATGAGGTAGCTGTAGGTATCAGGATACTGCAGGTCAGGAAAGCTATCCGTTCCTTTATCGATACACATCGGAAGCACCCCGGGGGAATATAGGGATCTGTTATGTTTAATCTAATAAGTTTTGCTATGTGCAGGTCTATGTTTTTTAATTAAAGTGCGCAGTGAACTCTGTTGCCTTGAAACTCATGCTGGTGCCATTCATTTCATATTTGCTCCCGGCTGTCCCTGCCTGCCAGCATGGTGGTGTAAACAGAATGGGTCACGTGACATTCGGAGCTCTATAGGAAAGAAAAGACTATTGTAACTTCCATTTCATGCCAACTTTAAGCTACACAAACAGCAAAAAAAGAAGAAAAAACAAGCTCTGTTCCAAACCTAGTGAGTTATCTATATTTAATGCTGTTACATCCACCAGCTGGAGTGCCCATGATTTCCACCAGAAGGCAGTCCCAGTGTTTCCCAATCCTGGACCTGGAGAACCCCCAACATTGCACATTTTTGATGTCTTCCTGATCAAACACACCTGATTCATCCCAGATCTAAAATGAATGTGTCAGATAAGAGAGACATCACAAATGTGCAGTGTTAAGGGTTCTCCAGGACCAGGATTGGGAAACACTGCTATAATCCATTGCTTGGACTAATTATATTTGATTACTCCCACCTGTGTCTCATGATCTTATTATTGCCTGCCTATTAAGACCTGTGTTTACGCTATTTCTTTGCAAAGTCTTTTTTGTGTTACACTGCATCTCTGAGAGCTTTATCTGGTTTCCTGTGTTACGGTTCTGATCTTCAGCCTGTTTTCCTGGATTTCCCAGTTTGCCTGTGCTTTGGAATGGATATTTGGATTATTTGCCTTGTGGTTTCAACCTTTTGTCTGAAGTGTAGATTACGATTGTGGATTATCCTTAATAAAGCTGCATTTGGATCTTGTGACAGAGCAGTTTGTTACAAATGCATCATAAACACAATCTCTTAAAGTTATTATGTTGCCTTCAAAGGTGTCTCATTTAAGCCAAATTCCAAGGCAATGCATGCATCCTTTGTGAAGGACACAATGCACTCAAACACAATCAGTGCAAAATCATTCTAGTTGGCAAATATGATAAAAGTATAAATATAAATATACTTGTAAATAAAAAAAGTTATACCAATTAAAAACGACTATTTTACCTGTTATTTGTGTGCCCTAATTATTTTTTATGCTTAGCTTAGAGTATGACATTATGTCGAATTCTACTGAATCTCCTATGTGCTTCAAATTAGGAGCACTCAGTTAAAATGAAGGAATTATTTATCAATTTATTTATTAAAAAATAAAAAATTGAAAAAAATGATGTGCAATAAGGACAAGCACTTGCTAAAAGAACTTTATAAACAAATTAAACGTATATATTTGTCATTTAAGTATTTTTTTTACTGTTACATAAGCTACATTCTTAAACATTAATTAAATCAACTGCTCTAAATGTCACTTGTCATTATGAAAATTTATTTATTAATATTTTTATGTTTGAATAACTGAATTGATTTTTATCATTTTATATTAAACAATCAGTCATTAAAATCCTTACAGTCACCATTTCTCTGTGCTGTTGCTTTCTAGTCTGCCACAGTATACAACTCTATCAGGAGGTGTATTCTGTCCTCCCAAATGAAAGCGCCGAATCATGTTGATGCTTATTTGCATAATGTTGAGCTCTGCTCTTGCCAGAAATCTCCTACTTTCATTCAAACGAATTATGTTCGATCACTTTGTCTCTGCAAATGTCCATTTAGAAGGGCAAGATCTGTGGAACATGGGGCTTTGGGGTGCAAATGTTACAGGGTCCCATCAGCAACTGAAAAAATTACAAATAAAAACAGAGCTTTAGCTAGAAAAATGCTTAAAACGAAATAAAAATCAACAAGAAGAAATAATTGTAATTAAGAATCATTAAGCACTCATTACGGTAGAATAATCTGACCCATGTGTCTGTGTGGGAGAAAACATCCCACATGCAGATGCTAATATATCGTGTTATGGCATTAAAGTTACTAACACTGATAAACAAATGAAAACGCAATGACTGGCAGAAAATGTCAGAGAACTTCATTCACTTATAAATATGTAACCTTCAAAAAATTAATAGTATATACAAGTATATGCGTATATACATGTCAATCATTACATGTCAATTTACTAAATTTAATTGCTGGGTTACATTTGTGACCGAAGCATAATTTAAAGTTTGAAAGCTCAAAAAGTAGTTGCTGACATATTTTAGAAATAACTATAAGTGCAAAAGTGAATTCACATGAAGCTTTTTCCATGGCCGGTTTAAATAGTCACATAGACTGCATGTAGGTTTTCCATCTACTAGAGGTCGCCTATTCAAACAAAGGCGTAGCTTGATGACGCTAAGTTTGAGCGAGGAATCTTGGGACATGAGGTCTTCACCTCACACCCGGTGGAAAAGAATCGGAATGGGACACAAGCAGAAATCATGTTCATGGATGCAATTATTAACGTTACTGTAGTATGAAGCAGAGCAGGACTGAGTGTTGTGGGAGCGTTGTTAATGAGAGAAGAAAGCGACGCGCCTCGCGAGCGGTGGGACTTTTTTTATGCTGTTGGCGTAATCAAGAAAATTAGATTTAAACAATATGACTAAACGTGTTGAGCTATATTACAATAATTAGTTTTCTGTCAATAAACGTATCAAAACAGATGTTCTCTTGACTAATATAATGTAATGTTATTTTGCATTTGGTGTTTCTATGGTTTCTACAAAATAAAACCAGGAAACCGAGGTTAACGCAGATATGACGGCATTTACAGGCGTTTACCTCACACATCCCAGATCCTTGGTTAAAATTGTGATTTTTCTCACAATTTATAAAAAATTTGGGATATTGTAAGTACTCATCTGATCAGATATATAACACTGGCCTAGAGGTGTTTGAATATTTTACTGCAAAAAAAAAAATATGTATATATATATATATATTACAGCTTTAAGCTTATTTCCTGGTGGCCCCTCTGAAAAATGATGTCAATGTCAAAGCTATCACATTTATCCCATATAATAAATATCCAAGGCATAGAAGCAGTTAGGGTATCTCACCTTGGGCAGCATAAACACAAATTTCCATATTATTACATTCCAAGATTGCCCATTATATGTGGTAGCATAGCAGCGTACTTACCGGCCATAAGTATGCAGTACATGAAACAGCTAATCAACTGTGCGCATTATAAGAATCTATCAGGAATGAATTTAACAAGATCGTCCCTCGCTTTCTCCCTCCGCTCTGACAGGACTCAATTCCATTTCATATGCTTTCATTTATATGTCATTTTGTTGCTCGTGTTTCAGAAACCCTCATCTGCTTTTCAGAGCATGAATGAAATACAGCGACCACTCGAAACTTTGAAACAAGAGCCGTGAGGCGATTCAAGCAATTTGAGTACTGGAGAGTCTTTATGGAGATCCAGAAAGAGGATAAAATTATGAAACTAGAGAAAGAGAATGGAAAGAAAGAGGTCTACAGTGGCGAGATGAGAACATAGAGTCGGAACAAGAGCTCAGAAATAGAGGTAAATGTAAGAAAAAGACTAAATATAAATAGAGAAAGACAGAATGAGAGAATAATAACTGAAAGGAGAGAAGAGGTGGCGAGGTTAAATGAGAGGGTGATAGACAGATAAAATTAAGTGGGGGGTATGGAGAGAGACAGTGATGGAGAGAGAGGGAGAGAATGGGTAAATCAGTATGCATGGGCATTCTTCACATGAAGCACAGCGACTGACAGGGGACCAGCACAAAGTCTGATTGCTAAAGAACCCTGCTGACGTGTCTCACACATAGACACAAACAAGTATGCAAAAACACACATTCATGCATACCTTTCCCCAGGCATCTCCTTGGGCGAACTGTAACAAACTCTTTGCTTCCAAGTCAGGAAACAAACACACACACACACACAGAGAGAGAGAGAGAGAGGAGGTACAACGGTGTTGTGTCACCCTGAAACATGTGGAGAAAGAGAAAACTTATTCACACCCTCACTGCGACGGCATCTCTGATACATCAGACAATAATGGGGCTCGGAGGGCAAAGAGGACTTAGGAAAACCAAAGACAGACAGTGTTGAATGAAGACACCCTACAAGGACACATGCTGTGAACTATTTCATGCCTATTTGTCATGGTGGTTGTGTATGCCTACACTGTAAAACTGAATAAAGTTGGCAAAACTCAAAAAATTTGAGGCAATCACTTGTCTCAAAATTTTTAAGTTAAGAAATTCAAAGTTTTGCAGAACTGGCAGATTTTTATTTTGTACTCATACATTTTAATTGTTCTGAACTTGAAATATACTAATTCATACACTTAACTTAAAATTATCAAGGTAAACATTTTTGTTAGTGTAAATAGTGCTAGCTCTAAAGCTAATTCAGAAAATGCTAACTTGCTAACATGTTAACAAAAGCATGGTATAGCATTTGCTGAATGAGTACAGCAATATAAAGCATTTAACATTGCTCTCAAACCAAGCCACAAAACATTACTCACTACTAAATCTCTCACTTAACATTAATCTTGCACAAACAAAATTAATTAAAACACTTAATTTTACCCGCCCTTTTGAGTGCCAAGGGGGAAGAAAACTGGGAAAAGAAATCCCAGCACAGTTTCAGTTAAACTTAAGTTCATCTAAATTAAAGAAATAAGTTAATGAAACTAAAAGTAATTAAACAGTTCAGTCTACCTAAAAAATATCAGTTCTGTGAACTTGAAAGAAAAAGAAAGTGCTAAATACTAGATAAAAAAGTTCATTTGACTGAACTAACTTGTTTAATTTAAGTTTGACCTACTCAAACCAATTAATTATTTTGAATGTTAGGGTTTACAGTGTATAGTAAACTGGATTGCCCAAATCTGGCCAAATTTTCAATAGGCTGAGTTGAATTGTCTACATAATATACAAAAAAGGCTCCAGTAGGTTAATAAATGCCTTCTGAAGTGAAGCGATTGGTTTTTATAAGAAAAAGATCCATATTTAAAACTTTATAAACTATAATCACTGGCTTCTGGCAACGGCCGTACATACGTTCACGAGAGAGTTCTGGTGCAAGGCTGACCTCTGACCTGACGTATGATGTTACAATCTGACATTTTTAAAGAAATTAATACTTTTATTTAGTTAGGACACATTAAATAGATCAAAAGTGACAATAAAGACTTTACATGTATAAAGTTTACATCAGCTTCCATGAAAATATCAATATCAAACTGTTTTCAACATTGATAATAATATGAAATGTTTCTTGAGCACCAAATCAGCATATTAGAATGATTTCTGAAGGATGTGACACTAGAGAAGACTGAAGTAATGATGCTGAAAATTGAGCTTTGCATCATATGGATAAATAACATTTTAAAATATATTAATGAAATAAATAATATTTCACAATATTAGCTTTTTTACTGTATTTTTGATCAAGTAAATGCAACTTTGGTGCATTTTCTTTAAAAATATTACAGATTAGATATAACATTTGTGTTTATGTGTGAATAAAAAAAAATACACTGAAGCAGCTACATCTATATCCTTAACTCTGCTTCCTTTATGCAACATTATTTCAAAAATTGAACTGGAACGTAAAAAGTATTTGCATTTCGGTACTGAATGGCGCACAACACTGTTAAAGTGGATAGAGGGAGAAGTGTCATGTATCAGTCACTGGAATTGAATAGGAACGTACTGTATCTCTTCAACATCCTGTGACAGAGTGAGTCTGACACATGTAGACAGCATCTCCACCAGCGCTCACACAGCCTCATAGGACTAACCAGCCCTTGTCACAAGGAAAGAGATATTAACCTCTAATGCAGAAGAGTTATTCAAGCTCAGTGCCTGCTACTGTCACCCCATGACTGAAGCCATGCACATTTGCCATCGTAATGAGAGGACAAATTGGAAATATGGCTCACTGCTCCCCATTGAACAATAAAACCTCACACGCAGCTCATCTCATTAAACATGGGAGTTATTGCTCAGGATACCACAACTAGATTAATTAACACAAGGTATGGAGGAAAAGGGCAGGTGGATGAGCGAGAGCGCGAGAGAGAAAGCAGAGTAAATGTGGCAACTGTACCTCATTTTACTTGAAATAATATGTGTTCAATTTAATTTCCTCATCGAAAGGACAGTAACCGCGATAGGAAATTGAGAGTTCAGTCGGCCTTAGCTTTAAAGATCACGTCAATCTGGAACGGACCAGCAGGCCAAAGCTACAAGACTTCAACAATACGTCACTCCTGAAACTCAGCGGTAATGTCTTCATTAAATGCATGAGCAAATTTTTCGTCAAGTCATCTTTGGAAGTGGACTGATGTCCTTGTTCATAATTACGCCACTGAATACTGATGAAAATGTTAACATAAAACTAAATAAACCTAATTTATATATGAAATTCCTTACAAAACCACTCAAGCGCATGCTGAGGCAGTTAAGATCGTTGACAAATTATCAAACAATCAAATTGTGACACCTTCTCCTCCCGCGCGGTTGAGGCGGTTAATTGGCCATTAGGAGGGAAGCGTGCGCACCTGTGAAGGAATCCGTTAGCGGACACTAAAATTAAAGAGCTCGAGGCACGGTTTATGAGTTACAGTATCTTTATCGAAACACCTGCTTTAATGAGTCTGTTATGACCATATCAGAAGACCTATTTAGTATTTAGACAGCACGAAAGACCTCAATTATAAAAAGTCAAGTTGATGGACATCTGTGTGAAATCACATAGTGAATATGTGTGAGACAAAATACGGAGTCCACATGAAGCACTTCAGAGCTTAAAAAATCCCTCTCATCATAAATAAATCTATTTGTTTGAAATGAGAGGCAAAGATAGTATCAACTTCTTAAAAATTTTAAAAGCACATATACTATGTTGTGACAGTGACCTTGAAACATAATGAAGTCAAACACATATTCACATGTTTACACTCTCTCTCCAAATATGTGCACCCTCCTACTATTTGCAAAAAGCAATACAGCCAATGAGTAGGACGTCCTGATATGCAGTATTCATGAAACCGTAGGCGAACAATATCTGGATGGCCTGCATGTGCTGAGACTGAAATCTGGGCCATGGGAGTGGAGGCAGGATTTTTGACAGACAACTGCTGGGTACCAAGAAAGATGTTCCTCATGGTTCAATTGAACTCATTTCATATATATATGTTATGTGTACTGTTAATCTGTTACTGTCTTTTTATGAAAACAACAGCATTTATATTTGCATTGAAGATGTGATTTGTTTTGTGGAGTTCTCCGGAAAGCTGTTAAGATGTGTCTTTATTGAGTGTTGTTTATTTTGAGACAATAAATGTAATAAATAAATATCAATATGTACAATTAGCCTACTGTATATTAAGATTGCAATAGGAAATTAATGAGATTAATCAATTAAATGTTGATTAAAAAACATATAACAGAAATTTGTACAAAATTAAGACTGAATAATATTTTGAAAGGAAAATAAAATAATAATTAGCCTATATTCAGCATCTTCAGTATCTCCCAATAAAATTCTATAATTATGAGTTTCCAAGTTTCATGGAATCGGAATCTCAGAATTTTGTTGAGTCAAACTAGACTCATGCCAGAGTAGTTCATGTAAGTATGGATGGCTCTCGCAAAGAGTAATCCAGGGTTCCTCAAGTCCAGCTCTGCACTGTCCTGCAGAGTTTAGCTCAAACCATGATCGAATTCACCTACCTGCAATAGTCTAGTAACTCAAAGACTGCATCCCAATGTGCATACTATCCACCCTAAATAGTATTGAATATTACTAATGTCACATACTATTGAGGATGGATAGTATGCACACTGAGACTCAGGCCTTGACTAGCTTTTACAGGTGTGTTTGATTAGGGTTGGAACTAAACTCCAGGACCCGGTTTGAGGAACCCTGGAATAAACTATGCAGCAAAATTTGCATGAGTACCCACTTCGGATACCAAATAAATCTTTGAAAGAAATACATTATTTTAAAATTAGTTAAATAAGTAAATAAATAAATTAATGTGATTATTGTTATCTTTGGATGATTTCAACCATTAACATTGTAAATACCATTCTTATTTGCATATTTACGAGATTAAATCACTAAAAAAAAGTACATCTGACATGCACACATTTCATTAACTGCTTGCCTATCAGTGGAAACATTAGTATGTAAATTTGTTCTGGATGTCTTCTAAAAAGAAAGACAAAGAAATAGAGGATAGAATGCGTATTTGCCGTCTCTGTCTGACACTGATTCTGACAGTAAATACAGAGTGTGAAAGTTTCTGAAATCAAGTATGTTAATATACTGTATATATGTAATACTGTACTGTATATCTGTATATATATATATATATATATATATATATATATATATATATATATATATATATATGTATATATGTGTGTGTGTGTGTGTGTGTGTGTGTGTGTGTTATAATGTCAGAGGAAATAATTCAATAAACTTTAAGAAAAAAATAATAACTTTATTTAGAAATTAATTTGGGAACAAACAACGAAGAAAGTCATTCTCAACTCAACGTAAGGGTTAAATTAAACAATAATAATGATAGTGATAATAAAAAAAATCATCTATATGCCCATGCTTCAGGATTTGTGTCAATATCCCAATGGGAATGAGAATGTTTTGCAAGATTATTCTTAGTATTAGTCTTGTGAGACTGCGATTAGGTGTCTTATATATTAAAATGTGGTGCTAACAATTCAATGATTTGATGACATCTACACTCAACATGTTATTGAACATGACCGCACTGACAGCAAATAATGCATTAACTACTTAGAGCATAGTTTTGTTGATTATCCAATTTTAACTGAAAAAGACAATGATCACCTGTGTCATTAAACTTCATTGCCAGTTCATCACAAATTACTTGTCAAGGTCTTTTTTTTTTTTTGCCCTTAAATAACCATTAAAATCCACTCATACTTAAAGAGCGGTCAATTGTAAACTCAACACTCCATTAGCAGCTTCGAATTACTTTTTAAACACTATGTGCTGTTGATTTGTGTCTTAACACACCGAATGAAGATGATCAACATTGTAAATGTGCTTATAATTACACATTTCTCAACACATACTTTAAATGATCATTTATGTCCAACACTTCAAACCATAATGACTGCCATTGTGTTTAAGCGAGACCTTTGGAGCATTGTCTGCTCAGTGAATACCCTCATTTGTTCAAATGTACTGCTGCAGGAAAACAAACAGAACTGTGAATGGTAAACAAAACAGTGTTCCTTGCAATTACCCATGAGCATGTGGAAAGCAAATTATTATCCTCATAAGAGTTTGTTCACATCATACTGTAGCCTATATCATCATACTGTTTCTTAAAGGTGAAGCATATATTAAAATATATTAAATATATTAATAAAAACACCAAATTACAAAAATATCTAGATTGAAGGGATAGATCACAGCAAAATGTAATGATACAATATAATTATTGTTTTATTTTCTGCTTATTCCCACAATAATGCATTATTATTATTATTAATTTTATTATTATTATTATTATTATAAATCCGTCCAGGGTGTTCCTTGCCTTCAGCAGAGATGATGGAATAGGATCCAGAATCTCTAAGAAGGATAACCGGTTTGGAGAATGGGTAGATTATTATTATGAAAAATATTAGTGCAAGAGTGCCCGCCCACTTTTTCAGCAGCCTTGGTTTCCATTCGATGCCATTTTTCCCATTCATTTTTCAAATTGGAATTTTTAAAAAGTCATTTAAGACTTATAATCCATGAACCAAACCACACAGCTACGAGGTGAATCACAGCAAAGTTTGATTTGAAGCAGAAAAGATTTGAAAATTGGACAATAAAGTGAAAGTCGTCGTGACGTGTTGTCAAGTATGGTGACCCATACTCGAAATTGGTGCTCTGCATTTAACCCATCCCAAGTGCACACACACAGCAGTGAGTAGTGAACACACACACACACACACAGTGAACACACACCCGGAGCAGTGGGCAGTTATTGGGACAGCGCCCGGGGAGCAATTAGGGGTTAGGTGCCTTGCTCAAGGGCACCTTAGTCGTGGTATCAAAGGTGGAGAGAGTGTTGTTTATTCACAATCCCCACCTTCAATTCCTGCCGGCGTGGGAATCGAACCGGCAACCTTCACGTTACAAGCCCAACTCCCTCACCATTAGGCCACGACTACCCCGAAATAAGACAAATGTAAAAGACTGTATGCTAACGGCTTCACTGAGGGAGAAACAACTACAATACCATAATAAATAGCAAATGACAATTGATTTAAAAATGGAAAAATATATAACTATATAACTTTTGAAGATATGGTAGGCAATTTCAGAGAGGCTAGCAATAGCAAGCTAGCTTTGAAAGCATAATATTCCACCCTACTTTCGGAGCACTCTCCAAAGCCATGCCTCCTCCAAAACACATGCACGCACAGCCAGAGCAAAGTCTGCACATCATCACAGGAGACCTGTAGAGACTGTGAATGCAGCATAAGCTCATTGTTTTGGTCCTGGAGGAACTGTAAAAGGGGACGGTTTGTTTACTAACTCTGCATAGCCCATGGAACGCGCTGATGACATTCGGACCGATTCCAATGATTGGATGAACATGTCTTAAAACACACAAGTGTTAAAATTTGGACCACTTCTATTATTGATTGGTATCTACAAAGCCCCGCACATGACACGCAGGAAACAAATTGTAGGCTAAATAGTGCACACGCTTTACTAAGTCATTCCCTCGATTTATAAATCATGCGCACGAATTACTAATTCGTTCCCACATTTACTAAATCGTGCACACACTTTACTAAGTCGTTCCCTCGATTTATAAATCATGCGCACGATTTACTAATTCATTGCCTCGATTTGCCAAATCGTGCGCATGATTTAGCTAATCGAGGGAACGAATTAGTAAAGCGTACGCACGATTTACTCTTTTTTTCCTGCATGTCATGTGCGGGGCTCCAGGTATCAGGATGTGAAGAGAGTTTCAACCAGTATAACAAAAAGTTTTTAAGAAAAATATTGCCTTTAATTATTATATAAATATTGATATACAATACATTTTAAGGAAACTCATGTCATTCACAGTGCTCCATGGGAACCTTTTAGCACTATTTGTTTTTGGCGATTCTCTAATTGGTGGAGATTTTACTGCAGAATAATGGGTAATGTATTGAACCAATGCATGATGGCTTCTACAAAAGCATATACCTTCAATTAACAATGTCGTAGATCACAGGTTTGTCTTTAAAGATGTACAGGTTATTTTTCAAAATCGATTCCCTTATGAAGAGAATGAATGGGATCTTTACTCCCATGGCCCAGCTGCTTAGCTTACCAATCACTAGTCTAAAAGTTGTCATCTGATTGGTTGAATTCTTCAGGATTTCCAGGATATGTGTGTGATGCATTCTTTGACGATCCACCTGGAAACAACGCCGTCATGACACCTAACCCCCTATAGAAGGGGTTTACAACTGTGACAATGAGCACTTACCATTATCAACTAAACACTGGATTTTCAAAAGTATCTGAAGTTCACGATATGGACCCTTTAAAATATGCGAGTTTTGTCAGTCAGACAACCTCTGGGCGGTACATTACTTGGCCAATGAAAGCTGCGATGGAGTCCAGACCTTCTGTCGTCAGTCTGAAGGTCTGGCTGTGCAAGACTAACCAGGCACCACTAATGACCCAAACACTTCTCCCATCTGTCACTGGTTAAGAAACAAAAAGTCCCATCCCAAAAGTCAATGTTGCTGTTTGGAACTTATA
Organism: Zacco platypus; assembly: GCA_038088235.1. Classification (NCBI taxonomy): domain Eukaryota; kingdom Metazoa; phylum Chordata; class Actinopteri; order Cypriniformes; family Xenocyprididae; genus Zacco; species Zacco platypus. The sequence continues at coordinate 9,575,230 of CM076084.1, forward strand.
GGGATGAATCCTTATATCCATCTAATGATACACAGTTTGTCTGCATTGAATGTCATGGTATAGCGTGCAGTGAATGTACATAACAGTAATCGGGGGCTATCAGCGATCTTTGCATGTTAAGCAAAAAACAATGTTTTTAGTGCCACATATTTATACTTTTCAGGGAGAGACCAACAAATTGCTTACTTACATGTGGGGTAGGCGTATTTTAATATTGGAAACATTTACCTTTAAAGTCAAGGAAGATATCCTTAACATCTAAGTGATATTCAGAGAGCCGTAAGAAGTTTAACCTTCTCATTCATGACCTAGTGAGATGAAATTTAACATTTTTTGAATGTGAAATCCCTCTATTTCCTACTGTCTGATGGTTGTTTGATATTAGCTCTATCTGAGGCTGATGAAAAGGGACTTCCAGAAAAGTCGGATCATCTGATATCTCCTCTTCTCCTACACAAGGTTGAGATGTCTGCAGTATGATGAAACCTCAGAACTTCACAGAAACTCTGACTTCACAACTTTCAAAGAAGAGAAGAGCAAACTCCTCCGCATATCTGCATTTCAACCACACACTGTCGCTTCTCCATCTCTCTCTCTCTCTCTCTCTCTCTCTCTCTCTCTCAGCGTCTCTGTTTCTTTCTCTCAGTCACAAAGAGGGATGTCACTTTGTGTCTGGTTTCCTTTGTCTCTTCTCTCCGGAATGATGATTTAAACACTGACGCTGACTCTCTGAACGACTTTCCTCCACCTGTTTATATTTTATTGATGCCCAAATGAAATTTAATTGTCAAAATACAGCACACAGTCACTGTGTTTGTTTTGGTGCTTTTTCTCATTTGCGATGGAAAAACGACAGATTAATACGTTCGATTTGAAAGGAAAGTGATGGATAGGAGCTGAAAAACGGATGATAAACAGGGTGGAGAATTCATCCCGGGTTTATCCGGCTCCTACCGGGATTCATCTGCCCTCTAAGCATCTAGTCAATCGCTCAATTACTCTACCGTTCGGGGTCCGCACGCACGTACACAGATATCTAGGATTATTTTTTGGAGACCCAAACTGCATGCCTCATTTTATTCTACATCACTGTGAAGTTTGTCCGTAAGGACTTATCAATGTCAGAGGTTCCACACACTCCCCATGAGGGAAAATCTCTGTGGTGAAAGACTGCCAAAGCAGTAGCTCGCCGCTTGAAAGCTGCAGCAAGCCGCCAGGCCCAGATTCTTTCATATTTATCTCATGTCAGCTTGAACGGCATGTGTGTGTGCATTCGTTTGTGTGCGTGTGTGTGAGGATATCTTGCCTTCCTTACCAAGGTGAGGACTGCTAAATGAAAGACTGCAGATGTCACACCAAAGTGAGTTTTCTTGAATGTAAAGGGGGACACACAGGGATGCAGTTTTTACCTGTCTCTTTCCCAGCAGAGCTGCTGTGCTTCTATTGAAGGAATTAATTACCAGGCAAGTGATATCAAGCATCTTGCATACAAACATATATGAGTATGGCATGAATACAGATTCAGATGGATGATGATACATAGAAAATTCATTTTCAAAGCATTGTCATTGTCAAGTCAGGGCACGGATATGGAAAAGCGCACTTATAGTTAACAAGTACCAACATAATCAACAGTATAAACAAGCTCTCTGTGTGACAGTATAATATTATTTTTAACAAGAGGTGAAAGTTAGTGTCAATGTCAAAGACTGAAGTACATTGTTTTTATTAGTCGCATATTGAAACGGAACTTTCAGTGCAAGTTTTTTTTTTTTTGCAGAATTATTGTACAGTAACATTCAACAATTAATGATCAATTTAAAGGATTCATCTACTGAAAATATAAAATTCTGTTATCATTTACTCACTCAAACCTGTATGATTTTCTTCTGTGGTAGACGAGAAGAAATGTGTTGTGTTTTCCATGCAACTTCACTGAATAAGGACTATACGACCTTCAAAAAGGAGGTAAAAATGCCATCGAATTATCATACAGGGTTATATTATAAGTCAAAAAATGTGTGTGAAGAAAAAAATACAATAACCAACTGGATCGAATGAGTGAACTGAACTCGAGAACCAAATCTACTCAGATTTGTGAATGAATCATTCAGACCAGTTTTGTGAACTAAATCATCTTGATCCTAATTGAAAGAATGTTTAGTTTCAGTCCTCATTCACTTTCATTACACTGAAATGTTTTGTTCATAAATCTGTTTTACACTATATTACTTGTGCAGCACTTTGGCTTCAACTTCAAATGTGCTTTATAAATAAATAACAACCCCTTTAAGTCTCTGTTGTATTTTAAAACTCACAAGCTAATGTGTTTATTTATTAATTTATTTTTTCAGAATGCCACATTCCTGTCACCATTAACACAAATATCTGCCCCAAGAAAGAACACGGTGTGATCATTAATTATTATTGTACCCACAGTTAACAGGAAAAAAGTGTCATCCTTTGCTTTCTGTGTGATCTCGCTTAGGAGGTAATTATAGAGCACAAGTTATTTGCATAAGAAATGGATTTGTTAAGGCTGATTTGGCTAAGAAGAGACAGGGATGGAAACAGGCTGGTGAACACTCCAATCGTATCAAATTAAATGTGGCCTTTATTCACTTTTGAATGGAATAATTATTCAAAACTACTATTAAAGTTTTGATTTAGAACTCCCCTCTCACACTTCCACAAATAATCACTGTCTAAAGGCCCATTCACACCAAGAATTATAACCATATAGATAACTATAATGATAACTATATTAGCATTCACAGCACAATAACATTCTGTTCATTATAAGCATGGGCTGCAGCTTTGTCGTCCGTTACTTTAAATACTCAAGCTCTTTAAAGCAGGGTGGATTCTGATTGGCTGTCAATGGTTTTATCATTCATCAGCTAGATTTTTTTTTTTTTTTTGTAAAAGTGATTCCAATGATATGACTACAGTGGTGACATGACTACAGTGATTCAACCTTAATGTTATGAAACGATACTTTCTGTGCACAAAAACAAAACAAAAATAAATTTTATTCAACAATTTCGTTTCTTCCCTGTCAGTAAAATGGGATGTGAATGCCATTTAATTTAAAAAAAAAAAAAAAACATACTGGAGATTTGAATGTCCTTAAAGAGAGAGATTTACAAATAAGGAAACAGTCCTAATGCATCAATTGAATGGCATTATATGAGCTAATTTGGAACCTCGTTCCATAATGTATATTAAAAAACATGGTTGGTTGTGAAAAATAGTCTTTCTACCATATGATGACAGGTCTTCACCCACCCACCCCTGCTCTCTCTGAGATTTGTGATGTTACAGTTGGTCCGTCTGAACAGATAAGAATTAATGACTGTGCCTTCACAGAAACAGCTGAGTGCCTGTGTAAATGCTGTGAAGTGTGTGTGTGTGTGCGTGCGTGTGTGTGTGTGTGTGTGTGTGCACGAGAGAGAAGGCTGTGGAAAATCAGGCTAAACCTGGGCCTAGAGACTTCCTAAGATTCAATTAACATTTTTATTAAGGGCTGTTCACACTTGGGGGCTAGCACATCACCAGAACTGTGAGTGTGTGTTTGGGTACAGGCATTAAGAGAGTATGTGTATTCTTTAAAGAGTAAGCTGTATTAATTAGAATTCTTGACTCTTATGGGAGATTGTTAAGCGCCGTATGTTTATCAGGACTGTGATTGGAGGAATCTGAGTGTTTACTTACTAACGTGTTTGTGTGCTGAATGCCTCACTGAGACCGGCTTAAAAGCGATGCTGTTAATGAAAATGTCACGTTTCACGTGACATTATCGCAGTGAGTTCGCTAATAAAATAACTGATGATCCCCACAAAATCTCCATGTATCTCCAATTTAGGTTGTGCTGAGATCAATACAAAATCAATTCAACAGTATCAAATGATGGCTCTGCCACTCTCACAACTATATTGAAATAAGTAATAAATCAGATAGTAATAAATCCAGAAAATTACTAGGGATTGTGCCCCTTTGTTCAAGGCTATCTAAATTACTATTTTTTTCCCTCTCTCTTTTTTCTTTTCTGAACATTAGAGTAATAAAAACTCTTTAAAAAGTGTTTGATTATACAAAATAAGCAGAATTCAAATGATGGCCCTGTCACTCTCACAACTATATTGACATAAATAATACAGACAGACAGACAGATAGATAGAAAGATAGATAGATCTATTTAAAAGGCACAGTATGTAATATTTGCAGCTAGAGGTCACTCATTTAAAACAAAGGCGTAGCTTGATGACGCTGTGAATGAGTGTGGAATCATGGGAGTTGTCGTCTTCACCTCGACAGCAGATGGAAAGCAATTTGACGGAACTCGGCAAAATTATTGTTCATGGATGAGATAATGCATAAAAGTGTTATTAACATTACTGTGGAATGAAGCATTACTGTTTTTATTATGCTTACTTGCTACATTTTTGTTTATGTTTTTTTTTTTTTTTGTCACAATTAAAGTTACATTTAATGTCTGCCTCCTTCTTCCCTGAGCTTGAACTTTGGTTCAGTTACATTTGATCACTTACATTAACATTATTTTACTTCATTCTAATGAAAAATCCACAAGTGCTGAATTACTATTCATACAGGTAATTTTATCAGATGAATTAAAATTACGGGGTAACGTAGCGTAGTTTTACATGGTCAATCATACTGAAAATACTCTGTGCATTCGTTTGGTGGCTGGTTGCCCTTGTTGCACATTGCAGTAAGCTGATCTACATTAGGATATCATATCAATAAAGGCTGGAAGACTTGTGTTGCTAAATGGCATGCAATTCATTTTCAAATGGAGAAAATGCTGCATTACTGTAACTGTGGCTATGTTAGCCACTTTGACAAAATAACATTGTCTCTGAGATATGGTACAAACATGTTATACTCACGTTAAATCAAGAAAACTGGCTATATATAAATACATAACATTGATTAGTTTTCTGTCTATAAATGTATCCAACCAGCTGATCTCTGGATTTAATATAAGTACACAAGCCAACAAAATACATAACATTGTTCGAGTGGGTTTTAGATATTTTAATCAAAAAATCTTACATATTGTGCCTTTAATATTTTTTGAAAGGTAATATATTCCTGTGATGGCAAAGCTGGCGTAAGAGCAATGCTCTCAATGATTCAGTGTTTTTCAGTTATTATTGCCTGTGAGCACGCTAATATAATAACTAATGATCCCAAATAACTAATGACCAAAAATCTCCATGTATCTCCAGTTGAGAAACAACATCATTTTTGATGCACGTACGTGGGTAAAACAAATTTTGTCAGTATGTTACGTTTATTAATTTTGATGTGAAGTACATTAATTCTCATTTGTCTCTCACACGCAAACAAAATGCATTCTCCTCGTGAAGAGCTTTATGGGGCCGCCCCTCTGGCAGCTTTGATTAGTGGTGGCCGCGGACAGGCAGATGGATGGTCTGCTGTGAGACGGGTGGAAGGACCTCAGGCTGAAAAACAGAGAGAAAGACAGATGATGGAGGAGAGGAACTGCATCTCTCCATCAGCGTCTTCATCAAGAGTCACTCACTGAGAGCATGAGACTGACCTCCGACCCTCGGCCATCATGTTGAGGGCTTGGAGGAGGTGGCTGATTGGTGGGTGGACAGGAAGAGCTCTCACTCATCCGTACCAGCTGTCAATCAAAATGACGGGAATGACAAATGACTGCAGAGACAAAGAGAGAGAGAGCGTTGCTCCTTTTTCCCCCAGCAGTGCATAAAAAGCACCTTGTTGTACATCATTAAAAGTGTTTTTGATCAATTTTAAAAGCAAATGAAGGCGATACAAGCTCATGAAATTGCCATCATACTGGTAATATGTTTCATGCTGATAGTGTATTGACAGAAAAAGAGAAACTATAGCCAAATTCCTTTTGAAGCAAGTTTCTTCTCTCGGTGGCCATCTTAGTAAAATCCCTGGATAGATGGTTTCTAGTCACACAAGTACAGCCTCCATCTATTCGAAAGATGTCAGTGATGGTATCATCAGTATTGCTTTCTTAGCTCATATTAGGTTAAAAAATGTATTTTTCTGTTTGGTCTTGCAAATATGCATGTATTTTTATAGGCCATGTGGGCCTCTGAAGTTGAATAAATTTACATTACATTTACATTTAGTCATTTAGTAGATGCTTTTATCCAAAGCGGCTTGCAAATGAGAAGCATCATAAGCAATTTATCATACAAGCACCAACAATACTTGAAATACCGCAATGCTGAGGTTCAAGAGGAAGCTAAAGCAGAAGTAAAACTGCAGAAAAGTAAAAGAGAAAAGAGGTGGAAGTGGTTTCTGTGTTAAGCATTGTGGCTGTGGTTTGAGTGAAGTGCTTGCAGAAGACATGGGGATGTGACATGGGTTCTTTTTGGCTGACTTTTACTGATGTTATCATGTGTTGTGGTTTTCTCTGTGAATGTATTCATGTGATGGCAAAGCTGAATTTTCAGCATCATTGCTCCAATACTTGTCACATGATCCTTCTGAATTACTTGAATATGCTGATTTGGTGCCAAAGAAATTTTTCTTTAGAAAATGATCACAATGTTGAGAACAGTTGTTCTGCTTAAGATTTTTGTGTAATCTATGATACATTTATTTCAGGATTCTTTGATAAAAATGAAATGCCATGTATTTAAAATAGAAATTTGTCGTAACATGATACATGTTTTTAATGTCATTTTTGATCAACTTAGAGTTTGTTTACTGAATAAAAGTATTAATTTCTTTAGGGAAAAAAAAACATACTAAGTCCAAACTTTTTGACTAGAGTTATTCTGCATTATTAAATGCAGAAAGGTAATAGACAAATTGCAAAATAGACAAGTGGTGGTTTTTGTGTTAAGGAACTGTAGTTGTGGTTTGGGTTAAGAGCTTACAAAGGATATAGGGATATGACATGGGCCCTTTTTAGTTTATTTTTGCTTTTGTTATCAAGTGTTTTGGTTTTAAAATATACTCTGCGAATGTCAGCATGGATTTAAATCACTTCAGGTTAATGAATAGTATGGAGGTGGGTGAAACCTGGTTGTTACCCTGGGGTTCATTGTGAATTGTAGAAAATTAATGTAATTTTTTTTTTCATACAGTTGGTGTAAAGTTTCACTTCAAATGCAGCCTCATCATTCAGCATCACCAGCATTATTTTTCCCCCTGAAACTGAATTAAGTGAATTTAATTGACATGTCACATCAGTCAGAAAAGCTGCCTTAAGCGTAGATGTGTCATCTGTTAATGTTGCCAGTATATTGCGTTGTAAAATATGCAAAGCAGGTCCACAAAGATTTTGAGGACTTTTAAAGCTGATGCATTCTTGATGGATCCAAATGTGCACATTTGTACCTTTGTCACATCAAGTTACAAAATATTTTTGAGGTTAAAAAAATTATGAAGATTAAAAGTTGACGTTATCAGTTAGAATGCATTAGACAAAAAAAATTCATGCTCAGTGGGAAATTTTTCTGATTTTGGGGGGTCATTAACAGAGCAAGCTATGATTTCTCACTCTGCTGTTACATACTGGGGAATACACTTCAAAACTGACATCTTGACCGTGATCAGACCATGAATGTAAGTGTGGGCATCTGTAAGAACGTCACCCCACTTGTCAGACATTTCGCAGAGTACAACCTCTCTATTCCTTCAGCATTTACAATCCCTTTCTGTCATTCGTCATCTGTTCCTCTAATCTCTTTCCCACTCTCCATCTCCCCTACTCCAAGTCTGTTTTCACACCTGTCACATTTTTATCTGTTTTTTCTCTCTTTTTATTTCTTTCATTTAGTAGGAGGGAATGAGGGGAAAGAAATAGCTTTAAATACATAGTGAAAAGTGTCACTTTATTAGTCTTGCTCTGTCATCTTTCTGGTTAAAGGTTAAGTCGTTTAATTTTCTTCCAGAAAATCACTAGGGATTGTGTCATTTTTTTCAAGGCTGGCCAAATTACCAGTTTTTCTTTCTATTTTTCTGTATGAACTCTAAAAACCCTTGAAGTGTACAAAATAAGCAGTGGTCAAATAATGGCCCTTTCATTCTCACAACTTTATTGACACCCTGTAAATAAAGAATTGTTGGTTTAACTTATAAGAGTAAGTTATCTGGCAGCCTTAAAATTTTGAGTTTAAATTAAAAATTTGAGTTAATGCAATGAAGGTGATTGGTTTAATCAACAGAAACTCAAAATATTATGTTATCTGAACCACATTAATTATTTAAGTTGATTTGACAAAATGAAAAAAACGTTGTGATAACAAATCATGATAATAATTTTTACAGTGCATAAATAAGATGCAACTTCCTGTTGAGTGTGGTCGATTCAATTCAAATTCACAATCGTGAATTGAAAAGGAGCCAATTTTTTGCAAAAACCTGGTTCATGTGGCAACAATCCTATGAACCAATCACTTCCCTACCCCAAAATTCAAAGGTCAATGATAAATCATGGGTAAAGTTTATGCTCTTTAGACTGTAATCACACAATCGATTTGGGTCCACTGCCACTCATTACTCTCTGTGGACTGTTAATGATGAACAATATAAAATAGTCAATCCACTTTGCTGTACAATCAATCAGCGATGTGTTCACATTTCCAAGTTGTTAAAGATAATTTAGGCCTTGTAAAGAGCATTAAAAAAGGAAAAAAGTCAAAGACAAGCTCACAGCAAATCATGAGCTTTTCATCAGCAATCATCAGCAAATCACAGTTTATCCATGAGGTAAATAGATGTTACTTTACTTGTTTACTGCCTTTATGTGTCTTCTAAACAGACCAAATAAGCTGAACTTTGCTGGAGATCATTAGGAGCTGTTTCTGTATGTATGTTTTTGAATACAAGTGTTTGATACTCAGAGAGTGTTGGTGTTGCGAGTCCCAAAGTTTGAGCTTAAGAGAAAAGCTGCGACCTGATCCAGATAAGAGCGCTGGACTCATTAAACTTCACGCTTGGCTATATCAAGGCAAACATTTCACAGCAAGTGGTGCATTTCTCACGACACGGCAAGCAGTTGTAACTACAAATAAAGACACAAGAACAGAGTTATTCACATGGTTGGGGAGGAAGATGCTCTGTGGGTGATGGACTATGATAAAGTCAAAGTCACTTTGCCATTACTGTACACAGTCCAGAAATCTAAGCAAGCATTCTAATGACTAGAACAGTAAAAGGAAGTGTGTGAAATGCAATTTTTGAAACGATTCCCAGTTTATGCACTATGTTGAGGATTTGTGAATGACTGAATATGACTACAGAACACTCTTAGAAGAAAAGATTTTACATTGATTGTGCTTCATGTACTGTATATCTCTAGCAGTTCCCATCATGGGATCATTTTATGGATTTAGTTTAATTAGTTTTGTTTTAATTCATTTTTAATTGTTTAATTTATGATTTAAACAGCTTTTTTATTACTAGAAAAATAAACTGTAAAACATGAATGCATTACGTAATTATTTGAGGCATTTCTCTTTATAAAACCTTTTACAAAGGTTCTTTAAAATTCAGTAGAGAACCCTGGGGTTCTATATAGAACCTCATTGAACCAGAAGAGTGAATAATGAAAATATTGTAAAACTATTTTTATACACTGTAAACCTTAACGCTCAAAATACTTAAATGGTTTGACAAACCTAAATTAAACAAATTAGTTTAGTTGAATTAACTGTTATGAGTAGAACTTTCTTTTTCTTTTGAGTTCACAGAACTGTCATATTTCAAGTAAACTGAACTGTTTCATTGTTTTGAGTTGTAAGGACTCATTTCTTTTAATTTAGACTAACTTTAACTGACACTGCTGGGATTTTTTATTTCCCAGCATGCTTTGCCTGTGGCACTCGAAAGGGAGAGTAAATTCTAAAATTTAGTGTTATGTAATGTTTTTTTGTATGTGCAAAATTAATTAATGTTTTGTTATGCTAATTTAGAAGAGTTTGTGTGAATGTGGGTTTTTGGAGAATTACCATCGTGGTGAACTCATTATTATACCATGCTATTGTTAACATGTTAGCAAATTAGCAAGTTGGAATTTTCTGAATTAGTTTGATATAGCTAGCAAAACATTTACAGTTGTGTTCAAAATTATTCAACCCCCACTGAAATTGATTGTTTTGGCCGGTTTGACATTGATTTTGATCATTCAGTCATCCTGCTTACAATTAAATCAAAGAGGCACGTGTAGGTCAGACAAATATAACATAACATTTATAATGAAATAACCACAAATGTCTTTTCTCTGCTCACATCATTATCAGTTTTATTCAACCCCCAAGTGACATTCAATCTTAATACTTAGTACAACATCCTTTTACAGTTATAACAGCTTTTAAACGTGAAGCATAGCTTGACACAAGTGTCTTGCAGCGAGCTACGGGTATCTTCGCCCATTCATCATGGGCAAAAGAGTCCAGTTCAGTCACATTCTTAGGCTTGCGCACTGCAACTGCTTTCTTTAAGTCCCACCAGAGGTTCTCAATCGGATTTAAGTCTGGTGACTGCGATGGCCATTTCAAAATGTTCCAGCCTTTAATCTGCAACCATGCTGTAGTGGACTTGGAGGTATGCTTGGGATCATTGTCCTGTTGAAAGGTCCAACGTCTCCCAAGCCTCAGGTTTGTGACGGACTGCATCACATTGTCCTCCAATATCTCCTGGTACTGAAGAGAATTCATGGTACCTTGCACACGCTGAAGCTTCCCAATACCTGCAGAAGCAAAACAGCCCCAAAGCATGATTGACCCCCCGCCATGCTTCACAGTAGGCAAGGTGTTCTTTTCTTCATAGGCCTTGTTCTTCCTCCTCCAAACATAGCGTTGATCCATGGGCCCAAACAGTTCTAATTTTGTTTCATCAGTCCACAGAACACTATCCCAAAACTTCTGTGGTTTGTCCACATGACTTTTGGCATACTGCAGTCGACTCTTCTTATTCTTTGGAGACAGCAAGGGGGTGCGCCTGGGAGTTCTGGCATGGAGGCCTTCATTACGCAGGGTGCGCCGTATTGTCTGAGCAGAAACTTCAGTACCTACATCTGACAAATCTTTTCTCAGTTCCTCAGCAGTCACACGGGGACTTTTCTCCACTCTACGCTTCAGGTAGCGCACAGCAGTCGAAGTCAGCATCTTCTTTCTGCCACGACCAGGTAGCGTTTCAACAGTGCCCTTTGCCTTGAATTTGCGAATGATGCTTCCTATGGTGTCTCTTGGTATGTTTAACATCTTTGCAATCTTCTTATAGCCATTGCCCTTCCTGTGAAGAGTAATCACCTCTTCTCTTGTCTTCCTGGACCATTCTCTTGACTTCACCATGTTTGTAACCACACCAGTAAATGTCTAGAAGGAGCTGAGTATCACAGTCATTTTAAAGCTGCCTAATTGGTGCTTATTAGGCTTTATTGCTGCTCCCTGACATCCACAGGTGCTTTCAATACCTGATTGAAAACACTTCAATGGACCTCTGTTCTTCAGAGTGGTAGTCTTTAAGGGGTTGAATAATTGTGTCAATGAAGAATTCACAAAAGAAACATTTACTACTGTATTACAAAACCAATTGATGTCATTTTAGTTGCATATGCTTCTTTAAGAAGTCCTTGTAGGATTTCATTCTGAATTCAATTACAAATGTACTCTAAATTCTCTAAAACCATTTACAGCATTGGGGGGTTGAATAATTTTGAACACAACTGTACATTGAGATAACCTGATAAGTTTAAGTTAAATGTATAAATTAGTGAGCTAAAATATTTCAAGCCAAGTCAAATGTATGAGTACAAAATAAAAATACAGTTTCTTACCTGTAAAAACAAAAATATCATTCTCAATTCTCATTTTGAGTTCTGGCAACTTATTAGGGATTACAGTAAAGTAAATAACTAATTTGATTTGCAAGAAATCAAAATAAAAAAATGTTAAGTAACTGAATCTTTGTTAATTGCTATCAAAATGTATGATGAGTTAGCTAACTCAGTACTTAAAGTTAGGAGCAATTAACATGCATTAGTACTACAAACTCAAAACTTGATAATTCTGCTTAATTTAAATCGGGAACATCATAACCCAATAAAATTGATGTAACTGATTATCTCAATTTTTTTGAGTTAGCCCAACTTATTCGGGTTTACATGAGCATGGATATATTGCTCTGCCCATTTCGCTAGCTTGATCAATCTTTCTCTCAAAGTCAAAGCAGAAATAACCACTGCGCATCTCCAAGTATCACATGGTAGTGGTATTTCATTGGCTCCTGGATGAATTGGTTGAATTAATGAATCAGTATGTTTACATGCACTAATTTCCATCAACATGAGTGAATCCAACTCAATTTCAGATTCTGATTGCTCTGTTTGCAATTCAATTTACATACTACAACCCCAAATCAAGAAAAGCTGGGAGATTTTGTAAAACGCAATAAAGCACAAAGAAAAGATTGTCAATGTTTTCACTGACAAACTTGATTGTATTTTGTAAATATAAACATATTTTGATTTTGATGGCTTCAACATACTCCAAAAAAGTTGGGACATAGGCATGTTTACCACTGTGTCACATCACCTTTCCTTTTAATTACACTTTTTAAATGTTTGAGGATTGAGGATACTAATTGTTGCAGTTTTGCATGAGGAAAATACTCGCCTGATACAAGGCAGCTGCTCAACAGTCTGTGGTCACCGTTGTCTGATTATCCTTTTCATGATGGGCCATACATTTTCAGTAAGAGACAGATCTGGACTGCAGGCAAGCCAGTCAAGCACATCCATTCTACAGTGTGGAGTGTCTAGGAACCACTCTTTTGTAGCATGTGCAGAATGATGCCTGGCATTGTATTGCTTCCCAGAAAAGATGTTATCTTGATGGCAGTATATGTCTTTGAACAATCCCAGTATACGGCTCCACGTCAATGGTACCTTCACACATATGCAAGTCACCCATGCCATTTGCACTGATGCACTCCCATACAATGAGATGTTTGCAAAACAGATATTTGCTTTGCACCTGTCACTGATGACAGTCTAGATCACCCCTTTTGTCTTTAACACTGAGAACTCAATGTGATTTTTTCCCCCAAAAACAAGCTGAATTGTGAATTTGTTTGAGCACAGTACACATTTCCACTGTCTTTTGGACCATCTGAGATGAGCTCAGGACCAGAGATCTCAGCGGCATCTCTGCACAGAATCGATGTATAGCTTTCTCCTAGCGTAGCAGAGATTCGAGTGCCATTTCTTGATGCAGCACCAGACGAAGTTTAGGAACAACGGTTTACCAAACTACTCCCATGTGCCCATGTTTAACAGAGTAGCATGATGGTTTCTCATGCAATGTCATCTGAGGGCTCGAAGGTAACAAACATTCAACAGAGGTTTCTTGCCTTGCCCTAAAAGTACTGGGATTTCTCTGGATTTCCTGAATCTTTTCACAATATTATGCTCGCTAGATGCTGAAAGACCTAAATACTCTCAATCTTGCATTGAGAAATATGATTTTTGAATTGTTTGACAGTTGAGATGCTGCTTTTTTAAACACATAACTTCATATAATACCAGTTTGCTTGCTAATTGTGGACTGTTTCAAAACCATTTAACTTCTGTGATACTTA